>CM077078.1:180125710-181463724 GCA_039513925.1 Platanthera zijinensis
TTTTTTGAACTATGGCATTCTTTGAAGAACTTTCAGGAGTTCTTACATAGAGATCGGTAACTTGTATACTCTATCTTAAATTTTTTTTTTGCTTTATAATTTTTGGGATATGATGGGGGACGACTTTGGAAGTTGCTTCTCGCAATCCCAGATTTATTATTAGCGGTAAGAGTTTCTCATGCATATTTTTGAGGGTGAGGGAGGACTCGTTGAAAGTGAGATCTATCTTAGAGATTAGAGTAAATACACAACAAGAATAATAAAGAAAAGAAATAAAGGCAAACCAGACAACACAAGAATTTTATAGTGGTTCCCCTAAACTTGGGTTTCACTCTTCTAGCACCCTAGGTAGGAATCCACTGCAGGAAGAGTTGATCAAGTGTCTTGGGCACCAATAAGCTTTTGATAAGGTGCTCAAAAACCAACTTGATTTTTTGATCAGGTGTCTTGCCACCACTGAGTTTTGACAAAGTCTCAGAAACCAAGCGGAACTTTTGAAGGGAGTTCAAGAACCCTTTTACAGGAGGAAGGGAGAGTTGATGTTGTCTCTCTATTCAACAATCAAAGAGATGCATAAGTGGATTTTGATCATGTTGTCAAAGCTCCCCCTGAGATTGGTAGTTGTTCAGATATGGAAGCTTTGCAAAGGGTGATAAGCCTTCAATGAATGACTGCTCCAGCAAATGATGATTTCAGCAAAGGCTGAAATGTGAGTTGTCTTGGAGTGTGAATGATGATGCTTGATGATGTTGATCTTCAGTAAGCCTTCAGACTGATGTAGAGTAGTTGTCTCTTCAGGCTTCCTGAAACAGTAGATCTGAGAAGAGCACTGGCTGTACAGGTGATGTTGAGTTCTTCCTGGAACTCTGATTCCTATACCACTTTCTCCTCTCCACTGTTCTATTTGTTCCTCTGTATCTCTATGTATATATTCTGATAGGAGGCCAATGGTCATTTTAATTCTTGCATTTATTACTGCTGCCTCTTAGTTACTCCAATGGCTATAATCTCCATAACTGCATTCTTGTAACTGTCCTGTAATAAAGCTGTGTTGGAATATGAACAGCTCACTTTGATTGGACCAAGAATATCTGAAAATCTGCCTGGTAACTTGTGTTCTGTATGATGGCAGAAATCGTCGATCTCAACAGGATGATCGTCGATCTGAGCTCAACAATCGTCGATCTGAGCTCAGAGATATTGGAGCAGGTCTGGGACAGAAAATGCCGATCTGAGCTCGGAGATCGTCGAACAGAGTTCGATGCCCGTGGACCTAAGCTCAGAGATCGTTGATCTCAGCTCAACGCCTGAACTCATCTCGTCGATCTGAGCTCGACGCCTAGGTTGAATTCTGAATTCTTCTCTGACTGATTTTCTTGGCTGATTTCTTCAATCTCGGAGAGCCTCTGACTTTGCACATCCTATGACCCTTAGCTATACATTGATGGGTCAATCTAATAGTCTAAAGACATAGTGATCCTGACCCAAATCCAAACTAGGGTGTTCCAACAATCTCCCCCTATTTGGGTTAGGATTACTATTTACATGAAAATAAAAATATTACAATTAATATTACAAAGCGTAAGATATAAAAAGAAAAGCATTGCATTGCTGTCTTCTGTTGCTGTTAAAACTGACTGCTGGCTGCTTTACAAAACTCCCCCTATGTTGATGCAGTAACTGTGACTGGAGGAGGCTGGGATGACTTTGACAATAGGATTTTGATTGAGTCATCCAGCTAACTTTTGTAGATGGTACCTGCAGAAAGCTATGGTAGAGATTGCTCTCTTTGAAATGGATATATTAGCAGAAAAATGATATTTTTCCAGCAAATTTTATTAAGATTCTGAATCTGAAAAACAAAGTCTGATATCATCCTTCCTATAGAATTTTTTTTCATCAGAAGAGATTCAAACTCAGTGCCATGATCACTGCTGACCAATACAAGTAGAGTAGAGGACTCAATCTAGATGAATTTAGAAATGATCTATAAGAAATATAACATTTATCTGACAGAGAATTCTCATACAGAAATCCTAACATAATTTTGAATAAGATATCAAAAGGATGGAAGCAGCCCTAAGAAAAGATGTTTCCTAATAAATTTGTTCCAAATAGGAAAAGGATTTAAAAATATTTTAAATACTTTATCCTTATAATTATAAATCAAATTTATGAAAAAGCAGACTGAGTTCGACGATTTTATATAGGATTTTTGATTTGAGTTCGACGCTCTAAACTCATTTCGTCGATTAAAATGTTTCTTCTTCCTTTGAATATATTCTGAAAACATTCCTCTGAGAAGTTTTGTTTCCCCTCAGAATTTATTGAATCTTGGCAGCAAAATTGAAGTTCTAAGTTAACTGAATTGAAAACAAAGTTAGATAATACCTGATCCTCTTCAGGTTTTGATTTTCCTTCTGTTTGTTCAAACTTTAAACTGCTGTAGGAAGTTTGATGGCCATTAAGCTGATTGTTTGGCCCTTGCTTCCTCCTCTTCATCTTCAAATGATGATTCATCATTTTATAATCCCAAATGACATCTGGGATACTGATTCTCCTTCTTCTATAAGATGTTGTGGCTTCTTATGTTTGTTCCTTTTACTGTTCAGAAGAAGCATTTGATGAAGAGAATACCATATCTCTTAGCTGGTGAGCATTCAACAATTCCTGGAATAAGTCATCAGATAATGACTGTGCTAGGATATTCATGGCTCTGGCATCAGCTTGTCTGGCCCTTTTAGTTGTTGTTGCTGAGGTTGGGAGAGACTGTCATAATGGCTATTAAATATTTCTTCATCAATATTTTCCATAAATGACTTAATTCTTGTCTTCCAAAGTGCAAATTTGTTTAATGTTGCACTTAGGAGGTCTGGTGCTAGAAAATTCCATATTCTTGCTATTGAAAAACAAAATGATTAATCTAACTAGGATTGATCAAGAGAGATCTTTTGGTTCAGGTGTTAGCCTGTATAAATAACCAAACTAGTGAAGATCTTGTTGTTGAATAACCAACCTGCCTCTGATACCAATTGAAAGTGAGATCTATCCTAGAGATTAGAGCAAACACACAGCAAGAATAATAAAGAAAAGAAATAAAGGCAAACAAGATGACACAAGAATTTTATAGTGGTTCCCCTAAACTTGGGTAGTCCACTCTTCTACAACCCTAGGTAGGAATCCACTATAGGAAGAGTTGATCAGGTGTCTTGGGCACCAATGAGCTTTTGATAAGGTGCTCAAAAACCAAACTGGATTTTTTGATTAGGTGTCTTGCCACCACTGAGTTTTGATAAGGTCTCAGAAACCAAGCAGAACTTTTGAAGGGAGTTCAAGAACCCTTTTACAGGAGGAAGGGAGAGTTGATGTTGCCTTCTCTGTTCAACAATCAAAGAGAAGCATAAGTGGATTTTGATGATGTATTCAAATCTCCCCCTGAGATTGGTAGTTATTCAGGAATGGAAGGCTCTGCAAAGTCTTGGTGAGTGAGGTGGGACCTTCAGGCATGAATGACTGCTCCAGCAAATGATGATTTCAGCAAAGGCTGAAATGTGATTTGTCTAGGAGTGTGAATGATGAAGCCTTGATGATGTTATCTTCCAGTAAGCCTTAAGACTGATGTAGAGTAGTTGTCTCTTCAGGCTTCCTGGAACAGTAGATCTGAGAAGAGCACTGCCTGTACAGGTGGTTTGAGTTCTTCCTGGAACTCTAATTCCTGTACCACTTTCTCCTCTCCACTGTTCTATTTGTTCCTCTGTATCTCTGTGTATATATCTGATAGGAGTCCAATGGTCATTTTAATTCTTGCATTTATTACTGCTGCCTCTTAGTTACTCCAACGGCTATAATCTCCATAACTTCATTCTTGTAACTGTCCTGTAATAAAGCTGTGTTGGAATATGAACAGCTCACTTTGATTGGACCAAGAATATCCTAAAAAATCTGCCTGGGAACTTGTGTTCAGTGTGATGGCAGAAATCATCGATCTCAACAAGATGATCGTCGATCTGAGCTCAACTATCGTCGATCTAAGCTCAGAGATATTAGAGCTGGTATGGGATAGAAAACGTCGATCTGAGCTCGGAGATCGACGCCTCGTGGACCTGAGCTCAGAGATCGTCAATCTCAGCTTGATGCCTGATCTCATCCCGTCAATCTGAGCTCGATGCCTAGGTTGAATTCTTAATTCTTCTCTGACTGATTTCTCTTGGCTGATTTCTTCAATCTCTGAGAGCCTCTGACTTAGCACATCCTATACATTGATGGGTCAATCTAATAGTCCTAAAGACATAGTGATCCTGACCCAAATCAAAACTAGGGTGTTCCAACACTCGTAACTTCTGAATTATGAAATATTTTGCAAAGAACTAAGCTGTTGATCACCAGAATTCTCCTGAGGTTGCTTAGCTTTTTGATTCAAAAGTAAGATGTAGTCTTTATTCGCTTATTAAACCATTAAGAACTTATTAACAATCTCAATAAGATCTCCGTAAGTTTTGGGGTCCTTTATAGAAAGCTCAAACTTTAGAGGCCCTTCTCGAAGTCCGTTCATGAAAGCATATCGGTAATAATCTTGATGAACATTAATAATATCCAAAATTTCCATTTGAAAACGATCAATGAAGTCAGGATTCAACTCTTCATCCCCCTGCTTGATTCAAAAGAGAGCTCCTACGTCTCTTTTCTGCTTCCTGTAGGTAGTAAACCTTGAAAGGAATTGCCTTCGAAGATCTTTAAAGCTGGTGATTGACCGAGATGGTAGACTATAGAACCACTCTCTGGCAAGATCGCCAAAAGATATAATAAGAAGTTTGCATTTAATTCCGCCTGACACTTTCCTTAGTGAAATAGCTGATTCGAAAGCTTGCAGATGAGAAACTGGGTCATCAAATCCAGAATATTCGGGCAGACAATGTAATCTAAAATCATCAGCAAAAACTTCCCAACGAATTCGGTTGATGAACAAAGAAGGGACGTATTCTTCTTCTTTAAAAGGGAACACTTGGATTTCATGATCTTGAATACCATAAGAGGCTGCGTTTGGTTTGCAAATTCCACAAGGATGATCGAAGGTCTCTTTTAGAGCGGATAACAACACGTGCTCAACGAGATTGGTAGAAAATTCATTACTACTGTCAAGTGTTCCATCATTAAGATAAGATCTACCTTGTCTCTCCAAGAGATCCGTAATACCAAATAGGAAGTTAGAGTCTTCTTGTTCCTTTTCAAAACCCATTTTGAATAGAAGAAAAAAATAACCAAACAGAAATTAGAAACCGCCGAATAGTTGTGGCTTGAATGGGCGGATTGATGATAGGACAAGCCGGTTAGGAGACCGGCGGGAAAGCTGGCGGGTAGAGTGGTAGGCTGGTGCCGGCCTGAAAGTGATAACCGACATTGCGCGACTTAATTGACTAGTTGTCGTGTTCTAGTGGTTGGAGCAGTCTGATGCTACTAATCTGCTGATTTCATCGAATACTCGATATATGAAGGCCGCATGTTAACTGTTGATGCAAGAAATGCGCCCTCTAGTTAACTGTTCGAAATCTCACGGGGGATTAGGAGAAAAAGTGGAGGGACTGCCGAGTAGACGGTTACTAGCGGTTAAAGCAGAAGCGAGAGTAAGCCGTAAGGAGCTGCGACACCACACTTTGAACGCCGCGGCCAGAATGCCTCTCCTGTGGCGGGCTTTCCTTTTATTAAAAATGAAGCGGTTACACTTAGAGAGGAAAGAAAGAAGAAAAAGAGAATTTGGCTGGATAGCAGGCCGCAAGACACGAGGCTCGAGGCCACAGCTCTTAACAAGCAAGCTCCTAGACTCGAGTCAGCGTGCTTTGGGTGTGCTTCCATATAACGCCCCCGATTTTTTTCTACGATTATTTAATTCTCGTTTGGCGTTACGTCGACGCATTTTCTTGGCTTGTGTCATCTGTGGAGTGTGGTCTTAACTCCTTAGAACTGAGTGACCTATTTTGTAGCCTATTGGCAAGATCTCCCTAACAAGCCGAGTCATTTTGGGTGACCCGGTGTGGCCTCTCGGGGGATGCTTGTGTTTTGACTTCGGGTGGGCATAACTCGAGTTCTGTTCGTCGAAAGTTAATTTTAACTTCGTCGTTGCGTTCGTATCATGAGTATATAGCTACGGTGCGAATTTCGTCGAATTCTGAGGTAGTTCGGTTTTCGAGTCGTTTTGGGTGTGCTATTAGTAAAAACAAATTGGAAATTTCTTAGCTTAAGTGAACCGGCAGTTTAGGCAGCGGTTAGGGCCGAATAGGCATGTCTTTTTATTTTAAAAATCCTTAATCAGTAGATGGCGGGCCCACTCTTCTTCTTCTTCCCGAGACCGAACCCGCCTCTCCTGTACGCAGAAAGCAGCGGAGAAACCGCCGACCTGCTACCCTTAGGACGGCGATTCCGGGAGCGTTTGTGGACGGAATTCAATTCAGAAAGAGGATTTGGGTTGCTCTCTCTTAGACCTATATTTCTATGATAAGAGATTTGATTTTCGTGGAGTTTTTAGGAGGCCCGAAATTCTTGTTTTGGCCCTTTTCCGCCATTAAAGTTCGAGATTTTTCTGTTAGGGTGTTGCTGCTGCTTGTGCCGTATGAAGATAAGGGAAAACCGAACAAGCTTCGTCGGAAATCGAGGCAAGTGGTCCTTGCACTTGTAGTTTTGATTTATTTTTTCCCCCTCTTAACTACCCGGTTAGCCCTAGGATAGAAGCCTAGCTTTTCTCTTTTTGCTTGTTAAACTTTGTGCTTCAGTTTCCCTTTATGAGCCCCCCTCCTTGTGCTGTTTTCGCTCAACCACTGGATTTTTTCACCATTTTGACTCCAGATTTTTAGTTTTGGTTTGGTACTTTTGCGGGTGGAGTCGAGAGAGAGGAGGTTTTTGTGGTAGTGCTCTGGTTAGAACCAGTCTTGGTAGGCTCTCGGGATTTGGTGTTGAGTGTGGTGCACACACTCAAAATCAAAAGTCGCCCGGGATTTTGCATTGAGTGTGGTGCACACACTCAAAGCCATAGTTTGATCTATTATTTTGCGGCTAAGTAGTGAGGCGAATGGGTTAGAAATTCGTCTAAATCAAAATCGACGGGAATCACTAAGTGATTCTCGCAGATTTCGAAGAGTATCGTCAGTGATTCCCGTCGATTCAGCGAGAATCAATCTGGATTCCCGCCGATTCGGCGAGAATCAATCTGGATTCTCGCCGATTCGGCGAGAATCAATCTGGATTCCCGCCGATTCGACGAGAATCAATCTGGTTTCCCGCCGATTCAGCGAGAACTAGTCGGCATTCCCGCCGGCCTCTTCCTGTTGGTGTTGATTAAGGGTTTTCCTGCGGTAAAGTGCTAAGGCGTTGAGTGAGTAGACCTCACTCAACGCCATAGCTGTTTTGGCATTGAGTGAGGTTAGATCACTCAACGCCACTGCATCTTTTGCTAAAGGCGTTGAGGGAGTTGACCTCACTCAACGGCATAGCTGTTTTGGCGTTGAGTGAGGTTAGCTCACTCAACGCCAGAGTTTTCTTGCGGGACGCGTTGAGTGAGTGAACCTCACTCAACGCCATGGCTGTTTTGGCGTTGAGTGAGGTTAGCTCACTCAACGCAAGAGTTGTTCTTGCGGAGGGCATTGAGTGAGTGAACCTCACTCAACGCCATGGTGGTTTCCGGCGCTGAGTGAGGCTAACTCACTCAACGCCAAGGTCTGGTTAGGCATTGAGTAAGTGGGGCTCACTCAACGCCAGGCCGTGTTGAGTCATCTCAACGCTTTTCCCTTTTCTTGATTTCTTACCCCGAGTGAATTTCTTGATGTTGATGTTCCTTGTCGGCTATGTTTTCTTTCCCAAAGGCCGAATCGTGGGTCGTGGTTAGTAGTGGTGGTTTGAAGCTCTTATGGGGGTGGTGTTGAGTAATTTAGCCGTGGCCACCCTTTTCTTTTATCTTGCTCTAGGTACGGGCTGGGCAAGGGGTGGGAGGTCCCTAGTACTTTCACATGTATACCCCTGAGCTTGGTTTCTTGGAAATAGTGGTTGGGGGACTGAGTTTGCAACCAACCCGGATCCGCGATGTTTTTACTACTACCATCTCCCACAGCTTAGGGTGTTAGACGTTTCTTCCTTGGTAGATTACAACATTTAGGCTCATGGTAGCCTTGTTGACTCTGCAGCTTTTGGGCAGACTTACTGTTGTGTCCTCGCACTTAGTGCTCTTTCTTCCTGCCTTGCCTTGGGTAGTTGTGACTGTCACTGCTTTGTTTTCCTCTTTTACTTATCTTCTGATTGACTATTTCGAGCAGTTTTCTAGTTTTGCTTGCTGAGGTATTCTTTCTTCTTTGAATGCCTCAGGTTCTTGATAGTAGCCGCTTTGACGGCTAGTGGTGTTGTGCAGCTGCTTGTGGTCTCTGGTGCTTTAGAGATCAGTTCTTGTTTTGCGAGGTAGTTTTGATGTGTTTTTTTCTTACAGACATACATACTTGTCAGTGGGTTCGTGTCAGTTTGTTGGCGCCCACTGATAGTTTTTACCTTGATACTAGATATGTTACTTTTGCTGCTACCTTTATTGGAGATAGTCTACTTGCTCTTGGGATGATTTATGTTAGGTTGCTAGTTACTTTTAAACCTAAAAACACTACTATAAGTATTACTCATAATCAGTATGTTTTATAAGACTCGTCACTATTTTTCAAACAACGTAAAATGATCATTTTCTTATATATAGTATAAATTAAAAGTAGGGTCCTGCATAGTATAAGTTGTCCTCTTGGGACACTTATGCACTCTTTTAGGATGTCAAACCTGAATAAAGTATTTTTCCGCAGCGTATAAGTATAGATTTTAAAGTGTGGACTAAATGATCCACCGAGCCGAGGGATACGGCCTTCAAAAAATATAACTGATTTTGTAACGACCCCGATTTTTCTGCGACTATTTTTTTTTTTATTTTATTCTCGTTTGGCGTTACGGTGACGCGTTTTCATGGCTCGTGCCATTTGTGGAGTGTGGTTTAGCTCCTTAGAACTGAGTGGCCTATTTTGTAGCCTATGGGCAAGGTCTCCCTAGCAAGCCGAGTCGTTTTGGGTGACCCGGTATGGCCTCTTGGGGATGCTTGTGTTTTGGCTTTAGGCGGGTATAACTCAAGTTCTGTTCATCGAAAGTTAATTTCAACTTCACCGATGTGTTCGTAGCGTGGGTATTTAGCTACGGTGCGAATTTCATCGAATTCCAAGGTAGTTCGGATTTTTTCACGTCGTTTTGGGTGTGCTATTAGTAAAATCAATTAGAAATTGATTTTAGCTGGTGAATCGGCATTTTTCAGGCAGCGGTTTGCGCTGATCAGGCGTGTTAAAACTTATTTAAATACTTAATTAGATGTTGGCGGGGGGACACTCTCCCTCCTTCTTCCCAGACAGAAACCGTCTGACTCCGTTCGCGGAAATACAGAGGCGGAACGGCGGTTAGCCCTAGCTTTCGGACGGTGATTCTGGGGGAGTGTTCAAAGATGGATTTCGATTCCGATAGCGAATTTGTCTTGCTCTCGCTCAGATCTACATTTCGACGGTAAGAAATTCGATTTTCGTGGAGTTTTAGGAGATTTGGGATTTCGGTCTTGTGGTTTTCCGCCATTAAAGTACGGGAGTGTGCTTTTAGGTGTTGCTGCTGCTAGTGCTAAGTGAAGAGGAGGGAAAGCCGTCCAAGCTTTGCCGGAAATCGAGGCAAGTGGTATTCTTGCCCTTGCCATTGTTGTTCTCTTGAAATTCTGAAAATTCCCGATTAGCCCTAGGGCAGAAGCCAAGCATGTTCTCTTTTATCTTGCTGAATTTAGGGCTTAGATTCTCCTATGGGCCCCCTTTTTGTGTTGTTGGTGCTCAACCCGCCGGCGTAATGCCATCAGTTAAACTCCAGATTGCCATCTGGTTGGTGGCTTGCGGGTGAAGCGAGAGAGAGAGAGTGAGAGAGAAGGGGGTTCCTGCTGTGTGGTTGGATAGAGCCTATTTTGGATTCTGTCTTGCCGGCGTTGAGTGTGGTGCACACACTCAAAGCCTTTGCGGGTTTGGCGTTGAGTGTGGTGCATACACTCAATGCCGAACCTATAGCCAGTCAGAATTTTTGCTAAGTACTAGGGCGTTGAGTGAGGTGGACTCACTTAACGCCGCAGCCCCTGCTAGCGGCTAAGTACTTTGGCGTTGAGTGAGTCGACCTCACTCAACACCATTTCTATTTGGCATTGAGTGAGGCAAGCTCACTCAACGCCATGGTTTTCCTGAGAAGCTAAGTTTTTGGTGTTGAGTGAGTCGACCTCACTCAACGCCATTTCAGTTTTGGCATTGAGTGAGGATGACACACTCAACGCCGTCGCTTTTGTGAAGCCAAGTACTTTGGCGTTGAGTGAGGTGTGCTCACTCAACGCCATAGCCTTTTTTGAGGCTATGTACTTTGGCGTTGAGTGAGTTGAACTCACTCAACGCCATTTCTGGTTTGGCATTGAGTGAGGTGGCCTCACTCAACGTCGAAGGCAAGTTTGCGGCCAAGTCCCGTGGCGTTGAGTGAGTGTACCTCACTCAACGCCATTTCTGCTTTGGCATTGAGAGAGGTAGACTCACTCAACGCCATAACCCTTCTTCGCGTCCAGAACTTCTGGCGTTGAGTGAGACAACCTCACTCAATGCCATTGCTATTTTGGCATTGAGTGAGGTAAGCTCACTCAACGCCGCATATTTGCCTTGTTGCGGCTAAGTGCCAGGGCGTTGAGTGAGTGAACCTCACTCAACGCCATTGCTATTTTTGCATTGAGTTAGGTGGACTCACTCAACGTCGTAGTTTTCTTTTGCGGCTAAGTGTAAGAGCATTGAGTGAGTGAGCTTCACTCAACGCCATTGTTGTTTTGGCGTTGAGTGAATCCAGCTCACTCAACGCCACTTTCTCTGTTTATGCTTAAGTACCAGGGCGTTGAGCGAGTGTGCCTCACTCAACGCCATGGCTATTTTGGCGTTGAGTGAGGTTATCTCACTCAACGCCAGAGTATTCTTGCAGGAGGTATCTAGTGAGTGAACCTCACTCAACGCCATGCCTGTTGTGGCGTTGAGTGAGGCTAGCTCACTCAATGCCAGAGTAGTACTTCTGGAGGGCGTTGAGTGAGTGAACCTCACTCAACGCCATGGCTATTCTGGAGCTGAGTGAGGCTAGCTCACTCAACGCCAAGGTCTGGTTAGGCGTTGAGTGGGTCCCACTCAAGCCAAGCCGTGTTGATCATTTCAACACTTTTCCCTTCCTTGATTTTCGCTCCTCGACGAGTGAATTCCTTGATTTTTTTCTTTGTTTTCTGAGGTTCCTTGTCGGCCATGTTTTACCTTCCTAAAGGCCGAATCGTGGGTCGTGGTTAGTAGTGGTGGTTTGAAGCTCTTCATGGGGGAGGTGTAGTGTAATTTAGCCGTGGCCACCCTTTTCTTCTATCTTGCACCAGGTACGGGCTGGGCAAGGGGGTGGAAGGTCCCTAGTGCTTTCACATGTAGACCCTTGAGCTTGTTGGCTTGGAATGGGGGTTGGGGGACTGAGTTTGGCTCCAACCCGGATTCATGTTGTTTGTTTTTGCTACTACCGTCTCCCATAGCTTAGGGTGTTAGATGTTTCTTCCTTGGTAGATTGCAGCACTTTGGGCTCTTGGTAGCTTAGTAGACTCTACTGGATGTAGTTTCTGGGCAGGGTTGATGATGTTTCCTCACATGTAGTGCATTTCTTTTTGTCTTGCTTTGGGCAGTTGTGACTCTTACTGCTGTGTGTTTCCTCTTTCATTTATCCTCGTGTTGACACTTTCATGCAGTTTTTCCTTGTTTTGCTTGCTGAGGTATTTTTTCTTCTTTTTGAATACCTTAGGTTCTGAGCAGTAGCCAGTTTGGTGGCTAGGTTGCGGTGGTGTTGCTGGTGGTCTCTTGAAATTTGGAGATCCTTCTGGTTTTGTTTAGTGAGGTAGTTTTCTGCACTTTTCATACAGACATACATGTTTGCTGGTGGGTTCGTGTCAGGTTGTTGGCGCCCACTGGTAGTTTTTACCTTGTACTAAATATATTACTTTTGTTGCTACCATTTTCTGGAGATAGTCTACTTACTCTAGGGAGGATTTATGCTAGGTTGCTAGTTATTTTAAAACTACAACTATCACTATAAGTATAGCTCATGATCTGCATGTTTTATAAAACTAAATCACTATTTTCCAAACAACGTATAAAGATCATTTTCTTATATATAATACAAATTAAATGTAGAGTCTTGCATAGCATAAGCTGTCCTCTTGGGGCACTCATGAACTCCTTAGGATGTCAGACCTGAATAAAGTATTTTTTCGCAGCGCATAAGTATAGTTTTAAACTGTGGACTAGGTGATCCATCGAGCCGAGTATACGGCCTCTAAAATATAACTAATTTTCTCATTAAACTCATAATTTCTTTCATAAAGTAAAGATGGGGTTGCCTGAGCGTCAGCAGTTATCTCCTGCTTGACGTGGCATCATGACACGTGTTTTCTCATACTCTGATAATTCCTAAATTCGGAGAAAATGCGGGTTATGATAGTTGGTATACGAGGGAGGTTGCTTGACAGGTTAGTCGGGCAACCTTCCTTTTGATTGCATTATAAGTTTAGCTTCATAAGCATACACTCACCGATATGTCATCAGCACGTCTTGCCAAATCACGAACACTACACTCATAGCACAACATGAAGTATATGGGGCATATTATATAGTATGGGATGCATAATATGTGTTCGTATATGGATCCACCATAGGGGCAATATGTGAGGGTTATGTAGTATGAGATGCATAACCTAACCACATGGCTGCGACTAGCTTGTTTTTTTTTTCGTTGCATGAGAATGTTATGTAGTATGGGATGCATAACATTTTAATGCGCACGCCGCTCATAACATGCATTAGGGCCTTGTAGAATGCATAGCACAATCATGCATAGCATAACATTGCATAAGCATAACGTGCCAAGCTAAAGACTTACAGGATGACATATGTACACACATAAGCTTTCAAGTCAAAAGTAATACAAATTCATGCATTCCCGATCTAGTCACATGAATTAGCATGGTGGTGGTTAACCATCTTAGGTAAGGACATAACATAAATTTTTGTAAAAAGATAAACTCCCAGGGCAAGTTTAGCAGCTTTAAGTTCATATCTATATATGTATTGTCTGTACTTGTAGTTGGGTCTAGCCGTTGTACTAAGATCTAACTAGTGTTGCTATGATTTTAGGATGGCGAGACGTCCTTCGACTAGATCGACTCCCCTATCTGAGGTGAGTCATCTAGAGCTCAGAATGACGCAGTGATCGAGATCCTGCGGCAGAGTAGCGATGTCATGAGCAGGCAGATGGTAGAGATGCAGGCCCAGATTCAGTCCCTGGTGGCAGTTATGGCAGGTCAGACTCAAGGAGTGCAAGGTCCTGCAGGGGGGTTAGCTATCCCTCCTCCTCCTGCACCCTTAAGACCTCCAGTTGTGGTTCCAGCAGAGATGGCCTTCATCTCGCAGTTTCAGAGGTTGAGCCCTCCCACTTATGACGGGAAGGCAGATTTCATGGTGAAAGACGATTGGCTGATCTCCATGGAGGAGATGTTCTCGTACTCAAGGATTGCAGATGATCAGAGGGTGATGATAGCCGCCTATCAGCTTAAAGGTTTGGCTAAGAGTTTGTGGCTGAGAGAGAA
Source organism: Platanthera zijinensis (assembly GCA_039513925.1). NCBI lineage: Eukaryota > Viridiplantae > Streptophyta > Magnoliopsida > Asparagales > Orchidaceae > Platanthera > Platanthera zijinensis. Next base: position 180,139,422 of record CM077078.1, read on the forward strand.
GGAGAGCTTGGTAGCTGGATGCTCTTGGGAGGTGTTCAAGGAGATGCTGTTGAGGAAGTTCTTACCCTTGGCCAAGCGCGACCACCTCATGAACGACTTCCTCCATCTGAAGCAAAGGCAACTCACGTGGTGTGGTGAGTATGAGATAGAGTTCAGCAACTTGAGCGTTTTGCCCCTGGATTGGTCAGCATTAAGGCTGATCGAGTTAAGCGATTTCTCGTGGTTTGAGGAGCGAGGTGCAACAGTTGACCAGTGCTTATAGGTTAGAGACTTATGCGGGAGTAGTGGTGGGCTTCTTTGAAGGTGGAGGCTATTGAGACCGCGAAGAGCAGAGGCTAGCAAATGAGGAAGGACTAGAGGAAGTCTATGGAGGAGAAGAAACCCCAGGTACCCGATGCGGCTCCGGGAAAGAAGAGCCAATTGGTGTGCAGCCTCTGTGGCCGATCAGGCCACCCTGTCGAGAGATGTTTCAAGAAGGCAGCAGCTTAGAGGAAGGAGCAGGTTCATGCAATTCAGGGTGCTCCTAGGAGAGATGTCTCCTGTTCTGTTTGCAAGCGATCCGGGCATGATGCTACCCAGTGCTGGTCTAAGGATAAAGTCTACTTTCAGTGTGGGCAGAAGGGACACATCAAGTGTAGGTGTCCTCAGGTCCAGCCTGTTCTTCATGCAGTTCCACTACAGGCATTACCTCCACCTCAGCGTGTGGACAAGGGCAAGGGAAAGCTTAACGTGATCTCTTCTGAGGAGGCTCAAGCTTCGACTCAGGTCATCTCAGGTTAGTTGTCTTTCCAGCCTGAAGGTTTTGTTCTTGTTTTTCTAGAATGTTTGCAGTATTATTGTGGTAGTTCCTTAGTTTTATATGCTCCTATAAGGAAATTTAAGGTTAAGAACCGCTGGGCGCGTGTTCTGTTTGACTCCGGCGCTACCCACTCATTCGTGGCTAGAGCCTTTGTGGAGCGACATCGGTTGACTTTAGATCGAGTTCGGGATACCTTCCGTGTCAAGTTCCCCTCTGGTGAATCTGTGTTGTCAGATTTGGGCATGTTAGATTGCCCTGTTTTGTTGGGGGACTTCCTTGCAAAGGAAGACCTGAAGATGATTGATCTGGAGGACTTCGATGTTATTTTTGGCATGGACTGGCTGTCTAGGTATGATACAGTCATTCAGTGCAAAGGGAAGCGCTTGGACTTCATCAGGGACGACGGTCAGCCGGAAGCGTGTATGCAGATCTATGCCAGGATTCTCCTATTATCTCTGCGGTATGTGCTCAGAAGCTGTTTCTTTCAGATTGTTTTGCTTGTTTGGTCTCGGTGGTTGGGACCGCTGTTAGTGTACCACTCTTGGAGGAGATTCCAGTTGTTCATGGTTTCGCCGATGTTTTTCCTGATGATCTTCCTAGCCTTCCTCCCGAGAGGATGTTGAGTTTGTGATCGATCTGGAGCCGGGTACGCGTCCTATTGCTAAGGAACCGTACCAGATGGCCCCTCGTGAGTCAGAGGAGTTACGAGTCCAGTTGGATGAGCTGTTGGAAAAGGGATTTATCAGGCAGAGTTCGTCGCCTTGGGGTGCTCCTGTGCTGTTCGTGAAGAAGAAAGATGGGTCAATGCGGCTTTGCATCGACTACAGGGAGTTGAACAAAGTCACAATTAAGAACAGGTACCCTCTGCCGAGGATCGATGACTTATTTGACCAGTTGCGCGGTAGCACGGTGTTCTCCAAGATCGATCTTCGTTCAAGCTATCATCAGCTCAGGATCCGTGAGGCAGATATTCCACGGACTGCGTTTAGATCGAGGCATGGACACTTTGAGTTCTTGGTGATGTCGTTTGGTTTGATTAACGCACCATCAGTCTTCATGGATATGATGAACGGGTGTTCAAGGATTTCTTAGACAAGTTCGTGGTGGTCTTCATTGATGACGTGTTGGTTTATTCTCGCAGTGCTGAGGAGCATGAGCAGCATCTGCGCTTGGTTCTATCGGAGTTGAGGAACCACAAGTTATTCGCCAAGCTGAGCAAGTGCAAATTTTGGTTGCCTCAGGTTTCATTTCTAGGCCATGTGGTGAATAAGGATGGGATCTCGGTCGAACCAGAAAAGGTCGCAGCAGTGCTGGATTAGAGTAGGCCGAATACGCCTAAGGAGATCAGGAGTTTCCTAGGGTTGGCTGGCTACTACAAGAGGTTCGTAGAGGGTTTCTCTTCCATAGCTGCACCTTTTACCAAGCTGACTCAGAAGAACGTGGCTTTAGTTTGGAGCGAGAAGTGCGAAGAAGCCTTCCTGGAGTTAAATAAGAGATTGTGCACTGCTCCTGTTCTGACCCAGCCTACTGAAGGGGTGGATTATGATGTTTACGTGGATGCTTTGCATGTAGGTTTGGGTTGTGTGTTAATGCAGGTTGGAAAGTGATTGCCTATGGGTAAAGGGAACTGAATACTCATGAGAAGAATTATCCTACGCATGACATCGAGTTTGCAGTAGTTATTTATGCATTGAAGCTGTGGAGACACCTACTTTATGGGGCTCAGTGCAAGATCTTCACCGACCATAAGAGCCTGAAGTACGTGTTCACGCAGAAGGACTTGAATCTGCGCTAGCGGCGGTGGCTAGAGTATGTGGCCGATTATGACGTAGAGATCAAGTATCATCCAGGCAAGGCCAATGTGGTGGCCGACGCCTTGAGCCGAAAGACGGGAAAGATCTTTAATCTCACCGCCGATCATTTAGTGGAGGAGTTCCTCCTTATGGATATATCAGTGGGATGTTGTGGCTTGCAGAGTAGTTTATCAGTGGTAGAGCCATCCTGGATTTCTTTGACTAGACTGCACCAGAAGGATGATCCGGATCTTTTGCACCTTTTACAGGACCGAGAAGGGGGAGTTGCCAGACTTTGCTATCGATGATGCGGGTACTTTGAAGTACCACGACAGATTTTGCATCCCGCTGTTGGGGACATTAGAGGTATGATTTGCAGAGAGGCTCATGGATCCAGTGTTGCCTACCATCCAGGATCTACGAAGATGTATCGTGACCTAAAGTAAATTGCATGGTGGTATGGCATTAAAGGCGATATAGCCCGATTTGTTGCGGAGTGCCACACTTGCAAGAGTGTGAAGGCCGATCATGGAAGGCCTGGTGGCAAGTTGACTTCATTAGAGATCCCGACTTGGAAGTGGGAAAGTATATCTATGGACTTCATCACGGGCTTACCGAGATCCCCGAGGGGATTTGATTCTGTTTGGGTCATAGTGGATAGACTTACGAAGTGTGCTCACTTCGTGCCATATAAGATTGATTACCCAATGAAGAAGATAGCGAAGTTGTTCTTGAATGAAGTCATCCGACTACATGGTGTTCCTGTGAGTATCATTTCTTATTGAGACTCCAGGTTTACCTCTCATTTTTGGAAGAGTTTGCAGGAGGGTTTGGGTATGGATCTGAGATATTCTACTTTTCCACCCGCAGACCAATGGGAAAATGGAGCGGGTGAACCAGATAGTTGAGGATATGATCTGATGCTACATTTTAGACCACGGTGGAGCGTGGGATGAGTGGCTGCGACTTATGGAATTTGCATACAACAACAATTATTAGGAAAGCTTGTAGATGGCTCCTTTTGAAGCCTTGTATGGGAGCCGCTGCAGAACACATTGTTTTGGGCTGAGGCTGGTGAGAGGCCTTTGTTGGGTCAAGATGCTCTTGAGGAGATGGAAGTCGCAGTGAAGCTTATTCGTGAGAAGCTTCGTATAACTCAGGAGAAATATGTGAAGAACGCCAATCGGCGTAGGTATGCCATGGAGTTTTCTGTAGGGGACCTTGTATTTCTTAAGGTTTCCCCGATGGTGAGTGTAAAGAGGTTTGGTAAGAATCAGAAATTGGACCCGAGGTATGTGGGCCCGTTTAAGATTTTGGAGCGGATTGACATGTCAGCTTATAGATTGGATTTTCCAGCAAACTTCCCAGATGTTCATAATCTTTTCCATGTAAGCCAATTGCGGAAGTGTGTGCGCAGCAGTGGGCAAGTCTTGGACGTTGTGCCCCAGTTGAAGCCCAACCTCTTTTTTGTCGAAGTGCCGGTCCGAATTTTCGATACTCAGGAACGGGTGCTGCGAAAGAAGTCCATTCCGATGGTGAAAGTTCTTTTGGTGGAATCAGGATTGGGAGAGCGCGACTTGGGAGCTAGAGTCGGCCATGAGGAAAGCTTACCCTCACCTGTTTCCCTGATTTTGATCGGTATGTTTACCTTCTTGTAACTCCTGTTTGTTACTTTTCCTTCTTTAGTAGGAGTGTTGTGCATAAAGTTTCGGGACAAAACTTCCTTTTAGGGGGAGTGACTGTAACGCCCCCGATTTTTCTGCGACAATTTTTTTTATTTTATTCTCGTTAGGCATTACGGTGATGCGTTTTCATGGCTCGTGCTATTTGTGGAGTGTTAGCTCCTTAGAACTGAGTGGCCTATTTTGTAGCCTATGGGCAAGGTCTCCCTAGCAAGCCTATTCTGTAGGGGATGCTTGTGTTTTGGCTTTAGGCGGGTATAGCACGAGTTCTATTCATCGAAAGTTAATTTCGACTTCGCCGATGTGTTTGTAGCGTGGGTATTTAGCTACGGTGCGAATTTCAACGAATTCCGAGGTAGTTTGGTTTTCGCGTCGTTTTGGGTGTGCTATTAGTAAAATCAAATTAGATATTTGATTTTAGCTGAGTGAATCGGCATTTTCAGGCAGCGGTTAGGCTGATTAGGCGTGTTAAGACTTATTTAAAGCCTTAATTAGAAGTTGGCGGGCCACTCTCTCCTTCTTCCAAGACATAAAACCGTCTGCTCCTGTTCGCAGAAAATAGAGGCGGAATGGCGGTTAGCCCTAGCTTTCGGACGGTGATTCCGGGAGTGTTCATGGATGAATTTCGATTCCGAAAGCGGCGTTGTCTTTCTCTCGCTCCGATCTACATTTCGACGGTATAAATTTGATTTTCGTGGAGTTTTTGGAGATTTGGGATTTCGGTCTTGTGGTTTTCTGCCATTAAAGTACGAGAGTGTGCTTTTAGGTACTGCTGTTGCTAGTGCCAAGTGAAGAGGAGAGAAATCCATCCAAGCTTCACCGGAAATTGAGGCAAGTGGTATTCTTGCCCTTGCCATTGTTGTTCTCTTGAAATTCTGAAAATTCCCGGTTAGCCCTAGGGTAGAAGCCAAACAAGTTCTCTTTTATCTTGCTGAATTTAGGGCTTAGATTCTCCTAGAGACCCCCTTCTTTGTGCTGCTGGTGCTCAACCCGCGGCGTAATGCCATCAGTTAAACTCCAGATTGCCGTCTGGTTTGTGGCTTGCGGGTGAAGCCGAGAAAGTAAGAGATAAGGGGTTCTTGCTTTGTTGGTTGGATAGAGCCTATTTTGGATTCTGTCTGGCCGGCGTTGAGTGTGGTGCACACACTCAAAGCCTTTGCAGGTTTGGCGTTGAGTGTGGTGCATACACTTAACGCCGCAGCTGTAGCCAGTCAGAATTTTTGCTAAGTACTAGGGCATTGAGTGAGGTGGACTCACTCAACGCCGCAGCCCCTGCTAGCGGCTAAGTACTTTGGCGTTGAGTGAGTCGACCTCACTCAACGCTATTTCCGTTTTGGCATTGAGTGAGGCAAGCTCACTCAACGCCGCGGTTTTCCTGAGAAGCTATGTGTTTTGGCATTGAGTGAGTCGACCTCACTCAACGCCATTTCATTTTTGGCGTTGAGTGAGGTGGACTCACTCAACGCCGTCGCTTCTGTGCAGCCAAGTACTTTGGCGTTGAGTGAGGTGTGCTCACTCAACGCCATAGCCTTTTTTGAGGCTAAGTACTTTTGCGTTGAGTGAGTTGACCTCACTCAATGCCATTTCTTGTTTGGCGTTGAGTGAGGTGGCCTCACTCAATGCCGAAGGAAAGTTTGCGGCCAAGTCCTGTGGCGTTGAGTGAGTGTACCTCACTCAACGCCATTTCTGCTTTGGCGTTGAGAGAGGTAGACTCACTCAACGCCACATCCCTTCTTTGCGGCCAGAACTTCTGGCGTTGAGTGAGACGACCTCACTCAACTCCATTGTTGTTTTGGCATTGAGTGAGGTCAGCTCACTCAACGGCGCAGATTTGCCTTGTTGCAGCTAAGTGCCAGGGCATTGAGTGAGTGAACCTAACTCAATGCCATTGCTATTTTGGCATTGAGTGAGGTGGACTCACTCAACGCCGTAGTTTTCTTTTGCGGCTAAGTGTAAGGGCGTTGACTGAGTGAGCTTCACTCAACTCCATTGCTGTTTTGGTGTTGAGCGAAGCCTGCTCACTCAACGCCACTTTCTCTGTTTATGATTAAGTACCAGGGCGTTGAGTGAGTGTGCCTCACTCAACGCCATGGATGTTTTGGAGTTGAGTGAGGTTAGCTCACTCAATGCCAGAGTATTCTTACGGGAGGCATTGAGTGAGTGAACCTCACTCAACGCCCATGCCTGTTGTGGCGTTGAGTGAGGCTAGCTCACTCAACGCCAGAGTAGTACTTCGGGAGGGTGTTGAGTGAGTGAACCTCACTCAACACCATGGCTGTTCTGGCGCTGAGTGAGGCTAGATCACTTAACGCCAAGGTCTGGTTAGGCGTTGAGTGGGTCCCACTCAACGCCAATCCGTGTTGAGTCATTTCAACACTTTTTCCCTACCTTGATTTTCGCTCCCGAGTGAATTCCTGATTTTCTTTGTTTCTGAGGTTCCTTATCGGCCATATTTTACCTTCCTAAAGGCCGAATCGTGGGCCGTGGTTAGTAGTGGTGGTTTGATGTTCTTCATGGGGGAGGTGTTGTGTAATTTTGCCATGGCCACCCTTTTCTTCTATCTTGCACAAGGTACGGGCTGGGCAAGTGGGTGGAAGGTCCCTAGTGCTTTCACATGTAGACCCTTGAGCTTGTTGGCTTGGAAATGGTGGTTGGGGGATGAGTTTGGCTCAAACCCGGATTCACATGGTTGTTTTTTTTTTGTTACTACCGTCTCCCACTCAGCTTAGGGTGTTATATGTTTCTTCCTTGGTAGATTGCAGCACTTTGGGCTCTTGGTAGCTTACTGCACTTTGGGCTCTTGGTAGCTTAGTAGACTCTGCAGGATGTAGTTTCTGGGCAGGGTTGATGCTGTTTCCTCGCAGGTAGTGCATTTCTTTTTGTCTTGCTTTGGGCAGTTGTGACTCTTACTGCTGTGTGTTTTTCCTCTTTCATTTATCCTATGGTTGACACTTTCATGCAGTATTTCCTTGTTTTGCTTGCTAAGATATTCTTTCTTCTTTTTGAATGCCTCAGGTTCTGAGCAGTAGCCAGTTTGGTGGCTAGGTTGTGGTGGTGTTGCGTGTGGTCTCTTGAACTTTGGAGATCCTTCTGGTTTTGTTTAGTGAGGTAGTTTTCTGCACTTTTCTTACAGACATACATGTTTACCGGTGGGTTCATGTCAGGTTGTTTGCGCCCACTGGTATTTTTTACCTTTGTACTAGATATATTACTTTTGTTGCTACCATTTTCTGGAGATAGTCTACTTGCTCTGGGGAGGATTTATGCTAGGTTGCTAGTTATTTAAACTAAAACTATTCCTATAAATATAGCTCATGATCTGCATGTTTTATAAAACTAAATCACTATTTTCCAAACAACGTATAAAGATCGTTTTCTTATATATAATATAAATTAAATGTAGAGTCTTGCATAACATAAGTTGTCCTCCTGGGGCACTCATGCACTCCTTAGGATGTCAAACCTGAATAAAGTATTTTTCCGCAGCACATAAGTATAGTTTTAAACTATGGACTAGGTGATCCACCGAGCCGAGGGATACGACCTCTAAAATATAACTGATTTTCTAATCATTAAACTCATGAATTTCTTTCATAAAGTAAAGTAGATTGTTGTGCCTGAGCGTCAGCAGTTATCCCTTGCTTGACGTGGCATCATGACGCATGTTTTGTCATACTCTGATAATTCCTAAATTCGGAGAAATGCGGGTTGTGACAGATTTTCTATTCATTTAACTCATAAATTTTCATAAAGTATAGTTGATAGCGGTTTGCCTAAACGTCGACAGTTATCCCCTGCTCGACGTGGCATCATGACATGTGTTTTTCCTACTCTGATAATTCGTTTTCCTCAGAGAAAATGCAGGTTGTGACATTCCACCCCCTATTTATAGGCTTGGGGGCCTGTCCAAATGGGCATGGCTGAAATTACCTGCTGCACGGGGTACATGAGAAACTGGGCAGAGGTGACGAGAAGCAAGCAAAAGAGAAGAGGGCTGAGGGAAGGCTGCGCGGCCTGGCGGGCTTCCTTTGGCGAGCTGAGAGGCTCGGCCTCTAGACGTTCTGAACTGAACCCCCTCTGGCGGAGACCTGGCAAAGAGGCCGCACGGCTTCGACGAGGATTGGTCGGCTCGTTGATAATAGCGGTTAGGGAAACAGGCCGCTCGGCTTGAAAAGCCCATGCAAACTAATCGCGGATTATGGGTTAACACACCCCAACCTACGACATGCGTGCAACTCCTCATGTCCATCTGTCACTTAGTACGGGGCTAGGGTGTAGACATAAATTTGTGTATTTTTAATCTAGGACATACTATATCACTATCACTACATGAACATTATTATAAAATCTATTATTATTTATGTCATGCATTATATTATATCTTTGTTCGAAACATATCATCTTGTGTTTTTCGTATTATATACAATTTGGGGCATCATGATTTTGAAAAACATAAGTATTTTGAAAAATAATTTTTTCCCATAGGCCAAAAATTATATCCGCAATATTTTCATTTTTATATAAAATTTTTTGCGGTACTTGGTGTCATTTATATTAAAAAACAGATAAATTAGAATGTAAAATTATAAAAAATCATGTTTTCTATGCAACATCGCGTATTTCTATTGCTAGCGCACGCGTTAGTACTAATGTTGGCATTACATAAAATTATTATTTAGTCTTTCTTTTTACATTTTCTCTGGCATAAAAGAACAATATACTGATGCGTAATTAATATAATTCTATGTTTTTATAGAAAACTATTTGTTTTAAAAATATTTAAAAATTAAATACAAAATTACAAAATGAATCTAAAAGAACAAAAAAAATGTTTTTATTTTTTTCATTATTACATTGTGTGTTTATTATTTTGTATTTTTTTAAAAAAAATTATAAAAACTATTTGTTATTCATTGTCATGCCTTGAATATTATCTTGTTATGTGCAATGAAATTGATTGTAGAAAAAATGTGTAGAATTGTTTAGCATGTCTCTAAGGATGAGTAATGTTTTGTGTTTGATAATTACTTTAAACACTCACTTATTTTGATAACCTACACGTGTTTTTAATCTTATACTTGCATGGTTGTATATTGTAATAACATAATAATTAAAATGCATAAATAGATTACCTACACAACATCGAATTGTCTATTTCAATTCTTTGTTTTTCATGCACTTATTCATTAGAGAAAAGTGGTTTAAAAAATTTAAATGATATTATTTGCAAAACAAGTGAATTCGGAGTCATTGGTGACAAGCATAAAAAGCATATAATAAAGGACAAGGAAAACTCCACCAAACACTACTCACCCTCCTGATAAGTCTTAATGAGCATTGTGAGGTATATCACCTTATAAAGGATTGTAAAGTGTCTTGTAACAAACAAAAGTATTCACCACTTCTCTTAGTACACTGGATCAGAAAATAAAAAAATAAGATAAAAAGAATAAAAGTGATCCCCAAGCACTACTTCACTCCCTGATAGGTCTTAATGAGCATTGAGTGTGCGAAGCACCTTTGTAGTTGTACTTTTTTATGTATGTTCATTGAAATATCATGCAACTAATTTTATTTGTGTATTTTAATTTTGTGTAATTTCATCATATATATCATTCATTTTGATTAATACATTTATATACTTTATCAAATTACTTTTATACACATTATTATCATTTATAAAACTTCTACTCATGAGAATTGGATCCTAATGCATATCTACACAATTCTCTACAGACTGAAGTAAATGAACTAGATTACAAAGCATGACCACTTCAATATTTTGTATATTTGAAATGCAAATTTTATTATATTATAGCTTTGTATCTTTTCTTGATATTTTCAAATCATGCTTGCAATTATATCTTAATGGAATAACATCTCTTGGATCTTTAACTAAAACATCTAATTTTTCAGTTTTAAAACTCATTATCTTTTATATATTCTTACTTTCTAAAAAGATGTTTATTTTTAAGAATGCTTATTATACTTTCCGATGTGATTACTACTTGCGCTTATTAATGTTTTTTTAACAAATGGTATCTTAAAATAAAAATGCTTACTCTATCAATTCATTTACGCTGCTTACTACTTTATGCTCCTCCATGCTTATTTTTAACAAGTGGTATTTAACAAACTTTTATAGCATATATTTTTCTTCTCTACATAGAACAAATTATTTTTTTATTGCATACACTCACCTCTACCCCATTTTGATACAATCAAAGGGGAGAATAAGTTACATGGATTTACAATTTTAGAGGGAGTAAATTGAAAATTTCATAGGAAACATCTATGTAGGTGGAGTAATCATTATAGAAATGCATTTATTTCTTATTGCTCGATCATGATTTTATTATTACTATAAGTTATCCCTAATCCTCACCCAAACCTCTAGTGCTTCCAAGGGTTTTGTCATGACCCAGTCATAACAAAACCATCTAGGGGTCTAGATGTCAGAGGGATGTTGCAGCTCAGTTAGTGATGAGGAGTGGATTGAAGAATCTTTATCAAGGAGGTTACGGGTTCGAGACCCGGCCTCAACAATGCGTTGCAGCCGAGAAACAGGCGTAGAGAGGGGTTGGGGTGCTTAGTTTGCATACCTAGTTAGGCTAAACCCTTTCGAGCATGGTGCTGGGGAGTTCCGACAGTCGTCCGTTCAAGCCGTGGGCTGGGGAGACCGTTATATGATCGATGATATCCCCGGTAATAAAATTGTATATAGAATCCAAAATTGAAGTACATAATAGGAATGCTGTGTAAAGCCCATCTAGAATGGTTTGTCTAGATTGGTGATGATTGAATTGCATGTTGGAAAAGACTCTGTAGTTAAAAGTGTAGTTTTACATAGTTTTGGAGTGTGCAACTTTCTGCAAGTAGTACTGGAGCATGCTCAAGGAAAATACCCAGATTTGAGGCAGGATTGTAGTTCTATCAGTTACCACCCGGCGGTAGTGCTACTGTTGGCAATAGTTCCCAGAGTGCTATGTTTGGGATGCCTGTCTCTTGGAGAATAGTGGGTCAATAAGTTGAGCTGTGATCTTAGAGTGCCCAATAATGATGGCCGTGATATCGAGCCTTGGAACATATTATGGTTTTTTATATGAATGGGCAAGGGGAGGTTGACCCATGTCGTGGCTTGTGAGACTGATGGTTTGAGCAATGGGATGTTGCTAAAAACTACCCACCCTATAAAAATCGACTTGGAGTAAGTAAAATGGCATGTAGGTTATATTGTGCCTTTGACTTTTCCGTAGCAAGGAGAGATCATTGGCTACGAGCTGGAATGACTAGTAATTGAATGCATCTTATAGTGATTAACTTAAGCGAGTCACTGGCTTGTATCTCAAGATAATAGAGCGCCTTTGAATTTGTTGTAGCATAAAAGAAAGTCTTAGGATATGGGAAGGAAAGTCTAGAAATGCCAACATCTGTGGTGAATGATGCTTAAGTTGCACGTTCTTATCCCAATATATATACATGTTGTGTACTTGTAGGAAGGAGCATTGCCACCTCGAGTGAGGGTGGGTTGTTTTTAATTTGGTCAGCTAAAGCTGACCGTTGTATTATTTGTCACATCTTTGTAGATTTTCAATATACAGTGCTGGTTAGCCAAGCAGAAGTAGCGGGCTATAGCCCCTTTATACTATACCAGCCCTCGAAGCGCAAGCAAAGTTTTTTATTATTGTTGTGTGTCCGACGTGTTTTTGTTGATGTATGTAAAACATTTTAATTAAGGAAATATGTTGTAAGGCTTTAAGGCCAAAATTTCGTGTATTATATATCATTCCTCAGTTATTTTAGTGGACATTCCTGTGTTGGGTTTTAAGTAATTTTAAATGTTTTTGCTAGAATGCAAATCTGACTTAGGATACATTAATGATTTGGTTTTAATGCATAACTCCATTGACAGTCTATGGAATATGGCGTGGGTCCCCGATCAGACCTTCTATAATATTCTACAAGACGGATGAGGGTGTTACATAATGTTCAACCAAAGTAGTGTCTTAGCTTGAGCTTGATGTGGATAAGTTTTTCGCTCACACACAAAGATTCATGGAAGGTTAACAGTCCCAGAACCTTTTTCTCCAAAGGCTATAGTCAGTATTTGGAATCATCATGATTGTAATTTTGACCATAGTACCTATTCGGACTAAGACTCTGAATGTTATGTATCTCAGGAGCGGTAAGACACTGTAACGCCGCCGTTTTTTCGGTATTTTGTTTGATCATTGTTCGGCACTACGGTGACGCGTTGTCGGCCTTTGCCGTTGTTAGAGCGTGGTATTAGCTCTTTAGGTTCCTTGAGTGGCATGTTTGTAGCCTTTTGGAAAGATTCCCTGGCAGGCCGTGTCTGGTTTTGTGACACGGTGGGGCTGTCGGGGAATGCTTGTGCCTTGGCTTCAGGTAGTGATAGCCCGAGTTTTGATCGTCAGATGTTGTTTTCGACTTCACCGTTGGTTTTGTAGCTTGGGTGTTTAGCTACGGTGCGTGTTTTGTTGAAATCCGAGATCATGTGTTATTTTTTCGCGTCGTTTCGACGTTTGCTTGTTAGCTAGTGGTAGTGGTTATTGCTGTGCATGGCCTTGTGTAGTCGAGCTTGGAAGGGCTGGTGCCTTGTTTTTAGGCTAACTTGTTTAGCTAATCTTTTATATTCATGTTGATGTTAGCTTGTATGCATGTATATATATATAGGTTTGTGTGTATATAGATATAAATATATTTCTGTGTGTGTGTGTGCATATATATATGTATATATATTTAGTGTGTGTGTATATATATATATATATATATAATATAATATATATAAGCTTTCAACTATAAGTAGGACTGTGCTGGATGAGCAAAGACTTAGCTTAGTGCTCGGCTTGGGACTGGTGTTGCTTATTATTTTTATTTCTTTAAGTGTCAGCTAGTGGCCGATTGCTATATATAAGCTTATATATGCAGCCAGCTAGTGCTTAGGCTAGGTTATCTTTATTTAGCTATATAATAAGTGAGTGGAGGAATTATTAATAGGCTCCAGCTGTCTCCTCCTCGCCATTTCTCCCCTTACCCGAGAGCTTGCTGGCTTACAGCGGAAGGAAGTTGGCGGTGGAGCTGCAGCCTTGGCCGGTGGTTTTCGGTGGCTCTAGTGCTCGGTTTGCTCGGGAAAAGGCGGATCCGTCTTGCTCTCGTCCAGATCTTCCATCCTAGGTAAGTTTTTCTTAATTTAGGGCCGTCATTAGGAGCTAGGGTTTTGGCCTTCTCCTCCTCCTCCTCTCTAAAAGCTACAAATTTTTTTGTTTCTCCCTAGGTAGCCTTGTTGCCGGTGCCGAGCATGTGAAGTGAAGGCTGCTGCTGGAGCTTGGTGTTGAGGCAAGTGGCTCCCTTGCCATTGCTATTAATTTTATTCTATCTCCAATCTTGTGTTCTAGTTGTTCTTCCCTTGTAGTAGAGCATCAATTTTTCTTTTTTTGTTAGTGGTTTTATTTGTCTTGGCCGGTGCCCAGCCTTAGTTAATATTAGGATTAGGCTTAGCTTAGTGGTAAGCTGGTTTGGAGCTGCTGTGGTCGGGTAGGAGAGATAGGATTGAGAGCTGGAATTAACTTCCAGCTCTCAGGTTGTGGAAAACTGAGCGGGCAGGGGTAGGTTTAGTTCTAGATTTTTCTGGAAAAATGCTAAGTCAAAAGCATTGAGTGAGTGTACCTCACTCAACGCCTAGACTGTTAGGCTTTTGGAGTTGAGTGTGGGGCACTCACTCAATGCCATAGTCGTTTTTGTTGCTAAGTCATTTGGCATTGAGTTAGTGGACCACACTCAACGCCATGGCTGTTTGGCGTCGAGTGAGGTGGACTCACTTGATGCCAAATCTTTTGTTCTGCGGCTAAGTGATTTGGCGTAGAGTGAGTCTACCTCACTCAACGCCATTGCTTTTTTGGCGATGAGTGAGGGGGAGTCACTCAACGCCAAGATTTCTGTTTTGCTGCCAAGTAAATTGGCATAGAGTGAGTCTACCTCACTCAATGCCATGGCTGTTTTGGCATTGAGTGAGGGGGACTCACTCAACGCAAAGGTTTTCCGTTTTGCAGTTAAGTATTTTGGCGCTGAGTGAGTCTACCTCACTCAACTCCATCGCCGTTTTGGCATTGAGTGAGGAGGACTCACTCAATTCCAAGGTTTTCTCTTGCGGTTAAGCCTGATGGCGTTGAGTGAGTCGACCTTACTCAACGCCAAAGCAGGTTTGGCGTTGAGTAAGGTAGACTCACTCAATGCCATAGCAAGGGCTTGCGGTTAAGTCTCTGGCGTTGAGTGAGGGTACCTCACTCAACGCCGGGGCTTTTTTGGCGTTGAGTGAGGTGGACTCACTCAACGCCGCTGTTTTTTTGGGCTAAGTCTTTTGCCTTGGGGTGTGTGCTTCCTTAGGACTGCTAGACGGGTTTTTTTCGTAAGGGGGATGTTGGGGTGTTCGGTTAGTTTTTGCATGCCGACTCGTGGACTATGACCGGAGGGGGTGCTTTCTGGACTCTGGAGGGGTGAAATGTGTGTGCTGAGCTGCGGACACCACTAAGTTTGGATAATGGGGCCAACTTGTTTAGGTGTGTGGACCCTAAGGCTGCCACTGGTTGTGTATCATCCTTGAGTAATTATTTTGGGGCTTGGTTGTTGTTGGTACTGCCACACGCTCAAGCCCCTTAATATTTACACCCCGATCATTTGCCCACAAAGTTAGGATTGTTAGCTCTCCCTTTGCCTGCTTTTGGCTTTTCCTGCTAGTATACTGATGCTTTACTACTACAGGTTGGTTCTTTCCGCAGAGCAGGTAGCTTTTGTGCTCACACTTGGTGTGATTTATCTTTACTGTCCTTTTTGACAATAATTACTTTTCTTTCTTCTTACTATCATGTCTTTTCTTTTGCTGTTAGCACTTTGTTGCCGGGTTTGTAAACCCCTCTGAATTAATTAATCTAGTGCTCCTTTTCTTTTGGATATTTCTTTACTGAGGTGTTTTTTCTTGAATGCCTCAGGTCCAGATTGTAGCCAATAGAGCGGTTGATTCCTTTTAGTGGGTTTTGCTGGTAGCCTCCAGGGTAGCTGAGTTGCAGATCTTTCACCTTATGAGGTAGTTATTCTTCTTTTCTGTATACACATGCACACTCTCCGGTGGGTTCGTGTCGGGTTGTCGACGCCCACTGGTGGCTTACTTGTTTTGCTGGATATGAATTAAAACTTCTGTTTTTGCCCCATTGGGGTTGCTTACTTGCTTCTGGGAAGGTTTTATGCTAGGTTGCATGTTAGGTATTTTAAAACCCTAAACTATTTTATGTACCTCATGCATATCATATTTGCAAAACTAAAGCACTATCTTCTTTAAGCGTAAAGAATATCTTTCATATATAAATACTATACTCACCTTAGGAGTCGTGCATACCGTAAGTCGTCCCTTGAGGTCCCTTATACTCATTTTGGATGTAAAATCAACTAAATCAAAGTATTTTCCGCTGCAAACAAATATATATTTTTTCCTATCGTGGACTAGCGAATCCACTGTGCCGAGGGATACTACCTTTTAATAAACTAGTTTTCTTCTATTCTATTAACTAGTCATTCAAAGTCTTAGTTGCCTGAGCGTCAGCAGTTATCCCCTTGGACGTGGCATCACAACACCGTACTCTGATTCTTAACCTCAGGGAAATGCGGGTTGTGACAGTTGGTATCAGAGGGAGGTTGCTTGATAGGTTAGTCGGGCAACCTTTCCTTTTGATTGCATTAGAAGTTTAGCTTCATAAGCATACACTCACCGATATGTCATCAGCACATCTTGCCAAAGCACGAACACTACACTCATAAGCATAAAGAAGTATACAGGGCATATTATGTAGTATGGGATGCATAATATGTGTTTGTATATGGATCCACCATAGGAGGCAACATGTGAAGGTTATGTAGTATGGGATGCATAACCTCACCACATGAATGCGGCTAGCACGTTTTCTTTTTTTCATTGCATAGGAATTTTATGTAGTATGGGATGCATAACATTTTCATGTGTATGCCACCCATGGCATGCATTAAGGCCTTTTTATAATGCATAGCATGACATGCATAGCATAACATTTCATAAGCACTATGCGCCAAGCTAAAGATTCGCATGATGACATATGTACACACATGGTTTTGAGTTAAAACGAATATAAAAGCATACATCCATGATTTAGGCACATGAGTTAGTATGATGGTAGTGAACCATCTCAGGTTAAGCATAACATCATCATTATAAAACAAATCCAAGAACAAGATTTGCAGTTGAAATTCATATTTAAGTGTGCTTGTCTGTACCGGGTAGTTTTTTCTAGCTGTTGGGCTGGGTTTTAATTAGAGCTGGTGCGATTATAGGATGGCGAAGCGTCCTGCGACGGGATCGACTCCCCAATCTAAGGGTGAGCCTTCGGGATCCCATAGCGAGGCCCTGATTGAAAGTTTGCGGCTAAGTAATGAAGCCTTATCGAGGCAGATAGTGGACATATAGAACCAGATTTAGTCCTTGGTTGCAGTAGTGGCAGGGTAGGCTAAAAGAGTTCAGGACCCGGTTGGGGGTGTAATTGTTCCTCCCCCTCCTGCTCCTCTTGTGCCTCAAGTTGTGGTGCCACCGGAGATGGCCTTCATATCTCAGTTTAAGCGGCTTAGGCCCCCTACTTATGACGGGCAAGCGGATTTCATGATTTTGGATGACTGGCTGATTTCTATAGAGGATATGTTCTCCTATTCGGGGATTTCGGACGATCAGAAAGTAATGCTCGCTGCCTACCAGCTCAAGGGTTTGACAAAGAGTTGGTGGTCTAGGGAGAAGGAAAGTGTGCTGGCAGGATACACCTGGGAGTCGTTTAAGGTAATGCTATTGAATAAATTTCTGCCCTCGATCGAGCGGGACAGGTTGATGAACGACTTCCTGCATTTGAAGCAAAGGAAACTTACGGTTAGTGAGTATGAGGTTGAGTTTAGCAAACTGAGTCGATTTTCTCCTTGACTTGTGAGTGTTGAAGCAGACCTGGTTAAGCGGTTTCTAGGTGGGCTGAGAAGCAACGTTCAGCAGTTAGCAAGTGCCTATTGAACAGTCAGTTATGTCGGTTTGGTTGAAGCTACTTGGAAGGTTGAGTCCATTAAGACTGCTAAGAATAGAGGCCAGCAGGCGAGGCAAGACAAGCGGAAGTCTGTTGGAGGTAAAGGCCCCCAAGAGCCTGATGCAGTTTCAAGGAAGAAGACCAAGGGGACTTGCAGTTTCTATGGTCGGCCAGGCCATCCTTTGGAAAAGTGCTTCAAGAGATTGGCAGCGCAGAAGAAAGAGCAAGTCCATGCTATTCAGGGTGCTCCCAGAGGTGATGTGGTGTGTGCTTTGTGCGGAAAAAGGGGCATGATGCGGCCCGTTGCTGGTTGAAAGATAAAGTTTGCTTTCAGTGTGGGCAAAAGGGCCACCAAAAGACGAGGTGCCCTCAGGTGCAGCCCATTCTCCCAGCAGTTCCATTACAGGCGTTGCCGCCACCCCCGCACGTGGATAAAGGCAAGGGGAAGCTGAATGTTATCTCTTTAGAGGAAGCGTCGACCTCGACCCAGGTTATTTCAGGTTAGATTCTTCCTAACTTGAATACTTTACCTCTTGTATAGTTTAGCTTTTGTTTTCCCTTAGTTGCGTGGGCTACTTTATAGGGATATTTAAGGTAAAGAACCGCTGGGCGCACGTTCTTTTCGAATCTAGCGCTACCCACTCTTTTATTGCTAGGGCTTTCGTGGAGCGTTTCCGTTTGGGCCTAGACCGTGCTGGTGGAGCTTTCTGCGTTAAATTCCCTTCTAGTGACTCTGTGATTTCAGATTTGGGTAGTCAGGGCTGCTCAATCTTATTGGGGGACTTTCTAGCAAAGGCGGATTTGAAGGTGATTGACCTAGAGGACTTCGATGTTATCCTAGGCATGGACTGGTTGTCCAGATATTATGCGGTTATCCAGTGCAAGGGTAAGCGCTTAGATTTCGTGAAGGAAAATGGTCAGCCCGGGAGCATTTATGCCGATCCACTCTAGGAGTCTCCGGTTATTTCTGTGGTACGTGCTCGCAAGTTGCTTTATTCTGGCTATTTTGCCTGTTTTGTCTCTCTGGTAGGGGCAGATGTTAGTGTGCCGCGGTTGGAGGAGATTCCTATTGTTAGTGAGTTTTCTGATGTTTTTCCTGACGATCTTCCCGGTCTTCCTCCCGATAGAGATGTCGAGTTCTTCATAGATTTGGAGCCGGGTACGCGTCCTATTACTAAGGCGCCGTACCGCATGGCCCCGCGAGAGCTGGAGGAGTTATGGATCCAGCTAGATGAGATGTTGGCAAAGGGTTTTATCAGGCTGAGTTTGTCGTCCTGGGGTGCGCCTGTGCTGTTCGTAAAGAAGAAAGACGGGTCGATGAGGCTATGCATCGACTACAGAGAGCTGAATAAGGTTACAATTAAGAACAGGTAGCCTCTGCCTCAGATTGATGATTTGTTTGACCAGCTGTGTGGTAGTGCTGTGTTTTCAAAGATAGACCTTCATTCGGGCTATCACCAGTTGAGGATTCTGGAGTCAGATGTTCCGCGGACGGCGTTCCGTTCTCGTAATGGGAACTTCAAGTTCTTAGTCATGTCATTTGGTTTGACTAATGCGCCTTCAGCTTTCATGGATTTGATGAACCGCGTGTTCAAGGAATGCTTAGACAAGTTTGTGATTGTCTTTATTGACGATGTTTTGGTGTACTCCCGGAATACAGAAGAGCATGATCGACATTTGCGTCTAGTCTTGGCGACTCTGAGAGACCATAAGCTTTACGCAAAGCTGAGCAAATGTGAATTTTGGCTGCCTCAGGTATCTTTCCTCGACAATGTGGTTAACAAGGAGGGCATCACAGTAGAAGAGGAAAAGATCACTGTGGTTATGGAATGGGCGAGACCTATTACTCCTCGTGATATCAGAAGCTTCTTGGGTTTGGCGGGCTATTATAAAAGATTTGTGGAGGGATTCTCCACCCTATCTGCGCCATTGACCAAGTTGACGCAGAAGAATGTAGCCTTCGTTTGGGATGGCAAATGTGATGAGGCTTTTGAGGAGCTAAAGAGAAGGCTATGTTCAGCTCCTGTTTGTTCCTTGCCTACTGAAGGTGCTGACTTTGATGTATATGTGGATGCATCACATATCGGGATGGGATGCGTGCTAATGCAAGGCGGCAAGGTGATTGCATACGGGTCGAGACAGCTAAAGACTAATAAGAGGAATTACCCTATGCACAACCTAGAGTTTGCTGCCGTGATCTATGCTCTGAAGTTGTGGAGGAATTTGCTTTATGGTGTTCAGTGCAGGATTTTTACTGATCATAGGAGCTTGAAGTATGTCTTTACGTAGAAGGAGTTTAATCTGCGTCAGCGGCGATGGCTAGAGTACGTGGCCGACTATGATGTTGAGATTCAGTACCATCTGGGCAAGGACAATGTGGTGGCCGACGCCCTGAGTCGGAAATCAGGGAAGATTTTTGGTCTCACAGCCGAGTTGTTAGTAGAGGAGTTTTTGTTGATGGCCATTTATGTGGGTAGCTGCGATGTGCAGAGTAGCCTTGTAGTGGCAGAACCTTCATTGATCGCGCTCACGAGATTGCATCAGAAAGATGATCCTGACCTTATGCATTTGTATCTTCGAGCTGAGAGAGGTGAACTGCCAGATTTTTCTATAGATGATGCAGGTACTTTAAAGTACCGTGGTAGGTTTTGCATTCCCGCGTTTAGAGGCATCATGGTTATGGTGTGCAGGGAAGCCCATGGATTGAGCGTTGCCTACCACCTAGGATCCACCAAGATGTACCGCGATTTAAAACAGATTGCCTGGTGGTATGGGATGAAGGGGGACATAGCCAGATTTGTTTCTTAGTGCCACACTTGCAAGCGAGTGAAGGCTGATCATGGAATACCAGGTGGCAAGCTGACTCCCTTGGAGATTCCGACTTGGTAGTGGGAAAGCATCTCGATGGATTTCATTACAGGCTTGCCAAGATCTCCTAGGGGGCCTGATTCAGTATGGGTGATTATGGACAGACTGACAAAGTGTGCTCACTTCGTGCCATTCAAGATCGACAACCCGATGAGGAAGATGACAGAGCTGTATTTGGAGGAGTTCATCAGACTGCATGGTGTACCCGTGAGCATCATATCAGATCGAGACTCCAGGTTCACGTCTCATTTTTGGAAGAGTCTTCAAGAGGGGTTGGGGACAGATTTGAGATATTCCACTAATTATCACCCGCAGACCAACGGTTAGACGGAGCGGGTAAATCAGATTGTGGAAGATATGATCCGATGCTATATTCTAGACCACGGTGGGGCGTGGGACGAGCGTTTACGGCTTATGGAGTTTGAGTATAACAATAGCTATCAAGAAAGCTTGCAAATGGCTTCTTTTGAGGCTTTGTATGGGAGGTGCTGCAGGACTCCCTTGTTTTTTGCTGAGGTTGGCGAGGGACCGTTGCTAGGTCCAGAAGCACTCGAGGAGATGGAGATTTCGGTGAAGCTTATTCGGGAAAAGCTTCGAATAGCCCAGGAGAGATATGAAAAGAACGCTAACCGGCGTAGATCAGATTTGGAATTTGCTGTGGGGGACCAGGTGTTCTTAAAAGTTTCCCCGATGAGCGGGATTAAAAGGTTTGGCAAGAACAGGAAATTGGACCCGAGATTCGTGGGGCCATTTTTGGTTACCGAGCGGATTGGAGTATCAGCTTACAGGTTAGAGTTGCCTACAAATTTTCCTGGCGTGCATGATGTCTTTCACGCCAGTCAGCTGCTGAAGTGTGTGCAGAGTGTCAGGCAGGTTTTGGATTCTGTGGCGCAGTTAGATCCAAATCTTTCTTATGTGGAGGTGCTTGTCCGCATTTTGGATGCTCAGGAACATGTGTTGCGGAGGAAAACCATTCCTATGGTTAAGAATTTGTAGAAAAACCAGGATATGGAAAGCGCGACTTGGGAGCTTGAGTCGGTGATGAGGAAGGCTTACCCTCATCTGTTTCCCTGACCTTTTGCCTAGTATATATTGTGCTTTCCTTTATAGCTTTTGCTTGGCTATTCCTTTTTTCTCCTTCTTGATAGAAGCATTGTGTGTAAAGTTTCAGGACGAAACTTTCTTATAGGGGGAGTGGCTGTAACGCCCCCGGTTTTTCTGTATTTTGTTTGATCATTGTTTGGCACTACGGTGATGCGTTGTCAGCCTTTGTCGTTCTTAGAGCGTGGTCTTAGCTCTTTAGGTTCCTTGAGTTGCATGTTTGTAGCCTGTTGGCAAGATTCCCTAGCAGGCCGGGTTTGGTTTTGTGACACGATGGGGCTGTCAGGGAATGCTTGTGCCTTGGCTTCAGGTAGTGATAGCCCGAGTTTTGATCGTCGGATGTTGTTTTCGACTTTCCGTTGGTTTCGTAGCTTGGGTTTTTAGCTACGGTGTGAGTTTTGTTTAAATCCGAGATCATGTGTTTTTTTTTCGCGTTGTTTCGACGTTTGCTTGTTAGCTAGTGGTAGTGGTTATTGTTGTGCATGGCCTTGTGTGGTCGAGCTTGGAAGGGCTGGTGCCTTGTTTTTAGGCTAAGTTGTTTAGCTAATCTTTTATATTCATGTTGATGCTAGCTTGTATGCATGTGTATATATATATAGGTGTGTGTGTGTATAGATATAAATATATTTCTGTGTGTGTGTGCATATATATATATATATATATATATTAGTGATTATATATATATATATATACATATATATATATATATGCTTTCAGCTATAAGTAGGACTGTGATGGATGAGCAATGACTCAGCTGAGTGCTCGGCTTGGGACTGGTGTGGCTTATTATTTTATTTCTTTAAGTGTCAGCTAGTGGTCAATTGCTTTATATAAGCTTATATATGTAGCCAACTAGTGCTTAGGCTAGGTTATCTTTATTTAGCTATAGAATAAGTGAGTGGAGGAATTATTAATAGGCTCCAGCAGTTCTCCTCCTCCCCATTTCTCCCCTTTCCCAAGAGCTTGCTGGCTTCCAGCAGAAGGAAGGTGGCGGTGGAGCTGCAGCCTTGGCCGGTGGTTTCCGGTGGCTCTTGTGCTCGGTTTGCTCAGGAAAAGGCGGGATCCAGCTTGCTCTCGTCCAGATCTTCCATCCTAGGTAAGTTTTTCTTGATTTAGGGCCGTCATTAGGAACTAGGGTTTTGGTCTTCTCCTCTTCCTCCTCTCTAAAAGCCCTAGATTTTTTTGTTTCTCCCTAGGTAGCTTTGCTGCCGGTGCCGAGCCTGTGAAGTTAAGGATGCTACTGGAGCTTGGTGGTGAGGCAAGTGGCTCCCTTGCCCTTGCTATTTATTTTATTCTATCTCCTATCTTGTGTTCTAGTTGTTCTTCCCTAGTAGTAGAGCAACAGTTTTTCTTTTTTTGTTAGTGGTTTTGTTTGTCTTGGCCGGTGCCCAGCCTTAGTTAATAATAGGATTAGGCTTAGCTTAGTGGTAAGATGGTTTGGAGCTGCTGTGGTCGGGTAGGAGAGATAGGAGTGAGAGCTGGAATTAAATTCCAGCTCTCGAGTTGTGGAAAACTGAGCGGGCAGGGGTAGGTTTAGTTCCAGATTTTTCTGGAAAAATGCTAAGTCAAAAGCGTTGAGTGAGTGTACCTCACTCAACGCCTAGACTATTAGGCTTATGGCGTTGAGTGTGGTGCACTCACTCAACGCCATAATCGTTTTTGTGGCTAAGTCATTTGGCGTTGAGTGAGTGGACCACACTCAACGCCATGGCTGTTTGGCGTTGAGTGAGGTAGACTTACTCAATGCCAAAGCTTTTGTTCTGCGGCTAAGTGATTTGGCGTTGAGTGAGTCTACCTCACTCAAAGCCATTGCTGTTTTGGCGATGAGTGAGGGGGACTCACTCAACGCTAAGATTTCTATTTTGCTACCAAGTAAATTGGCATTGAGTGAGTATACCTCACTCAACGCCATGGCTATTTTGGCGTTGAGTGAGGGGGACTCACTCAACGCCAAGGTTTTCCATTTTGCGGTTAAGTATTTTGGCGCTGAGTGAGTCTACCTCACTCAACGCCATCGCTGTTTTGGCGTTGAGTGAGGAGGACTTACTCAACGCAAAGGTTTTCTCTTGTGGTAAACCTGATGGCATTGAGTGAGTCGACCAAACTCAACGCCAAAGCAAATTTGGCATTGATTAAGGTAGACTCACTCAATGCAATAGCCAGGGCTTGCGGTTAAGTCTCTGGCGTTGAGTGAGGGTACCTCACTCAACGTCATGGCTGTTTTGGCGCTGAGTGAGGTGGACTCACTCAACGCCGCCGTTTTTTTGGGCTAAGTCTTTTGCCTTGGGGTGTGTGCTTCCTTAGGACTGTTAGAGGGGTTTTTTTCCCAAGGGGGAAGTTGGGGTGTTCGGCTAGTTTTTGCATGCCGACTCGTGGACTATGAAAAGAGGGGGTGTTTTCTGGACTCTAGAGGGGTGAAATGTGTGTGCTGAGCTGCAGACACCATTAAGTTTGGACAATGGGGCAAACTTGCTTAGGTGTGTAGACCCTAAGGCTTCCACCGGTTGTGTTTCACCCTTGAGTATTTATTTTGGGGTCTTATTGTTGGCGTTGGTACTGCCACACGCTCCAGCCCCTTAATATTTACACCCCGATCATATGCCCACAAAGTTAGGATTGTTAGCTCTCCCTTTGCCTGCTTTTGGCTTTTCCTGCTAGTATACTGATGCTTTACTGCTGCAGGTTGGTTCTTTCCGCAGAGCAGGTAGCTTTTGTGCTCACACTTGGTGTGATTTACCTTTACTGTCCTTTTTGATAATAATTACTTTTCTTTCTTCTTACTGTCATGTCTTTTCTTCTGCTGTTAGCACTTTGTTGCCGGGTTGGTAAACCCCTCTGAATATATTAATCTAGTGCTCCTCTTCTTTTGGATATTTCTTTGTTGAGGCATTTTTTTTTGAATGCCTCAGGTCCAGGTTGTAGCCGATAGAGCGACTGATTCCTATTAGTTGGTTTTGCTGGTAGCCTCCAGGGTAGCTGAGTTGTAGATCTTTCACCTGGTGAGGTAGTTATTCTTCTTTTTTGTATAGACATGCACACTCACCGGTGGGTTCGTGTCGGGTTGTCGACGCCCACTTGTGGCTTACTTGTTTTGCTGGATATGAATTAAAACTACTGTTTTTGCCCCATTGGAGTTACTTACTTGCTTCTGGGAAGGTTTTATGCTTGGTTGCATGTTAGGTATTTTAAAACCCTAAACTATTATATGTACCTCATGTATATCATATTTGCAAAACTAAAGCACTAACTTCTTTAAGCGTAAAGAATATCTTTCATATATAAATACTATACTCACCTTAGGAGTCGTGCATACCGTAAGTGGTCCCTTGAGGGCCCTTATACTCATTTAGGATGTCAAATCAACTAAATCAAAATATTTTCCACTGCAAACAAATATTTATTTTTCCTATCGTGGACTAGCTGATCTACTGTGCCAAGGGATACGACCTTTTAATAAACTAGTTTTCTTCTATTTCTAAACTAGTGATTCGAAGTCTTAGTGCGTCGAGTGAGCGTCAGCAGTTATCCCCTGCTGGACGTGGCATCACAACGCGTGTTTTCCCGTACTCTGATACTTCTTAACCTCAGGGAAAATGTGGGTTGTGACAGACACCTGTGGAACCCATCACCTTTGGTGACACCTCTAGGGAGTAGTTAAACCAATCAAGTATGGATAAGTGTGTGGTTGCCACTAACACAATCCATCTAGTACCCTTTTTGATGCCTATTCAACTTGTGTCTAGACCTCCCTTCCCCCATCGGTTACAAAATATAAAAAAGGAAAAGTAATACAAAAAATTTCAGGAAATGATGAAGGGGGTCTAAGTTAATATTCCTCTCATGGATGTTCTCACTAAGATTCTGAGCTATGTAGAAAATATGAAAAAAAAATATACCAGCTCATGATAAGCAAGTGGAATCTGTCGCTGCCATTACTGCAACTAAAGATTGTGCAACCATCGTAGTAAAGCATTGGCCAGTGAAGTAAAAGGATCCGGATAGCTTTACAAATCTATGTACTATTAGGCACTCAACCTACTACCGGGAATGATGTAATTATAGTGCATCATTAAATCTGATGCCACTATCTATTTTCCTTATGTTTTGTTCTGGTGCCCTAAGGCTTATAAACATTAAATTACAGTTGGCTGATTTGTAACTTATGAAACTAGTGGCGTTGTTGAGGATCTTGCAATTTCGGTCAACTTTTTTTGTGTTTCTGGCCGATTTTGCGATTATGAATACTAGTACAGATGTCACCACTCTACTTATTCTAGGAAGACCATTTCTTGCAATGACACATGCTCTTATTGATGCTGAGAAGGGAATGCTTACTCTTTGTCTTTGTGATGACAAGACAACATTTGATATATACCATGAACTAAAAGCCTTAGGAAACGGTGATGTGGAGTTTCTAAGTTCGAGGAGCTGGACCTGGACTATGTGGCTTCCATTTTTCCAAATGACTTGCTGATGCATTGATCGGCAAGTGCACTTGTCACACAAGTTATATAAAATGGGATGTGATGCCCAAGTATCGCAGGTTAATATGTGTGATTCTTTTTTTAAAAAAAAAGTAATTACAAGTTTTTTAGAACTAAAACGGGATTTGGATTTGAATTTCGAAGTGATATAAAAACTAAACTAAAAAGGCGGGTTTAAAACACCACTTCACCAGGTGGATGGGGATACTGTGGGCCGTTATGTAATACTTCGTATGGCCGATGGGCGAGAAGGCTAGAAAAATGAGGGATCAAAAATGGTGGAGTGAGGTTCACAAGCACCTCGTCAATAAGTACGCTAATAGCAAGTTGTTGTGTGATAACTAAACACCTTGGTGGGATGAAAGAGGGAATGACGATACTCCTCATATCACATAAACCACAAAACATCCACATAGATATGAAATTAACATGAAAAAATTAGAGTTTGATATATCATCATCCAACAACTAGAAAAATCATTAAAATAACTACAATTAGGATGAGGCAAGAACTATAACCAAAGAGAAATACTCTTCGCAATTCTTGGCCGTAATCAGAGGATTGCCAATCCTCGTCCGCGCTCGGTAAATGGCTACTTTCTAGTGTAGAGAAGGGCTGTCACTTCCTTCAAATGGCCTAACTTCTTGATTGATTGATGCGCCTTCGGCAATTACACCAGTCGCACAAGTAATATAAAGTGGGAATAGCTCCCCCGAGTATCGATCTCTTGAGGAGCACATAGTATGTGTGCAATTCAATTGTTCGAAAAATCAATTATAAAGATTTGGTAGTAAAATATCGGGGGGGGGGGGGGGGGGGGTTGTTTGGTTTTCACAGAGTAAAAAACTAACTACACTAGTGCGGGTCTCCAGCACCAAGGTGAAGGTGGAAATTACAGGCCGATATGCTCTTCTTCAGTTGACGAATGGATGAGTAGGCTTGCAAGAGGACCGATTAGCTAGGTCAGAGATGTTGAGGGTCATAAGCATCTCTTCACAAAGCACGCAACTAGCAATTGCTAGTGTAGTGAATATGCATGTCGTGGTGGAAATATGGTGGTGGTGCAACACACCTCACAAGCATAAACTCAAATGAACCATTTCACATAGACATGAAATTAAACCAAAACAACGATGAGTTTTCTCATATCATCCAATACATCACAAGATTCACAACAAAGTTCTAGAAAGGAAAAGAGGAAGGTGAGCTGTAACACCCCAATCTGTCTCATAGAATATAACAGAAAGTCCGTCTGGGGCCCCACGCCATATTCTACAAACAATTATCGGAGTTACGTATTAAGACCAAAATCCATTTCTCATCCAAACACAGAGTACTTGCTAGCATAAAAATTAAATTGTATTCCACCCAACCATACGAATATCCACTAAACCAAAGCAGGATTGATAAACCAAATGCACAAATTGATATGGCCTTAAGGCCTTACAAAAGTTTTCCTCAAATAGAAGTGTTTTACATACTTCGACATGCAGGCCGAGCACACATGAAATAGTAAAAGTAAACACACTTCGGTTTGGCCTTTGAGGGCCGACATAGCAACCACGAGCTTTAACCCGCTATTT
Organism: Platanthera zijinensis; assembly: GCA_039513925.1. Lineage (NCBI taxonomy): Eukaryota > Viridiplantae > Streptophyta > Magnoliopsida > Asparagales > Orchidaceae > Platanthera > Platanthera zijinensis. Next base: position 180,166,832 of record CM077078.1, read on the forward strand.
CCCGCTCGGCTCAGCTACACCTAAAGGAATCATTCAACCCAAACGGTGGCAAACAAATCAACGGTCAGCATTAGCTGACCAAATAATAACGACCCCACCCCTCACTCGGGGTGGCGGTGCTCCTTCCCTGCAAGCATTTAGTATAGATATATAATGGCATTAGGACGTGCAATTTATGCGCCATTCACCATATACATTCGCACTACCGGCACACGCCACGTGAACTCAGGGCACATTATAAGTGTACCGGACCTAACCAGGCTCAAACATCTGTACTCAGCGGCGGTGAGCATAATTTGAGCATTAACTAGTCTTTCCGGGTCGAAGACAAATACTCGCTCCTATGTCAACAAAAAAGTCAAGGTGATCTCCTTGATTCACTCAATGACTCACACCAAGTCGAACGACATAGGGATGGGTACCTGTTCAGCTCTTTTTCGATGCTCAAATCGTCGGGCATAATAAACCATGACACGGGTTAGCATCCCCTTTCCCATTCGCACAATACATATCTCTGTTATACTCCAAGGATGGTACTAATGAGGGGACCAAACTTGGCGCATCGGGCTCTCCGCTCAACACAATGACCCCCAGGTCTCTAAGAGACAGACCTCATAATAAAAAAGTCCCCTAGGTCTCTAAGAAATAGGCCTCATAACCATAATGGCCCACAGGTCTCTAAGAGACAAGCCTCACAAACATTACTAACTAGGAGCTATCGCTGATGGTAGCGCTACCGTCGTGTGGTAGGGGACATAATATTGATTCTTCCCCAAAAATGAGTGTTTTCCTAGAGGCACTTCCAGTACTCTCACTACAGCATCCTGCACACCCCGCGCCTCAAAAAATTACACTTTTACCATGGAGCCTTCTTAAACAAACAAAATAATCATCAACAATCCAGACCAACCTGTCTGGATGGGCTTCACAAATCATGCATATTCCGTACTTCGATTCTTGAGTTTAAATGCAAAGATAACGGGGATACAACTGATCAACCTGTCCGGAGAACCACTTCCACGTGCTCATGGAGCATCTACCCTCACATGCCAAAACAAAGGACTTCACATGTTCAAGGAGAAAGATCAGTACCCTTATATTTCATTTCGGTGCCATTGACGAGAATCTATCCAGAAGAAACTGATTGCAAAGGTCTTGCCTCTGCGGATCTGAACTCGGCTCGTTGATCAGAGCTCTAAAGCTCCAGTCTCCTCCTTCTTCCTCTACTAAACCTCTCCCCTCTCTCCAACGCTTAGAAAGAAAAACACAAAGAGAAATGAGGTTAAAACATCTTTCTATGGTTTTAAACTATAAAGGTCGAGATTCCTCTGTCGGAACTCAAGGGAAACCTATGAACGACAAAGATTCATGCAAGGGCAGCAGTTACGAAAGCTACTCCCACGATGTAATAAGCTTCCTCCGCGCGGTACCCCAAGCATTGGCTTTTTTTAGGAAGCCACTACTCAAATTCTCCAAAAAGTTGTCGGCACGTCTGCATGCCGTAACTGCTCTACTTCCTTCGCACGGTAGCTTACTATCACCACGCGATAGCTGGATCGATAATAAACATGTGTTCCTCCCAGCTCTTCCAGAAATATAAGGCGTACATGCAAAGCATATCCTCTATCGTCCTGCTTACCCTCCTGGTATGAACATCCATCTCGGGATGAAAGACCATGATGAACTTCAGCTTGGTACTCAACAGTTGATGAATAAGCCTCCAATCATTTAGCGTGTAACACCCATCTCGATCACTAATAATGGTACAGGGCATACCGTCCATTCGTACGATATTGTCAACATAAAGCTTCACCAGCTTTTCCATTGAATCGTTTTTTATATTCGTAATGAAGTGCGATACCTTCGTTAAACGATCAACAATCAGCCATATGGCATCATTCCCATTCTGTGATCTCAGGAAGCCGTGCACGAAATCAATGGATATGTCGTCAAACTTCCACTCCGGTATAGGTAAAGACTTCATAAATCTACCGGGCTTCTGACATTCATCCTTTACTATGGCACATGTCTGACACTTCGCCATATATAGAGCTATGTACTTTTTCAATTCTGGCCACCATAACAACTTTTTCATGTCCTTGAACCTCTTTGTGCTCCCCGGGTAGAATCAGTACTTTTTGAAATTTGCCTCGTACATCAACTCCTCCCGTAATTTGCTTATATTTGGGACTCACAATCGACAGTTCCTCCACAAAAGGCTATCAATAACCAAAAATTGGGTATTTGACCCATCTAAAGACTGTACCAAGTAGCATCATATGGCATCATCCAGCCCCAATGCTTGGCGAATTTGGTCTACGAGGTCATACTGCACCTCTGTTTAGGTCAAACACGCTTTAGCACTATATCTTTTATAAACACAAGAGATCTCCGAGGCCTCCAAATCAAGAATAAGATGCTCATCATGCATCTGTATCTAGTTGTCCTGTGTAGGAGCCTACAACTCATAGCCTCTGCAACAACATTTCCCTTGCTAGGTATAGTCGCTAAGGAACTCCATCCACCTCCGTGTTAATCCCAGAATCCGCAACATGTTCAGCAGGACATATCCACCTCCTCTTTCGGCAGACTCGGTTTCGGCAATCCGCTCATGTCTTTAAGACCATGCAGAATCCAAGGCTCCCTAGCAGTGGACTCAGTTCCCAATCCACCCAAGTCGCCTAGCCGGATTTCTAGTTGACCTCCTTCAGCGGTGGAATCGAGCCTCCGGTCCGCCCAGTCCATCCAGCCTTAGTTGATCAGCTTCCAGATCGTCCGCCAACTCTTCAAGCGGACTCAAGAGTCAGTCTGCACAGGTCGCGGACCTTCGGCCAGAATCGCGCGCTGCAGCCAGATGGAAGCTCTAGCTCACGAGCCCAGTCCGCCCCTCTTGCGCGGACTGCTTGTATTTTATTTTTTTATTCTCGTCACCGCTGCCCGGTTCTCCTATACCCCGGACAGCTAGTTATTTTACCACTGCCCGTTTGGGCAGGCCCCCAAACCTTTAAAAAAGGGGAAGCAGTGCACCCAAAGCACAATGATATGATCCTAGGAGCCTACTTGTAGAAGGTTGTGGACTCGAATCTCAGGCATTGCGGTCTCCAGCTTGCTCTCCATTCAGCTTTCTTTCCTTAACTTGTAACCAGTCTTTTTGCAATCAAAGGAAAGCCCGTCGCAAGAGAGGCATTCAGGCCGCGACGGGCAAAGTCTATTGTTGTCGTGGCTCACGGCTCTACTTTCTCTAGTCCACTAGTAGATAACTGCTTGCAGTCTTCACCTTTCCTTTCCTTCCCTCATGTTCGAACCATTAACTGGTGGTGCCCGTTTCCGCGCATCAACATTAAACACGCGACCTTCAAATCTAAGTAGTTTTTCAAAGTCAGCGAACAACCATGTTAGACCGCCGAGCTCGCCGATTAGACCGCTCTAGTTTGTCAGAGGATTCGCTTTGGGATGCGATCGAGCAATCTTGTTGGGAGGCTGAGCGATCTCGGAGAGAGACCTATCACTGTCTAGATGCGATCAGGCAGACGCTTAGCATGCTGACTCAGCGGCTTGCTCCTCATCCCGTAGCAGATCTCATAGACACTCCAGTCCGCTAGGCCCCAGTCCGCCGAGCTCCACTTCGGCAATCTCCAGTAATTGAGCCTTCTCCTCTAGCTCGCCCTCCAACTCAGACCGAAACTCCTCTGCTGCCTCAGGAAGACAAGTTTGCTTCTTTTGTGGATTTTTCATAGAGGCAACCAGGGGTAGTCCAGCCCGCCAGCTTGATTTCACAGATTGTCAGTCCCCCCAGCCCGCGGACCTTCCTGCTCCAGTCCACCTCAACTATCTAACCGAAGTTTAAGCGCCCTCTCCCTTGGTGGATAAAATCCGATGGGAGTCAACTCCAAGCAGTTTTAGAGAGCCTCGTCTTCCTCTGTATTTAGGGGAGACTGATCCAGTGGCCGATCTGCAGGCCTTTGAGGGTGCAGTGGCTTTTCGATGCCTCTCAGACGCGATCAAGTGCAAGCTTCTTGTTACCACTCTCGATGGTCAGGCGAGAGAGTGGTTCTATGACCTGCTGCCAAGTTCAATCTCTTCTTTTGCCAATTTCCGCAGTGAACTCCTGCTGAGGTTTGTTACCTCAAAAAGAGGAAGGATGGTCCTGCCGTGCTTTTCAACATCAAGCAGAGGGATAACGAATCAGCTACCCGATTTGTTGATCGCTTTCAAAAAGAGATCCAAGGGGTGCAGAACGTGAATCTTGATTACTACAAAGTCGCTTTGATCCATGGCCTCCGGGAGGGTCCTCTGAAGTTCAAAGAAATAACCAAATCACCACAACATACCAAGAGCTTATTACTCTTGTCAACCTCTTCATCGAAAGTGAGAATGCCAATCCCTCCTATATTTCATCCCTAACATCTATGGCTGAAGGAAGGGATGGTTCTATCTCTTCAACCGATCATCGCTCTACCAGGCCTCCTCGCCCTGATTTCCAGCCTCCTTCTTAGAGGAGCTGCCATTTCCACCATAAGAAACTGTTCCTTGGCCATCAACAGTTTCATGATCAGAGACTGTTGTTGGCCACCGCTCCCGCCTTGCCAGCCAAAGTTTTGCAAGTTCTTCAAGAAGCTCTGTCTGCTCCAAGGCAGCAAAGTAGTCACTCTGGGGAGGAGTTTGCAGATCTGGGCCTTAATATTGATGAGGTCGTGCAGATTCTGTAGAGGAAATGTGATGAGAAGAAACAAGGCCCTCCAAGAGAGTTGAAGTCGAGGAATACAGACCTTTTCTGCGAGTTCCACAAGGATAAGGGGCACTCGACTGAAAATTGCAGAGCCCTTCGTCAGTTGGTTGAGAAACTGATTACCGAGGGAAAAATGAAAGATCTGGATAAGAAGGATGCTTCTTCAAAGCCATCTACCTCCATGGGCAAGGAGGTAGCCATAGCTCATTGGGAGTGCGAGGAGATAAAGGACGTTGGGCATTTTGGGTCTATCAATGTTCAAAGTGAATGCTCCGACGCCAACGATGAGGGATCCTTGGGAGGCTCTTCTGCATTCACGGTGGAGCAGGGATAGAGTCTACTCGCAAGTCTTATATTTCAAGAGTCTCTTGAGCAGAGGTCGCCTCTACCTCTTCTTCTGTTCCGTCAGCGGGAAGTGTCACTTTTGGTCCAAAAGACCTTCCTCCAAATGCCAACCCATTCAACGACGCAGTCTTTATCAAGGCCGCCATTGGAGATTATACCCTGGAAAGAATCCTGATTGACACCGGTAGCTCCATCAACCTTCTCTTCAAACCATCTTTTGAGGCCCTGAAGACAGGAAAGCCTGTGCTTTCCACTGAAGGGCCACTCTATGGCTTTTCGAGAGAGAGGAAGGAGGTCGAAGGAAGTGTCATTCTCCTAGTAAGGCTTGGAGGGGTGACAAAGCAGATTCAATTCATAGTAGTTGATGCTCCAAGCAGATACTGAAAGTGGGGGTAAGATCTACCTTTACTCTAGAGGGGGGGGGGTGAATAGAGTATTTTAAAATAATTTTGAAAAATAAAAACTAATTGGTAGTGGAAGACTTAATTTATTTATAGTGTATTGTGCTTGCAGTAAATAAAACAAAGTAAAGCAAGATATCAAAACACAGCACACAGCAACCAATAAACAAGCAAACCAGATGACACAAGGAGCTATAGTGGTTCCCCAATCAACCAGGGTACATCCACTCTTCTACAACCCTAGGTAGGAATCCACTGCAGCATGAGTTGATCAGGTGTCCTGGGCACCAATGAGCTTTTGATAAGGTGCTCAAAAACCAAACCAGATTTTTTAATCAGGTGTCTTGCCACCACTGAGTTTTGACAAGGTCTCAGGAACCAAACACAAAACTTTTGAAGGGAGTTTTGAATAACCCTTTCACAGCAAAAGAAAATAAAAAGAGTTGAACGTGTTCTTCTCTGTCAATAATCAAAGAGAAGACTAGTGGATTTTTTGATGTCAAATCTCCCCCTGAGATTAGCAGTAGGTCAGGAGAATGAAGCTTTGCACTGGGTGATAGGCCTTCAGTAAGTTGAGATCTCCAGCAATTGATAATTTCAGCAAAGGCTGAAATGTGTTGAGTCTGGAGTCTTTGATTGATGAAGCTTGGAAAACTTGAATCAGAAAAGAGATCTGAAAGAATAGAAGAGATTCTTCTCTGTGTGTTGACCTCCTTCTCTGTTCTATTCCTTGAGTTCTGTAAAACTCTAACTGTATAATCCTGTAGAACTCTTGAGAGATATTCTCCTTGGTTATCTGTCTCTATTGTCTATAATGATATTATGAAATCCAATCTCCTAGATAGCCGTTATCCAGTCATAAATGACTTCCTTAATTGGTAGCTGTCTCTAGAGGAAAGTCCTAAGAAACATTCGATTTCAGTCTCCTTGAAACTTGCTCCAGATTGATGAAATGGCTACAAAATCTTCTGCATTAAATGCTGGATATTGAAGATATTTGAATTCCATAACAGTCTGATTTGAAATCCTGAAATCGTCGATCTCTTAAAAAGTCGTCGACCTGAGCTCAACTATCGTCGATCTGAGCTCAGAGATCTGGAGTTTGACTTGAGATAGAAATCGTCGATCTGAGCTCGGAGATCGTCGAACCGAGTTCGGCGCCTCGTCGACCTGAGCTCAGAGATAGTCGAACTGAGTTTGACGCCACGTCGATCTGAGCTCGACGAAAATATCCTTTGGTCTTCTGCACTTGTAATTTGAACTAGGAGGTCTTGGGGATAGCTTTCAAACCTGAGTTCTAAGCCTTAGACCTACTCTAGTTGACCTTTAAATCTATATAATGAGATCAAGAAACAATACTATGGACATAATGATCCTTACCCAAATTAGTTCCAACAATCTCCCCCTATTTTGGGTTAGGACTACTATTTACATGATTTATAGGAATTTAAATACAAATAAGCAGAAATAAATACAACATTGCAGAATTATAGACAACAGCAATGCAGAAGCATATATATATATATAACACACAGCAAATTGTTCAGAGTGAGATATATAGTTCAGCTTACACTAACAGTCCTTTCCTTGCCTTTCTTGAAAAGAATTTCCCTATTGGGGTTTTCTGCTTCTTTCTTTGATCTTCTATCTTCAGCAGCACCAAGAGTAGTTTGAGATTTATCTCTAGGAACAACTGCCTCTGGGTGCAATTCCATATACCTTTCTGGGTCAAAGAGTTTCCTGGATGAATACCTTTCAAGTTCTTGCTTTCTTTGCTCAGAAAAAGTTGAGATATTGGAGGTGTCTTTCCCTTGCTCTCTTGCTGTCCTCATCTGATCTAAAGCAGCTAGCTCCTTCATCCTATCTATCCAAGAAACTGGATTTTTCTCTAGATCTTCAAATGGAACAGGAGGCTCATATTTGTTAATAGTATCTGAAGGAGCATCTTTTTCATGAAATCCTTCTCTGAGTTTATAATGGAATAGCCCTGCAGTAGTATCACTAGAAGAAGCTTGTCTTCTTATTTCATATGGCTTGTATCTTGAATGTTCTCTGGTGTATACTTGCTGACCTCTCTGATTGCCTCTCTGCTGGCTTCCTCCAGATTGATTTCCCCTGGAGCTGTAGCTTCTTGACTGAGAACCTCTTGCTTGAACATGAGACTGGGCAGATCTTTGAGTAGAAATATTAGAGGCTGAATCAGCACTAGATCCTGCACCAGGAGGAGGATGAGGAGGAGGAATAAATGGAAGAGATCTTTCATTTCATCTCTTTTTCTTCTTCATAGCCTTCTGCTGATTCCTAGAATATTGCATCCAATGTTCTGTAATGGGACAATCATGCAATATATAATAAGGAATGTCATTTTCAGAAGTGGCTTTCTTTGCAGGAAATCTCCTCATTGCTTTACTTCTAGCTTTCCTCTTCCTTGCAATAATTGCAGAGGAATCATCGGAATCTGTCCTATATTCATCACTATCAGAACTCTAGGGCTTATCATACATAGCATCTATTTCTTTGTAAGCTGCCTTGGAGGGGGAAACAGGAGCAGAAGCAGTAAGTGCAACAGTAGGAATAACAACAGAAGAAGTTGGAATAACATGTACAGCAACAGCTTCTGAAAAAACAATAGTAGCCTCTGAAACAACGTCAGCAGGCTCTGAAACAACAACAGGCTCAACAATAGCCTCTGTGATCATCACATCATCATCATCATCAACAAAGGCATCATCAGCATTTGGAACTTCCACAGACATGATTGAATCAATATATGATTGGATCAAGCTGGGATCACAGATTGAAACAGGCACGATGGCCTTAGAAAGATCTTCAACATCTGGAACTGGAAGATATCTACTATATATAACATCAAAAACTGAAAGCAGGAACCTGAGATCAACTGCACTGAAAGATGCAACTGGGGCTAGAGCTGGAACATCTGACACTGCTTCTGAACTTAGCATGAAATCTCAATTTTCAGCAGGCAGCATGGCTTCTTCATTGGGCATCTCCCCCTGCCCGGATTCAGTAGAAACTGGATCTAGGCACCCCAAAGAAGGTATTGCTTAAGGAGGATAGGAAGAAGATAGCCTTGCATAGAAATCATTGATAGATTTTAGAAGAGGAGCCAAGGAGGCTTCCAGCAGGAGTGTTAGCCTGGGAGCTAATATCTCATCTAACCTATCTACAAGTGCAGGAACATCTACTTGCTCAAGGGAGGCTTGAGTAGAGGTAGAGAAGAATGTTGTAGAAGTGGATGTTGTTGGTGGAGCTGCAGAAATGTGTGGAGGTGATGTTGATGGAAGTGGTATGAATGGTTCAGATATAGGGATGGTGGTGATGGATGAAACTTGGATGGTGATGGATGGTATGACAGTGGAAATGGATGGTGTGAATGAGGGTTGAGCTAAGATATCTTGAAGAAGCTATTGGTAGGAGGTGGAAGAAGATGGAAGCTCTTGTGGAGAATAAGGTGAATCATCCATATAGGAGTCATCTAGGAGGTTGAATGATGGAATATGGATGGATGAAGCAAGTTCTAGTGGGGGATAGTAATGAAGTGGATGAAATTGTTCTTGAAGAGTGGCTCGAGGAGGTGTAGAGATTGTTGGAGTTGAAATTGTGATGAGGGATGTAGGGATGGTTGAGGAAACTAGAGGTGGAGATGGTGGAGATGAGATGGAGGATGAAGGCAAATCCTCTAATGGGGCAGTTGCTTGAGGGGAAGTGACTAAAGTAGTCCTGGTGCCTGAAGTGGTAGCTGCTGAGGTGGTCCTGCTGGGGTTGACAATTGTCCTCTCCCATCTGCCAAATAAGGCAGAGGAAAACCTCTTGGAGGAATTAATATGCATGCTATTTAAGACCAGCAGTTGGGGGCATCTGTTGTTCAAAAACAATCCCACTATTCTCCCAAAATTTACAAAATTCTTATTGATTTTCTTTTTAATCAGAACAAATAAAATCTCTCCCCAGTTCAACTGTTTCTTATCTGCAATAGCAGCCATTAGATAGAACTGATACTTAGAAATAGTATCATGGGCGAGGTGTTTTGCTAAAATGACTTTGCCCACCACATCAGCCAGAAATCTATATTCTACTGATAGATTTTTCTTAAGTAACTTATTGGGGTTTGCTGCATTATGACCCATTCTATCTAGCATATTAGAAAACTCTTCTCCGGACAACTCAACACTATCATTTCCAGTACTTAGTTGAAATACCTCTGTCAAAATTGCTGGAGTGAGGGATACCTGTGTTCCCGAGATAGTCCCGACCACTGTATTCTGATCTGGGTTATGGGCTGTGTATACCCATTCCTTGATTTCATCGGCAGCAAGCTTAATCCTTGAAGTAATAATGGTGACCAGCTGTTGTTCTTTGAATAACTCTAGGATGTCCTAGAAAATCTGATCGGTGCCTTCAAATGAATCCATATCAATGTCAAATCCTGTGGCGAATTTCATGGCGGTTAGGATAGCAACTTAAATGACCATGACTTTCCTGCAAAAACAAACCAAACAAGACCAAGTGTAGAGGGGTTTGGAGGGAAAGAAAGTTCTTCAGAAAGTATGAATGCGCAAAAGAGAACGACGGCCGAAAATGATTTTATATCAGGGTTTGACGTTGAAATGGAAAGATCGTTGAACTCAGTTCGACGATCTTGGCTCCTAAAGGAATCTGAAAGGTCTTCAACATCGTCGATCTCCATTCGATGATATTGGAGAGCGTCGAGCTCCGTTCGACGATCTATGACCGGAAAGAGATAGCCTAGCACTATCTGGGAAACGCTGAGCTTTGTTCGAAGCTTTCATGAGAACGTCGATCTCCGTTCGACGATCTTTAGGAAAAATGTCGTGAAAGTGCACCTAGTGTCAACTACTTACACCTATGGGGGGGATAGGTGTCTTTGCAGCGTATTTGCGGAATTAAGGTTTTACCTGCACAAGAAAACAAAACAACACAGCACAAAAAGTACACAAGCAATTTATAGTGGTTCCCCGATTTGGGTACGTCCACTTTCCCCCTTCGACCTATCTCCCAAACAGGGACGACTCGGTCACTTCACCAACAGGATTGAAATCCAATCCTTGCACTACCGGAAGGAACCCTTCCACACGTAGGAGTCAACACTCCCACAACACGGGTTGCACCCAACCCTACAACTGAAGACCAATCGGTCCTTTACAATGAATTAAAAATAGCTTGTAAGAAATACAAACAACGTATGGAGACTAAGGTGTCCCTCTTCGTTCGACGACGTGTTCTTGAGGTCAACGAAGAGTACACAACCCTAGATCTCACTTGGAGAGAATCTCCCCAAGACCGGCGGCGGCGACGAGCGGCGGCGAGGCACTCGGTGTTGGCGGTGGCAACTGAAAACAGCAACAAAGCACTGGAGATCCAATCTTCTTAGCGAAGTCGGTAATGTCTACCAACGGTCACACGAGGATCGATCGTCTCGATCGATTCGGACGGGGAAAGATTTCCCTATCTCAAATCAAGAGACAAAAGATCTCTGGATAGACACGTGAGACGCTGTGCAGGACTAGGCTTCTATCACCGAGGATCTGGAGGAGATCGAGATCAGCTTCGGTGATCGGTTGCGGCGACGGAGGCGGAGCAAGTTCGCGAGATTAGGGTTTTGTCGGCCGCTTTTTTTCGTATCTCGTCCGTGTATCTCACTATACACAAATACCAGAGTATTTATACACTAGGTCAAGAGATGACCGTTGTGGGCACCACCATCAGTAAGACCGAAGTCCGGTTCAAAATCCCGCAGATGTCATGGACCGGTCCAGGCAGAGTCGGAAAAATACCCAAGTCAAATTCGGCGAGAATCGTGAGTGATTCTCGATGAATCGGCGAGAATCACTTACGATTCTCGCCGAATTCTACTTGGAGAATTCTGGCAGCACAGGTTATAGAGGCCGGGGAGAATTGGTGGGAATCACCTTGGATTCTCTCCGACTCGTCGAGAATGCAAAGTCATTCTCGACGAATCGGCGAGAATCACTTGGTGATTCTCGTCGATTCTGCCTTAGAAGATTTTTTGACTGCGTCGAGACAGTCGACCCAACCCGGCAAGAATCAACTAGTGATTCTCGACGACTCGTCGAGAATCACTGGTGATTCTCGACGAATCGGTGAGAATCACCTAGTGATTCTCGACGATTTACACTTAGACGACTCTCGTCTTTCAACCCGTGAGATGGTCTTTGGCCCATCCTTGCTCCTTGTCTGCTCTTGCTTTATCATAGCCCTGTACTTGAAATTAAGTACACCCCAATAGAGAGAGTACACGTAGGCCAACACACTGATCTGCTCAACGAGGGATTACGTTGCACAGACCCGTGTATATTGACCCACTGCACCCTGACATTGGTGTGTACTTAGCATGGAATAACTGCAAGCACAACTAGAAGAAATTCATCAAATACATAGTCTATTTACCTTACCTTGTACAGGGGCTTCTTCAAATCAGGTACATTGTGGATACAATACCCAACACGTCGAGCACAGTTCAGAGTTAAGAAAGAACCTATAGACACTAGAAAAATCAAGTTTTTAGCCTAGTCTTTATTAATTTTAAGGTTTTTTTTTAAATCTTGGATCTTAATTTAGACTTCCTCCATCTAACATTCCTAACTGATTCAGGAAGAATGTGTGTTTCTTTTCATCCAAGGGTTTGGTGAAAATACCTCTCCTTTGCAAATCAGTTGGGATATATTGAAGTTCAATTTTATTGTTTTCAACATTATCTCTTAGGAAGTGATGCCTAATCTCTATATGTTTTTTCTACTATGGAGGACTGGATTTTGGGCTATAGAAATAGCACTGGTGTTATCATAAAGGATTTTTTACTTATCTAAGTTGTAACCATAGTCTAGGAGCTGATTTTGAGTCCATAATATCTGTGAGCAACAACTACCTGCTACCATGTATTCATCTTCAGCAGTTGATGTGGACACAGATGTTTGTTTCTTACAAAACCAGGAGACAAGTCTGTCACCAATAAACTGACAAGTTTCACGGGTGCTTTTCCTGTCTACTCCATATCCAGCATAATCAGCATCTGAAAATCCAGTTAATTCAAATCCTAAATCTTTTGGATACCAGAGACCTAGATTTGGAAAAAATTTCACATACCTAAGAATCCTTTTTACTAATGTTAGGTGTGACTCTCTAGGGCTTACTTGGAATCTAGCACAGATGCATGTAGCAAACATTATTTCATGTCTACTAGCTGTAAGATACAATAAAGAGCCAATCATTGCTCTATATGTTGTCTGATCAACAGGTTTCATATGTTCATCAGCATCTAATACAACATTAGTAGGCATAAGTGTTTTCATAGATGATGCTTCAGACATACCAAATTTCTTAACCAACTCTTTTGCATACTTGGTTTGAGAAATGAATATTCCATCAGCATGCTGTTTGACTTGCAATCCTAGAAAGAAGGAAAGCTCACCCATGCTACTCATTTCAAATTTTGAATGCATTAGGTTGGAAAACCTCTTGCACAAGTTTGAATCAGTAGATCCAAAGATAATATCATCTACATAAATTTGTACTAGTAGGATATTGGACATATGGGTTCTAATGAAAAGAGTTTGGTCTACTCTACACCTTTTAAAATCATTTTCCAAAAGAAAGGATGCTAAGGACTCATACCATGCTTTAGGAGCTTGCTTGAGACCATATAATGCTTTATGCAGTTTAAAAACATGATCAGGATGAGTAGGAGAGATAAAACCTTGGTGTTGTCTAACATAGACTTCTTCCTTGATATCTCCATTTAGAAATGCACTCTTCACATCCATTTGATTAACTTTGAATCTCTTGTGAGCTGCATAGGCTAGGAATATTCTTATGTCCTCTAACCTTGCAACTGGTGCAAAGGTCTGGTCATAATCTATTCCTTCTTCTTGAGAGTGTCCTTGTGCAACTTGCCTTACCTTGTTCCTTACAATAATGCCTTGATCATCTAGTTTGTTCTTATGGCCTTTAACCTTGCAACCCATTTTGTTCCAACAATTGGATGATCCTTTGGCCTTGACACTAGCTCCCAAACCTTGTTTCTTTCAAATTGATTTAACTCCTTTTGCATTGTAATGATACAGTGTGGATCTTGTTCTGCATATTGTATGGATTGAGGCTCAATTTGAGATAGAAAGCAGGTGTGCATCAGGTTTTGGTTGACCCGATTTCTGGTTGCACACCAGCTGAGATGTCTCTAATCACTTGGGAGATTGGATGATCTCTTGATGTTACTAAATCAACAGGGGGTGTTGATTGTTCACCAACCTGTGTTGTTGTTTTCTCTTGTGGAATAACAACTGGCTCTTCAATGTGATTCTAACCATAATGTTGAATGTCTTCTTCATCTTCACTGCTTTCACATTTTTGTTGGATAGGTGAAGCTGTTGTATCCTCTTCAATGATGTTTATCCTGTCTAAATTCTCTGAAAGAGAATGCACCTGCAAAGGTTGTTTGGTAGAAGTATTCTTTTCCTTGAAAGACATGTTAGTTTCATCAAAGTATACATGTACAGAGTCTTCAATTTTAAGAGATGATTTGTTATATACCCTATAAGCCTTACTGATCATGGAGTATCCCAGAAACACTCCTTCATAGGCTTTGGCTTGAAATTTTGCTATATATTTCTTGTCATTATTATGTATGTAACAAATACAAAAAAAATTCTGAAATAGTCTACTTTAGGTTTCTTCCCTTCGAGTAATTCATATGGAGTCTTGCCCTTCAGCTTATGTATCAAACTTCTATTCAACACATAGTTTGAGGTGTTCACTGCCTCTGCCCAATAGGATAGAGGAAGGTGAGCATCTGTCAACAATGTAGTAGAAGATTCAATAAGGGTTCTATTTTTCCTTTCAGCTACCCCATTTTGTTGAGGAGTTCTAGGAGCTGAGAAAGTGTGTCTGATCCCTTCACTCTGACAGAACTCTTGCATAAGAAGAGAATCAAACTCTGTCCCATGATCACTTCTGATCAGGGCAATGTGAGTATTGAACTCAATCTGTATGCATTTGAGAAACTCTGTCAAACACTTAAAGTTATCAGACTTCTTTCTCAGAAAGAACACCCATGTAAATCTAGAAAAGTCATCTACAATTACTAAAGTGTAAGATTTCCCTCCTAGACTTTGTACTGTAATGGGTCCAAATAGATCCTTGTGTAACAGATAAAAAATACTAGGTGAATCACTCTTATAAAGCGACTTAAAGCCATTTTTAGTTTGCTTGCCTAATTGACAAGCCCTACAAAGTCCTTCCTTCTTATAGGGGCCAGAAGGTAGTCCTCTAACAAGGTTGTCCTTGGATAGCCTAGCAATGGTTCTAAGGTTTACATGTCCTAATCTCTTATGCCATAGCTCATTTGGTTTACTAACAGAATTTAACAAACAGATATCTACCTTAGTTGATTGAAAATCTACAAGATAGATGTTACCTTTACTTTTACCTGTCAACAAAATTCTGTTGTCCTCTTATTTGATTTTGCATGAAGATTTGTTGAAAGTCACCTGGTAGCCTTCATCACACAATTGACTGATGCTGATTAAGTTGTGCTTCAGTCCTTCCATATAGGCTACCTTCTTGAATGTGACTGACCCTATCTGGACTGCACCATATCCCTTGGTCTATCCAAAGTTTGAGTCTCCAAATATGACCTTTGGTCCAAGCTTGGCTTTGAAGGATGTAAGATTATCCTTACTCCCTATCATGTGATTTGAGCACCCACTATCCAGATACCATTGCTGGTTTATTGTTGGATAGGTCTTCACCTACACATATAAAAATTTATTTGTTTTTGACCGAGTTTACCTTGCGTCTAGGTTGATAACCTTTAAAATCTGAAATAAGAGACATCCCAGGGTTACTCTTATAGCCTTCTGGATGATATCTCCTAGGAGGTATTATCCATTCATCATAAGGATTGAAGCCTTAGGATGTAGGACCTCTAAAATTGAATTTTGACTTACCCTTAAAAGATTGTTCAAAACTCTGAGCTCTGTTCGACGATCTCTGAGCTGAGTTCAACGATCTTGGGTCAGATTGTCGAGCTCCATTCGAAGATCAACTTTGCCTGAGTTCAGAGTTCAGAGATCGTCGACCTGTATTTGACGATGCAGCTTGAGATCGCTGAGCTCTGTTCGGAGATCATCGAGCTCCGTTTGATGTTTTCTGTTGAACCTTATTTTCCTTAGGTATATCAGAATTCTTCCTAGCCACCTCTACAACTCCCTTTCCTTTATCTGAGATAAATTTGATTGGGGTTGTTAATACTATAGGTTGGCTGGATTAAGCACCCAAGCCTAGTGTACTGTTAAGTCTTGAATTCACTGTGCTTGTGATGTCCATCAGTTTGATGTTTCTCCCATTGAGGGATTCTTCAAACTTCTTTGCCTCAGATAGTTCACTTTTCAGTGAAGCTATCTGCTCCCTACAACATTCTAACTCCTCAGAGAGGTTGAGGTTATCTGATTTTAAGGTGCTGTGTTCAGATAGTTGATTTCTGAGAGATATAATCTCTTTCTCAGACTTGAGTAGGTCTAAACACAGTGCCTTACACTCAAATTTAAAGTCCTCTGAATTAAAATCAAAAGCGTCTATTACCTGATCTTCTTCAACTTCAAGTTCAGATTCAGACACTGACGCTTATTCTGCATCTGAATTGTGTTGAGAGGCATTGATAGCCATCATGCATAAGTCCTTCTCTTGGGCATCATCTTCATCATCACTTGAGCGTCATGAAGTATTTGATTCTTCTTCAGTCTCACTCCAGGTCTCAACTACAAATCCTTTCCTGGTATGCTTGTTCTTGCTAGGGGAGGATTTGTCATAGTTGTTTCTCCTGGAGTCTTTGTCTCTTCTCCTCTCTCTTATCTTTCTTTTCCTTGTTTTTGTTCTCTTGACAGTCAGGCACTATGTGGCCTGGTTTCCTGCATCCAAAACAGATAATCTCTTTATTACTGGATTTGTCATACCTTGGCTTTTCATGGCCACTTGATGACCTTTTCCTGAAGTCTATTTTAGCCATCTTGTAGAATCTTTTGGCTAGTAGGCTCATTAGCGCTTCATTGCCTGTGACCTTGTCTTCAGGCTATTCTTTTGTAGCTTTAAAAGCAATTGTCTTCTCCTTCCTTATTGTTGGAGAAGTTGTCTTTTGCTCTTCCTCTCTATTTTTGATGAGCAGCTCATAAGATTTGAGCTTGCCCAATAGAGCTTCAGTGGTGATATCATTCAAGCTTCTGGCATCCTTAATTGGTCAGATCCTTGAGTACCAAGTGCTGGGGAAGCACATTAGGATCTTATCATTGAATTTAGTAAGTGAGATCTCCTTGTCCAAAGTTTTTAATTCACTGACAATCAGACTGAGTTTATTATACATGTCAGCTACTGACTCAGTTTCTCTCTTCTTGAAGTTCTCATACTGGGTTATGAGATGAGATCTTCTGTCCTTTCTCTCATCAGCAGATCCTGACAAAAGCTCAGATAGCTTGTCCCAGATTTCCTTTGCTGAGTTGCATTCAAATACTTTCTGAAATATATCATCAGACATTGTCTGAGCCAATATATTCATTGCCTTTGCATCAGCAACTTTCCACTTCTTGATATCTGCATCTATTCCTGAAAGGGGTTGAGCAGCATTAAAACTTGTGGTTTATGGAGGTCTTGGACATACTGTCAAAAAAGAATTAAAGATATCTTCATCAATAGAATTCATGTACAATTATCCTGCCAAAGTGCAAACTTAGAAAGATTGCACACTAGAGGTCTGGTGCTTTCATAGTCTTTATTCTGTGCATGGATTTATATTAAAATAATTTTAATAGAAATAAAAACCCTCTATTAAAGGTTGATCTTATCAGAGATCTTTTGGTTCAGGTGTTAGCCTGTAAAAACAACCAACCTCCCTTTGATACCAATTGAAAGTGAGGGTAAGATCTACCTTTACTCTAGAGGGGGGGTGAATAGAGTATTTTAAAATAATTTTGCAAATTAAAAACTAATTGGCAGTGGAAGACTTAATTTATTTATAGTGTATTGTGCTTGCAGTATATAAAACAAAGTAAAGCAAGATATAAAAACACAGCACACAGAAACCAATACACAAGCAAACAAGATGACACAAGGAGCTATAGTGGTTCCCCAATCAACCTGGGTACATCAACTCTTCTACCACCCTCGGTAGGAATCCACTGCAGGATGAGTTGATTAGGTGTCCTGTGCACCAATAAGCTTTTGATAAGGTGCTCAAAAACCAAACCAGATTTTTTGATCAGGTGTCTTGCCACCACTGAGTTTTGACAAGGTCTCAGGAACCAAACACAAAACTTTTGAAGGGATTTTTGAATAACCCTTTTACAGCAAAGAAATAAAAGAGTTGAAGGTGTTCTTTCTGTCAACAATCAAAGAGAAGACTAGATGATTTGTTGATGTCAAAGCTCCCCCTGAGATTAGCAGTAGTTCAGGAGAAGAAGCTTTGGATAGGGTGATAGACCTTCAGTAAGTTGAGATCTCCAGCAATTGATAATTTCAGGAAAGGCTGAAATGTGTTGAGTCTGGAGTCTTTGATTGATGAAGCCTAGAAAACTTGAATCATAGAAGAGATCTGAAAGAATAGAATATATTCTTCTTTGTGTTGATCTCCTTCTTTGTTCTATTCCTTGTGTTCTATAAACTCTAACTGTATAATCCTATAGAATTATTGAGAGATATTCTCCTTGGTTATCTATCTCTATTGTCTGTAATGATATTATGAAATCCAATCTCCTAGATAGCCGTTAGCCAGTCATAAATTACTTCCTTAATTGGTAGCTGTCTCTGGAGGAAAGTCCTAAAAACATTCCCTTTCAGTCTCCTTGAACTCCAGAATTGATGAAACTGGCTAAATCTTCTGCAATAAATTTGGATATTGAAGATATTGAATTTGAATTCCATAACAGTCTGATTTGAAATCTTGAAATCGTCGATATCTCAAAAAGTCATCGATCTGAGCTCGACTATCGTCGATCTGAGCTCAGAGATTCTGAGTTTGACTTGAGACAGAAATCGTCAATCTGAGCTCGGAGATCGTCGAACCGAGTTCAACGCCTTGTCATTCTGAGCTCATAGATAGTCGAACTGAGTTCGCCGCCTCATCCATTTGAGCTCGACGAAAATTGTCTTTGGTCTTCTGCACTTGTAATCTGAACTAGGAGTCTTGGGGGCAGCTTTCAACCTAAGTTCTAAGCCTTAGACCTATTCTAGTTGACCTTTAAATCTATACAATGAGGTCAAGAAACAATCCTATGGACATAATGATCCTTACCCAAATTTGTAATAGGGTGTTCCAATAGATACTATGTTATCTCCGGGAGGCCGCTGCTTAATAAATACCAAAGCTATCATCTCAACCTTCCACCTTACAATCAAGTTCGACGTTGATGGTCGTCAGTGTAAGATCAGGAGTGATCCAAAGAAGGCGGAGTTGATGCTGTAGCCCCGAGCTCCCCTCTCGGTCGACCCTACTCGGCCTAGCAAGCGGACACGTGCTGGCGACCACTGCCGGCTGCAAACCAAGCACCCACCCATGACCGACACTATTCCAGCGCAGCGGGATGTGAGGCGAGGTCTCGAACAGCCTTGATAAAAGAGTTTCTAAAGCTCTCATCACCAACTGAGCTGCAGTTGGTGATGAGAGCTGTTAGGAAAGATCTTTATCAAGGGGGCTGGGTTTGAGACCTCGCCTCAACATCCCGTCACGCTGGGAATAGGTGCGGTCATGGGTGGGGTTCTTGGGCTGCAGCCGCAGTGGTCGGCAGCACGTGGTCCGCTGGCTAGGCCGAGTAGGGTCAACCGAGAGGGGCAGCCCGGGGCTACTGCATCAGGAGTGCTATGTTTGAACAGTCAACGTGATTGAATCCAATCCTCCACCTCTGTTAACTGCAGTACTAGAGGCGTCTTTCAATTCAGAGGCGGCAGATGATAGAGATGGAGCTCACCTGGAACCTGCCCAGGTGACTCAAGGAGTCCTTATTAATGTGGGGGAGGAGAGAAAGCTCTCCATCATCTCAGAGTTGCTAGAAGATCAAAAGGCCGAGTTGATCACTTGCTTGCTAGAGAACCTGGATGTCTTCGCTTGGTCAGCGGAGGATATGCTAGTTGTTGATCAAGATGTTGTCTGCCACCATCTAAACGATAATCTAGCCATCAAGTTGATGCAGTAAAAGAAAAGAGATGTGGAGACAAAGCTTGCTGAGCCGATTAGGGAGGAGGTTGCCAAACTCCTCAAGGCGTACTTCATTCGAGAAATTAAATATCCTGCTTGGGTTTCAAATATTGTAATGGTTAAAAAACCTTGGGAGAAGTGGAGAATGTGTGTAGACTTTACTCGATTGAATAAAGCATGCCCCAAAGATTGCTACCCTTTTCCTCGGATAGATTAATTAGTTGATTATGCGGTAGGGTATTCTTTTATGAGCTTTTTAGATGCATTCTCTAGCTATCATCAAATTAGAATGCATAAGCCCAATATCCCTCATACATCTTTTATTACCAATGATAACTGCTATTATTATTTAGTAATGCCTTTCGAGCTTAAAAACAATGGTGCAACTTACCAGCGAATGATGGATCACGTTTTTAAAAATCAAAAAGGAAGAAATCTTGAAGTGTACGTTGACGATATCTTGATCAAAAGATAAACCTTCTCGCTGCACTTGCATGACTTAGCAGAGACATTTTCTACTCTGCGAAAGTATAAGATTAAGCTCAATCCGTTGAAATGTACATTTGGAGCGAGTAAGGTGAAATTCCTTGGTCATCTCCTTACTCCGGAAGGGCTTTCCCCCAATCCTGACAAAGTTAGAGCCATTCTTGATATGGCACCTCCCATGTCGCCTAAGGAAGTTCAGCAGTTAGGAGGGAGATTAGCAGGTCTCGGGAGGTTTATCTCTCAAGTTGGAGATAGTAGTGCATCATTCTTTAGAACTCTTCGAGGAGCATCTAAGTTTGACTGGACCGAAGAGTGTTCGCTAGCCTTTGAGCACTTGAAAAGGAAGTTAACTTCAACTCCTTTGTTGCAGAGCCCCCAATCAGGGGGAATGTTGTTTTTATATTTGGGAGTTGGCCCAGAGGCGGTCAGCTCAGTTCTTGTTCGCGAGGAGAATGGGAGGCAGTTTCCGATTTACTATGTCAACCAAATTATCAAGAGCGCAGAAACTAGATATCCAATTTTGGAGAGGTTGCCTTTGGCATTAGTAATGTCAGCTCAGAGACTTCGTCCGTACTTCCAAGCTCACGCAGTTCAGGTAGTAACGGATAAATCGTTTAGGAGTGTACTAGAGAAGCCATAGCACTCAGGCAGATTGGCTAAATGGGCAATAGAGCTGAGCGAGTTTGAAATTTCTTACGTGCCCAGAGCAGCAATCAAAGCTCAGGTGTTAGCAGACTTCCTGATTGATACAGCAGAATCCACCTCTGGTCAAGCAGAAAGATATCCTTTGGCTTGGACCATCTATATTGATGGGGCCTTAGGCAGAAATTCCTCTGGAGAAGGAGTGGTTCTTATTAACCCCAATGACATCAAGCTAGAACAAGCAATAATGTTTTTCTTCCCAACAACTAATAATCAGGTAGAGTATAAAGCATTGCTAGCCTGTTTAAGGTTTACAAGAGAACTTGGAATAGATCAGGTTTATATCAAAACAGATTCTCTGGTGATGGCATTGCAAGTGTTAGGAAATTTTGAGACTAGAGAGCCTATCTTGAAGAAATATCTTGCTCTAGTTAAGATTGAAATTGGCAAGTTCAGAAGTTTTATGATTTAGCATATTAGGAGGACCGAAAATGAAGAGGCATATGTTCTAGCTAAGCATGTCCTTCCATCAGGAGGAACAACTTCAGAACTATTCCGTCAGGTAGTGGATCAAGAAGAGATGATGCAGATTGATCAACATTCCTCCTAGATGGATCCATTTATTTTCTATCTGTCAACAGGAAACTTTCATCCTTCAATCAAGGATAAGAAGAAGTTCAGAATAAAAGTAGCACATTATAACTTGGTATCAGGCATCCTGTATAGGAGACTTTCATGTCGACTATGGCAAGGTGTGTTTCAGAAGAGGAAGCTCCTGTTGTGCTCCAAGAAGTTCATTCTGGTGAGTGTGGAAGTCACTCAGGGGCAAGAACTTTAGAGAAATGTATCCTCCGGCAGGGTTATTTCTGGCCCACTATGAAGAAGGAATCAGAATCTTATGTAAGAAAATGCGCTCAATGCCAGAAGTTCGCTCCGTTAAAGCATTAGTAGACTCAGTCGCTCAGATCAATTGCAACTCCATGGGCCTTCGTAGTTTGGGGAATGGATCTCCTTGGTCCTTTTCCTATGGCGAGTGTACACCGATGTTTCATCATAGTGATGGTTGACTACTTCAGCAAGTGGATCAAGGCCAAAGCACTAGCAAAAATGACAACTCAAGTAGTGAAGAACTTCATTTGGGGAGAGATAATCTGTCGGCATGGAATGTCTATGGCAATTATCACAGACAATTAGCCACATTTCAACAATAGTGATATGGTAAATTTTTGCAAGCAAATTGGAACAGAGCTGTGTTTTGCATCAGTCCATCATTCCATAAGTAATGGCCAGGTTTGTGAAAGGCAACGAACAGCAAAATTCATAAACTTGCTCAAGAAGCAAGTACAGAATCTCAAAGGTAGTTAGGCTGTTCAGCTTCCATCATTTCTCTGGACCTTGAGGAAAACGCCTTCATCAGCTACTGGAGAGACTCCTTTCAAGCTCTCCCATGGTTCAGAGGCCCTCATTCCAGTGGAGTTTGAAGTTCCATCACCAAGAGTTCTGCTTGCTAGGCAAGGCATAGAAGATTGGCTTGAGCTAATTATTGAAGAAATGAAATTCTAGTTAGATCGTATTGAAGAGATCAAAGAGGAAGCAGCAATCTGACAGGAAGAAGTAAAAAGAAGGATGGATAGATACTTTGATAAGAACGTAAGTATCAAACACTTTCGAGTGGGAAACCTTGTTCTTAAAAAAGTTGATGTTGTTGCAAGGACCGGCTCAGTAGCAAAGCCGAATCTAACTTGGGCTGGTCCATTCATTATCAAAGAAGTACTAAAGAGCGGGACTTATCATTTGAAAACCTATGAAGGAAACGATGGACCACATGCTTGGAGTGGGGATGATCTTAAATAGTTTTATTCCTGAACCAACTCCTCACTTACTCTTCCTTTGTAATTTTTTCAAAGATTATCATTAATGAAAAGCCCCTTACTAACATTTTCTTGAGTGTTTTTGTCTCCTATTCTATTCAAAGCAAGGATAACTGACACCAGGAGACATCACCATGATCAGCTTGGACCCCCTTGAATTGTTTTCATTAGCATAACACCACCAAGACCACGTGTCGTGGGGAGATTTCACACAGTGTCGTGGGAGCTTGCAGATTCAAGAGCGGATGCTACTGTGGCACTTGGATCCCCGTCTGGTAATCTTCACCTCTGTATTTTGGAGGGACAGGGTGTGTGCTAGCTCAACCTTGCCTTGTTAGGGATATCGTTACAGCTTTGATGATCATGCGAGAAAAGCATATGTTATATGCACATGCACACTGATCATCCTAGCTTGTGACACTCGAATACTCTTTTGAACCCCCGAGCAGTGCCTGCAGGAGACCAACAACCATGTTGATCTCAGGTAAAAGCAATGCTATATGCACCTGCCCGAAAGATCAAGCTTGGATGTACTCCAGGAAAAGGGGGCAGTAGACCTTTCTCTTTTTTGTTGAGGATCAGCCTTTGTGACCTTGCGAGAAAAGCAATGCTATATGCACCTGCCCGCTTGGCCACCTGGGTTGGCAGCTCATTCTCATCTTGCAAGTGAATTTCTGGCAGGGCGCGAACTACATCTTATGAGTCCACTCAGTCCGTCAGTTGGGTTGATCTTGCAACCGGGACCATGCATGGAAAGCAATGCTATATGCACCTGCCCTCTCGATTAAGTTGTGAATCATTTATCTTCACGGACTATATCTTAATATCCGTGTAGTCCGCTGTTTTCTTCCAGGGGTTGATCTTGCCACTGTGACCTTTCATGGAAAGCAGTGCTATATGCACCTGCCTGCTCGGTTAAGTTGTGAATCATTTCTTTCGGTCGAACTGTATTTTGGTATCCGTGCAGTCCGCCATTTTTGCAGTGGGTTCTTACAACTTTTGTGACCCTGCGAGGAAAGCAATGTTATATGCACCTGCCAGCTTGGTCACCTAAGCCGTGGATCATTTCTATTCAGTTGGACTCAATACTGGTATTCACCGCAGTCCGCAAGTATTGATCTTTCTGCCCGCCAAGTTATAATTTTGGGTTTCTATAATTCCCTCAATTTGCAACGACGATCATTGATCTTTCTTAGCTCACAAAAATTTATTGTCGATGAATTCATGTGAGGACTGGAATTGGAATCCGTCAGAGTCCGCCGATTATCATATTTTTTGGCGTAATTAGAACTTGGCGAGCTGTAAATCAAGCATCGCGGATTGGATTACAGTCAACCTTGGTTATCTTCAAGCCATACTTATCCTAAGTGTGCGACCTAAAGTCTTAGTGACGCGGACTGGCTTTCATTAATCTATGGTAGTTATTATTTATTATATACATTATAGACAACAAGTCTCATCAAAGCATTGAAGAAGCAAGAAATGAATAAAAATAGCGGAATATGCAGACTGAGCAAAATATCCTTTGTATTCAATAATTGCAAAAAATTTACATCTTTTTCATCTTTGGCGAACTCTAACCGAGTACGCGCTTTACAAAAAACAAAATCAAAATTACATCTTTCAGTCTGTCGATATCCGCTACTTCTTTTCCGCATGCGCATCCGGGTTGGAAGATCCAACAACATCGACTTCAGGAGAGTAACCTCCCGAGTCGTTGTTGTTTCCGTATGAACTTTTGCTATCCGCGGGCTCACTCTGTGGATTTCCCTCATCTGAACTTGAAGAAGAGGCGGACTGCCTAGACTGGCTCCCCTGCTACTAGTCTGAAGCAGCATCGTCGGAGATTTCTTCAGCTAGCCCCTCATCTACTTCTTTATCTTACTCATCAGCAACGACCTTTCCCTTCGCAGCCCGCTCCATATCAGCAATATTATCCTTTAGCTCGGGTAAGAGCTTCAGAAAAGGGACATCGACCACCCCTTCCTTTGCGAAGCCATCACCAATGAGGCTCTCGATAGCGACCTCAACGCTCTCCTTCACAAAAGGAAACATAGCATTTTGGATGCTATGGTTAGTGACATCATATGCGGTCTGCAAAAGGAAAGAACGAGTCAGTCTGCCGCAGATAAGCAACAAAGATTGCCGCGAATATCGAGACTTACGGCTTCGTCATCTTTGTGCTGATTAATCCTTTTACCTAACCTTTTGTTCCTATCCTTCAGCAACTTATTTTCTTGCAGGAGTTGCTCATTTTCTTCAAGCATCTCCCGTGTCAAGCGACCCATGAAGTGGCTGGTCATGGCGCTGTACGCGCTGGCTTGAGCGGCGAGTAGGGGGATATCTACAGGCGGCACGCTATTTAGGTCTCAAAGATTGCACTTCCCATAAAGCACGAAAATCGCCACATGGGCATGACGAGATATCCGCAGACTCTTCAAGGAGGGAAGAGCAGTGGACAGGCGGACGTGCTTGTTCTTTCCATGCCAGCGGATCATTGGGTTTCTCCTTAGATCCTTCTGGTTCTTTCTGAAGCCTTCAATGTCGAAGTTGTTGAAGGAAGAGTAGTCCGCAGGGGGATCCCCTTCCTCCTTTCTTCTCCTTACTATTTATTTTTTCTTTCTCCTTGGGTAGGTGTCAGTCCGCCCGGTGTCTGGGGAGGATTCGGTGGCACCGCAAGGGTCGCCGCAAGAAAGAAACTAAATAAATACACTGTAGGTCGTGGCAGATATGCACCAGGTTGCGGCGGATACAAAGATAGGTCGCAAGACTTACTCTCTTTGCGGGCTATGGTGTCCAAGCTGGGCAAGAGCGGGATATAGTGGTCAATGTCAAGCCTTGCCCCTGCCAAGAATTAAACGATGGTGGTCTCCACCTCATCCAGCTTCACGCTTTTGAAGACGGAGTCCGCGCGTACCTGCAGATAGGTATGAGCGAACCCCAGGTCGCCCTCGAAGATGAGGTACCTCGAAGTACAGTTATGGATCTTATTTGGTAAGCACATAACTTTCATCCCTCTATAGTAGAAGTATATGATACCTTTATATTGATGGCCTCCAGAGGGGGTAATAGAGCAGACAAAATATTTTTTTTTCTAAATATATTTAAAGAAAATGCAATCCTTTCAGACCGCAGGTATGACAAATAGCTGTAAATCGCAGCTAAAGTGTTTGGCGCGAGCTGCCCTGGCACCATGCCATAGTGCTCAAAGATTTCGGCAACCTCCCACAGCAAGGGGAACTTGAATCCGCAGTCAAAGTGGTCGATAGGCACTGCGATCTGCGTTGCGGTAGAGAAATTAATCCTCTCCTGATCTTCGGGCAGGCAGGCTAGAACTGGCGAGTCCGCCATATGCCTCTCGACAAAGGCATCCAGGTCGACCTCTGTCATCTTACATTTCTTGTGCTCGGCGGAATAGAAGGCAATCGCTGCATCAGTGCGTGCGGACACCATTTTCACAGACCACAGGGACTTCTGATTCGATCGCATTTCCTATATAGAAAGAAAACTAGGGCCCTATTTATAGAAAAACTAGTCTGACACCTTTTTCAGCCAGTCCACAAAGAGTGATCGTTTAGTCCGCGCGGACCATTCAAAATTGCGGACTCAACAACAGTCCGCCCAACTCCCTTTATTTAGGGTTCCTGCCAGTTCAAGGAAAATTTACTAGTCAACATTGCGGGCTCAACAGCAGTCTGCCCAGCTCGCTTTATTTAGGTTTCCTTCAAGTTCAAGGCAAATTTACTAGTCAAGATTGCGGACTCAACAACAGTCTACCCAGCTCGCTTTATTCAGTGTTCCTTCAAGTTCAAGGCAAATTTACAAGTCGAATATGTGGACATAAAGTCAGACCGCTTAGCTCATATTCAACATCAACCTGCAGAAAGATTTTCATCGCGCAGATAACAGCATTGTTCTAATCTCAAATCAATATCATTAAGAACGATTAAAGTTCACATCACAGTAAAAATAAAGCAAACAAGCAAAGTCCCATAGCACGTCAAATTAGACAACATACAAACAAATCAAATAATTTGTTCATTCATGTGTGGACTCAGCGGACTCTACGGTCAGATTGAGCAGGTCGCTCCTGCCTATCTTTCTCGAGATGGGACGCCTGGTCGCTTGTTCGCAGTATCTCTTCGTATAACTATTGGACGAGATGGTGCATAGTGTTGAAAGTACGATGCATATATGCGACCTCCTTATCGATCCGGCTAACCAGGACCACAGGCTCGCTTGCCGGTTTTGGCTTCTCATCTGCCGCGGGCTGCCTGCTTACTATTGGAGCTAGAGCCTTTGTAGAAGCAGGCCGATCCGGTAGTTTCGGCCTCGCCGTGGCAACCTCGGCATCTTGCTTTTTATTCCCTTCCTGCACTAGGGCCATGTACCTTCCTCTTTAGTGGCGGGAAACCTCACTTAAATGACGCTTCTCCTTCTTCAACTCCTCCAGCTTCATTGAGATATTGGACCCCTGATTCTCCAGATCTCTTTCTCGCTCTATTCACCTCTTTAGTTCTACTTGAAATCCATTTAGCTTTTCTTCATATTTCTTCTCTAACAGTGCCAAGTTGTCCAGGCCGGACTGCTCGCCTTGTGCGGACTCACTAAGAGAGATCGTCAGAGTCCGCACCGGTGCATTTACTTCGAAAGATGGAACAATCTCACCAGCCTCAATAGAGCCGGGTGGCGATTTTTGTCCTGCAACAAAGGAAACAAAAGTTCGCATTAGTACCTAGGTTGCAGCGAACTCAAAAAGTAAAAAGTTAATTCACTTTTTGTAATCATTGCAGCGATCTGGCGGCTATCAAAGATAGGCCGCCTCATGCGCTCCGGGTCAAAAGCACCCAGGCACTGCCTCCATTCTCTATGAACCCTTGCTCTTGTCTCGGCCATCGAGCTGCTCGACACGACTATATAATCTGTCTCTGAAATGATCTTAATTGGTGGCGACTTTCATGGAGGAGATTTATAAATCCACTGACTCTGAAAACACTTGGGCACCAGTTGTAATTTACCTGACCGCATCAGTTTGGCTGTAGTACGTAGATCCTTAGCTCGCTTGTCCGCATCTAGCTTTTCAGAGATCGCCTCAACCTTCGCCTTCATGATGGAGAGATGCTTCTTCGCCGCTGTCTCTCTTCATTCATCCACAGGCACAGAGGGGGAATCCACAGTTTGTTCTCCCATTATCTCAACATCAGACTGCAACACCTCAAGCATAGATTGATTCTTATCAACGAGCTGCTTGTTATTGATAGTGTTGAGTATTTCGGTGGTAGACAAACTGACCGTCAAAAGGGAGTCGCTTCCCACGATAGGGGTATCAGGAGTAACTAATCAATCATCTAGAACTTCCTTTTCTCGCGACCTATATTGCAAGATCGCCGCCCCAGTCCGCACCGAGACATTTTTCTCCTTTATGGCTTACAACTTCTTCTCCACTCGCTTAGCGACGGTGGACTTATCCCATTTACTCTTCTTCTCAGGAGCTTTTTTCTCCAAGACAGTTGCAACCTGCTGCGAATCCGGCAGACTCTCGCGAACTGTGTCTTGGTCGATGACCACTAGAGCCAAGGAGACACTAGTTCTTCAACTTGTTCTTTAGCTGGTTCTTCATCTTGTTCTCGGGTTTGTTCTTCGGCTTGAACTTCAACTTGCTCCTCGATTTTCTCTTCAGCAGGCCGCTTCTCCGGTTCAGCGTTCACCCCCGGCTGTCGAACTCCTGTTGACAAAACTTCCTTATCCAAGTTTATCTGCAGCATATAGGTTCCAGAGGCAGAAGGATGTATTTCCATACCCCCTGAGTTTGCAGGGTTCTGGTTAGAAATCAATGGCGGATTCGACATTCTATCTGTACTTTTTGATGGTAGATTTTAAGCAACAGAGACTTCCGCAGGCTTCTCATGTTTAGAATCTTTGGAACTGTGGACGAAGTCAGTCCTCTCCAGTCCCTTCTAAGAACTTTCCCCTGTGTGGCGGACAGGCATCCTGCTTCGGTGAACAAGCTTCTTGGTCCTTGTGTTCGCCTTGGGTTTCTCTGTCCTTGAAGTAAGGTTGCCAAAGAATGATCCTAGTCATGCCATGCCGGACTGAAGAGTGCAGACTGCAAGGTGTGAAAACCGACCCGTGTCGCAGACAGTTTTGGCAGAATATAGAGTTTCTAGCGGTATTTATAGCGCTGACAACATTTATAAGGGTTGCTGACTTAGCGGTTAAGGAAAAAATTTCGAAATTTTTTGAAATTTGAAAATGTGCGGGGATTATGTTAACCCCAAAATCCTCAACATGTTCAGCAGGACAGATCCTCCTCCTCTTTCAGTGGACTTGGATTCGGTAGCCCGCTCATGTGGTCAAGACTATGCAAAATCTAAGGCTCCCTAGCGGCGGACTCAGTTCCCAATCCACCCAGGTCGCCTAGCCAAATTTCCAGGTGACCTCCTTCAGCAATGGACTCGAGCATCCAGTCCGTCCAGACTCAGTTGAACAGCTTCCAAATCATCCGCCAACTCCTAAGGCGGACTCAAGAGTCAGTCTGCATAGGTCGCGGACCTTCAGCCAGGATCGCCCCATACAGCCAGATGGAAGCTCACGCTCGCGAGCCTAGTACGCCTCTCTTGCGCAGACTGCTTGTATTTTCTTTTTTGATTCCCGTCACCGCTGCCCGTTTCTCCTGTGCCCCGGGCAACCAGTTATTTTAGCACTGCCTGTTTGGGCAGGCCCCCAAACCTATAAATAGGTGGAAGCGGTGCACCCAAAGCACGCTGACTCGAGCCTAGAAGCCTACTTGTTAAAGGCAGCGAACTCGAATCTCCGGCTTTGCGGTCTCCATCTTGCTCTCCATTTAGCATTCTTTCCTTAACTTATAGCCAGTCTTTTTGCAATCAAAGGAAAGCCCATCACAAGAGAGGCATTCAGGCCGCGACGAGCAAAGTCTGTTGTTGTCGTGGCTCATGGCTCTGCTTTCTCTAGTCCTCCAGTAGATAATTGCTTGCAGTCCTCTCCTTTCCTTTCCTTCCCCCGTGTTCGAGTCGTTAACTTTTGGTGTCCATTTCCTTGCATAAACACTTCGATAGTGCATATTCAATTCCGTCTAAGCTAACATATATTTTAGACTCATAAGTTCTGAAAAGATATTTACCTTTACGCCATACAGGTAGTGCCTCAAAAGTTTCAAAGCAAATATCACGACTGGTATCTCCAAATCATGGACTGGATAATTCTTCCGTGCACTTTCAACTACCGCGAGCCATACTCTATCACAATCCAATGTTGTACTGAAATGCAGCCTAAGCCGCTCCCTGAGGCGTCACTTTAGATTTTATAGCCCTTTGAACCACATGGCGATCACAAAATAGTCACCGTTGTCAGGCGACTTTTCAATTCTTCAAAAGATTATGTGCATATAGGCAACCAAATAAACCTCAGATCCTTCCTCATCAAGGTAGTTAGGGGTAATGCAATCCGCAAGAAGTTCACTACAAAGCGCCTGTAGTAGCCAGCAAGCACAAGAAAGCTCCGTACTTCCGCCACAGTAGACAACACAAGCCACTCCCATATCACACCTATATTCATC
Source organism: Platanthera zijinensis (assembly GCA_039513925.1). NCBI lineage: Eukaryota > Viridiplantae > Streptophyta > Magnoliopsida > Asparagales > Orchidaceae > Platanthera > Platanthera zijinensis. The sequence goes on from CM077078.1 coordinate 180,197,118, forward strand.
GGATCCACCGCAAATCCCTCTCCACCAACTACATAACTAAGGAATGCTACCGAAGACAGAAAAAACTCACACTTAGAGAACTTGGAGTACAGTTGGCTGCTCCTCAGGGTTTCCAAAACAGTGCATAAATGATCTGCAAGTTCTTCCTCAGACTGAGAGTACACCAGGATATCGTCAATAAATACTATCATGAACTGGTCCAAGTACTCTCTGAACGTCCGGTTAATCAAGTCCATAAACAAGGAAGGCGCATTCGTCATCCCAAACATCATGACAGTGAACTCATAATGCCCATAATGTGTACTGAATGCCATCTTAGGGATGTCACTTTCTCTGATTTTCAACGGACAATACCCAGATTTCAGATCAATCTTTGAGTACACTGTCGATCTAACTAGCTAGTCGAACAGATCATCGATTCTCAGAATCAGATACTTGTTCTTCGATGGTTAAAACGACGGCTCTTTTTATTAATGAAACGAAAGTGGTTTTATTTATTTTATAAAAAGGCGGGGTTTTATTTTGTTTTAAACCGAGTTTTAACGAAAGGGAGGCAAGTGCACCTATCGCGTGTAGTACAGGATATTCCGGTGTGGAATATCGGGGTCGTATTATTCTCGGGGCCGGCTTAGCTATTTCTACTCTTTCCCGGAAAGACCTATTATTTTACCGATAATATTTTAGTTTGTTTAAAAAGAAGATGACCTAAAAATATAAAAAATGCATAATAATAATAATAAAGCATAATAATAAAAGCAGGAGATATAAAGTGCGTAAAGCCGATGAAAAACTCAGCGCGACGATACAAAAAGAGAAATTGAACTAAAATAACTTTTAATAAAAAGAGATACTAAATTTCAAATTAATTAAGGCGGAGACTCGGCCGCCGAGGTTCCTTAGATATGAGCTCACCTTGGTCTAGGAATATCGCTCACCTAAACGATAAGACTATTTGACTGATCGCTAGACTGACGAAGGATTCCTCTTAACGCCTGCATTACGCTAAGAACCCCGCTATTGGGTGGGGAACCCAATCCGGTAGAGTCACGCGCCTCCTCTCTCGAGGGTTAGCGCGGAGCTCTCTTTACCCAAGGGTGATCGGTCCATATGCACAGCCTCTCGGCGTTGCGTATGGATAACGAAAATAGAGCCCGCACATCGATATGCGTCCGTACGCGTCGTTAACCCGGGGCAAACCTAAGAATTAAATTAAACTTAAAAACAGGACCTTCAATTATTTAAAGCTACTTTATCGTCCCAATGCTCTTCGATATTGAGGGCTAAGGGCGGTTAGCCACTCATCGGAATGAAGACACTTAAGCTAGAAAGCGGTAAAGAAAGCTGTAAAGTAAGCAGGAAATAAAGCAGTAAAGGAAAGCTGAAAATTGCGAGTCCTACTCAAACGAGCAGGGCTGAAGAAAGCAGTAAATGCGAATCCCGGCTCAAATGAGTGGGCGGGGGTAAATTAATCTCATACACGCACAAACTCTACTGAAATGTAAACGCACACACACACTCTACATAAATTGAAACACATACTCACACGCAAAGTTTCCTACTCAAGTGAGTAGGTGAAAATGAAAGCAATAAAAAGACAAGTCCCACTCAAACGAGTGGGTGGGAAATGAAAGCAGAGCGCCATTTAACTCTTAACGAGTAGGCGGAAATAAATGCATACACACACACGCACTCAATAGAAATGAAATCAAACTACAAAACTAACTCATACACGCACACACACTTGCAAAAATAAGGAAAATAAAGTGAACAGAAAATTAAAACAACTGCATGCGGTAGAAATGCATAAAAAGAGAAAATAAAAATTAACCGAGCGAAAAGTTTTGCAAATAAATGCAAAATGGAATTACTCTGAAAATTAAAACGACGACATTTCTACCGCTAGAATGCGGTAGAAATGCGTAAAAGGACGAAATAGAAATTAAAAGATCGAAAAGTTTTGAAAATAAAATGAAAAGCTAAGTTGGCGAAAAACTAAAACGAGCATATTTTCATTCTTGTATTTTCATACAAACTCCTAAAAATTGAAAATAAAACTAAAAAAAAGACGAAAAGTTTCACAATCCTAAAAAACCAAAGTTAAAGAAAATAAAAACGAACACATTTAAAGGAGTTTTTATAAGGCAATAAGAATGAAAATAATAAAGAAGAAAAGCTAAACCTAAACAAGTTATGAGTACGAAAATAAAATCGCCGGCATAACAGCAAGAAATGCGGATAAAATTCTAACTAAACTAAGTTATAAAGCAAAAAAGATGAAAACGTAAAAAAGAACAAAAAAGGGGAACGAAAAATTAGTTAAGTTATGGCGCTTCCAAATGAGATTCATGCTTTGCAAAGAGAGAAAATTATATATTTTATTAAAATAGAAGAGATTACAATAAAGCTAAAATGAGAAAGTTAATACAAACACTAAAGAGGGGGGGGGGGAGAAATTCTCCATACATAAGCATTTGGATCCATTTGGGCAGCACCTCCCCTAAGCAAAGTGGTCAAAAAAGTGGACAGAAAAGCTTTCTCAAAGCTTTTATTTATAGACAAAAATTCGGGTGTGACACGCCCTAGGTCACGAGCGTGACAGGGGGCGTGTCAGTCAGAGACGTGTTTGACTTGGCTTCTGCGGCTGGCTGGCGAAATTCTAGAAGGTCGGGGAGTTGACACGTGTCAGTCACGGGCGTGACAGACGTGGTCACGGGCGTGTCTGGGGGCGTGACTTGGACAGCTGGCAGTTCTGATGTCGGCAGCGTTGAGTGTTGAAAAGCGTTGAGTGTCGAACTCGAACACAGGCGTGACATGTTTTGGACATGAGCGTGACAGGGGCGTGTTTGACGGCGTTGAGTGTTCAAAAGTAAAATCGTTGAGTGTCGATTGGCCGAAGGCATTTAGTGCCTGTCACGGGCGTGTCGGGTATGGTCACGGGCGTGACAGGTCAAATTTTGACTTTTTCTGAAAATTTTCAGAAAACAAAAATAAATTAAGTTAGTATAGAATTTACAAAAAAGAAGCATTTTATTAAATAAAATAAACAAAAAAAAGATAAAAATAAACAAAAATAACTTAAATAAAATACAAAAATATAGGTATATTTACAACTCATCAAATACCCTCATACTTAAGCTTTTGTTATTCCAGAGCAAAAGTTGGAGATGAACCTATAAGGAATAAAAAAGAATCCTAAATGTAACTAATGCTTAAGCTAATTGTAAGAAAGATCGAAATGAATTTTCGGAGTTTTGGAATTAAATCCTAAATTATGAAAATGTTATAAATAGAGGAACTTTTTCAAAAAATACTTCTAAATGGAAAAAGAAAGCGAAAATTATTTTTGTAAGTTTAACAAAAATGGATTGGAATTATCGAAAAAACTTTAGCTGAAAAGAAATTAATAAGAAATAATTCAATTTAAAAATTATGCTCTCAAAAAGATTTAGATTAATTCTAGAATCATGAAAATCAGGCTAAGTGGATTGGCGGTTATGAAGAGGGCTTTGATTTTTGAGGCGAGGTAATTTTTTCTCGAACCTCCACATATTTTTTTTTTGAATAATTAGGAAAATGAAATCTTATTTTCCTAACATTTTTTTCTTTTATTCTTCATAAATAAAAATAAACTCAATGCATATGTATAGGAGTAATGAATTTTATCCTCTTACTCCTAACATATAATCTTTTTAATTATTGGGTGCCTATGTTTACGGGACGAAATCTTATCCCCATTGACATAAGATCTTTTAAAGGTGAGTTGAGAATCATACCAATTGAGGCATGAAAAAAAGTGGAAGGGATTTTTTTTTAAAAGAAAACTAGAGTTTAATAAAAATTTTGAGAGCAACCTCTTTAATTTGAACGTTCCTACATTTCTAAAAGCATAAGTAGAAATAATATAAAATGCATAAATGTTATTTTCTAACATAAAAACATGCTTTTATTCAAAAAATCAGAAGTGAAAATGAGAAACATAAGTTTCCTATAATAAGAAAAGGATATAAAAAAATCTTTAAAATCTTAACCCCAGAAATCTTAATCTATCGAGCTACAATTTATAAACGAATAATAAATAAAGAATTAATTAAAATTCGCTTATAAATAAACTCGAAATGATTATTTTGGAGAGCAAAGAGGTTAAAAAATGAGGTATTCGAATTTTTTAACTCAAATTTTTTTTTTTGATTTTTTGGAGTTTTTCTTATTTTTTTCATATTTTGGGGTTATTTTCATTTTTTGGAATTTTTTTTAAAGGTTTATACTACTTTTTTGGGTTATACTAATTTTTTTGTGTTTTTGGAAATATTTACAAAAAGAGAGAGAATTTTTACAAGATAGGAAAGAGAAAGAGACGAAAATATTTACAAAATATTTACAAAGTAAAAAAAGGATCGCCCGCGAACAGACTCTTATTTGTGGTTGGTTCGATGAGTCGAACGTCGCGGAGCGATGTTTCATTATTTTGAATTTTTTTAAAATTTTTTTTATTATTATTAAAGCATGAAAATGTATATATATTTTTTGAAGATTTTAATTTTTGCAAAAAAAAATTTTGGGTTTTTGATTTGATGCAGAAAATAAAAGAGCAAAAAATAAGAAACACCCCATACTTAAGTCCAACATTATCCCCAATGTTGCACTAAGTATGAGGAACGATATATATATGCATAAATTTAAGCAGTTATGTACAAAATAAAATAAAAACAGGAGTTTAGAAATCTTCCCAAAACCGCGTTCGGGGAAGCCCGTTAAATTAAGACCTGCAAAAGTTTAGAAGAAATAACAAAAATATAATATAAAAAATGAAAAAGATAAATTCGGCGAAAAGTGTGCGGGTGATAGGGGGCAAGTGAGTGGGACTCGTAAGCAAACGTCTTAGCTAAGAGCGTGACCGATATGCGATCTCCTAGCGCTCACAATAGTGAAGCGCGCCGATACGACAAAATAAATATATAATTAATTTTTTGGTTATATATATATATATATATATTTGTTTGTTTTTTGAATTTTTTTAGATTTTTAAGTTTTTTTTTAGTTTTGATTTTTTTTTGAAAATAAAAAATAAAATGAAAATATGTTAAAGGCAAAATAAAATAAAAATAAGAAAATATATGAAAAATATATTTATATATTTTTTTGTTGAATTTTTAATTTTTGATGAAAATAAAAAATAAAAGTTTTATCATCATTTTTTTTTATTTTTGTTTTTTAAGTTTTTAAATTTTTTTAGTTTTTTAAGTTTTTAAGGTTTTAGTTTTTTTTTTAAGTTTTTGATTTTTTTTTATTTTCAAGTTTTTAAGTTTTTTTTATTTTTTTATTTTTAAAGTTTTTATTATTATTATAAATATGATTTTTTTTTGTTGGCCAAAATTTTTTGTATAAAAATAAAGGGTAAAATTAATAGGGTTCAAGAATTCAAAATAGTAAGTCGAAATTTTCCCCAGCAACGGCGCCAAAAACTTGATGGTTAAAACGACGGCTCTTTTTATTAATGAAATGAAAGTGGTTTTATTTATTTTATAAAAAGGCGGGGTTTTATTTTGTTTTAAACCGAGTTTTAATGAAAGGGGGGCAAGTGCACCTATCGCATGTAGTACAGGATATTCCGATGTGAAATATCGCGGTCGTATTGTTCTCGGGGCCGGCTTGGCTATTTCTACTCTTTCCCTAGAAGACCTATTATTTTACCGATAATATTTTAGTTTGTTTAAAAAGAAGATGACCTAAAAATATAAAAAATGCATAATAATAATAAAGCATAATAATAAAAACAGGAGATATAAAGTGCGGAAAGCCGATAAAAAACTCAGCACGACGATAAAAAAAGAGAAATTGAACTAAATTAACTTTTAATAAAAAGAGATCCTAAATTTCAAATTAATTAAGGTGGAGACTTGGCCGTGAAGGTTCCTTAGATATGAGCTCACTTTGGTCTAGAAATATCGCTCACCTGAATGCTAAGACTATTCGACCAATCACTAGACCGACGAAGGATTCCTCTTAACGCTCGCATTACGCTAAGTACCCCACTATTGGGTGGGGAACCCAATCCGGTAGAGTCACGCGCCTCCTTTCTCGAGGGTTAGCGCAGAGCTCTCTTTACCCAAGGATGATCGGTCTATACGCACGGCCTCTCAGCGTTACGTATGGATAACGAAAATAGAGCCCGCACATCGATATGCGGCCCTACGCGTCGTTAACCCGGGGAAAACCTTAAGAAATTTAATTAAATTTAAAAACATGACCTTCAATTATTTAAAGCTACTTTATCTGTCTAAATGCTCTTCGATATTGAGGCATAAGAGAGGTTAGCCACTCATCGGAATGGGGACACTTAAGCTAGAAAGCGGTAAAGAAAGCTGTAAAGAAAGTAGGAAATAAAGCAGTAAAGGAAAGCAGAAAATTGCGAGTCCTACTCAAACGAGCAGGGTTGAAGAAAGCAGTAAATGCGAATCCCGACTCAAATGAGTGGGCGGGGGTAAATTAATCTCATACACGCACGCACTCTACTGAAATGTAAACGCACATACGCACTCTACATAAATTGAAACACACACACGCACGCAAAGTTTCCTACTCAACTGAGTAGGAGAAAATGAAAGCAATAAAAAGACAAGTCCCACTCAAACGAGTGGACGGGAAATAAAAGCAGAGCGCCATTTAACTCTTAACGAGTAGGCGGAAATAAATGCATACCCACACACGCACTCTACAGAAATGAAATAAAGCTTCAAAACTAACTCATACACGCACACACACTTGCAAAAATAAAAAAAACAAAGTGAGCAGAAAATTAAAACAACTGCATTTCTACCGCTAGAATGCGGTAGAAATGCATAAAAAGAGAAAATAAAAATTAACCGAGCGAAAAGTTTTGCAAATAAATGCAAAATGGAAATGCTCTGAAAATTAAAACGACGACATTTCTACCACTAGAATGCGGTAGAAATGCGTAAAAGGATGAAATAGAAATTAAAAGACCGAAAAGTTTTGAAAATAAAATGAAAAGCTAAGTTGGCGAAAAATTAAAACGAGCATATTTTCATTCTTGTATTTTCATAAAAACTCCAAAAAAGTGAAAATAAAACTAAAAAAAGACGAAAAGTTTTACAATCCTAAAAAACCTAAGTTAAAGAAAATAAAAACGAACACTTTAAAGGAGTTTTTATAATGCAATAAGAATGAAAATAATAAAGAAGAAAAGCTAAACCTAAACAAGTTATGTGTACGAAAATAAAATCGTTGGCATAACGGCTAGAAATGCGGATAAAATCCTAACTAAACTAAGTTATAAAGCAAAAAAGCTGAAAACGTAAAAAAAACAAAAAAGGGGATCGAAAAATTACTTAAGTTATGGCGCTTCCAAATGAGATTCATGCTTTGCAAAGAGAGAAAGTTACATATTTTATTAAAATATAAGAGATTACAACAAAGCTAAAATGAGAAAGCTAATACAAACACTAAGGAGGGGGGGGGGAGAAATTCTCCTTACATAAGCATTTGGATCCTTTTGGGCAGCACCTCCCCTAAGCAAAGTGGTCAAAAAAGTGGACAGAAAAGCTTTCTGAAAGCTTTTATTTATAGACAAAAATTCGGGTGTGACACGCCCTAGGTCACGGGCGTGACATGGGGCGTGTCAGTCAGAGACGTGTTTGACTTGGCTCTTGCGGTTGGCTGGCTAAATTATGGAAGGTAGGGGAGTTGACACGTGTCGGTCACGGGCGTGACAGGCATGGTCACGGGCGTGTCTGGACTTGGACAGCTGGTAGTTCTGATGTCGGCAGCATTGAGTGTTGAAAAGCGTTGAGTGTCGAACTCGGACACGAGCGTGACGGGTCTTGGACATGGGCGTGACAGGGGCATGTCTGATGGTGTTGAGTGTTCAACAGTAAAATCATTGAGTGTCGACTGGCCGAAGGCGTTTAGTGCCTGTCACGGGCATGTCGGGCATGGTCACGGGCGTGACAGGTAAAATTTTTTCTTTTTCTAAAAAATTTCAGAGAACAAAAATAAATTAAGTTAGTATAGAATTTACAAAAAAGAAGCATTTTATTAAAGAAAATAAACTAAAAAAGACAAAAATAAACAAAAATGACTTAAATAAAATACAAAAATATAGGTATATTTACAACTCTTCATTCTTCTCTGTCAGCTTATTTTATTCCCGATAATATATACATAGCCGCAAACTACCATCCTTTTTCTTCATGAAAAGGACCGGTGCGCTCCAAGGTAAGACACTTGGATGCACGTAACCTTGATCTAGCAGTTCTTGAGGCTACACTTTCAATTCTACAATCTCCCTTGGTTCTAGACGATACGGAGAGCGTGACATAGGCTTGGAACCTGGCACTAGCTCAATGGTTAAATCGATCTCTCAATTAGGTGGAGCTCTTGGGAGATATTCAGGGAACACATCAGCAAACTCCGATACTATGAGAATATTAGTCAAACTGGGCTTGGGCTTCTTAGCCTCTAATATGGTGAAGAATAACTGCGCACCCTCACAAACTGTTTTGAATACTTGGAGGGTAGGCATCAGCGTCTTGCTCGATCCCTTTATACATGAGAAGGTAGTTTCATAATCTGTATTCAACCCCAGTTTGACCATCTTGAGATTGCAATTGATGTACGCACGTTGCTCCGAGAGCCAATCCATGCCAAAGATTACATCAAACTCTATTATAGGTAGTAGTTACGCTTCCCAGTCAAACTCTTGACTCCTTATCCTCACCTTTAGGCAATAAACCTTATCTGCATGCATCTATTAGGTAGCTGAATATCCCAAGAAGGCACTCCGACACGCGACACAAAGTCCTTAGATATAAGTGAGAATCCCTGGTATCGAACAGTGCTCTCACCAGAGTCCAAAAGTAGAACAAGACCTACTCTAAGCAAGTTATACCCCCACAATGCACCAGGTAAAGAGTATATAAAATAATTAAAAGTTATATACTAAATCGTACCTGTCACCAGATTATTTTCCTTATTGTCTCCTTCGTTTTCCTCCAACTTTGGAGGTTCACTCCATCAATTTCAGGCTTTGTGTTTCGGCTTGCCAAAAGTATAATAAACAATTGGGTCTCGCCCAGAAGTTGCTCTAGATCTAGCCTTCCATACCCTTGGAATATCAAAATGACATTCTCTAGGAATATGACCTATCTTCTTACAAGCATAGTAAATATGCGGAGCTTAACAAGTAATTTCTTTGGCCATGATAGGAGGGGATGTTGGTCCAATAGATTTGGACTTCTTAATCTATATTCGATACTCAGACTTCGAGAAGCTTGGTACCCTGAGTGACGCTTGCTGGACTTTCTCCAAATCTTTCTCTAATGATCTTGCCCACTCCACCAATGCTCGAAATCCAAATAACTTATGGTCCACCAATAGAAGTTATAGATCATCGTACATACCATTATGAAATCTATTAACCTTGGTCTCCTCATCCTCCAACACAAACCCTGAATGGTGTCTTAGCATGAAAAACACATGTAGTTACTCATAAATAATATGCGGTCCCTGGGTCAAACACATGCTCAAGTGTTATTTTAAGGCTCTACTTATTGCAATCTGTTGAAGGACACTAATCTGCATCCAAGCCATGATAGGGATAGTGGGCTGCTAATAATGTCTAGGTTAGGTATTGATCATTGTGAAGACCACACCAGCAATCATCCGAACTGTTTCGGTAAAAGGAGGAGGTGTAGGAACCTCAACTAGTTTATTGCCCTCCACAGAACGCTGGGGTTCAACTTGCACCGCTCTGCTCCTAGTCGCCTATAATCATGAAACACACCATTAAGAGACTAAACAAAATTGCAAAAGAAATTACAAGAACATTCAGGTTCCTCAAACATGTCTACATGTACATTCATGGGTTCTTTCATGTTATAATGGTAGCGCACATACGCATGCTCACCACCCCTTAAAAGAATTCGATCACAAATTTGAATAAGAATGACCGACGCTAGAGTCTGATACAAATTGTAACACCCCCATCCATTGCATAGCAAATAATAGAAGGTTCGGCCGGGGCCCCATGCCATATTATATAAACTATTAGCGGAGTTACGTATTTAGACCATAATCCATTTCACATCCTAACTCAAAGTACATGCTAGCGGAAGTATTAAATTGTATTAAGAACCCAACCATACATGTGTCCACTAAACAAATGTAGGATTGATAAAACAAATACACAAATCGATATGGCCTTAAGGCCATACAACTTTTTTCCTCAAATAGAAGTGTTTTACATACTTCGGCACGCAGGCCGGCCAAACATGAAACAGTAAAAGTAAACACAATTCGCTTTAGCCCTCGAGGGATGGCATAGCAACCATGGGCTTCAACTTGCTATTTCCCGCTCGGCTCGGCTACACCTGCACGAAATCATTCCACACAAATGGTGGCAAACAATGCAACAGTCAATATTAGTTGACCAAATTATAATGACCCCATCCCTCACTTGGGGTGGTGGTTCTCCTTCCCTACAAGCATTTAGCATAAATATATAATGGCATTAGGACGTGCAATTTAAGCACCATTCACCACAAATTTTTGCACTAGCTGACACACGCCCCGTGCACTCAGGGCACATTATCGGTGTACAAAACCTAACTAGGATCACAGCTCTGTACTCAATGATGGTCAACATAATTTGAGCATTAACAATTCTTTCCGGGCCGAAGCCAAATACTCGCTCCTATGGCCATGATAAAGTCAAGGCGATCGCCTCAATTCACTTAATGACTCACTCCAAGTCGAATGACATAGGGCTGGGTATAATTCACCTCTTTCCTGATGCTAAAATCGCGGGGCACAACAAATTGCGAGGCGGGTCAGCATCCCCTTTATCATTCGTACGATATATAACTCTGTTATATTCCAAGGCTGGTGCTCACGGCCTCCCAAGCTAAGCCCCTCGGGCTCTCAGCTCGACACAATGACCCCCATGTCTCCAAGAGACTGGCCTCACAATCACAATGTCGCTCAAGTCTCAGAGAGATAGGACTTAAAACCACAATGGCCCTCAGGTATCCAAGAGACATGCCTCACAAAACAATTCTCACTAGGAGTTATTGTCGGCGGTAGCTCTACCGTCGTGCAATAGGGCACAAACTATCCATTCTTTCCCCAAAATAGGTGTTTTCCTAGAGGCACTTCCATTACTCTCACTGTAGTATCCTGCATACCCTACGACTCCAAAAATTACACTTATACTATGGAGTCTTCTCCGACATACAAAATAATCATCACCACTCCAGACCAACCTGTCCGGATGGGCTTCACACCACATCTCTATTCCGTACTTCAATTCTTATGTCTAAATGCAAAGATAACGAGGATATAACTGATCAACCCGTCGGGAGAACCACTTCGATATGCTCATGGAGCGTCTACCCTCACATGACAAAAAAGACTTCATATGTCCAAGGAGGAAGATCGTTGCGCTTGTATTTTTTCGGCGCCATTAACGAGAATCTAGCCGAAAGAAAGTGACCATAATGGTCTTGCCTCTGCAAATCTAAACTTGGCTCGTACATCAGTGCTCCGAAGCTCCAACAATGGATGAAAACTCCTCATTCTTCCTCTACCAAACCTTTCTCCTCTCTCTAACGCTTAGAATGAGAAAACATAAAGAGAAAAGAGGTTGAAACCTCTTTCTACAGTTTTAAAACATCAGGGTCGAGATCCTTATGTCGTATCTCAAGGGAAACAAAAGAATAGGGAAGATTCACGATAGGGTTATAGTTACGAAATCTACTGCCACAAGGTAACTAGCTTCCACCGCACGGTACCCGAAGTGTTCGCTTGTTTGGGATTCCACCATAAAAATTCTCCAACAAGTAATCGACACGTGTCCATTCCATAACTATTATGCTACTGCGCCGGTACCTTACTATCGTTGCGTGATGGCTGACTCGTCTTGAGGCTACGTTGGATATGATAAAGCTTATACTAACACCAACAGTAGCCTTACTTGTTTATGCACAAAAAGCGAAAGGGATTCGAGCACCACCAGCTAACGGTTCGAGCACTGGGGAAAGGAGGGGAAAAGACAAACGGGAAGTAGAAATCTACTGAGTGGACGAGAGAAATAGAGCAACAGAGCCATGAGCCACAATAACACCAGACTTCGTCCACCGCGGCCTGAATGCCTCTCTTGCGACGAGCTTTTATTTGATTAGAATGTGTTTGATTATTGTTGAAACTGGAAATCGGTCTCTTTAAGATTTCACCCTTGGGGAAGGGGTGGTCGCGCACCTACTTCGCCCCTGCAAGGAAAACAACAAGGAAAAGAGAGCAAAGGACTAGACCAAGGGCCCGACACAGAGGTCCCACCACAAACCCGAGAGATCACTGAGCGCTTCCACTCGTTAGCCAAATGCCAGGCTGAGGTACCTCAGAAAGCACTAGGAGACTGGGGGACAAGTAAGCATGCCTCCTGAGGTACCCCTTGGGTCCTATTTATTGATTTCTGAGAACGGTCAGTAAATAACTAACCTCTGCTAACCTGAAATTACTGAAAATCCCTTGGGATGGCCTGCCAATAGCCGAACTCCGTTGTCCTGACCGGCTATGCGCATTCTGCCCAGGTCTGCCAATAGTGGGACTCCGCAGTTGTAGCTGGATAAGGGCAGGCCCATAGGGGCAAAATGGAAAGGGATTCCCCCCATTGGGGACTTGGCAAGTCGCCCTTCAATGCTTCTACTCGGCAGGAGGCGCGGGACAGGGCTGGCTCGCCTAGGGGACGCGGGTTGGAGACGGCCCACCTGGGAAGGCGCGGGCCGAGGGTGGCCTGCTTAGGAGAGGCGGGCAGGACTGACCCGCCTAATGGGTGTGGGTCGGAGGGCTTAGGCTGACACGCCTAGGAGAGCCTAACAGGGCTGACCAGCCTGGGCGACCCTTGGAGGCTGACTCGCCTAGGATATGCGGGCAGGGCTGACCCGCCTGGGCGACCCTTGGATGCTGACCCTCTTAAGAGAGGCGGGCCGGGGTCGACCCGCCTGCTTGCCCGAGTCCCTTCGGCAAACATGGGGTTGTACATTTACAGGATTGGTCACAAGTTGAACAAGGGGAAAGAACAAGAGCAGAGCAAGCTGGATTCCGCAAAGCCTAAGATTCAAGTCCGCAGCCTTCAACAAGTTGGCTCCAAGGCTCGAGTCAGCAAGCGTTGGGTGCACTGCTTCCCCTTATTTATATATTTGGGGGCCTGCCCAAACGGGCAGTGCTAAAATAACCGGCTACCCGGGGTACAGGAGAACCGGGCAGCGGTGATGGGAATAAAAAAAGAAAAGACAAGCTTTCCGCGCAAGAGGGGCGAACCGAACTCGTGGGCTAGAGCTTATGTTTAGCTACAGGGCGCGATCCTGGCTGAGGGTCCACGACCTGTGCGGATTGACGCTTGAGTCTGCTTGGAGAGCCGGCGGACGATCTGGAAGCTGATCAACTGAGGTTGGACGAACTGGGTGGACTGGACAATTTAGTCCGTCGCTGAAGGAGGAGCACTGGAAATCCGGCTTGGGGACCTTGGCGGACTGGGAACTGGAGTCTACCACTAGGGGAGCCTTGGATCTGTATGGTCCTGATGACCTGAGCAAACTGAGGAAATCGAGTCCGCCAGAAGGGGAGAAGGATATGTCCTCCTGAACATGTTACGGATTCTAGGGTAAACATATTCCCAGCACATTTTCAAGTTTAAGAAAATTTTTAAAATGTTTCCTTAACTGTTGAGTCCGCAACTGTCATAAATGCGGTCAGTGCTATAAATACCACCGGAAACCCTGCATTCTGTCAAAACTGGCTGTGCCATGGGTCAGCTCTCACAACTTGCGGTCTGCACTTTCCATTCTGACATGGCGAGACTCGGATCTTTCTTTGGAAACCTTACCTCTAGGATAGAGAAACCCAAGGAGAACACCAGGACTAAGAAAGTAATCAATCAAAGCGGGACGCCTGTTCGACACACATGGGAGAGTTCATGACCGGGATAGGAGAGGACTGACTCAGTCCGCAGCACTGAACATGAGAAATCTGCGACTGCCTCTACTGCTCAAAATTTACCAACCAAAAGCGCGGATAGAATATCGAATCCATCATTAGTTTCTTACCAGAATCCTGCGAGCTCTAGGGGTATGGAAATACACCCTTCTTCCTCAGGAACTATCATGCTGAAGATAGACCTGGACAGGGAGGTTTCGTCACCAAATGTCCGGCAACTAAATACTGAGGAGAACCAGCCTGCTGATGAACAGGTTGAGAAATAAGCAGAAGAGACAGATGAGGAACGAGCTGAAGAGCAAGCGGTAGAACCGGCTGAAGGATGTGTTGAAGGGCAAGTATCTTCTCTGGCCCTGGTCGTCGTCGATCAGAATGTAGTCCGCGCAAATCTGTCGGACTCATAGCAGGTTGCGACAGCCTTGGAGGAAAAATCTCCTGAGAAGAAGAAAAGGAAGAGGGACAAGTCCTCGGTTGCCGAGCGGGTGGAGAAAAAGTTGCGAGCTCGAAAGGAGAAGAATGTTTCTGTGCAGACTAGCAGTGCAAGTTTGCAGCATAAGCCGTGAGAAAAAGCGGTCCCCGATGCTGGCTTAGTCACTCCAGATGCTCCAATCCAAGTAGGTGATTCTTTATCAACAGTCAGTTTGTACACCACTGAAATACTCGATAACATTGATAATGAGCAGCTCGCTTATATGAATCAATCTTTGCTTGAAGTGTTGCAGTCTAATGTTGAGATAGTGGGCAAAAAAACTGCTGATCCCCCTCCTTGCTTGCGGCTGAGGAAAGAGAGAAGACGGCAAAGGAGCAGCTTGCCATCATGTAGGCAAAGGTTGAGGCGGTCTCAGAAAAGCTAGATGCGGACAGGCGGGTTGAAGACTTGCGGACTGCGGCTGAGCTGATGAGGTTAGGTAAACTGCAACCGGCACCCAGGCGATTTCAGCATAAGTGGCTTTATAAATCTCCACCTCAGAAATCAAGGCCAATAAAGATTATTACGGAGACTAAGGATATAGTCGCTTCAAGTAGATCAATGGCCGAGACAAGAGAAAAATTTCATTGTGAATGGAAGCAACGCTTAAGTGCTTTTGACCCGGAGCGCGTGAGATGGCCTGTCGTGGATAGTTGCCAGATCGCTGCAATGATTTCAAAAAGTGATTTTATCTTTAACTTTTGAGTTCGCCGCGACCTGGGAGTTAATGTAAATGTTTTCTTTATTGTAGTGCGGAAGTCGCCACTGGCTTTGTTGAGGCTGGCAAGATTGTACCATCGCCCGAAGTAGACGCACCGGTGCGAACTGGTACAGTCTCTCTTGACAAGTCTACACAAGGCGAGAAGTCCAACTTGGACAAATATCCACTGTTAGAAAGGAAGTATGAAGACAAGCCTACTGGAGTTCAAGCAGAACTAGAGAAGCGGATAGAGCGAGAAAAAATTTTGGAGAATCAGGTCGCCAGTATCTCTGCTGAGGTAGAGGGATTGAAGAAGGAGAAGCAGCGGTTAAGTGAGGACGCCTGTCACTATAGCGGAAGGTACTTGGCTCTGGTGCGGGAAGGGAAGAAGCAAGTCACTGAGGTCGCCACAGTGAGGCCGCAACCGCCGGTTTTGCCCGCTTCTACAGAGGCTTCAATCCCAACAATAAGTGGGCAGCCCGCGACGGATGAGGAGCCGAGGCCGGTAGGTTAGCCTGTGGTTCTGGTTAGCCGGATCAACAGGGAGACCGCCCATATGCATCTTACTTTCAAATCCATGAACTGTAACGCCCCAAAACTCAAAAGAGTGATGGGTGGCATTTCGAGCCAGGTCTGGGATTTAGTAGAGGTGACACGGCCTGGGACACGAGCATGTCCCAGGGGCGTATCATGCTCGAGATTGGCAACAGTCGCGTGGTCGATGAAATTGCAGTCAACAGTCGTCGGGGCAGTGAACACAGTCTTGGACACGGGCGTATCCCAGGGCGTGTAAGCCACTCAATGCCTTTCACTCAACGATCGTTGAGTGAGGATGCACAGCCTGAGCCCGGCCGTGTTCGGGTTTGACATGGGCGTGTTAGATTTGACACGGGCGTGTCGAACACCCGTATCCTGCTCGGGTTGGTTGGCGAGTTGTGCTAAGGAAGCTACACGGCCTGGGACACGGGCATGTTCCAGGGCGTGTCTAGCACACAGCATGTAATACGGGCATGTCACATGGCTGTGTCGTGCTCTGGATTTTTTGGACCTGTTTCGATGGAGGAACACACCCAGCATCACAGGCCTGTACTGGCTGACACGGGCGTGTCAAGCCTGACACGGGCGTATCGAGTGCTTGTGTTCTTTTCGGGACGCGATAGTTTTGACGGCGAATGAGTTACACGGCCTTGGACACAGGTATGTCACAAGTCGTGTTCGACCCAAGAAGTTTATTTTCAGGACGAATCGCAGTCGTCCGATTCCTTATTTGGGATCTAGTGGATCAGGGATGTCCTTGTTGGGTTTTAAGCCCGGAATAGGGTTCAAACTCTCATTTCATCTTCCTCTTCTCTTTATAAAAACTTAGAGAGAGGGGAGTGCTTGGAAGAAGAAGGAGGTCAACACCAACCGCCGGTGGAGCTTCGTAGCTCCGATTCTCGATCCGGGTCCAGATCTGCGAAGGCGAGGCCGTTACGGTGCTTTCCATCCAACTTGATCGTCATGGCACCGAAGAGAAATGCTAGGGTAACGATTCTTATCTTGAGCATGTGAAGCTCTTCTTCTTTTGCATAGGAAAACCCTCTCCCGCGAGTGTGCGGCGAGTTTGCTGTATTCCTTGGGTAGATATGTAAAGTCCCCCTTATTTAGAGTCCAGAATCGTAGTACGGACATTAGGCATGGTGTGTGAAGCCCACCCGGACATGTTGGTCCGGATTGGTGATGTTTTGCTATGCATTGTTAGCCGGAGAAGACTCTATGCCTTTGTGTTGTTTTCGGGTTTCTACGTGATAGATTGTAATAGGGAGTCTTTGGTATTAACCCCAAGGTGCACCCGAAAATCTGGGCGGAAGCGAAGTACCGCCTTTTTTGTGTCCTGGGAGCCATCCAGGTACATAATGGGGCTATTTACCGTGTTTGATCGATAGTTGGGACTGGGGGAAGCTTGGTCTGTGTCAAAGGACAAATGGCCATGACGGGATGAGCAACGGGCTGGTGGAAACCTACTCGCTCCATCTGTTTCGGTTAAAGTGACATAAAGTTATGTGGGACTTACCGATGATTTGGAGAACGAGTCTAGGTTGCGACTGAAAGGACTAAATGCTCACAAGGTTTTTCGGCCCTGGGGGCGGTACTGGAGCCAAGGAATGGACCATGTTCGGACTTGCTTCACCGAGTTAGTGCCCTGAGAGCACGGGGTGTATGGCCGTTTGTGCATGCACCTGTGATGTTGTGTTTATTCACTATTGCTTGTTTTTCTAACAAGTGCAGGGAAGGAGATTTGTCGCCCCGAGACTTGGGGGCGGAATCGTTATAATTTAGTCAGCTTTAGCTGACCGTTATTCTTGTTTGCCACCGTTGCGGTGAATTGTGCTTGCAGGTGCTGCGGAGCCGAGCTGCAAGTAGCGGGCCAAATCCCAAGTTGATGATCTGGTACTCTAAGGCCTTGTTAGTTTACTTATTTATTTCATGTGTGGCCGGCCTGCGAGCCGAAGTTTGTAAGACACTGATTAATTATTGTAAACTCTTGTAAGGCCTTAAGGGCAGTACTTTTGTGTATTATGTAGTTCATTCCTACTGAGTTTGTTAGTGGACATTCGTGCTTGTGCTTGGTTCTTTCTCTTGCAACTTAATAAATTGCTTTCGCTAGATGCTCTGTGTAAGACGTGTGTATTGGTTGAATGGTTTCATCTAATAACTCGTCGGTCTGTCCATGGTATATGGCATTGGGCCCCGGCCGGACCTACAACTATATGCCATGTAACGGATAGGGGTGTTACAATTTGGTATCAGACTACCGGTTTCGGTCAGGCTTAAATGAATTCGTGGACGAATTCACTTTTATGGGTGGTGAGCACATGTTTGTTCATCATCGTTATAACAGGAAAAGAACCCATGATCGTCCACTTAGGAATGAAAATACACATGTTTGAGGAACCTGCGCATTTCTATAATTGCTTCTTACAAGTTTGTTTGGTCTCTTATTGGGGTTTTGTACAACTATAGGTGTCTGGGAGTGGCACGTGGCAGTCTGAATGCACACTTTCTGAGCAAAGTACTGCACCCAGCGACGTGCTTGAGACTTCTCCTTCTTTTTAAACCATAAGAAGGGTAGTTGAAGCAGTGTTCGCTGTAACCAACGCACAACATGGAAGAATTATGCAACCCTCTATCCCTGAGATGGCCCCAACACCGGGCGGTGTGATGGAGCAAATGGAATTTAGAGACCCATTAAGGCAGCAGATGAACAAGATTGTGTTATAGGGAGCGCACTCAGTTGACGAATATTTGCAGACGTTCTTTATGATAAGGCGCTACCCAGGCTTTGAGTTGGAAAGCAAGCAGTCTATAGTCGATAGATTTTATAATAGTTTGTGTAGCGAGTTGCGAATCCTACTGCTAGGACCAAAGTTATTGGGATTCCGAGCCTTGGTGGAGTCGGCCAGATCTTTGGAAGTAAAGTTGGGTAGAACTCACCAAATACCAGTGAGTAGGGTACTGAACCCTGCAGATCCTGTAAAGGCTGCCTACCGCAGCACGCTGAGAAGGAAGGCTAAAGTATCTAATCGCAATGCTACTTACACTTGTCATATTTGTGGCAAGAAAGGGCACTTTGCCCGAGATTGTCGGGAGGGTGCTCAGACGACAAAGAAAGCTATGTTAGGAGCAGTTGAAGACTCTGGTGCTGAGAAGTCAGGGTTAAAAGTGAAACCTTCAAAGTCTTGTTTCCGAAGGTGGAATAGGAAGGCTAGGACATCGGGTCCAGCCCCTTCTTTTGGTGCTTTGAGGGCGACTACAGGTCTTGCACCGGCTGCAGGCTTTAATTGTTGTAAGCCGGGACACTATGCCCGAGATTGTCGGAGCGGATGCCCAATGCCCGAGAAGAAGTTGGGGGGGGGGGCAACATCTGAGGAGAAGGGCAAGGCGGTGGAGTCCACCGCATCACTGTATACTCCAGCCCAACCGAGAGTGGACATCCTTGGCCAGCAGGAGGTCTTGTGGCTGACCGTGGGGATGTCAGGCATGGTTTAATTGGTAGTAATTTAGCTTCTTATACCTATTACCTTATGTGTGTTAGCTTAGGACTTGAAGTTCTAGGCTTTGTTTTGCATTTTTGGTAATCTGGCGATGGAATAGTTTCGATGCGGGAACTTCACAATCCTTTTGTTCGAATGATTTGTATTGCGCATTGGAGTATATCCTTCGATGGTAAAGGACAATTTGGATGTGTTATTGCTAAGTGGTCGTTCGATGCGCGCGAAAAGAGAGTCTGTGTTGCAAGGTTACGGTTTGGGAGTTAGGAGTTCGACTTGCAAGCATCGTTACTTCCAACATGGGAGGCTTCAAAGCCTAAGCCTACATTGGATAGTGCCTCGGGTGTATCCAAGTATCCTGATGTGTTTCCCTGACGGTCTCCCTGGAGCCCCACCATAGCGAGAGATCGATTTCATGATTGAGTTTGTGCAAGGTGCACAACCTGTGTCACGCTCTCCTTATAGGTTGGTACCTAAGGAAATGGCAGAGCTAAAGGTTCAACTCGACCAGTTGTGGGAGCATGATTATGGGCGTCCAAGTTCGTAGCCTTGGAGCACACCGGTCCTTTTCGCTAAGAAGAGGGACAGGAGTTTGTAGCTGTGTACCAATTATGGAGAATTGAACAAGTTAACGGAAAGGAGCAAGTACACGATCCCAAGGATTGATGATCTTTTGATCAGTTGGTCGGGTCATTGGTATACTTAAATTGGATATTAAGTCCGGTTACTATCAGCTGAGGATAAGGGAAAGCGATGTCCCAAAGACAGTGTTCAGCGCAAGGTATGGGCATTTCGAGTTTACGGTCATGCTATTCGGGTTGACTAATACGCCATCAGTGTTCATGGATTTGATGAACAGATCATCTAGGGAGTACCTAGACCATTTTGTGGTCGTCTTCATCGACGATATATTGGTGTACTCGCATAGCAAAGAGGATCACTTCAAGCATCTGCTTTCGGTGTTGGAAACGCTAAGGGGGAACCGTCTCTATGCCTAGTTCTCCAAACGTGAGTTTTGGGTTATCCTAGGTAGCGTCCCTCAGTCATAAAGTTAGTAGAGTGGGTGTTGTAGTGGATCTAGCGAAGATAGTTATGATACGCGAGTAGCCTGTGTTGCGTTCGGAGTGGAAGACCAGAGTTTTCTGTGGATGGCCGGCTACTACAGGTGCTTCGTAGAGAACTTCTCACGGATAGAGTTACCCCCTCATGACTTTGATGAGGAAAGATCAAAAGTTGTTTTGACGCCTGCGTGCGCACAAGCTTTCGAGGAGCTAGAGAGTCGGTTGACCACGACGCCAGTGTTAAGTTTGCCGAGTGGGACCGAAGGTTTTGAGTTATACAGCGATGCCTCAGGTAGTGGTTTGGGCTGCGTGCTGGTGCAACATGGAAGTGTTATTGCGTATGGCTCGCATCAGCTGAAAGTGCAAGATAGGAATTATCCAGTCCACAACTTTGGGTTTGCGGCCGTAATTTTTGCGCTAAAGCTGTTGAGGACCTATTTGTACGACGTAAAGGTCGATATTTATACCGACCATAAGAGCCTGAAATACCTATTGGATTAGAAGGATCTGAACATGAGGTAGCAGAGATGGATGGAGTTCTTGGGGGACTTTACGTTCAAAATTCATTATGTGCCCGGGAAAGGCAATGCAGTTGCAGATGCGTTGAGTCGCAGAGCTCCCGCCCAAGCCAACTGGTTGTCGGTTCATGATGAGAGGTTGATTCGAGAGTTGGAGGCGTTAGACATCTATTGTGTTGACAAGCAGACTAGCGCCGAAGCGCTACTGAACTGGATGGAAGTTCAGTATGACATGGCTGATCGGATTTGGCAGGCTTTGGAGTTGGATTGCACCATGAAGGAGGTCATGGATGCAGCTTCGGATGGGTAAAATTCCCAGTTTTCAGTTGAAGATGGACTTCTAAGGAAGGACAGTCGTTTGTGCGTCCCAAATATAGGAAATCTACAGGCGGAGTTGATGCACGAGGCTCATCATACCAAGCACTCAATCCACCCAAGGAGCACGAAGATGTACCGATATCTAAAGAAGTTGTTATGGTAGCTAGGACTCAAGAAGCATGTGGCACTATTCGTGGCTAAATGTCAGACTTGCGCCTTAGTGAAGGCAGAGTGCCAAAAGAGAGAGGGTTTCTTAAAATCTTTGCTTATTCCGGAGTGGAAGTTTGACGACATTTAAATGGACTTTGTGCATGTCTTACCAAGGTCGCAGAAGGGAAACGATGCCATCTGGGTGATCGTAGATCAGTTAACAAAAGTGTCGCACTTCATTCCACATAGGAAGGATGATTGAGTGGAGAAACTGGCGAAGTTGCTTGTGGATAATATAGTCAGACTGCATGGTTTGCCCTGCATCATCGTAAGCGATAGAGATAGACGTTTCACGTCCAAGGACTGGAGGCTAGTGCAGCAAAATCTTGGGACTAAGTTGAAGTTCAACAAAGCCTTCCATCCGCAGACGGATGGGCAGACTGAGAGGGTCAACAGGACGATGGATGATATGCTTTGCATGTGCGTTCTGGACTTCGGAAAGCAGTGGGAAGATCTTCTGTATTTGGTGGAGTTTGCGTACAACAATAACAAACAAGCGAGCATACAAATGGCGCCCTCCGAGGCCTTATATGGTGGAAAGTGTCGCACGTCGTTGTCATGGCTAGAAATGGGTGAGGCAAGGTTGTACAAAAAGCTAGAGGTGGAAAGTGCCACTTCATTGGTGCGAACCATTCGGGAGAGTTTGCTGATTTCTCAAGTTAGGCAAGACAAATACTACAATGCCAAGCTTCGGAACGTGGAATTTGTGGTTGCGATTGGGTGTACTCGAAGATAAAGCCATTCAAGCATGTCTCACGGGTGCGGCGCTTGAAGAAGCTGAACCCAAGATACCTTGGACCAGTTGAGATTCTGGAGCGGATCGGTGAAGTGGCATATCGTCTAAGGCTATCGGCGGAGTTGAGTGGTCTACACGTCGTATTCCACATATCAGTGTTGCGGAAGGCGGTGCAAGAGCCTTCGCAGGTGATCGCAGTTGATCAAGTATCGGTGGACAAAGGGTTCACGTCAAGGGTCAATTCCTTTCGTATTGAGGACATTGAAGTAAAGCAGCTTTGTAACAAGGAGGTCATGATGGTCTAGGTCTGTTGGGGCAATTGCGGTCAGGAGGAGCTCTCTTGGGAACGAGAGCAGACCATGCTTTAGGAGTAGCTAGAGTTATTTCACTCAGGTACCGCTTTTGTTTTTTTTTAATCTTTTCATTTAGTAATTTCGTGGATGAAATTCTTCTAAGAGGGAGAGAGTTGTAACACCCCAAAACTAAAAAGAGTGACGGGTGGCATTTTGAGCCAGGTCTAGGATTTGGTAGAGGTGACACAGCCTGGGACGCGGGCGTGTCCCAGGGGCATGTCATGCTCGGGTTCGGCGATTGTCGCTTTGTCGACGAAATTACAGTCAACGGTCGCTGGGGCAGTGAACACGGCCTGGGACACGGGCGTGTCCCAGGGCGTGTCAGCCACTCAACGCCTTTCACTCAATAATCATTGAGTGAGGATACATGACATGAGCCTAGGCGTGTTTGGTTTCGACACGGGCGTGTCATATTTGACACGAGCGTGTCAAACACCCGTGTCCTACTCGGGTCGGTTGGCGAGTTGTGCTAAGGAAGCTACACGGCCTAGGACACGGGCGTGTCTAGCACACGGCATGTGACATGGGCGTGTCTCATGGCCGTGTCGTGCTCTGTAAGTTTTGGACCTGTTTCAATGGAGGAACACGCCAAGCGTCACGGGCGTGTACTGGCTGATACGGGAATTTCAAGCCTGACACGGGTGTGTCGAGTGCCCGTGTTCTTTTCAGGACGCGATGGTTTTGACGGAGAATGAGTTACACGGCCTTGGACACGGGCGTGTCACAAGCTGTGTTCGGCCTAGGAAGTTTATTTTGAGGATGAATCGCAGCCGTCCGTTTCCTTATTTAGGGATCTAGTGGCTCAGGGATGTCTTGGTTGGGTTTTAAGCCAGGAAAAGAGTTCAAACCCTCATTTCATCTTCCTCTTCTATTTTTAAAAATTTAAAGAGAGGGGAGAGCTTAGAAGAAGAAGGAGGTCAACTCCGGCCGCCGGTGGAGCTTTGGAGCTCTGATTCTCGATCCGGGTCCAGATCCGCGAAGGCGAGGCCAATACGGTTCTTTCCATCTTACTCGATCGCCGTGGCACCGAAGAGAAATGCTAGTGTAATGATTATCATCTTGAGCATGTGAATCTCTTCTTCTTTTTCATAGGAAAACCCTCTCCCGCGAGTGTGCGGCGAGTTTGCGGTATTCCTTGGGGTAGATATGTAACGTCACCCTTGTTTAGAGTCTGTAATCTTAGTATAGACATAGGTATGGTGTGTGAAGCCTACCTGGACATGTTGGTCTGGATCAGTGATGTTTTGCTATGCATTGTTAGTCGGAGAAGACTCCATGCCTTTGTGTTGTTTTCAGGTTTCAACGTGGTAGATTGCAACAGGGAGTCTTGGGGATTAACCCCAAGGAGCACCTATAAATCTGGGCGGAAGCGAAGTTCTGCTATTTTGGTGGCTTTGGGGCCAGCCAGGTACATAGCGCGGCTATGTACCGTGTTTGATCGATAGTTGGGACTGGGGCAAGCTTGGCCTGCATTTATGGCCAAATGGCCATGGCGGGGTGAGAAACGTGCTGGTGAAACCCTACCCACTCCATCTATTTCTGTTAAAGTGACCTAAAGTTACATGGGACTTACCGATGATTTGGAGAATGAGTCTAGGCTGCGGCTGAAAGGACTAAATGCTCATGAGGTTTTCCTGCCCTAGGGGCAGTGGTGGAGCCAAGGAACGGATCGGGTTCGGACTTGCTTCACCGAGTTAGTCCCTTGAGAGCACGGGGTGTATGGTCGTATGTGCATGCACCTGTTATGTTTTATTTATTCACTATTTCTTGTTTTGCTAACAAGTGCATGGAAGGAGCTTTGCCGCCTCGATACTTCGGGGCGGAATCGTTATAATTTGGTCAGCTTTTGCTGACCGTTATTCTTGTTTGCCAATGTTGCGGTGAATTGTGCTTGCAAGAGCTGTGGAGCTGAGCAACAAGTAGCGGGCCGAAGCCCAAGTTGATGAGCCGGCTCTCGAAGGCCTTGTTTGTTTACTTATTTATTTTATGTGTGGCCGGCCTGCGAGCCAAAGTTTGTAAGACACTGATTAATTATTGTAAACTCTTGTAAGGCCTTAAGGCCAGTACTTTTTTGTATTATTTAGTTCATTCCTACAGGGTTTGTTAGTGTACATTCGTGCTTGTGCTGGGTTCTTTCTCTTGCAACTTAATAAATTGCTTCCGCTAGATGCTCTGTGTAGGACGTGTGTATTGGTTCAATGGTTTCATCTAGTAACTCGCAGGTCTGCCTGTGTAATATGGAGTCGGTCCCCGACCGGACCTAATGTTATATGCCATGTGACGGATAGGGGTGTTACATACACCGTCTCGTCCAACAACTATATAGAGAGATACTGCGACGGAGCAACCAGGCGTCCCCATCTTGGGAAGGATAGGGAGGAGCGACCTGCTCAACCTAACCATTGAGGCCGCTGAATCTGCCAATAAGCAAACGTTTGATTTGATTTGTTGTATGTTGTATAATTTGGTGTGCTCTTTGAACATTGCTTGTTTGTTTCACTTGTACTGTGATGCGAATACTATTTGTTCTGTATGATATTGCTTTGTGATTTAAATAATGTTGCGATATGCGTGATGAAAATTTTTCTGCAGGTTGATGTTGAATGCGATATATGCGAACTGACTGTGTCCACATATTTGTTTGTGAATTGTGAATATTGAAAATTATGAGATGGGCGGACTGCCTCTCAGTCCGCAATTACATGTAGATTTTGCTCTGAATTTGCAGGAAAACAGGATAATGCGAGCTGGGCGGACTTAACGATCAATCCTTGCGGACTGGCTGAAAGTTGTCAGACTGGTTTTTTTATAAATAGAGCCCCAGTCTTCCTTCAGTGTAGGAAATGCGCTAGAAGCAGAAGTCCCTGCGGTTTGTGAAAATGGTGTCCGCACGAACTGATTCTACGGTCGCTTTCCACTCTGTCGACCAAAAGAAATGTAGACTGACGCAAGCCGACTTGGACGCCTTCGTGGAGAAGAATATGGCAAGTTCGCCAGTGCATGCTCGCTTGCTTGTAGATCAGGAGCGGATAAACTTTTCCACTATAACGCAGATCGATGTGCCCATCGATCACTTCGACTGCAGATTCAAGTTTCCTTTGTTGTGGGAGGTCGCGAAGATTTTCAAGCATTACGGGATGGTGCCGGGCCAGCTCACGCCAAATACTATAGCTGCGATATACAGCTACTTATCATACCTGCGATGTGAAAAGATCGAATTCTCTCTAAATATATTTAGAAAAATTTTCTCTGTCCGCTCAATAACACCTTCCGGAGGTCGCCAAAATAAAGTCGTCATCTACTCTTACTATCGAGGGATAAATGTCATGGGCTTACAAAATAATATCCATAACTAGACCACGAGTTACCTCATCTTTGAGGGCGACCTGGGATTCACTCACACATATCCACAGGTGCGCGCGGATTCCGCCTTCAAAAGTGCGAAGCTGAATGCGGTGGAGGCTGCCATAGTTCGAGTTCTTAGCTGGGGCAAGGCTCGACATCGACCACTACATCCCGCTACTGCCTAGCCTTGACGCCATAGGCCGCCAAGAGAGTATGTCCTGCGACCTGGCTTTGTATCCGCGGCGACCTGGAGCTTATCCGCTATGACATGCAGTGCACTGATTTTGTTTATATTTTTTGCAGTGACCTTGGCGGTGCCAGCTAATACGCCCTAGACGCCAAGAGGGTTGACTCATACTCAAGGAGAAAAGATGAAAGAAGTTGCAAGGAAAAGGAAGGAGGAAGGGGATCCCGCTGCGGACTACTCTTCCTCCGACAGCTTCGATATGACGGGCTTCGGGAATAACCAGAAGGATTTGAGGGGAAACCCGATGATCCACTTGCACGGAAAGAATAAGTATGTCAGCCTTTCGACTAATCTTTCCTCCTTGAATAGTCTGTGTGTAACACCCCAAAAATCCCTAAGTACCAAATGGGTCAGGCTGAGTGAAATGGCCTGGGGCACGGGCATGTCCAGTGCACACGGCTTGAGACACGAGCGTGTCCTAGTGCGTGTCCTTTACTGTAGGCATCGACTCGAGTTCTCGAGATGACACGGTCGATGATTGTCGAGAGGTGACATGGCCTTGGACATGGGCGTGTCCAAGGGCGTGTCCTGCTCGGGTGAATACCCAGTTGGCGTTGAGTGGCGTTCAGTGGAGTTGAGTAGAATGACGTTGAGTAGAATTGCATTGAGTGTGGAGCACGACCTATGACACTAGCGTGTCACAGGGGCGTGTTTGGCACACGGATAAGGGCACGGGCGTGTGCCTTAGGCGTGTCCTTCTCGGGTAAT
Organism: Platanthera zijinensis; assembly: GCA_039513925.1. NCBI lineage: Eukaryota > Viridiplantae > Streptophyta > Magnoliopsida > Asparagales > Orchidaceae > Platanthera > Platanthera zijinensis. Next base: position 180,223,824 of record CM077078.1, read on the forward strand.
CTGGTCTTGTGTTGAAAGAGTGACACGGCTAGTCACACGACCGTGTTCTTTCTGACACAGGCATGTAAGGGGTTTGACACGGGCGTGTCTAAGCCCATGTTCTAGACTGGGATAGTCGGTTCTATAGCCGCTTCAGGAACACGGCCTGTGACACGGGAGTGTCACAAGCCGTGTTCAGTCCAGGAAATCAGTTTAAGGGCTGATCTGATCCGTTCATTTTCTTTAACCAAGATCCAATGGTCTAGGCTCATCCTTGGGGTGATTAGGCCGACCTTGAGAAGAAAGAAGCTCATGTTTGAGTTGTGTCTTGCTTTTTCTGAAGTAAGAGAGAGAGGAGAGCTTGAGGAGGAATAAGAAGACGAAGCCGGCTGCCGGTGGTGCTACGGTGGTTCAAATCGCAAGCCGAGTTCATATTTGCGAAGGCATGGCTACTGCGAGGACGTTCTTCTGTTTTCTTTTCTCCCCATGGCTCTAAAGCGTTTTCCAAGGGTAACGATTCCCTTCTTGGACAAGTGAAGTACTTATTTCCTGCATTATCATAGGAATCCTCCACCAAAAGGTGGATGGCGAAGAGATTCCCTTGGGATTGGGGGTTCATCCCTTGTTGTAGTGCATTATAACCGGAAGTTTGAGTACAGTTAGGCACGTTGTGTGATTCCCATCCGGACATGTTGGTCTAGATTGGTGATGCTTGTTTGCACATCGGAGAAGACTCCGTGATTATTGCTAGTATGCATGAAATATGTGGTGAATGCCCGTGGCTTGGTGCCGCAGGAAGTACTGGAGGAAGTCCAGGAAATTGTGAGAGTTGTGTTCAACTCTTGGGGTCGTGAGTGCCATATGGTATAAAGGACTTAGTGCCGAACAGGAAAGGTGAAACCGACCCGCGCCTGTAAGTTGACCATGACTACTTCGGTATTCCTTTGTGACAAGGCTATTTGAGCAACGGGGGGTGGCTGATCTGTACCAGCGTTATGCCAGCTTCTCAAGAGAGCATCAAGGCATTGGGCTTTCGTCAGGGGTATAATAAGAGTCTTTGGCCTGGGCGCTATAAAGACTAAAAATGCTGAAGTTTAACCGTCATGTCTGGGACCTCTGAACGGTAGTGGGATCCGGTGTTTCTGGTACACCTGAATGTGCCCTTAGTGCACGGAATGTCGGGCTGCCGTGTCGGCATTTGTGATTTGTATTGCCTTGGTTGCTGAAAATATATATGTGTGTAAAATTGCAGATGGCAGGTAAGGAATTCCGCTGGCCCCATACAGGGCATGTATAATAATTGTGTACCGATTGGTACATTGGATTGGCAGTTGGTTTGGCCACCAGTTGGTGTTGGTTTTCTTGCAGGTGCAGTGGGTAGTCCCACAGGACTTAGGGGCTAGCCCAATCTGCGGTGCTGTTTTATTGCTTAGTCTTGTTCATGTATGGCCGCCTGCGCCGATGTTTGTAAACCACACCTTATGTTCAGAAAACTTGTAAACGCCTAAGGATAAGTTACCTGTTTTTAAATTGTATACATTCCTATTTTGTAATAGAAGTGGACATTTCTGTATTATTGAGTTCAAGTTTTCAACCCTGAAGCTTCTGCTAGAATGCTCTGTGCTAGGGTGCGATGGTTCTTTGTATTAATTTTGTGACGTCTTCGCCTAATTGGAATATGTGTGGGCCGCCCGGACCTCTATTATCCATTTACGGTCAGTGCTGCCGTATAAAAAAGCATATGTAACACCTAACCCGTCAAGAAGATATAATAGAGGTCCGTCGGCCCACACCATAATTCCACAAACAGGCGGAGACGTTACGAATAATATCACAACCAGCGCATCCTAACACAGAGCATTCTAGCGGAAGCCTAACGGTTGAAAAAATTTAACTCAACCAAAACGAAAACTGTCCACTAAAACCTAGGAATGTATACAACCAAAGTATCTGGCCTTAAGGCCTTACAAATTTCTCTTAACAAGGTGTGGTTTACAGACATTGGCACGCAGGCTGGCAACACATGAACAAGAAGAAACAAAACAAACAAAGCCTTCGAGGGTAGCAACGCAGCTTGGGCTTTGGCCCGCTAAGTCCCGCTCGGACCAGCACCTCCAGCACCTGAAAGAACCAATCCACCAAGCGGTGGCAAACAGGGCAACGGTAAGCATTCAGCTGACCAATTATAACGACCCTGCCCCTGGCACGGGGCAACAAGATTCCATCCCTGCATAGAATTTTCCAATATGATATATATATAGTGAACCACGCAAGACGTGCACGAACGCACAGTCAATACATATCACAAACGTTGGCACGACGGCCCGATGCTCCGTGCACTCAGGGCACATTCGGGTGTACCGAAAACACTGGATCCCACCAATGAGCATTCTAGTCATGATCGGCGCGCAAGCCGTCGACTCTCGCTATGTGATCCTAACAGGGCCTTAAGCACCCAAGGTTATACAACCATAACGTGGGTACAGATCCGTCTATCCCGTTGCTCACATCGTCAGACTCAAGACTGGACTGACGCGGGTACAGCTTCACCTTTCCCATCCACCACAAGAGTTGAACTCAACTCGCACAATTTCCTGGACTTCTTCCAGTACTTCCTGCTGCACCAAGCGACAGGTATCCACCACAGATTGCGCTCAAACAATCAAATACTCGGAGATTCCTCCAAATGCAAACAAGCATCACCAATCCTAGCCAGCACGTCCAGATGGGCTTCACACAGCATGCCTAGATCCGTACTCCAATTCCGGACTCTAACAAGGGGGACTTCACATATCTACCCCAAGGGACACCACAACCCACCGCACTCTCGCGGAGACAGTTTTTCCCTATGCAAATGCAGGAAAGTAGTACTTCACATGTTGATGCGTGGAATTACGGCAAGCGCACCGGTCGCACAAGTAATAAAGTTTGGGAATAAATCCCCGAGTGTCGGTCTCTTGAGGAACACAGTAAGGGATGAGTTAATGTCGAGGAGGACTTGAGATTGAAGTCCTCGGGGCGAAGGTAACGATGGGGGTTTTGATGGTTGTGGAAAATAAAGTAAAAATCTAACAACTACTCCTATGCAACGCCGCTATGCGATGCTTCGCCAGGCGGGATGGAAGACTAGTCGGGCCGCAATGCACCGAATCGCTAGGCGGATGGGCGAGTAGGCAAGCGTATGAGGTGGAGAGAACGGCGGAAATCCTACTATGCAGGCCGCTATGCACTGCTTCGCCAGGCGGGATGGAAACTACACGGGCCGCTATGCACCGAATCGCTTGGCGGATGGAAGAGTAGGCTAGCGGATGAGGTGGTGAGAATGGCGGAATGAGGGTCGTGAGCACCTCTTCGCAACGCACGCCACTAGCAATTGCTAGTGCGGCAAGGGTGGATGGATGGTGGAGTAATAAGGCGCACCTCAAGCAATAATAATGAAATCACACAAATCACATAGACATGAAAAAGTGCAAGATCATTAACTACAATAAAATGTACTTCATCAATACAAAGAGTTAAACTAAGCTATCAAATACAAGAGGAAGAGGTGTGCGAATCGACCGAATCCGAAGCCTTGTTGAGGGTTCACGGTTGGAATCCCGGGTTGTCAATCCGAGTCCAAGATCGGTCCTCAACTGCGTCCGGGGTAGAGGAGGCTGTCACTCACTCCCAATGGACCCGTCTTCTTCGTTGAAATGACCCGTAGATTGCGGCTCCAGCTCCTCCTAACTTGATGGAGAAAGCTAGGTCAAAACTCCGCTTGAAGCTCTAGGATGAAGGAGGAGGCCGAGAGGATGCTCCGGCGTTGATTTGGCGTTGAAAGCTTGCCCGGAGACCCTCCCTAAGGTGGAGGATGAAGGGGGGCGGAGGAAACCCTCGTCCGAGACGAAGAACGGCGGAAAATCGCGGAACTTGATCGATCTCTAGAATAGGGCGAAATCTGCGCTATTTATAGAAAACAGAATTTAAACAGCGCGCACGATCATCGGCGCACGACCAATGGTCGTGCGCGATATAGTCAGTGATCGTGCGATATGGAGGCAGAAAAGTGGAAAAAGATATAATGACTGCGCACGACCGGCAGCGCACGAGCAGTGATCGTGCGCGGTATGGCTGGTGATCGTGCGATATGGCGGGACAGAACTTTCACAGGAGAGGTCATGACTGCGCACGACCGATGATCGTGCGCCAAAGAGGTCGATGGTCGTGCGTGGGTAAAAGCGCACGACCATTGACTCCTTTGCCAAAAATGGTGAAAGTCCGATGCCGGACGCCCACACGATCCCAGAACCTGCAGGAAAACTGGACGGGATGTCGATCATGGCAGTCACAGACATAAATATAATGCACAGCAAAAGGGAAATACACACACGCAAAGAAATAGGCTAAAAGAGTGCACAAGACGTGGAAAACCGTAGCGAACCAAAAGGAGTGCAAATGACGCTAAACGGTGTGCAAAGACAAGAAAATAAGCCTAGATGAGTCCAAAAATAGGTATATAAAGAGGACTCATCACACCCCCAGACTTAACCGTTTGCGCGTCCCGAGCAAACAAAACCTAAGCAGACGGGGAAAATGAACTAGCTAACAAAGAAATTGCAAAACGGAGTACCATGCGAAGTCGCATGCTCGCGTGCATAAAAATAAAGTAGAGGAAATTCTTAAGTATACGAAATATTTTATATTTTTCACAATGCGTAACAGAAATTTATTATTACTCAAAAGTGGAATCACGGTGAATCATCCGGTCCTACGCAGGGAGAAAGTAGGCAGGCCACTAAGGTGAGCATTGCTGAAGACCGGGGCTCAAGATTACCCCCAAAGGAATCCACCAATGTCGGAAACCATAAGCTTGCCCATTCGCACTCTCTCCACGGCACTAGTCAACTCAAGCGCAAGTCCGTAGGACTTCGGGTAATAATGGGGCTTGGGTTACGGTGAGGAAAACAAGGACAAACATGAATGGTATGCATCTAACCCAAATGAGCTAACGTACAAAACTAGTACCCGCTGCCCACAGAATAAACACGGGTACACCACACCCCCAGACTTAACTTTTACTAAATGGGTGTGTGCACCGCCTACTCCAAATCAAAATCATCTCCAAAAGATTTTCAATTAAACTTTTTCTTTCATCATTTTTTTTTCTTTTTACAAACATTTCATTTTTTTTTCTTTTTATTTTCAAAATCTCAGCAAATAAAAACTTGGGCGCGCTTCCACATATTCACAAATAATAGCACCACATCACATCCCAACATGAAAATATAAACTCTAAGCTCGACTTGGGTGTGCGACTAGGATAGGCTATAAGGCTTTGGTGAAATAATGGTGGAGCTGAATCAAAAAGAAGGGTAGGCACAAAGGGGCTAGCAAGGGCGATGCTAGGAATGGGTACAAAGCTCAACCGGGCCAAAAGGTGGCCTACATCACTCTCACGCTAGACTAACCGTGTACCAATGCTTCAAGAATAGCTTGGGGCAAGTTCTTAGCAACCGAGAAAGATAATCCTTCCTCCCGACTCAAGCAATACGAGTCTAGTGGCGGCTACACACATTCCTACGCTACCGTTTGATTCACACCGGATTCACCAATTTTTTAGTAGAATAAAAAGTATTTACGCAAATAGAAAATTATAAATCTATAAGCACACAGAAAAATTAAATCTACACAAATTTCTACACAAAACGAGAGCAATAGACTAGGAACACAGCAAGGCCAACATTTTACTCCGTCTCACAATCCTAAGCCAGCACCATAATTTTACCAAATCTATCAAAGACACAAGTTTAACTCGCGGCACGGTAACAGCTAAGCACGCGCTCATGTGGGTGCAGTGGTGTGCGAGAAATGAACTAAACAAAATAATAACTATAAAAGCTTCTAGTATGCGCATGCAATGTGCACGTGCAAAAGGCAACAACAAGTAGCTCTCCCCCAGACTTAAACTAAACAACACATCAAATGATAGAGAAATTAAAATCAGAATGAGCTAAGGGAAGAGGTTACCCAATGCTCAGCTAGTGAGCATACCAGAAGGCGCGTGGAAAGTAGAAGCAGGCCCGCCATACGAAGAATCACAACCCCGCCAATGCGTAGTTTCCATGAATACCTGCAGGGGTGAGCTCCGCAAAAACAAAAGAAAAATATACAAAAAGAAATACTAAACTAAGCTAGACATAAAAAAAAAAATACAGAAAATGAAAGATAAGTACTGGGGTTATTGTCATCCCAGCACGACTTATTCGAAGCAGAAAAGCCTTAGCTAATGGGCCTATGGAAGAGAAGATGAACAGGTAACTGTTCCATTATCCGTTGCGGTAGCAAGTACCGATACGGAGAAAGAGCAGTTACCCCTCTACCTGAGTAATAATACCTGCGACGCACAGGTAGAGGAAATAGGAAGTAAGATGAGGAGAAGCACTGGTCCTCACTCATCTCACCACAAAAAATATCCTTGCCTAGCAAGGGGTCATCCCACACAGGCGCGTAGGAGTCAACGGCTTGAGCACAAGGCTCATCGTCATCCCAGCACACCAGCGGAGAATCAACCCGCACAGGCTCAGATATGGAAGGGGGATCAAGGAATAAAAGAGAAGAAGGACACAAATAATCAGAAATCGTGGGAGTGATCCCGGTATCACCCCCAGTAGGATCCAAACAATGATCATCGTCAGTGTCATATGAGTCGTATTGGGGAGAATCCGAGAACTCGAAGTCCGCGGTGGAAAGGGGGATCGCCTCGTCAGATAGGGAGGTGCAAACCTCCGCATCCGAAAGGTAATACTCCTCGTCCCACCGGGGTGCGTCATAGTGGTCCGAAGATCCACATTCTCCGTCAGAGATAGTAGAATCCTCATCCCACTTCGGCGCAACCTCAGGCACCGAATCATCCACAAATACGGCATCATCAGCCGACTCACAAGAAAAAGGAGTAGAAAACTCCAGCAAATACTGCGTAGGGGCAAAGCTGCTCACAAAATCAGGCATAGAATGCGCAGGCCCCTTCGCAACATCATCCGCAGATGCCACCCCGTCGACGACCGGAACACTCTCATCGTCCCATACAGGATCGTCCATGAGTTCCCGATCCACTCCTTGCGGGCTAACATCCGAGTGAGGATGATCACTCAAAGGAAGCTCGTAAAAAGGGGTTGAGGAACCCATGAAGGAACTATATGCGGCGAGAGATTCTTCCGTAATCTCAACGGGCAAAGATCGAGCAAGGTGCGCCATGTCAGTGTATGGGCCAGGCAACACCTGGTAGGCCCATCCACAGTAGTCTCCCGCGAACAGGGGACTGCTGCGGATGCGTCCACAGAGGTAGAAGGCTTGCACAAGCGAGGGCAATCCTTCAACATATGGCCCACACCTTGACATAGAATACACCGAAAACAGTGCTCGGCATTAGAAACAGCTATGACATCGATGCATCTCCGCAAAGTGTCAATAATACGACTCTCGGCAGCAGAATCCATCGCGAACAGAAATATTTACCGGAAATTACTACACACAAGAATAAAACAACTCGGATCTGCAATATTAAAAAAAAGAGAAAACAAGGAAGGGACAGGAAAAATAAAGTAAACAATTTCAAAAACTAAAATAAAGACAAAACAGGGTATGAACAAATGGACAAGGACGACTATCTCGCATCTACCTCTACAAAAACTCAAACGACTGTGTTCCCCGGCAACGGCGCCAAAAACTTGATGCGTGGAATTACGGCAAGCGCACCGGTCGCACAAGTAATAAAGTTTGGGAATAAATCCCCGAGTGTCGGTCTCTTGAGGAACACAGTAAGGGATGAGTTAATGTCGAGGAGGACTTGAGATTGAAGTCCTCGGGGCGAAGGTAACGATGGGGTTTTGATGGTTGTGGAAAATAAAGTAAAAATCTAACAACTACTCCTATGCAACGCCGCTATGCGATGCTTCGCCAGGCGGGATGGAAGACTAGTCGGGCCGCAATGCACCGAATCGCTAGGCGGATGGGCGAGTAGGCAAGCGTATGAGGTGGAGAGAACGGCGGAAATCCTACTATGCAGGCCGCTATGCACTGCTTCGCCAGGCGGGATGGAAACTACACGGGCCGCTATGCACCGAATCGCTTGGCGGATGGAAGAGTAGGCTAGCGGATGAGGTGGTGAGAATGGCGGAATGAGGGTCGTGAGCACCTCTTCGCAACGCACGCCACTAGCAATTGCTAGTGCGGCAAGGGTGGATGGATGGTGGAGTAATAAGGCGCACCTCAAGCAATAATAATGAAATCACACAAATCACATAGACATGAAAAAGTGCAAGATCATTAACTACAATAAAATGTACTTCATCAATACAAAGAGTTAAACTAAGCTATCAAATACAAGAGGAAGAGGTGTGCGAATCGACCGAATCCGAAGCCTTGTTGAGGGTTCACGGTTGGAATCCCGGGTTGTCAATCCGAGTCCAAGATCGGTCCTCAACTGCGTCCGGGGTAGAGGAGGCTGTCACTCACTCCCAATGGACCCGTCTTCTTCGTTGAAATGACCCGTAGATTGCGGCTCCAGCTCCTCCTAACTTGATGGAGAAAGCTAGGTCAAAACTCCGCTTGAAGCTCTAGGATGAAGGAGGAGGCCGAGAGGATGCTCCGGCGTTGATTTGGCGTTGAAAGCTTGCCCGGAGACCCTCCCTAAGGTGGAGGATGAAGGGGGACGGAGGAAACCCTCGTCCGAGACGAAGAACGGCGGAAAATCGCGGAACTTGATCGATCTCCAGAATAGGGCGAAATCTGCGCTATTTATAGAAAACAGAATTTAAACAGCGCGCACGATCACCGGCGCACGACCAATGGTCGTGCGCGATATAGTCAGTGATCGTGCGATATGGAGGCAGAAAAGTGGAAAAAGATATAATGACTGCGCACGACCGGCAGCGCACGAGCAGTGATCGTGCGCGGTATGGCTGGTGATCGTGCGATATGGCGGGACAGAACTTTCACAGGAGAGGTCATGACTGCGCACGACCGATGATCGTGCGCCAAAGAGGTCGATGGTCATGCGTGGGTAAAAGCGCACGACCATTGACTCCTTTGCCAAAAATGGTGAAAGACCGATGCCGGACGCCCACACGATCCCAGAACCTGCAGGAAAACTGGACGGGATGTCGATCATGGCAGTCACAGACATAAATATAATGCACAGCAAAAGGGAAATACACACACGCAAAGAAATAGGCTAAAAGAGTGCACAAGACGTGGAAAACCGTAGCGAACCAAAAGGAGTGCAAATGACGCTAAACGGTGTGCAAAGACAAGAAAATAAGCCTAGATGAGTCCAAAAATAGGTATATAAAGAGGACTCATCACATGTCTAAGACGGAAATCGTTACCCTTGGAATTCGCCTCGGAGCCATAGAGAGAATTGAGACGGATGAAAGCCTTCGTAGCAGCCTTGCCTTCGTAAATCCGAACTCAGTTCGCGATTTGGACCACCGCAGCACCACCGACGGCCGGATTCCTCTTCTTCTTCCTTGCTTTGCTCTCCCCTCTCTCTTAACTTTAGAAAGAGAAAGATGAAACTCAAATGTGCTTTCTCCTCTTCAATCCAGGACTTATCAACCCAGGGAAGAGCCCAGACCATTGGATCTTGGTCAAAGAAAATGAACGGCTCTGATCAGCCCTGAATTTGATTTCCTGGGCCGAACACGGGTTATGACACGCCCGTGTCACAGGTCGTGTTCCTGAAGCGGTGCATAACCGACTTAAAATAAACCAGAACACGGGTGTCGACACGCCTGGGACACGCCCGCGTCGACACCTGACACGCCCGTGTCGAGGGGCGTGTTCCCCCATCGAGACGGAAATCAGCATTTTCCCCGAGACCACACGGGCACTGGACACGCCCGTGTGACAATTTGACACGCCCGTGTCACGATCGACATGGCTGCGCCTCCGCGCCGTGTCCTTCTCGGGACAATCTTGCAAATATTTGGGCATGAAACGCCCTTGGACACGCCCGTGTCCCAGGCCGTGTCGATGTGTCGATATTCGACGATCGCCGACTCAACGATCGTCGACAATGAAGAACACGCCCTGGGACACGCCTGTGTCCCAGGCCGTGTACCCCAGACACGCCCTGGGACACGCCCGTGTCCCAGGCCGTGCAGCCAGCCTGAACATCAATTTGACCTGTTGAGATTTCTGGGGTGTTACAATCCTCCCCTCCTTAATAAAATTTCGTCCCAAAATTTGAAGACAGTAGGGAGATAATAACATAACACAATCAGAGACATATATGTTTCTATCACATATACAAACGAGCGAACAGGTTACGAAAATAACTCGGGAAACTCGGCTCGCATGGTCTGCTCCCGCTCCCATGTTAGCTCTTCTCGGCCACAATTGTCCCACCAGACTTTTACCATCCCGGCTGTTTTGTTCCGCAACTATTTCTCGGCTCGATCCTCGATCCGAATGGGCCTCACCTTTCTCGTTAGCCCATACTCAACAGGCACCCGATCATTCTCAATCACTTGAGCTTGATCCTTGACTGCTTTTCGTAGTACCGAGATGTGGAACACATCACACAGTCCACCCAATTCTGATGAAAGAGCTAGCTGATAGGCAGCTTCCCCAACTCGCTCCACCACTTCAAACGGACCAAGGTATCGCGGACTTAGCTTTTTCAACCGCCGAATCCGAGATACGCCTTTGAAGGGTTTAATCTTTATATAGACTCAGTCACCCACCGCGAACTCCACGTTCCGGTGCTTAGCATTGTAATACTTGGCTTGCCGATCCTAGGCTATTAGTAGTCTCTCTCGAATAGAGCGTATTGTTGAGTTAGCATCCTCGGCTGCCTTTTGTCCCAAAAGTTTGGATTCGCCAGTTTATGCCCAAGCTAACGGTGTACGACACTTGCGACCATACAGAGCTTCAAACGGTGCCATGTCGATGCTCGCTTGGTAGCTATTATTGTAGGCAAATTCCACAATAACAAGATGATCTTCCCATTTCTTACCGAAGTCAAGGGCACACATACGGAGCATATCCTCCATTGTTCTGTTGGTTCGTTCAGTTTGGCCATCCGTTTGCGGATGAAAGGCCGTACTGAATGCTAACTTCGTGCCCAATAGCTGATGAATTAGCCTCCAATCCTTTGAAGTAAATCGCCCATCACGGTCACTGACGATGCTTCGGGGAATACCGTGCAATCGAACAATCTGCTCCACATAGAGCTTTACCAACATTTCCACTGAATCGTCCCGCTTGTTTGGTAGGAAGTGAGCCACCTTTGTTAATCGGTCGACAATCACCCAAATTGTGTCATTCCACGTTGAGATCTCGGCAATCCGTGCACAAAATCCATAGAAATATCCTCAAACTTCCACTACGGAACTTGCAATGATTTCAGGAAACCACTAGGCTGTTTACACTCTGCCTTTACCAAAGCACAAGTACGATACTTAGCCACATACTCGGCTATGTCCTTCTTTAAAATGGGCCACCAGAACAATTTTTTCATGTCCTTGTACATCTTTGTGCTCCCAGGGTGAATTGAGTACTTTGTAAAGTGTGCTTCATATAACAATTATTCTCGCAATTTACCCGCACAGGGGACGCACAATCGGCCATCCTTCCATAATAACCCGTCATCCCAGGAGAATTGGTCACCAAACCCTTCCTTGGCATAGCATTGAGACTTTCATCAAACTCCGTTGCCCGCCGAACCCTGTCCGCAAGGTCATATTGAACCTCCATCCAGTTCAAGCATGCATCGGCCGAAGAATCCCTTTCCACACAAGATATCTCCAACGCTTCCAGCTCTTGGATTAGACGCTCATCATGTATCTGCAACCAACTTGCCCGCACCAGAGTCCGACGAATCAAGGCATCAGCGACCACATTTCCCTTTCCGGGAACATAGTGAATGTCGAAGGTATAATCCCCTAGGAATTCCATCCATCTCCTTTGTCGCATATTCAAATCCTTTTGATCGAGCAGATACTTTAGGCTTTTATGATCTGTATAAATATCTACCTTCACGCCATAAAGATAGTGCCGCCACAACTTTAGCGAAAAGATCACCTCCTCCAACTCCAAGTCGTTGACGGGGTAATTACGCTCATGCACCTTTAATTGACGTGAGCCAAAAGCGATCACCTTGCCAAACTGCAGGAGAACGCAGCCTAAGCCGCTTCCTGACGCATCGCTGTAAATCTCAAAACCGTCTATACCACAAGGCGACGTCAAAATAGGCGCCGTGGTCAAACGACCTTTTAACTCCTCAAAAGCTCGGCCGCACTCTGGCGTCCAAACGAACTTCTAATCTTTTCTCGTCAACGTAGTCAAAGTTAAAGCAATCCGGGAGAAGTTCGCCACAAATCGTCTATAGTAGCCTGCCAGTCCAAGAAAACTCCTGACTTCGGCCACCGAAGACATCACTGGCCAATCACAAATGGCACTTATCTTTGCCGGATCCACCGCTATGCTCTCTCCACTTACCATATGGCCCAGAAAAGCCACCGACGAGAGCCAGAACTCACACTTAGAGAACTTTACATACAGCTTATTTCTCCGCAAGGTATGCAAGACCAACCGCAAATGGTTTGCATGATCTTACTCCGACTGAGAGTACACGAGGATATCATCAATGAACACAATCACAAACAGATCCAAGTATTCGCGGAACGTTCGATGCATGAGATTCATGAATACCGAAGGCACATTACATAAGACGAACGACATCACTGTGAACTCATAATGACCGTAGCGTGTGCCAAATGCTATCTTGGGAATGTCACCTTCCCTAATCCGCAATTGGTAATTCCCGGATTTCAAATCCAACTTGGAATAGATGGTTGAGCCTGCTAACTGATCAAATAAGTCATCGATCCGAGGAACAAAAAGTCACACTAACCACTTTCCAGCTTGAGGGAGAGGCTCGGTTGTGGTGGGACGAGGTCGAACTGCATCACTTGGCGGGCAGACGTTTGACGGGAGTCTCGATGGACGAGTTCTCTCGATTGTTTTTAGCAAAGCATCTCCCGATGTAGTAAAGAATTTCCATGGAGTTGGAGTTCCAACGTTTAACTCAAGGGGAGCATAATGTGGATGAGTATCTCCATGAATTTACACGTTTGGGACGGTACGCGGGCAATATCTTCGCCAAAGAGGAGCTTAAGACCAGTCAGTTTTATGGGGGACTGCAAGATGAGCTGCGGTATTTGCTCTCGAGTTATGTGAATCATAGATTCCGAAGGAGATTGAATAAGAAGTCCAAATCTACTGGACAAGCTCCTTCAGTGACTGTGACGGAAGCATCTTCTGGGTATGAATCTCGCGCTTGTTATACGTGTTGGAAGTTGGGACATTTTGCACGTGATTGTCGAGTTGGCCCTCCGAAGGGTGAACAGAAGGCGGGAGCGTCTTATGTGGAGAAAGGGAAGACCGTGGTGGAGTCTTTGCATCACACACGCAGCCTCGGGTCTTCAACCTTGGGAAATAGGAGGCCATTAAGTTGGACGATTTCGTCACAGGTGCGCGCAGTTTTAAATTTTATTGTATGTTGTGTGTTGTGCTTGTTTTAATATTGGTATTTTAGGTTTTGTCCTTATACAGGACTCTCCGGCACAAGCACTGTTCGATACAGGTGCTTCACATTCGTTTCTGCCGGAAGATTTCATCTTGCGAATCGGGGTGCCTATACGGACCGCGACAGACAGTCTGAAGGTGTTACTACCTAACGGATGTTTGATGTGTGCAGATAAGTCTTGTTGTGTTGAGGTCAAGATTGGGAGTCGGGATTTCATGGTGGAAACGTTAATATTGGCGATATTAGAGTTTGTAATAATCTTTGGTATATACTGGCTATCAGAGAAGCATGATTGTATAGATTGCACCTAAAAAGAGGTTACACTGGGGAAAAATACCGAATAAGAGGCCAAGTTCAGTGTCATGCGAGGGATGAGTAAGGTATGGATATTTGCTCTCCAAGTCGTTAAGGCAGTTCGGAAGGGTGCGAAGTTATTCTTCACACTCATTGAGGCGGTGGAGTCGAAGGCCAGTGTAAGTGAGGTGCCGATTGTATCGGAATACGCTAATGTTTTTCCAAAAGACCTTCTGGGGTTACCACCCCAAAGGGAAATCGACTTCGCTATCGAGTTGGTGCTAGGTGCGAAACCTGTGGCCCGCTCGCCTTATCGAGTAGCGCCAAAGGAGATGGCGGAACTAAAGGATCAGTTGCAAGAATTACTATAGCAAGGCTATATACGGCCAAGTCACTCGCCTTGGTGCGCGCCGGTTCTTTTTGTGAAAAAGAAGGACGTCAGCTTGCGTCTATGCATTGATTATAGAGAACTGAACAAACTTACAGAAAAGAACAAGTTTCCAATTCCACGGATCGATGACTTGTTTGATCAGTTAGTCGGCTCGAATGTATACTCCAAGTTGGATTTGAAGTCAGGCTACTATCAGTTGAGAGTTTGTGAAGATGAAATACCCAAAATAGCATTTGGAACATGCTATGGTCACTATGAGTTCACGGTAATGCCGTTTGGGCTGTCTAATGCGCCATCGGTATTCATGGACTTGATGCATCGAACATTTAGGGAATACTTGGACCTCTTTGTGATCGTCTTTATTTACGATATCCTCGTATATTCCCAATCTGAAGAAGATCATGCAAATCACTTGCGGATGGTGTTGCACACCCTGAGGAAGAATAAGCTCTATGCCAAGTTCTCTAAGTGTGAGTTTTGGATGTCGTCAGTGGCTTTACTTGGCCATGTGGTTAGTGGACAGGGCATTGCGGTGGATCCTTCCAAGATAGTTTCTATACGGGAGTGGCCTGTTCTCTCTTCAGTAGCAGAAGTCAGGAGTTTTCTTGGGCTTGCGGGCTACTACAGGCGCTTCGTAGAGAATTTCTCGAGAATAGCTTTGCCTCTCACCACACTGACGAGAAAGGATCAGATGTTCAATTGGACGCCGGAGTGCGCTCGAGCTTTTGAAGAGTTAAAGAGTCATTTGACCGTGGCGCCAATCTTAACATCACCATGTGGTCAAGACGCTTTGAGGTCTATAGTGATGCATCAGGGAGGGCTTAGGCTGCATTCTTTTGCAATTCGAAAAAGTGATAGCTTATGGCTCACGCCAGTTGAAGGTGCATGAACGCAATTACACCGTCCATGATTTGGAATTGGCGGCGGTAATATTTGCACTCAAACTGTGGCGTCATTATTTATATGGAGTGAAAGTGGAAATATTCACGCACCATAAGAGCCTGAAATATCTGTTGGATCAGAAAGATCTTAATATGCGACAGAGAAGGTGGATGGAGTTTTTGGGGACTACACCTTCCAGATTCATTATAATCCCGGTAAAGGAATGTAATCGCGGATGCATTGAGTCATCAAGCTCCGGCAAGGGCAAGTTAGCTTTTAAAGCATGATGAAAGCCTAATTCGGGAACTGGAGGCATTAAATATTTCTTGTGTTGAAAGGAATGCCACTGCAGATGCGTGCTAAACTGGACGGAGGTACAGTGTGACCTGGCGGACAGAGTTCGGCAAGCAACATAACTTGATGAAAGTCGACAACACTATGCAGCAGAAAGTGCGGACTGTAGATTTTCGTTTAATGACGGTCTTTTTCGGAAGGACGGTCATCTTTGTGTCCCAAGTAAGGGTAAGCTTCGTGAAGAGGTGATGTATGAAGGCCACTTCACCAAATATTCAGTTCACCCAGGGAGCACGAAGATGTATAAAGATATGAAGAAGCTGTTTTGGTGGCCTGGAATGAAGGACATAGCATACTATGTCGCTAAGTGTCAAACGTGTGCTTTGGTATAGTCGGAATGCCAAACACCGGGTTGTTTACTAAAGTCGTTACCTATTCCTGAATGGAAATTTGATGATATTTCCATGGATTTCTTGCATGGATTGCCGAGATCACAGCGTGGAAATGATATGGTATGGGTGATTGTGGACCGGTTAACCAAGGTGTCACACTGCATCCCGAACCATAAGGACGATTCAGTTGAGAAGTTGGCAAAGATGTACGTGGATACTATTGTACGATTGCACGGTGTGCCCCGTAGTATCGTTAGTGATTGATATGGGCGTTTCACTTCGGGTGATCGGAGATTAGTCCACGAACTGTTGGGTACAAAATTACATTTTTGTACGGCCTTCCACCCTTAAACGGATGGTCAGACTGAGAGGACCAACAGGACATTGGAGGATAAGCTCCGAATGTGTGAGTTGGATTTCGGGAAGAATTGGTAAGATCATCTTTGTGTGGTTGAGTTCGCCTACAACAACAACTACCAAGCTAGTATCTAGATGGCTCCCTTTGAGGCTTTATACGGTAGAAAATGTCGTACACATTTGGCTTGGGCGGAGACTGGCGAAACGAAATTGTATCGGCGAAAAGAGTTACATGATTCCAACTCAATTATACGGTTGATACGTGAAAGACTGATGGGGGCTCAAGATAAACAAGCTACGTATTACAGTGCCAATCACCAAAATGTGGAGTTTACGGTGGGCGATTGGGTGTACTTGAAAATCAAACCATTCAAAGGTGTGTCCTCGATACGGCGTCTTAAAAAGTTGAGCCCGAGGTATCTGGGACCGTTTGAAGTGGTCGAGCTTATTGGTGAAGCTGCCTATCAGTAAGCACTTTCGCAAGAGCTGAGCGGTTTACATGATGTGTTTCATGTCTCGATGTTACGGAAGGTACTAAGAGAGCCAATCCAAGTGGTTATTGCAAATCAAGTATCGGTTGACAGTGGGATAACGATGATGGTTAGGCCTATTCGAATCGAGGATCGAGCCGAAAAGCAGTTGCGGAACAAGATGATCGAGATGGTCAAAGTCCGGTGGGACAATTATGGCCGTGAGGATCTAACATGGGAGCGAGAGAAGACCATGCGAGCTGAGTTTCCCGAGCTTTTTGTGTAAATTGTTGACCGTGTATGTTCTGTTGTAACAAAACTGTTAGTGGCATAACATTGTAATGTTTGTTCCCTTACTGCGTACAAATTTCGGGACAAAATTTGTTTTTGGGGGGGGGGAGGATTGTAACACCCCAAAAATCCCTAAATCCCAAAATGGGTCAGGCTGGGTGACATAGTCTGGGACACGGGCGTGTCCAGTGCACACGGCCTGGGACACAGGCATGTCGCAGGGCATGTCCATTACTGTAAGCATCGACTCGATTTCTCGAGATGGCATGGTCGACGATCGTCGAGATGTGACACGGCCTTGCACACGGGCATGTCAAAGGGCGTGTCCTGCTTGGGTGAATACCCGGGTGGCGTTGAGTGGCGTTGAGTGGCGTTGAGTAAAATTACATTGAGTGTGGAGCACGGCCTGTGATACGGGCGTGTCACAGGGGCGTGTTCGGCACACAGATAAGGACACGGGCGTGTGCCTTTGTCGTGTCCTTCTCGGGTAATCTGGTCTTGTGTTCAAAGAGTGACACGACTAGTCATACGACCGTGTTCTTTCTAACACATGCGTGTCAGGTGTTTGACACGTGCGTGTCTAAGCCCGTGTTCTGGACTTGGTGAGTCAGTTCTGTAGCCGCTTCAGGAACACGGCCTATGATGCGGACGTGTCAAAACCCGTGTTCACTCCAGGAAATCAGTTTAAGGGCTGATCTGATCCATTCATTTTCTTTAACCAAGATCCAATGGTCTAGACTCATCCCTGGGGTGATAAGGCCGGTTTTAAGAAGGAAGAAGCTCATGTTTGATTTGTGTCTTGCTCTCTCTTAAGTAAGAGAGAGAGGAGAGCTAAAGGAGTAAGAAGAAGAGGAAGACGGCTGCTGGTGGTGCTACGGTGGTTCAAATCCGAGCCGTGTTTGGATTTGCGAAGGCAAGGCTGCTGCAAGGACGTTCATCCATTTTCTTTTCTCCCCATGGCTACGAAGCATTTTCCAAGGGTAACGATTCCCTTCTTGGACAAGTGAAGTCCTTCTTTCCTTCATTTGCATAGGAATCCTCCACCAAAAGGTGGATGGTGAAGAGATTCCCTTGGGATTGGTGGTTCATCCCTTGTTGTAGTGCATTAGAACCGGAAGTGTGAGTACGGTTAAGCATGCTGTGTGAAGCCCATCCACACATGTTGGTCTGGATTGGTGATGCTTGTTTACACATCGGAGAAGACTTCGTGATTATTGCGAGAATGCATGAAATATGTGGTGAATGCCTGTGGCTTTGTGCCACAGGAAGTACTGGAGGATGTCCAGGAAATTGGGAGAGTTGGGTTCAACTCTTGTGGCCGTGAGTGCCATGTGGTATAAAGGACTTAGTGCCGAACAGGAAAGGTGAAACCGACCCGGGCCTGTAAGTTGACCATAAGTACTTCGGTATTCATTTGTGGCATGGCAGTTTGAGCAACGGGGGGTTGCTAATCTGTACCTGCGTTATGCCAGCTGTACAAGAGAGCGTCAAGGCATTGGGCTTTCGTCAGGGGCATAATGAGAGTCATTGGCCTGGGCGCCATAAAGACTAAAAAGGCTCAAGTTTTACTGTCATGTCTGGGACCTTTGAACGGTTGTGGGATCCGGTGTTTTCGGTACACCTGAATATGCCTTGAGTGCACGGAATGTCGGGCCGTCGTGTCGGCATTTGTGATATGTATTGCCTTGGTGGCTGAAAATATATATGTGTGTGATGTAAATTGCTATGCAGGGAATGAATTTTGCTACCCCGTGCCAGGGGAAGGGTCGTTATAATTGGTCAGCTGAATGATGATCGTTGCCCTGTTTTCCACCGGTTGGTGGATTGGTTCTTGCAGGTGCAGGTGGTGCTGGTCCAAGCGGGACTTAGCGGGCTGAAGCCCAAGCAACGTTGCTGCCCTCGAAGGCCTTGTTTTACTTAGTCTTGTTCATGTGTGGCCGGCCTGCGTGCCGATGTTTGTAAACCACACCTTATGTTTAGAGAAACTTGTAAATGCCATAAGGTTGTGTACCTGTTGTGTATGGTTGTATACATTCCTATTTTGTAATAGAAGTGGACATTTCTGTTATTATTGAGTTCAAGTTTTCAACCCTGAAGCTTCCGCTAGAATGCTCTGTGTTAGGGTGCGATGGTTCTCTGTATTATTTCGTGACGTCTCCGCCTGTTTGTGGAATATGGTGTGGGGCCCCGACCGAACCCTCTATTATATCCCATTTTATGGGTAGAGGGGTTACACTGTGCACCTCCCGCCATGCCCATGTGGCAATCTCCACGCTCTACGGGAAGCGTAACCTACGCGACCTGAAGAGCGTGGCCCCTGCCAACCTCCCCCTGCTCGCTGCTCAAGCAAGTGTGAGCAACGCCATCACCAACAACTTTATGGGTCGCATGACCAGCGAACTTCTTAAGGAGAATGAGCAACTCCTGCGGGAAAACAAGTTGTTAAAGGACAACAATAAGAGGCTAGGGAAAAGTATTAATCAGCATAAGGAGAATGAAGCTGTAAGTATCGATAATCGCATCAATCTATGTTGCTTATCCACGGCGGACTAACTCGTTTCTTCTTCTTGCAGACCGCGTATTAAGTCACCAACCATAGCTTCCAAAAGTATATGTTTCCTTTTGTGAAGGAAACCGTTGAGGTCGCTATCGAGCGACTCATCAATGATGGCTTTGCGAAGGAGGGAGTTTACACGGTCACTTTCTTACAGCTGTTCCCTGAGCTGAAGGATAAGGTTGCCGAGTTTGATGGGGTTGTGAAGGGAAAGGTTGTCGCCAATGAGGAGGATGATGAAGACGGAGAAGAGGGGCTCGCTGATGATAAAGTCCCTGAGGATGCTGCTTCAAGTCAGCAACAAGGGGGCATGTCCGGGCAGTCTTCCTCTTTTGGTTCAGATAAGGGCAGTGGGCGGACACAGTCCGTTGATAACAATAGTTCTGGTGGCAGCAGCATCAGCGACTCAAGAGGTTACTCTTCTGAATTCAATGTTGATGGATCAAGCCCAGAGGCGCCTGCAGAGAAGAAACAAAAGACCATAGGATAAAAAAGTTGTATTTCGTTTTTTTCTTTATTGTAATGAGGCGGACTCCATTCAAGTTCGCCAAAGACAAAAAGATGTAAATATTTTTTGAATGAATATAAAGGATATTTTGCTCAGCTCGTCTTCTGTTATTTTTATTGTTCATTTCTTCAATACTTTGATCAGACTTTCTGTGTTTGATCAAAAATAGCAATCTTTGTTTAGTGAAAACAAGTCCGCACT
Organism: Platanthera zijinensis; assembly: GCA_039513925.1. Lineage (NCBI taxonomy): Eukaryota > Viridiplantae > Streptophyta > Magnoliopsida > Asparagales > Orchidaceae > Platanthera > Platanthera zijinensis. Next base: position 180,244,010 of record CM077078.1, read on the forward strand.
ATATAGACTTTAGTTCGCACGCTTAGAATATTTAAGGCTTGAAGATAACCAAGTTTGATAATAATCCAGGTCGCGGAAGTTTATTTGCAGCTCGTGAGGTTCATATAACTTTTTTAAAAAAGAATCGGATAATCGACGGATTCTGGCGGATACCAATTCCAGTCCGCAAATAAATCAATCAATAATAATTTTTTGCGAGCTAAGGAATATCAACGATCGTTGATGCGAACTGAGGATTATAAAATACTGAATTATAACTCCACGACCTGAAAGATCAAAAATCTGTGGACTGCTGCGGATATCAGTATTGAATCCGTGAAGAGAAATGAGAACTTAACCATGCTGGCAGGTGCATATAGCACTACTTTCCACGCAAGGTCAGTTGCAAGATCAACCCAAGGATAACCGGCGGAATGGGCGGACTAAAAAACCAAAGTCCGCCCATAATCAAATTCCTGTGAAGAATGAGCTGCATACTTGTGACCAAGTAGGCAGGTGCGGCCGGAGTGCCATTGCTTTCCACACTGAATCACTAGATCTACACACTTAATGAAATGATTCACTGCCCTCTTGCCTGGAGTACAGTCCAAATTGATCTTTTGGGCAGGTGTGGCCGGAGCGGCATTGCTTTCCCCTGAGATCAACAAGGTTGTGGGTCTTCTGCAGGCACTGCTTGAGGGTACCAAGGAGTGTTCGAGGGTCACAAACTAAGATGATCCGCGGGCAGGTGTGTATAACATTACTTTCCACACGCGATCATCAAATTTGTAACTATATCCCTTAAATGGCATGGTAGAGCTAACCTCCACCCTATCCCTCCATAATGCAGAGGTGGGGTTAGGTACTAGCAGATCTAGTATCCTACCGCACTAGAACCGACAAGCTCCCACCACGCGGTGAGAAATCTCCCCGCAACACATGGTCTTCGTGGTGTTACGCTAATGACAACGGTTATAAGGGAGGTTTCAACTGAACTCAGCGATGTCTCCTGGCATCAGGCAACTGTTGGAGTTGTTCAGGAAACAAAAGAAAGAAAGCACTTAAAAAAGTGTTAGTATGAAGACTTTGATCAATACAAACTTTTGTGAAACTTGCATAAGAGAGAAAAGAGAAGGTACATGGATAGAACAGTTTGAAATCGCTCTTGCTCAATGAATTAACTGTCAATATTTAAGAGACAAAAAGACACTTGAAGAAGTGTTAGCGGGAGCTTTTTATCAATGACAATCTCTGAAAAGTTTACATAGGAAGGAAAAAAAAGGAAAAGGTTAAGGAATAGAACCGCTTTAGATCATCCCCACTCCATGTATGTGCCACATATTCTTCTTCATACGTTTGCAAGCGATAAGCCCCGTTCTTGATCACTTCTTTGACAATGAATGGCCCAACCAAATCTGGATTAAGCTTCACAACAGAGCCGGCTCTTGCAATAATATCAACCTTTTTAAGAACCAGATCTCCCACTTGAAAGTGTTTGATCCTCACATTCTTATCAAAGTAGCGGGCCATTATTCTCTTGATTTCATCTTGCCTTATTGCCGCCTTATCTCTAATTTCTTTAATATGTTCAAAGCTGAACTTCATCTCTTCATTATTCAGCTCAAGCCAATCCTCCACGCCTTGTTAAGCAAGCAGAACTCTTGGTGACGGGACTTCAAACTCAACTTGAATAAGATGTTCTGAACCATGAGAAAGCTTGAGTGGAATTTCTCCTATTGCAGATGAAGGCGTTGTTCTCAGGGTCCAGAGAACCGAAGGAAGTTGATCAGCCCAACTGCCCTTGAGATTCTGCACTTTCTTTTTGAGCAAGCTGAGGATCTGCTTATTAGCTGCTTCAACTTGACCATTACTTCTAGGATGATGGACTGACACAAAGCGCAGCTTTGTTCCGATCTGCTTGCAAAAATATACCATCTCAGCATTGTTGAACTGTGGTCCGTTGTCAGTGATTATTGCCATTTGGATACCATGTCGGCAGACTATCTTGCCTCAAATGAAATTCTTCACGACTTGAGTCGTTGTTTTTTCCAATGCCTTAGCCTCGATCCATTTACTGAAGTAATCAATCATCACTATGATAAAGTGTCATTGTATGCTTTCCATGGGAAAAGGACCAATGAGATCGATTCCACAAACTGCAAAGGGCCAAGGAGTTGTAATTGATCTGAGTGACTAAGAAGTTTAATGCTGAAGTGGAGTGAACTCCTGGCACTAAACACATTTTCTTGCATAAACCTCAGAATCTTTCTTCATAGTATGACAAAAATAACCCTGTCACAGGATCCTTCTTTCTAAGGTTCTTGCTCTTGAGTGACTTCCACACTCACCAGAATGCACTTCGCGAAGAATAACAGGAATTTCACCTACTGAAACACATCTTGCAATTGCCTACAAGAAGGTTTTTCTGTATAGAATACCAGACACCAGGTAATAATATGTTTCTTTTATCTTGAATCTTTTCTTATCTTTGATTGATTGATGAAAGTTTCCAGTTGACAAGTAAAGAATGAGTGGATCCATCCAAGAGGGGCGCTGATCAATTTGCATCAACTCTTCTTCATCCAAAGCCGGGCGGAAGAGTTCAGAAGTTGTTCCTCCTGATAGTAGTCGATACTTGGCAAGGACATCTGCCTTGTAACACCCCGAAACTCAAAAGAGGGACGGGTGACGTATTAAGCCCAGTCTGAATTTTGGAGATGGTGTCGTGGGTGTGACACGGTCGTGTCACGGGCGTGACACGGGCGTGTCACGGGCGTGACACAGGTGTGTTTGGCCACGGGTCATGTGGTCGACATTTTGATGATTGGAGATCGTCGAGTTGAGGCATACGGTCTGGGACACGGGCGTGTCCCAGGGCGTGTCACTTTGGGCAGTTTTCTGAGTCATGCATATAGGCCATGATACGGGCCCAGACACAGGCCCAGACACGGGCGTATCACATGTGACACGAGCGTGTCGGGTGCCGTGTCGCAGGCCGTGTCCTTCTCGTGTTGGAAAAGCTGGCCGATTGCACACGGGGGGGGGGGGGGGTGACACGGGTCTTGACACGGGCGTGTCACAGGTGACACGGGCGTGTCGGAGGCCGTGTTGAATGCCGTGTGCTGGTTTTCGAGACGACGAATCGGGGACACGGTCATGCACACGACCGTGTTGTAACCCGTGTTCGGCCTAGATTTTGTAATTTTAGGCCTAATCGTGGCCGTCCGTTTTCTTGTCTTGGGATCTGATGGCTAGGATTGGTCCTGAGTGTCTTAAGTCCGGGAATAGGGTTTAGAATCCCTCACTTCCCTTGGTTGACTCTCTTTCTAAAGTTAGAGAGAGGAGAGAGCTTGGAGGAAGAAAAAGAAGCTAGATCCGATCACCGGCGGAGCTTCGGAGCTCCAAATCGCGAGCCGTCTTCGGATTCGTGGAGGCAAGGAGATTGCGGTGCTTTTCATCCGCGTAGTTTTTCATGGCGCCGCGAAAGAACGCAAGGGTAACGATTTCTCATCCTAGGGCATGTGAAGCCCTCTTTTCCTTTGCATAGGAAGCCCGCTCTCGCGAGTGAGCGAAGAGTTGGAGCGTTCCTTTGGGTAGATATGTGAAGTCCCCCTTGTATAGAGTCCGTATGCGAAAACGGGCATAGGCATTGTGTAACGGTCCAAGCCCGCCAACCCGCGGGACCCAGCTGGCACCGCCGGCCCACCAGTAGTCCAGACCCGGGCACACTACTGGCAGTAAGCCTATCACATTCAAGCATGCAGGCCGTACACCCCAACCCCTCTCCATTCACAGGCAGGTTGTTGAGGCCGGGGATCGAACCCGAGACCTCCTTGATAAGGAGTTTTCAAACCACTCCTCATCACCAACTGAGCAGTCTTTGTAACGGTCCAGGCCCGCCAACCCGCGGGACCCAGCTGGCACCGCAGGCCCACCAGTAGTCCAGACCCGGGCCCACTACTGGCAGTAAGCCTATCACATTCAAGCCTGCAGGCCGTACACCCCAACCCCTCTCCATTCAAGCCTGCTTGTATGTGATAGGCTTACTGCCAGTAGTGGGCCCGGGTCTGGACTACTGGTGGGCCGGCGGTGCCAGCTGGGTCCCGCGGGTTGGCGGGCCTGGACCGTTACAAAAAGTGCAGGCCCGTGACCTAGAGGTCACGCCCGTGACCTAGGGCGTGACCAGCCTTCGACGATCGTCGACCTCAAAATCTGCCGTTCGGGCCTGTCACGCCTGTGACCCAAGTGTCACGCCCGTGACCATCCTTCGACGATCGTCGATCTCAGTTCGACGATCGTTGAACCCAGAATTGGCTATTCGGGCCTGTCACGCCTGTGACCTATGTGTCACGCCCGTGACATTGGCCGAAATGACGGTTCAGGCCCGAAATTATTCTAACACGCGTGGTAATAAATGCTGGTGTGGGAAGTTACACCAGGAGTAATTTCAGGCCGTTTTCCTTCTGTAATTATATAATAAATGAGGAAGATATGGTCCAATAGGAAGCCGCCAGCTGGACACACCTGTTCAGTTTCCACCGTTTCTTATCCCTTCACTGTAACCGAAACGTTAAGGGGAGAACCTTCATGGCCATAAAGGCTTTAGCCATTCATCTTCCCACTTTCTGACTTATAAAAGCCCACCTGGAACCAGAGGAGAAGGTTACACGCTCAAGCAAACGGATCAGACCTTTGTTCTTGATGTAGGAGAAGTTCAGCAACGCCACCACCGCGCCATGGCACCCCGTCGTTCTTCTCGCCTTCAAACCGCGAACAGGGTCCTCCTCCGCTCCTTCTCTTTCATGGGTAGATCTTAGGATTCTTAGAAAGGAGGTTCGCGCTCAACGGAGCCGGACCCGTCTCTCGTTTTCATGGGAAAACCATGTAAATGGTATTTTTGAGTTCGCCGGAAACCGCCACCTCCGGCGGCCAAACCACCGCCGACCGATAGCCGTCGCCTCAACGGAGGTGGTGGTGGTGGTGGCTGGCCAGGGAAGTGACCGGACGGCCGGCGACGGATCACGGAAATGTTACAGGAAAAATGGCTTCCTGTGTTCTGGTTTTCGGTTTCTGTAGAAGATGAACAGTAAAAACGGTTTATAATATATAACTTATGTAAATAATTTTATAAGGAAAAATATACTTGGATTAGTATATTTTGAGCCTACAAAACGAGGCACTTAGAGGCCGAATTAGGAAAAATGACCAGTCATAAAAGTTGTAGCCCTCTGAGTCTACTTTAATTTAAAATTGATTTTATTCAATTTGGGTGAGTGTTGTGACCACAACACTCATTTTGGTGGGATCAAGACCTAGGCTAACCAGAAATTGAAATAGTTGCCCACGGTTCATAACATGTCCAAATGTCTTGAAATTTGGGCTGGAGGTCTATAATATGTATATCGAGAGGCTGTCCAAAAATGAGAATTTTTGGAGAACTTTTACCTAAAGTTTTTGTAAAATTTTAATAAACATTATAAAATTAATTAGGAGATGAAATTAAGTCCAAACTCCCCCAAATTTTGGGTGGTGGTCCCTGGCATCAATGTTAAGATCTGTACAAAATTTCAACTCAATTGGTCGAGTTTTGAATAGGGAAGTATCGAGTCCTAGATAGGTCTTGGTGAGGGGTACTTTGGGGAAAAGTACAATTGGAAATGGAGTGGACAAATCTCCTCAAAAGAGGCTGAAGTTGTGGCCACTGATTTGTTGAGTCTATGTCTACCCTCTTGGGTAACATTGTGTGGATTAGGGTGGATTTTTCCCTAAGAGATCGGCTCAAACCCAGTGTGTGGTAGTTTGAGGTTTGTGAAGGACATAGGAGCAAAAGCTCTTGTATGCCCTTGAAATTTAGAGGAAAGGGGGATGATAAGATGAAAACCCTCTGGTTGAAATAGTGAAGGAATTGGAGGTAATTAGGTACCTCGAAGGTTGAGATTTCGGTTTAGGATAAAAATGTAATTTAGTTATTTTAAGCACTAAATCTAATCCAAAAATTATGAAACTCGGGAAGAGGGAGTTTTAGGATGTTTTAGATTTATAGTAATTTTTCTGGAATTTTATGATTAATAAATATTATACTCCATGTGTTAAATGATTATTAGCCCGATTGTTGTTTCAATTATTTGGAAGTTTTAAATTAATTATATTCAGTTAAAATTCTGGATTTTGATCTTGACTAGCAGAATATTGATCCCTGAATTTTTATAGAATTTTATGTTGAGAAATTTTAGAGGTTCATTCTCAATGTTTCAATATGGGCTTTTGAGCATAAAAATAAATTAGGGCTTGTACAATCGCTGGAAAATTATCATAATTGGAACTTAAGGTTTTTAGGCCCTTTTATATCACTGGGAATTATTCGGAAATTTTTAGAGTTACTGTTATGGCACTTCATTCACAAAGCATGTTAGGTTGTAATTTAGTATTTGATTTATTATGATTTAATTACCAGCAAGAAAATTATGGGATTTTGTCAAAGTTATTTTCAGGATAAAACCAGCACCCTGTATTTTATTTGAATTATTTGGAGAGCAAATTAAGGTAACTTATTCATTAAGCTTGGAATAACTGAAATAATGATTAAATAAGTTTAGGCCCTTGAAAATCATTGTAAAACTATCAAACTTTGGAAACTTGATATTTAGGCCTACTATTATTTACCTCAATTTTTGTGATAGCTGGAATCAACTAGAATGTTATACCTCATGTTCAAATGATGATATTAGACACTTAAGAATAAATAAATAAGTTCTCGGATTTATTAGGAAAATTCCAATATTTTGGATTTAGGCAAATCTTGTTAGGATAGACCCCCGATAAATAATTTAGGGCAGTTGAATGAGTAATGGATCATTGCATAACCGGTCCGACATGTAGCCTAGGTCGGTCTGCATATAGCAATTTGTGAAATGCAATAGGACACGATCTGAGGAAGTCATTGGAGTTAAACATTTTGTCTGGGTGGACAATTGTGGTGGAAATTACAATAGGAAGATACAAAGAGTAGTGAGTAGTGGTGATAGCTAGAGTTAAGAGGTGCTCGGGTTGGGCGAAAGATCGCTTTTCCCGAAGAGAGGAAGGTTAAAAATCACCCTAGGATAGTCTAACGAAATATGAGAAGGGAATCGGGTTAAGGGAGATCAACCAATAACAATAAGTGCCTTGTGAAAGGGAACTTCGGGCCGTAATGCCGCCGTCTTGGTTCCTAGTGCCCCTTGAGAGCCCTTCACGGGGTATACCGGGGGCAGTCCTGGGCTAACGTAAACTGTAATAACAAACCGACAAGAGTAACTTAGTAACTAGGGTTGCACTCTTCACAAACACTGTTGGCACAGGAAGATTGATGAGAGCTTCGGCTCGGGTGATTTGGAAACGGACGTTTGGGTCCGGGGAGCTTCGGCTCGGTTGGTTAAGAGACGGACGGGATGGTCCGGGGAGCTTCGGCTCGGTTGGTTTGGAGACGGACGTTTTGGTCCGGGGAGCTTCGGCTCGGTTTTGTGTGTTTACGATAAACTTGCATGTGCATAAGATAGGACTAAGTTAAGGTGGTGGGTTTTTCGATATCGGGGAGTTCGATTGCACCGACACCGATATCGTTGACTCGGCGGGGTGATTAGCACTTCGCCAACAGAAGTCCGGTGCGCCAGCCGGCAAGAGTACGCAGGCATCCGCTTAGTGCACCAAGCGTTGAGGCATACGATAGGTCAGACCAGTGGTGCTTTTACTGGTTTTGAGGTGGGCGAGGCCCAACCCACCGCTTCCGTCTGCCACTACGGAGGTATCCTGGGAGGTAACGGCTCCGAAAGGGGGAACTAAAGGTCTGTGTGCACAGAGTCGGGTGTGTGAGTTGCACTTGAATGTTTCATCATACCCACTAGCATGTCATAGCATAATCGATTCATTTAACCCTGACACCTAAAGTATAAGTGGTATGGGACGCTTATACATTAGGACCTGCAAAACGACCCCTTGGTCTATAAGCTTGTGTGGGCAAGTTTATAAATCAAAGGTTAATTTCAATATATAACAACCATTGCTGTTTGATAACCGACACCCCAACGTATAAGTGGTATGGGACACTCTATACGATGGGAGCCTTGCAAAAGATCCCTTTTGCTTATGTGTTCTCGCATAAGTGAAGGTTTAAATTCATATATTTGCTTTTCTTACACCTAGACCTATTATAACAATCATATTAACTGCGCACCGGATACAACTTGCTAGATTAAGTCCACAGTCACCTGTTTCTTGATTTATCTCTACCATCATGTCCTTCCCTTTTCTTCCTCCCCGCTCGGTACCTAGGAGCCATGGGGGAAGGGGTAGGGGATGATAGGGCTTAGTCTTTATGACTAACGGTTTTCGAACCGCATCATTTAGGGGATCGTGGAGCCCAGCATGGAGGAGCAGCCCCAGAGATCAGTGCGCCTAGAGATGGGACAGTCTAGCTCCGGAGTTCACACAGCCGGGACCGTGAGTCTCGACCTTGAGTAGTTTCTATTTTCGCTTCCGCATGAGAGACTTGTAGTGAGGACATTTTGTACCGGGCATAAGCCCGCATTTATAGTACTCTGATGTTTTCTGTGGATACTCCCTTCGTGGAGATTTTATCTAATTTACATGTGATTTATTATTGTGGTCTGCATTGTTCTTACTTCAATAATTGTGCTACTTTTCTGTGATCGAATTGGCCGGCAGAATCGGCGCCTTGTGGTGATGACCCTTCAGGACGTGAAGGAGTCACCGCAAAGCGGCGGTTCTGGGCCTAAGACCCCGGTGGTTGAAAAAGAAAAAAAAAGGGGGTCTTACAAGTGGTATCAGAGGAAACATCGATCAGAAGGAAGTAGCAGTCCACAAACCCTGGGTCACCCCCCGCTCGAGTTTAGTTTGGGGACAAACTAAGCAGCGGAAGCAGTGGTGTGCCCATATGGGGATCACATATAAATTGTCCACCTTTATGTAATATTTGAACGTTTTCTCAGCGTGTGTTTTTGTTACACAGCCTCCAGCACGGACTACGCTACAAGGTGGAGTTCAACAGGCTCAGGATGTTGCACCACCCCCACCGGCCCCCACTCCTTTCCTTCAGTCAGACATGGGACAGACCCTGACTGCCATCCTGGAGGCCTTCAGGGCCCAGCAGGTTCCGGCCCCGCAGCCAAATCCGGGGGCCAACTGGCTCAGCATCTTCCGGGGTCTTTCTCCCCCATCCTATTTGGGGACAGAGTCGGCTGTTCGGACGGAAGAGTAGCTAGATATCATGTACGAGATGCTGACCGGGATTCGGTGTCCATGGGAGGAGAGGGTGGCTCTGGTTGTCTCCTGCCTGGAGTCCCATGCAAAGAGGTGGTGGAAGACGCTGTTGGACACGACATTTGCTGATTGGGAGGTTGCGGAGGTTACTTGGGAGGAGTTCAGGGCCGCACTGCTGGAGCATTTCGTTCCGCAGTCGGCTAGGGATGATTTGGAGGAGCGGTTCTTACAGCTGAAGCAGGGTACTCGGACCGTGGTGGAGTACCATCGAGAGTTTGACCATCTGGCTCGATACGCAGATTCCTACCAGCTGGACGAGGCAGGGTATATCAGGAGGTTCTATAAGGGCCTGCGGGAGGACTTGAGGGAGGCTCTGTTGTTTGTATCTGACGGGCCCATTTCCCGGATTTTGGAGATGGCCAAAAGGATTGAGGCAGATTGGCACGCCACCCGGGGCCAGAAACGGCCAGCAGAGGATCAGGGACGGAGAGGTAGAAATGACCAGCGGCGAGGTGCTGTACCAGAGGGGAGGAGGATGGAGGACCAGCCTCGTCAAGACGTGAGGCAGGAGCCGAGGGAACAGGTGGTATTAGCCCCTCCCCCTCTTCGGATGCAGGAGATGCCGAGACACGGGGGAATGGCGTATCCCCCACCAGAGTGTTTTCTTTGTCATCAGATTGGGCACATTCGGAGGAACTGCCCCATGAGGGGGGCACCACCTCCAGCACATCAGGGCGACCCACCAGCTCAGCATTACGGAGGCCGAGGACGCGGCCGTAGTCGTGGATACCAGTGGGGAGATCGTAGACAGGAAAGAGAGCAGGTATATGCTTTGGACCTTGCGCAGCCTCGAAATCCGGAGCAGGTCATAGCAGGTACGCAACAATGCTTCTTTATTTTCATAGAATTTCCCTTTTAGTTGTTAAAACTCAGAACCGCACTAGATAGGTTAACAAGGAAAGAAAATTCTTTATAGAACCCTAAGATGTTTAATCACCCCAGGTATAGTCTTCATCAGCGGCAAGCCGGCCCGCACGCTGTTCGATACTGGAGCTACTCACTCTTTTGTGTCGGAGACGTTCGTAGAAGGACTGGAGGGTGTGGAGCGGTTCACAGGCTCGAGGATGAGGGTGCGACTACCAGATGGATCTAAGCTCCTTACCACGGATCACTGCAATATGGAGGCAGAAATTGGTGGAAAAGCGTTCGAGGCTCCAGCGACGATTTTGAAGCTGACGGACTACGACCTGATCCTGGGCATGGTATGGCTGTACTGGAACTATGCCCAGATTGACTGCCAGGCAAAGAGGATCACCGTGAGACACGAGGACTCTTTCATTACCATCGAAGGTATAAGACCTGTCTCTCGTATACTCTTATCTTCGGTACAGGCCGTTAAGGCCCATCTGCAGGGAGAGGAGGTCTATCAGATTCTTTTTGAGATGGCGGAAGTTAAGGATTCGGTGACAGACATCCCGGTGGTGCGAGATTTCGCTGACATCTTTCCAGAGAAACTACCAGGACTACCTCCACACCGAGAGCAGGATTTTCAGATACAGCTTGTGCCGGGAGCCAAGCCGGCGTCTAGGGCCCCTTATCGGATGGCCCCAAAGGAGTTGGCAGAGTTTCAGACACAGTTGCAGGAATTAGTTGAGGCAGGTTTTGTTAGACCGAGTTCCTCGCCATGGGGAGCACCGGTCCTATTCGTGAAGAAGAAGGATGGGACACTCCGCCTGTGCATCGATTATCGAGCACTAAACAGGCTGACCGTCCGGAATACCTATCCGCTCCCTCGGATAGACGAATTGTTCGACCAGCTAGAGGGGGCCCATTATTTCTCGAAGCTGGACTTGAGATCAGGATACTACCAGCTGCGGATCCAGGAGGAGGATATCCCGAAGACGGCCTTTAGTAGCAGATATGGCCTGTATGAGTTCACCGTGATGCCCTTTGGGCTCACGAATGCTCCGTCGGCGTTCATGAGTCTCATGAACCGGGTTTTCGAGGCCTACTTGGATGTGTTCGTCATAGTATTCATAGACGACATCCTGATCTACTCTAGGACGGAGGAGGAGCACACTCGGCATCTGGCACTGACCTTGGAGAGGTTGCGGGAGCATCGTCTTTATGCAAAATTCAGCAAGTGTCAGTTCTGGTTGAAGGAGGTGGCCTTCCTAGGCCACATCATCAGCGGAGCCGGGTTAGCAGTAGATCCAGCAAAGATTCGGGCAGTTCGCGATTGGCCGCAGTTGAGGACAGCCACCGATGTACGCAGTTTCTTGGGACTTGCCGGTTACTACCGGAAGTTCGTGGAGGGGTTCTCTCGGATTGCCCTCCCCCTCACATCTTTGATAAAGAAGGAGGCACCTTTTCTTTGGACCCCGCAGTGCCAGGCGGCTTTCCAGGAGCTGAAGGACCGACTCATCTCAGCCCCTATTCTAGCCCTTCCATCTGGAAAGGAAGGATTCCAGGTGTATACCGACGCATCATACCAAGGGATGGGAGCGGTGCTGATGCAGAACGGACATGTCATAGCATATGCCTCCCGCCAGCTGAAGACCCATGAGAGGAACTACCCGGTGCACGACCTCGAGATGGGAGCGGTCGTTTTTGCTCTGAAGGTCTGGCACCATTATCTTTATGGAGTCCACTGCGATATCTTCTCCGATCACAAGAACTTGAAATATGTGGACACGCAGAAGGAGCTGAATATCAGGCAGAGGCGTTGGGTGGAGTTCTTAGCAGATTATCAGTATGAGATGCACTACCATCCAGGGAAGGCAAACGTGGTGGCTGACGCGTTGAGCCGGAGAGCTACCACTTCCGAAGCTGGGCCCCAGGTTATGTCCATGGAGCTAGTCCGGTCATTCAGAGATATGCAGATATCCCTAGTGTGCGAGGATGACCCAGTTCTGTATAGGGAGTATTTGGCATCGATGGTGGCCATAGACGATATTCGGGATCGCATTCGGGACGGACAGAGGACAGATGCGTGGGCGGAGCCGATGTTCCGAGCTTTGGAGGAAGGTTCGACAGGAGATTATTCCCAGAGAGATGGTTTGCTCCACTTCAGAGGCAGAGTATATATACCCGCAGGAGGCCAGATCCGAGAGGATATTATGATGGAGGCGCATTGCAGCCGGTACTCGGTGCACCCGGGGATCACAAAGATGACCGCTGATTTGAAGAGGACGATGTTTTGGCCGGGCATGAAGAAGGACATTACATACTTCGTGACCCATTGCGAGGCGTGTCAGTTGGTGAAGGCAGAGTGCAGGAACCCCGCAGGACTGTTGCAGCCACTCCCGGTGCCGGAGTGGAAGTTTGACGATATAGCGATGGATTTTATACATGGTCTTCCCCGGTCTCGGACGGGGAACGACTCGATTTGGGTGATTGTCGATCGGTTGACGAATGTGGCCCGCTTTGTACCGATCAGGAAGGATGACTCGGTGGGAGTGCTGGTACGGAAGTTTGTGGAGCAGTATGTCCGATATCATGGCATGCCCCGGACGATAGTGTCGGACCGCGATGGACGGTTTACATCCAGGGAGTGGCGGTCAGTGCAGGCATATTTGGGCACCCGGTTGACTTTTAGCACGGCCTTCCACCCTCAGACGGACGGGCAGACAGAGCGCACCAACCGGACCTTGGAGGATCTACTACGATTGTGTATACTGGACCGAGGGGAGCCGTGGGAGAAGATGTTACCATTGGTCGAGTTCTCCTATAATAACAGCTACCAGTCCAGCATCAGGATGGCGCCTTATGAAGCCTTGTATGGAAGAAAATGCAGGACCCCGCTTTCTTGGGTTCAAGACGAGGATCCGAAGCTGTTGGGATCGGATTTTGTTGAAAACACCGAGGCTCAGGTGAGACTGATCAGAGATAGGATGTTGGAGGCGCAGAGCAGACAGGCTAAATACTACGACGCCCGGCATCATCAGGTGGAGTTTCGGGTAGGGGATTGAGTGTTCTTGAAGATCCGGCCCATGTACGGAGTCTCTCGGGTGCACGGTCGGAGGAATAAACTCAGCCTTAGGTATATGGGCCCTTACCGGATCCTGGAGCGGATCGGACCCCTAGCCTACAGGCTAGAGTTGCCGCCAGAGCTGACAGCTCTACACAACGTCTTCCATATTTCTTCGCTGAGAAGGGCTCTACTACGCCCGGAGCAGCGGATTTTGACCATCGAAGGGCCAGTAGCTTCAGACCGATCGGTTCACTTGGAGCCGGTTTGGATCGACGACAAAGGAGTACGGATCTTGCGCCGCAAAAAGATCCCCTTAGTCAAGGTTCTGTGGAGAAACCACGGTCAGGAGGAGCACACCTGGGAACCGCAGGATCTGATGAGGCAAAGATACCCGGAGTTGTTCAGTCAGGTACATCTCACCACCTCTCGGTATACTATAGACTGCCTTCTTATTTTGGAATGTTAAGTCTAGATAAGGAAAATCCAGGACCTAGGCATGCGCACTTAATCAGAAAGGTAGGGGCTAATCTTTTGTTTATTGGGGAGATTGTCTTCGTTATCAAACGAACAGTCGCCTGAACCCAATAGAAAGATCGTATGGGATGTTACAAGTTTAATTTATTCCGATAGAAATCCCCGTAGGCTCAACCTCAATTTCGGGGACGAAATTTTTGTTTGTTTATTGGGATTTGTAACATCCCATTTCCGGCTAGACCCCTAGGAGTCGGTTAGTTGTGACAAAACCCTAGGAAGCCCAAAATTTGAAATAAAGCGATCAATATTTTCGGGTCACGGGTTGGTCACGCCCGTGACCGACCCGTCACGCCCGTGACTTGGGCGTGACTACTTCGACGATCGTCGATCTCCACGAGACGATCGTCGAACGTGCTGTCTGGGTATGTCACGCCCGTGACCAAGGTGTCACGCCCATGACTAAGGGCGTGACCCCATCGACGATCGTCGATCGCCGTGAGACGATCGTCGACCTTGCGGCCCGGGCATGTCACACCCGTGACCATGGTGTCACGCCCGTGACTTAGGGCATGACCAGCCTTCGACGATCGTTGATCTTAATTCGACGATCGTCGACCTCGAAATCTGCCGTTCGGGCCTGTCACGCCCGTGACCTAGAGGTCACGCCCGTGACCTAGGGCGTGACCAGCCTTCGACGATCGTCAATCTCAATTCGACGATCGTCGATTTCAAAATCTGCCGTTCGGGCCTGTCACGCCCGTGACCTAGAGGTCACGCCCGTGACCTAGGGCGTGACCAGCCTTCGACGATCGTCGATCTCAATTCGACGATCGTCGACCTCAAAATCTGTCGTTCGGGCCTGTCACGCCCGTGACCCAAGTGTCACGCCCGTGACCATCCTTCGACGATCGTCGAACCCAGAATTGGCTATTCAAGCCTGTCACGCCCGTGACCTATGTGTCACGCCCGCGACATTGGCCGAAACGACGGTTCAGGCCGAATTTTATTCTAACACGCGTGGTATTAAATGCTGGTGTGGGAAGTTACACCATGAGTAATTTCAGCGTTTTCCTTCTGTAATATATATAATAAAGAGGAAGATATGGTCCAATAGGAATCCGCCAGCTGGACACACTGTTCAGTTTTCACCGTTTCTTATCCCTTCACTGTAACCGAAACGTTAAGGGGAGAACCTTCATGGCAAAGGATTTACCATTCACCTTCCACTTTCTGACTTATAAAAGCCACCTGGAACAGAGGAGAAGGTTACACGCTCAAGCAAACAGATCAGACCTTTGTTCTTGCTGTAGGAGAAGTTCAGCAACGCCACCACCGCGCCATGGCCCCCCGTCGTTCTTCTCGCCTTCAAACCGCGAACAAGGTCCTCCTCGCTCCTCTTTTCATGGTAGATCTTAGGATTCTTAGAAAGGAGGTTCGCGCTCAAACGGAGCCGGGACCGGTCTCTCGTTTTCATGGAGGGGAAAACCATGTAAATGGTATTTTGAGTTCGCCGGAAACCGAAACCCCTCCCGGCCCCCAAACCACCGCCGACCGATAGCCGTCCCCTCAACGGAGGTGGTGGTGTGGTGGTGGCTGGCCAGGGAAGTGACTGGACGGCCGGAGACGGATCACGGAAATGTTACAGGAAAAATGGCTTCCTGTGTTCTGGTTTTCGGGTTCTGTAGAAGATGAACAGTAAAAACGGTTTATAATATATAACTTATGTAAATAATTTTATAAGGAAAAATATACTTGGATTAGTATATT
Source organism: Platanthera zijinensis (assembly GCA_039513925.1). NCBI lineage: Eukaryota > Viridiplantae > Streptophyta > Magnoliopsida > Asparagales > Orchidaceae > Platanthera > Platanthera zijinensis. The sequence continues at coordinate 180,259,458 of CM077078.1, forward strand.
TTGAGGCTGCAAAACGAGGCACTTAGAGGCCGAATTAGGAAAAATGACCAGTCATAAAAGTTGTAGCCCTCTGAGTCTACTGTAATTTAAAATTCATTTTATTCAACTTGGGTGAGTGGTTTGACCACAGCACTCATTTTGGTGTGATCAAGACCTAGGCTAACCAGAAATTGAAATGGTTGCCCACGGTTCATAACATGTCCAAATGTCTTGAAATTTGGGCTGGAGGTCTATAATATGTATATCGAGAGGCTGTCCAAAAATGAGAATTTTTGGAGAACTTTTGCCTAAAGTTTTTGTAAAATTTTAATAAATATTATAAAATTAATTAGGAGATGAAATTAAGTCCAAACTCACCCAAATTTTGGGTGGTGGTCCCTGGCATCAATGTTAAGATCTGTACAAAATTTCAACTCAATTGGTCGAGTTTTGAATAGGGAAGTATCAAGTCCTAGATAGGTCTTGGTGAGGGGTACTTTGGGGAAAAGTACAATTGGAAATGGAGTGGACAAATCTCCTCAAAAGAGGCTGAAGTTGTGGCCACTGATTTGTTGAGTCTATGTCTACCCTCTTGGGTAACATGGTGTGGATTAGGGTGGATTTTTCCCTAAGAGATCGGCTCAAACCCAGTGTGTGGTAGTTTGAGGTTTGTGAAGGACATAGGAGCAAAAGCTCTTGTATGCCCTTGAAATTTGGAGGAGAGGGGGATGATATGATGAAAACCCTCTGGTTGAAATAGTGAAGGAATTGGAGGTAATTAGGTACTTCGAAGGTTGAGATTTCGGTTTAGGATAAAAATATAATTTAGTTATTTTAAGCACTAAATCTAATCCAAAAATTATGAAACTCGGGAAGAGGGAGTTTTAGGATGTTTTAGACTTATAGTAATTTTTCTGGAATTTTATGATTAATAAATATTATACTCCATGTGTTAAATGATTATTAGCCCGATTGTTGTTTCAATTATTTGGAAGTTTTAAATTAATTATATTCAGTTAAAATTCTGGATTTAGATCTTGACTAGCAGAATATTGATCCCTGAATTTTTATAGAATTTTATGTTGAGAAATTTTAGAGGTTCATTCTCAATGTTTCAATATGGGCTTTTGAGCATAAAAATAAATTAGGGCTTGTACAATCCCTGGAAAATTATCATAATTGGAACTTAAGGTTTTTAGGCCCTTTTATATAACTGGGAATTATTCGGAAATTTTTAGAGTTACTGTTATGGCACTTCATTCACAAAGCATTAGGTTGTAAATTTTAGTATTTGATTTAATATGATTTAATTACCAGCAAGAAAATTATGGGATTTTGTCAAAGTTATTTTCAGGATAAAACCAGCACCCTGTATTTTATTTGAATTATTTGGAGGACAAATTAAGGTAGCTTATTCATTAAGCTTGGAATAACTGAAATAATGATTAAATAAGTTTAGGCCCCTGAAAATCATTGTAAAACTATCAAACTTTGGAAACTTGATATTTAGGCCTACTATTATTTACCTCAATTTTTGTGATAGCTGGAATCAACTAGAATGTTATACCTCATGTTCAAATGATGATATTAGACACTTAAGAATAAATAAATAAGTTCTCGAATTTATTAGGAAAATTCCAATATTTTGGATTTAGGCAAATCTTGTTAGGATAGACCCCCGATAAATAATTTAGGGCAGTTGAATGAGTAATGGATCATTGCATAACCGGTCCGACATGTAGCCTAGGTCGGTCTGCATATAGCAATTTGTGAAATGCAATAGGACACGATCTGAGGAAGTCATTGGAGTTAAACATTTTGTCTGGGTGGACAATTGTGGTGGAAATTACAATAGGAAGATACAAAGAGTAGTGAGTAGTGGTGATAGCTAGAGTTAAGAGGTGCTCGGGTTGGGCGAAAGATCGCTTTTCCCGAAGAGAGGAAGGTTAAAAATCACCCTAGGATAGTCTAACAAAATATGAGAAGGGAATCGGGTTAAGGGAGATCAACCAATAACAATAAGTGCCTTGCGAAAGGGAACTTCGGGCCGTAATGTCGCCGTCTTGGTTCCTAGTGCCCCTTGAGAGCCCTTCACGGGGTATACCGGGGGCAGTCCTGGGCTAACGTAAACTGTAATAACAAACCGACAAGAGTAACTTAGTAACTAGGGTTGCACTCTTCACAAACACTGTTGGCACAGGAAGATTGATGAGAGCTTCGGCTCGGGTGATTTGGAAACGGACGTTTGGGTCCGGGGAGCTTCGGCTCGGTTGGTTAAGAGACGGACGGGATGGTCCGGGGAGCTTCGGCTCGGTTGGTTTGGAGACGGACGTTTTGGTCCGGGGAGCTTCGGCTCGGTTTTGTGTGTTTACGATAAACTTGCATGTGCATAAGATAGGACTAAGTTAAGGTGGTGGGTTTTTCGATATCGGGGAGTTCGATTGCACCGACACCGATATCGTTGACTCAGCGGGGTGATTAGCACTTCGCCAACAAAAGTCCGGTGCGCCAGCCGGCAAGAGTACGCAGGCGTCCGCTTAGTGCACCAAGCGTTGAGGCGTACGATAGGTCAGACCAGTGGTGCTTTTACTGGTTTTGAGGTGGGCGAGGCCCAACCCACCGCTTCCGTCTGCCACTACGGAGGTATCCTGGGAGGTAACGGCTCCGAAAGGGGGAACTAAAGGTCTGTGTGCACAGAGTCGGGTGTGTGAGTTGCACTTGCATGTTTCATCATACCTACTAGCATGTCATAGCATAATCGATTCATTTAACCCTGACACCTAAAGTATAAGTGGTATGGGATGCTTATACATTAGGACCTGCAAAACGACCCTTGGTCTATAAGCTTGTGTGGGCAAGTTTATAAATCAAAGGTTAATTTCAATATATAACAACCATTGCTGTTTGATAACCGACACCCCAACGTATAAGTGGTATGGGACACTCTATACGATGGGAGCCTTGCAAAAGATCCCTTTTGCTTATGTGTTCTCGCATAAGTGAAGGTTTAAATTCATATATTTGCTTTTCTTACAGCTAGACCTATTATAACAATCATATTAACTGCGCATCGGATACAACTTGCTAGATTAAGTCCACAGTCACCTGTTTCTTGATTTATCTCTACCATCATGTCCTTCCCTTTTCTTCCTCCCCGCTCGGTACCTAGGAGCCATGGGGGAAGGGGTAGGGGATGATATGGCTTAGTCTTTATGACTAACGGTTTCCGAACTGCATCATTTAGGGGATCGTGGAGCCCAGCATGGAGGAGCAGCCCCAGAGATTGGTGCGCCTAGAGATGGGGCAGTCTAGCTCCGGAGTTCACACAACCGGGACCGTGAGTCTCGACCTTGAGTAGTTTCTGTTTTCGCTTCCGCATGAGAGACTTATAGTGAGGACATTTTGTACCGAGCATAAGCCCGCATTTATAGTACTCTGATGTTTTCTGTGGACACTCCCTTCGTGGAGATTTTATCTTATTTACATGTGATTTATTATTGTGGACTGCATTGTTCTTACTTCAATAATTATGCTACTTTTCTGTGATCGAATTGGCCGGCAGAATCGGCGCCTTGTGGTGATGACCCTTCAGGACGTGAAGGAGTCACCGCAAAGCAGCGGTTCTGGGCCTAAGACCCCGGTGGTTGAAAAAGAAAAAAAAAAGGGGGGGTCTCACACATTGTGTGTGAAGCCTATCCGGACAAGTAGAGCCGGATCGGTGATGTTGCCTTGCATATGAACCGGGGAAGACTCCGGATGTTTTGGCTTTTTTCGGGTTTTTTACGTGGTAGATTGCAACAGGGAGCCTTGGAGACTAACTCCAAGGTGCACCCGGAAAATTGGGCAAAAGCGGGTTTTGCCAACATGGTGGCCGGGGAGCCAACTTGAACATAACTGGGTTATGTGCTTGTGTGATCGAATTTTGGGATCCGGGAGAAGCCTGGCCCGCGCGTACGTCTTAATGTGACTATGCGGTGTGAGCAACGGGCAAGTGGACGCAGACCCGGGGCTATGCGGTTTGGTGACAAACATCTGAAAAAGAGACTTGCCATTAGCATGGTTGTGCGAGTCTTAGGCTTGGACCGGAAAGACTAGATTGCTCACGAGTTTTGCCATCCAAGGGGTGGTGGTGAAGCCACGGATTTTGACCGGATTCACCGAGTATGTGCCCTAAGTGCACGGGGTGTGTGGCCGTGCGAGCCTACGCCTGTGATGTAGTGTGATTACACTATTAACTGTTGCCTATACTAGTAAAGTGCAGGGAGAGAGCATCGCCGCCTCAATTCTAGGGGCGGGGTCGTTATAATTTGGTCAGCATAGCTGACCGTTGCTTCTATTTGCCACCGGGCGGTGGTTTGTTGCTTGCAGGTGCTGCGGAGCCGAGCGGGAAATAGCGGGCTAAAGCCCAAGTTGCTGAGCCGGCCCTCGAAGGCCTAATTTTGAGTGTTTCATTGTAATCATGTGTGGCCGGCCTGCGAGCCGAAGTATGAAAACACTTTTACATCAAGCAAACTGTGTAAGGCCTTAAGGCCATTTCTATTTTCTGTGTATTGAAACATTCCTACGGTTTTTATTGTAGTGGACATTCATGCTTTTGGCAAGGTTCTTAATTGTGCAACTTAATTTTAATGCTTCCGCTAGGTGTTGTGTAGGATGTGCAATTGGTTGAATGGTTTCAACGCGTAACCAACCAGTCTGTCCGTAGTATATGACGTCGGGCCCCGGCCGGACCTACTGTTATATACTATGTAACGGATAGGGGTGTTACAAATTGGTATCAGACTACCGGTTTCGGTCAAACTTAAATGAATTCGTGGGCGAATTCACTTTAAGGGGTGGTGAGCACATGTGTGTCCGTAATCGTTATAACATGAAAAGAACCCATTAATATCCACTTAGGAATGAAAATACACATGTTTGATTAACCTGCGTGTTCCTATAATTGCTGTTTGCAATAGTATTTGGTCGCTTATCGGTGTTTTGCACGTTTATAGGTGACAAGAAGTGGTGCTGGGCCGTCAGAATGGCCAGGTTCTGAGGCAAGTAGTGCGCCGAGTGAAGCGCCTGCAACACCTCCGTCTGCTGAGACCATTAGGTTGGTGGCAAAAGCTGTCATGGCGATGATTAATGCGCAACCTGCAAGACAGGTGCAGCAGCGTGCTCCTGCGGGGGAGCAAGTGCCGCTCCAAGCGGCGGAGCCTAGAAGGGTTGAGCAGGTGGCGATGGAGCCGGAGTTACCTCGAAGAGCAACTGAGAGACAGCTTAAGCATGTGATGGGCTTCCACCCACCGGTGTTCTCGGGAATGAGAACTCCGACCCAGGCTGAAGATTGGCTCTCAAGAGTCAATAGGGTGATGACAGCAACTGAAACGGAAGAGTGGCAGAAGACCATAATAGTGACGTTCCTATTGGATGGGGACGCAAGGTTATGGTGGGAAGGTATAGAGCTACACCAGTTGAGAGGAAGGCCGTTGGCTGAAGTATATATGGAGGAATTTTCGAGACTGTTCATGGCTCGATACCTCCCCTCAGCGCAGAGGATCGCACTAGAGAACGAGTTCCAAAAGTTGGTGCAAGGAGATAACACTGTAGACGAGTACCTCCACGAGTTTACTCAATTGGGGAGATATGCTAGCGCTACCTTTGCCGATGAGGAGCGAAAGACTAACCGCTTCTTTGAAGGGTTACGAGATGAGCTGAGATTGCTACTGTCGGGGCCTATGGCGCAGGGTTTTGTTGGTACCCTAGTTTGATTTGAGTTTAGTCTTCTCTTTTGTGCTCCTTGACCCAAGAAATATCTATGGTCAATGGTTAGGAGTCTAGCTGTAGAGTCCTCGCTTTTCCAAATTGAGAATTTGGTTAAGTAGGTTTTTCGTTCGACCATAGTCGAACGCCGTTCGACTATCGTCTATCGACTGATCGACGATCGTCTATCAGTTGGTCGACGCCTTGGTCTGCGCTGATAGTTCGACTATCTGTTGATAGTTCGACTATCTGTTCTGCGCTGATAGTTCGACTATCTGTTGATAGTTCGACTATCTGTTCTGCGCTGATAGTTCGACTATCTGTTGATAGTTCGACTATCTGTTCTGCGCTGGTAGTTCGACTATCTGTTGATAGTTCGACTATCTGTTCTGCGCTGATAGTTCGACTATCGGTTGATAGGTCGACTATCTGTTCTGCGCTGATAGTTCGACTATATGTTGATAGATCGACTATCTGTTTGTTTTGATAGTTCGACTATCTTTTGATAGATCGACTATCTGTTGTCTGAGGTAGGTCGACTATCTGCTTGATAGCTCGACTATCTCTGTGCGCTTGATAGCTCGACTATCTGTCCTAGATAGATCGACTATCTGGTAGTTCGACTATCTGTCCTGATAGTTCGACTATCTGCTGCGGTAGCTCGACTATCTGTTTGATAGCTCGACTATCTGGATCGTTCGACTATCTGCCCGGTAGTTCGACGATCTCCTGGCGTCGTTCGACGATCTTCAAAGGTCGTTCGACGTTTTCTGTCTGCCTTTGGATTTTGTATTTATTTATTATATTTAATTATTTAATACATTTTCTGGCACGATATTTTAAGCTGTATGATAAAGTTTCCAGGCATTATTTGCTCTATTCTTATTGCCTGAGTTAAAATCTTTTAAGATAAAGTTGTTTGTCTTATTAGCTGTCTATTTAAATTACTTTATCTGTTGTCAGCCCCTTTATAGCCGTTAGACTGAAAAGTCTTCTTTTGCTATAAAGAGATAGTTTCTGATGTGACTTTATTTAGTCTATCTGATTATTTGATTTAAGCCTGCAGCTTCTTAGAAAGAGGTTTATTCCTTTTTATGGAATGTTTTGCTGCAGAAATATTTCTGTCTTCTTGATATTTACAGCCCAGGTCTCAAGGCTTAGAAGAAGACAAACAATTCAAATGGAAGAGAGCCATTGCTTGATGATGATATAAAAAGAACCCTTTGCAGAAGGATTCAAGCTAGTCAATAGAAGTGTTACACACATATTCAAAAGCACTCAAGCCTTCATCAAGCTCAAGTTTCCTGCTCTCAGCAAACTCCATCTAACTGAGAAGTGTTAAGATCTTCATCTCTTCTTCACCTGAGTTCTCCTGCTTTCAGGAAGTTCAACTCAGAGTTTCTTTGAAGAAGAAGAAGAAGAAGAATAGCTGCTTGAAGAGATTTCTTTTTGTTATTTATTTTCTTCCTGTAGCTCTTTCCTTCAGAATTTTCTGAAGAGTTTCTGCACTGAAGCAAGACTTCACCTGGACATCTTTGAGCCAGGGGGAGCCTTGATTCTTTAGAGCATTCTAGCTCAGTGCAAGCTTTTTGTGCTTCTCTAATCTATTGTAAAATAGAGAAGACATCTTAACCTTCTTCCCCCTCCTGTACAGGGTTATTACTCCCTTCAAAAGTATCCCTTGGTGGCAGGGCACCTGATCAAAAACCTGTGCTTGGTTTTTAGACACCTGATCAAAAGTCTAAAGGGTTTCTGAATCTACCTGAAGCAGATTCTGTTGGTGGCAGGGCACCTGATCAAAAACCTGAGTGGATTCCTACCGTGTGGGTAGAAGAGTGGACGTACCCAAGTTGTTTGGGGAACCACTATAAATTTCCTTGTGTCGTCTGGATTCAACTGTTTAATTCATGTACTGTGGCTGTGAATAGATATAACTAGGTTGCTAGTTGCTGTTTAGGTTTTCCAAGCTTTAACTGTAATTACAGTTAGCTTGTGTTTGCACATCACTTGTGTTAGGCTTTAAGGTTAAAACAAAATCTATAATCTCTTCATTCCGCACTTCACTCCAAGGGAGTTGGGTAGACAGTTAAGTTTTGTATTGTGCAAAATTTGATTACTCTATTCACCCCCCCTCTAGAGTAGTATCTATCCCTTCACTTTCAATTGGTATCAGAGCCAGGTTAACTGACTGTATAGGCTAACACCTAAGTCACAAGATCCTGATAGATACCAAGAGTTTATAGAAATTCTCTATCATGGCCCAGTCTAAGGATTATTCTAGCACCAGACCTCCAGCATGCAACTTAGCAAAGTTTGGCATCTGGAAGGCAAGGATCAAACTTTATATGAACTCTATTGATGAGAGTATTTTTGCTTCTATTTTGTCAGGTCCCCCAAGAGCACCTGCTGCAGCCACTGCCTCATCATCTGATATGAGTGCAGTGCCTCCTCCAGACTATAATGATGAGTACAAGAAGGCTAAAATTGCTGATGCCAAAGCAATGAACATACTGGCTCAGACTATGTCTGATGAAGTGTTCCAGAAGGTTGCTGATTGCTCTTCAGCAAAGGCCATGTGGGACACACTGAACCAGATTGTAGCTGGTTCAGCTGATGAAAGGAAGGACAGGAGGTCCAACCTTATCTCACAGTATGAGAACTTCAAGAAGACTGATGCTGAATCAGTTGAAGCGATGTACACCAGGCTCAGCTCAATCATCAATGAGCTGAGGACCCTTGACAAGGATATCTCATTGACAGAGGTCAATGATAAGATCCTTATGTGCTTCCCTAGCACATGGGATTTGAGGATCTGGCCAATCAAGGAAGCCAGAAGCACCAATGAGATATCAACTGAAGCCCTTCTCGGCAAGCTCAAATCTTTTGAGCAAGTGCTGAAGACAAGGGAAGCTGAAGCAGAAGCCAAGACCCCCACTCCAACAAGAAAAGAGCAATCTCTAGCTCTTAAAGCTGCTGAAGCCTCAGAAGGCAGCCAATCAAATGAGGAGCTCCATGGATTGTTGCAAAGAGATGCTCAAATGGGGAGAGAAGGAGTTCTTCAAGTATGAAAGAAGCAAGGTAGACGTACTACCAAACTAAAAAATTGTTATGGTTGCAGAAAGCCTGGACACATCTTGCCAGAGTGTCCAGGAAACAACAAAGGACAAGAAAAGAGAAAAGGAGCAGCACACAGGAAGCACTCCAAGCCATCCTCCTACAAGAACAAGAAAAGGAGAGAGGTTTCATTGCTGAAACCTGGAGTGATTCTGATGAAGAATCCTCATCTCAAGCTCTAGTGAGGATGAGGAGAAGAGGCAAAAGAAGTTTGATATGGCAATAGATGCCTGCAGCAACACTCTGCTGCAGAGAGTTCTGACTCGATGAGAAAATGCTGCTGATGAAGATGAGGTACTTTCATCTTAGATTTTACTCAGAAGATTAAGTTAGATTTAATCTCTATGTTTAGATTTATTAGTTCAGAAAAGAGATAAAAGAACTTAGAAATAGCTAGCTGACTCTGAATCAATAGCCTCTGAAAATGTTAGGTTAAAGGAAGAACTCACTACTTGTAGTGAAGAAATCAAATTTCTTAAAATAGAATTAGCTAAGTCTAAGAGATTAGAAGAATCCCTTAATGGTAGAAGCCTTAAGCTGTTAGAAATTACCAGCATGACCAACACTAGGTCAGGTAATGATAAATTAGGCTTAGGAACTTCTCCCAGTGAACCCCCAGTCCTCCTTAAAAATAACCTTTCAACTCCAGTGAACTTCATTTCAGCTAGTGGAAAGAAGAACACTGAGCAAGTAAACCTTGTAAATAAAACATTAAATAAGGCTAAGAGAGAAAAGAGAAAGAAATTTTTCAAAGAAATGCAAAGAGCGTCGAACGCCGCTCGACGATCGGATGCTCCATGGTCGAACGAAGCTCGACGATCTGAGCGCCCATCGTCGAACGTCGATCGACGATTTCAACATGATTTTCAAAATTATAATCCATTCCATAGAAACCTAAATGAAAATAGAAACCCTAGGTTTGTTGACCCATCATCTGCATGGAGAATCCCACCTAGGAGATCTCACCCACTAGGCTATCACCCTCAGCCTGCATTCTCTTATATTTCCAGTTTTTCTTATGTGAAAAACAAGGGACCCAAGGTTACCTGGGTCCACTCTGTCTAAATAATTGTTTTGTAGGTGAAGGCCTATCCAATCACTAAAAACAAGTGGTATTTGGATAGTGGATGCTCTAAGCATATGACAGGAAACAAAGAGCTTCTGTCAAAGTACAAAGCTAAGCTCGGCCCAAAGGTTATCTTTGGAGACTCCAGCTGTGGTCAGACAGAAGGATATGGCAAGATCACGATTGGAGCTGTTACATTCAAGAGAGTTGCTTATGTCAATGGACTGAAGCATAATCTGATTTCAGTTAGCCAGCTATGTGATGCTGGCTACCAGGTTTCTTTTTCTAACTCCTCTTGCAATATTACTTTAAATAATAATGTTGTTTTAATAGGTAATAGAATAGGCAATATATATTTAGTAGATTTTAATTCATCTCACTCTGAAATCTGCCTGTTTAATGAATTAACCCTTAATAATAATTCTTTATGGCATAAAAGGCTTAGTCATGTAAACCTGAAAAATATATCTAGGTTATCTAAGCACAACCTTGTTAGAGGCTTACCTTCTTGCCCCTACAAGAAGGAGAGTCTATGCAAGGCTTGTCAGCTAGGCAAGCAAACCAAGAATTCATTAAATCTGTAAATAAAAGTGATTCTCCTAGAATCCTGTATTTATTACATTTGGACCTTTTTGGCCCAATAAATGTACAGAGTTTAGGAGGGAAGTATTACACTTTAGTAATTGTAGATGACTTCTCTAGGTTCAGTTGGGTTTTCTTTTTGAGAACTAAGTCTGATAACTTCAAAGCCCTTACAGACTTTCTACTTTGTGTGCAGACTGAGTACTCTACTCATGTGGCCTTGATCAGAAGTGATCATGGTACTGAGTTTGACTCTCTTCTCATGCAAGAATTCTGTGAGAGAGAAGGTATCAAACATAGCTTCTCAGCTCCTAGAACTCACCAACAAAATGGGGTAGTTGAAAGGAAGAATAGAACACTAATTGAAGCTGCTAGCACATTGTTGGCAGATGCTAACATGCCTCTATCCTATTGGGCAGAAGCTGTTAGTACAGCCAACTATGTCTTGAATAGAAGTTTGATACACAAACTTAAGTGTAAAACTCCTTATGAGTTGCTTAAAGGAAAGAAACCAAAAATTAATTACTTTAGAATTTTTGGCTGTACTGTTTATATTCATAACAATAATAAAGAATATATTAGAAAATTTGAAGCAAAAGCTTCAATGGGAATCATGCTTGGATATTCCCAAGTAAGCAAAGCTTATAGGGTTTATAACAAATCAACCTGTAAAATAGAAGAATCTGTGCATGTGACTTTTGATGAGTCTCAGATGTTTTACAAGGAGAAAGAAAATTCTCCTTCATCTAGTTCTTTGCAGGTACATGATGCCCCTCAAGAAATCCTTCAACTTTCAACTCTTCAGATCACTGAATCAGACAGTGATGAAGACATTGCTGAAGCTGTTGAAGCTGTTGTTGTTCCACCAACAGTAGATCAAATTCCTCCTGAGGAATTAATCCCAACTGTTGCTGAAGATCACATCCCACCTGCTGATATTGTCACACTTAGAGATCATCCTACATCTCAAGTGATTGGAGACATATCAGCTGGTGTGCAAACAAGACATCAATTAAGACAGGATGTGATGCATGCTTGTTTCCTCTCACAGGTTGAGCCCCTCACCTTTAAAGATGCAGAGCTAGATCCCCACTGGATCATTGCAATGCAAGAGGAGCTCAATCAGTTTGAGAGATGTAAAGTTTGGACTTTGGTTCCAAGACCTAAAGGCCAACTGATCATAGGCACCAAGTGGGTGTATAGAAACAAGTTAGATGCAAATGGAATAATAGTAAGGAATAAAGCTAGGCTTGTAGCTCAGGGCTACAGACAGGAGGAAGGTATAGACTATGACCAAACCTTTGCTCCTGTTGCAAGGCTAGAAGCAATAAGGATCTTCTTGGCCTATGCAGCCTACATGAAGTTTAAGGTGTTCCAAATGGATGTCAAAAGTGCATTCCTAAATGGTGAGCTTAAGGAAGAGGTGTTTGTTGAACAACCACCAGGGTTTGTTTCATCAACTCAGCCCTCTCATGTTTTCAAGTTGCAAAAAGCTCTTTATGGACTAAAGCAAGCTCCTAGGGCCTGGTATGAGACCTTAGCTAGTTTCCTGTTAGAGCACAACTTCACTAGGGGAGTAGTTGATAGAACCCTGTTCGTTAAGCATCACAAGGACACAATCCTGTTAGTTCAGGTGTATGTAGATGATATTATCTTTGGCTCCACTGATCCCAAACTGTGCAAAAAGTTTTCCAACTTGATGCCTTCTAAGTTTGAGATGAGTAGCATGGGTGTGCTGTCTTACTTTCTTGGTCTCCAAGTTAAGCAAGATGCTGATGGTATCTTCATCTCCCAATCCAAATATGCCAAGGAATTGGTAAAGAAATTTGGGATGGCTGATGCTTCAGCAATGCCTACACCCATGGCTACTAATGTAGTTATTGATTCTGATGATCACGGCAAGCCAGTTGATCAAAAGAATTATAGGGCCATTGTTGGTTCCCTATTATATCTAACTGCAAGTAGGCCAGATATAATGTTTGCTACATGCCTTTGTGCTAGATTCCAGGTCAACCCCAAGGAATCTCATCTGATTCTTCTAAAAAGAATCCTGAGATACCTGAAAGGATGTCCAAATCTAGGACTTTGGTACCCAGCTGAGTCAGAGTTTGAATTAATTGGATATTCTGATTCTGACTATGCTGGTTGCAGAGTTGACAGGAAGAGCACCTCAGGAACTTGCCAGTTCCTGGGAGAGAGATTGGTCTCTTGGTTCTGTAAGAAGCAGGCTTCTGTCTCAACTTCAACTGCAGAGGCTGAATATATAGCTGCTGCTAGTTGTTGTTCACAGATCCTGTGGATTCAAAACCAGCTTGTGGATTATGGTTACTCACACAAGAACACCAAGATCATGTGTGATAGTACCAGTGCCATCTCAATTGCACAAAATCCAGTGCACCACTCTAGAACGAAGCACATTGAGATTAGGCACCATTTCCTGAGAGATTGTGTGGAAAAGAACAAGATCTGTCTTGAGTTCATATCCACTGAGTTTCAGAGAGGTGATATATTCACCAAGCCTTTAGATGAACAGAAGCATCTGTTCTTTTTAGTCCAACTAGGCATGATCAATGGACGAGACTAAGTGTGACGATATCTGCCTATGTTGAGGTCTGCTTGAAGATCGTCGAACGATGATCGAAGATCGTCGAACGGATTGAGCCTATCGTCGACCTCTGGTTAATGATAGCTTATCTGTTTGAAGATCGTCGATCGACGTTCGACCATCGTCGAACAGGCTGAGCTCATCGTCGATCTCCGGACGACGACAGCCTGTTGGTTGAGAAGCCAGAAATAGTCGAACGATTGTCCGACTACTCTGCTTCTGAGCCGATCGTCGAACGGCCGTTCGACTATCGGTTCAAGATCTTTTTAAATAGACCGACTATATCCGGTTCAATATAAAGCCGATAGTCGACCTAGGTTAAAAGATCTGTTGCTTTATCGTCGACGGAACGTGCCCTTTCGCATTCTGCTTTCCCGCTTGCGATTTTCTGCCGCTCCGTCCCCTTCGTCTTCCTCCTCCTTCTCGCGTTTCTCCAGCGATTCTATGGCGATTTCCCCAGCTGTTCTAGCCGTCGTCAAGTTCGATGCAGGATTCAGTGTAGATTTTGAAGCTTTCAGCAGTTGCGATGCCGGGATAGTGGAAGTCCTCCAGCTCTGCAGAGATCAAGGTTTAGAGAAGCTGATGTCTGAAAGGATCAAGATTAACATTCCAGAAATAAAAGAATGGGCTTTCACGTCGTCTTCCACAGACGAATCGATGATCGGTACCATCGGCGGAGTAGAAGCTATCCTAACTCCGGCCGTTCTTTCTGATGTTTTTGGTTTAGTTATTGGTGATGAAGATTATGAGCAAGATGCTCAGGAGTTCGGAAGGATGCTGGTCGAGCTGGGACATGCCGAGGGCATTCCCACCAAGCTGCTCAAGGTAAACTTCCCCTTCAAGATCAAGTTCCTCGCTGAGGTAGTCGGAAAAGTGCTTCTGGGCAAGCACTCTGCCCATGATAACATAACAAGACAGCAATTCGCACTTATGTGTGCAATTGTTAATAGGAAAAGGATCGATTGGGCTGCTGTTCTGTTTGATTTAATCAGGAAGAAGACAGGAAAGAAGGAAGTCACCCTGGGAAGGGTTATTGGTATTTTCCTGAAGGAGAAATTCCCCCAGCTGCTGAGTTCTGCCGCAACAACCATCAATGCCAGCAAGAAGATGGATCCCCATCTGTTCTCAAAGTGGAAGAGGACATTCGTGAAATCTGCTCCAGCGCAATCTGAGGACACAAGGACTGCTTCAGTCGCTCCTCAACCTAGTGAAGCTGGCTCAGCTCTTCCTTCCTCCTCCTCTGCTTTGCCGTCTGCCTCAGTTGAAGTACCATCAACTTCAGCTGAGGTACGACCTTCTTCTTCTGCTGCACCTGAAACAACTATGGTTGTTCCTCGGTCTCCTCCAGCCTCTCCTCTCCCTGCTCATCTGGTTAGGATATCTGCTCCTAGTTTTGATTTGCTAGGATCAGAGAGATTCCCTACTCCTCCTGCATCTCCTCATGCATCTCCTGTTAATTCACCAGTTCATTCTCCATCCCCTGCTCCCTCTCTTGCTCCATCTCCAGTTCGATCCCCTGTCCCCATTATTTCTCATCCCAGCACATCTACCATTTCTGCTGCTGCTCCATCCACCTCTCTTCCATCATCTTTTGAAATCTCTCCTGAGATTCTCATTCGCATCGTGGAGCTGATTACCCCGTCGATCAAAACCATGATTGACGAGGCAATCGCTCCCCTTGCTGCCTCCATTGACCGTCTAACTGCCTCCATCCAATCCATTTCTAAATCAGCTGAGCCATCTACCTCTAGGGGCCTGGTTTCAGTAGCTACTGAAATCAGGCAGGGGAGATGTTCAATGAAGATGTCTCAGACCTTCCTGCTTCCCCTCCAGCTGAAATAGAGATAGCTCCAGATGTTGTCGTATCTGTCCAGCCAGAATCTGCTCAAGTTGAGCCAGAAGAAGTTCCAGATGTTGTTATGACTGTTCAGGAAGAGACAGCTCCTGCTGAGAAAGAGATTGTTCCAGCTGAGGATGTGGTAACTCCAGCTGAGGAAGAGAGTGCTCCAGTTAAGCAAGTTTTAGCTCCAGTCTTGACTGAGAAAGAAATATCAGATGGTATCCTGCTATCAGAAATTGCAGTGAAAGTATGCTTAGAAGATCTAACCTCTCCTATGATTGCCAGATTCCTGGAAGGAATCATAACCTCTTATCTGAATGAATGCTGGGAGATGGTTAAATATGAAGGTAATTCCCTAATCCGGTTTATTGATGAGTCAATTTATTTGCTTGCTGGTGAATACCTTGAAGGAATGATTCAAGCTTATTTAGCAGATCTGTGTTCTTGATTCTACAGATATTATTAAAGAAGATTTAACTGCCCAGAAAATAGCAGTTGTTTCTGTGGCTGCTCCAAGTGATTCTGATACTCAATTAGATCCAGAATTGGATGTGTTTTTAGATGATAAAGAGGATGAAAATCAAGAGGAAATCAAAGTTGATTCTCCTGTTTTAAGTTTGGAAGAAATTCAAGCAAGGGCTGCTTGGGACTTAAGAGTAAAATCTTTACAAGAAAAAGAGAAAGATTTGCAATTTGAGAAGTCATCCATCTGGGATGACTCTCCTGGTCTAGATTTAGACTCCCTTCAGGCTTTGGATGCCATGGAAGAAGAAAGGGAGAAATCTGTTTCAAAGCTTAAAGAAAAGGCTGTCTCAGAAGCCTATGATCCCTATGAGAACCCTCCATCATCCCATTCTGATGATGATGATGATTCAGATGTGTCTGAAAATTCAAAGAAAAAGAAATCTGCTGCTAAGAAAAGAAAAGCTCCTCCTCCTCCTCCAAATAAGGATAATGACATTCCCTATTATATTTTGAAGGGCATTGACCCCAAATCTAAAGATTTTCAGCATTGGATGAGGTTTTCGAAAAATCAGCAAAAAGAAAGGAAGAGAGCTAAGAGGTATGACAGTCCAGTCTCCAGATGGACTCCCAAAGGTCCTCCTCCACCTCCAGGTGCAGGAGCCTCTGGGAATCTACCTGCTAATCAATCTGCAGCCTATGGAAAATCTGCGTCTGCTCAGCACCAACCAAGACAAAGTCATCAAAGTTCACAAAGCAAATCATCTTATGGATCTCAAAGACCAATGAAGGAGGTTGTGGCCCAAAGACCAACCTTTTCCCCACCTCCTTCTCCAGTTCAATCTGAGAAGAGTGTTTCGAAAGGTAAATAGTTTACAGTGTTTTAAAACCTTCTAGCAAGTCCTTTTTGCTAAGTTTTCTAATGTTTTATCTAGATATAATAGCTGCTGCTTCTCCAGAGCCCGTATATGAAAATCCTGAGCTAGATCCTAATTTTAGGATGGCTCGCTTTCAAGAGCTTGTAGGAGCAGCCCAAATAAGAAAAGCAAGAGCTGAAGGTAAAGATACAACTGGCTTTACTACAATGTCAGCATATAGAAAGAAAGAATTTGAGAAATTCCAAGTCAATCCTGAGATATTTGATCCAGCAAAGTACATGGAAAAACATCCTGAAGCTGTTGTCCCCAGAGCTACAGAACTAAAGATCATTGGGGCTCAGGATCTGAAGATATCAAAGAAGGAATCAGATGACCCTCTTCGAAAAATTTCCTTTGTCTCTAGTTCTTCTGATCCGTTACCTGACCCTAAAGATTCTTGATAGTTTGATAAAACTGCTGTGTTATATTTATTTATCTGATTGATAATCTGCCAGTTTATTGCTATCTATCTGTTGAAATTATTTTGTTTATTTTATTGCTAGCTGTTTTAGTTTTTGAGAGACTTAACTCAAATAGGGGGAGATTGTTGGTACCCTAGTTTGATTTGAGTTTAGTCTTCTCCTTTGTGCTCCTTGACCCAAGAAATATCTATGGTCAATGGTTAGGAGTCTAGCTGTAGAGTCCTCGCTTTTCCAAATTGAGAATTTGGTAAAGTAGGTTTTTCGTTCGACCATAGTCGAACGCCGTTCGACTATCGTCTATCGACTGATCGACGATCGTCTATCAGTTGGTCGACGCCTTGGTCTGCGCTGATAGTTCGACTATCTGTTGATAGTTCGACTATCTGTTCTGCGCTGATAGTTCGACTATCTGTTGATAGTTCGACTATCTGTTCTGCGCTGATAGTTCGACTATCTGTTGATAGTTCGACTATCTGTTCTGCGCTGGTAGTTCGACTATCTGTTGATAGTTCGACTATCTGTTCTGCGCTGATAGTTCGACTATCGGTTGATAGGTCGACTATCTGTTCTGCGCTGATAGTTCGACTATATGTTGATAGATCGACTATCTGTTTGTTTTGATAGTTCGACTATCTTTTGATAGATCGACTATCTGTTGTCTGAGGTAGGTCGACTATCTGCTTGATAGCTCGACTATCTCTGTGCGCTTGATAGCTCGACTATCTGTCCTAGATAGATCGACTATCTGGTAGTTCGACTATCTGTCCTGATAGTTCGACTATCTGCTGCGGTAGCTCGACTATCTGTTTGATAGCTCGACTATCTGGATCGTTCGACTATCTGCCCGGTAGTTCGACGATCTCCTGGCGTCGTTCGACGATCTTCAAAGGTCGTTCGACGTTTTCTGTCTGCCTTTGGATTTTGTATTTATTTATTATATTTAATTATTTAATACATTTTCTGGCACGATATTTTAAGCTGTATGATAAAGTTTCCAGGCATTATTTGCTCTATTCTTATTGCCTGAGTTAAAATCTTTTAAGATAAAGTTGTTTGTCTTATTAGCTGTCTATTTAAATTACTTTATCTGTTGTCAGCCCCTTTATAGCCGTTAGACTGAAAAGTCTTCTTTTGCTATAAAGAGATAGTTTCTGATGTGACTTTATTTAGTCTATCTGATTATTTGATTTAAGCCTGCAGCTTCTTAGAAAGAGGTTTATTCCTTTTTATGGAATGTTTTGCTGCAGAAATATTTCTGTCTTCTTGATATTTACAGCCCAGGTCTCAAGGCTTAGAAGAAGACAAACAATTCAAATGGAAGAGAGCCGTTGCTTGATGATGATATAAAAAGAACCCTTTGCAGAAGGATTCAAGCTAGTCAATAGAAGTGTTACACACATATTCAAAAGCACTCAAGCCTTCATCAAGCTCAAGTTTCCTGCTCTCAGCAAACTCCATCTAACTGAGAAGTGTTAAGATCTTCATCTCTTCTTCACCTGAGTTCTCCTGCTTTCAGGAAGTTCAACTCAGAGTTTCTTTGAAGAAGAAGAAGAAGAAGAATAACTGCTTGAAGAGATTTCTTTTTGTTATTTATTTTCTTCCTGTAGCTCTTTCCTTCAGAATTTTCTGAAGAGTTTCTGCACTGAAGCAAGACTTCACCTGGACATCTTTGAGCCAGGGGGAGCCTTGATTCTTTAGAGCATTCTAGCTCAGTGCAAGCTTTTTGTGCTTCTCTAATCTATTGTAAAATAGAGAAGACATCTTAACCTTCTTCCCCCTCCTGTACAGGGTTATTACTCCCTTCAAAAGTATCCCTTGGTGGCAGGGCACCTGATCAAAAACCTGTGCTTGGTTTTTAGACACCTGATCAAAAGTCTAAAGGGTTTCTGAATCTACCTGAAGCAGATTCTATTGGTGGCAGGGCACCTGATCAAAAACCTGAGTGGATTCCTACCGTGTGGGTAGAAGAGTGGACGTACCCAAGTTGTTTGGGGAACCACTATAAATTTCCTTGTGTCGTCTGGATTCAACTGTTTAATTCATGTACTGTGGCTGTGAATAGATATAACTAGGTTGCTAGTTGCTGTTTAGGTTTTCCAAGCTTTAACTGTAATTACAGTTAGCTTGTGTTTGCACATCACTTGTGTTAGGCTTTAAGGTTAAAACAAAATCTATAATCTCTTCATTCCGCACTTCACTCCAAGGGAGTTGGGTAGACAGTTAAGTTTTGTATTGTGCAAAATTTGATTACTCTATTCACCCCCCCTCTAGAGTAGTATCTATCCCTTCACTTTCAGGTTTCATGACCCTGGTCAACTCGGCCCGGTCCTTGGAGAAGGACATGAGAAGTGTACAAGCTAAGAAGGAATCCAGTGGGAAGAAACCGGAGTTTAAAGTGCCGACTTCAAAGTCTGGCTTTCGAAGGTGGAACAAGAAGGCTAGGACGTCAGGTCCAGCTTCTTCTGCAGGTGCCTCGGGGGCAACTACAAACCGAACCCCGGGAGCTTGTTTCACGTGTAGAAATACGGGTCACTTTTCCCACGATTGCTGGAGCGGATGCCCAAAGTCCGAGAGAAAACAAGGAGCTACTTACGAAGAGAAGGGCAAGGCAGTTGAGTCAACCGCGTCCCACTATGCTCCGACTCAGCCTAGAGTCTACAACTTGGGGCAGCAGGAGGCCATTAAACAAGCGGATGTGGTGACAGGTATGAGTTAATTTATAGCAAGTTAACTTAGATACTATTGTTTATTGCTTGTTAGCCTAATATTGTTTGCGTAGGCTTTGTTTTGATTAGCGATAGTCCGGCACGGGCACTGTTCGATACGGGAGCTTCACACTCCTTCTTGTCCGAAAATTTTATATCGCGCATCGGAGTCCCTTCTTCGATGGCGAAGGACATGTTGGATGTGCTGCTACCTAATGGGTGCTCGATGCGTGCGGACAGAGTGTGCGCTTTAAAGGTTCACATAGGGAGCCAAGAGTTCGACTTGCTAGCGTCATTGCTGCCGCTAGTAGAGTTCGACGTTATCTTTGGGATGGATTGGCTTTTAGATCATAAGGCTTGGATTGATTGCGACCGGAAGGAGGTCAAGCCGGGTGTTGGACGGGAGACAACATTCGAGGGACTCAAGGGGTCGAGCAAGACGCTGATGTCTGCTCTTCAGGTAGTAAAGGCAGTTCGTGCTGGTGAAGAGCTGTTCTTCGCAATAGTGGGGGCTGTGGAGCCAAAGTCCACATTGGATAGCATCCCCGTGGTTTGTGAATACCCCAATGTGTTCCCGGATAGTCTTCCCAGAGCCCCACCGCAGCGGGAGATTGATTTCACCATCGAGCTCATACCGGGGGCCAAACCCGTATCACGTGCTCCGTATAGGTTTGCGCCGAAGGAAATGGCAGAGTTGAAAGTTCAGCTAGAGGAGCTAGTGGAGCAAGGTTATGTGTGTCCAAGCTCGTCGCCTTGGAGCGCACCGGTCCTCTTCGTTAAGAAGAAGGATGGTAGTATGCGGCTATGTATCGACTACAGAGAGTTGAACAAGCTGACGGAGAAGAACAAGTACCCGATCCCGAGGATTGATGATCTGTTCGATCAGTTAGTTGGATCGTCGGTATATTTTAAGTTGGACTTGAAGTCGGGGTACTATCAGTTGAGGATAAGGGAATGTGATATCCCGAAGACGGCGTTCAGCACAAGGTATGGGCATTTCGAGTTCACGGTCATGCCGTTTGGACTGATGAATGCGCCATCAGTGTTTATGGACTTGATGAACAGGACGTTCCGAGATTTCCTGGACCTCTTTGTGATCGTCTTTATTGACAATATATTGGTGTACTCGCAGTGCGAAGAAGATCACTTCAAGCACTTGCATCTGGTGTTGGAGACTTTGAGGAGGAATGAGCTGTATGCGAAATTCTCCAAGTGCGAGTTCTGGCTACCCTCAGTTGCGTTCCTTGGTCACATTGTTAGTGGGGAAGGTATAGCGGTGGATCCGGCGAAGATCGTTGCGATACGGGAGTGGCCTGCGTTGTCTTCTGTCGCGGAAGTCCGTAGTTTTCTCGGGCTTGCCGGATATTACAGGCGCTTCGTAGAGAACTTCTCGCGGATAGCGCTACCCCTCACGAAGTTGACAAGGAAAGATCAGAGATTCTTGTGGACGCAGGAGTGCGTGCAAGCTTTTGAGGAGCTGAAGAGACGGTTGACCACGGCGCCAGTGCTTAGTTCGTCGAGTGGGACCGAGGGCTTCGAGGTTTATAGTGATGCCTCGGGTAGTCGTTTGGGCTTTGTGCTGTTGCAGCATGGGAGCGTGATAGCTTATGGATCGCGTCAGCTAAAAGTGCATGAAATGAACTATCCAGTCCACGACATGGAGTTTGCGGCCGTGATATTTGCACTTAAGATGTGGAGGCACTACCTATACGGCGTAAGGGTCGATATTTACACCGATCACAAGAGCCTGAAGTACTTGTTGGATCAGAAGGATCTTAACATGAGGCAGAGGAGGTGGATGGAGTTCCTGGGGGACTACACCTTCAAGATTCATTATGTACCCGGGAAGGGTAATGCGGTGGCTGATGCGTTGAGTTGCAGGGCTCCCGCCCAAGCCAACTGGTTGTCGGTGCATGATGAGCAGCAGTTACGGGAGTTGGAGGAGCTTGAGATCTGTTGCGTTGACAAGCAGACGAGCGCCAAAGCAATGTTGAACTAGACAGAGGTTCAGTATGACCTGGCTGATCGGGTTCGGCAGGCATTGGAGTTAGATGACTCTATGAAGGAGCTTATGGAGGAAGCGTTGGATGGGTCAAATTCCCAATTTTCATTGGAAGATGGGTTGTTAAGGAAGGATCATCAGTTGTCGTCTCAAGCGGGAGTAACCTACGGGCGGAGTTGATGTACGAGGCTCATCATACCAAGGACTCGATCCACCCAGGGAGCACAAAGATGTACCGTGACCTCAAGAAGCTGTTTTGGTGGCCGGGGCTTAAGAAAGACGTAGCGTTGTTTGTGGCTAAGTGCCAAACGTGCGCCTTGGTGAAGGCGGAGTGCCAAAAGCCGGGAGGATTTCTGAAGTCCTTTCCTATACCGGAGTGGAAGTTAGACGCCATATCTATGGACTTTGTGCATGGGTTGCCAAGGTCGCAGAAGGGGAACGACGCCATCTGGGTGATCGTAGATCGGTTAACTAAGGTGTCGCATTTCATTCCGCATAGGAAGAACGACTCGGTGGAGAAGTTGGCAAAGCTATATGTGGACAATATAGTTAGACTGCATGGTGTGCCTCGCAGCATTATGAGTGATTGCGATGGGCGTTTCACGTCCAATGATTGGAGGTTGGTGCAACAGATGCTGGGGACAAAGTTGAAGTTCAGCACAGCCTTCCATCCGCAGACGGATGGGCAGACCGAGAGAGTCAATAGAACGATGGAGGACACGCTCCGCATGTGTTTTCTAGACTTCGGGAAGCATTGGGAGGACCACCTGTATTTGGTGGAGTTCGCGTACAACAATAGCTACCAGGCAAGTATCCAAATGGCGCCCTTTGAGGCCCTATATGGTAGAAAATGTCGCACGCCGTTGTCTTGGTTAGAAACGGGTGAGGCAAGGTTGTACAAGAAGCATGAGGTGGAGAGTGCTACCTCATTGGTGCGGATCATTCGGGAGCGCTTGTTGATCGCTCAGAACAGGCAGGCGAAGTATTATAATGCCAAGCACCGGAACGTGGAGTTCACGATAAGCGATTGGGTATACTTGAAAGTGAAGCCGTTCAAGGGGGTTTCGCGGGTGATATGCTTGAAGAAGCTGAGCCCAAGATACCTTGGACCTTTTGAGGTTCTGGAGCGAGTCGGCGAAGCGGCATACCGTTTGAGGCTATTGGTGGAGTTGAGTGGGCTACACTCTGTATTTCACATCTCTGTATTGCGGAAGGCGGTGCAAGAGCCTTCATAGGTGATCGCAGTTGATCAAGTGCCGGTGGACGAGGGGTTGACGACTAGGGTCAAGCCCATTTGTATTGAAGACTCTGAGGTCAAGAGGATTCGTAACAAGAAGATCCGGATGGTTAAGGTCTGGTGGGATAATTGCGGTCGGGAGGAGCTCTCTTGGGAACGGGAGAAAACAATACTGGAGGAGTACCCGGAGTTATTCCGCTCAGGTACCGTTAAAAGCCTTCAGTTCCTGTCATTTTCCTTTAGTAAATTTCGTGGGCGAAATTCTTTTAAGGGGGAGAGAGTTGTAACACCCCGAAACTCAAAAGAGGGACGAGTGACGTTTTAAGCCCAATCTGAATTTTGGAGCAAGTGTCACGGGCGTGACACGAGCGTGACACGGGCGTGTCACGGGCGTGACACAGGCGTGTTCGGCCACGAGTCATGTGGTCGACGTTTTGACGATCAGAGATCGTCGAGTTGAGGCACACGGCCTGGGACACGGGCGTGTCACTTTGGGCAGTTTTCTGAGTCATGCACACGGGACATGACACGGGTAAAGACATGGGCCCAGACACGGGCGTGTCACATGCGACACGGGCGTGTCGGGTGCCGTTTCGCAGGCCGTGTCCTTCTAGGGTTGGGAAAGCTGCCCGATTGCATACGGGGGAGGGGGGGGCATGACACGGGTCTCGACACGGGCGTGTCACAGGTGACACGGGCGTGTCGGAGGCCGTGTCGAATGCCGTGTGCTTTTTTTCGAGTCGGCGAGACGGCGAATGGGTGACACGGCCGTGTTGCAACCCGTGTTCGGCCCAGATTTTGTAATTTTAGGCCTAATCGTGGCCGTCCGTTTTCTTGTCTTGGGATCCGATGGCTGGGATTGGTCCTGAGGGGCTTAAGTCCGGGAATAGGGTTTAGAATCCCTCACTTCCCTTGGTTGACTCTCTTTCTAAAGTTAGAGAGAGGAGAGAGCTTGGAGGAAGAAAGAGAAGCTAGATCCAGTCACCGGCGGAGCTTCGGAGCTCCAAATTGCGAGCCGTCTTCGGATTCGCGGAGGCAAGGAGATTGCGGTGCTTTTCATCCGCGTAGTTTTTCATGGCGGTGCGGAAGAACGCAAGGGTAACAATTCTCATCCTAGGGCATGTGAAGCCCTCTTTTCCTCTGCATAGGAAGCCCGCTCTTGTGAGTGAGCGAAGAGTTGGAGTGTTCCTTGGGGTAGATATGTGAAGTCCCCCTTATATAAAGTATGTATGCGAAAACGGGCATAGGCATTGTGTGTGAAGCCTATCCGGACAAGTAGAGCCGGATCGGTGATGTTGCATTGCATATTAACCGGGGAAGACTCCGGGTGTTTGTGCGTTTTTCGAGTTTTCTACGTGGTAGATTGCAACAGGGAGCCTTGGAGACTAACTCCAAGGTGCACCCGGAAAATTGGGCAAAAGCGGGTTTTGCCAACATGGTGGCCGGGGAGCAAATTTTAACATAACTGTGTTATGTGCTTGTGTGATCGAATTTTGGGATCCGGGAGAAGCTTGGCCCTCACGTACGTCTTAATGTGACTATGCGGTGTGAGCAACGGGCAAGTGGACGCGGACCTGGGGCTATGCGGTTTGTTGACAGACATCTGAAAAAGAGACTGGCCATTGGCATGGTTGTGCGAGTCTTAGACATGGATCGAAAAGACTAGATTGCTTACGAGTTTTGCCATCCAAGGGGTGGTGGTGAAGCCACGGATTTTGACTGGATTCACCAAGTATGTGCCCTAAGTGCACGGGGTGTGTGGCAGTGCGAGCCTACGCCTGTGATGTAGTGTGATTACACTATTAACTGTTGCTTATACTAATAAAGTGCAGGGAGAGAGCATCGCCGCCTCAATTCTGGAGGCGGGGTCGTTATAATTTGGTAAGCATAGCTGACCGTTGGTTCTATTTGCCACCGGGCGGTGGTTTGTTACTTGCAGGTGTTGCGGAGCCGAGCGGGAAATAGCGGGCTAAAGCCCAAGTTGCTGAGCCGGCCCTCGAAGGCCTAATTTTGAGTGTTTCATTGTAATCATGTGTGGCCGGCCTGCGAGCCGAAGTATGAAAACACTTTTATATCAAGCAAAATGTGTAAGGCCTTAAGGCCATTTCTATTTTCTGTGTATTGAAACATTCCTACGGTTGTTATTGTAGTGGACATTCATGCTTTTGGCAGGGTTCTTAATTGTGCAACTTAATTTTAATGCTTCCGCTAGGTGTTGTGTAGGACGTGCAATTGGTTGAATGGTTTCAACGCGTAACCAACCGGTCTATCCGTAGTATATTGCGTCGGGCCCCTGCCGGACCTACTACTATATACTATGTGACGGATAGGGGTGTTACATGCCTCCTCATTTTCTGATCTTGGGATGTGTTCAATAGTGAAACTTTTGAATCTACCAACTTCAACTTTTACAAGAGTAAGATACTTCTTCAACATAGGCTCCCTGGTCTCAAAGTTACCGAGAACTTGTGACGCCATCACCAGAGAGTCAGTCTTCATGTGCACATGGTCAATTCTGTGCTCTCTTGCAAGCCTCAAGCTTGCTAAATAGGCTTCATACTCCGCCTGGTTATTTGTAACTGGATAATAGAACTTGATTGCCTCCTCAAGTTTGATGCCATTTGGATTGATCAGAACCACTCCTGCTCCAAAAGAATTTCTTCCTGAGGCACCATCAACATAGATGGTCCAAGCCAAAGGAGACCTTTCTGCTTGATTAGAACTAGACTCTGCAGTATCAATCAGGAAATCTGCTAGCACCTGAGCTTTGATAGTTGTCCTAGGCACATAAGAAATTTCAAACTCACTTAATTCAATTGCCCATTTAGCCATCCTGCCTGAATGCTCTGGTCTCTCCAGTACACTTTTCAAAGGCTGATAAGTGACTACTTGAACTGAGTGTGCCTGGAAGTAAGGATGGAGTCTATGAGTAGACATAACCAATGCCAAGGCCAACTTCTCCAAGATTGGATATCTCATTTTTGTATCTTTGAGAATATGGCTGACATAGTAAACAAGGAACTGCCTCCTGTTTTCTTCTTGAATGAGAACCGAGCTGACCGCCTCAGGTCCAACTCCTAAGTATAAGAACAACATCTCCCCTGATCGTGGGCTCTACAGTAAAGGTGTTGAAGTCAATTGTCTTTTTAACTGTTCAAAGGCTTGGGAGCACTCTTCTGTACATTAAAACTTGGACGCTCCTCGAAGAGTTTTAAAGAACGATGCACTCTTATCTCCAACTCAAGAGATAAACCTCCCGAGACCTGCCAAACTCCCCCCAACCTGCTGAACTTCTTTTGGAGAATGGGGAGGAGCCATATCAAGGATGGCTTTAACTTTGTCAGGGTTAGGGAAAAGCCCTTCTGGAGTAAGGAGATTACCAATGAATTTCCCCTTACTCGCCCCAAAAGTACACTTTGATGGGTTGAGCTTCATTTTATATCTACGCAGAGTAGAGAAAGTCTCTGTTAGATCTTGCAGGGGTAGTGAAAGAGACTTTCTTTTGACCAGAAGATCATCCACGTACACCTCAAGGTTTCTTCCTTTTTGTTCCTTAAACACATGATCCATCATGCGCTGATTGGTCACACCAGCATTTTTAAGCCTGAAGGGCATTACGAGATATCAATAGCAACCATCGTTGGTAATAAAGGACGTATGAGCAACGTCAGGCTTATGCATTCTTATTTGGTGGTAGACAGAGAATGCATCTAAAAAACTCATAAAAGAGTACTCTACCGCAGAATCAACTAAAGAATCTATTCGAGGCAAGGGGTAAAAATCTTTGGGGCACGCTTTATTTAAACGAGTAAAATCCACACACATTCTCCACTTCCCTCCTAGTTTCTTAACCATTACAACATTTGATATCCAGGTAGGGTATTGAATTTCACAAATAAAATTCGCTTTGAGGAGCTTTGAGACCTCCTCTCTTATTGGATCAGCGAGCTTCGTTGCCACATCCCTCTTCAACTACTGTACTTGCTTGAAGTTGGGATCATCATTGAAATGGTGGCAAGCAACATCCGGATCAATGCCTGACATGTCCTCCGCTGCCCAAGCGAAGACAACCAGGTTCCTCAGGAAACAAGAGATCAACTCGGCCTTTTGATCATCTGGTAACTCCGAGTTGATGGAGAGCTTCCTCTCCTCCCACTCAGCAATGGGGACTCCTTACGTAACCTAGGCAGGTTCCAGGTGAGCTCCTTCACTATCCACAACAGCCTCTGACTGAGAAGATGCTTATGCTGCTGGTGGGAAGACGGGAGGGGCGATTTCAGTCATGTTGACTGTTCGAAGATAGCACTCTCTAGCATGCTTTGGGTTGCTCCTGACCCTGCATGTCCTGCCATCAGCATAAAACTTGATTGTAAGGTGGTAAGTCAAAACCACCGCTTGATATTTGTTAAGAAAAGGCCTTCCAAAGATTGTATGATAACAACTAGGAGCATCGACCACTATTAACTGAATTGGCTTGATCGCTCCTCCAAGCTTTACCGAGAGAGTGACGCTCCCCTCGACTTCTTTCCTTTCTCCCGAAAAATCATAGAGTGGCCCTTCGGTAAAAAGCAAAGGCTTCTCAGTTACCAGGGCCTCGAAGGTTTACTTGAAATGGAGATTGACTGAGCTGCCTGTATCAATTAGAATTCTATCCATTTTATAATCTTCAATGGCTGCCTTGACTACAACAGCATCATTGAAGGATTGGCAGTCTGAGGAAGATCTTCGTGGCCAAAGAAAATATCTCCACCAGATAGAGTAGAGTAGGAAGTAAAGGCGACCTCTACCCGACAAACCCTCACTATTGAAGACTTCCGAGCAGCTTCGGTCCCTTCTCCTCCATGAATGTAGAAGAGTCGCCCCTGGGCACCCTCATCATCTGCATTAAAACACTCAGGTCGAACATTTATAGGCCCCAGACAGACTACTTCCTCTATCTCCACACACTCCAACTGAACTTCAGCCACCTCCTTGCCCTTGGAGGTGGAAGGCTTCGAAGAATCACTTTTCTTGCCCAGATCCTTGATCTTGCCCTCGACAAGCAATCTTTCAACCAACTGTTGATGAGTCCGATTTATATAGTGTTTTTCGAACTCATCTGGGCTAGTTTTATCGCACTTGCACTTCACTTTTAGTATGTTATCGATGAAATTTCATTTATTCTTCTTATCACATTTAATGCACTATTTTGGCCCAAGGGTGTGCAATTGTGCATTCTTTTATTGGGGGTAAGCACATAGTGCTCCCCATGGTTCTTTTTGTTTATTTTATACTGTGTATTATTGCTGGGAGTTGGTTCTCCAGTTGGTTTCATTGTTATACAGCTAGTTGCGACGTCCCGAATTCCATTTACAAATCTGTGCAAAATGCACGGTCGTGCTCATTTCTTAGCGCACGGTTTCAGTGCAATCGTGCGTTTCACACAGCAATTCTGGGGATTACTGTTTCTACCCGTGTGTTTTATTCCCGCACGTTTCGGCAAAACCGTGTGAGAAGGAATCACACAGTCTGCACATTTTTATCTGTTTTCCTATATTCTGGGGTAAATCGTGTGTTTCCTTCACGCACAGGCAAACACGCCCGTGCACGAGTAAAATGCACGGTTCCACTGTTTCCCTTGATTTCCTTCGCCCAGCCGTTACCCGTGCGGTTTCCTTCACGCACGGGGAGAATCGCTCGTCTGCGATTAAAACACACGGGTCAACACATATTCTTCCGCGATCAAGATCTGTAAGTTAATAATGCACGGTTAACGTACGGTCGTGAGCGGGATCGTGCGTGACCATTTTTCTGATCTTTTTCTATTTAAGCGCAGATTTTTCTCCTAATCTGGACACCAATTTTTCCACCTGCCATTTTTTTCCAGCTCCGAGGGTTCCGCCGCCCTTCTTCCTCCTCACCTTCGGAGAGGCTCCGGGCAAGCTTTCAATGCCATATTCTAGTCGGAGATTCCTCTCGGCCATCTCGTTCAACCCATAAGCTCTATTGAAAGCTTTTATGCCATAGCCAACCAGCGAGAGAATCTAGAAACCTTCTTCCAGCATCGTGACACGAATAAGATGGGTCCATTGGGAGTGAGTGACAGCCTCCTCTACCCCGAATGCA
This sequence comes from Platanthera zijinensis, assembly GCA_039513925.1. Lineage (NCBI taxonomy): Eukaryota > Viridiplantae > Streptophyta > Magnoliopsida > Asparagales > Orchidaceae > Platanthera > Platanthera zijinensis. The sequence continues at coordinate 180,288,239 of CM077078.1, forward strand.
GTTGAGGGCCGTGCTTGGACGCGGATTGACAACCCGACGTTTCCTTCCGCAAACCCTCAACAAGACTTCGGATTCGGTCAAACTCTTGCCTTGTACTACCTTTGTTATTGTTTATGTGTACTTAGTACATTATTTTAGATGTTGATGTGCTCTTTAGTGTAAACTTTGTTTGGTTTATGTCTATGTAAATCTTTCCTTGTTTTACTGCTTTAGTAGCTTGAGTTGCGCCTTTATATCTATCAGCCATCCATTTATTCTTGCCACACTAGCAATTGCTAGTGACCTATGTAGCGAAGAGGTGCTTACGACCCTCAAATTCTAGTTCTTACGCTTATCTACTCATCCATCCACCTAGCAATTCGGTGCATAGCAGTCCGTGTAGTCTTCCATCCCGCCTGGCGAAGTGATGCATAGCGGCATTGCATAGGAGTAGTTGTTAGAGTTTTATTTTCTGTTTCCACAAATATAAAACCCCCTTTAGTTAATTCCGACCTAAGGACTTCAATCTCAAGTCCTCCTCGAAATTAACTCCACCTTACTGTGTTACTTGAGAGATCGATACTTGGTGAAATTTGCCCATTTTAAATTACTTGTGCGACCGGTACACTTGCCGTCACATTCGCATGAAGTTTTTGGCGCCGTTGCCAGGGAACACAGTCATTTATGTTTTTGGAAAGGGAGATAATAGATTGAAGCCCTTTTCTATTTGTGCCTATCATTTTCTTATTTGCTTTAGTTGTTAGAATTTTTATTGTTGCTTATTTCTTTCTGCCCCTTTCTAATTTTTGATTTAGATAGCAGATCCCTGCTAATTTTTATTCTAGCCGTGTAGCATTTTTCCTGTAATTATTTTTTTGTTCACGATGTCTTCTGTTGCTGAGTGCCATATTATTGAGACTTTGCACCGATGCATCGACGCCATGGCTGCTCAGAATGCCGAGCATTGTTTAAGATGCTTGCTATACCAAGGTGTGGGACACATGGTGAAGGATTACCCTCGCTTGTGCTAGACTTCTCCAACCATGGGCGTGCCTGCAACAACCTCCTGTTTGCGGATGACTGCTATAGATGGGCATACAAGGGTGTTGCCTGGCCTATACACTGACATAGCGTACCTTGCTCATTTTTTTCCCGCAGGGATTATTCCTGTCGACGGGGTGGCGTTTGCGGATGATGTTGCGTTAGGGCCTGCTCATTCAGTGCTTGATTTTGAGAGCAGCCTTGCCCCTCCGCAATTTACTGGATTGTGCTACACCTTTTGCTTGTGAGTTGGCTGATGATGCCGTGTTTGTGGATGAATTGGTGCCCAAGGTTGTGCCGAAGTGGGCTTATGATTCCTCCCTCTCCGATGGAGAATGTGAATCTTCAGAGCACTTTTACGCACCATGGTGGGATGAGGAATATTCCCTCTCCGATGCGGAGGTTTGCACCACTTTATTGGACGAGGTCATTCCCCTTAGCACCATGGATCTCGAGTTCTCGGATTCCCCCTGATACGACTCGTATGATACCGACGATGATCTATGCTTGGATCTCGCTTAGAGTGAAGCCGGAGTCACTCTCCAATTTTCTAATTATTTTAGTTCTTCTTCTCTTTAATTTCTTGATCCATCTTCTCTATCAGAGCCTGTGTGGGTGTAATCTCCATGGGTATGTGAGGTTGTCGATGCGCCTGACATTTTTTACGTTGTAGTCGCCTCTTTCGAACCGGTGGTGGACGATAACTTGCTAGGCAAGGATATTTTTTGTGGTAAGTTGAGTGAGGACCAGTTCTCCTCCTCCTCTTACTTCATATTTACTCTACCTGAGATTTTCAGGTATTATTATGTAGATAGAGGGGTAACTGCTCTATCTCCATTTCGGTACTCGTTGTAAGACCCCCTTTTTTTTCTTTTTAAACAACCGGGGTCTTAGGCCCAGAACTGCTGCTTTGCGGTGACACCGTCATACCCGTGAAGGTCGCCACTACAAAACGCTAATCCTGCCGGCCGACTCGATCACAAGACGGTAGCAAAATAATAAGGCATTTTTACAAGCATCACATATAAAGTAAATAGTCTCCACGAAGGGAGTGTCCTCAGATATAATAAAGTACTATAATTAGGGCTATGCCCAGTGCATCAAGTCCTCACTACGAGTGGCACTCAAAGCGGAAGCAAAACTAATAAACTACTAGCGACCAGGACTCACAGTCCTAGCTGTCTGAACTCCGGTACTAGACTACCCCATCTCCAAGCGTGCCGACCTACGGGGCTGCTCCTCCATGCTGGGCTCCACGGTCCCCTAAAATGATGTGGTTCGAAAACCGTTAGTCTAAAAGACTAAGTCCTATCATCCCCCACCCCTTCCCCCATGGCTCCTAGGAACCGGGAGGGGAGGATGAAAGAAGAGGACATGATAGTGGAGATATAGCAAATTAATAGCAGGTGACAGCGGAACTAATCTAGCAGTTTTATGAGCATGTATAAATATAAAAATAATAGAAGTATGAAAAGCTACTCAAGAATAAGTAACCTTAACTTATATGAAAGAACATAAGCTAAGGGATCATTTGCAAGGATCTTATCATATAAAAAGTCCCATACCAATTTATACGATAGGGTGTCGGTTTTCTAGCAAGTATACATTAAAATCTATTGAGTAGACCTTAACTTATAAGCAAGCTTACGCGAACTTATAAACAAAGGGGTCGTTTTGCAGAGCCTATTGTATAAAGCATCCCATACCACTTTATATAATAGGTATCAGGGTTATATGCAATGGTTATGCTTTGACATGCAATTATGCCATGATGTGAACATGCAAGTGCAACTCACCCACTCGACTCTGTGTACACAAACCTTTAGTTCCCCATTTCCTGAGCCTAACCTCCCAGGATACCTCCGTAGTGGCAAAAGGAAGCGGTGGGTTGAGCCTCGCCCACCTCTAAACTAGTATCATCACTACTAGTCAGACCTATCGTATGCCTCAACGCTGGTGCACGAAGCAGAGCTCCTGCGTACTCTTTGCCGGCTGGTCCACCAGACTTAGTTTGGCTAAGTGTAAAACCACACCCTCCGAGTCAACGTATTGGTGTCGGTGCGACGACCCTCCAATACCAAAGACCCACCACCTTATACCTTATGCACATGCACATTAATGTATTATCCACCGAGCCAAAGCTCCTCGGACTAACCCGTCTGTCTGAATTATCAACCGGGCCTCTGGCCCGCTGGGCTATCCCACCCATTTCCACAACCACCAAGCCTACCGCTCGAACATCCTAGTAAAACTAACTTCCCGAGACACCGAGGTGTGTGAAAGTGAACCCTTAATTAAACAAATTGCTCTTTAAGATTTATTATACCTACAGTTTAGGTTAACCCAGGACTGCCCCCGGCATACCCCCTGAAGGGCTTTCCAAGGGCGCTAGGAACTACGATGGGATGAATCCCAAAGCTCCCTTTCACAAGGAACTTATTATTATTAGTTGTTACCCATTACCCATCCCTTTTAATGTTATACTGGATCTAACCCTAGTGTGTTTGGCCCTTCCTCTCCTCAGGAAAGACGACCTTTCGTCGATCCCAAGCACCACTTAACACAAGCCAAACCAACACTCCACTCATCATAGCTTCCTATGATGAACCCAATATCCTTTTTCAAATCCCATGAACTATCAATCTCATCCTCTATGTTCAATGCAAAGGTTATCACTTCTTCTGCTGTTTTATGCTATGCAGACCAACCTATAATATATGATGTTCATAGTAGAGGGTCCTTCAAGTTATCATCCAAAAGCCTTAAATTATTTACTGGAGATCTATCATGATATAATTGGCCTAAAACCAGAAATATAATAATTATCCTAATTAATTTGATATTTAATAATTTCCCCAAAAGATTGGCCATGGGTAATTTGAACATGAACTACAAGATTTACTCAAGTAATGGCCACCCAAAATTTATGATCACTAAATAACAGAGAAATATCAGAAATACTAAATTCCATGATTTTACATAAAATATTTAGCCTCTAATTAATTTATCGAAAATATAATTCCATTAATCATATTTAAAGATGAAGTACTAAAACTAATCATAAAAAAATTATGGAAAAATAACTGAACCTTAATAATTACCAGAAAGGATCATTATCCAAAAATCACAATTTTCTTTGCTTACTATATATCAAAATGATTTAAATTAAATTTCATGGGAAACAATACTTAGTGAAGCACCATATACATATTCCCTCCAACAATTTCATAAAAAACTCACAGAGCTTTATAATATATAAAGATCCCCTGACTAAATTTCATCAATTCCCAATAAGTGGTTACTTCATAATAATTCCTAAGTAAAATGCAACTTGCTAAATTGTTAATGAAGTGTTCAAATAATAGTCCTAAATTCATATTAAAAAATTTCCAGAGCTTTGTTATAACCTTAAAGCATGATTGACACAATTTCATTCAAATCCAAAGTTACAATGTTACATAATTAATTCTTCAAGGAGTCTATGATTGTGCACTTTTATAAAGAAACCTATTAAAGCTTATCCAAATACTATGTAACATGATTCAAGTTCTATGAATATAAACATAACTCTTATTATCCTCTCATGGAATTCAAGATCATTTGATCCTTCATATTCCTTAAGTGTGTAAAAGGCTGTTGGAACCGGCAAAGCCGATTCTACCAAAAGCTCGGAACTACTACTGAGGCAGCTCGCGCTTACTCCCTTGGGATCACTTCCCCAGCGAGAACTAGACCGAGGCTCCAGTGAGAGGTCCCCACCTCTTACCGAAGAGACTAGAACTAAAGCTCTTCCCCTCCTAGCCAATACTGAGCTAGGTGCCTTAGAGAGGATAAGAGAGTCAAGAATGCTTGCTTCTCTAAGGCACCTTACCGGTCTATTTATAGGCCTCTGAACTGGGACTGCTAATAACCAAACTATGCTGCTGTGAAAATACCAGAATACCCTTGGCTGGGTCTGCCAACAGCTAAACTCCGCTGTCTCAAAAGACTAAATGCAGCCCACGCAGGTTAAAAAAGTAAAACCACCTCGGGCCCAGAAGGTGGGCCCGACCTTACCTGAACTGGCCCTGAAACCAAGACGGCCCTTCTCTCAGGCGCCTCTCATTAGGGTCCTCTCTCACCAGGCCGAACCCTCTTCACTCGCCTAGGCCCTCTCCTCTCGCCTGGGCCCCTCTCGCCACGCTGGACCCCTCTTTCCTCTCGCTTGGCCCCTCTCGCCACGCTGGACCCCTCTTTCCTCTCGCTTGGGGCCCCTCTCGCCACACTGACCCCTCTTTCCTCTCGCTTAGGCCCCTCGCCACGCTGGACCCCTCTTTCCTCTCGCTTGGGCCCTCTTGCTGGCCGCGAGCCCGAGGTTGTACACAATCCCGCTCTTTTCGAGGTTGCACAAACTCGGAAAGATAGTCCAACCGAGGCTCGCGATGGTAACAGCCAATTTATTGAGGGAATCTTTTGTGGGCCCCTTGCCTGACCTATAAATACAGAACCTCCCTTCCCTTAAAGGGGGTACTTCCTCACTTTCTCTCTCCTTAACGCTTGTCCATGTCTCTCAACCAAAGCGTCCGGGACCGCCTCGCGGCTGTGCGCCAGCGAATAGGGCGACGGCGGGGTCTGAACAAGATCCCTGCCCGTGCTCCTCCCTCGCTACCGCTATCCGCATCCCCTCCTAAGAAGAAGAAAACCCCGGAGCCTCATATTCTGGCTGAGGAACCCTCTCGCACCCATCCAAGGGGATCGACGCCCACGGCCCCCGCTAGCCTCAGGAAAGAAGTACGTTCTTCCAACCCTTTCGGGTTTCTTGCTACTGCCCCTTCTTTATCTGCTGTCTATTCCCAGAGATTTTTGGAGGCCTTTCAGCACCCCGAGACCATCCGAATAAACATCTCCAAATTCCCTTCTCAGCGCTCTCACCCCAGGACTCCCTTCCTTCTACGCCGGTGACGAAGAGGATGACCCTTCTACCGCTTCGGACCGCACTCGCCGAATTGGTAAGAGATCTTATCACTGACTTGCTCCGTCCTTGAATTCCTTCCGCCACCTTCAGCCAATATTGGTCTTCTGGCAGGTCGAGTGGGGCCTGCCGAGAACACTCTGGCCGTCGACTCGCCGCCGCTGAGGTTATTCTGGTCGAGAAGCCTTCTCGCCTCCTCCGCCAGTAGACGAGATTGACGATTATCTGGGCGATCCCGCGACCCCCGTAGAAATGAAGCGAAAGGTGGTCGAGATAGGAATTACGGAACATGCGCTGCTCATCCAAGCACTGGAAAAAGGAAAGCAGGCCCGCGGACCACCGAATTGATTGGCTCGAGATGAATGTGTTCGCCTGTCGAATGAGGTTGATGTCGTCACAGGGGTGGACCAGACTGACCCCTTAGCGATTCTGAACGATGTCGATCAACAGCTTCGTCTCGCCCGACGTGGCGTTGCGGCTGCTCACGCCTTCCACTTCCCCCGTCGCCCCCCTGCTGTGAGAGGCCGTGGAGGGCGATGGAGGTGGAAAAGAACTGACGGAGCCCGAGCGTTCATTCCTCCTTCAGTCGCCTCTCGCTTCTCGCCTTCCGCCAAATAACTCTCTCTTCTTATCTGTAATAGTATTGACTGATATAGCGCCTGCTGTGCGCCCCTTTTGAACTCGCCGCCTGCTACCGCGGGATTAATTAATTTCATTATGTCGGTTTAATCGTCACTACTACTACTGCTTCTTTAAATGATTTTTATTTTCACATTATTGACTTTCATCATTAGCTGTCGCCCCGCTGTCTTTTCACCGCTCTTCTTTCGAGAAGGCCGTTCACCCGGCGTTCCGCTGCCCGAGGCCCGGAGGGCGAAGGGTCGGCCGACTCTTCCCCTCTCCTGACGCAACCCCTTGCCCGTACCGAGGTACTGGGGAAGGTTATAAATACCCCCCCCCCCCTGCCAAAACAAGAGGTATGCTTTCTTTAGACTCCAACCCGCGAGTAACCTTCTTCTTGCTGTTCGCCTCGCTCTCCAGCCCCTCCCGCTTCTCGCGCACACTCGCATGTCTCCCATTCGCCAGTCCATCCCTTTAGTCTCGCCCTGCGCTCAAGATGGCAAAGAGGAGGTCTGAAGGGAGTGAGGGGCGCAGCCGCTGCGGGAAACGATTCACAGACCACGACTTCCCCCGGTCGCCTCTCTGCCGACGATTACGAGGCCTTTCGGAGCGATTACCTGCCAGAAGGCTTCGAGTCGCGCCCTCCCCGGGTCGGCGAGAGCATCAACACTTTCTACCCGGAAGAACTCGCCTTCCCAATCTCCCACTTTGAAGCTGGCTGCTTCGACTTCCCTTTTGGACAGAGGTAAAACAGGTCCTGAAGTACTTCGGTGTTGTACCCGCTCAACTGAATCCGAATGCCATCTCCGTCATCATTGCATTCGCCTGCTATATGCGGAGGGAGAGAATAGTGTTTAGTCTTACCGTCTTCCGTAAGATGTTCGTGTACCATGCCAATCAGGATGGAGTGTCCTTCTTCACTGGGTTGAATCTGAAGGTGTGCGAGACCCCTAACAAGAACCACCACTGCTCACTCGTTTTGTATTCATCCGCGGGAATCTAGGCGGAGTTCCTCTCGTGCCGGTGTCTCCTGCTGAAACCTTCTACACCTCCCCATCAGGTAGTGGCACGGATAGACTTCTCTGTGAATACCTTGCAGGGAAGAACTTTGAAGTTCGTTATCTGAGAAGAGGGGCTCACCTCTCTACCCCCCGTGCTCCCTGGGGAAGGTATACTTCGAACTTCTCTTTTCATTACCTCTCGCCTCTTTCTCTCGCGATAGCTCGTCTTCTGATGTTCGTTCTTTCTCCCTTCTCCTCAGGAGAGAGGATCGTGCCAACGCATCCCCCCTATCGAAGCGCCATTAAGCCTTCCCCGATGTGGCTCTCGCTACTATGGCGGCCGAGGCGGCCAGAGAATCGCTGGCCCCTCCCCCCCAAAAGAGGGTGGCCGAGGATTCTGCGCCGCTTCGCCTTAGTCCCTCGAAGAAGATAAGGATGAAGACCAAGAATACCGTCTCCTTCACCTCCGGGAAGGGCAAAGCTCCTGCCGATCTCGCGGGGACGCCGGGATCACTGAGCCCTATTTCCGTGGGGTCTCGGTCTCCCCACTCGCCTCCTCTAACTTCTCCACGTAAAGAGATCTCGCTCCCCGAGGGGGAGGCCCCCTTCGCTCCCCTGGCGAGTTCATCCTGCCCTTCTCCTCGATTCCCCTCTCGCGAGGGGACTTCTCAGATTCCCCTCGCCGTCCGATCACCTCAACTTCGACATGGGGCCGCGCGGGTCCCTGACGGCAACAATGACCCCTCTCTTATTTGGCACAAGGGGTCCTACCGAGTCTCCATCTCCACCCTCCTGCCCTCCTGGAGAGAGCAGGCTGAGCCCAGTGCTCACGCTTTCTCCTTGGGCTTCGGCCTATATGGAGGCCTTACTCCCGATCCGCTCGACGCAGCCACTACGCGAGACCTGGTCCTGAGCACGGCACACTCGCAGTTGCGCACTCTAGAGCTGTCGCAAAGCCGCCTCTCGCGGGCGCCTGATTTTCAACACCAAAAGCTGGAAGGGGATACACGCCGAGCTGGAGACCGAGCGTGAAAAGTCGGGGGACCTCGCCAAGCGGCTGGAGGTGTCCGAAAGCCTTCTGGCGAAAGCTAGCGGCGGAGTGGTAAGTAGACACCCCGCCAATGTTCTACAGGCACTTGCCCCGGTATCCCCTTTCTTTTTCACTTTTCTACCTCTCCCTTTCTCTCGCAGGATGCCGAGACGGCCGATCGGCTACGTTCGAGGGTGGAAGGGCTGGAGGCCGAAGTAAGAGAGCTGAAGGCGGAGAACGCCTGGCTCAAGGAAGCTCCCCTTCCCGTTCGCAAGGCCTCCCGCTTCCTCTCGCGCGCTATACCCACGATGATGTGGAGGAATTTTGTAAGGATGCTAATATAAGGACCGCCGAGCTCATCCTCAAGATGATGCGGGAGCTAGGTGTTGTAAAAGACGGCTGCGAGGACATCACTGCTCGAGACCTCGTGCCCGAGATCTATGGCGAGGACGAGATCCCTCAGCGAGTGAGAGGGGTTAGGGCCTTCTTTTTCCTTTCTTTTGCTGGGATTGTAATACTTCCTATTTCATAGCCGTAGGGTGTTTGAACGCTGTTATGACTCATGTTTAAATTCTTACTTTTTGCTCGCCTCTCGCTTCTTTCTTATCTTGCGAATGCGTTGTCTTAAAATATTGATATGACTCGTGCATGTATACACATATATATATTCTTGCTCGCGCCTTTTTAGGGCCGGCCGTTTCTTTTTACCGGGATGCTCGAGGAAACCTCGAGATTATCGATAGGCGAGAGAAACCAGCCTTTCCTCTCGCCTAGTTTATTACCCGTGGGCTTGGCTCCTGGGGTAAGTAGGTGGGCCTCCAGGGTTTTCCGTGAGCGAGAGGAGTATTTCCTCACCCTCGGCTCGCGGGGACGGCTCCTCTCGGCGCGAGTGGACAGGGAGGGTTTGCTATCCTCCCTCTCTCCCTTTTTCTCCTTCCTCTTTTTTTTCTTTATGCGGTGACTTCCCCCGAAGCATCCCCTTTTTGCCAGGGGGGATAGATTTTTGTCGATTAGCCGACCTCCGTTGTTGCTGGCGGACATTAACACGAAAACCCAAACCCTCGCTTGCAGAGGACCCGAGAGTGTTGGGTCCCTCCTCTCCCATCTATTCCAGCCACCGAGTGGGCCTACAGACCTGCCAGCTCGATGGTAGCCTGGACAGCGGGTCTTCTCGGGTCTCCTCCTCCTCCTTTCTCCAACCACCGAGAGTGAGCCTACAGACCTGCCAGCTCGATGGTAGCCTGGACAGCGGGTCTTCTCGGGGTCTCCTCTCCTCTTTCCTCCTCCAACCACCGAGTGAGCCTACAGACCTGCCAGCTCGATGGTAGCCTGGACAGCGGTCTTCTCGGGGTCTCCTCTCCTCTTTCTCCAACCACCGAGTGAGCCTACAGACCTGCCAGCTCGATGGTAGCCTGGACAGCGGGTCTTCTCGGGGTCTCCTCTCCTCTTTCTCTCAACCACCGAGTGAGCCTACAGACTAGCCTGGACAGCGGGTCTTCTCGGGGTCTCCTCTCCTCTCTCTCCTCCAACCACCGAGTGAGCCTGACCTGCCAGCTCGATGGTAGCCTGGACAGCGGGTCTTCTCGGGGTCTCCTCTCCTCTCTGAGCCTCCTCGATGGTAGCCTGGACCGGGTCTTCTCGGGGTCTCCCTCTCTCTTTCTCCTCCATAGAGTGAGCCTACAGACCTGCCAGCTCGATGGTAGCCTGGAGGGTCTTCTCGGTACCACCGAGTGAGCCTTGACCTGCCAGCTCGATGGTAGCCTGGTCTTCTCGGGGTCTCCTCTCCTCTCTCTCCAACCACCGAGTGAGCCTACAGACCTGCCAGCTTGATGGTAGCCTGGATAGCGGGTCTTCTCGGGTCTCCTCTCTCTCTCCAACCACCGAGTAAGCCTACAGACCTGCCAGCTTGATGGTAGCCTGGACAGCGGGTCTTCTCGGGGTCTCCTCCTCTTTCTCCAACCACCGAGTCTCAGACCTTGCCACCATGGTAGCCGAGTCTCCTCTCCTCTCTCTCCTCCAGCCTACAGACCTACCAGCTCGATGGTAGCCTGGATAGCGGGTCTTCTCGGGTCTCATCTCCTCCTCTCTCCTCCAACCACCGAGTGAGCCTACAGACCTGCCAGCTCGATGGTAGCCTGACAGCGGGTCTTCTCGGGTCTCATCTCCTCTCTCTCCTCCAACCACCGAGTGAGCCTACAGACCTACCAGCTCGATGGTAGCCTGGACAGCGAGTCTTCTCGGGTCTCATCTCCTCTCTTCTCCTCCAACCACCGAGTGAGCCTACAGACCTGCCAACCTCGATTGTAGCCTGGACAGAGAGTGTTCTCGGGGTCTCCTCTCCTCTTTCCTCTGAGCACACCTGCCAACTCGAGTAGCCTGGACAGAGGGTGTTCTCGGGGTCTCCTCTCCTCTTTCTCCAACCAGAGTGAGCCTACAGCCTGCCAGCTCGAGGTAGCCTGGACAGCGGTCTTCTCGGGGTCTCCTCCTCTCTCCTTTCCCAAACCACCGAGTGAGCCTACAGACCTGCCATGACAGACAACTCGATTGTAGCCTGGACAGGTGTTCTCGGGGTCTCCTCTCCTCTTCCTAAGTGAGCCGAGTGAGCCGCCATCTCGAGTTAGCCTGGACAACCTGCCTCCGAGTCGATGAGCCTACAACGGTCTGCCACCGACTCGACCTGCCATCTCGCCATCGGTATGGTAGCCTTCCAGCGGAGTCTTCTCGGGGTCTTCAAGGGTCTCTTCCTCCCAACCACCGAGTGAGCCTACAGACCTGCCAGCTCGATGGTCCTGGACAGCGGGTCTTCTTCTCGGGTCTCCTCTCCTCTCTTTTCTCCCAACCACCGAGTCCTACACCTGCCACTCGATGGTAGCCTGGACAGCGGGTCGAAGGAGGGCGCCCTGAGGTATAGTAATTAGCATATTCAAAAGAGGAGGATTATTAACGATACGCTCAAGTAATTCAAAAGACTTTTATTATTATGGATCAAAACGTTTCAGATCATCGCCATTGCGGGGCGCAGTCCAGGGGTATCCCGTCCACATCCTGGATGTGATACCCCCTGACTTTAAGACTTCTTTTACTATGAAAGGGACCTTCCATTGGGGTTGAGCTTCCCCACCGAGGCTCCCCTCCTGCAGCATCTACCTTCTTGAGGACCAAATCCCCTTTTGAAACTGCTTGATCTGGATGTGCTTATCGAATTACTGCGACACATCCAGCGCTTGACCTCCTCCTGTCGGACTGTTGCTAGCTCTCTGAGCTCTTCCACGAGTCAAAGGAAAGCCTCTCTCCTCTCCATTATCGAACTGCCACCCTTCTCTCCTTCTATTTCTGGTGCTGTGCCTGGGCGATTCAACTTCAAATTCCACAGGTATGACGGCCTCGGAGCCATGAGAGAGCTTTGAAGGCGTTTCCTTTCCCCTATGGTCGTGTTTGGGTGTAGTTCGCAGAGCCCACAGACAGAGGGAGCTGTTCCCACCCAGCTCCCTCAAGTTCTCTACTTTCTTTCAGGAGGTTCACTATAATCTTTGTTGCTGTCCTCGACCTGCCCGTTGCTTCGTGGATGATGGACCGAGGCGAACCGAAGGTCTATGGCCGAGCTGTGCACAAAAATCACAAACTCTATGCTAGCAAATTGCGGTCGTTATCGGTGACTATGGCTAAAGGAGCCCGTGCCGGCAAATAATCTCCCCCCCCTACAAAATTCTCACCACCTGCGAGGTTACCTTTGCCAGGGCCTTAACTTCTAACCACTTTGAGAAGTAATCCACCATAACCAGTAGGAACCTCCTCTGACCACATGGCTTGAGGAAACGGTCCTACCAGATCCAATCCCCATATGGCGAAGGGACAAGGAGAGGTGATCGTTCGCAGCCTTTGTGCTGGAAGGAGCTGCAAAGGAGCAAACTCTTGGCACTTTCTACACCTTTTAGCGAGCTCTTCTGCATCTCTTCGTAGGGTAGGCCAGAAATAGCCCTGCCTTAGCACTCTCCCTTCCAAGTTCGACTTCCCGAATGGCTCCCGCACTCTCTCGAATGGACCTCTTCCAGCACCCTTGGTGCTTCCTTCTCGGATACACATCGAGCTAACAGTCCAGACAGCGTTTTTCGATAAAGTACTCTCCTTCCTTCAACAAATAGTATGCAGACTTGTATCAGATTCGTTTCTTCTCGAGATCCCCCTCGGTAGTCGTCCCGACGCCAGGAAAGTCACAAAGGATCCATCCAAGACCTCTCCTGGTCGATCTCCATCACCTCCCCCTTTCTATGGAGGGTCTGAAGAGCTCGGTCATGTCCCTCCCTGAGGGCCATGCTTCGCGAGCAGGTCTGCCCGAGCATTCTCCTCTCGAGGAACATGCTGAATGGAGAAGCTATGGAACTGTCCAACTATGCCTTTTATCTTCACTAGTACAACTGGAGAGTCGGATCCCTCACCTCGAACTCTCCGCTGATATGTCGCGCCACCACCAAGGAGTCCGTGAAGACCCTGATATCCTGTATACCCAACTCCCTGGCCAACCGAAGTCCGGCGATGATGGCCTCATACTCCGCCTGATTATTGGTGAGGGTGATGTGTATTTTCAAAGCTTGTTCAATCCTAGTCCCCTCAGGACTCGCCAGGATGACCCCTCCCCCGAAAGAATTCCTACTAGAATCTCCGTCCACCAGCATCTTCCATGCAGCTACGGAGGTACCTCCATTTCTTCGGCCTCCAGTACGTAGTCCGCCAAGAAATCCGCCACCACTTGTGCTTTAATAGCTTCTCGAGGAACGTAGGAGAGGTCGAATTCACTGAGCTCTATCGACCACTTGGCCAACCTCCCCGAGTGTTCGACCCTTCGAGGATACGGCGAAGGGGTGATCCGTCACAACCTGGATGGCGTGGGCTTGGAAATAGGGTCTGAGCTTCCGGCCGACACAATGAGAGTGAAGGCCAACTTTTCAAGGATGGGGTACTTCAGCTCTGCCTTCTTGAGGACTCTGCTTACATAATAGATTGGGAACTGCCTCTTCCCTTCTTCGCGGACGAGGACAGAGCTGCTGACCGCCCCCGTCCCTACCCCGAGGTAGAGGAACAAGTTCTCCCCTTCCCTCGGCCCCTGTAGTAGCGGCGTCTGAGTGAGTTGCTGCTTTAGAGCCGCGAAGGCTTTCTCACACTCAACGGTCCATTCGAACTCCTTCCTCCCCTTAGGGTTCGAAAGAAAGAAGAGCCTCTCTCCCCTCTCTGGAGAGGAACCTGCTCAAATCGGCTAGTTTACCAGTGAGACGTTGGACTTCTTTGGCATCCTAGGAGATCCCAGCTCCAGTATCGCCCTTACCTTGTCAGGGTTGGGCTCCACCCTTTAGGGGTGAGGAGATGTCCCAAGAACTTCCTCGGCTGGCCCCGAACACACACATTTCAAGAGGGTAAGCCTCATCTTATACTTTCTAATGCAAAGGTCTCCTGTAGGTCTAGGACATGAGACCCAGGTCCCGACTCTTTACCATCAAGTCATCCACGTAGACTTCGAGGTTCCGCCCTTTCTGCTCCCGGGAAGATCCGGTCCATCATCCTTTGCTAGGTTGCTCCCCGCGTTTTTTAGCCCAAAGGCATCATGTTATAGCTGAAGCAACCATCCTCTGTGACGAAGGTGACATCCTTGACGTCCGGAGGGTGCATGCGTATCTGGTGGTACCCTGAAAAATAAAAACTCATTAGTGAGAAACCGACGGCTGAGTCAACCAGCGCGTCGATCCGAGGCAGGGTAACAATCCTTAGGACAAGCTTTATTTAAGAGAGAGAAATCGATACACATCCTCCACTTGCCCTCCCCCCTTTTTCACCATTACAACGTTGCTCACCCATCCCGGATACCTGTTAGCCGATATGAATCCCGCCCGAGCAGCTTCTCTACCTCTTCTCTGATGGGCCCGGCCATCTTGGAGGCGATGGCCCTCTTCTTCTGCTGAATGGGGCGAACCCCGGGGTCGAGGTTGAGACGATGGCACGCCACATCCGCATCGACCCCCGGCATGTCTACTACTGCCTCCAGGCGAAGACATCAATGTTCTCTTCTACACACTTCCGAATTTCTTCCTGGTCCTGCGGAGTGAGCTCACCGCTGATCTTTATCTTCTCTTTTCTCCCATCTTTGGTGAGGATCTCGACCTCTAGACTTCTACCGCCGCCCTCAACCTCGAGGGTTCTCCTCTCCTGCTCTCTCAGCAGCTCTTCCTCCAGATCCTTCGACCCGCACCCAACTCCTGAGACCTCCACAGTAGCCACCCTCTCCTGGGCCTTTCCTCCTTCTCCTCTCTCTCCACCCATCTCCTTCATACATCTCCTCCTCCACTACCAGACTTCCTTCCCCTCCTGCTCCTCCAGCCACCTGCTCTCCAGCCATCACTGGCTCCACCGCAATGCCCCTCTCCACTACCATCTCCAACTCCTCTCCTCCAGCCACCTGCTCTCCATCCAGCACTCACTGGCTCCACCGCAATGCCCCTTTCCACTACTATCTCCAACTCCTCTCCTCCAGCCATCTCTCTCTCCTTCTACCGATTCCCGATCTTCCTCCACTCTGCTTCCCTTCTTCCCAGCTCCCCTCTCTCCATCCTTGCTCCCAGCTCCTCCGCATCCTCCATCCACGAGATGGTGTTGACCGCTTTCGGTCCCCTCTCACCCTGATCTGGTTCTCCCGACGATTGAGCTTCAGGCACTGATGAAAAGAGGATGGAACGCATCTAAAGGCACTGATAAGAGGGCGCCCAAAGATCGCGTTGTAACTGCTGGGAGCGTCCACTATCACGAAACGAATTCCTGGACAACCCCCCCCCCCCCAGGTCACCTGAAGTCCTACTCCTCCCTCACCTCCTTCCTTTCTCCTGAAAAGCCAAACAACGGTCCATCCGCCGCCAACACACCTTCGAGACTCCACCCTCATCTCGTTGAAAGCCTTCTTAAAGATTACATTAACGGAACTCCCATTGTCCACCAGAATGCGAGATACCGTGAAGTTCTCGATGGCAGTCTTGATCACGAGCGCGTCACAGAAAGGATCCTCGAAATCCTCGTGGTCAGGTAGGTCTCTTTCTGGAAACGTGATCTTCTCATCCGGGGGCGGGCTTGTGACGTCGAGGCGACGCTCCGACGATACATAGTGTGAAGACTGGCCTTAACGGGTGGCCTCGATCCCCACCCCCCATGAATTACTCCAATCCCCCTCGATCCCTTGTATCTGACCGGTCTACACACCGATCTTCCTCCCCAGATCCTGGCACCTCTACTATCCGCACTGCCGGTTGTCGGTCTTCTCCTCCTTTTCCTCTCTTCAACTCCAAGAACTCGGGACATGTGCCGTCGCGTGACCCTCCTCCTCGTGGAAGTCACAATAGGGCAAAGCTCTCTCCCCACGTCTCTCTTCTGGGGGGTTCCTCCTCCTCCCTGCTCCCGTTCTTCCACGGTCTCTTCCTCTTCCTCCCCCTCTACCAATGGCCATAGCTTGCTGAGGTGGGGTGGGAGCGGGCCTCGGACCATGTCCCATCCTAGCGGGGTGAAACCTCCCTGGTCCCTGATAAAAGTTTCTTCCCCCCTGCGGAGGACCTCTCCCAGGTCCCTGAACCGGGCCTCCTGGTTGTCTCCACCCCCTCCGGGTGTACGGGCCCTCTTAATTCCTCTCTCCTCCTTCCTTCCGCTGCTTCCCCCTCCTGGCTCCCTCTGCTCCACCTCCGTCAGTCTTGCCAACTTCCTTGCTAATGCAGGGTTTGCCGCTTCCATGGCTATTTCTTTCGCGCCTTCTCCATCAGCCCTTCGAAGGACAACGGCGCCTTCCTGGTGAGGTTCATCTTGAAGAAGCCTTCCCTTAGTCCCACAGTGAAAGCCATCTGGAGGGCGAAGCCAGGCACCTCCTGAATGTCCAACATCTCCTCCTGGAAGCGGTCTACGTACTGAGCCAAAGATTCGTCCGCCCTCTGCTTGATCAGGAAGATGGACTCCGGGTTCCTCTTCCTCTTTTTGGAGGTTGAGAACCGCAGCTGGAAACTTCTGCTCAGGTCCTCGAAGCAATAAATAGAACCAGTTGGGAGTTGGTGGAACCAATCCTAGCCTTACCCTTCAAAGTGATGGCGAAGAGGCGGCACTTGAAAGCGTCCGTCATGGGTCTGATGGAAACTGCGTCTTCAAACCACTGCAAATTGTGGAGGGGGTCATCCTTCCCCACGTAGTAGTTCATTTCCGGCTCGCAGAACCCTTCTGGAACGGATGCCGAGAGGACCAACTCGCAAAAGGGAGATCCTCTCGCCAGTGATTTTGCCTGGTCCACTCGCGCCACGAGGTCCACGGCGCGGCACTCGCCGGACTAGGGAAGAGCTCCCTTCCTTCCACTCTCGCCGACTTCCTTCCGCATTATCTCTTTTCCTGGCCGCCTCCCAGGTGCATCTTCACCTATCCTCGTCGAGTCGGCTCCTCCCCTGGTGCGAGATCTTGCACTTGAGGGGGGTCTCGCACTCGCCTCTTTGCACGAGTTGTTTGAGGAGATCCATGATCCCTCCAATGGACGTCATGAACTCCGTTCTCCCAACTACTCCTCCCGCTGGGGGACCTCTCGCATCCTCCTCCCGCTCCCGCCATGAGATAACCCCTCGTTCTTCCGCACAGGCTGCAGCTCCCACGCTCACCGCACCAAAAATGTTGGAACCGGCAAAGCCGATTCTACCAAAGCTCGGAACTACTGAGGCAGCTCGCGCTTACTCCCTTGGATCACTCCCCAGGCGAAGAACTAGACCGAGGCTCCAGTGAGGAGGTCCCACCTCTTACCCGGAAGAGACTAGAACTAGAGCTCTTCCCCTCCCTAGCCAATACTGAGCTAGGTGCCTTAGAGAGGATAAGAGGAGTCAAGAATGCTTGCTTCTCTAAGGCACCTTACCGGTCTATTTATAGGCCTCTGAACTGGGACTGCTAATAACCAAACTATGCTGCTATGAAAATACCAGAATACCCTTGGCTGGGTCTGCCAACAGCTAAACTCCGCTGTCTCAAAAGACTAAATGCAGCCCACGCAGGGTAAAAGAGTAAAACCACCTCCGGGGCCCAGAAGGTGGGCCCGACCTTACCTGAACTGGCCCTGAAACCAAGACGGCCCTTCTCTCGAGGCGCCTCTCATTAGGGTCCTCTCACCAGGCCGAACCCTCTTCACTCGCCTAGGCCCTCTCCTCTCGCCTGGGCCCCTCTCGCCACGCTGGACCCCTCTTTCCTCTCGCTTGGCCCCTCTCGCCACGCTGGACCCCTCTTTCCTCTCGCTTGGGCCCCCTCTCGCCACGCTGGACCCCTCTTTCCTCTCGCTTGGGCCCCTCTCGCCACGCTGGACCCCTCTTTCCTCTCGCTTGGGCCCCTCTTGCTGGGCCGCGAGCCCGAGGTTGTACAAAGGCATAATTTAATACAAAGTCGATTAAGTGATGTGCCTAAGTACAAATACTACCAAACTCCTTCCTAGGGCATTTTTCACCCTAGAACCACATGGGCTAACCCTAAGTCCATACAAGAACATATCACCCTACGTCATTCACAACCCCATAGTTTCAACCCTTACTTCTGAACTAGGTCCTAGGGCAACCCCACCTCAATTCATCTAAAATTCCATGAGGGGGTGTTTTCACTGACCATGGGCTCCGTGAAAATCCCAACCCATTTGGTGAGAATTGCCCCACCATGCCCCAAAAATCCCTTGAACTAATTTTCCTTTAAAGACCAAACTTAGGTCACACCAAAACCTGTTAAAAATCAAACCCAATTGGCTGAAATTTATCAGGTTAATAAATACCCTAAAAATCAGCCACCAAAATTTGGAGACTTTTTATGTCAATTGTTCCTCTAATTAAATCATACATGGATTATTAATTTTTTTCAAAAACTATAGAAAACTTATATCAAAAAATTCCCATTTTTGGATATGTTGTAGGATATCTATGAATGGTCCCCATCCAAAATTTAAAGTCATTTGGATGGCTGGATTGATGGGGGCACTCGAATCATTCTATGTTCAACCCTATGTATAGATCTCACCAAAATGAATGTTGTGGTCTAACCAGGACCGAAATTGGTTCAAATAAATTTTAAAATAAATTAGACTCATAGATCTACAATTTTTATTGTTTGTTAAAAGTTTTTTCTTATCTAGCCTCTAAGTATTTTATATTTAATTTAAGAAGACCCAATTTCCTGTGACAGAAAATATAATTCCAGGAATTAATATATTCATCCCGCACGAATCATAAAGTGCTTAACCGACGGCATCCGATTGTCTTAAACCCCCAGCCGACGGCTCAGATCAACCCATCCTGGGCTGATTTGCGGGCTGATTTCCCGGCCACCCGGCCCCTTCCCCGGCCGGCCACCGCCACCACCACCTTCGTGGAGGTGGTGGCTACCCCAAGCTGGCGGAACGGCCGCCGGTGACGACTACTTCGACAAACCCGAGAGGTGATTTTTCTCCCGAATTTCATGAATTTGGATTATTGGATCGGGCTTAATTGAGCCTGATTCTAGCCTTAATCGATTTCTATGAGCAAACCCTGAAGAGAGGAGAGGAGGAGGACCTTCTTGGTGGGCTGGAGGCGGGTAGATCGGCGATTTTCCATGGCCGATGGTGGCGCCGATGGGTGTTCTGCAATAGCATAGTCAAGCGCCTCGAATCCCTCAGGTAAAGTGTGGAAACTTCTCCCCTGAGTCCAGGGATGATTTTAAGCTGGTCAGATTGGGATGGGAGGGGGTGTAACTCCCATGGCCATGAATGGCCATTAAGGGCCAATTTTGGTTCTACTATTTGGACAGGCTGAGCCACCCCTCTGGCCGGGAAACTATTGAAAACTCCTCCCCTTTCTCAGTGTAACTGATCCCAGCCTTAATGGGTGGCCCTTGGCTACCCTAAGCCATGAATGACCTTCTCCCTCTTCTTTCTCTCTCCTCCATTAATGGAGTTTTCTCTCTCCTGCCCATCCTAACTAAAATCTACCCCTCCTTCAGCCTATTAGCACCCCACTAATCGTAATAGTGACAAGGTTAGGTCAGCCCAAGTGGGGGAAGTGGGTTTAAGCTTGAGTTAACCCATTTGGGCAAATTTGACCTAACCCTTGTGTAGAGTTGACCTTCGTCAACATGACAATTTGGGTAAACCCCAATGGGTCCTTGGTGACCCATTGACCCCACTTTAGGTCTAGGAAGAACTAGGCAAGGTTGGTTGGACACATTAGGGGCACATTGCTCTTAGTAAGGGCACTTTGCCCAGTTTAGGCCTATAGTTGTCCTAAGCATAATTAGCCACTTTGGATTTACTCTAATGGACCCTTAGGGCTCTAATGGACCCCCAATGGGTTAGTGATGTTGTTTTAGGGTCATGGAGCCATGGTAAAGCCCCGGGGCCATCCCAAATTAATGTTTAGGGTTTTTACTATTTGCAGCCCATGGTGACTCCTCCTACATCCCTAGGCACACCTGGCCTTCTAGGGCTTCCTAGGGTTCTGTCATGACCTAGTCATGACAAAACCACTCCTAGGGGTCTCATTGTCTGATGGATGTTACACCCATTACCGCAAAGGATAATGGAACAGTTACATGTGCATTTTTCTTTTCATAGACCCATTAGCTAGAACTGTATAGAATTTAATAAGTCATGCTGGGATGACAATAATCCCAGTACTTATCTTTCATTATCTGCATTTTGTTTTTCATGTCTATTTAGCTTTAGTATTTCATTGTAGTTTGTATATTTTTCTTTGGTTTTTGCGGACCTCACCCCTACAAGTATTCATGACAACTTCATTTTGGCGGGGTTGTGATTCTTCGTATGGTGGGCCTGCTTCTACTTTTCACGCGTCTTCTGGTATGCTCACTGGCTGATTATTGGGTAACCTCTTCCCTTGTCTCATTTTGATTTAAGTGTCTATATCATATGTTGTGTAGTTTAGTTTAAGTCTGGGGGAGAGCCAGTATTGTTACCTTTTGCACGAGCACATTTCATATGCATACTAGAAGCTTTTATATTCTTATTTTGATTAGTTCATTGCATCGCACACCACTGCACCCACATGAGCGCGTGCTTAGCTTTTTGCATACTGCAAGTTAAACTCATTTCATTGTTAGATTTGGGGAAAATTATGGTGCTGGCTTAGGATTGTTAGATGGAGTAAAATGTTGACCTTGCTGTGCTCCCAGTCAATTGATCTAGTCTCGTGTAGAAATTTGAGTAGATTTAATTTTTCTGTATGCTTATAGTTTAATTTTTTTCTATTTGCATAAATAATTTTTATTCTACTCAAAAGTTAGTGAATCCGGTGTGAATCAAACGGTAGTGTAGGGATGTGTGTAGCCATCACTAGACTCGTTTTGCTCGAGTCGGGAGGAAGGATCATCTTTCTCGGTGGAAAAAAACTTGCCCCAAGCTACTCTCAAAACATTGGTGCAAGGTTAGTCTAGTATGAGCGTGATGTAGGTCATCATTTTGGCCCGGTTGAGCTTTGTACCGTTCCTAACGTCTTATCCTCGCTAAGCCCCGTTGTGCCTACCCTTCTTTTGATTCAGCTCCACCATTATTTCACCAAAGCCTCATAGCCAATCCTAGTCGCACACCCAAGTTGAGCTTTTGTGTTTTAAATTTTCAGGTTGGTGTGTGAAGTGGTGATATTCTTTGTGAATATGTGGATGTTCTCCAAAGCCTCCATTTGCTGATTTTGTTAAAAGGAAATGCTTATACTGTTAAAAGAAAAGAAAATGATTTAAAGAAAAAAAAATGTGAAAATAAAAAGTAAAAAAGAAAAAGTTTGATTGAAAATCTTTTTGGAGATGTGATTGTATTTGGAGTAGGTGGTGCACACACCCATATGTTAAAAGTTATGTCTGGGGGCGTGGTGTACCCGCATATATTTTGGTAAGCTGTTGGATTCTTTTTATGATAGCTCATTTGGGATAGGTGCATAGCCTTCTTGTTTATATTTTTTACCTCACCGTAACCAAGGCCCCGTGATTATCCTTTACTCCTACAGATTCACGCTTGAGTCGAACTAGTGTCGTGGAGAGAGTTTGAATGGGCAAGCATATGTCCCCCGACATTGGTGGATTCCTTTGGAGGTTATCTTGAGCCCTGGTCTTTGGCAAATCTCACCTTAGTGGCATGCCTACTTTCTTCCTATGCATGACTGGAAGATTCACCGTGATTCCATTTTTGAGTAGCAATAAAATTTTGATACACACTGTCAAAAGTATAAACTATTTTGTATAATTAGAAATTTCTTCTATTATATTTGTACGCGTACGAACATGCGACTTTGCATGGTAATCTGTATCGTAATTTCCTTGTTAGCTAAATCATTTTCCCTATCTGCATAGATTTTGTTTGCTCGGGACGCGCAAACAAGTAAGTCTGGGGGTGTGATGAGTCCGATTTATATAGTGTTTTTCGGACTAATCTGAGCTAGTTTTATCGCACTTGCACTTCATTTTTAGTATGTTATCGATGATATTTCATTTATTCTGCTTATCACGCTTAGTGCACTATTTTGTCCCAAGGGTGTGCAATTGCGCATTCTGTTGTTGGGGGTAAGGACATGGTTCTTCCCATGGTTCTTTTTGTTTATTTTATGCTTTGTATTGTTGCTGGGAGTTGGTGCTCCAGTTTGTTTCATTGTTGTGCAGGTGGCCGCGACATCCCGAATTCCATTTCTAATTCTGTGTAAAACGCACAGTCGTGCGCATTTCTTAGCGCACAGTTTCAGTGCAATCGTTCGTTTCACATAGTAATTCTGGGGACTGCTGTTTCTATCCTTTCGTTTTGTTCCCGCACAGTTTCGGCCAAAACGTGTGAGAAGGAATCGCACGGTCTGCACATTTTCTCTGTTTTCATGCATTCTGGGGTAAATCGTGCGTTTCACTTCACGCATGGGCAAATGCGCCCTTGCACGAGTAAAATGCATGGTTACCCTGTTTCCCTTGATTTTCTGCGCTCTGTCATTACCCGTGTGATTTCCTTCACGCACGGGAGGAATCGCCCGTGCGCGAGTAAAATGCACGGGTCAACGCATCTTCTTCTGCGATCAAGATCTGTAAGTTAATAATGCACGGTCAGTGCACGGTTGTGCGCGGGACCGTGCGTGACCATTTTCTGATCTTTTTCTATTTAAGCGCAGATTTTTCTCCCGATATGGACATCACTTTTTCCACCTGCCATTTTCGTCCAGCTCTGAGGGTTTCGCCGCACTTCATCCTCCTCACCATCGGAGAGGCTCCGAGCAAGCTTTCAATGTCATATTCTAGCCGGAGATTCCTCTCGTCCATCTCCTTCAACCCATAAGATCTATTGAAAGCTATTGTGTCATGGAAAACCAGTGAAGGAAAGCTTGCAACCTTCTTCCGGCATCGTGACACGAAGAAGACGGGTCCATTGGGAGTGAGTGACAGCCTCCTCTACCCCGGACGCAGTTGATGATCGAGCTTGGATGTGGATTTCTAACACGGGGTTTCCTTCCGCGAACCCTCAGCAAGACTTCGGATTCAGTCAAACTCTTGCCTTGTACATCCTTTGCTGTTGTTTATGTGTACTTAGGACTTTATTTTAGACGTTGATGTGCTATTTTGTGTAAACTTTGTTAGGTTTATGTCTATGTAAATCTTGCCTTGTTTTACCGCTTTAGTAGCTTGTGTTGCGCCTTTATATCCATCATCCATCCATTTGTTCTTGCCGCACTAGTAATTGCTAGTGGCATTCATAGCGAAGAGGTGATTACGACCCTCAAATTCTGGTTCTTACGCTTGCTTACTCGTCCATCCGCCTAGCGATTCGGTGCATAGCGGCCCGTGTAGTCTTCCCTCCCGCCTGGCGAAGTGATGTATAGCGGCATTGCATAGGAGTAGTTGTTAGATTTTTATTTCTGTTTCCACGAATATCAAACCCCCTTTAGTTAATTCCGACCTAAGGACTTCAATCTCAAGTACTCCTAAAAATTAACTTCACCTTACTGTGTTCCTTGAGAGATCGATACATGGGGAAATTTGCCCATTTTATATTACTTGTGTGACCGGTACACTTGCCGTCACATTCGCATCAACTGTCGAAGGGCCTTGCAGTCTTCAGTCAAGTGACCATTCTCTCTATGGAATTATCAGTACTTGGAATTGTTCCTTGGCCTCCACTCTCTTTGAGGCCCTTGTCTCTTTTCCTCTGATTTTCTTTGAATTATCTAGATGACCTCTTCAATGTCGAATCCCAGATCTGCAAGCTCCTCCACGGAGTTGTTCCCATGCGGTCTTGGAGAAGGCAAGGCATTCGGAAGAATAGGAAGCGCTTGAAGCGGTATGGAGGGAGTGTCAGCCAACGATAGTCTCTTATCTTGAAACTGTTGATGGCCGATGAATGGTTTCTTATGGCGGAGGTTTCTCCCCCTTTAAGAATGAGGCTGGAAGTCGGGCCGAGGAGGCTTATTGTGATGATGGTTGTTAAAAAAAAGAATTGGAAGCATCCCTTCCTTCAGCCTTAGCTGTCAGGGAAGAGATATGGGTTGGGTTAGAGTTCTCACCCTCGATGAAGTGATTAACCATTGCGATCAATTCTTGGTAAGTTAATGGTGCCTTCGATGATTCTTTGAACTTTTAGGGGACTTCCCAGAGGCCTTGAATTAGGGCAACTTTATAATAATTAGGGTTCAAGTTCCTTAACCCCTAGATCTCTTTCTGTTAGCGATCAACGAACCGCGAAACCGATTTGTTATCCCTCTGCTTGATTTCAAAGAGAGCTGCTGGTCCATCTTTTCTCTTTTTTGAGGTAGCAAACCTCAGCAAGAGTTCACTGCGAAGCTCAGCGAAGGAAGAAATTGTGCCCGGAGGCAGCTCGTAGAACCACTCTCTCGCCTGTCCATCGAGAGTGGTATCCAAAATATTACATTTCAGGGCATCAGAGAGGCATCTAAATGCAACAACCCCTTCGAATGCCTGCAGGTGGGCAATGGGATCAGTCTCCCCTGAGTAGAAAGGTAGACAGGGTTCTTTGAAGTTATTAGGAGCAGACTCCCATCGGATTCTATCGATGAAGGGAGATGGAGTTTCATACTCTGCAGGGTAGGAGGGGTGGACTTGAACGAAAGGGTCCGCGGGCTCAGCGGACTGGCGGTTAGCGAAGTCGAGCTTGCTGGCAGGAGTTCCACTGGCTGCCTCTCTGAAGAAGTCTATCAGAGGGGAGAACTGATCACACTGAGGCCGTAGAGGAACTGGGGGCTGAGCTGGATGCCGAGGCTGAGGAGGAGTGACTGCAGGTGATTGCCGAAGAGGAGTTTGGCGAGATGGACTCCATCGGACCGGAGTCTGGAGGACTCGCGTCTGGCAAACTGGATTGTCCGCAATATCTTCTGCGGCCTGAGGAGCAAGCCGCTGAGTCAGCGCAAGAAAGGCCTGACTGATGGTATCAAGTCTTTGATCGGTCTCCCTGCGAGATTGTTCAGCCTCCGAACGAGACTGTTCCATGGCATACCACAACAAGTCCTCTGGCGAACTGGAGCGGTCTGAACGGCGGGCTTGGTGATTTGACATGTCTATCCACTAGTTTCAAAAAACTACTTGAATTTGAAGGCCGCGTGTTAACTGTTGATGCACGAAAAGCAAAAGGGAGTCGAGCACCACCAACTAATGGTTCGAGCACTGGGGAAAGGAGGGGAAAAAGCAAACTTCAAGAAGCAATCTACTAAGTGGATGAGAGAAAATGAGCAGCAGAGCCGTAAGACACGACAACACTAGACTTCGCCCGCCGCGGCCTGAATGCCTCTCTTGTGACAAGCTTTTCTTTGATTAGAATGAGTTTGATTAAAAGGTTGGTCAAAAGTTGAAAAAGGGGAAGAATAAGAGCAGAGCAAGCTGGAGTCCGCAAAGCCTGAATTTCGAGTCCGCAGCCTTCAACAAGTAGGCTCCAAGGATCGTGTCAGCGTGCATTGGGTGCACCACTTCCCCCTATTTATAGGTTCGTAGGCCTGCCAAAACGTGTAGTGCTAAAATAACCGGCTACCCAGAGTACAGGAGAACTGATAAGCGGTGAAGGGAATCAAAAAAGAAAATACATGCAGTCCGCGCAAGAGGGGCAGACTGGGCTCGCGGGCTGGAGTTTCCGTTTGGCTGTAGGTCGCAATCATGGCTGAGGGTCCGAGACCTGTGCGGACTGACGCTTGAGTCTGCCTGGAGAGCTGGCAGACGATCTGGAAGCTGATCAACAGAGGCTGGACGAACTGGGCGGACTGGAAATTTGAGTCCGCCGCTGAAGGAGGAGCACTGGAGATTTGGCTTGGGGACCTGGGAGGACTGGGAACTGGAGTCAACCGTTGGGGGAGCCTTGGATCTGTATGGTCCTGATGACCTGAGAAGACTGAGGAAATCAAGTCTGCCAGAAGGGGAGAAGGATTGTCTTACTTAACATGTTGCGGATTATGGGATTAACATTACTGTTGGGCGAAACCTCTCTGAGAGCCTTGCCAAATACATCAGGCCACAACCGCCGTGCGGTATCACCCTACTACCTCGTGGAAACATTCGATGTATCGAAAAGATGAATTCATTGCATGGTCTCGATGGTTCATTATGATGAACCTGTCGAGAAGCCCGACCTACCACCAGCGATAACTAGTATGTCCAAGAGGTAGCCCATAGAAATGCCTTTCTTGCCACTGGAAAACTTGGGGTGTAACATGAGAGAACAACCAAAGGGAGGAGACTCATCGGAAGTTCATGGATGGACTCAAGTGTTGTTAATCCTTGAACGAGCTTGGTTTCGAACTGTCGTCTGGGGTATAGAAGAGTTGTCACTCACTCCTAATTTACCCATCTTCTCCATCTATCTTCTTCAGCTACAAACTCGTCGAAGAACTCTATCCCAAGAGAAAAATCCTTCGAAATGAACCTTGGATGCTTGTGAACACTAGAGGCGGCCAAGAGGAACTCCTAGCTTGAGATTTGGCTCAAAATAATGGCCGGAGGACCTCGGGATGATGGGCGGTGGTGGAGCGACAAAGTGGCACTAAAATGGAGATCTAGGCATGTAAAATGAAGTGATAACATACTTAGGGCAGAATCCTACTTCTTAAATAGTGCCCAATCGGAAAATAAGGAATGCATGGTCGAACGGATGACCATGCTCACATCATGCCTTAATTGATAACCCCAGAATCCGCAACATGTTTGGCAGGACAGATCCTTCTCCACCTTCGGCGGACTCGGCTTTGGCTGTCTGCTCAGGTCGTCAAGATCATTGATCCAAGGATCCCCCAGTGGCGGACTTCAGTTCTCAGTCTGCTCAGGTCACCTAGCCAGGTCCCCAACGCCAACCTACTTCAGCGGCGGACTCGATCACCCAGTCCGCCCAGGTCTCCCGGCCTCTAGTGATCAGCTTCAAGATCATTCGCCAGCTCTTCAGGCAGACTCAAGCGCCAGCCCGCACAGGATGCGGCCATTCAGCCAAGATTGCGACCTGCAACCAGATGGAAGCTCAAGCTCGCAAGCCCAGTCCACCCCACTTGCGCGAACGGCTTGCCTTTTCTTTTTTTTTTTACCCATCACCACTGCCCGGGGTTCCTGTACCCCGGGCAGCCGGTTATTTTAGCACTGCCCGTTTGGGCAGGCCCCCGAACCTATAAATAGGGGGAAGCAGTGCACCCAACGCACGCTGACTCGAGCCTAGGAGCATACTTGTTAAAGGTTGTGTACTCGAATCTCGGGCTTTGCAGTCTCCAGCTTGCTCTCCGTTCAGTTTTCCTTCCTCTACTTGTAATCCATTTTCTGTAATCAAGGAAAACCCGTCACAAGAGAGGCATTCAGGTCGCGATAAGCAAAGTCTGTTATTGTCATGGCTCACGGATCTGCTTTCTCTAGTCCTCCAATAGATAGATTCTTACAGTCCTTTTTTTTCCTCCTTCCTTTCCACCGTGTTCGAGCCATTAACTGGTGGTGTCAATTTTCACGCATCAACAGTTAACACGCGACCTTTAAATATAAGCAGATTTTCGAAGTCCGTAAACTAGAATATAGGACCGCCGAGCTCGCCGATCAGACTGCTCCAGTTCGTTAGAGGATTCACTGTTGGATGGGATCGAGCAGTCTCGTTGGGAGGCTGAACGATCTCATAGAGAGACCGATCACCGTCTAGATGCGATCAGTCAGGCACTCAGCGTGCTGACTCAGCAGCTTGCTCCTCAGCCTGCAGCAGATCTCGCGGACACCCCAGTCCGCCGAACTCCGCTTCGGCAATCTCCAGCAGTTGAGCCTTCTCATCTAGCTCGCCCTCCAACTCATACCGCAGCTCCTCTGCAGCCTTAAGAGGACCAGTTTGTTTCTTTTATTGATTTCTTCAGAGAGACCGCCAGGGGAAGTCCAGCACGCTAGCTCGATTTTGCTGATCGTTAGTCCTCCCAGCCAACGGACCTTCCTGCTCTAGTCTGCCTCACCTACCCATCTGATGTTGAACCCCCTCTCCCTTCGTGGATAGAATCCGATGGGAGGTATCTCCAAGAATTTTCAGGGAGCCTCGTCTGCCTCTGTATTTAGGGGAGACATATCTAGTGGCTCATCTACAGGACTTTGAGGGTGCAGTGGCTTTGAGATGCCTCTCAGACGCTATCAAGTGCAAGCTTCTATTCACTACTCTCGATGGTCGGGCGAGAGAGTGGTTCTATGACCCACCAACAGGTTCAATTTCTTCTTTTGTCGAGTTCCGCAGTGAACTCCTACTGAGGTTTGCTACCTATAAGAAGAGGAAGGATGGTCCTGCAGCGCTTTTAGACATCAAGCAAAGGGATAACGAATTAGCTTCCAGATTTGTTGATCATTTTCAAAAAGAGATCCAGGGGGTGCAGAACGTCCATCCTGATTATTACAAAATCGCTTTGGTCCATGGCCTCCGGGAGGGTCCTTTGAAGTTCAAAGCCACGACCAAGGCGCAAGCCACCTACCAAGAGCTTATTGCTCTCGTCAACCGCTTCATCGAGGACAAGAACGCCATTTTATCTTATATCTCTTCCCTTACAGCTAATGTTGAAAGAAGGGATGGTTCCAACTATTCTGCTGATCATCGCTCCGCCAGGCCTCCTCACCCTGATTTCCATCCTCCTCCTCAGAGGGGCCGCCAGTTCCGTCATAAGAAACCATTCCTTAGCCATCAACTGTTTCATGATCAGAGACTCCAATTGGCCACCGCTCCTGCTCCACCATTTCAGGTTTTTCCAGTCCTTCAAGAAGCTCCATATGTTCCAAGGCATCCAAGCAGTGACTCCTCGGAGGAGTTTGTAGATCTGGTCCTTGATATTAATGAGGTCGTGCAGATTCTACAGAGGAAATATGATGAGAAGAAGAAGGGCCCTCCAAGGGAATGGAAGCAAAGAAACTCAACCCTTTTCTACGGGTTCCATAAGGAGAAGGGGAACTTGACTGAGAACTGCAGAGCCCTGCGTCAGCTGGTAGAGAAGCTGATTGCTGAAGGTAATATTAAAGATTTGGGCAAGAAGGATGTTTCTTCAAAGCCATCTACCTCCAATGACAAGGAGGTAGTCTAAGCTCGATGGGAGTGCGAGGAGATAGAGGACGTAGGCCGTCTCGGGCCAATCAACATTGAAAGAGAATGCTTCGACGCCAACGATGAAGGAGCCTTGGGGAGGCTCTTCTGCATTCACGGTGGAGCATGGATCGAGTCTACTCAGAAATCTTCCATTTCAAGGGTCTCTCGAGCAGAGGTTGCCTCTGCCTCTTCTTCTGCTCCATTAGCGGGTGTTATCACTTTTGGTCTAGGAGACCTTCCCCCGATTGCTAATCCGTTCGATGATGCCATCGTGATCAGAGCCGTCATTTACGAGTACACAATTGACAGAATCTTGATCGACACTGGCAGTTCCGTCAACCTCCTGTTCAAGCCAACTTTTAAGGCCCTGAAGACCGGAAAGCCTCTGCTCTTTACCGAAGGGCAACTCTATGCCTTTTTTGGAGAGAGAAAGGATGTCGAAGGATGCGTCACACTTTCAGTGGGGCTTGGAGGGGTGACAAAGCAAATTCAGTTCGGGGTAGTTGATGCTGCAAGCAGCTACCATGCCATCTTTGGGAGGCTGCTGCTTAATAAATACATAGCTATCATCTAAACCTTCAACCTTTGAAAGTCCACCTAGTTCCAACTACCTTCACCTATGGGGGGGGGGGGGGGAATAGGTGTCTTGCAGCGTTTTTGCGGAATTAAAAACATACCTGCACAAATAAACAAAACAACACAGCACAAAAAGACACAGGCAATTTATAGTGGTTCCCCGATTTGGGTACGTCCACTTTCCCCCTTCGACCTATCTCCCAACAAGGGACGACTCGGTCACTTCACCAACCGGATTGAAATCCAATCCACACACTAACTGAAGGAACCCTTCCAAATGAAGGAGTCACCACTCCTCCACCACGGGTTGCACCCAACCCTTACAACGAGGAACCTACGTTCCTTTACAACAAAAATAAAATGGAATGTATAAAATATACAAACTACTTATGGAGGCTAGGTGTCCCTCTTCGTTCGATTACGCGTTCATGACGAAGACGAAGAGTCCACGACCTTAGCTCTCACTTAGAATGAATATCCACGAAACCGGCGGCGGCAAGAAGAGCGACGGCTTGGAGTTCGGGATCGGCGGCGGTAAGAAGTGTGGCAGCTAAGCCCTAGAGATCCAACCTTCGTAGCTATGCTGGTAAGGTCTACCAACGGTCTTCCTTGGATCAATCGTCTCGATCGATTCGGAAAGGGAAGGTATTCCCGATCTACAAACCAAGAGACAAAGGATCTCAAGAAGGACACGTGAGACGCATTGCGTGGCAAAGCTTCTGTCGCCGGAAGATCAGGAGGTATCCATGATCAACGGCGACGACTAACTTCCCGAGCTGCGATGGCGGTGACGGAAGAGAAATCCGCGATCTAGGTCACGTTGGCGGCTCGGTTTTCTTTCTTGTGTATTCGTATCTGTAATGATCGAAATACAATAGGATTTATACTGTAGGTCATACATTATGACCGTTGTGGGCCCCACCAGTAGAAACCCTATGTCCGGTTCAAAACAGTGCCTGAATATTTGGACCGGTCCAGCGAGCAGAAGAAATTTGCCTAAGGCAAATTCGGCGAGAATCATTGGTGATTCTCAACGAATCGGCGAGAATAACTTATGATTCTCGCCGAATTATACTTGGTAGAATTCTGGCTGAAGATCTTGCCATCCGGAGAGAATCGGCGAGAATCATCATTCATTCTCGACGAAACGGCGAGAATGCAAAGTCATTCTCGACGATTCGGCGAGAATCAACTAGTGATTCTCGATGATTCTGCCTTAAGCAGAAAACAAGACGGCGTTGAGACAGCCGGCTGCAATCGGCAAGAATCAGCGAGTGATTCTCGACGATTCGGCGAGAATCACTAGTCGAATCGGCGAGAATCACTTAGTGATTCTCGACGATTCCTACTTGGACGATTTTCGTCTTTCTTCCCGCGAGTTGCTTTGACCCATCCTTGCTCCTTGTCTGCTCTTGATCTTTCTCAGCCCTGTACTTGAAAGTAAGTACACTCCAATAGAGAGAGTACACGTAGGCCAACACACTGATCTACTCAACGAGGGATTACGTTGCACAGACCCGTGTATATTGACCCACTGCACCCTGACATTGGTGTGTACTTAGCGTGGAATAACTGCAAGCACAATTTGAAGACAAATGATCAAACACAATGTCAATTCACCTTAGCTGGTCCAGGGGCTTCTTCAAATTAGGTACATTGTGGATACAATACCCAACAATCTCCCCCTATTTGAAGAAGCCTAAACCCTACAAGCTAAGGTGAATATAACAGATTGAAGAAAACACAACTTTGAAAAATGAGTGGAAATTCCATACCATTATCTTTGGAGCATGCACCTTAGCACTTTAGCCGAGAGTGTAATCTCCCCCTTTTCGGCTTCTGCAAATCTGGGACTGTAGCACTTGTCACCATGCTCCCCCTCAGTTCTTGCACCTGTGCTTACACTTGAGTTCCTAGCAGATGCTCCCCCTAGATGCACGAGCCTGGAGCTTCTGTAGTCTTCATTCCTCATAGTTTTGCATCCCCAGTTCAGTTTTGAAGAGACTGAACTTGGCCTCGTCTAGGGGCTTTGTGAAAATATCTTCAATCTGCTTATCCGTTGGGACATAGCAGAGAGAGATGTACTTGTTTTCCACGTGCTCCCTAATGAAGTGGTAGCGCACTTCAATATGCTTCGTCCTGCTGTGCGATACCGGATTGTTCGCAATGGAAATTGCACTGTAGGAGTCGTAGTACATTAGTACTTCCTTGAACTGAAGGTCATAGTCTTCTAACTGGTTTTTGATACATAGTAGTTGTGCGCAACAGCTGCCTGCTGAGATATACTCAGATTCAGCTGTGGAGGTTGCAACACAATTCTTCTTCTTACTATTCCATGATATAAGCCTTCTTCCGAGGAATTGACACGTCCCGGAAGTGCTTTTCCGATCATCCCTGCTTCATGCAAAATCAGCATCTGAAAAGCCTATTAGCTCAACATCATTGTTTCTCGGGTACCACAAGCCAAGATTAGGTGTACCCTTAAGGTATCTAAGAATTCGCTTTGCAGCGACATAGTGAGATTCCTTAGTGTTCACCTTATATCTGTCACAAACGCATGTGGAGAACATAATATCCGGTCTACTTGCAGTAAGGTAGAGCAGGGATCCAATAATGCTTCTGTATTTGGTTTCATCAAAAGGTTTCCCATTCTAATCCTTATCCAGAGACATAGTGGATCCCATTGGAGTCCTCATAGAGGTTGCATTCTCCATTCGGAATTTCTTGAGGAGTTCATTTGTGAACTTCGTCTGAGAAATGAAAATTCCATCCTCCGACTGTTTCACTTGAAATCCCAAGAAATACTTTAGCTCTCCCAAACTGCTCATTTCAAACTTTCCTTGCATAAGTTTAGAAAACTTTTTTCAAAGATTGTTATCCGTTGAGCCGAATATAATGCCATCAACATAGATTTGCAACAGCAAGATCTTGCCTTTGACTTCCCTAAGAAACAATGTCTTATCTATTTTTCCTCTAGAGAACTTGTTCTCAAGAAGAAAACTAGACAGAGTCTCATACCAAGCTCGTGGAGCTTGTTTTAATCCATATAAAGCTTTATTAAGAAAGTATACATGATTAGGATAAGTAGGATTGACAAAACCTGGGGGTTGAGCGAAGTATACTTCCTCTTTCAGGTCTCCATTCAAGAATGCCGATTTCACGTCCATCTGATAGACTGTGAATCCTTTGTGAGAGGCATATGCTAGAAACAGTCTGATTGCCTCGAGCCTTGCAACCGGCGCAAACGTTTGGTCGAAGTTGATCCCCTCCTCCTGTCTGTATCCTTGAGCCACCAGTCTGGCCTTGTTATTGATGATGACCCCGTGTTCATTCAGCTTGTTTCTGAAGATCCACTTGGTGCCAATCACGTTCTGCGTCTTTGGTCTTGGAACCAGCGTCCAGACGTTGTATCATTCGAATTGATGCAGCTCATCTTGCATGGCCAATATCCAAGACGCATCTTTGTTCGCTTTGTCGAACTTCTTTGGCTCAACCTGCGACAGGAGGCTAAAATGCAGAAACTCGTTAAGTGTAGCTCGGCGAGTTCTGACACCATCTCGAGGATCTCTGATGATTTGATTTCTGGGATGATTCCTCACGTGTCAGAGCTCTAGTAGTCTTGCATCAGGAGCTCTAGCATTTTCTGGGGCTCCTTCCTCTTCAGGGAGGACTACTCCATCCTGACCGTCATCATCTCCGATCGACGTTGAGGTGGAGACCTTGACGTACTTTGGAGTTGCATCTTTATCAGGCTCATCCAGGTGTAGCTGTTCGATTCTTGCACCTACATCCTCAAGAAAACCACTGGAAGAATTGCAATTAAGCAAGCTTCCTTCATCAAATACAACATTTATTGAATCCTCTACCACTAGGGTTTTCTTATTGAAAACCCTATAAGCCCGGCTATGGCTACTATAGCCCATGAATATGCCTTCGAAGCATTTTTCACCAAACATAGTACGCAGGTACTTCCCGTTATTCAGTACATAACATCTGCAGCCAAAGATCCTAAAATAGGACATGGTTGGCTTCCTTCCTTTCAGTAGCTCATAAGGCATCTTATGATGACTCTTGTTGATCAAGGCCCGGTTTTGTACATGACAAGCTGTATTGATAGCCTCTACCTAGAAATATTCTAGGAGAGAAGCGTCATTCAACATTGTCATGCAGGCTTCAATGTGCGTTCTATTTCTCCTCTCCGCAACTCCATTCTGCTGAGGAGTGCGCGGGGAGGAAAACTCATGAAAGATACCAAGTTCTTCACAGAACATTGTCATAGCACCAGACTCGAACTTTGTTCCATGGTAGCTTCTGATTTTGACCACCGAGCAGTTGAGTTCGTTCTGAATCTGCCTGACAAAACTGGTGAAGATGTCAAACGTATCAGACTTGCGTTTTAAGAAGAACACCCAAGTAAACCGAGAGTGATCATCAACAATCACTAGCATATAAGACTTGCCTCCCAAGCTATGAACTTGCATTTGACCAAACAAGTCCAAATGCAAGAGATAAAGACATCTGGAGGAGTCTTTGTCAACGATGCCCTTAAAGGTAGCCCGAATCTGTTTGCCCTTCTGGCATGCAGGACAGGGGCTATCTTTGATGCACTTAATGATGGGAGCATCCCTTATTAAGTTTTTATAAAACAGCATACTAATTGTCTTGAAATTAATATGTGCCAATCTCTTGTGCCATTGTTCACAAAGAGATGCACTGCCTATTGCTACTAGGCATACGGGGGTAGATGAATCTAAACTAAGAAAATCTAAGCAGAAGATATTTCTGCTCCTAATGCCTATTAATACCGTCTCCGAAGAGGCACACGATATTATCAGGCATTTATCCTTGCAGAACTTAACGTCATAACCTTTAACACATAACTGACTTACGCTGATCAGGTTTTTGATTTAACCCTTCAACGTAAGCCACATCGGTGATAGAAATTATACCGTTGGAAATTATATCGTACCCCTGGTGACTCCTCGATCTGATCCCCCAAAGATGACTTTGGGTCCATTCTCGACTAGAGAGTAATCACGCAGTAGGCTTCTTGTCCCGGTCATATGCCGGGAGCATCCACTATCCAAGTACCATATGGGAGTTTTGGTGGCCTTTGGATATTCCTGCAAAACAAAATTAATTTCCCTTAGGAACCCAATCGAACTTGGGTCCTAGATTCCTCGTTAGAATACTCCCCCTCGGATGGTTAGCCCTACGAGTGGTCTGCCTCGCATTGCCAACATGAGGAGTCTCGTTATTCCTCGGATTAAACAAGTAATCCACGGCAAAGTGACCAACTTTGCCATAGCACCAGTAGTCAAATCTATTATACTTTCTCTTAGGCACCTGCTTCACCCTTGGAACGGAAGGTTCAGCCGGGGCCTTGGACCTAGAGGTGGAGGAATCATGATGACAACAGTCGCATGAATTCTTCTCCTCCTGGTTTCTCAGTGTAACAAGATTGGCCTTGGGTGCCTGCTTCCTATTATGGCTGCTAGAGAAGTGTCCATAATCCTCCATTTGAATTTCCTCATAAGGTGCCTTGAAGACACTCTCGCCAAAGTTGCGGGGGAAGGCCCACCCCTCATACCGGCTCTTGGGCTTTTCAACCGAGGGCCGGAAGAAGTGGCCATAGGTTGACACAAAGTCCAGTTCATTGCAGGGAAATCCAGGCTTCCTGAATACAATAGGGTTGAGTGGGGCCTTTCCCTTTTCTGTAGTAGAGGCCTTCTTAACAGCCTTATTTCTCCTCTGCTTTTTGTTTCTCTTGGATGATTTACCAGGCACACCCACATGCCCCAAGCCAGCCCCCTTAGCCTGAGCAGAGAAGGTATCAACCAGTGGAAGAATAGTCTTTGGCATAGAGAAGCTTTGGACAATCTTCCTTTCTGCCGTAAGTTGTTCTTCCAACTTATTGATTTCTTCTTGTTTAAGGTCAAGTAGACTTAGAGACTCTGAGTGCTTAGAGATAAGGTCCAGGTGCTCCTGTCGGAGAGAAATCATGCTAGTGATCTCTTCCCTTAGGGAGACACCCTCGACCTTAAGGAATTTTACTTCCTTTTTCTGAGCCCTCAATCTCTTGCGGCATTCCACGAAGGTGTTGAGCAGAAGCTCATACTTTTCGAGGAGCTCAGCTTCTCGGGCAGATGGGCTGTCCTCGAGATCATCATCAGGAGACTCATAGTCAGAGTCGGAGAGGGGGGTACGAGCTTTTACCTTCCCAGTGAATGGGGGGCATTCTCCTTCTGAGTCAGAGCGACCCACCAGCCCGAAATAGGCTTCCTCATCATCACTGGAGTCTGAGGAATCAGACTCACTCAGTGTCTTTGACTTTTTTGCGATGTAGCTCCTCTCCATCTTTTTATCTCTAGAGGTTTTGTGCTCTTCTCCCTTCCCCTTCTCTCTCTTGCCTTGATGAAAGTCGGCCACGACGTGTCCTGGCTTATTGCACCCAAAATAAATGATGTCAGTATGACGATGTTTGTTCGTTTTTGATTCATACCTGTCAGAAGAATAATTCTTCTTCTGATTGCTGGAGGAGGAGCCGTCTCTCTTTCTTTGATTCCTCATCTTGAGGAACTTCTTGAATTCTTGGGTGATGAGGGAGAAGTCTTCTTCAGACAACTCTGAGCCGGAGGAGCATGGCTCGGAGTCTTCCACCTCATCCTTTTTCCCCGCACGGGATGAAGCCGCACCCTTGCCCTTCCTGAAGTGAATGTCTTTTAGGGCCATAGTCTTTTCCTTGGCAGCGGCCTTCTCTGCTTATTCTTGAGCTTTCCTTGTGTTCAACTGGAGCTCATAGGACATGATCTTCCCAAAGAGTATCTGAGGATCAGTTTCAGCTAGTCTGCCAAACTCTCGGATGGCGCAGATCTTCGTGTCCCATTCCTTAGTAAGGGACCTAAGGAATTTATCATTAAGTTCACCATCAGTGAACATTCTTCCATATCCCTTGAGAGCATTGACAATCTTGAGGAAGTTCTCGATGGTAACTCCGATCTCTTCCTTGGGCCCCTGCCTGAAGGTCTCATATTTCTGGTTCAGGAGGGATCTCCGATCATCCCTCACTTAATCTATGCCCTCCATCAGGATAATCAAGCTGTGCCAGATATCCTTGGCGGTCCTGTAGTTGTAGAAGTTCTGCATCATAGAGTCATCGACTGTGCTGATAAGTATGTTCTGTGCCTTCTTGTCAAGTTCGACCAGCACCATCTCGTCCTTGTCCATTTCAGAAAGCTTCTATGGCACCTTTTTGGTAGGATCAATGGTGGAGGCCTTAGTGAGAATATAAGGTCCCTCCTCCACGATCATGAAGAGTCGAGGGTCGACTACTTCCATGTAAAATCTAATCCTTTCCTTCCAGATAGGAAAGTTTAGCCTGGTGCACACTGGGATCTTGCCTGAGTAGTTGAGTCCGTCCATAGTAGATATCTGCCTTCTTCTTGACACTAGTGGAAGTAACTTACTCGAGGTGTTAACCCCTTTGATGAGTAACCTGGCTCTGATACCACTTGAAAGTCCAACTAGTGCCAACTACCTTCACCTATGGGGGGGGGGGAATAGGTGTCTTGCAGCGTTTTTGCGGAATTAAAACTATACTTGCACAAATAAACAAAACAACACAGCACAGAAAGACATAGGCAATTTATAGTGGTTCCCCGATTTGGGTATGTCCACTTTCCCCCTTCGACCTATCTCCCAACAAGGGACGACTCGGTCACTTTACCAACTGGATTGAAATCCAATCCACACACTAACGGAAGGAACCCTTCCAAACGAAGGAGTCACCACTCCTCCACCACGGGTTGCACCCAACCCTTACAACGAGAAACCTACGTTCCTTTACAACAAAAATAAAATGGAATGTATAAAATATACAAACTACTTATGGAGGCTAGGTGTCCCTCTTCGTTCGATGATGCGTTCTTGACGAAGACGAAGAGTCCACGACCTTATCTCTCACTTAGAATGAATCTCCACGAAACTGACGGCGGCAAGAAGAGTGGCGGCTTGGCGTTCGGGATCGGTGGCGACAAGAAGTACCGCAGCTGAGCTTTAGAGATCCAACCTTCGTAGCTATGCTGGCAAGGTATACCAATGGTCTTCCTTGGATAATCGTCTCGATTGATTCGGTTAGGGAAGGTATTCCCGATCTACAAACCAAGAGACAAAGGATCTCAAGAAGGACACGTGAGATGCGTTGCTTGGCAAAGCTTCTGTCGCCGGAAGATCAGGAGGTATCCATGATCAATGGCGACGACTAACTTCCCGAGCTGCGATGGCGGCGGCGGAAGAGAAATCCGCGATCTAGGTTACGTCGGCGGCTCGGTTTTCTTTCTTGTGTATTCGTATCTGTAATGATCGAAATACAATAATATTTATACTATAGGTCATACATTATGACCGTTGTGGGCCACACCAGTAGAAACCCTAAGTCGGGTTCAAAACAGCGCCTGAATATTTGGACCGGTCCAGCGAGCAGAAGAAATTCGCCTAAGGCAAATTCGGCGAGAATCATTGGTGATTCTCAACGAATCGGCGAGAATCACTTATGATTCTCGCCGAATTCTACTTGGTAGAATTCTGGCTGAAGATCTTGCCATCCGGAGAGAATCGGCGAGAATCATCATTCATTCTCGACGAATCGGCGAGAATGCAAAGTCATTCTCGATGATTCGGCAAGAATCAACTAGTGATTCTCGACGATTCTGCCTTAAGCAGAAAATAAGACGACATTGAGACAGCAGGCTGCAATCAGCAGGAATCAGCGAGTGATTCTCGACGATTCGATGAGAATCATACTAGTTGAATCGGCGAGAATCACTTAGTGATTCTCGATGATTTCTACTTGCACGATTTTCGTCTTTCTTCCCGCGAGTTGCTTTGACCCATCCTTGCTCCTTGTCTGCTCTTGATCTTTCTCAGCCCTATACTTGAAAGTTAGTACACTCCAATAGAGAGAGTACACGTAGGCCAATACACTGATCTACTCAATGAGGGATTACGTTGCACAGACCCGTGTATATTGACCCACTGCACCCTTGCATTGGTGTGTACTTAGCGTGGAATAACTGCAAGCACAACTTGAAGAAAAATGATCAAACACAATGTCAATTCACCTTAGCTGGTCCAGGTGATTCTTCAAATCAAGTACATTGTGGATACAATACCCAACAACCTTGCAATCAAGTTCAACACTGATGGTTGTCTATGTAGGATCAGGAGTGATCCAGAGCAGGCCTGGGAATGCTACGTCCGCACAGTCATCATGACTAAGACCAATCCTCCCGCCTGTTCAGCTACAGCTCCAGAAGAGTCCTCCAGTTCAGAAGCGGCTGATGATAGAAAAGGAGCTCACCTGGAACCTGCCCAGGTAACTCAAGGAGTCCCCAATGCTGAAGGGGAGGAGATAAAGCTTTCCATAACCTCCGAGTTGCCAGAAGAACAAAAGGCCAAGTTGATCTCTTGCTTGCTGAAGAATCGGGATGTCTTTGCTTGGTCAGCGGAGGACATGCCAGGATTTGATCCTGATGTTGCCTGCCACCATCTCAATGTTGGTCCAGCTGTTAAGCCGGTGCAGCAAAAGAAAAGTGATGTGGCGACAAAGCTTGTTAAACAGATCAGAGAGGTGGTGTCCAAACTCCTCAAGGCACAATTTGTTCGTGAAATTCAATACCCTGCTTGGGTTTCAAATGTTGTAATGGTTACGAAGTCTTGAGGGAAGTGGAGAATGTGTGTTCACTTCACTCGTTTAAATAAAGCATGACCTAAAGATTGATACCCCCTTCCTCAGATAGATTCAATAGTTGATTCTGCGGTAGGATATTCTTTTATGAATTTTCTAGATGCATTCTCTTGTTATCATCAAATAAGAATGCATAAGCCCGATATCCCTCATACCTCTTTCATTACCAATGACGGCTGCTACTGTTATTTTGTAATGCCTTTCGGGCTTAAGAACACTGGCGCAACTTAACAACGAATGATGGATCGTGTTTTTAGAGATCAAAAAGGAAGAAATCTTGAAGTTTATGTTGATGATCTCTTGATCAAAAGTAAAACCTTCTCGCTACATTTGCATGAATTATCAGAGACGTTCACTACTCTGCAAAATTATAACATGAAGCTTAATCCACTCAAGTGTACCTTTGGAGCGAGTAAGGGGAAATTCCTTGGTCATCTCTTTACTCCGGAAGGGATTGCTCCCAATCCTGACAAAGTTAGATCCATTCTTGATATGACACCTCCCAAATTGCCTAAGGAAGTTCAGCAGTTAGGAGGAGGTTGGAAGGTCTCGGGATATTTATCTCTCGAATTGGAGATTAGAGTGCATCATTCTTAAGAACTCTTCGAGGAGCGTCCAAGTTTGAGTGGACCGAAGAGTGTTCTAAAGCCTTTGAGCAATTGAAAAGGCAGTTAACTTCAAACCCTTTGTTGCAGAGCCATAGATCAGGGGAAGTGCTTTTTTTGTATATAGGAGTTGGCCCCAAAGCGGCCAGCTCAGTTCTTGTTCGCGAGGAGAATATGAGGCAGTTTTCTGGTTTATTATGTTAGCCATATCCTCAAGAGCGCAGAAACGAGATACCTAATTTTGGAGAGGTTGGCTCTAGCATTAGTAATGTCAGCTCGGAGACTTCGCCCATATTTCCAAGCTCATGCAATTCAGGTGGTAACAGATCAATCTTTGACGAGTGTCCTGGAAAAACCAGAACTCTAAGGAAGATTGGCTAAGTGGGAAATAGAGTTGAGCGAATTTTAAATTTCTTATGTTCCCAGAACAGCGATCAAAGCTCAGGTGTTAGCAGACTTTTTGATTGATACAATAGAGTCCACCTCTGGTCAAGAAAAAAGATCTCCTTTGGCGTGGACCATCTATGTTGATGGGGCGTCAGGAAAAAATACCTCTAGAGCAGGAGTGGTTCTCATTAACTCTAATGGCATCAAGCTGGAGCAAGCAATAAAATTCTTCTTTCCAACGACCAATAATCAGGCAGAGTATGAAGCATTACTAGACAGTTTGAGGCTTGCGAGAGAGCTTAGAATAGATCATGTTCATATCAAGACAAATTCTTTGGTGATGGATTCGCAAGTGTTGGGCAATTTTGAGACCAGAGAATTTATCTTAAGGAAGTATCTTGCTTTGGTTAAGGTTAAGATTGGAAAGTTCAGAAGTTTTGCAATTGAGCATATCCGAAGGACCGAAAATGAAGAGCCAAATATTATAGCCAAGCATTGCCTTCCTTTAGGAGGAACAACTTCAGAACTCTTCTGCCCGGCTGTGGATGAAGGAGAGATGATGCAGATTGATCAGCATTCCTCCTGGATGGATCCATTTGTCCTTTATCTATCGACATGCAATTTCCATCCTTCAATCGAAGATA
The DNA here is from genome assembly GCA_039513925.1 of Platanthera zijinensis. Taxonomy (NCBI): domain Eukaryota; kingdom Viridiplantae; phylum Streptophyta; class Magnoliopsida; order Asparagales; family Orchidaceae; genus Platanthera; species Platanthera zijinensis. The sequence goes on from CM077078.1 coordinate 180,329,367, forward strand.
AGAAAAAGTTCAAAATCAAGGAAGCACATTATTATTTGGTATCAGACATCTTATACATAAAGCCTTTCTTGTATGCTATGGCAAGGTGTGTTTCAGAAGAAGAAGCTCCTGTTGTGCTTCAAGAAGTTAATTCTGGTGAGTGCAGAAGTCACTCAGGATCAAGTACTTTAGAGAAAAGAATCCTCTAGTAGGGTTATTTTTGGCCCACTATAAAGAAAGACTCAGAGGCTTATGCAATAAAATGTGCTTAATGCCAGAAGTTCGCTCCGCTGCAACATCAGTCTTCTCAGTCGCTCAGATCAATTGTAACTCCATGGCCTTTTGCATTTTGGGGAATGGATCTCCTTGGACCTTTTACCATGGCAAGTGGACAACGACGTTTCATTATAGTGATTGTTGACTACTTCAGCAAGTGGATTGAGGCCAAAGCATTAGCCAAAATAACAACTCAAGTAGTAAAGAACATAGTTTAGGGAGAGATAGTCTGCCGACACGGGATTCCTATGGAAATTAACACTGATAACGGGCCACAGTTCAACAACAGCTATATGATTGATTTTTCAAGCATATTGGAATAGAGCTGTGTTTTGCATCAGTCCATCATCCCGGAAGTAATGGCCAGGTTGAAGCAACAAACAAGCAGATTCTTAACTAGCTCAAGAAGAAGGTGCAGAATTTCAAAGGTAGTTGGGCTGATAAGCTTCCGTTGGTTCTCTAGACCTTAAGGACAACTCCTTCGTCATCCACTGGGGAGACTCCATTCATGCCCTCTCTGGTTTAGATGTAATGCCCTAAAACTTTAAAGAGGGACAGGTGGCATTTTGAGCCAGGTCTAGGACTTGGTAGAGGTCACACGGCTTGGGAAACGGGCGTGTCCCAGGGGCATGTCGTGCTCGGGTTCGACGATGACTTAGTGGTCGACAAAATTGAAGTCGACGAGCATCGAATAGCGAACACGGCCAGAGACACGGGCGTGTCCCAGGCCATGTCCTACTCGGGTTATTGGCCGAGTTGAGTTGGGGGATAGACACGGCCTGAGCCCGAGCGTGTTCGGGTCCGACACGGGTGTGTCAAATTCGACACGGGCATGACGAATGCCCGTGTTCTCCTCGGTTTGGTGCTTGACCTATGTGTCACAACCCGCATTTTCTCCGAAGAAAACGTATTATCAGAGTAGGAGAAAACACGCGTCATGATGCCACGTCGAGCAGGGGATAACTGCCGACGCTCAGGAAAACCACTAACAACTATACTTTTTTAAAATTCATAAGTTAAATGATTAGAAAATCAGTTATATTTTTAAAGGCCGTATCCCTCGGCTCGGTGGATCACCTAGTCCACAATTTAGAAACTATACTTATACGCTGCGGAAAATACTTTATTCAGGTTCGACATCCTAAAAGAGTGCATAAGTGTCCCCAGAGGATAACTTATACTATGCAGGACCCTACTTTTGATTTATACTATATATATAGGAAAAATGATCTTTTAACGTTATTTGGAAAATAGTGATGAGTTTTATAAAACATGCTGATCATGAGGAGTACTTATAAGAGTGTTTTTAGGTTTAAAAGTAACTAGCAACCTAGGATAAATCATCCCAAGAGCAAGTAGACTACCAGTGGGCGCCAACAAACTGACACGAACCCACTGGCAAGTATGTATATCTTTAAGAAAAACAGTAAAACTACCTCACAAGACCAAGGAACTAATCTCCACAGTACGAGAGACCACCAACAACAATACAACACAACTAGCCGCCTAATCGGCTACTAACAAGAACCTAAGGCATTCAAAAAAGAAAAGAATACCCCAACAAGATAAACAAGTAAAAAGCTGTACGGTAAAGTTAAGTTATAAGGTAAGCAAGAGGAGTAAGCAAACCGAAACAAGCACCACTATCCAAGGCAAGACAAAATAAAAAAAACACTAAGTGCGAGGAAACAGCAATAACCCTACCCAAAAAAGAATCCTTCAGAGTTTACCAGGCTACCATGAGCCCAAACGTTGCAAATTTATAAAGGAAGAAACGTCTAACACCCTAAGCTGTGAGATATGGTAGTAGCAAAAACAACGTGGATCTTGGTTGGAGGCAAACTCAGTCTCCCAACCACCATTTCCAAGAAACAAAGCTCAGGGGTCTATATATGAATGCACTAGGGACCTCCCACCCCCTTGCCAGGTCCGTACCTGGAGCAAGATAAAAGAAAAAAAGTTGCCTTGGCTAAATTACACAACACCTCCCCCATTAAGAGCTTCAAACCACCACTACTAACCACGACCCACGATTCGGCCTTTTTTGAAAAAAAAGAAAATAGCCGACAAGGAACCTCAAAATCAAGGAATTCACTCGGGGAAGAAAATCAAGGTAAGGGAAAGACGTTGAGATGAATCAACACGGCATGGCGTTGAGTGAGCCCCACTCACTCAACGCCTAAATAGACGGTGGCATTGAGTGAGCTAGCCTCTTCTAACACCAAAACAGTAATGGCATTGAGTGAGGTTCACTCACTAAACGCCTTCTGCAACACTGGCTGTGGCATTGAGTGAGCTAACCTCACTCAACGCACAAATAGCTATGGCGTTGAGTGAGGTCCACTCCCTCAACGCCTTCAGCAAAGCAGGTTGTGGCATTGAGTAAGCTAACCTCACTCAACGCCAAAGCAGCTATGGCATTGAGTGAGTTCCACTCCCTCAATGCCTTAGCACTTAACCGCAAAACCCCACTGTGGCGTTGAGTGCGCCCACCATTCTCAACGATAGAACAACTTTGGCGTTGATTGAGGCCGGCTCACTCAACGCCAAAGTACTTACCCGCAGGAAAGGGCTATGACATTGAGTGAGCCCGCCTCACTCAGCGCCTAAACCACCATGGCATTTAGTGAGGCCCACTCTCTCAACGCCATCCGGAAGAGGTCGGCGGGAATGAAGATTGATTCTCGCCAAATCGGCGGGAATGCAGATCGATTCTCGCCGAATCGGTGGGAATGCAGATCGATTCTTGCCAAATCGGCGGGAATCACTAACGATTCTCGTCGAATTCGGCGAGAATCACTTAGTGATTCCCTTCGATTTTGACTTAGAAGAATTCCTCACTTAAGGCCACACTACTTAGCCGCAAAAGAACATAAAAGGGGCAATGGCGTTGAGTGTGTGCACCATACTCAATGCCAAGTACAAGCAGACCCGGCGTTGAATGTGTGCACCACACTCAACGCCAAGTCCAAGAAGACCCAACGTTGAGTGTGTGCACCACACTCAACGACAAGCCCTGAATCCTCCATCGCTAACTCCAACAAGTCTATTCCTGTAGCAATATTAATCTAACAGCCAAACACGTTTCTAGGGTTATAATGAGGACTAGCACAATTTTCGAGTTAAAGCTTCTAACTCCTACCCGGCTACAGCTGCGACACAGGAAAATGCTAACCTAACCCTTACTTCCTTCCCCGGCCCGAGAACAAACAAGCTACAACGAGGGAAAATGAACAGAGAACATACACGGATGTTTTGGGCAAGGTTCTGTATAGGAAATTTTCTAACAGCAAGCTTAGGCATCATCACCGGTTCTTGCAAAGGAAAATAAAACATCTATTGTACAAAAAAGGCAACTGACTATGGCCAAAGCAACGCTCGGTTGTATCAAATAGGCTAACTGGGCATATAAGAAAACAGGAAAACAAAATGGCAAGGGCAAGAGTACCACTTGCCTCGATTTCCAGCGGAGCTTGGTCGGCCTCCCTTATCCTCACTCGGTACCAACAGCAACAACACCTAAAGCAGAAATCTGGAGCTTTAATGGCGGAAACGGACCACCCAAGAAATTCGAGACCCCTAGAAACACCACGAAAACTGAATTTCTTACCTTAGGAATGAAGGTCTAGGCGAGAGCAATCCAAATCCGCTTTCGGAATCGAATTCCGTCGACAAACGCTCCCGAAATCGGCGTCCGAAGGTAGCGGTTCCGGCGGTTTCTCTGCTTTCCGCGAATAGGTGCAGACTGGTTCGGTCTTTCGGGAAGATGAACAGGAGCGGTTTCCTCTTAAGTCTAAACTATCCTATATATAACATCCTCTTAATCTTCATTAACTAATCAATTAATTAAGGCTAAAAATGACAAGGCAAAACCGCCAAGCATCCTCACCCTTTCAGAAAAAATGATATTTTAATATAATATTTATTAAATAGTTTTATTTTTTCATAAAATACAAAACGACGCGAAAACCGAACATCCTCGGAATTCGACGGAATTCGCACCGTAGCTAAATATCCACGTTACGAACACAACGGCGAAGTCGAAATTAACTTTCGACGAACAGAACTCGAGTTATATCCACCCAAATCCAAAGCACAAGCATCCCCTGAGTGGCCACACCGGGTCACCCAAAACGACTCGGCTTGCTATGGAGATTTTATCAATAGGCTACAAAATGGGCCACTAAGTTCTAAGGAGTTAAAACCACACTCCATATATGACACAAGCCAAGAAAATGCGTCGACGTAACGCCGAGCATGAAATAAATAATCGCAGAAAAATTGGGGGCATTACAGTCACTCCCCATAAAAGAAAGTTTCGTCCCGAAACTTTACGCACAACGCCTCAACTATAGAAGGAAAGGTAACAAGCCAAACATTACAAGAAGAAAACAAACAATTCTTATTAGGGAAACAGTTGAGAGTGAGCCTCCCTCATAGCCGACTCTAACTCCCAAGTCGCGCTTTCCAAACCCTGATTCTTCCATAGAACTTTGACCATCAGGATGGACTTCCTTCGCAGCACCCGATCTTGAGTATCCAAAATGCGGATCGACACTTCAATAAAAGAGAGTTTTGGCTCCAACTGGGGCACAACATCCAAGACTTGCCCACTACTGCGCACACACTTCCGCAATTGGCTTACATTAAATACGTTATGAACACCTGGGAAGTTTTCTGGCAATTCCAACCTATAAGCTGATACGCCAATCCGTTCAACAATCTTAAACGGGCCCACAAACCTCAGGTCTAATTTCCGATTCTTACTGAACCTCTTAACACCAACCATCGGGGAAACCTTAAGGAACACAAGGTCCCCTAGAGAAAACTCCAAGTCAGACCTACGCCGATTGGCGTTCTTTTCATATCTCTCCTGAGCTATACGAAGCTTTTCTTGAATAAGCTTCACTGTGACTTCCATGTCCTCGAGCGCATCAAGACCCAACAAGGGTCTCTCACCTGCCTCAGCCCGAAATAGGTGGGTTCTGCAGCGCCTCCCATACAAAGTTTCAAACAGAGCCATTTGCAAACTTTCTTGATAACTGTTATTGTATGCAAGCTCCATAAGTCACAATCGCTCATCCCACGCTCCACCATGGTCTAGAATGTAGCATCTAATCATATCCTCAACTATCTGGTTTACCCGCTCCGTCTGCCCATTGGTATATGGGTGGTAAGCAATAGAGTACCTCAGATCTTTACCCAAACCCTCCTGTAGAATCTGCCAAAAGCGAGAAGTAAACCGGGAGTCTCGATCAGAAATGATGCTAATAGGCACACTGTGCAATCTGATGACCTCATTCAAGTACAACTCTGCTATCTTCTTCATCGGATAGTCAATCTTATACGGCACAAAGTGAGCACACTTCGTCAGTTTATCAATTATGACCCAAACAGAATCAAATCCCCTTGGAGATTTCGGTAAGCCCGTGATGAAGTCCATAGAAATACTTTCCCACTTCCAAGTCGAGATCTCTAGTGGAGTCAACTTGCCACCAGGCCTTATGTGATCGGCCTTCACACGCTTGCAAGTGTGTCACTCAGCAACAAATCAGGCTATATCACTCTTCATCCTATACCACCAGCAAATTTGCTTCAAATCATGATACATCTTTGTAGATCCCGGATGGTAGGAAACACTGGATCCATGAGCCTCTCTGCATACCATACCCCTGATGTCTCTGACAGCGGGGATGCAAAATCTGCCGCGGTACTTCAAAGTAACCACAACATCGATGGAAAAATCTGGCAACTCCCCTCTCTCAGTCCTTAGGTATAAGTGCAGAAGGTCCGGATCATCCTTTTGGTGCAACTTAGTAAGGGAAATCCAAGACGGCTCTACCACTGCCAAACTACTCTGCAAGCTATAGCATCCCACTGAGATATCCATACGGAGGAACTCTTCCACTAAACGATCGGCGGAGAGATTAAAGATCTTCCTCGTCATCCGGCTCAGGGCGTCGGCCACTACATTGGCCTTGCCTTGATGATACTGGATCTCTACGTCATAATTGACCACATACTCTTGCCATCGCCGCTGGCGTAGATTCAAATCCTTTTATGTGAACACGTACCTAAGGCTCTTGTGATCAGTAAAGATCTTGCACTGAGCCCCAAAAAGTAGATGCCTCCACAGCTTCAACGCATAAATTACCGCTGCAAACTCAAGGTCATTCGTAGGGTAATTTCTCTCGTGAGTCTTTAATTGCCTTGACCCATACGAAATCACTTTTCCAACTTGCATCAACACGCAACCTATACCAACGTGCGAAGCATCCACGTACACATCATACTCCACACCCTCAGTAGGTAGGGTCAGGATGGAGTAGAGCACAATCTGTTCTTTAGCTCCAGAAAGGCTTCTTCGCACTTCTCATTCCAAACAAAGGCCGCATTCTTCTGAGTCAACCTTGTCAAAGGTGCAGCCAGGGTAGAGAAACCCTACACGAACCTCCTGTAGTAGCCGACCAACCCTAGTAAGCTTCTGATCTCATTGGACGTGCTCGGCCTGCTCCAATCCATCACTGCTGCGATCTTTTCCGGGTCGACCGAGATCCCATCCTTGTTCACCACGTGGCCCAGAAACAAGACCTGAGGAAACCAAAATTCGCACTTGCTCAACTTGGCGAATAACTTGTGATTCCTCAACTCTAATAAAACCAAGGGCAGATGCTGTTCATGCTCCTCAGCGCTGCGGGAATAGACGAACACGTCATCGATGAAAACCACAACAAACTTTTCTAGGAAATCCTTGAACACCCGGTTCATCATATCCATGAAAGCTGATTGTGCGTTGGTCAATCCAAACGATATCACCAAGAACTCAAAATGACCATGCCTCGATCTAAACGCAGTCCGTTGAATATCTGCCTTAGGGATCCTGAGCTGATGATTGCCAGAATGAAGATTGATCTTGGAGAACACCGTGCTACCACACAATTGATCAAATAAGTCATCGATTCTCGGCAGAGGGTACCTGTTTTTAATAGTGACTTTGTTCAACTCCCTATAGTCGATGTAAAGCTGCATCGACCCATCTTTCTTCTTTACAAACAAAACAGGAGCACCCCAAGGCGACGAACTCTGCCTGATAAACCCTTTTGCCAATAACTCGTCTAACTGGACTCGCAACTCCTCTAGCTCATGAGGGGCCATCCGATACGGCGCCTTAGCAATAGGACGCATACCCAGTTACAAATCAATCACAAACTCAACATCCCGATCGGAAGGAAGACCAGGAAGGTCATCAGGAAAAACATCAGTGAAACCACGAACAACGAGAATCTCCTTTAAGCGCGGTACACTAGCAGCGGTCCCAATCATCGAGACTAAACAAGAAAAACAACAAGAGAGAAACAACTTCTGGGCACATACCGCAGAAATGACAGGAGAATCTTGGCACGGTTCAGCATACAGGCTTCCCGGCTGACCATCGTCCTTGATGAAGTCCAAGCGCTTCCCTTTCACTGAATGACAAAATCATACTTAGACAGCCAGTCCATGCCCAAAAAAACATCGAAGTCCTCCAGATCAATTATCTTCAAGTCTGCCCTCGCAAGAAAATCCCCTAACAAAATAGGGCAATCTAGAATGCCCAAATCTGATACCACAGATTCACCAAAAGGGAACTTTACGCGGAAGGTATCACGAACTCGATCTAGAGTTAACCGATGTCGCTCCACAAAGGCTCTAGCCACAAATGAGTGGGTAATGCTGGAGTCGAACAGAATGCGCACCCAGCGGTTCTTCACCTTAAATTTCCCTATAGGAGTATATACAACTAAAGATCTACCAAAACCCAACTGTAACCATCCTAGTAAATAAAAATTTAAAGCTGGAAAAAGAAACAACTAACCTGAGATGACCTGAGTCAAAGCTTGAGCCTCCTCAGAAGAGATCACGTTCAGATTCCATTACCCTTGTCCATACGCTGAGGCGGAGGTAGTGCATGAAGTGGAACTGCATGAAGAGCAGGCTGGACCTGAGGACACCTAGACTTGATTTGACCCTTCTGCCCACACTGATAGCAGACTTTATCCTTGGACCAGCATTGGGCATCATCATTCCCGGGTTGCTTGCAAACAGAACAGGAAACATCCCTCCTAGGAGCATCCTGAATAGCATGAACTTGCTCCTTCTTCTGAGCTGCTGCCTTTTTGAAACACCTCTCAACACGGTGGCCTTACTGACCACAGAAGCTACACATCACCTTGCTCTTCTTTCCCGAAGCAGCACCGGGTACCTGGGGTTTCTTCTCCTCAACAGACTTCCTCATTTGCTGGCCTCTTCTCTTTGCGGTCTCGATAGCCTCCACTTTAAGAGCAGCCTCCACTACCCCTACATAAGCCTCTGATCCATAAGAACTGGTCAACTGCTACACCTCGCTCCTCAAGCCACCAAGGAATCACTTGACTTGATCAGCCTCAACACTTACAAACCCAGGAGCAAATCGGCTCAACTTGCTGAACTCTATCTCATACTCACCGATCGTTAGTTGCCTTTGCTTCAGGTGGAGGAAGTCATTCATAAGACGGTCACGCTCGACCGAAGGCCAGAACTTCCTCAGCAGCATTTCCTTGAATACTTCCCAAGTGCAACCAACTACCAAGCTCTCCTTTTCTCTAAGCCACCAACTCTTCGCCAAACCCTTAAGCTGATAGGCGGCTATCATCACTCTCTGATCATCTGAAATACCGGAGTACGAGAACATGTCCTCCATAGAGATCAACCAATTGTCTATGACCATGAAATCTGCCTTCCCATCATAAGTAGGAGGGCTAAGTTTCTTAAACTGCGATATGAATGTCATCTCTGCTGGCACCACCATTGAAGGTCTCAAGGGTGCAGGAGGAGGAGGAGTAACAGCTAACCACCCTGCAGGGCCATGCACTCCCTGATTCTGCCCTGCCATAACTGCCACCAAAGACTGGATCTGGGCTCGCACCTCCACTATCTTCCTACTCAAGGAATCGCTACTCTATCGCAGGCTCTCGATTACCGCATCATTGTCGCTCCCGATGACTCACCCTCTAATAGGGGGGTCAATCTAGTCGAAGGGCGCCTCGCTGTCCTAAAATCATAGCAACCTTAGTCAGATCCTAGTACGACAGCTGCAACTCACTACAAGTACAGACAATACATACATAAGTATGAACGTAAAGCTGCTAAACTTGCCTTGGGGGTTTATTTTTAGAAGATTTGATGTTATGCCCTAACCTAGGATGGTTAACCTCTACCATACTAACTCTTATTCCTAGATCGAGAATGCATGACTTAATATTATTTTTGACTCGAAAACTTATGTGTGTACATATATCATCCTGCTAGTCTTTAGCTTGGCACGTTGTGCTTATGCAATGTTGTGCTATGCATGTTTGTGCTATGCATTCTAAAAAAGCCCTAACGCATGTTATGAGCGGCGTACATATGAAAATGTTATGCATCCCATACTACATAACATATTCATGCAACGAAAAGAAAATGAGCTAGTCGCAGCCATGTGGTGAGGTTATGCATCCCATACTACATAACCCTCACATGTTGCCCCTATGGTGGATCCATATACAAACACATATTATGCATCCCATACTACATAATATGCCTCGTATACTTCATGTTATGATATGAGTGTAGTGTTCATGCTTTTGCCAAGACGTGCTGATGACATATTGGTGTGTGAATGACATGAAGATGAACTACTAATGCAATTAAAGGGACGGTTGCCCGACTAACTTGTCAAGCAACCTCCCTTTGATACCAACTGTCACAACCCGCATTTTCTCCGAAGAAAACGGATTATCAGAGTAGGAGAAAACACGCGTCATGATGCCACGTCGAGCAGGGGATAACTGCCAACACTCAGGCAAACCACTAACAACTATACTCTATGAAAATTCATAAGTTAAATGAATAGAAAATCAGTTATATTTTTAAAGGTCGTATCACTCGGCTCGGTGGATAGCCTAGTCCACAATTTAAAAACTAAACTTATACGCTATGGAAAATACTTTATTCAGGTTCGACATCCTAAAAGAGTGCATAAGTGTCCCCAGAGGACAACTTATACTATGCAGGACCCTACTTTTGATTTATACTATATATATAGGAAAAATGATCTTTTTACGTTATTTGAAAAAAGTGATGAGTTTTATAAAACATGTTGATCATGAGGAGTACTTATAATAGTGTTTTTAAGTTTAAAAGTAACTAGCAACCTAGCATAAATCATCCCAAGAGCAAGTAGACTATCTAAAAAAAAAGGGTTGCAGCAAAAAGTAACACATCTAGTATCAAGGCAAAACTACCAGTGGGCGCCAACAAACTGAGACGAACCCACTTGCAAGTATGTATGTCTGTAAGAAAAACAGTAAAACTACCTCACAAAACAAAGGAACTAATCTCCACCGTACGAGAGACCACCAGCAACAGCAAAGCACAACTAGCCGCCTAATTGGCTACTAACCAGAACCTGAGGCATTTAAAGAACAAAAGAATACCTCAGCAAGCTAAACAAGTAAAAAGCTGTACGAAAAAGTTAAGTTATAAGGTAAGCAAGAAGAGTAAGTAAACCGAAACAAGCACCACTATCCAAGGCAAGACAAAAGAAAAAAAACACTAAGTGTGAGGAAACAGCAACAACCCTGCCCAAAAATAAATCATGCAGAGTTTACCAGGCTACCATGAGCTCAAACGTTGCAAATTTACAAAGGAAGAAACGTCTAACACCCTAAGCTGTGAGATATGGTAGTAGAAAAAACAACATGGATCCGGGTTGGAGGCAAACTCAGTCTCCAAACCACCATTTCAAAGAAATAAAGCTCAGGGGTCTACATGTGAAAGCACTAGGGACCTCCCACCCCCTTTCCCAGCACGTACCTAGAGAAAGATAAAAGAAAAAGGGAGGCTTGGCTAAATTACACAACACCTCCCCCATTTAGACCTTCAAATCACCACTACTAACCACGACCCATGATTCGGCCTTTTTGAAAAAAAAAGAAAATAGCCGACAAGGAACCTCAAAATCAAGGAATTCACTCGGGTAAGAAAATCAAGGTAAGGGAAAGACGTTGAGATGACTCAACACGACATGACATTGAGTGAGCCCCACTCACTCAACGCCTAAACAGACGGTGGCGTTGAGTGAGCTAGCCTCATTCAACGCCAAAACAGTAATGGCGTTGAGTGAGGTTCACTCACTCAACGCCTTCTGCAACACTGGCTGTTGCGTTGAGTGAGCTAACCTCACTCAATGTCAAAACAGCTATGGCATTGAGTGAGGTCCACTCCCTCAACGCCTTCAGCAAAGCAGGCTGTAGAGTTGAGTGAGCTAACCTCACTCAATGCCAAAGCAGCTATGGCGTTGAGTGAGGTCCACTCCCTCAATGCCTTAGCACTTAACCGCAAAACCCCACTGTGGCGTTGAGTGCGCCCACCATTCTCAACGATAGAACAGCTTTGGCATTGAGTGAGGTCGACTCACTCAACGCCAAAGTACTTACCCGCAGGAAAGGGCTGCGGTGTTGAGTGAGCGCGCCTCACTCAGCGCCTCAATCGCCATGGCGATGTGTGAGGCCCACTCTCTCAACGCCATCCAGAAGAGGTCGGCGGGAATGTAGATTGACTCTCGCTGAATCGGCGGGAATGCAGATCGATTCTCGCCGAATCGGCGGGAATACAGATCGATTCTCGCCGAATCGGCAGGAATCACTAACGATTCTCGTCGAAGTCGGCGAGAATCACTTAGTGATTCTCGTAGATTTTGACGTAGAAGAATTCCTCACTCAAGGCCACACTACATAGCCGCAAAACAACAGATCAAGGGGCAATGGCGTTGAGTGTGTGCACCACACTCAACGCCATGTCCCAGCAGACCCGGCATTGAGTGTGTGCACCACACTATTCGCCAAGTCCAAGCAGACCCGGCATTGAGTGTGTGCACCACACTAAACGCCAAGCCCTGAATCCTCCATCGCTAACTCCAACAAGTCTATTCCTGTAGCAATATTAATCTAACAGCCAAACACATTTTTAGGGTTATAATGAGGACTAGCACAATTTTCGAGTTAAAGCTTCTAACTCCTACCCGGCTACAGCTACGACATAGGAAAATGCTAACCTAACCCTTACTTCCTTCCCCGGCCCGAGAACAAATAAGCTACAGTGAGGGAAAAAGAACAGAGAACATACACAGCTGTTTTGGGCAAGGTTCTGTACAGGGAATTTTCTAACAGCAAGCTTAGGCATCATCACCGGTTCTTACACAGGAAACGAAAGCATCTATTGTGAAAGTTATCTAGTGTCAACTATCTTCACCTATAGGGGGGGGGAATAGGTGATTTGCAGTCTTTTGCGGAATAAAAAATTGACCTGCACAAGAAAACAAAAACAACCACAACACAGAAACACACAAGCAGTTATAGTGGTTCCCCGATTTTGGTACGTCCACTCTCCCCCTTTGAACTATCTCCCAACAAGGGACGACTCGATCACTTCACCAAACGGATTGAAATCCAATCCTCACACTATGGAAGAAACCCTTCCACCCGAAGGAGTCACTACTCCTCTACCACGGGTTACACCCAACCCTACAACGAGGAATCAAAGTTCCTTTACAACAAAGTTAAAATAGAATGTACAAGAAATACAAACTACGTTGTGAGAACCCGATGTCCCTCTTCATTAGATGAAGCTTTCTTGATGAAGATGAAGAGTCCACGATCGGAGCACTCTCTTGGAGAGGATCTTCCAGAGATTGGTGGCGGCAAAGGATTGCGGCGGCGATGCTTTGTAGATCCAAACTTCTTGACGAAGCTAGCAAGGTCTACCAACGATCTTACTTGGATTGATCGTCTCAATCGATTCGGAGGAGAGAAATATTCCCGCTCAACAAATCAAGAGACAAAGGATCTCAAGATAGAAATGTGAGACACTAAGCTTAGCCTCGGTCCTGTCGCCGGACAATCAAAGATGACCTCTAAGATCAGCGGCGGCGACTATCTTGCGAGCGGCGACGACGATGGAATGAGTTTCGCGATCGGCTAGGTTACGCTCTGCGGCTTTGATTTTTCGTGATTGATTACTGTTGGAGTCTGAGAAAACGCGAGTATTTATACTGTAGATCAACCCTAAAAGACCGTTGTGGGTCCCACAAGGAGAAAGCCTAAGCCCGGTCCAAATAGCGCCTGATATCTTTGTTCAGTCCAGCGAGCAGGTAGAAATCTCCTAAGGCAAATTCGGCGGGAATCATTGGTTATTCCCATCGAAGTCGGCGGGAATCACTCATTATTGGAACACCCTATTACTAATTTGGGCAAGGATCACTATGTTATTAGGAAAATTGTTTGACCTAGTTGTATAGTTGAAAAGGTCAAATTAGAATGAGTCTAGGGCTTAGAACTTAGGTTTTGAGCTGCCCCCAGGACCACTCTGAGATCAGGACTAAGTACTGAGACAAGACAATTTTCATCGAGCTATATTTGACGAAACGTCGAACTCCGTTCGACGTTCTCTTAGCTCAACTCTGCAAGTCGTCGAACTCCGGTCGACGATCTTCGAGCTCAGATCGACGTTTTGTCTTAAGCTATTTTCAAAGTCGTTGAGCTCAGTTCGATGATCGTAGAGCTCAGGTCGACGTTTTCTGTCTCTAGTATAAATCCAATCTCTGAGCTCAGTTCAACGATCGTAGAGCTCAGATCGACGATTTCTGTGAGAGATCGACGCTTTCAGAATTCAAATTCATGAACAGTTATGGAATTCATTCATATTCTTCCAGAGTTATTTTCTGCATTTATTACAAAGGATTCTCTAGCCGTTTCAAGCAATCTGATGCAAGTTTCAAGGAAGGACTAAATGGAATATTCTATAGGACTTTCCCCTGATATAGTTGTCAATTATGGAAGTCATTTATGACTGAGTAACGACCATCTAAGTCAGAATCTGATATACTCCTACAGAATATTTTTTTGAAAGAAAAAAACAGATCAATACAATTATAGAGACAAGAGATATACAACAAAATTAGATTGAAAGAGAAATAGAAGAGTGAACAATAGAAACTCTCTGATCAAGAGTTCATCTTCTGAGATTTACAAATTTACTGAATCCCAAATCTTCAAGAACATAAGAAAGTTTTCTGTGGAGGAAATCTTCTGCTACTCAACTCCTCCAAATCATCAAGTGTTCAAAAGCTTCAACATCAAGAACTCCAGACATCAAACATTTCAGCATCTGTTGAAATCATCAATTGCTGGAGATCTGGAGAAACTGAAGACCTATCACCCTAGCAAAGCTCACCTTCCTGAACCCTTACAAATCTAAGGGAGAGCTTTGACATCTTCATCCACTTATCTTCTCTCAGACTGTTGACAGAGAAGAACAACTCAACCTTTTCTTTCTTTTTCCTTTCCCTCCTGTAAAATGGTTTTTAAAAACTCTCTTCAAAAGTTCTGAGACTGGTTTCTGAGACCTTTTAAAAACTCAGTGGTGGCAAGACACCTTATCAAAACATCTAGTTTTGGTTTTTGAGCACCTTATCAAAAGCTCATTGATGCCCATGACACCTGATCAACAATTCCTGCAGTGGATTCCTACCAAGGGTGGTATAAGAGTGGATGTACCCAGGTTGTTGGGGAACCACTATAGTTCCTTGTGTCATCTGGTTGTTGTGTGTTTGACTTTTCTGTGTGCTGTGTGTTTTCTTAGCTCTTGCTTTAGTTTTTATTTCATAACAAGCACTTTACACATATACATAAATTAAGTCTTCCACTGCTTTATATTTTTAATTGTAAATTATTTTAAAAATACTCTATTCACCCCCCCCTCTAGAGTTAAGGTAGATCTTTTCCTCACTTTCAATTGGTTTCAGAGGGAGTTTGGTTATTCAACATCTGAATCTTCAACATATTGATTGAATAGGCTAACACTTGAACCAAAAGATTCTTGATAAGATAAGCCTTCTATAGAGGATAGTTATTACTTTTTGTATTATATTTATTTTCAAACAAACCATGGCACAAAACAAAGATTATGTTAGCACCAGACCTCCAGTGTGCAACCTCTCTAAGTTTGCACTTTGGAAGGCAAGGATTAAGCTTTACATGAATTCTATTGATGAAGACATTTTTAATTCTGTTTTGACAGTTTGTCCAAGACCCCCAGTGATCACAAGTACAAGTGCTGTTCCACCTCCTTCAGGAACAGATACAGAAATATAGAAATGGAAAGTTGCAGATGCAAAGGCTATGAATATTCTTGCTCAGACCATGTCTGATGAGATATTCCAAAAGTGTCTGAATGCAGTTCAGCAAAGATATATGGGATAAGTTATCTAAAATTGTCTCAGATCTGGATGAAAGGAAGGACAAGAGATCCCATCTCATATCTCAATATGATTTCAGAAGGAGAAGCTGAGTCAGTTGCAGATATGTACAAACAGGCTCAGTCTGATAGTCAGTGAGTTTAAAACATTGGATAAGGAGATCACACTGACTGAACTAAATGACAAGATCCTAATGTGCTTCCCTAACTTGGGACTCAAGGATCTGGCCAATCAAGGATGCCAGAAGCCTAACTAAGATTACTACTGAAGCTCTTTTGGGCAAGCTCAAGTCTTATGAGTTGCTCATCAAGAATAGGGAAGAGAGCAAAAGACTGTTATCCAGTCATCAGAAAGGAGAAGACCATTGCTTTCAAAGCCATAGAAGAGAAGCCTGAAGATAAAGTCACAGGCAATGAAGAATGATGAGTTGTGCCAAAGATTCTACAAGATGGCCAGGAAAGATTTCAGAAAGAGGTCATCCAGAGGGCATGAGAAGCCAAGGTATGACAAATCAAATAATAAGAATAATCTGTTTTGGATGTAGGAAACCAGGCATATTGTCCTGACTGTCCAGAAAATAGAATAAGGACAAGAAGGACAGGAAAGATAGGAGAAAAGACAAGGACTCCAGGGGAACATAAGTAACAAATCCTCCTCCACAAAATAACATACAAGGAAGGGTTTGTAGCTGAAAGCTGGAGTGATACTGAAGAAGAATCAGAAGCCTCTTCAAGCTCAAGTGATGATGAGGATGATGCTGAAGAAAGGAATTCTGCATGATGGCTATCAATGCCTCTCACAAATTCTGATGCAGAACAAGGATCAGACTCAGAATTTGAAACTCAAACTGAAGAAGACCAGTATAGACTTTGACTTTGACTCAGAGGACTTTAGGTCTGAATTTAAGGCACTGTGTTTAGATTTGCTGAGAAAGAAATTATTCTCTCAGAAATCAATTGTCTGAACATAACACCTTAAAATCAGACAACCTCAAACTCTCTGAGGAGTTATGTTGTAGGGAGGAGATAGCTTCACTGAAAGTGAGTTATCCCAGGCAAAGAAGTTTGAAGAATCCCTTAATGGGAGAAGCATCAGACTATGGACATCACAAGCACAGTGAACTCAAGATTTCAATAGTACACTGGGCTTGGGTGCTTCATCAGCCAACCACCTATAGTATTAACAACCCCAATTAATTTATTTTTGATAAAGAAAGGGTGTTGTAGAGGTAGCTAGGAAGAACCAGATTTACCTAAGGAAATCAAGTTAACAGATTAACATCGAACAGAGCTCGACGATCGTCGAACAGAGCTCGCGCGATCCAAGGCTGGATCGTCGAACTCAGATCGACGACTTCTGACTCTGAACTCTGGTTAGTCGATCTTCGAACGGAGCTCGACGATCTGAACCAGATCGTCGAACTCAGGTCGACGATCGTCGAACGGAGCTCAGAGCTTTGAACCTTCTTTCAGAGGTAAATCTCAAGTCAATCTAGGAAAGTTGCGCTCTCATCCCAAAGCTTCCAACCCTTATACTGAATGGATTTTTAGTGACCCTCTAGTGAAATAACAATTGAAGGTAAAGTAGTCAGCCAGGTGAGGTCTTTCATGATTCTGTAAATTTAAAGGTTATCAACCTAGACCCAAGGTAAACTGGGTCAAAAACATATAAATTATTTATGTGCAGGTGAAGACCTATCCAGCAATGAACAAACAATGGTATCTAGATAGTGGGTGCTCAAAGCACATGACAGGGAGCAAGGACACTCTCACATCCTTCAAAGCCAAACTTGGACCCAAAGTGATCTTTGGAGATTCAAACTTTGGTAAAACAAAAGGATTTGGTGCTATTGAGATTGGCTCAGTCACATTCAAGAAGGTGGCTTATGTAGAAGGACTGAAGCACAACCTAATCAGCATCAGTCAACTCTGTGATGAAGGATATCAAGTGACATTCAACAAATCCTTATGCCAGATCAAGTCAGAGGATAACACAACAGTGTTAACAGGTAAAAGGAAAGGTAACATTTATCTTGTAGATTTCATTTCAACCAACATAGATATCTGCTTATTTAATTCAGTCTGCAAACCAAATCATTTATGGCATAAGAGACTAGGACACTTAAACCTTAGAACTATTGCTAGGCTGTCAAAGGACAACCTTGTTAGAGGACTACCTTCTTGCCCCTATAAGAAGGAAGGACTCTGCAGGGCTTGTCAATTAGGCAAGCAAACTAAAAACAGTTTTAAGTCACTTAATAAGAGTGATTCACCTAGGATTTTGTATCTGTTACACATGGATCTTTTTGGACCCATTACAGTGCAAAGCTTAGGAGGGAAATCTTATACTTTGGTGATTGTAGATGACTTCTCCAGATTCACTTGGGTATTCTTTTTGAGGAAAAAGTCTGATAACTTTAAATGTCTGATAGATTTTCTCAAATGCATACAGATTGAGTTAGATACTCGCATTGCTCTGATCAGAAGTGATCATGGGACAGAGTTTGATTCTCTTCTCATGCAAGAGTTCTGTCAGAGTGAAGGGATCAGGAATACTTTCTCAGCTCCTAGAACTCCTCAACAAAATGGGATAGCTGAAAGGAAAAATAGAACCCTAATTGAATCTGCCACTAGATTGTTGACAGATGCTTACCTTCCTCTATCTTTTTGGGCAGAGGAAGTGAACACCTCCAACTATGTGTTGAACAGAAGTTTGATACATAAGCTGAAGGGAAAGATTCCCTATGAATTGCTCAAAGGGAAGAAACCTAAAGTAGACTATTTCAAAATTTTTGGTTGCATTTGTTATATTCACAATAATGAAAAGAAGTATTTAGCAAAATTCCAAGCTAAAGCTGATGAAGGAGTGTTTCTGGGATACTCCATGATCAGTAAAGCTTATAGGGTTTATAATAAAACTTCTCTTAAAATTGAAGAATCTGTTCATGTATCTTTTTATGAGACTAACATGTGTTATAAGGAGAAGTCTACTTCTACCATAGAACCATTGCAGGTACACTCTCTTTCAGAAAATTTGGACAGGTTACACATTGTAGAAAAGGATTCAGTACATTCACCTATCCAACAAAGAGCTGAAATCAGTGAAGATGAAGAGGATACTCAACATCTTGATGTTCAACATCTTGGAGAAAACCATTCTGAAGAGCCAGTTGTTGTTCCATAAGAGGAAACAACAACACAGGTTGGTGAACAATCAACACCCCCTGTTGATTTAGTAACAACAAGAGATCACCCAATCTCCCAAGTGATTGGAAACATCTCAGCTGGTGTGCAAACCAGAAATGAGGTCAACTAGAACCTGATGCACACCTGCTTTTTATCTCAAGTTGAGCCTCAATCCATTCAAGATGCAGAACAAGATCCACACTAGATCATTGCTATGCAAGAGGAACTACATCAATTTTAGAGGAACAAAGTTTGGGAGCTTGTACCAAGGCCTAAGGATCACTCAATTGTTGGAACAAAGTGGGTGTTTAGAAACAAGTTGGATGATCAAGTAGTTATTGTAAGGAACAAGGCAAGGCTAGTTGCTCAAGGCTACTCTCAAGAAGAAGGAATTGACTATAACCAGACTTTTGCACCAGTTGCAAGGTTAGAGGTCATAAGAATATTCCTTGCTTATGCTGCTCACAAAGGATTAAAGGTCTACCAAATGGATGTGAAGAGTTCATTTATCAATGGAGACATCAAAGAGGAAGTCTATGTTAGACAACCTCCAGGTTTTATCTCTCCAACTTATCCTGACCATGTTTTCAAATTGCATAAAGCATTATATGGTCTCAAGCAAGCTCCTAGAGCATGATATGAGACCTTAGCATGCTTTCTTCTAAAAAATGATTTTATAAGGGGTAGAGTAGACCAAACTCTTTTTATTAGAACCCATAAGTCCCATACACTACTAGTACAAATATATGTAGATGATATAATCTTTGGTTCTACTGATTCAAATTTGTGCAAAAATTTTTCCAACCTAATGCAATCTAAATTTGAAATGAGTAGCATGGGTGAGCTTTCCTTCTTTCTAGGATTACAAGTCAAACAACATGCTGAAGGCATATTTATTTCTTAAACCAAGTATGCAAAAGAATTGGTTTAGAAATTTGGTATGTCTGAAGCATCTTGTATGAAAACACCTATGCCTACCAATGCTGTATTAGATACTGATGAACATGGTAAACATGTTGATCAGACAACATATAGAGTAATGATTGGCTCTCTATTGTACCTTACAGCTAGTAGACTTGATATAATGTTCTCTACATGTATATGTGCTAGGTTCCAAGTAAGCCCTAGAGAGTCACACCTAACATTAGTTAAGAGGATTCTTAGGTATGTGAAAAGTTGTCCAAATCAAGGACTTTGGTATCCAAAAGACTCAAGATTTGAATTAACTGGATTTTCAGATGCTGATTATGCTGGATGTAGAGTAGACAGGAAAAGCACCAGTGGAACTTTCCAGTTCCTTGGTGACATACTTGTCTCCTGGTTCTGTAAGAAACAGACATCAGTGTCCACTTCAACTACTAAAGCTGAATACATGGCAGCAGGCAGTTGTTGCTTAACGATTCTGCGAATTCAAAACCAGCTCCTAGACTATGGCTACAACTTAGAAGGGTAAACAAATATTTTGTGATAACACTAGTGCTATTTCTATAGCACAAAATCCAGTCCTCCATAGTAGGAAAAAATATATAGAGATTAGGCATTACTTCCTAAGAGACAATGTAGAGAAAAATAAAATTGAAATTCAATATATCCCAACTGATTTGCAAAGGGGAGATATTTTCACCAAACCTTTGGATGAAAAAAAACACACCTTCCTAAATCAGTTAGGAATGTTAGATGGAGGAAGTTTAAAATAAATCCCAAGATTTTTAAATTTAAAAACAGACCAAGACTAGGCTAAAAACTTAAAATTTCTAGTGTCGGTAGGTTATGTTTTGTCTCTGAACTGCACTCGACGTTTTTCCCAAAAATCGTCGAACGGAGATCGACGCTTTCCAATAAGCGTCGACCGGAGTTCAGTGTTTTCCAGGCAGCGCTAGGCTATCTCCTTTTGGTCAACGATCGTCGAACGGAGTTCGACGCTCTCCAATGTCGTCGAACAGAGATCGACGATATTGTAGACTCTTCAGATTCCATTAAGAAGCCCAGATCATCGAACGTAATTCAACGATCCTTCCTTTCAGGCGTCAAACCCTAATATAAAAATCATTCTTTCGCCGTCATTCTTCTTTTGCGCTTTCATATTCTCTGCAATTTCTCCAAACTCTACTACACTTGGTCGTGTTTGTTAATTTTTGCAGGTATACAATGGCTGTTAACGTTGCCGCTCTTGCTAAGATGAAGTTTGATACTGGATTTGATATCAATATGGATTCGTTTGATGGGAGCGATCTAATATTCAAAGACATTCTGGAACTATTCAGAGAACAACAGTTAGTTCATATTATGTCTACAAGAATGAAGATTGCGGCCGATGAGATAAAGGAATGGGTTTTTACAGCAAATAATCTGGATGAGAATACTATAGTCGGTACTATAAGCAGGACTCAGGTATCTTTATCACCTACTCTTCTAAGTGAAGTATTTCATCTGAGCACTGGAGATGATTCTACTGATATGTCTGGAGAAGAATTTGATTCTATGTTGGATTGAATGGGTCACTCTGCTACAAACCCTAATAAGTTATTGAAAAAGAATCTATCCATTGAATTTAGATTTTTGGCTGATGTTGTGGGGAAAGTGTTGCTGGCTAAGCACTCAGCACATGATACCATATCAAGGTATCAGTTCTGTCTGATGGGAGCCATAGTGGACAAGAAACATCTGAATTGGGGAACAATCTTCTTTGATTTGATCAAGAAGAAAATTAATAAAAGTTTTGTCAATTTTGGGAGGATTTTAGGGGTATTCCTGCACTCCAGGTGCCCAGAACTGCTAGTCTCAAATGGAATGCACATCAATGCATCTAAAAGACTGACCTGTGCCCTTTTTGGGAAATGGGACAGGCAGATCATCAAACCTGCCAGGACTACTATAGCTTCAGGCACAAGGACTCCTATATTCACTTCCCCTCAGGCTCCTGCCCTCATGGAAGAACTGCCTTCCTCCACCTATGCTCCTCCTTATCCACCTCTTGTTTCTACCTCCACCTCCACATCAACCATAACAATCTCCACAATCATAACCATCTCCTCCCCCATTACCATCTCATCACCTCTTTCACCTCCAGCCACCTCAGAATCATTCCATCCAATCCACTACTATCCACCTCTTACCATTCCATCCTTCAACATATTGGAAGATTCGTTCATGGATGATTCCCCTTCCACTCTTCCTGAGCTTCCTTCTACCTCCTCCTACCAACAACTTCTTCATGATATACTCTCCCAACCATCCTTCACTCCATCCATCTCCACACTCATACCATCCATCTCCACCATCCCTATCTCTCAACCATCAATTCTACCATCCACCACAACATCAAATGCAGCCCATTCACCATCAGTTCAAGCAATTCCATCCTCCACCTCTACTCAAGTCCCACTTGAGCATGTGGATTTATTAGGCTTGGCAGATAGTCTATATGGGATACTGGCCCCCAAGCTAGTAAGCTTGCTGGAGACCACCATGGCTCCACTCCTGAACTCAATAAAGGAGCTATCTGATAGGCTAAACTCTCTCTCCTCTCCTCAGGCAATCCCTTCTGTGGGGTGCCTTGATCCAGTCATAATTGAATCATGGCAAGGGGAGATGCCCTATGAAGCTGAGGTAATGCCTGCTGCTCCAGGTGATCTGCTGCTGCCATAAATCTCTACTGCTACTCCAGAACCAATACTCACAGTGGACCTCAGGTCACTGTTGTCAGCATTTGATCTTCTTCACAGAAGCTACTTACCAACTCTGGGAGTTGAAGACCTCACTAAGGCCATTGTGCCTATTATTGTCTATGATCCCAGCCTGATCATATCTTATATAAATTCTCTTAAGGCTGTGGAAGTTTCTGATTGTGTTGCTGCTGCTGTTGAAAATGCTGAATCTAAAGATATTGATATGTTGCCTGCTGATCCTGTTGCTGCTGCTACTGTTGAACTTGCTATTTGTCTAGAAGAACCTATTGTTTCTAAGGTTCCTTCTGCTCCTACTGCTACTACAATTGATTCTGCTCCTATTCTGTCTGCTGAAAAGTCTAAACAAAGAGAAGAGTATATCAAAAGCATTGATGATCTATATGATAGACCCCAGAGTTCAGAAAGTGATCAATTTAACACTGACTCTGATGATTCAGCTGGCACCATCTCTAAGAAAAGGAAAGCAAGAAGCAAAGCAATGATGAGAGTTCCCCCTACTAAGGCCAAACATGTAAATGTTATACCATCCTATATTTTGCATGATTGTCAAATAACAGAGCCTTGGATGCCATATTCTAAGAATTTGTTAAAGGCTATGATGAAAAGAAGAAAACTTGACAAATATGAGAAAGGATCTTCTTAGTCTCATACTCCTCCTCCTCCTCCTCTAGATGCTGGTACTGGTGGAGGATCTGCTTCTCAACCTGGATCTGCTTCTAAGTATAGTTCTTCTCAACCTTCTCAAAGATATCAACCCAGAAGTCAACATCAAAGAGGCTATCATTCTAAAAGAAGTCAATACAGAGGAAATTAGAGAGAGCACAGAACTTATTCCAGACAGCAAAGGGAAGGACAAGGGCATATGGATTCAACTCAAGGTCCTTTCCCTTACAAACTCAGAGATACAGTTGTTACAAGGACATCTACTGATTTAGAAACCATAAATAGATATGAACCTTAAATCCCTTTTGAGGATCCAGAAAATAATCCTTTATCATGGACTGCCAGGATGAAGGAACTTGCTGCTTTAGATCAATTGAAAAAGGCCAGAGAGCAAGGTAAAGATACTTCTAATATTACTACTCTTTCAGAATAAAGAAAGACAGAACTGGATAGATATGCTTCAAGAAAGTTCTTTGATCCTGAAGATTATATGAAGCTGCATCCTGAGGCTGTTGTCCCAAGGCCAAGATCCCAAACCTCCTTAGGTGCAGAAGACAACAGAAGATCAAAGAAAGATGCTCTCAATCCTAACAGGGAGATTCTATTTAAGAAAGGCAGTGAAAGGAAATAAATTCTGTAAGCAGACAGTACATCAATATCTGAACATTTGCTGACATTCCTTTTGAGTTCTGCAATGCTACTTTGATTATCTTTTCTGTATTGTTAGTTTAGCTTTTATTTTTGTATGTATGATTATGTATTTCCTAATTATGTCCTGTAAATAGTAATCCTAACTCAAATAGGGGGAGATTGTTGGAACACCCTATTACTAATTTTGGCAAGGATCACTATGTTATTAGGAAAATTGTTTGACCTAGTTATATAGTTGAAAAGGTCAAATTAGAATGAGTCTAGGGCTTAGAACTTAGGTTTGGAGCTGCCCCCAGGACCACTCTGAGATCAGGACTAAGTACTGAGACAAGATAATTTTCGTCGAGCTCAGTTCGACGAAACGTCGAACTCCGTTCGATGTTCTCTGAGCTCAACTCTGCAAGTCGTCGAACTCCGGTCGACGATCTTCGGGCTCAGATCGACGTTTTGTCTTCAGCTATTTTAAAAGTCACTGAGCTCAGTTCCACGATCGTAGAGCTCAGGTCGACGTTTTTTGTCTCTATTATAAATCCAATCTCTTAGCTCAGTTCAACGATCGTAGAGCTCAGATAGACGATTTCATTGAGAGATCGACGCTTTCAGAATTCAAATTCAAAAATAGTTATGGAATTCATTCATATTCTTCCAGAGTTATTTTCTGCATTTATTACAAAGGATTCTCTAGCCGTTTTAAGCAATCTGATGCAAGTTTCAAGGAAGGACTAAATGGAATATTGCTTAGGACTTCCCCAGATACAGTTGTCAATTATGGAAGTCATTTATGAATGAGTAACAGCCATCTAAGTCAGAATCTGATATTCTCTTATAGAATATATTTTTGAAAGAAAAAACAGATCAATACAATTATAGAGACAAGAGATATACAGAAGAATTAGATTGAAAGAGAAACAGAAGAGTGAATAATAGAAACTCTCTGATTAAGAGTTCATCTTCTGAGATTTACAAATTTACTGAATCCCAAATCTTGAAGAACACAAGAAAGTTTTTTGTGGAGGAAATCTTTTGCTACTCAACTCCTCCAAATCATCAAGTGTTCAAAAGCTTCAACAACAAGAACTCAAGACATCAAACATTTCAGCATCTGTTGAAATTATCAATTGCTAGAGATCTGAAGCAACTGAAGACCTATCACCCTAGCAAAGCTCACCTTCTTGAACCCTTACAGATCTCAGGGGGAGCTTTGACATCTTCATCCACTTGTCTTCTCTCAGACTGTTGAAAGAGAAGAACAACTCAACCTTTTCTTTCTTTTTCCTTTCCCTCCTATAAAAGGGTTTTTCAAAACTCCCTTCAAAAGTTCTGAGACTGGTTTCTGAGACCTTATCAAAACTCAGTGGTGGCAAGACACCTTATCAAAAAATCTAGATTTGGTTTTTGAGCACCTTATCAAAAGCTCATTGGTGCCCAGGACACCTGATCAACTATTCCTGCAGTGGATTCCTACCAAGGGTGGTAGAAGAGTGGATGTACCAAGGTTGTTGGGGAACCACTATAGTTCCTTGTGTCATCTGGTTGCTGTGTGTTTGAATTTGCTGTGTGCTGTGTGTTTTCTTATCTCTTGCTTTAGTTTTTATTTCATAACAAGCACTTTACACATATACATAAATTAAGTCTTCCACTGCTTTATATTTTTAATTGTAAATTATTTTAAAAATACTCTATTCACCCCCCCTCTAGAGTTAAGGTAGATCTTTTCCTCACTTTCACTCATGATTCTCGTCGAATTTTCCTTGAAAGAATTCCAGTTGAAATCCATGACATCCAGAGGGAATCGGAGAGAATCAAAACCATTCTCGACGAATCGGCGAGAATGTAGAGTCATTCTCGACGATTCGGAGAGAATCACTTATTGATTCTCGACGATTCTGACTTAGCAGAATTCTTGAAGGCGTTGAGTCAGCCGGATGCAGTCGGCGGGAATCTGCGAGTGATTCTCGACGATTCGGCGAGAATCACTAGTGATTCTCGTCGAATCGGCGAGAATCACTTAGTGATTCCCATCGAATTTAACTTAGACGAATCTTCGTCTTTCTTCCCATGAGTTGGTCTTTGACCCATCCTTGCTCCTCTTCAGCTCTCGATCAATCTCAACCCTGTACTTGAAAATAAGTACACTCCAATAGAGAGAGTACACGTGAGCCAACACACTGATCTGCTCAACGAGAGATTACGTTGCGCAGACCCGTGTATATTAACCAACTGCACCCTTACATTGGTGTGTACTTAGCGTGGAATAACTGCAAGCATAACTTGAAGAAAATCATCAAATACATTATCTATTCACCTTAGCTTGTTCAGGGACTTCTTCAAATCAGGTACATCTTGGATACAATACCCAACAATCTCCTCGTATTTGAAGAATCCTAAACCCTACAAGCTAAGGTGTATAGAAAATATGGGAATGAAAATCATAACCTAAGAATTCAGTTGAGAGTGAGATTCATTACCATTTTCCTGAGAGCATACTTAACGTTGGCAGCCACCTTAGCCTTAGCCGAGAGGGTAATCTCCCCCTTTTTGGCTTCTGCAAATCTGGGACTTCACTTGGAGCCACATGCTCCCCCTCAGATCTTGCATCCATGCTCGAGCTTGAGTTCCTTGCTGATGCTCCCCCTTGATCCAAGAGCCTTTAGCCATACAGTCTTCACTCTTCATAGTTCAGCATGACGAGTTCAGTTTTGAAGAGACTGAACTTGGCCTCGTCTAGGGGTTTTGTGAAGATATCTGCAACCTGCTTATCCGTGGGGACATAGCAGAGAGATATATCTTTGTTTTCCACATGCTACCGAATAAAGTGATAGCGCACTTCAATATGCTTTGTTCTGCTATGCGACACAGGATTGTTTGTAATTGCTATTGCGCTCGAGGAGTCGCAATACATCGGAACTTCTCTGAACTGCAAGTCATAATCTTTGAGCTGATATCTGATCCATAGAAGTTGTGCACAACAGCTTCCTGCTGAGATGTACTCAGATTTAGCCGTAGAGGTTGCGACACAATTCTGCTTTTTACTATTCCATGAAATAAGCCTTCTTCCGAGGAATTGGCATGTCCCGGAAGTGCTTTTCCTATCATCCCTGCTTCCTGCAAAGTAAACATATGAAAATCCTATCAGCTCGACATCATTGTTTCTTGGGTACCATAAGCCAAGATTTGGTGTACCTTTAAGGTATCTAAGAATTCGCTTTGAGGCGACATAATGAGATTCCTTGGTGTTCACCTGATATCTGGCACATACGCATGTGGAAAACAGAATATCCGGTCTACTAGAAGTAAGGTAGAGCAGGGATCCAATTATGCTTCTGTATTTGGTTTCATCAAAAGGTTTCCCTTTCTCATCCTTGTCCAAAGACACAGTGGATCCCATTGGAGTCCTCATAGAGGTTGCATTCTCCATTCCGAATTTCTTGAGGAGTTCATTTGTGAACTTCGTCTGAGAGATGAAAATTCCATCCTCAGACTGTTTCACTTGAAGTCCCAAGAAATAATTTAGCTCTCCAATGCTGCTCATTTCAAACTTTCCTTGCATAAGTTTAGAAAACTTTTTGCAAAGATTGTTGTCCGTAGAGCCGAAAATTATGTCATCAACATAGATTTGCACCAGAAATATCTTGCATTTGACTTCCCTAAGAAACAATGTCTTATCTATTTTTCCTCTCGAGAACTTGTTCTCAAGAAGAAAACTAGACAGAGTCTCATACCAAGCTCGAGGAGCTTGTTTCAAACCATATAATGCTTTATTAAGATAATAAACATGATTAGGGAATGTAGGATTAACAAAACCTGGGGGTTGCGCGACATATACTTCCTCTTTTAATTTTCCATTGAGGAATGCAGATTTTATGTCTATCTGATAGAAAGTGAATCCTTTGTGCGAAGCATACGCCAGGAACAATCTGATCGCCTCGAGCCTTGTAATTGGTGCAAAGGTCTAGTCGAAGTCAATACCCTCCTCCTGTCTGTAACCTTGAGCCACCAGCCTTGCCTTGTTCTTTATGATGACACCGTGTTCATCCAGTTTGTTTCTGAAGATCCACTTGGTGCTGATCACATTTTGGTTCTTTGGTCTGGGAATAAGCGTCCAGACGTTGCATTGTTCTAATTGATGTAGTTCATCTTGCATGACCAATATCCATGCTGCATCTTTATTCGCTTCGTCGAACTTCTTTGGCTCAATTTGTGACAGGAAACTAAGGTGTAAAATCTCGTTAATTGTACCTCTCTGAGTTCTGACACCGTCACGAGGATTTCATATAATCTGATCTCTGGGATGATCCCTCACGTGTCGGAGCTCTAGAAGTTTGGCATCTGGAGCTCTGACATCTTCTCGGGCTTCTTCTTCTTCTAGGAGATTTTCTCCATCCTGATATTAAACTTTTCCAGCTGGCGTTGAGGTGGAAACCTTGACGTACTTGGGAGTTACATCTTTAGCGGTCTCATCGAGACTTAGCTTTTCAAGTCTTGCACCTGCATCTTCAAGAATGCCACTGGAAGAATTGCTATAAAGCAAGTTTCCTTCATAAAAAACAACATTAATGGACTCCTCTATCACTAGGGTTTTCTTATTGAAGACCCTATATGCCCTACTATGGCTACTATAGCCCATGAATATGCCTTCGAAGCATTTTTCACCTAATTTAGTACGCGGGTACTTCCCATTATTTAGTACATGGCATCTGCAGCCAAAAATCCTCAAATAGGACATGGTCGATTTCCTGCCTTTCAATAGCTCATAAGGCGCCTTACGATGATTCTTGTTTATCAATGCTCGGTTCTGCACATGACAAGCCGTATTGACAGCCTCTGCCCAGAAGTACTCTGGAAGAGAGGCGTCATTCAACATTGTCGTACATGCTTCAATGTGCATTCTATTTCTCCTCTCTGCAACTCCGTTTTGCTGAGGAGTACGCATGGAGGAAAACTCATGAAAGATACCAAGTTCTTCACAAAATTCTTTGATAGCACCAGACTCGAATTTTGTTCCATGGTCACATCTGATTTTGACCACTGAGAAGTTAAGTTCGTTCTGAATCTGCTTGACAAAACTCGTGAAGATATCAAACGTATCTGACTTTCGTTTCAAAAAGAACACCCATGTAAACCGAGAGTGATCATCAACAATCACTAGCGTATACGATTTGCCTCCTAAGCTATGAACTTGCACTGGACCGAACAAGTCCATATGCAGAAGATAGAGACATCTAGAGGAGTCTTTGTCTACAATGCCCTTAAAGGTAGCCCGAGTCTGTTTGCCCTTCTGGCATGCGGGACATGGGCTATCTTTGATGCACTTAATAGTAGGGGCATCCCTTACTATGTTAATAGAAAAAAACATATTAATTGTCTTGAAATTAATATGTGCTAATCTCTTGTGCCATTGTTCACAAAGAGATGCACTGCCTTTTGCTACTAGGCACACGGGAGTAGAAGAATCTATGCTAAGAAAATCTAAACAAAATATATTTCTTCTCCTAATGCCAGTTAATACCGTCTCCGAAGAGGCACACAATATTATCAAGAACTTATCCTTGCAGAACTTAACACCATAAACTTTATCACACAACTGACTTACACTGATCAGGTTATGATTTAACCCTTCAACATAGGATACGTCGGTGATAGAGATTATACCGTTGGAAATCATACCGTAAGCTCTGGTGACTCCTCGATCTGATCCTCAAAAGATGACTTTGGGTCCATTTTCGACTAGAGAGTAATCACGTAGCAGGCTTCTTGTCCCAGTCATATGCCAGGAACATCCACTGTCCAAGTACCAGATAGGCGTTTCGGTGGCCTTTGGACATACCTACAAAACAGAATCAGTTTCCCTTAGGAACCCAATCAAACTTGGGTCCTAGATTCCTTGTTAGCATACTCCCCCTCGGGTGGTTAACCTTACGAGTGGTCGGCCTCGAATTGCTAACATGAGGAGTCTCGTTGAATCTTGGATTAAACCAGCAATCCACGGCAAAGTGACAATCTTTTCCACAACACTAACAGTCGAACCTTTTGTACCGCTTCCTAGGATCCAGCTTCACCCTGGGAACAGTGGGTCCAGCTGGGGCCTTGGATCTAGAGGTGGAGGCATCATGATGACAGCAATTACATGATTTCTTCACTTCCTGTTCCTTTAGTATAATAGGCTTGGCTTTTGGTGCCTGCTTCCTATTATGGCCGCTAGAGAAGTGTCCATAATTTTCCACTTGGATTTCCTCATAAGGTGCCTTGAAGACACTCTCGCCGTAGTTGTGGGGGAAGGCCCAACCATCATACCGGCTCTTGGACTTTTCAATCGAGGGTTGGAAGAAGTGGCCATAGGTTGACTCAAAGTCCTGTTCATTGCAAGGAAAGCCAGGCTTCCTGAATTCAACAGGGTTGAGTGGGGCCTTTCCCTTTTCTGCAGCAGAGGCCTTCTTAGCAGCCTTATTTTTCCTCTGCTTTCTGTTTCTCCTGGATGATTTACCAGGCACACCCACATGCCCCAAGCCAGCCCCCTTTGCCTGAGCAGAGAAGGTATCAACTAGTGGAAGAACAGTCTTTGGCATAGAGAAGCTTTTGACAATCTTCCTTTCTGTTGCAAGTTGTTCTTCCAACTTGTTGACTTCTTCCTGTTTAAGGTCAAGAAGCCTTAGAGACTCTGAGTGCTCAGATGTCAGGCCCAGGTGTTCCTGTCGGAGAGAGATCAAGCTAGTGATCTCTTCTCTTAGAGACACACCCTCAGCCTTAAGGAATTTGACTTCCTTTTTCTGACCCCTCAACCTCTTACGACATTCCTCAAAGGTATTGAGCAGAAGCCCATACTTTTCGAGGAGCTCAGCTTCACGAGAAGATGGGCTGTCCTCGACATCATCATCAGGAGACTCATAGTCAGAGTCAGAGAGTGGGGTACGAGCTTTTACCATCCCAGTAAATGGGGGGCAATCTCCTTCTGAGTCAGAGCGACCCACTAGCCCGCAGTAGGCTTCCTCATCATCACTGGACTCTGAGGAATCAGACTCGCTCAGTGTCTTTGGCTTTTTGGCGATGTAGCTCCTCTCCTTCTTCTTATCTCTAGAGGACTTATGCTCCTCTCCCTTCCCCTTATCTCTCTTGCCTTGGTGGTAGTCAGTGATGACGTGACATGGCTTATTGCATCCAAAGCAAATAATGTCATTAGAGCAATGTTTGTTCTGTTTGGATTCATACCTGTCAGATTATTAATTCTTCTTATGATGTCTGGAGGAGGCGCTGTCTCTCTTTCTTTGATTCCTCAACTTGAGGAACTTCTTGAACTCCTGAGTGATGAGGGATAGGTCTTCTTCAGATAGCTCTGAGCCAGAAGAGCATTGCTCAGATTCTTCATCCTCATCCATTTTTCGAGAGCGGGATGAGGCTGCACCCTTGCCTTTCCTTGAGTGATTGGCTTTTAGGGCCACAGTCTTCTCTCTGGCAGCGACTTTATCGGCTTCTTCTTCCGCTTTTCTGGTGTTCAGCTGAAGCTCATAGGACAGAAGTTTCCCAAACAGAATCTGGGGACGTGTTTCTGCCACCCCGCCAAATTCTCTGATGGCGCAGATCTTGGTGTTCCATTCCTTAGTAAAGGACCTAAGGAACTTGTCATTTAATTCACCATCGACGAACACTCTGCCATAGCCCTTAAGGGCATTGACGATCTTCAGGAAGTTCTCGAATGTCACTCCGATTTCTTCCTTGGGACCTTACCTGAAGGCCTCGTACATCTGGTTCAAAAGGGATCTTCGATCATCCCTTACTTCATCAGTGCCTTCCATCAAGATGATCAGGCAGTGCCAAATGTCCTTGGCAGTCCTGCAGTTGCAGAAAACCTGCATCATGGAATCATTGACGGCCCTTACCAGAATGTTCTGAGCTTTCTTGTCAAGTCCGACAAGCACCATCTCATCCTTATCAATTTCAGAAAGTTTCTTGGGCACTTTCTTGGTAAGATCAATGGTGGAGGCCTTAGTGGGGATATAAGGTCCCTCCTCCACTATAATGAATAGTCGTGGGTCGACTACTTCCATGTAGTATCTGATCCTTTCCTTCCAGATAGGAAAGTTCAACTTGGTGCACACTGGGATCTTCCCTGAATACTTGAGTCCTTCAATTTATGAGATCTTTTTTCTTCTTGACACTAGATGCGGGAACTTACTCAAGGTGTTAACCTTATTGACGAGCAACCTCCCTCTGATCTTGAAAGTTATCTACTGTCAACTAACTTCACCTATGGGGGGGGGAATAGGTGATTTACAGTCTTTTGCGGAATAAAAAATTTACCTGCACAAGAAAACAAAAATAGCCACAACACAGAAACACACAAGCAGTTATAGTGGTTCCCCGATTTGGGTACGTCCACTCTCCCCCTTCGACCTCTCCTAACAAGGGACAACTCGTTCACTTCACCAAACGGATTGAAATCCAATCCTCACACTATGGAAGAAACCCTTCCACCCGAAGTAGTCACTACTCCTCTACCACGGGTTGCACCCAACCCTACAATGAGGAATCAAAGTTCCATTTCAACAAAGTTAAAATATAATGTACAAGAAATACAAACTACGTTTGGAGAAGCCGATGTCCCTCTTCATTAGATGAAGCTTTATTGATGAAGATGAAGAGTCCACGATCGGAGCACTCTCTTGGAGAGGATCTTCCCGAGATCGGCGGCGGCAAAGGATTGCGGCGGCGATGCTTTGTAGATCCAAACTTCTTGACGAAGCTAGCAAGGTCTACCAACGATCTTACTTGGATCGATCGTCTCAATCGATTCGGAGGTGAGAAATATTCCCGCTCTATAAATCAAGTGAAAAAGGATCTCAAGATAGAAA
Source organism: Platanthera zijinensis (assembly GCA_039513925.1). Taxonomy (NCBI): domain Eukaryota; kingdom Viridiplantae; phylum Streptophyta; class Magnoliopsida; order Asparagales; family Orchidaceae; genus Platanthera; species Platanthera zijinensis. The sequence goes on from CM077078.1 coordinate 180,361,972, forward strand.
CATGATACACTAAGCTTAGCCTCGGTCCTGTCGCAGGACGATCAAAGATGACCTCTAAGATCAGCGGCGACGACTATCTTGCGAGCGGCGACGGAGACGAAATGAGTTTCGCGATCGGCTAGGTTACGCTCGGTGGCTTTGATTTTTCATGATTGATTACTGTTGGAGTATGAGAAAACGCGAGTATTTATACTGTAGATCAACCCTAAAAGAACGTTGTGGGTCCCACAAGGAGAAACCCTAAGCCCGGTCCAAACAGCGCCTGATATCTTGGTTCGGTCCAGCGAGCAGGTAGAAATTGCCTAAGGCAAATTCGGCGGGAATCATTGGTGATTCCCGTCGAAGTCGGCGGGAATCACTCATGATTCCCGTCGAATTTTCCTTGGAAGAATTCCAGTTGAAATCCATGACATCCGGAGGGAATCGGCGAGAATCAAAACCATTCTCGACGAATCGGCGAGAATGCAGAGTCATTCTCGACGATTCGGCGAGAATCACTTATTGATTCTTGACGATTCTGACTTAGCAGAATTCTTGAAGGCATTGAGTTAGCCGGATGCAGTCGGCGGGAATCACTAGTGATTCCCGTCGAATCGGCGAGAATCACTTAGTGATTCCCGTCGACTTTAACTTAGACGAATCTTCGTCTTTCTTCACATGAGTTTGTCTTTGACCCATCCTTTCTCCTCTTCAGCTCTCAATCAATCTCCACCCTGTACTTGAAAATAAGTACACTCCAATAGAGAGAGTACACATAAGCCAACACACTGATCTTCTCAACGAGGGATTATGTTGCGCAGACCCGTGTATATTGACCCACTGCACCCTGACACTGGTGTGTACTTAGCGTAGAATAACTGCAAGCACAACTTGAAGAAAATAATCAAATAAATTATCTATTCACCTTAGCTTGTTCAGGGAATTCTTCAAATCTGGTACATTGTGGATACAATACCCAATATATTGTACAGAAAAGGAAACTGACTATGGCCAAAGCAATGCTCGGTTGTATCAAATAGGCTAACTGGGCATATAAGAAAACAGGAAAACTAAATGGCAAGGGCAAGAGTACCACTTGGCGCAATTTCCAGTGGAGCTTGGTTGGCCTCCCTTATCCTCACTCAGTACCAACAACAGCAACACATAAAGAAGAAATCTTGGAGCTTTAATGGCAGAAACGGACAACCCAAGAAATTCGAGACCCTAGAAACACCACGAAAAACAGATTTCTTACCTTAGGAATGAGGGTCTAGGGCGAGAGAGCATCCAAATCCGCTTTCGGAATCGAATTCCGTCCACAAACGCTCCCGAAATTGGCGTCCGAAGGTAGCGGTTCTGGCGGTTTCTCTGCTTTCCGTGAATAGGCGCTGACTGGTTCTGTCTTTCGGGAAGATTAACAGGAGCGGTTTCCTTTAAGTCTAAACTATCCTATATATAGCATCCTCTTAATCTTAATTAACTAATCATTAATTAAGGCTAAAAATGATAAGGCGAAAACCTCTAAGCATCCGCACCCATTCAGAAAAATAATATTTTAATATAATATTTATTAAATAGCTTTATTTTTTCATAAAATACAAAACGACGCGAAAATCGAACATCCTCGGAAATTGACGAAATTCGCACCGTAGTTAAATATTCACGCTACGAACACAACGGCGAAGTCAAAATTACTTTTGCCGAACAGAACTCGAGTTATACCCACCCACCCAAAGCCAAAACACAAGCATACCCTGAGAGGCCACACCGGGTCACACCAAACGACTCGGCTTGCTAGGGAGATTTATCAATAGGCTACAAAATTGGCCACTAAGTTCTAAAGAGTTAAGACCACACTCCACAGATGACACAAGAGAAAAAGCGTCGACATAACGCCAAGCAGAAATAAGACATAACGCCAGCAAAAATTAAATAATCGTTGAAAAATCGGGGGCGTTACAGTCACTCCCCCTAAAAGAAAGTTTCGTCCCCAATCTTTACACAACGCCTCAACTATAGAAGGAAAGGTAACAAGCCAAACTTTACAAGAAGAAAACAAACCAATCTAATCAGAGAAATAGTTGAGGGTTAGCCTCCCTCATAGCCGACTCTAACTCCCAAGTCGCGCTTTCAACCTGATTCTTTAATAGAACTTTGACCATCAGGATGGACTTCCTTCGCACAGCACCCGATCTTGAGTATCCAAAATCGGACCGACACTTCAATAAAGAGAGGTTAGGATTATAACTGGGGCACAACATCCAAGACATGCCCTCTCTACTGCGCCACACACTTCCGCAATGCTTACATGAAATACGTTATGAACACCTGGAAGTTGCTAGCAATTCCAACCTATAAGCTGACATGCCAATCCGTTCAAAAATCTTAAACGGGCCCACATACCTCGGGTCCAATTTCCGGTTCTTACCGAACCTCTTAACACCAACCATCGGGGACACCTTATGGAACACAAGGTCCCCTACAAAAAACTCCAAGTCAGACCAACGCCGATTGACGTTCTTTTCATATCTCTCCTGAGCTATACGAAGCTTTTCTCGAATAAGCTTCACCGGGAATTCCATCTCCTCGAGCGTATCAGGACCCAATGGGTCTCTCACCTTCCTCAGCCCAAAACAGGGGGGTTCTACAGTGCCTCCCATACAAAGCTTCAAAAGGAGCCATTTGCAAACTTTCTTGATAACTGTTATTGTATGCAAACTCCATAAGTCGCAATCGCTCATCCCATGCTCCACCATGGTCTAGAATGTTGCATCTGATCATATCCTCAACTATCTAGTTCACCCGCTCCGCCTTCCCATTGGTTTGTGGGTGGTAAGCAGTAGAGTACCTCAGATCTGTACCCAAACACTCCTGCAGACTCTGCCAAAAGCGAGAAGTAAAGGTGTCTCGATCATGAAATGCTAACAGGCACACTGTGCATCTGATGACCTCATTCAAGTACAACTCTGCTATCTTCTTCTTCATCGATAGTCAATCTTATACGGCACAAGTGAGCACACTTCCTCAGTCTATCCACTATGACCCAAACAGAATCAAATCCCCTGGAGATTTCGATAAGGACGTGATGAAGTCTATAGAAATATTCCACTTCCAAGTCGGTATCTCTAGTGGAGTCAACTTGCCACCAGGCTTCCGTGATCGGCCTTCACACGCTTGCAAGTGTGGCACTCAACACAATCTTGCATATCACTCTTCATCCATACCACAGCAATTTGCTTCAAATCACGATACCTCGTGTCGATCTCGGATGGTAGGCAACACTGGATCCATGAGCCTCTCTGTATACCATACCCCTGATGTCTCCGGCAGCGGGCATGCAAAATCTGCCGTAGTACTTTAAAGTACAAGCATCATCGATGGAAAAATCTGGCAACTCCCCTCTCAAAGTCCTGAGGTATAAGTGTAGAAGGTCCGGATCATCCTTCTGGTGCAATCTAGTAAGGGAAATCTAAGACGGCTCTACCACTGCCAAACTACTCTGCATGCCACAACATCCCACTGAGATATCCATAAGGAGGAACTCTTCCACTAAACGATCGGCGGAGAAATTAAAGATCTTCCCCGTCTTCCGGCTCAGGGCGTCGGCCACTACTTTGGCCTTGCCTGGATGATACTAGATCTCATCGTCATAATCGTCCTCATACTCTAGCCACTGCCGCTAGCGCAGATTCAACTCCTTTTGTTTGAACATGTACTTCAGGCTCTTGTGATAAGTGAAGATCTTGCACTGAGCCCCATAAATTAGATGCCTCCACAGCTTCAACGCATAAATTATTGCTGCAAACTCAAGGTCATGCGTAGGGTAATTTATCTCGTGAGTCTTTAATTGTCTTGACCCATACGCAATCACTTTTAAAACTTGCATCAACACACAACCTAGACCAACGTGCGAAGCATCCACATACACATCATACTCCACACCCTCAGTAGGTAGGGTCAGGACGGGAGCAGAGCACAATCTATTCTTTAGCTCCAGAAAGGCTTCTTCGCACTTCTCGTTCCAAACAAAGGACGCATTCTTCTGAGTCAACCTGGTCAAGGTGCAGCCAGGGTAGAGAAACCCTCCACGAACCTCCTGTAGTAGCTGGCAAACCCTATGAAGCTTCTAATCTCCTTGGGTGTGCCCGGCATGCTCCAATCCATCACTGCTGCGATCTTTTCCGGGTAGACCGAGATCCCATCCTTGTTCACCACGTGGCCCAGAAACGAGACCTGAGGCAACGAAAATTCGCACTGCTCAACTTGGCGAATAACTTGTGATTCCTCCTACAACTCCAATAAACCAAGCGCAGATGCTGTTCATGCTCCTCAGCGCTGCGGGATAGACCAACACGTCATCGATGAAACCACAACGAACTTGTCTAGGAAATCCTTGAACACCGTTCATCATATCCATGAAAGCTGATGTGCGTTGGTCAATCCAATGACATCACCAAGAACTCAAAATTACCATGCCTCGATCTAAATGCAGTCCGTGGAATATTTGCCTCACGGATCATGAGATGATGATAGCTAGAACGAAGATCGATCTTGGAGGAAACACCGTGCTACCACGTAATTGATCAAATAGTCATCGATTCTCGCAGAGGTACCTGTTTTTAATAGTGACTTTGTTCAATCCTTAGTCGATGCAAAGCCGCATCGACCCATCTTCTTCTTTACAAACAAAACAGGAGCACCCCAAGGCGACGAACTCTGCCTGATAACCCTTTTGCAAAAACTCATCTTACTGGACTCGTAACTCCTCTAGCACACGAGGGGCCATCCCGTACGGCGCTTACCAATAGGGCGCGTACGTTCCCCAATCAATCACAAACTCAACATTTCGATGGAGGAAGACCAGAAGGTCATCAGGAAAAACATCAGTGTGAAACCACGAAACGTGAATCTCCTTTAAGCGCGGTACACTAAAGCGGTGTCCCAAACTATCGAGACTAACAAGCAAAAAAACCAAGAGAGACAACTTCTGAGCACATACCGCAGAAATGATTGGAGATCTTGGCATGGTTCAGCATGCACGCTTCCCGGCTGACCATCGTCCTTGATGAAGTCCAAGCGCTTCCCTTTGCACTGAATGACCGCATAATACTTAGACAGCCAGTCCATGCCCAGAATAACATCGAAGTCCTCCAGATCAATCATCTCCAAGTCTGCCCTTGCAAGAAAATTCCCTAACAAAACAGGGCAATCTAGAATTCCAAAATCTGATAACACAGATTCACTAGAAGGGAACTTGACTTGGAAGGTATCACGAACTCGATCTAGAGTTAATCGATGTCGCTCCACAAAGGCTCTAGCCACAAATGAGTGGGTAGCGCCAGAGTCGAATAGAACGCGCGCCCAGCAGTTCTTCACCTTAAATTTCCCTATAAGAGTATATACAACTAAGGATCTACAAAAACCCAACTGTAACCATCCTAGTAAATAAAACTTTCAAGCTGGAAAAAGAAACAACTAACCTAAGATGACCTGAGTCGAAGCTTGAGCCTCCTCGGAAGAGATCACGTTCAGCTTTCCTTTACCCATGTCCACACGCTGAGGCAGAGGTAGTGCCTGAAGTAGAACTGCATGAAGAGCAGGCTGGACCTGAGGACACCTAGACTTGATGTGACCCTTCTGCCCATTGATAACAGACTTTATCCTTGGACAGCACTGGGCAGCATCATGCCGGTCGCTTGCAAATAGAACAGAAAACATACCTCCTAGAGCACCCTGAATAGCATGAACTTGCTCCTTCTTCTGAGCTACTGCCTTTTTGAAACACCTCTCAACAGGGTGGCCTGACTCACCATAGAAGCTACACACCACCTTGTGCTTCTTTCCCGAAGCAGCACCGGGTACCTGGGGTTTCTTCTCCTCAGCAGACTTCCTCTTATCCTTCCTCATTTGCTGGCCTCTGCTCTTTGCGGTCTTGATAGCCTCCACTTTCAGAGATGCCTCCACTACCCCTGCATAAGTCCTTGATTCATAAGCACTGGTCAACTGCTGCACCTCGCTCCTCAAGCCACCAAGGAATCGCTTGACTCGATCAGCCTCAAAACTTACAAACCAAGGATCAAACCGGCTCAACTTGCTAAAATCTATCTCATAATCACCGATCGTTTGTTGCCTTTGCTTCAGGTGGAGTAAGTCGTTCATAAGACGGTCACGCTCGACCGAAGGCAAGAACTTCCTCAGCAGCATTTCCTTGAATACTTCCCAAGAGCAACAATCTACCAAGCTCTCCTTTTATCTAAGCCACCAACTCTTTGCCAAACCCTTAAGCTGATAGGTGGCTATCATCACTCCCTGATCATCTTAAATACCGGAGTACGAGAACATCTCCTCCATGGAGATCAGCCAATCGTCTATGACCATGAAATTTGCCTTCCCATCATAAGTAGGAGGGCTTAGTATCTGAAACTGCGATATGAATGCCATCTCTGCTGGCACAACAACTGAAGGTCTCAGGGGTGCAGGAGGAGGAGGAACAGCTAACCACCCTGCAGGGCCTTGCACTCCCTGATTCTGCCCTGCCACAACTACCACCAAAGACTGGATCTGGGCTCGCACCTCCACCATCTTCCTGCTCAAGGAATCGCTACTCTGTCGCAGGCTCTCGATTACCACATCATTCTGCGCTCCTGATGACTCACCCTCAGATAGGGGGGTCGATCTAGTCGAAGGGCGCCTCGCCATCCTTAAATCTTAGCAACCTTAGTCAGATCCTAGTACGACAGCTGCAACTAACTACAAGTACAGACAATACATACATAAATATGAAATTAAAGCTTCTCAACTTGCTCTGGGAGTTTACTTTTACAAGATTTGTTGTTATGCCCTAACCTAGGATGGTTAACCACCACCATACTAACTCTTGGTCCAGGATCGAGAATGCATGACTAATATATTTTTTTGACTATCAAAAACTGTAATGTGTGTACATATGTTATCCTGATAGTCTTTAGCTTGGCACGTTGTGCTTATGCAATGTTATGTTATGCATGTTTGTGCTATGCATTCTAAAAAGGCCCTAATGCATGTTATGAGCGACGTACACATGAAAATGTTATGCATCCCATACTACATAACATTTTCATGCAATGAAAAGAAAATGAGCTAGTCGCAGCCATGTGGTGAGGTTATGCATCCCATACTACATAACCCTCACATGTTTCCCATATGGTGGATCCATATACGAACACATATTATGCATCCCATACTACATAATATGCCCCGTATACTTAATGTTATGTTATCAGTGTAGTGTTCGTGCTTTTTCCAAGACGTGGTGTTGACATAACGGTGTGTGAATGACATGATGCTGAACCACTAATGCAATCAAAAGGGACGGTTGCCCGACTAACTTGTCAAGCAACCTCGCTCTAATACCAACTGTCATAACCCACATTTTCTCCGAAGAAAACGGATTATCAGAGTAGGAGAAAACACGCGTCATGATGCCACGTCGAGCAGGGGATAATTGCCAACGCTCAGGCAAACCACTAATAACTATACTTTATAAAAATTCATAAGTTAAATGATTAGAAAATCAGTTATATTTTTAAAGGCCATATCCCTCGGCTCGGTGGATCACCTAGTCCACAATTTAAAAACTATACTTATACGCTGCGGAAAATACTTTATTCAGGTTCGACATCCTAAAAGAGTGCATAAGTGTCCCCAGAGGACAACTTATACTATGCAGGTCCCTACTTTTGATTTATACTATATATATAGGAAAAATGATCTTTTTACGTTATTTGGAAAATAGTGATGAGTTTTATAAAAAATGATGATCATGAGGAATACTTATAATAGTGTTTTGAGGTTTAAAAGTAACTAGCAACCTAGCATAAATCATCCAAAGAGCAAGTAAACTATCTCCAAAAAAAAGTGTAGCAGCAAAAAGTAACACATCTAGTATCAAGGTAAAACTACCAGTGGGCGCCAACAAACTGACACGAACCCACTTGCAAGTATGTATGTATGTAAGAGAAACAGTAAAACTACCTCACAAGACCAAGGAACTAATCTCCACAGTACGAGAGACCACCAACAACAGCACTGCATAACTAGCCGCCTAGTCGGCTACTAACCAGAACCTGAGGCATTCAAAGAAGAAAAGAATACCTCAGCAAGGTAAACAAGTAAAAAACTGTATGAAAAAGTTAAGTTATAAGGTAAGCAAGAAGAGTAAGCAAACCGAAACAAGCACCACTGTCCAAGGCAAGACAAAAGAAAAAACACTAAGTGCGAGGAAACAGCAACAACCCTGCCCAAAAATAAATCCTGCAGAGTTTACCAGGCTACCATGAGCCCAAACATTGCAAATTTTCAAAGGAAGAAACGTCTAACACCCTAAGCTGTGAGATATGGTAGTAGCGAAAACAATGCGGATCCGAGTTGGAGGCAAACTCAGTCTCCCAACCACCATTTCCACGAAACAAAGCTCAGGGGTCTATATGTGAAAGCACTAGGGGCCTCCCACCCCCTTTCCCAGCCTGTACCTGGAGCAAGATAAAATAAAAAGGGTGGTCTTGGCTAAATTACACAACACCTCCCCCATTAAGAGCTTCAAACCACCACTACTAAAAACGACCCACGATTCGGCCTTTTTGGAAAAAAAAATAGTCGACAAGGAACCTCAACATCAAGGAATTCACTCGGGGAAGAAAATCAAGGTAAGGGAAAGACGTTAAGATGACTCTACACGACATGGCGTTGAGTGAGCCCCACTCACTCAAAGCCTAAAAAGGCGGTGGCGCTGAGTGAGCTAGCCTCATTCAACGCCAAAACAGTAATGGCGTTGAGTGAGGTTCACTCACTCAATGCCTTCTGCAACACTTGCTGTGGCGTTTAGTGAGCTAACCTCACTTAACGCCAAAATAGCTATGGCGTTGAGTGAGGTCCACTCCCTCAACGCCTTCAGCAAAGCAGGCTGTGGCGTTGAGTGAGCTAACCTAACTCAACGCCAAAGCAGCTATGGCATTGGGTGAGGTCCACTCCCTCAACGCCTTAGCACTTAACCGCAAAACCCCACTATGGCGTTGAGTGCGCCCACCATTCACAACGATAGAACAGCTTTGGCGTTGAGTGAGGTCGACTCACTCAATGCCAAAGTACTTACCCGCAGGAAAGGGCTGCGGTGTTGAGTGATCCCGCCTCACTCAGCGCCTAAACCGCCATGGCGTTGAGTGAGGCCCACTCTCTCAACGCCATCAGGAATAGGTCGGCGGGAATGCAGATTGATTCTCGCCGAATCGGCAGGAATGCAGATCGATTCTCGCCGAATCGGCGGGAATACAGATCGATTCTCGCCGAATCGGCGGGAATCACTAACGATTCTCGTCAAAGTCGGCGAGAATCACTTAGTGATTCTCGTCGATTTTAACTTAGAAGAATTCCTCACTCAAGGCCACACTACTTAGCCGCAAAAGAATAGATCAAGGTGCAATGGCATTTAGTCTGTGCACCACACTCAACGCCAAGTCCTAGCAGACCTGGCATTGAGTGTGTGCACCACACTCAACGCCAAGTCCAAGCAGACCCGGCGTTGAGTGTGTGCACCACACTCAACGCCAAGCCCTGAATCCTCCATCGCTAACTCCAACAAGTCTATTCCTATAGCAATATTAATCTAACAGCCAAACACGTTTCTAGGGTTATAATGAGGACTAGCACAATTTTCGAGTTAAAGCTTCTAACTACTACCAAGCTACAGCTACGACATAGGAAAATGCTAACCTAACCCTTACTTCCTTCCCCGGCCCGAGAACAAACAAGCTACAGCGAGGGAAAAAGAACAGAGAACATACACGGCTGTTTTGGGCAAGGTTCTGTATAGGGAATTTTCTAACAACAAGCTTAGGCATCATCAACGGTTCTTGCATAGGAAAAGAAAGCATCTATTGTATAGAAAAGGAAACTGATAATGGCTAAAGCAATGCTCGGTTGTATCAAATAGGCTAACTGGGCATATAAGAAAACAGGAAAAGTAAATTGCAAGGGCAAGAGTACCACTTGCCTCGATTTCCAGCGGAGCTTGGTCGGCCTCCCTTATCCTCACTCGGTACCAACAGCAGCAACACCTAAAGAAGAAATCAGGAGCTTTAATGGCGGAAACGGACAACCCAAGAAATTCGAGACCCCTAGAAACACATTGAAAACCTAATTTCTTACCTTAGGAATGAAGGTGTAGGCGAGAGCAATCCAAAACCGCATTCGGAATCGAATTCCGTTCACAAATGCTCCCGAAATCGGCGTCCAAAGGAAGCGATTCTGGCGGTTTCTCTGCTTTTCGCAAATGGGCACAGACTGGTTCGGTCTTTCGGGAAGATGAAAAGGAGCGGTTTCCTCTTAAGTCTAAACTATCCTATATATAGCATCCTCTTAATCTTAATTAACTAATCAATTAATTAAGGCTAAAAATGACAAGGCAAAACCGCCAAGCATCCGCACCCTTTCAAAAAAAATAATATTTTAATATAATATTTATTAAATAGCTTTATTTTTTCATAAAATACAAACCGCGCGAAAACCGAACATCCTCGTAATTCGACGAAATTCGCACCGTAGCTAAATATTCACGCTACGAACACAACGGTGAAGTCAAAATTAACTTTCAACGAACAGAACTCGAGTTATACCCACCCAAAGCCAAAACACAAGCATCCCCTGAGAGGCCACACCGGGTCACCAAAAATGACTCGGCTTGCTAGGGAGATCTTATCAATAGGCTACAAAATAGGCCACTCAGTTCTAAGGAGTTTAGTCCACACTCCACAGATGAAACAAGCCAAGAAAACGCGTCGACGTAACGCCAAGCAAGAATTAAATAATCGCAGAGAAATCGGGGGCGTTACACTCTGTCGATGGAGGAACACGCCCAGCTACACAGGCGTGTACTGGATGACACGGGCATGTCAAGCCTGACATAGGCGTGTCGAGTGCCCGTGTTCTTTTAAAGATGCGATGGTTTCGGCAGCGTATGAGGCACACGACCTTGGACACAAGCATGAAACAAAAAATGTTCGACCCAGGAAGTTCATTTTAAGTGCGACTCGTTGCCGTCCATTTTCTTATTTTGGGATCAAACGACTCAGGGCTGTTCTTGCTGGGATATACCCAGGAATAGGTCTTAGAAGCCCTCATTCCTTTTGGGTTCAATCTCTTTCTAAGTTCTAGAGAGAGGGGAGACCAAGGAGGAAGAAGGAAGAGAGATTCTGTCGTTGCAGGAGATTCAGAGCGCCAAATCGCAAGCCGAGCCTAGATCTATGGAGGCGAGATCATCGTGGTGCTTTCCAACCATATAGATTTCCATGGCACCAAAGAGGGATGCTAGGGTAACGATTCTCTTCTTGAGCATGTGAAGCTCTCCTTCTTTTGCATAAGGAAACCCGCTCCCGCGAGTGTGCGGTGAGTGTGCGGTGTTCCTTGGGGTAGATGTGAATTGTCCCCCTTATTTGAATGTAGAGTCCGAAATTGCGTTACGGACATAGACATGGTGTGTGAAGCCTACCCGGACAAGTTGGTTTGGATTGGTGATGTTTCATTATGCATGATTAGCCTGAGTAGACTCCGTGCCTTTGGTTGTTTTCGGGTTTTCTATGTGGTAGATTGCAATAGGAAGTCTTGGGGATTAACTACACGGTGTACCCGGAAAACTGCGCGGAAACGCATTTCACCCAACATGGTGGCCTGGGTGCCAGCCTTGAACATAACTGGGTTTTGTGCTTGTTTGCTCGTTTTGGGACTCGGGGAAGCTTGACCCGCGCATATGGCTTTAATTGACATTGCGGTATGAACAACGGGTTAGGCAGAAATGTATCCGCTCTGTGTCGTTCGGTTAAAGTGACCTAAGGTACGTGGTACTTTCCGTTGGCATAGATGGAGGGTCTTAGGCTTAGGCTAGAAAGACTAAAATGCTCACGAGTATTGTCGTCCAAGGGGCAGTGGTGAGACCGCGGTTTTGCCCGGGTTCACCGTGTAAGTGACCTGAGTGCATGGGGTGTGCGGCCGTGTGTGCCTGCACCTGTGATGTTGTGATTATACACTATAATGCTTATTATGCTAATAAGTGTAGGGAAGGAGAATCACCTCCCCGAGTTTGGGGGCGAGATCGTTATAATTTAGTCAGCTTTAGCTGACCGTTACTTTTGTTTGCCACCGTCGCGGTGAATTGTGTGTGAAGGTGCTGCGGAGCCGAGTGGCAAATAGCGGGCCAAAGCCCTTGTTGTTGAGCCGACCCTTGAAGGCCTTGTTTTGTTTACTTGTTTAATTCATGTGTGACCGTTCTGCGAGCCAAAGTATGGAAGACACTTTTTTAAATTTAGTGAACTATTGTAAGGCCATAAGGTCGGTACTTTGTGTACTTTGTTATTCATTCCTGTTTGGGTTCGATAGTTGACATTCATGCTTGTGGTAGGGTTCTTATTTTTGCAAATTAATAAATTGCTTCCGATATATGATCTATGTAGGACGTTACGATTGGAAGAATGGTTTCAATGAATAACCCTTCGGTCTGTCTATGGTATATGGCGTCGGGCCCCGGCCAGACCTACTTCTATATGCTATGTAACGGATAGGGGTGTTATAATTTGGTATCAGACTACCAGTTTCAGTCAAGCTTAAATGAATTCGTTGACGAATTCACATTAAGGGGTGGTGAGCACATATGTGTGCGCCATCATTATAACATGAAAAGAACCCTTTAATGTCCATTAAGGAATGAAAATACACATGTTTGAGGAACCTGCGTGTTCCTATAATTGCTTTTTGTAATTTTTTTGGTCACTTATTGGTGTTTTGTATGTCTACAGGTGTCCGGGAGTGATTCGTTGTTGTCTGAACGCATGCTTTCTGAGAAAATTATTGCACCCAGCGACGTGCTTGAGACCCATCCTTCTATTGGAACCAAACGAAGGGTAGTTGAGGCGGTGTTCGCGGTGACCAATGCACAACATGGAAGGAATGTGCAACCCTCTGTCCCTGAGGTGGCTTCGACACCGGGGGGTGTGGTGGAGCATATGGAATTTAGAGGACCATTGGGCCAGCAGGTGAACATGCTTTTAGTGCAGGGAGCGCACTCAGTCGACAAATATTTGCAAGCATTCCTTATGTTAAGGCGCTACACAGGCTTTGAGTTGGAAAGCAAGCAGTCTATAGTCGATAGATTTTATAATGGTTTGCGTAGAGAGTTGTGAATCCTACTGTTAAGACCAAAGTTATTGGGATTCTGAGCCTTTGTGGAGTCGGCCAGATCTTTGGAAGTAGAGTTGGGTAGAACTCACCAGATACCAGGGTACTGAACCCTACAAATCCTTTAAGGGCTGCCTACCGTAGAACGCTGAGAAAGAAGGCTAAAGAATCTACTCGCAAAGCTATTTATACTTGTCATACTTGTGGCAAGAAAGGGCACTTTGCTCGAGATTGTCGGGAGGGTGCTCAGACGACAAAAAAAGCTATGTTAGAAGCAGTCTGAGACTCTGGTGCTAAGAAGTCAGAGTTCAAAGTGCCGACTTCAAATTCCGATTTCCGAAGGTGGAATAAGAAGGCTAGGGCTTCAAGTCCATCCCCTTCTTCTCGTGCTTCGGGGGAAACTACAGGTCGTGCACCGGGCGCATGCTTCACTTGGGGGAAGCCGAGGAATCTTGCCCGTGACTGTTGGAGCGGACGTCCGAAGTCTGAGAGTAAGCAGGGAGCAACTTACGAGGAAAAGGGGCAAGGCGGTGGAGTCAACCGCATCCCATTATGCTTCGACTCAACCAAGATTCTACAATCTTGGCCAGCAGTAGGCCATCAAGCAAGAGAATGTGGTTACGGGTACGATTTAAATTTATAGCAATTTAGCTTTAAATACTGTTACCTTGTGCTTGTTAGCTTATTACTTTTTGTATAGGCTTTGTTTTGATTTGTGTTAATCCGGCGAGAGCACTTTTCGATACAGAAGCTTTGCACTCCTTTTTTCCAAAGGTTTTATATCGCGCATGGGAGTCCCTTCTTCGTTGGCAAAGGACAAATTGGATGTGTTGTTTCTGAATGGGTGTTTTATGCGCGCAGGCAGTGTTTGTGCCGTAAAGATTCGTATTGGGAGTTAGGAGTTCGACTTGTTAGCGTCATTACTACCGCTAGTAGAGTTTGACGTCTTTTTTTGTATGGACTGGCTTTCGGAGAAGAAGACATACATAGATTGCAATAGTAAGGAAGTCAAGTTGGGAGCTGACCGGGAGACAACCTTTGTGGGTTTGAAGGGGTCGAGCAACACTTTAATGTTTGCTCTTCAAGTGGTCAGGTAGTTCGTGCTGGCACAGAGCTGTTATTCATGATAGTGGAGACTGTAAAGCCTAAGCCAACTTTGGGTAGCATCCCAGTGGTGTGCGAGTACCCTGACGTGTTCCCAAACAATCTTCCCAAAGCCCCACCCCAGTTGGAGATCGAATTCATGATTGAGCTAGTGTTAGTGCCAAACCTATGTCACACTCTCCTTATAGGTTGGCGCCTAAGGAAATGGCGGAGCTAAAGGTTCAACTTGAAGAGTTGTTGGAGCAGGGTTATGTGCGTCCAAGTTTGTCCCCTTGGAGCGCACCGGTACTTTTCGTTAAGAAGAATGACAGAAGTTTGCGACTCTGTATTAATTTTAGAGAACTGAACAAGTTAACGGAAAAGAACAAGTACACAATCCTGATACACAAAATTCACAACGGTGGAGAGAGAATTAGAAGAGAAGAGAAGGTGGATGTGGTGGTTGAGAATATTCTCCGATTCTATATCTAATAAAGGTAAGCGTACCTTATCGGTTATAGTATAGGATACTAAAGATTAGTATCAAGGTCGTATTTCCCTGGAACGTAATGATTAATTCTACTCAGAGGAGATTGCTATTATTTTATCAACTAAAATTTCTATTAATTACTAAACTATAAACTGAAATTAAATTACTAAGCTAAAAAAAAGAGAAAACTAATTACTTGCAGGATAAAAAGAGTTAGAGCTAGAGATAAAGGGGAGCACTCAATCTTGAATCACCTCAACAAGAGTCGATTAAAAAGGCGATAAATTAACCTAAGCTTAATAGAGTAAAGGTCCTTGACCGCATATGATCTTGAAGCTTGAACACGCTTCTCTCAAAGTCGTGCCCAACTGATTTTAGGAAGGTCCGACCGACTCTCATCTAAATCGGAGGCCTAAAGCTCATTTTACGTGGTGAACCCCTCTATTGGATTTTTCTCCAATCCAAGATATTTGGACGTCTGCCTCTCTCGAGGGGTGCATACAACTCCCTTTACTCTTGAATGCTTACTTCATTCTATCGGCCTCTCGGCTAGCCCAGAATGAAAGCAAAGGTGTAGAGTATATATCGATAATATATCTCCAGCCCATAAAAAATCAAGAGTAATTCAAGGCCTAAAACCTAAAAAGAAAATGTAAATTAAAGAATAATAACTAGAATCCCTCGAACGTCGGATCATCAAGATGGAGTACAAGATGGATTAGTTAATCATGGTAAAAGGGAAAGAGAGGGGTAGATAATAAAGGTGCACGAAAACTAAAGAGAGCGAATTAGAAAAAGGAAATGCCAACTACATTTTTATTAAAAAAAATGATTACAACTAAGAAATGGACATTACGAGTGCATGAAAAGAACCTAACTACTGCTATAATACTAATAAGAAAAGATTACAGGAAATGAAAATACATTGCATGAAAATAAAAGCTAGAAATTGAGGGAGAGAGGGAGCAAAACATGAAAATAAAAATACAAAAAAACTAAGAACTGAACTAACAGCACCTCCCCTCTCCTTAAAAGTTGGTCCTGAATGCTGGGAATGGCCTTGTATTTATAGAGTTTTCCCACGGGTTAGTCACGCCCTAAGTCACGCTCGGGGAGGGCATGACAGGGGGCATGATAGGTATGGAGTTGACCTCGGGAGCTGAATTCCGGCGAGAACGATGATTGCCTCGGTTGTGGTCATGCCCTAGGTCACGCCCGTGACAAGGGGGCATTAAAGGCACGTCAAGTCAAAATCAGCGGTCGCAAGTCCATCAGACATCGGAAAAAAGCGGGTCACGCCCTATGACACGCCAAGGGAGGGCGTGTCATGGGGGAGTGACAGTACTGTTTGCTTGCAGTAGCAGAGAAAGCATTGAATGCGGCGGCAGGCTTCAGGATGAGGGTGACATGCCCCATTTCACGCCCTGGGACACGCCCAGGGAGGGCGTGTCAGGGGGGCGTGACACGGGATTTTGGCGGGAAATTCATTTTTGCGGCTTTCAAACTCGGGATCAGGCTACATGCCCTATGACACGCCAAGGGAGGGCGTGTCAGGGGGGCGTGTCAGAGGACTTGTGGCTAAAAACTTGATGAAACCTGCAAAAATAGAAAATAAACATTAGTTA
The DNA here is from genome assembly GCA_039513925.1 of Platanthera zijinensis. Taxonomy (NCBI): domain Eukaryota; kingdom Viridiplantae; phylum Streptophyta; class Magnoliopsida; order Asparagales; family Orchidaceae; genus Platanthera; species Platanthera zijinensis. Next base: position 180,378,349 of record CM077078.1, read on the forward strand.
TAATATTTACATAAAAAGAAACATAAAATTACATAAAGGAAGAGATTTAAAACAAAAATAATATATTTTTACCCTAATAAATTAAGCTAAAATATACATCATCAAATTCCCCAATACTTATTATTTTGCTTGTCCTCAAGCAAAGACTACAAGTTAGAGAAAATAAAGAGGATTAATTGAAAAATTTAAAAATGTTATAAACGAGTAAGACGGTAATTTAGAGGTAGAGAATTTTTTTGAAAAAGAACCGAAAATTCCTACTTTAACTTAGCACAAAATTTTATAAATTTACTAAATATAAAAACAAGTCATCCCATATTTTTACCGAATTAAAACTTTATAAAAAAATGAGTAAAAAGTGCATTGAGTCACTAGTAAAGTCTAAGAGACAAATTAAAATCATAGTCAATCAAGACAAAGTTCAATATTTCTATCAAAAACACTTAATCTAGTTTCTCGTTACTATACTAAAAGTAAACGTAGGAAGCATGAATCACTAGGGCTTTAATAAGGCGTACAGTTAGGCTTAGGTTTTTAAGAGTGCGATATTCAAAAAGATAAACACGAGGGGTGTATTTGCACACTCAAAACAAAAAGAAAATGAGCTATGCCAAAATAAAGCTAGCCAAAATAAATACACTTTTCTTTTTCTCTTCTTTTACTTTTTTCATCAAATATTTTTCTCATTTTTCATTTTTCTCTTTTTTCATACTTAAAAATTTCCACTTTTGTAGCAAAAGATAATACAAAGATTTTCCACTAATTTTTTTTCAAAAAGATGCACATTAGCAATTAAAGCTCAAAAATAATTTTAAAGTGTGCATATAGATAAGCTATTTGGTCATAGTGAAATAAAAAGTGGGGCTACAAAAAGGAAAGGAAAAGACACAAAAATGGCCAGCAATGATTATTTTTAGGAGGGGTTCAAAGGCTCAAATGTTTCAAAAGAAATGCCTAAATCATTTTCATGCTTCCTAAATTTACTCAAAGTAAAGCTTTGAAATTTCAAAAGAGGATAAGCACAAAAAAATAAAAAATAGAGAATTTGTTTTCATGAAAACAATGATAATAAGCGTCTAGAAAAGTTTGTGTCTACTACACTTAATACTAATTAACGTTTAAAAAGATTTTAATAAGGAAAAATAAAGGATGATAGGTTTTATAAAAGTAAAAGAAGTAAAAGAAAGGCTAAGGAAAAGTGAAGAAAAATTCAAGAAATTTTTCAAAAGTAGCATACTACCCTAAATAAGAAAACTGCATGAGTAAACATACTACTCGCTTAACATATTTAAACAAAAAATTAATCTAATTTATTCTAACTAAGAAAGTAGACATGAGCTTAAAAAACAATAAAATGCAAAGTAACGTGGTACTAATTGATTTGGCAAAAATTAACTCAATTTAATTTGGGATTTTTTATTTCAAAAATTTTTATATATTTTTTTGGATTTTTCAAAAATATATTATATGCAATTTATTTTTGATTTTTCTAAAATTTTTATAATTAATTTTTTTTTGATTATTCTAAAGTAAAATATTAAGGGAACACTCCCCCATACTTAAAGTTAAACGTTGTCCCTGATGTTTAAAGTTAAGTTAAAGAGAGTGAGAAGAGAGAGAAAAGAAGAAATAATTAATTTTTTTTTTATTATTCTAAAGTAAAATATTAAGGGAACACTCCCCCATACTTAAAGTTAAACGTTGTCCCTGATGTTTAAAGTTAAGTTAAAGAGAGTGAGAAGAGAGAGAAAAGAAGAAAAAGAAATGCAAAGAGAGGGAAAAGATGCTTCCCTAGCGTTTGATGCCAAGACGTTGGAAAATGCGTCCCCCCAAACTTGAGCTAAAGATCGGCTTGAGTCCAAGTTGAGAGGCGAGCAGCGGCACAAACACACGGGAGCTTATTCCTGCACAAAACAAAATAAAAAAACAAAAAGGAAAAAAAAGCAAGTGGTGCCTCCCAAGAGCGCTCTTTGTTTAAAACGTCATGTATCTCGACGTTCTTGGTTAGCAAAATGGAAAATAAAAAAGAGTAATATAGTGGCAGCTCGCGCAATATGCGTTTCGGCGCGAGTGCCAAAACATTTTTTAAGAAACTAAAAGTATTTTTTTGTATTTTTATATTTTTTAAATAAAATAAAGAAAAAGATTTAGAAAAAGAAAAAATGCTAGAAAAATAAACTAAAGTATTAGAAGGGGGAGAAGAAGAACTAGAAACTAAATTAGAAGGAAAAATAAAAGAAGAAAAGAAAACAGAATTTTCGCAAGGAGGGGGAAGAGAAGAAAAAGAAGAAGGCGGCGACGGTTGATTATAAGAAAATGGTTGAATAGAAAGATCTGGTTTCTCCACTTGAATATCAATCATTTCGGTAGATTGGGAGAAAACCGGGATATCCGAAAAATCAATCTCCTCGAAAGATCGAACACAAGAAAGTTCGTCTTCCTCCAAAACTTGAAATAAAATCGAGATATCTGGGGAAATTTGCTCCTCGACAGGTTGAAGGCGCAATGGAATTTTTGAATAATCATCTTCCGCAAGTGATTGAAGGCACTGCAAAATATCCGAAGATTCATCAATCAAAAGATAAATAGAAGGAGGAGGGGAAGAAAAAGATGCGTCCTCAGCAGCCAAAGCGTCAAAAATCACTTTGAAGTGAGCATTGATGCGTGCATCAAATGCTACACCATCAAAAATGAATTCATTTTAGCTAGAATCAAAAACGGGAGGCGCGCAAACTTGCAGAGAAAAAGCGGAAAAATCTTGAGATGTAATGGGTTAATGATCACCTTGGCACCAAGAATGATCAAGGTTTTGCCACCCTGAGTAGTTATAAGTAGGGCTAGGATCAAAATTTCCATTCAAGAAATTTCCGGAAAAATTAAAATCAGAAAAATTCGGAGGAGAAGGGTAGGAAGGTGTTTGAAAACCATCGTAACCCCAGGAAAAAAAATTCGTGAACAAATAAATTTGGACAAATTGATTCGATCCTGTAGGGATAAAATCATGGGCGGATGAAGGATATCTTACCCAACACTCCTCACGAGAGTGACCAAACTCTCCACAATTAAAACAAAGATTAACCATTTCCCAAAAAAAGTAAATCAACCGCGAAGGAGGGGCGAGAGAAAAAAACAAAACAAAATGATAAAATTAATAGCTATCCTTTTTTCCAAAATATAAAAATAATCCCCGGTAACGGCGCCAAAAACTTGATACACGAAATTCTCAACGGTGGAGAGAGGGTTAGAAGAGAAGAGAAGGTGGATGTGGTTGTTGAGAATATTCTCCGATTCTATATCCGATAAAGGCAACCGTACCTTATGAGTTATAGTATAGGATACTAAATATTAGTATCAAGGTCGTATTTTCCTGGGACGTAATGATTACTTCTACTCAGAGGAGATTTCTATTATTATATAAACTTAAATTTCTATTAATTACTAAACTAAAAACTGAAATTAAATTACTAAGCTAAAAAAAATAGAAAACTAATTATTTGCAGGATAAAAAAGAGTTAGAGCTAGAGATAATGGGGAGCACTCAATATTGAATCACCTCAGCAAGAGTCGATTAAAAAGGCGATAAATAAACCTAAGCTTAATAGGGTAAAGGTCCTTGACCGTGGAGGTTCCTAAAGCTTGAACACGCTTCTCTCGAAGTCGTGCCCAACTAAGTTTAGGAAGGTCCGATCGGCTCTCGTCTAAATCGGAGGCCTAAAGCTCGCTTTACGCGGTGAACCCCTCTATTGGATTTTACTCCAATCCGGGAGATTTGGACGTCTACCTCTCTTGAGCGGTGCGTACAACTCCCTTTACTCTTTAATGCTCACTTCATTCTATAGGCCTCTCGGCTAGCCTAGAATGAAAGCAAAGGTGGAGAGTATATATCAATAATATACCTCCAGCCCATGAAAAATCAAGAGTAATTCATGGCCTAAAACCTAAAAAGAAAATTCAAATTAAAGCCGCATAACTTAATCGCTTGAACCTCGGATCATTAAGATCGAGTACAAGGAGGATTAGTTAATCATGGTAAAAGGGAAAGAGAGGGGGTAGATAATAAAGGAGCACAAAAACTAATAGAGCGAATTAGAAAAAGGAAATGCCAACTACATTTTTATTAAAAACAAAAATGATTACAACTCAGAAATGGACGAGTGCATGAAAAATAAAAGCTAGAAATGAAGGGAGAGAGGGAGAAAAAAAGCTAACTTTTACGAGTGCATGAAAAAAAGCTAACTACTTCTACAATACTAATAAGAAAATATTACAGGAAATGAAAATACATTGCATGAAAATAAAAGCTAGAAATGTAGGGAGAGAGGGAGAAAAACATTAAAATAAAAATACAAAAAAACTAAGAACTGAACTAGCAGCACCTCCCCTCTCCTTAAAAGTTGGTCCTGAATGCTGGGAATGGCCTTGTATTTATAGAGTTTTCCCACGGGTTAGTCACGCCCTAGGTCATGCTCGGGGAGGGCGTGACAGGGGCATGACAGGTATGGAGTTGACCTCAGGAGCTGAATTCTGGCGGGAACGATGATTGCCTCGGTTATGGTCATGCCCTAGGTCACGCCCGTGACAGGGGGGCGTTAAAGGCACGTCAAGTAAAAATCAGCGGTCGCAAGTCCATCATACATCGAAAAAAAGCGGGTCACGCCCTATGACATGCCCAGTGAGGGCGTGTCATGGGGGAGTGATAGTACTATTTGCTTGCAGTAGCAGATAAAGCATTTAATGTGGCGGCAGGCTTCGGGATGAGGGTGATACGCCCTATGTCACGCCCTGGGACACGCCCAGGGAGGGCGTGTCAGGGGGGCGTGACACGGGATTTTGGTGGGAAATTCATTATGGCGGATTTCAACCTCGGCATCAGTATACACGCCCTATAACACGCCCAGGGAGGGCGTGTCAGGGGGGCGTGTTAGAGGACCTGTGGCTAAAAACTTGATGAAACCTGCAAAAATAAAAAATAAACATTAGTTATAATATATACATAAAAAGAAACATAAAATTACATAAAGGAAGAGATTTAAAACGAAAATAATATATTTTTACCCTAATAAATTAAGCTAAAATATGCATCATCAGATCGCAAGGATTGATGATCTATTTGATCAGCTAGTCGGGTCATCGGTGTACTCAAAATTTGATCTTAAGTCTAGTTACTATCAGCTGAGAATATGGGAAAGTGATATCCCAAAGACAGCGTTTAGCACAAGATCTGGGCATTTCGAGTTTACGGTCAAGCCATTTGGGCTGACTAATATGCCATCAGTGTTAATGGGTCTGATGAACAGAACGTTCAGGGAGTACTTAGACCACTTTGTGATTGTCTTTATCGACGACATATTGGTGTACTCGCAGTGCGAAGAGGATCACTTCAGGCATCTGCATTTGGTTTTGGAGACGCTGAGGAGGAACGAACTATACGCAAAGTTATCCAAATACGAGTTTTGGTTGCCCTTAGTAGTGTTCCTTGGTCACATAGTCAGTAGAGAAGGGATTTCGGTCGATCCGGTGAAGATAGTTACAATACGGGAGTGGCCTGTGTTGTTAATGGTAGCGGATGTCTGGAGTTTTCTAGGGCTTGCCGGCTATTATAGGCGCTTCGTAGAGAACTTCTCGCTGATAGCGTTACCTATAATGACTTTGACAAGGAAAGATCAGAAGTTTTTTTGGACGCCGGAGTGCGCGCAAGCTTTTGAAGAGTTGAAGGGTCGGTTGACCACAGCGTCAGTGCTAAGTTAGCCGAGTGGGACCGAAGGCTTTGATATCTACAGCGATGCTTCGGGCAGTGGTTTGGGCTGCGTGTTAATGCAGCATGGAAGTGTTATAGTCTATGGCTCGCGTCAGCTTAAAGTGCATGAGAGAAATTATCCGGTCCACGACTTGGAGTTAGCAGCTGTGATTTTTGCTCTGAAGTTGTGGAGGCATTATTTGACGGCGTGAAGGTCGATATCTATACCGACCACAAGAGCCTAAAATACATGTTGGATCAGAAGGATCTGAATATGAGGCAGTGAAGATGGATGGAGTTCCTGGGGGACTATACATTCAAAATTCATTATGTGCCTGAGAAAGGCAATGTAGCTGCGGATGCGTTGAGTCGCAGGACTACTGCGCAAGCCAACTAGTTGTCGGTTCATGACGAGCAGTTGATTTGGGAGTTGGAGGCGTTAGATATCTCTTGTGTTGACAAGAAGACTAGCGCCGAAGCTCTATTGAACTGGACGGAACTTCAGTATGACCTGGCTTATCGGATTCGGCAGGTTTTGGCTTTGGATAGCAGCATGAAGAAAATCATGGTGGCAGTTTCGGATGGGTCAAATTCTTAATTTACGGTTGAAGATGGACTGCTGAGGAAGGACAGTCGTTTGTGCGTCCCAAACGTGGGTAAATTACTGGTGGAGTTGATGTACGAGGCTCATCATACCGAGTACTCGATTCACCCAGGAAGCACGAAGATGTAACGAGATCTGAAGAAGTTGTTTTTGTTGCCAGGACTCAAGAAGGATGTTGCACTATATGTAGCAAAGTGTCGGACTTGCGCCTCAGTGAAGGCAGAGTGCAAGAAGCCAGGGGGTTTCTTGAAGTCTTTGCCTATTCTGGAGGTGAAGTTCGACGATATCTCAATGGACTTTGTGAATGGATTGCAAAGGTCACAGAAGGGAAATGACGACATCTGGATTATCATTGATCGGTTGACAAAAGTGTCGCATTTCATTCCGAATAGGAAGGATGATTCAGTGGAGAAAATGACGAAGCTTTATGTGGATAACATTGTTAGACTGCACGGTGTGCCCCGCCACATCATGAGTGATAGAGATTGGTTGTTTATGTCCAATGACTGGAGGTTGGTGCAGCTAATGTTGGGAACCAAGTTGAGGTTCAACATAGCCTTTCATCCGCAGACGGATGGTCAGACCGAGAGGGTCAACAGGACGATGGAAGACATGCTTCGCATGTGTGTCCTGGACTTCGACAAGCAGTGGGAAGATCATTTGTATTTGGTGGAGTTTGCGTACAACAATAACTACCAAGCGAGCATACAAATGGCGCCCTTAGAGGCCCAATATGGTAGAAAATGTCGCACGTCGTTGTCATGGTTGGAAATGGGTGAGGCGAGGTTGTACGAAAAGTAAGAGGTAGAGAGCGCCACTTCTTTGGTACGAACCATTCGAGAGCATTTGCTGATCACTCAGGATAGATATAATAAATACTATAATGCTAAGCATCGGAATGTTGAGTTCGCTGTTGGAAACTGGGTGTGTTTTAAGATAAAGTCGTTCAAGGGTGTTTCACGGGTACGACACTTGAAGAAGTTGAGGCCGAGGTACCTTGGACCATTTGAGATCGTGGAGCAGATCAGAGAAGCGGCTTATCATCTAAAGCTATCGATGGAGTTGAGTGGTCTACACGACGTATTCCACATATCAACGTTGCGGAATGCGGTGTAAGAGCCTTCGCAGGTGATCGCAGTTGATCAAATACCGGTGGACGAAGGGTTGAGGATAAGGGTCAAGCCCGTTTGTATTGAGGACTCTGAAGTCAAGCGACTTCGTAACAAGGAGATCAGTATGGTCAAGGTTCGTTAGGACAATTGCGGTCGGGAGGAACTCTCATGGGAGCAGGAGCAGACCATGCATGAGGAGTACCCAGAGTTAGTCCACTCAGGTACAGCTTTTGTTTTTGTGTATCTTTTCCTTTCAGTAATTTCGTGGACAAAATTCTTTTAAGAGGGAGAGAGTTGTAACGCACCAAAACTCCAAATAGGGATGGGTGGCGTTTTGAGCCAAGTATGGGACTTGGTAGAGATCACATGGCCTGGGACATGGGCGTGTCCCAGGGATGTGTCGTGCTTGGGTTCGACGATGTTCAAGTGGTCGACAAAAATAAAGTCGACGAGCGTCGAAAAACGAACACGGCTTGAGACACAGGCATGTCCCAGGCCGTGTCCTTCTCTGGTTGTTGGCCAAGTTGTGTTGGGGGAGAGACACGGACTAAGCCCAAGCATGTTCGGGTTCGACACGGGCGTGTCAAATTCGACACGGGCGTGTCGAATGCCCGTGTTCTCCTCGGGTTGGTTATGGACCTGTGTCGATGGAGGAACATGCCCAGCTACACGGGCGTGTACTAGATGATATAGGCATATCAATCCTAACATGGGCGTGTCGAGTTCCCATGTTCTTTTTGGAACACGACAATTTCAATTGTGTATGAGGCACACAGCCTTGGACACAGGCGTGTCGGAAGCCGTGTTCGGCCCAGGAAGTTCATTTTAAGTGCGAATCGGGGCTGTACGTTTTCTTATTTTGGGATCCAACAGCTCAGGGCTATTCTTACAGGGATATACCCGGGAATAGGGCTTAGAAACCATTCCTTTTTAGTTCAATCTCTTTCTAACTTCTAAAGAGAGGGGAGATCAAGGAGGAAGAAGGAAGAGAGATCCGGTCATTGGAGGAGATTCGGAGCGCCAAATCGCAAGACGAGTCCAGATCTATAGAGGCGAGATCATAGCGGTGCTTTCCAACTGTATAGATGTAAGACCCCTTTTTTCTTTTAAAACACCGGGGTTTTAGGCCTAGAATCGACGTTTTGCGGTGATACCTTCACGCCCTGAAGGGTCATCACCACAAAGTGTTGATTCTGCCGATAATTCGATCACAGAAAGGTAGCACAATAAAGTAAAAGCAAGTCCACAGAAATCACATATATAGAAATAAAAGTCTCCACGAAGGGAGTGTCCACAGAATAATATATCAGAGTACTAAAATACGGGCTTATGCCCAGTACATCATGACTTCACTACAAATCACTCATGCAGAAGCAAAAACAGAACATCTACTCAAGTTCGAGACTCACGGTCCCGACTTTATGAACTCCGGAGCTAGACTGCCCCATATCCAAGCGCACCGATCTCTGTGGCTGCTCCCCCGTGCTGGGCTCCACGATTCCCTAAAATAATGTGGTTCAAAAACCGTTAGTCATAAAGACTAAGCCCTATCATCCCCTACCCCTTCCCCCATGGCACCTAAGTACCGAGCGGAGAGGAAGAAAGGGAAGGACATGAAGGTGGAGATTAAATAAAAAGAATCAGGTGTCAGCGGAACTAATCTAGTAATTCTATAATAATTAATGGCAATAAGACGAAATATGAAAAGTAACCTTCACTTATGTGAGAACACATAAGCCAAGGGGTCTTCTGCAAGGCTCCCATCGTATAAAAAGTCACATACCAATTTATACGTTGGGGTGTCGGTTATCAAAGAACATTATATATATATATATATATATATCAAAATTGACCTTGATTTATAAACTTGCCCACACAAGCTTATAGACCAAGGGGTCGTTTTGCAAGTCCTAATGTATAAGCGTCCCATTCCACTTATACCTTAGGTATTAGGGGTTAAATGAATCGATTATACTATGACATGTTAGTGGGTTTGATGGAACATGCAAGTGCAACACACACACCCGACTCTGTGCACACAGACCTTTAGTTCCCCTTTTTGGAGCCGTTACCTCCCAGGATACCTTCGTAGTGGCAGACGGAAGCGGTGGGTTGGGCCTCGCCCACCTCTAAACCAGTAAAGCACTTCCAGTCAGACCTATCGTACGCCTCAACGCTTGGTGCACGAAGCGGACTCCTGCGTACTCTTGCCGGCTGGCACACCGGACTTCTGTTGGCGAAGTGCTAACCACACTTGTCGAGTCAGCGTATTGGCGTCGGTGCATCGACCCTCCAATACCGAAGACCCATTACCTTAATTTTCTTTCCTTTTATGCACATGCAATTTTAACGTATTCAATAGAAAAAAACAAAAACCGAGTCGAAGCTCCCCGGACCAAAACGTCCATCTCTTAACTAATCGAGCCGAAGCTCCCCGGACCATTCCGCCCGTCTCATAACTAATCGAGCCGAAGCTCCCAACAATCTTCCTGTGCTAACAGTTTTTGTGAAATGTGAGACCCTAATTACTAGGTTACTCTTTTCAGTTTGTTAATACAGTTTACGTTAACCCAGGACTGCCCACGGTATACCCTGTGAAGGGCTCTCAAAGGGCACTAGGAACAATGATGGTAGCTGAAGCCCATCATTCCCTTTCGCAAGGTACTTATTATTATTTGTTGATTCCCTTACCCATTACCTTCTCGTGTTACAATAAACTAACCTAGTGTGATTTTTAACCTTCCTCTCCTCGGGAAAGACGATCTTTTGTCGAACCCGAGCACCTCTTAACTCTAACCAACACCACTTCTCACTAACCTTCCCATCCTTATATGGTGAACACTTTCACATCCAACCAATTCAGTAGATTAACTATCTCCAACGTTGTGCCCCATCATATCCTATGACTATTAACTCAAATTGCTAATCGCAAACTATCCTATGCTATATGTCGAACCGGATAGGAAATGATCCAATACTCATCCAAATGCCCTAACTTATTTACTGGAGGTATTTCATGATATAATTAGCCTATAATCAGAAAATTATAATTTTTCCTAATTTATCTGGCATTTAATTAATTTCCTCAAAAATTTCAAGGGCTACGGGTTTGAACATGAACTACCCTAAGTACTCATGCAAGATGTCCATCAAAATTATTATAAATATTATGTTATCTCAATATGGTAAATCCAAAGTATCACAATTTTTCTATCATCAAAAGGGCACTAAAACTATTTTAGCAATATTGTCTATCTTTCGTTATTTATGAATCAAGTACAGAGAATATCCATCAAAAAATTATAAATTAATTATACTATGTAGATACAACCTTAAAAATAGCACTGACCAAGTTTCATAATTTTTCTGCAAGTATTAATCTCTGAATTAATTAATTATTAAAAATCTCCATAAGGTGGATTTGTAAAGAAAGTGCTATAACTAAGATTTTAAAAATCATGTATAAATGTCTACATACATATAATGACCTGAAAGTCTCAATTCCTAAGCCTCATAATTTTTCAATAGCAATATCATCCATAATTAATTTTTAAACCATAAAACCTCTTTTTAACAATTGTGAATAATGTTGGGTACATTGGAAAATGTGTACTAGATTTGGAGAAGCCACAACTTAGTCAATGATATGCATCAATGTGTATTTGATAGAAGTTTGAGTTTCATTGTGCAGGTTTACAAATTTGAAGGAAAATTTTTTAAGTACAACTGTCGACACTTGTGAAGAAACTGTGTCGACACTCAAGGAGACTGTGTCGACACTCAGGCTAGCTGTGTCGACACACAGGCAAAATGTGTCGACACTTATGAAGAAACTATGTCGACACCCAGCTGCTATGTCGACACTCAGGGAAGCTGTGTCGACACACTGGCAAAATGTGTCGACACTTTTAAAGAAGTTGTGTTGACACTCAAAGCTAAGTCGACACCTAAAGAAGCAGAATTGTGTCGACATTCAGAATTGTGTCGACAACTTAAAACAGAATTGTGTCGACACTTAAAACAGAAGATGAGTCGACACTCAGGAGCTATGTCGACACCTGAAGTAATTGTGTCGACACACAGGACTTGTGTCGACACACACTCAATGCTGTTTGACAAACACTCAACACCAACTGTCTACAACAGAAATGTCGAGATAAGAAGCTGCTGTGTCAACACACAGGACTTATGTCAACACATACAACATAAGCAGTGTCGAGAAGCAGAAGTATGACTGTGTCGACACTTGGAGTAATTGTGTCGAACCCATGAAGACTATTGTCGACACTTAGTCTATATGTGTCGACACATGTGAAGCAGTCTGCTGAGTGTTGTATGCTTAGTTGAAAATACATTGAAGAACCTGGTGACGTGACTGGTGACTTGACAGCTGTCATAACTAAACGGTCTGACACCACTGTCAGAACTGTCAGAAGTTTGTTATGAACCGGATCAGCCGGTAACCATGGATCAAGCTCTATATAAGAGCCAGATCGGAAACGACAGAAGTGTATATAATGAACAACAATGTGAGGCATCAATAAGAAGAATTCTGACAGATCAAAGGCTGTCTGCAAGAAAGATTCAGAGTTCAATCTGGATCTAAGGAAGAAGCTGACTGAAGATCAACTTCAACTTCAAGAGAAGATCCACCTTATTTGTCCTAATCAAGAAGCTTTGAAAAGCTAAGTTAGGTTGGATCAGAAGGGTCAGTCTATACAAGAACTGATCAAGAAGACAACATCAACAGAGATATATAGCTGGTGATGTTTTCAAATACTTATTACTCAAAAATTCTTGTAGGATCTATTGTTAGATCTGAGATTGTACGCCTAAAATTATAAAGGCTGAGGTAGGGCAGTGTGCCTGAGGTAGGACTTGTGGAAAGTCTGAGTTGTAAGCCTAATTATAAAGGCTGAGGCCTGAGGTTGGATTCAGGGAAGAATCTGAGGTAGGACTTGTGTAATGTCTGAGGTGTAGGAACCATTTTGGGTTCTGAGTTTGTAAGATCTGCAGATCCAAGCCAGTGGAAGGAAGTTAGGCTGATTCCAGTTATCTGCTGGATAGGCGAAGAGGGAAAGTGGATGTACCCAAATCTTGGGGAACCACTATAGATCTGGTGTTTGCTGTGATGTATTTAATTTCTGTCGATAGAATTAATCTGTGCAATCTATTTGCCTTAAAATCAAAAAGACTCAAACAGATTAGAATCTATTCACCCCCACTCTAGGTGTTTAGGCTCTTGAAACAAAGTCTTTCAAGTGGTATTAGAGGGAGGTTCCTCAAAATTTGACCTAACAGTCAGAGGATTTATCCAAGGCTAATAACAGATAATAAGAATGGGTTCAAGTGAAAATCAAAAGGAGTTTGGTTCTATGAAATTTCCCATATGCAGGAAAGAATCTTTTGGCATTTGGAAAGAAAGGGTCAGGCTATTTATGGAAGCATCTGATCCAAGAATTTATATCACAGTACAAGAAGTCCCCTTCATCCCAATGAAGGTTTCAGTTCTTGATGCAAACATTCAAACTCCAAAGAGTTATTCAGAGATGAATAAGGATGAAATCATCTTGGCTACATTAGATAAAAGAGCTCAGAATATAATTGTAAGTGCCATAGATGATGCAACATTCTGGAATCTTGTGCACTGTAAAACTTCCAAAGAAATGTGGGATACATTGATTGTCTATATGGAAGGCACAGAAGAAGTTAGAGAGGATAGAAAGTCTATGCTAAATCAAGAAATATGAGAGCTTTAGGCAGAATAAAACTGATAGCATAGCTGAATGCTATAAAAAGTTTTTCAGAATAGTGAATGAACTGATGACATATGGAAGAGTCTTCTGTACTTATGAATTGAATGATAAGTTTCTTAGGTCCCTAACGAAGGATTGGGACACTAAGATATGTGCAATCAGGGAAGTGGCCAGACTAGCTGACACACCTCCACCTATACTTTTTGGAAAGCTGCTTTCATATGAAATGCAGCTTACTGCTAGGAAAGAGGAAGAGAAGGGCAGTAAATCTGAACATAAAGAAAAGTCAGTAGCCTTCAAGGATGAGGGCACATGGAAGGGTAGGAGAAAATCTCCTTCTCCACCTAGAAGGAGTACTGAAGCAGAAGAAGGTGTTCCTGAAACAAGTACATCAGATAGTCACACATCTGATGAAGACTTTGCTGCCTTCACTAGACAATTTCAAAGGTTCATGAAGAAAAAGAAATGGATAACCAGGCCTTCATCAGCATCCTATTCCAAGGATGAATACAACAGGAAGAAGAAAACACCTAAGGAGGATAGGTATGTTTCTAAACCTGGTAAACAATCTAATTTTAAGATTGTGTGTTATTGCTGCAACAGGTCTGGGCATGCCATAGCTGACTGTCCTGACAAAATAAAGGAATCAAATGACAAGAAGAAGCATCAAATCAAAGGCAATAAGGAGAAGTCTCTAGTGGCTAAGAAGGAGAAGAGTTGGACAGACTCTTCATCTTCAGAATCTGAAGAAGAAGAGGCAGAAGCATATGTTGGACTCTTCTCAACAGAAGAGGATTTTAGGGAACTAGAATTCCTACAAATGCTGAACTCCATAAATGGAGTGGAAGAGTATTGCTGTAAAGGGCTGATGGCTCAATCTGAAGAAGACAAGTGCCAGGATAAGCCTGGACCAAGTATGGTAAACAATTCACCCCTAGTCTCAGATTACTTTACAGGATCAAAATCAGAAGCATCTTCTTCAAAAGAAGTGGATGGATCTGAGTCTGGGGGGATGTTCACCAACTCATTGATGAGTATGGTGGGCTATTGCATGCTCTAAAGAAGAGCACGTTTCTTGTTAAAGAGCATTCTAAGGAGATTGAGTCTCTCAAACTTGCTGCAGCAGATTCAGCAAAACTGCTGGATCAAAAACTGAATGAGGTTGCCAAATTGAAAAACATTACAGTTATTCAAATAGGTACAAGCTCATTCAAAGAGAATCATATCAAGAAACTGGAGGGAAAACTTCATCAAGAGAGAGAGCTAGTGGAAAAATTCTCCAAGCCAAAATAAGTCTTACCTTTGATAGATAATTTTGTTTCACAAAAAGGAAAGACTGGTCTAGGCTTTAAGGGGAGAACTAGGGCAACCAATTCTCAAAGAAAAGGTAAAGTCCCAGTTCAGCCTCAAGCTGTTAATCCCCCTATTTTCTTTAAGAAGGTAGTGAATCCTACTAACAGGTAAGATCATGACATTACACATGTTCACTGTGAGCATGAAAATCTCATGTGCAAGGGTGCAAATGTCAATAGGCCAATCTATTAGCATGCCCATCATATTCAAGAGGAGTTCTTGAAGAATGCTATTCCAGCACCAACACTTAATAAGTCTACTGACAACAAAGTAAGAAGGCCTGTACCTAAGAAGAGGTATAATAGGTTTGAGTGTTGGTGTTGTGGCAAGGTGGGCCACTTTGTCATGGATTGCTGGTTTAACTTAAGTGTTAAAACCAAAAGTAGGATTCCTATTAGATCAGTCACAGGGTTTCAAACTAACAAGGGCCTAGGACCCACTAGCAAGTTGGGTTCTAAGGGTAAGTGATTCATTATTTGTTGCAGGTAAATTCAAGTGACCATACCCCTATATGGTACCTAGATAGTGGCTATTCCAGACATATGACTGGAACAAGGAGAATGTTGAGGGACTATGTGCCCATAAAGAATGGACCCAAAGTTATCTTTGGTGGATCAGAAAAGGGAATTATCAAAGGATTTTGTAACATATCTTGTGATTCAATTACTATCACTAAAGTGGCTAATGTAAAGGGTTTAAAACAAAACTTGATTAGCATAAGTCAACTTAGTGATCTAGGTTATGATATTTCTTTCCACAAAGGAGAGTGCCTAGTAAAAATGTCAAGTGATCAAGAGATCATTTTGACTGGCACTAGGAAAGGAAATGTGTATTTCCTTAACCTAGATTGTTTGTCTAACAACTCACCTATTTGTTTGGTTGCAGGAGAGAAAGCTTCTCTATGTGTCAAATGGCACAAGAGGCTAGCTCATCTGAACTATAAGTCAATTGGACTGCTGTTCAGTATGGGATTAGTGAGGAATGATCCTCAAGTTCAATGCATAAAAGAGGGTGTGTGCTCAACTTGCCAAAAAGGCAAGCAGACTAAGTCCTCTTTTCAATCACTTGACATCAAAGATTCAAAGAGATGTTTGTATCTCATGCATATGGATTTGTTTGGTCCTTTGCCAGTCCATAGTCTTGGTAGGAAAGCATAAGAGAAGAAGAGCCTTTAGAGTCTGCAAGTCCAGTAGCTGTTTGAAGAAGATACAAAACGTTCAGAACCATTGTCTTTAACAGCAGATCAGAATCTTGATTCTGAGTTACTTCCAGCACAAGCAACCCAGTACTGAAGATCTTTTCAACTTGTTGTTGTGTAGAAGAAAGGCCTGAAATCTACTCAGCCGAGGAAGACAAACACAGAGAAACTCTCCTGTGTCTAATTATTTCATAACATTTTTATTTTTTATAGGATCAAGTCTTCGATCTGAGTGTAGAATTTTTTGTAGAATCTGAGTTGTTAGCCTGTGTTATAAAGGCTGAGGTATGATCTATTTTGGATCTGAGTGTAGGGCTATCCTCCTAGCCTGAGTTGTAGGGTCATTGGCCCTAGATAAGTTGTTCTCTAATCACTGAGTTGTAGGGCCTTACGCTTGAGTAGTAGGTCTTGTAGGAGACTGAGGTTTCCTGCGAGATTGAGTTGTAAGCTCTTAAGGAGCCGAATTTTTGGGAAGAGCCTTGTCTAATACACTGTTAGAAAGGCGGAGAGGGACAATAGACATACCAATAATCTGGGGAACCACTATGAATCAATTGTGTTGTCTATGATTACTCTTGAAGGATAAACTAACCTAATCACTAAGTACAGCACAATCGGGTAAATGTCTAAAACTCAAAGAAAAACCTAAAACCTATTCACCCCACTCCTCTTGGTATTTAGCTGACCTTGAAAACCAAGACTTTCAAGTGGTATAAGAGAAAGGTTGTTCAAGAAAGGCTTAACAGTATGAGAATATCTCCAAGGTAAGCTACAAGTCCGTCCTTATGGGTTCAGGAGTGAACTATTGTAACACCTCTACCCATCACGTGTAATATAATAGAGGGTCTAGCCGGAGCCCCACACCATATTACACAAATAGGTGGAGAAGTTACTAAATAATATCAAAACATCGAAACCTAACACAGAGCATTCTAGCGGAAGCTTCAGTGTTGAAAACTTGAACTCAATAAGAACAGAAATGTCCACTACTACCAATTAGGAATGTACACAACAAAATACACAAGGTGTATAGCCTTATGGATTTTCAATTTTTTCTTAATAAAAGTTGTGATTTACAAACATCGGCGAGCAAGCCGGCCACACATGAATAAGAGTAAACAAAACAAGCCTTCAAGGGCACTAGCGCAACCTGGGCTTCAGCCCGCTATTTCCCACTTGGGCCAGCACCACCTACAAAGAAGCAATCCACTAAGTGGTGGAAAACAGGGCAACGATCAGCATTTAACTGACCAATTATAACGGCTCTGCCCCTGGCACGGGGCAGCAAAATTCCTTCCCTGCAAAGCATTTATTCGCACAACATATATGTATACAAATCCACGAAGGTTGTGCATTACCGCACAAGTCAAAACATATCACAAACGTCGGCACTACGATCCGACGTTCCGTGCACTCAGGGCACATTATGGGTGCACCGAATACCAGGTACCAGCACCGCTCTGATGTCCCAAACATGACGGTCTATTATGAGCATTCCTAGTATTTATGGAATGCAGGCCAAAGACTCCCGCTATGTGATCCTAACAGGGTCTTAAGCACCCAAGGTTAGAAAACTATAATGCGGGTACAGATCCTCTTTGCCCGTAGATCATCATACTCAGTCGTCACACCGGACCGACACGGGTACAGCTTCAGCTTGCCCTTTCGCCACCAAGGCCTTTCTAGTTGCAGCCCAACGGCTCAATTTCACACATACTGGCACTCACAACCAAAGGGATTGAGCATCAAGCACCAACCTTCAACAATTTTCCTGGAATTCTTCGAGTACTTCGTGCTGCACCAAGCCACAGGTATCCACCAAAGACTCAATACAAACAACCAATGTACACAGAATCTTCTCCGATTTGCAAACAAAGCATTACCAATCAAGACCAATATGTACGGATGGGCTTCACACAGCATGCCTAACTGTACTACTCACTTCTAGTTCTAATGCAATTAAACAAGGGAATAACCATCGATCCCAAGGGAATCACTTCACCATCCACCTTTTGGTGGAGGATTCCTATGCAAATGAAGGAAATAAGGACTTCACATGTTCGAGTGGAAGATCGTTACCCTTGGAAGACGTTTCGGCGCCATGGAGAAAACTACACGGTTGGAAAGCTCTACAATGCTCTAGCCTCCGTAGACCCGAACTCGGCTTGCGATTTGGATCACCGTAGCACCACCGACATCCGGATTCCTCTTCTTATTCCTTCCCTTTCTCTCCTCTCCATCTTACTCTTAGAAAGAGATTGGTGATGATAGAATGAGAATTAACTCTTCTTTTCTCGACATTATTAAACTAGAGAAGAACCAGGGCCATTAGATCTTTATCAAAGGAAACAAACGGCTCTGATCAACACTTTAAATGACTTTCCTGGGCCGAACACAGCTTGTGACACGCCCGTATCACAGGTCATGTACCTTAAGCGGCACACAACTGACCCAAGCCAGACCAAAATGTGGGTCTAGACACTCCCGTGTCATACCCCGACATGCCCATGTTGACAAGCTGAGACGCCCGTGTTCATAGGCATATCCCTCAATCAGCACAGGATCAACACCAACCTGAGTAGGACACAGTTTCCCAACACGCTCGTGTTGCATTTTACACGGCCGTATCACACCAAACATGTCTTGGCTCCAGGCCGTGTACTTCAGTTAGCACTTCCTGCACACCCAGAATAGGACATGGGTACATGACACGCCCGTGTCACCAACTGACACGCCTGTGTAAGTACTATTCATACCCGTGTTTTTAGCCCATATCCACACTATCACAGCCCGGCTACCACAATGAAAGACATGACCTTGGACACACCCGTGTCTCAGGCCATGTCACCTTATTTTTGGATTTTGGGGCATTATAACTCTCCCTCCTATAGAGAATTTCGTCCCGAAATTGCTAAAGTATATAGTTTGAAGCAAACAAAAAAATTTGTTCAAATCATAATGTTACAACAACATTACACAAACAACTCGGGAAACTCAGTACGCATGGTTTGTTCCTGCTACCATGACAACTCCTCACAGCCACAATTGTCCTACCGGACCTTGACCATCCCGATAGCTTTGTTTAGTAGTTGTTTAACCGCCGTATCCTCAATCCGAATAGGCCTAACTTTCTTCGTAAGCCTCTATCGACTGATACTTGATCTGCAACAACCACTTGTGATGGTTCTTTCATCGCTTTTCGCAACACCGAGATATGAAACACATCATGTAAACCGCTCAGCTCTAGTGAATGTGCTAACCGATAAGCAGCTTCACCAATACGCTCAACCACTTCAAATGGTCCCAGATACCTCGGTCTCAGCTCTTTCAGACATCGTATCCTGGACACACCTTTAAAGGGTTTGATATTCAAGTACACCCAATCGCCCACCGCAAACTCCACGTTTCTGTGCTTGACATTATAATACTTAGCTTGCCTGTCTTGAGCCACCATCAGCCTTTCGTATATCAACCGTATAGTTGAGTTGTCATCATCCAACTCCTTTCACCTGTACAACTTTGTTTCGCCAGTTTACGCCCAAACCAAAGGTGTAAAACATTTCCTACCGTATAAAGCTTCAAAGGGCACCATCTGGATACTAGCTTGGAAGCATTTGTTGTAGGCAAATTCAATCATAACAAGATGATCTTCCCAATTCTTCCCAAAGTCCAGCGCACACATTCGGAGCATATCCTCCAACGTCCTGTTGGTCCTTTCGGTCTGACCATTCGTCTAATGATGAAAGGCCGTGCTGAAATATAATTTTGTACCCAATAGTTGGTAGACTAATCTCCAATCTCTCGAAGTTAAATTCCCATCTCGATCACTAACGATACTACGTGGTACACCGTGCAACCGGACTATAGTATCCACATACATCTTTGCAAACTTTTCAACTGAATTGTCCTTCCGGTTCGAGATGAAGTGCGACACCTTGGTAAACCGGTCCACAATCACCAAAACCGCATTATTTACATGTTGTGATCTCAGCAACCCATGCACAAAATCCATGGAAATATCGTCAAATTTCCACACAGGGATAGACAACGACTTCAGAAAACCGCCCGGTTTTTTGCATTCCTCCTTTACTAAAGCACATGTTTGACACTTAGCAACATAGTGTGATATGTATTTCTTCATTCTAGGCCACCAGAAATGTTTCTTCAGATCCTTGTACGTCTTCGTTCTCCCGGGGTGGATCGAATACTTTGTGAAGTGGCCTTCTTACATCACTTCTTCACGAAGTTTACCCCTACTTGGGACACACAAACTACCATCCTTCCGAAAAAGGCCTTCATTAAACACAAATTTAGAGTCCGCACTTTCCGTTGCATAGCGTTGTAGACTTTCATCAAGTCCCGTTGCTTGCCAAACTCTGTCCGCTGGGTCACACTGTACCTCCATCCAGTTTAAGAATGCATTTGTAGTGGAATTCCTTTCAACACAAGAAATATTTAATGCCTCCAATTCTCGAATTAGGCTTTAATCATGTCTTAGAAGCTAATTTTCCCTTTCTGAAGTCCGATGGCTCAAGGCATCCGCGAATACATTCCCTTTACCGGGAGTATAACGAATCTGGAAGGTTTAGTCACCAAGAAACTCCATCCACCTTCTCTATCGCATATTAAGATATTTCTGGTCCAACAGATATTTCAGGCTCTTATGCTCCGTGAATATATCCACTTTCACGCCATATAGGTAATGACACCACAGTTTAAGAGTGAATTTCACCGCCGCCAATTCCAAATCATGGACGGGGTAATTCCGTTCGTGCACCTTCAACTAGCGTGCGCCATAAGCTATCACCCTTCCGATTTATAGAAGAATGCATCCTAAACTGCTCCCTGACGCATCACTATATACCTCAAAGCCGTCTAGACCACATGGCGATGTCGAGATTGGCACCGCGGTCAAATGACTCTTTAGCTCTTCGAAAGCTCGTGCGCACTCTGGGGTCCAAATGAACTTCCGATCCTTCCTCGTCAGTGTGGTGAGAGGTAAGGCTATCCTCTAGAAGTTCACTACGAAGCTCCTTTAGTAGCCCGTAAGCCCAAGAAAACTCATGACTTCTGCTACTGAAGAAAGAACAGGCCACTCCTGTATAACAACTATCTTTGAAGTATCCACCGCAATGCCCTCTCCACTAACCACATGGCCAAGGAAAGCCACTGACGACATCCAAAACCTCAAACTTGTAGAACTTGGCGTAGAGCTTGTTCTTTCTCAGGGTGTGCAACACCATTCGCAAATGATTTGCATAATCTTCTTTCGATTGGGAGTATACGAGGATATCGTCAATAAAGACGATCACAAAGAGATCCAAGTATTCCCTAAATGTTCAGTGCATTAAGTCCATAAATACCGATGGCACATTAGACAGCCCAAACAACATTACCGTGAACTCATAGTGACCATAGTGTGTTCCAAATGTTGTTTTGGGTATGTCACTTTCACGAACACTGAACTGATAATAGCCTGACTTCAAATCCAACTAGGAGTATACATTCGAGCCAACTAACTGATCAAACAATTCGTCAATTCGTGGAATTAGATACTTGTTCTTTTCTGTCAACTTGTTCAGTTCTGTATTGTCAATGCACAGAAGCAAGATGTCGTCCTTCTTTTTCACAAAGAGAACCGGCGCCCACCAAGGCGAATGACTTGGGCGTATATAGCCTTGCTCTAACTATTCTTGCAACTGAACCTTTAGTTCCGCCATTTCTTTTGGCTCTACACGATAAGGCGAGCGGGCCACAGGTTTTGCACTAGCACCAGCTCGATAACGAAGTCGATTTCCCTTTGGGGAGGTAACCCCGTAAGGTCTTTTGGAAACACATTATCGTATTCTAATACAATCGGCACCTCACTCACACTGGCCTTCGGCTCCACCGCCTCAATGAGTGTGAAGAATAACTCTGCACCCTTTCGAACTGCCTTAATGACTTGGTGAGCAGATATCAATATCCTACTCGTACCTCGCATGCCATTTAACTTGGTCTCATGCTCGGTATTCTTCCCTAGTGTAACCTCTTTTGAAGTGCAATCTATACAAGCATGCTGCTCTGAAAGCCAGTCCATACTAAAGATTATATCGAACTCTGATATCGACAATACTAATTTTTCCATCTTAAACTCCCGACTTCCTATCTTGACCTCAACATAACAAGAATTATCCGTGCACATCAAACATTTGTTAGGTAGTAACACCTTCTGACTGTCTGCTGTGGTCCGTATAGACACCCCGATTCACAAGACAAAATCTTCCGACAGAAAAGAATGTGAAGCACCTGTATCAAACAGTGCTCGTGTCGGATAGTCCCGTATAAAGACGAAACCTATAACACCAAGATTAAAACAAGCACAACACATAGCGCAAAGTAAAATTATAAACTACTCGCACCTCTGATGACATCGGCTTGCTTGATGGCCTCCTATTGTCTAAGATTGAAGACCCGGGGCTGCGCATGTGATGCGGAAGATTGCACCAAAGTCTTCCCTTTCTCCGCATAAGACGCTCCCGTCTTCTTTTCACCCTTTGGAGGACCAACTCGATAGTCACATGCGTAGTGTCCAAGTTTTCCACACGTGTAACAAGCATGAGAACATTAACCAGAAGAAGCCTCCACCACAACCGTTGAAGGAGCTTGTCCAATAGATTTGGACTTCTTCCACCATCCCTTTAAGTACCCAGACTTCTCCGGACGCAGTTTCTTGAACTACGTCTTTGTCACAACCAAGTTCCCTTAGCCTTGGCCTCTTTTCATGTCCTTTTCCAAAGACCGAGCCGTACAGACCAATGCTTGAAATCCTTGGTTCACAGAACTCGAGAGCCAATATCGTAGCTTATCTCGTAGTCCCCCATAGAACTGACTGGTCTTACCCTCCTCTTTGGAGAAGATATTATCTGCATACCGTCCCAAATACGTAAACTCTTTTAGATAATCATCCACACTATGTTCTTCTTGAGTTAACCGTTGGAACTCCAACTCCATAGATATTCTCTACTGCATCGGCAGATGCTTTGCTAAGAACAACCGAGAGAACTCTTCAATCAAGACTCCCGTCAAACGTCTGCCTGCCAAGTGATGTAGTTCCACCTCATCCCACCACAACCGAGACTCTCCCTCAAGTAGGAAAGTGGTTAATATTACTTTCTGTTCCTCCTCTACTCTGATAGCTATCAAGAGTCTCTTAATCCTTGCAAGCCAATCCTCCGCTTAGGCTGGGGAACTCGCCCTAGTAAATTGAGGAGGATTGAAGCTCATGAACAGCTTCAATTGTTGTTCTACTGCCCGCGGATCAACAAAAACTTCCACTGGTTCTTGCTTTATCTCAACATGCATTGGCACCACTACCGGCCCAGCCTGCTGAGCATTCATAATTGCAAGCACTGTATCCGTAATCAAACGTACAGTTTCAGCAGATTGAGGAGGTGTGGGAACCTAAGCCGGTGCCACACTTTCAATAGAATGTTGAGGTTTCGACTGACCCGCAACACTTCTAGTCACCTATATGTGTAGAAACACAATTTAGCGACTAAACAAACAACAAACATACAAAAATGAACACACAGGTTTAACAAATAAGTGTATTTTCATTCCTAAGTGGAGCTCAATTTATGTGTTATAACGACAACACTTACACGTGCTCACCACCCCTTAAAAGAATTCGTCCACGAATTCGGAAGAGATCGACCAACATGCTAATACCAAATTGTGATACCTCTACCCATCACGTGCAATATAATAGAGGGTCGGGTCGGGGCCCCACACCATATTCCACAAATAGGTGGAGAAGTTACTAAATAATATCAAAACATCGAAACCTAACACAGAGCATTCTAGCGGAAGCTTTAGGGTTGAAAACTTGAACTCAATAAGAACAAAAATGTCCACTACTACCAATTAGGAATGTACACAGCCAAATACACAAGGTGCATAGCCTTATGGCTTTACAAGTTTCTCTTAACAAAAGTTGTGGTTTACAAACATCGGCGCGCATGCCGGCCATACATGAACAAGAGTAAACAAAACAAGCCTTCAAGGGCAGCAGCGCAACCTGGGCTTCAGCCCGCTATTTCCCGCATGGGCCAGCACCACTTGCAAAGAAGCAATCCACCAAGCTTGGAAAATAGGGCAACGATCAGCATTCAGCTGACCAATTATAACGATCCTGCCCCTTGCACGGGGCAGCGGAATTCCTTCCCTGCAAAGCATTTATTGGCACAACATATATGTATACCAATCCACGAAGGCTGTGCACAACCGCACAAGTCAATGCACATCACAAACATCTTTACTACGACCCGACGTTCCGTGCACTCAGGGCACATTATGGGTGCATCAAATATCAGGTACCACCACCGTTCAGAGGTCCCAAACATGACGGTCCATTATGAGCATTCATATTCTTTATGGCATGAAGGCCAAAGAATCTCTGTATGTGATCCTAATAGGGCCTTAAGCACTAAAGGTTAGACAACCATAATGTGGGTACAGATCCGCTTTGCACATAGCTCATCATCGTCAGTTGTCACACCGGGCCGACACGGGTACATCTTCACCTTGCCCGTTCGCAACCAAGGCCTTTCTAGTTGCAGCCCAACGGCTTAACTTCACACATACTGTCACTCACGACCAAAGGGATTGAACACAAAGCACCAACCCTCAACAATTTTCCTGGACTTCTTACAGTACTTCCTGCTGCACCAAGCCACAGGTATCCACCAAAGACTCCATTTAAACAACTAATGTACATGGAGACTTCTCCGATTTGCAAACAAAGCATCTCCAATCCAAACCAACATGTCCGTATGGGCTTCACACAACAAGCCTAACCGTACTACTCACTTCCGGTTCTAGTGCAATTAAACAAGGGATGAACCACTGATCCCAAGGGAATCAGTTCGTCATCCACCTTTTGGTGGAGGATTCCTATGCAAATGCAGGAAATAAGGACTTCACATGTCTGAGTGGAATATCGTTACCCTTGGAAGATGTTTCAGCGCCATGGAGAAAACTATATGCTGGTAAAGCTCCGCAACTCTCTAGCCTCTGCAGACCCGAACTCGGCTCGCGATTTGTATCACCGTAGCAGCACCGGCGACCAGATTCCTCTTCTTCTTCCTTCCCTTGCTCTCCTTTCTCTCTTACTCTTAGAAAGATATTTGTGAAGATAGAATGAGAATTAACTCATCTATTCCAGACCTTATTAACCTAGAGAAGAACCAGGGCCATTAGATCTATATCAAAGGAAACGAACGGCTCTGATCAGCACATAAAATGACTTTCCTCGGCCGAACACGGCTTGTGACACACCCGTATCACAATCCGTGTACCATAAGTGGCACACAACCGACCCAAGCAAGACAAGAACATGGGTCTAGACACGCGCGTGTCAAACCCAGACACCCTCGTGTCGACCAGCTGACACGCTCGTGTTCATAGGCATGTCCCTCAATTGGCACAGGATCAACATCAACCCGAGCAGGACACGGGTTCCCCACATGCCCGTATTGCATTTAACATGGCTGTGTCACACCGAACACACCTTGGCTCCAGGCCTTATACTTCAGTCGGCACTTCCTGCACACCCAGAATAGGACACGAGTACATGACACGCCTGTGACACCAACTGACATGCCCGTGTCACTACTGTTCATAGTCGTGTTTTCAGTCGTGCTCCACACTTGACACACCCTGGCTACAACAGAGCAAGACACGACCCTGGACACGCCCGTGTCTCAGGCCATGTCACCTCATTTTTGGGTTTTGGGGCATTACAACTATAAGGAGCTGGGCGTCATATAGCTTCCAATCAATAGGAATGAAGGATTTTGCATCTGGAAGGAGAGGGTTAGTTTTGGGTATTATATCCACAATAAACCGGATTTGAAGAAGGGTCCAGTTAAGCTAAGATGAATTGTTACTGTATTTGATGTTGCATTTTGAGTAATGTACTTGCAGGTTTTCATTGCTAAGCACACACCAATGTCAGGTTATAGTGGGTCAATAAACACAGGACAATACAATGCAATCCCTCATTGTGTATGCCAATGTGTTGACTCACATGTAATCTCTCTATTGTGGTGTACTTCTATGCAAAGTATAAGAGATGGAACAAGGAACGGCCAAGTCTTGGATTTAGAAGGACAGGAATTTACCTAAGTAAAATTCGTCGAGTATTGCTAGGGATACACGTCGAATTCGTCGAGTATGCTCATTCATATTAGTCAAATTCGTTATATATACCTTCCAACACTCGCTTAATTCACAATTTGTACTTAGGGGAAATTCTCTGAGAATTGGAAAATCCGTCAAGTAAATTTCGCCGAGTATCATCGTGTATACTCATCAAATTCGTTGAATGTATTTAACGATACTCATCGAATTCATCGAATATAATAGACAATACATGCTGAATTTGTCAAGTACATTCGATGCTACTTCTCTTGATTTTTCTAAGTCTCATTCGTCAAAAATTTCTTGTCATGGCGTCGAGAAGGTTGAGTCATTCAGCCGATAGTCGACGAATTCGTCGAGTATACTAGCTGATACTCGACGAATTCGTCGAGTATGATTCTCCGCTTTGGCGTTGATTGTATTTTAGACCTGAGCTGATTTGTCTAAGTCTAATTCGTCATATATCATAGACCCATTCGACAAGTATACTAATGATACTCGGCGATACTTGATGAATTTGACTTAGGGCATTTTTCTGAAATTTTGACGCTAGTTCGTGTTTCGATCGGCCATGCACAGTGACTTTTTTGGATTTCTTTTTTGGAAATTTTCATTATATCATTACGAAGGAAATCTCTATCAATACATAGAGGATATTTCCATCCCACCTAATCGTAATTTTGCTCTCATTTTCAAACTTAGAAAAATTCCAAAATCGGAAACCGTTCATTCGCCGCCGACTACCATACGCAACGCGATTCTTCCGATTGCACGCCGACTTCAGTGCAATTCATCTTCTTTGACATTCACGACTGGATTGCTTTCTCTCTATAGATCTATACTCTTCTAGTTCAAGTTGTTTGAAGATTCAAATCAAGATTGAAGATCTTCCTAGTCTACAAGTTTCGCGTTCTACAAGCGATTTCAAGATCCATTATTTTCGAAGAACGAAAGACTAAAGTTTTCAGATCTTTTATAATATTATTGTAATTTTATTTTACATATTGTAGGAGATTTATCTCCGAGTTTGTAGATCCGTTTGTGGATCGAGTTTGTAGATTTGTTTGTGGATCGAGTTTGTAGATCCAGTTGTGGATCGAGTGGTAGGAGCGTCGTATCTGAGTTGTAGGAGTTGTGACTCCAAGGTGTAAGAGTTGAAGAAATCTGAGTATTGGTGAAGCAGACAAATCTAGCCCTTTATGGTAGATAGGCAAGGCGGGAAAGTGGGCGTACCCAACCCGGGTAACAACTATAAATCTCTGTATTTTTGTGCTTGATTTTTAAAGTGATTATTATCCCACGAGAAGACACAAACATCACCAATTCACCCCCCTCTAGGTGATTTAGGTAGACGCTAGATATTTTCAATTGGTATTAGAGGGGCATTTTGTTCGATATAATGTTTACACCTTGAACAAGATCATTGTTCTAGCTTCAAGAGATTTCGTCTAGTAACCATGGATAGAAGTAAAGACAAGCAATCTATGAAGCTCCCAGTGTGCACAAAAGAAAACTTTCCCATGTGGAAGAATGAGTAAGGTTCTTCATTGAAGCAACTGAACCAAGAATTTTTTAAATTGTGTAATAAGGACCCCATATACCTAATCAACCATATGCTCTGAACCCTACTTTCATGATCCTTAAGAAGATGATGGACTTGACTAAGGATGAAATTGCCTTGGTCTCTCTTGATAAGAAGGCAAAGAACATCATCGCAAGTGTAGTGGATGAATCAATGCTACAAAATCTATTCCACTGCAAATCTGCCAAAGAAATATGGCACTGCTAGTTGTGCAGATAGAAGGGATAGAAGAAGTCAGAGATGACCGCAGATCATTGTTGAATCAGGAATACAAAGCATTCAAACAAGGATCAAGTGATTGTATTACTAACAGCTTCGAGAGGTTCTTTTAGATTGTTAATGGCCTCAGGAACTATGGTCGTACATTCACTAATACCGAGCTCAACGACAAATTTTTGAGATCCCTGACAAAGGACTGGGACACCAAGGTCGTAGCCATTTGAGAATTAGGAAAGCTGCTTGAAATTGACCCGCAGAACCTATTTGGGAAATTACTCTCCTATGAACTAGAAATGAACACCAGAAAAAAGGAGCAGAATAACCGGACCTCTAGCAAAAAGAAGTCGGTGGCCCTAAAAGTTGAAGGTTTAAGAATGTCCAAAGCTGTTTCACCAATAAGGACTCGTGATCATAATACCCTAGAAGACACTGAGCCTAGCAGATCTGGCTCTGAGCTATCGGATGGAGAGTTCTCTCTCATATCTAAGCATTTCAAGAAACTGCTCAATAAGAGGTGGCAGATGAAGATACAGTCATCTTCTTCTGACTTCAAGAAATCTCATCGTTATGGTGACCGTTCCAGAAAAATCTACAACCGAGAGGATAGGTAAAAATAGAAATAGAACAAGCATTCTTCCTCTGACGTTGTGTGATATTGTTGCAATAAGACTGGTCACATGATTGTTGAATGCCCATACAAGAAGCAGGAGGGCTACAAGAAAGAGGAGAAAAGATCCTTCATGGGCAAGAGAAAAGAATAAAAGAGCTTCGTCCCTAAGAAGTCAAGGACTCTTAGTGACGACGACTCAAGCGAGTCTATCTTAGAGAATGAGGAAGACTACTTAAGCCTCATGGCTCAATCAGACGAGGATGTTGGTGACTCAGAGTATCATAGGAAGGTAAACTCACACACAATACTCTCTGAATCAGAAACATCATCCAATGGTCATGAAGGCTACTATTCTGAGGAAGGCAATTCTAAGTACGTTAATGGTTCAGCATGAGAACTTTTTGAAGGCTTTTGACAAATGTTGAAAGGTAGTCAAAAAGCAAGCAAAGGAGATTGCTTCCTAAAAGGTAGTGAAATCAAGCATGAGGGAAAAAATTGCATAATTGACTCTTCTCAGAAGTGAAGTTCACTCCTTGCAAGAGGAATTGAAAAGCTCGGCTAAAATTTTAAGTCTGAAAGAGAAATATCTTGATGGGCTGGAAGAAAAGCTCTTGGTGGAGAGAAAATTTGTTGAGAGTTTCTCCAAGGCGAAGTCTTTTCTAACTCTCATCGATTAGTTCTTTGCTCCAATGAAGGGCAGTGGTCTTGTCCATGTAGTTGGAAAAGGTAAGGCTGTTAAGAAATCCAGTGCCATGGAAAAGGGGAAGGCACCTCTAGGTCAACCCTCATTTAGGAAAGTAATCTTTCCGACGGACAAGTTTTACCTTGAGTCGTCCTACGGTCAACTTACAAGGTATACCTATGTAGAGCCCAAGAAGAGATACCAGGGATGGACCCGTCCCCGAGACTATGGTGCAAGGGTTTTTAAAGCACCTTATAAAGAGATTGAACTAAAGAGTTATGGTCCCTACGATCATGTACATAACCTTAAGATGGCACCAAAAGGTAAAACTTTTGTATCTAAGGCAAAGGAGATGGAGAAGCCATGTGTATGTTGTAATCTGGAGGCTTCCACCTCCATGTATTTTGCCCCTGCTAGACCTTATGTTCAAAAGGTAAAGCATGAGTTCAAAAGATGGTACAACAGGTTTGAATGTGTGTACTGCGAAAAAATCGGTTATTTTTGCTTAGATTGCTGGTATAACCCTGCTAACTTTGAAACTCCACGAGTTAACCTTGTGAGACCGACCACTCTCAGAGTTAATGTATCTAGTGATGTTAAGCTGATAGTAACCAACGACCCAAATATGTTTGGGTTCCTAAGGAAAAGTGATTTGTCATTGTAGGTATGTCCAAAGGCCAACAAAAATCCTATCTGTTATTTGGACAGTGGATGCTCTCGGCATATGACCAGGACAAGAAGCCTGTTGCTTGATTTCACCCCAGTCAAAGACGGACCAAAAGTCATCTTTGGAGGTTCAGACCAGGGAAATACAAAAGTCTATGGTATGATCTCCAATAGAGTATTCTCTTTCACAGACGTGGCTTGTGTTGAAGGATTACACCATAATCTTATATGCAAAAGTCAGCTATGTGATAAAGGCTATATCGTTGAGTTATGCAAGGATAAGTGTTTGATAAAATCATCTACAAATTTGGAGATGGTCTTAACAGACACTCAAAGCAGAAATATTTTCTATTTAAATTTTCTTTGTTTACACAATTCTACACCACTATGTTTTCTTACAAAAGATAGCGTGTCTCTTTGTGACTAATGGCACAAGAGATTAACACATATTAATTTAAAAAATAATAAATATGATATTTTCTCACAACTTCTTGAAGAATTATAGGTCTCACATGGCTGGTATTTTAGTGGGTGCACTTCTCTTGGTGGAGTCTCAATGTGTTCACCCTTAGGACCTTATGATAGGTAGCCTGAGTACTCAAGGGGACGGAGTTATTCTAGGCACCGACGAAGTATCGTCTTCACTCTGAAAATAATAATTCAATTAGGGTAAGCTAAATAATAATGGGGAAAGGGGTTTTGTAATAAGTTGTTACCCATAAAAGTAAGTACCTTGACAAAGGGTGATTTGGGCTTCAGACCATCATAGTTCCTAGTGCCCTCAAGTGCCCTTCACCAAGCATGCCCTGGGCAGTCCAAGGTTAACACTAAACTTTAGGAATAAGCAGACTAAAAGATTAACCGTTAATAAATTGTCGACACACATTCACTCACCTCGTCTTTTCTGGAGGGTAGTTAGTTTAAACTCACGAGCGGTGGACTCGGTCTTTGATTGAATTGATGTCTTGGTTTGGTGGGTCAATAGCTTGGGATTTTATCTATAGTATGTGTGTATGTGCATTAATGTGGTGGGTCTTTGTTATTTGACTGTCGTTCACACCAACATCGATTAGTTGATTCAGGAAGTGTAAAGGTTCACTTAGCCAATAAAGGACATGTGGTTTTGCCAACATTAGTATAGGAGACTCTGTAGCACCTGACTGAGGGTGTACCGAGTAGTACACAAGGTCTAGGTTAGGTAGTGTGAATACCGACCTAGGAGTGGGGAGGCCCAACCCACTTCCTCTGTTTTGCCACAACATGAGGTACCTGAGAGTTTAACTAACTCCAAATGGGGGAACTAAAGGTATGTTCGCATAGAGTCAAGTGGATGCGTTGCATTAGTGTGAGACATATCATCTAACATGCATAGCACTTCATGGCATACATAACATTGCATAAAACTTCTACCCTTAACGTATAAATTATTATGGGATATTTTATACATTAGGCCTTACAAAACAACCCATTAATTTATACGTTTGTATGAGCATGCTTATAAGTTGAGGTTACTTTCTTTGTGATGTTAGCTAGCTGTTTACCTCTATTTCTAGAAAGAGTTTTCATTATATTACTTATATCGCTTCGTTGACTCAAACCAGCTGGATGATGTTTGCTATGTGAAGATGTTCTACAAGGGCCTTCGGGATGACCTGAGGCAGACACTTTTTTTATTCCTGACGGTAGCCTTGCACTAGTCCTGGAGATGGAAAAGAAGCTGGAGGCGGACCATCTCACGGTTCAAGGCAGGGAAAAAAGTCAGGCAGACAACATGATTATTGGTGGTAGGAGGGAATAGTAGAGGGATCAGAGAAATTGGGATCAATCTCGCCCGAATTATAGATGGGAGCAGAGGGATCTGGAAGTATTGACCCCTCAGCCATTACAAATGCGAGAGGTGCCAAGGCTAGACGATGGGGCACCTCCCTCGCCAGTGTGTTATCACTGCCACCATCCTGGGCATATTCAGATAAACTGCTCCCAGAAGACAGGCACCACTACCAGCACCTCAAGCTGCCCCACCTGCACTACTATTCAGGGGTTGGGGACATAGTCGAGGACGTGGTTTCCATGGAGGCAACCGTAGGCCGGATAGAGATCACATGTATGCTACGGATCTTGCTCAACCCCGAGACCTAGAAAAGGTTATTGTTAACCCCTCGGTTTGCAACCCGTACAAGATTCCAAGGTCACCTACCTCACTGGCTACAGACTCAATTTGGCAGTCCGCCTAGCTCGTCGAAGCCCCGACATATATCCAAGTTTCGGTGCGGACTCGATTCATTAGTCCTCCCAGTTGGTCCTGATCCAGTAGCGGCTCAGGATCTTCTTAAGGTGGACATAATACTCAGTTCGCCCCGGCCGCGGCCCTCCAGCAGGATCGCGCCTTGCAGCATCAGACAGAAGCTTCAACCCGCGAGCCCAGTCCGCCCCTCCTGCACGGACTAGCGTGTTTTATTCTTTTCACTTCCCGTCACCGCTGCCCGGCAATCCTGTACCCCGGGCAATCAGTTATTTTAGCCCTGCCTGTTTGGGAAGGCCCCCAAACCTATAAATAGGGGGAAGTGGTGCACCCAAAGCACGCTAGCTCGAGCCTTGGAGCCTACATGTTGAAGGATGCGGACTCGAATCTCAGGCTTTGCGGACTCCAGCTTGCTCTGCTCTTGTTCTTTCCCCTTGTTCAACTTGTGACCAACCCTGTAATCAAACTCATTCTAATCAAAGAAAAGCTCGTCGCAAGAGAGGCATTCAGGCTGCGATGGGCGAAGTCTGGTGTTGTCGTGGCTCACGGCTCTGCTACTCTTTTTCTCTCGTCCGCTCAGTAGATTGCTGCTTGTAGTTTTCCTTTTCCCCTCTATTCTCCAGTGCTCGAACCGTTAGTTGGTGTTGCTCGACTCCCTTTCGCTTTTTGTGCATAAACAGTTAACACGCGACCTTCAGATTCAAGTAGTTTTTTGAAACCAGCGGACCGATATGTAAGACCGCCAAGCCCGCCGTTCAGATCGATCCAGCTCGCCAGAGGACTCGTTATGGGAGGCCATGGAATAGTCTCGCTGGGAGGCTGAATGATCTTGCAGGGAGACTGATCAACGACTTGATACCATCAGTCAGGCCTTGCTTGCGCTGACTCAATGGCTTGCTCCTTAGGCAGCAAAAGATATTGCGGACACCCTAGTTTGCCAGACCCAAGTCCACCAGACTCCGATCCGATGGACTCCAGCTCGCAAGACTCCTCTTCGGCGATCACCTGTAGTCACTCCTCCTCAGACTCGCCATCCAGCTCAGCCCGCAGTTCCTCTGCGGCCTCAGTGTGATCAATTCTCCCCTCTGATGGACTTCTTCAGAGAGGCGGCTAGGGGAACTCAAGACCACCAGCTCGACTCCGCTGATCGCCAGTCCGCCGAGCCCGCGGACCCTTTCATTCAGGTCCGCCCCTCCTACCCTGCAGAGTTTGAAACTCCATCTCCCATCATCGATAGAATCCGATGGGAGTCTGCTCCTAATAACTTCAGAGAACCCCGTCTTCCTTTCTACTCAGGGGAGGCTGATCCCATTGCCCATTTGCAGGCATTCGAAGGGGATGTTGCATTGAGATGCCTCTCCGATGCCTGGAAATGTAAGCTTTTGGTTAACACTCTCGATGGACAGGCGAGAGAGTGGTTCTACGAGCATCCTCCGGGCACAATTTCATCCTTCGCTAAGCTTCGCAGCAAACTCTTGCTGAGGTTTGCTACCTCAAAAAAGAGAAAAGATGGACTAGCAACTCTCTTTGACATGAAGCAGAGGGATAACGAATCGTTTACAAGGTTTGTTTATCGCTTTTATAAAGAGATCCAGGGGTGAGGAACGTGAACCCCAATTATTATAAAGTTGCCCTTATTCATAGCCTCCAGGAAGGCCCCTTAAAGTTAAAAGAAACATCGAAGGCACCATCAACCTACCAAGAATTGATCGTAATGGTCAATCGCTTCATCGAGGGCAAGAACGCCAACCCAACTTATATCTCATCCCTGACAGATAAGGATGAAGGAAGGGATGCTTCCACCTCTTCTTTTAATAACCATCATCACAATAATCCACCTCGGCCCGACTTCCAGCCTCATTCTTAAAGGGGGCGAAACCTCCGCCATAAGAAATCCTTAATCGACCATCAACAGTTTCATGATCAGAGACTACCATTGGCCGCCACTCCCGCCGTACCGCTTCAAGTGCTTCCCATTCTTCAGAATGCCTTGCCTGCTCCAAGGCCAAATGGAAACAACTCCGAGGAGGAGCTTGCAGATCTGGGATTCTATATTGAAGAGGTCGTCTAGATCAT
Organism: Platanthera zijinensis; assembly: GCA_039513925.1. Classification (NCBI taxonomy): domain Eukaryota; kingdom Viridiplantae; phylum Streptophyta; class Magnoliopsida; order Asparagales; family Orchidaceae; genus Platanthera; species Platanthera zijinensis. The sequence continues at coordinate 180,412,368 of CM077078.1, forward strand.
TCAAAGAAAATAAGAGGAAAAGAGAAAAGGGCCTCAAAGAGAGTGGAGGCCAAGGAACAATTCCCAGTACTGCAAATTCCATAGAGAGAAGGGTCACTTGACTGAAGACTGCAAGGCCCTTCGACAGTTGGTTGAAAGATTGCTTGCCGAGGGCAAGATCAAGGATCTGGGAAAGAAAAGTGATTCTTCGAAGCCTTCCACCTCTAAGGGCAAGGAGGTGGCTGAAGTTCAGTTGGAGTGTGTAGAGATAGATGATGTAGGTCGTTTGGGGCCTATCAACATTCGGCCTGAGTGTTTTATGTAGATGATGAGGGTGCCCTAAGGAGACTCTTCTACATTCATGGAGGAGCAGGGACCGAAGCTACTCGAAAGTCTTCAATCTCGAGGGTTTCCCGGGCAGAGGTCGCCTATTCTTCCTCCTCTGCTCCATCTGGTTGAGGTATTTTCTTTGGCCAGGAAGATCTTCCTCAGACTGCCAATCCGTTCTATGATGTTGTTGTAGTCAAGGCAGACATGTAAGATTATACAGTGGATAGAATTCTAATTGATACATGCAACTAAGTCAATCTCCAATTCAAATCAACCTTCGAGGCCCTGAGATCTTGGAAGCCTTTGCTTTCCACCGAAGGGCCGCTCTACGGTTTTTTAGGAGAAAGGAAAGAAGTCGAGAGAAGCTTCACTCTCTCAGTAAATCTTGGAGGAGCGATCAAGCCAATTCAGTTCATAGTGGTCGATGCTCATAGTTGTTATCATGTAATCTTTGGAAGGCCTTTGTTTAACAAATATCAAGCGGTGGTTTTGACTTACCACCTTGCAATCAAGTTTTATGTTGATGGCAGGATATGCAGGGTAAGGAGCAACCCAAGGCATGCTAGATATTTCTATCTTCGAACAGTCAACATGACTGAAATTTCCCCTCTCGTCATCCCAATAGCAGTAAAAGCGTCTTCTCAGTCAGAGGCTACTGTGGATAGTGAAGGATCTCACCTGGAACCTGCCTAGGTGATGCAAGGAGTCCCCATTGCTGAGGGGGAGGAGAGGAAGATTTCCATCAACTCGGAGTTACCAGAAGATCAAAAGGCTGATTTGATCTCTTGTTTGCTGAAGAACCTGGATGTCTTCGCTTGGGCAGCGAAGGACATGCCAAGAAATGATTAGGATGTTGATTGCCACCATCTCAATGTTGATCCAAACTTCAAGCCAGTATTGCAAAAGAAGAGGGATGTGGCAACAAAGCTCGCTGATCCAATCATAGAGGAGGTCTCAAAGCTCCTCAAAGCAAATTTTATTCGTGAAATTCAATACCCTACCTTGATATCAAATATTGTAATGGTTATGAAACCAGGAGGGAAGTGAAAGATGTGTGTGGATTTTACTCGTTTAAATAAAGCGTGCCCCCAAGATTTTTACCCCTTGCCTCAAATAGATTTTTGAGTTGATTCTGCGGTAGGGTACTCTTTTATGAGTTTTTTAGATGCATTCTCTGGGTACCACAAAATAAGAATGCATAAGCCCAATGTTGCTCATACATCCTTTATTACCAACGATGGTTGCTATTGTTATCTCGTAATGCCCTTCGGGCTTAAAAATGCTTGTGCGACCTATTAACGCATGACGGATCAAGCGTTTAAGGAACAAAAAGGAAGAAACCTTGAGGTGTACATGGATGATCTTCTGGTCAAAAGCAAGTCTTTTTCACTACACATGCAAGATCTAGCAGAAACATTCTCTACTCTGTGTAGAAATAAAATGAAACTCAATCCATCAAAGTGTACTTTTGGGGCAAGTAAGGGGAAATTCCTTGGTCATCTCCTTACTCTAAAAGGGCTTGCCCCTAACCCTGACAAAGTAAAAGCCATCCTTAATATGGCTCCTCCGCATTCTCCAAAAGAAGTTCAGCAGTTAGGGGGGAGGTTGGCAGGTCTCAGTAGGTTTATCTCTCGAGATCATTCTTTAAAACTCTTCGAGGAGCGTCCAAGTTTCAATGGATGGAAGAGTGCTCACAAGACTTTGAACAGTTAAAGAAACAATTGACTTCAACACCTTTACTACAGAGCCCCCGATCAGGGGAGATGTTGTTCTTATACTTAGGAGTTTGCCCCGAGGCGGTCAGCTCGGTTCTCATTCGAGAAGAAAACAGGAGGCAGTTCCTAGTTTACTATATCAGCCATATTCTCAAAGATGCAGAAACGAGATAAACAATCCTGGAGAAGTTGGCATTGGCATTGGTTATGTCTGCTCGTAGACTCTGTCCTTAAATCCAGGCACACTCAAATCAAGTTGTCACTGATCAGCCTTTGAAAAGTGTGCTGGAGAGACCAGAGCATTCAGGTAGGTTGGCTAAATGGTCAATTGAATTAAGTGAGTTTGAAATTTCTTATGTGCCCAGGACAATTATCAAAGCTCAGGTGCTAGCAGATTTCCTGATTGATACTGTAGAGTCCAGTTCTGATGAAGCATAAAGGTCTCCTTTGGATTGGACCATCTATGTTGATGGTGCCTCAAGCAGAATTTCTTGTAGAGCAGGAGTGGTTCTAATCAATCCAAATGGCATCAAACTTGAGCAGGAAATCAAGTTATATTTTCCAGTTACAAATAACTAGGCAGAGTATGAAGCCTTGTTAGCAAGCTTGAGGCTTGCAAGAGTGCTCGGAATTGACCATGTGCACAAAAAGGCTGACTCTCAGATGATGGCATCACAAGTTCTCGGTAACTTTGAGACAAGGGAGCCTGTGTTGAAGAATTATCTTTCTCTTGAAAAAGTTGAAGTTGGTAGATTCAAAAGTTTCACTATTAAACACATCCCAAGATCAGAAAATGAGGAGGCAAAAGTTCTTGCCAAGTATGGACTTCCATCAGGAGGAACAACTTCTTAACTCTTCCGCCCGGCAGTGGATGAAGAAGAGTTGATGCAAATTGATCAGCGTCCCTCTTGGATGGATCCACTCATTCTTTACTTGTCAACTGGAAACTTTCATCAGTCAATCAAAGATAAGAAAAGATTCAAGACAAAATCAGCCTAGTATTACCTGGTGTCTTGTATTCTGTACAGAAAAACCTTCTTGTCTGCAATAGTAAGATGTGTTTTAGAAGGTGAAATTCTTGCTATTCTTCGCGAAGTGCATTCTGGTGAGTGTGGAAGTCACTCTGGAGCAAGAAACTTAGAAAGAAGGATCCTGCGGTAGTGTTATTTTTGTCCTACTATGAACAAAGAATCTGAGGCTTATGCAAAAAAGGTGTTCAGTGCAAAAAGTTCGCTCCACTTCAGCATCAAGCTTCTCAGTCACTCAGATCAATCACAACTCCTTGGTCCTTTGTAGTTTGGGGATTGGATCTCATTAGTCCTTTTCCCATAGCAAGCAGACAACGATGCTTTATCATAGTGATGATTGATTACTTCAACAAATGGAACGAGGCTAAGGCTTTGGCAAAAACAATGACTCAAGTCGTGAAGAATTTTATTTAGGGCGAGATAGTCTGACGACATGGTATCCCAATGGCAATAATCACTGACAAAGGACCACAGTTCAACAATGCTGAGATGGTTGATTTTTGCAAGAAGATCAGAACAGAGCTATGCTTTGCGTCAGTACATCATCCTAGAAGTAATTGTCAAGTTTAAGCAGCTAATAAGCAAATCCTCAGCTTGCTCAAAAAGAAAGTGCAGAATCTCAAGGGCAGTTGGGCTGACCAACTTCGTTCGGTTCTCTAGACCCTGAGAACAATGCGTTCATATGCAATAGGAGAAACTCCATTCAAGCTTTCTCATGGTTCAGAAGCTATTATTCAAGTTGAGTTTGAAGTCCCGTCACCAAGATTTATGCTTGCTATACAAGGCGTGGAGGATTGGCTTGAGCAGAATAATCAAGAGATGAAGTTCAGCTTGGAACATATTGAAGAAATCAGAGATAAGGCGGCAATAATGCAAGAAGCAATCAAGAGAAGAATGACCAGCTACTTTGATAAGAACATGAGGATCAAAAACCTTCAAGTGGGAGATCTAGTTCTTAGAAAGGTTGATATTGCTGCAGGAGCCGGCTCAGTTAGGAAACTTAATCCGAATTGTGCTGGGCCATTCATTGTCAAAGAAGTGCTCAAGAATGGGGCTTATCGCTTGCAAACGTATGAAGGAGAAGATGTGTCACATACATGGAGTGGGGATTATCTAAAGTGGTTCTATTCCCGAACCTCCTCCTCTTTTTTCCTTGCTATGTAAACTTTTCAGAGATTGTAATTGATAAATAACTCCTTTCTTCTATTTCTTCAAGTGTCTTTTTGTCTCTTAAATATTGACAGTTAATGCATTGAGTAAGAGAGACTTCAAACGGTTCTATCCCTGAACCTTCTCTTTTATCTCTTATGCAAGTTTCACAAAAGTTTGTATTGAACAAAGTCTTCATACTAACACTTTTTTAAGTGCATTATTTCTTTTGTTTCCTGAACAACTCCAATAGTTGCCTGATACCAGGAGACATCGTCGAGTTCAGCTGAAACCTCCCTTAGAACCGTTGTCATTAGCATAACACCACAAATACCATGTGTTGCAGGGAGATTTTACACCGTGTAGTGGGAGCTTGTCGGTTTTAGTGTCGCAGGATACTGGATTTCGGATCCCGGGTAGTACCTGACCCCACCTCTGCATTCTTGAGGGACAGGGTGGAGGTTAGCTCTACCATGCCATTTAAGGGATAGCGTTAAAACTTTGATGATCGCGTATGGAAAGAAATGCTATACGCACCTGCCCGCGGATCACCTTAGTTTGTGATCCTCGAACACTCCTTGGTACCCTCAAGCAGTGCCTACAGGAGACCCACAACCTTGTTGATCTCAGGGGAAAGCAATACCACTCTTGTCGCACCTGCCCAAAAGATCAATTTGGACTATACTCCAGGAAAGAGGGCAGTGAATCATTTCGTTAAGTGTGTAGATCTTGAGAACCAGTGTTGAAAGCAATGCCGCTCTGGCTGCACCTGCCCTCTTGGTCACAAGTCTACAGCTCATTCTTCACAGGAATTTTATTATGGGCGGAATATGGTTTTCTAGTCCGCCCAGTCCTCCGGTTTTCCTTGGATTGATCTTAATAGTTTGTTGCCCAGTGTGGACAACAATGTCGCTCTCACTGCACCTGCATACTTGGTCACAAGCAATAGATCATTTCTATTTTATTATGGGCGGACTGTTGTTTTCTAGTCCGCTGGTTTTCCTTGGGTTGATCTTAATAGTTTGTGGCCCAGTGTGGAAAGCAATGCCGCTCTGGCCGCACCTGGCCACTTGGTCCCAAGCAATAGATAATTTCTATTTTATTATGGGCGGACTCTGGTTTTCTAGTCCGCCTAGTCTGTCGGTTTTCCTTGGGTTGATCTTGATAGTTTGTGGCCCGGTGTAGAATGCAATATCACTCCGTCCGCACCTGTCCACTTGGTCACAAGCAATAAATCATTTCTATTTTATTATGCGAAGACTCTGGTTTTCTAGTCCGCCTAGTCCACCAGTTTTCCTTGGGTTGATCTTAATAGTTTATGGCCCGGTGTGGAAAGCAATGCCGCTCCGGCCGCACATGCCCACTTGGTCACAAGCAATAGATCATTTCTATTTTATTATGAGCAGACTCTGGTTTTCTAATCGGCCCAGTCTGCTGGATTCAGTTGGGTTTACCTTATAGTTTTTATGTCCTTACGAGAAAAGCAATGCCGCTCTGGTTGCACCTGCCCGCTTGGTCGTGAACTATGGGTCATTTCTATTTGCAGTTAAGAGCGGACTGTGATTTAATATCCGCCTAGTCCGCATACTTGGTCAGGTTTACCTTTTCTTTCAATTCGCAGTCTAGTAATTATTTTAAGATCGTAACTTTTATTATCAAAGCTCTCTTAAACTTGCAAAGGTTTATTCAATTTTGGCAAAGGAAATGGCGGAATTCTATTGGAACTTGTCAGAGTCCGCTTTGTTTACCAGGAAGGCCGCTATTCAGATTCTTCCACAAGATCACTGTCAAAGCTTCCCTATTCGACCGCATAACCGGAAGACCGCAGTAATCAGCAAGCCGAGTTCCCGTCTGGGAGTAACCAGTCCTTCAATTTTTGACCGCATAACCGCGCGGTTAGAAGCTTTGTCCTTTTCCTTCTTTAGCTGTGTATCCCATCACTGCTGCCCGCTCTCCTATCCCATGGGTTGCCGGTGATTCTAGCGCCTGCCCGCTCAGGCAGGACCCCGATCCTAAAAATATGCATGAACAGTAGTCTCTAGGCATCGCGAATCGAATTCTTAAGCTCGTCGTCTGTGGCAGCGGTCTCGAATCCTTTGTCGAGCGGGTTATTGTCTGATCGGGTCCTCCTTGGTAACCGCTGTAACAGATTCATTCTACAATCTAAAAGCCCTTCGCAGGAGTGGTTTTAGCTGCGACGGCAAACTCTAATATCGCCGCTGTCAGCGACACCCTTTTATCTCCTTTTCATTTAACCTCCAGTAACCGACAACTCGCAGTCTCTCCTTTACCCTTTTTTCTATCTCGTAGGTTCTTCCGCAACCAAAGGACGTTCTTGACACGAACATTGAACACGTGACCTTCAGATCTGAGTTGTCCGTGAATCCGAGCGGTTTCGATATGTCGGACAGGCGATCCCCTCACTACACTCATTCTAGCCACCGTAACCGCGCGGGGTACTCAAAAGAATCCCTCTAGAGGGTGCTCGAACAATCTCTCAAGGAGATGGAGCGAGATAGGTGGGAAACCGGCCAGCACCTTGATGCAATCGACCAAGTTCTAGTAGCTCTCAACCAGCGGTTAGCGATGCCTCCAGCCGCAGCACCCGTGGAACCCGCAATCTTTCCGACCCCCGCGACCACTCAACCCGCTTTCCAGTCATGTCAAACCACCACACAACCGCAACCCCAGGAAGATGAGTTTAATCCTTTCATGGGTTACTTCCAAGATAACGCTAGGGCAAGTCCAGCTAAGCGGTTAGATTTCGAAGATGACCGCCAGCCTGGCATGCCCGCTGATTTCCCAAATTCTAACCGTACCTCACCTTTAACCCCGGATGTGATGGACGATCCATTTCCGTTTGTCGCTCGGATAAGGTGGGAGCCTGCACCGAACAATTTCTGAGAACCTCGCTTACCATTTTATACTGGTGCATCTGATCCGGTCACGCACCTGCAAGCATTCGAAGATATCGTGGCGCTTAGGTGCCTGACAGATGCGTTGAAGTGTAAGTTTCTAGTGACCACTTTCGATGGGCAGGCGCGAGAGTGGTTTCATGAGCTTCGACCACACTCAATTAACTCCTTCGTCGGGCTCCGTCAAGAACTCTTGCTGAGGTTTTCAACCTCCAAAAAAGGAAAAGTTGTCCTGCAGCCCTTTTCAAGATTATTCAAATAGAGGGCGAAAGTGTGGCTCTGTTTGTGGATCGTTTTCAAAAAGAAATTCTAGAAATAGAAAATGTAGACCCAGATTACTATAAGGTCTCCTTAATCAATGGCCTCCGAGAAGGCCCGTTAAAGTTTAAAGCCACAACAAAGGTCCCAACGACTTATCAAGCCCTGATCGCTCTTGCGAACAAGTTCATCGAAGGAGAAAGTGCCAATACTTCTTATATTTCTACTCTAACCTCTATGGCAGGTGGTTGCAATATGGGGAGTTCTTCCACAGCATGCCACATTCTAAAAACTTCCCGTCATGATCACCAGTCCTCACCCCAAAGGGGTAGAAACCTTCGCCATAAGAGACCATTCCTCAACCATCAGCAATTCTAAGAGCGAATATTGCCATTGACCACTACTCCTGTTCCGGCATCCCCACAAGTCCTCCCTATCAATCAGCATGGATGACCTCATGCTACAAATATGACTTGGGAGGAATTCGTTGAGATCCTGCAAAGGAAAGACTTCAGGAAGGCCAAGCCTCAGGGAGAGGAAAGACCACCAGACTCTAAGAATTTCTGTGAATTTCACAAAGAAGAAGGGCACCCTACAGAGCACTGTCGGGCCCTTCTCTTTCTGGTAAAGATACCTGTTGTAGAAGGAAAAATGTCAGATATTTTACGTAAAGAGGCTCCCGTCGATCCCACCACCTCAAGGGGCAAAGAGGTAGCTGAGGTGCTTCGGGAATGTGAGGATGTCATTGACACTCACAGTCTAGGTAATGTAAATTACTAGAATGACTGCGTGGATGTCCATGATGTAGGAACCATTGGGATACTTTTCTGCATCCATGGGGGGGAGGCCTTGAATCAAGCAGAAAATCTTCCATCTCAAAGTTACGCAAGCAGGAGGTGGTTGTGGCTTCCTCCTCGGTCTCGGCCAGAGAACTCGTTACTTTCGGTCCGGGAGACCTTTCGTCCACCGCCAACCCATTCAATGATGCGGTTGTTATCCAAGCTATCATCGAAAAATTCACGGTGGACAGGATTTTGATAGAAACTAGAAGCTCGGTGAATCTCCTGTTCAGGAAGACGTTTAAGGCCCTGAAGATTGGAAGACCGTTGTCTTCATCCGAGGTGCCACTCTACGGCTTCTCGGGAGAGAAGAAGGAAGCAAAAGGAAGCATTTCGGTACTGGTAACTGTGGGAGGAATCACCAAGATGAAACAGTTCGTAGTAATCGACGCGCCAAGCAGCTATCATGCAATTTTTGGAAGGCCTCTGCTAAACGAATATCGGGCAATTGTGTCAACCTACCATCTGGCCATCAAATTCTCTGCTCAAGGAAAGCAATATCAGATTATAAGCAACCATCGAGTGGCTCAAGAGTGTTATGTGAAAATGATTAATGTGATTGATTAGGTGACCCCTCCAGCTGTCATAGCTGTTGAGCTTGGTGAGCCCAAAGAGAATGTAAAGGAGGGAGCCTATCAGGATACTGCTCAACCCACCGATAAAGTACCCATCACTAAGGAAGAGGAGAAAAAGCTCTCCATTAACACAGAGTTATCAGAAGAGGAGAAAGTCGAATTGATTTCCTGCCTCCTGAAGAACCTCGATATCTTTGCATGGTCTCCCGAAGATATGCTCGGAGTGGATCCAGATGTAGCTTGTCATCATCTCAATATCAATCCGAAATGCAAGCTCATGCAGCAAAAGACGAGGGACGTCGCGACAAAATTATCCAATCCTATCCGGGAAGAGGTTGCAAAATTGGAAAAGGCCAAGTTTGTTCAAGAAATCCAGTATCCTGCCTGGATATCGAATGTTGTAATGGTGTCAAAACTCGGAGGAAAATGGAGAATGTGTGTAGATTTCACTAAACTCAATAAAGCCTACCCCAAAGATTTCTACCCCCTTCCTTGTATAGACGCTTTAGTAGATTCCGCGGCTGGTTATTCTTTTATGAGTTATTTAGGCGCATTCTCCGACTATAATCAGATTCGGATGCACAAACCCGATATACCACACAAGTTTTTTATCACAAACGAGGTGTGTTATTGTTATCTGGTGATGCCTTTCAGGCTTAAAAATGCAGGAGCCACCTACCAGCTCATGATAGACTCCATTTTCAAAAAACAAAAGGGGAGGAACCTAGAGGTCTATGTTGAAGACCTCCTTATATAAAGTAAATCCTTTTCAACACATTTAGAGGATCTCGCGGAAACCTTCGCAACCCTGCGGAAGTTTAGAATGAGGCTAAACCCGTCAAAGTGTGTTTTTGGTACCAATCAGGGGAAGTTCCTTGGTCATCTTCTTACCCCTGAAGGGTTGGCTCCAAACCCTGACAAGATAAAAGCTATCCATGATATGGCACCTCCTCGCTCCCTGAAAGAAGTCAAGCAATTAGGGGGAAGATTAGCCGGTCTTAGCTATTTTATCTCCAGGGAAGGAGACAAGAGCGCTCCCTTCTTTAAGACTCTTCGGGGAGCCTCCAAGTTTGAATGGACTGATGAATGTGATGAGGCTTTTAAGCAACTCAAGAGACAGTTAACAATGACTCCGCTATTACAAAGACCTCGTGCAGAAGAACCGTTGTACGTATATCTAGGAGTTGGACTCGAGGCGATTAGTTCCATTCTTGTCGGGGAGGAAAGGAAAAGGCAATTCCCGGTATATTATGTTAGCCATATCCTAAAAAGCGCAGAATAAAGATACCCTATCCTCAAAAAACTAGCCTTGGCCTTAGTCATTTCTGCTCGCTAACTCCGTCCGTATTTCCAGGAACATTCATTTAAGGTCGTGGTGGACCAGCTCCTCAAAGGAATATTTGAAATGCCATAGCATTCAGGAAGACTCGCTAAGTTGGCAATCGAGCTGAGTGAGTTCGAAATTTCAAATGTACCAAGAATAGACACAAAAGCTCAAGTTTTGGCAGATTTCATGGTGGACACCACATAACAAAGTTTTGTTCAAGAAGAAAATTATCCACCAGCTTGGATCATTTACATCGACGGAGCCTCAGGAAGAAATTCTTCAGGAGCGGGGATAGTCCTCCTCAATCAAAACAGATTCAAAGTAAAGCATACAGTGAAATTCCTTTTTTCGGTTACTAACAATCAGGCCGAGTATGAAGCTCTTCTTAGAGGATTAAGATTCGCAAAAGAGCTCGGCATCGATCATGCCAATGTCAAAACAAATTCCTTAGTAATGGCCTCGCAAGTGCTCGGGAATTTCGAAACCCGAGAACCAATTCTCAAGAAATATATCGTGCTGGTAAAGACAGAGATTGGGAGATTCAAAGGCTTCATTATTGAACACATCCCAAGGATCAAAAATGAGGAAGCCGATGCTTTATCAAAATTTTGCGTTACTACAGGAGAAGTGGCATCTGAGCTTTTTCAGCCATCAGTCAAAGAAGGGGAGGCAATGTAAATTTACCAACGTCATTCCTGGGTGGATCCGTTCATTCTGTACTTGTCGAAAGGGGAGTATCATCCTGCTATTAAAGACCAAAGAAGATTTAAATTTAAAGCTGCATATTATAACTTGATCTCCGGGATACTCTATAGGAGAACTCTCATCTCACCCATGGCGAGATATTTTTCGGAGGAAGAGGTCCCCACAATACTTCAGGACATCCATTTGGGAGAATGTGGTAGCCATTCTGGAGCCAGGACCCTGGAACAGAGAATCTTACGTCAAGGGTATTTCTGGCCGACATTGAGGAAGGACGCAAGGTCATATGCTAAGAAATGCATCCAATTCCAGAAATTATCCCCACTTCAGCTCCAGCCCGCTCAACAACTTTGGTCAATTACGACACCATGGTCGTTCGCAATTTGGGGGATGGATCTCATTGGACCATTTCCAATGGCGAGTGGCCAATGACATTTCATTTTAGTTATGATTGACTACTTCACTAAGTGGATTAAGGCCAAGGCACTAGCAAAGACCATACCTCAAATAGTCAAAAAATTTATTTGGTAATTTGTAGGCATGGAATTCCCATGGCGATAATCACGGATAAAGGACCTCAGTTCAATAATGCGGCAATGATTTACTTTTTCAAGCAGGCAGGAATTGACCTCCAATTTTCTTCTGTACATCATCCTCGGAGCAACGGCCAAGTAGAGGCGGCCATCAAGCAAATTTTGAACTTGCTCAAGAAAAAGGTTCAGAATTTAAGAAGAAATTGGGCCGATCAGCCCCTTCAGTGTTATGGGCCCTGAGGACTACAGCTTCAAGTGCCACGGGAGAAACCCCCTTTAATCTCTCACACGGATCAAAAGCCCTCATCCCAATAGAATTCGAAGTACCATCACCAAGGGTCTTACTGTCTAAACAAAATTGGGAGGACTGACGAGAAATCAATGACGAAAAAATGAGATATCGCTTGGATCAAATCGAAGAACTTCGAGATTAAGCTACCATCAGGCAAGAAGAAGTGAAGAGAATGATGGCACGGTATTTCGATCAGAAAGTAAGGGTCAAGCAATTTAAGGTGGGGGACCTGGTTCTGAAGAAGGTGGATATCGCGGCGAGAAATAATTTGATCGGGAAAATAAATCCCAATTGGGCTGAACCTTTTATCATAAAGGAATTTTTGAAAAGAGGAGCTTACAAGCTTCAAACATATGAAGGGGAGGTCTTCACCCATACCTGGAGCTGGGATGATCTGAAAAGGTTTTTCTCTTGAGGGTATCCTTTCATATACGCCCTCTGCCATTCTTTAAAACAATAGAAAGGTCTCATATTGCTGATATTTTTGTCCTAGCAAGTCACGGGATTTTTTCTCTCAAGACTCGGAGCAAAGAAATGCTAAGCCTGGGGTAACACCTCTGAGTCCAGCTCGATCACCCATGAGAATCGTTGTCATTAGCGTAACACCACCAAAATCATATGTAGCGAGGAGTTTTTGCACCGTGTAGTGGGAGCTTGCAGATTCTCGTGCGGAGGGCTTCTGGACATCGGATCCCTGCTAGAACCTAACACACCACCTCTGCGTATCTGGAGGGTCAGGGTGGGTGCTTATCTCTACCATACATCATAAGGGATATTACTGCAGCTTCATTGATCCTCCTTGAGATGAGATGGTGCAGTCTCAGCACCCACCAGCCTCATCCTTGTTGATCAATCTAGGCCGTGATAATCGGCCACACCTCCCTCCATTCTTTTCTAAATTCAGGTTTAATCGCTTAACCGAGCAAAAATATAAAACCGGGTTGGTCACAGGGTGAGATTTTCAGAATTCGTATTCGCCTTCAGACTGGCGGTTAAGCCAGTTTCTTGAAGAAGATGATTAAACCGAGAGGATAAGCAGCAAGCCTATCATCGTGTGAAATTCTATTTAAAGTCTTGAACCAAATTTTAACCGAGCGGATAAGCTATGAGCGGCTGACCTATTATCTTGTTCGCGCATCTATCTATATGATTTCAGGATTATGTTGCGAAATTATCATAAGTTTGATCGTCATTTATTAGTCAGGCAAATAAAAATTTCTTAATTGCACGACATCACACAGGTAGTAGGAAAAATAAAAGAAGAGTGAAATGTCATTTATATGAAAAAGAAGGCGGTTACATATATATCAGGCGGTTTACAAAAAATATAACCTGCGTGATCTAAAAAATAAAAATAAATGCATCTCATTTAGGTCCTAGCCTTCTTTTTTCCTTTGATCTCTAACCGTGATAGACGAACTCGACGCACTCGAAGAGCCGCTCGACTCAGTTGATTCTGAGGAGTCGGATACTACGCTACCACCGGAGTCATCTTCCTCGTCAACCTCTTAAACGTAGTCCTCTTGATCATCCGAGATATCGGCCTCACCCTATGAAACAAGAGCTGTTTGATCTGCTTTAGCCATGTTGGCCGTTGTATCCCGCTCGGCCTCTAAAGTTTGAAGTCGGTGAAGAGATCGTCAAAGGTAAGGATTTGCTCTTTTGATATCAGCGAGCCCCTCTTCTTGAGGATCAAGATAATGTCTTACCCTCCTTCCAACAGATGGGAGATAATCTCGCGCAAGAAAACCGGGTTTTCCCAGTTTTACACTTGCTGTAAGATAAAAGCCTTGTAAGAAATCGGTAAAAATTGTGACTAACCGCATAAAAACTACGGGTAAGGTCCTTTTTACCTCAACGACCTCCCTCAGTCTTTTGTTGTCAGCCTTCAAAGTTTCCTTTTCTTCCTCTAACTCTTCCACCCTTACCTCTAGCTTCTCGGCCACACCGGTAACCTCGGCTAGAGCTTCACCCATGAAGTAATCAAGAGTGAAGCTCCTTGCCCGAGCTTGGGCGGCTAGGGTAGGTAACCACGCGGTTTGTACTGATTTCATTTCTGCCATGTTCTTCTGCCCATGTAGAGAAAAGCCAGCTGCCTCGGCATGACGACTAATTTTGGAGCTCGACGAGGGGGTAAGAGAAGTAGAGACCAAGATATGCTCCCCACATCGGTGAAATCGTACGGCCTCCTTGCCACGAAGAACTTTCAGAGACTTACCGATCCAATCGGGCTGGAAGGGGATTGCCGAGCTGTCACCCGCAGCAGGTTTATCGGTCTCGATGCGGTCAGCTTCCCTTTGTTTTTGTAGCTCGCTCTGGGTCAACACCGGACCTTCTGGAGAGATGTGTTTGCTCGCCGGAACACCTAGCTGAACTGTAAAGGAGAATAGGAAGATGGTGAATAAAGCATCACAGATAAAAACTTCTAAAAACGGTAGAGAACACTTACATTCAGTCGTATCATACTCAGTCGCAATTAACCGCAACAGCAAATAATAGTTGTTGTCCAGTGATGACTACTTTTAGTCATCATTTTTGGGGAATTTTAGTGGCCTAAATTCCTAAGTTTATTTATAATTTTGTTTATTTTGTGTCTGTTTTGTTTTATTTATCGTTTAATGTCTTTTATGATATGATATTATAATTTCAAACTTTATTATGTGTTTTCTTCTTATTATTGTATGTTTTATTATGTTATGTTTAGTTTAGTTTTAATGTTTAATATGTTTGTTGTTTATTTTTTTGTTTTGTTAAATGTCTTATTATTGTTATGTTTAGTCTTATTAAATTATATTATATTATGTGATGTCTAGTTTTATTTGTTATAATGTTCAATGTTAATAAATAATATTATGTGTCTAATGTTTGTTTTGTCTTGTTTTTTTTGTAGGTTCAAGTCCTCTTGACAAATGCAACCCTTGATGTGTTGGAGCAGCCCCAACCCGAGCTCAAGTCCAACATGCATGCAGCCCCTACCCGAGCTCAAGCCCAACATGCATGCAACCCTCATAATCAAGCCAATATGGAGCAGCCCGACCACTTATGGTGCAGCCTACATAATGATGCAGCCCCCCTACAAGCTACCCAAAATTTTGGAGCAGCCCGAGCCCACCTAGCTGCTCCATTTCATCCTACCCGAGCCCAGTACAAAGCCCATTTAATCCATGCATTGGCCGGCCACACTCTTCTTCCACCATCCTCTCTCTCCCTCATCATTTATTTCATGCATGCATCTCCACATACACATGATCGGCCACCTCATGTCCCTCTCTCTCTCCCCTTTATTATTTTATCCCCTGTTTTTTTCTTATTCATTCCCCTTATCTATTTTATATTTTCTAATTCATTTCCTTAAACACCATACAATGCATCCATCATACCCTCTCTCTCCCTTCATTTAATTCATGCATGAACCTTCTCCAAAGCCTATGGCCGGCCACCCTTAATGTCCCCTTCATTTCCTATCATCTAGAAGCTTCTCCATCTCCTATAAAAGCCACCCCATCCCTCAAACCAAATTGTTAATTTTTTGGGAAGTGAAGTTTACGTTAAATTTGATTGTTGAGTTGGATATTGGAGAGTGCTTGTGTGTTGTTATTTTTAGTTTCATTATTGTTATAGCTTTTTCATTATTGCAAGTTTTCTTCATAATATAGTCTTGTCTTTTCAATATTTTGTATACTCTTCCCTATTTGCAAGTAATGAAAATGTTCCTCTCTTATCTTATTTTGTCTTTCCTTTCAATTATGAGTAGCTAATTTCTCTTAGCCTTCTATTGTGAGGATCCATAAAATGAGATGAGGGTTTCTTTTATTTCTTAGTTTTTTTTCTTAATTTTTCTCGATCCTTCTTTGATCTTTATTTTGTCGACTCCGTATTTCCGGTATACGGTAGTATGCTTTGGATCTCATATTTAAGTAGCCGAGAGGCTCGTGAATGTGAAAGAACACTCAAAGAAGGAAGGAGTTGAACGCAACCCTAGAGATAGGATGACGTAAATCTTCCGGATTGGAGTCAAATCTAATTGTGCGGGTCACCTCGATAATGCGGCTTTAGGCCTTTTTGACTTGAAAGAGATTTCGGTCAAAACGACTATAAGTCAGGGGATTTAATGCTCTTGCGAGATTATTTCCTAATATCGGATCCATCAGGGTCGAGTATGATTTGCAAATTTAAAACTATGCCTTTTCATCCCTCTCATTTCGTTTTATGGTGAATCTTCGATCGAATTCTATCTTTTTATTATAAGTTTTTTTCATCTAAAAATTATCTTTTATTTTACTACTAAAAGTTCTCAAATCCCAACAGTTTTCCGGTAGGATAATAGTTCAAGCGTGAGTAGCAGTACTTTACCACCCCGAGTTTAAATACTACCTTGATACTTCGATTCGACAGGTACACTTGCCTGTCTGGGTTTTAGCCCATCATGTTTTTGGCACCGTTGCCGGGGATAATTTTTCGTCAATATTTTGAAAACGCTTTAGCTATTACTTCTGCAAAAATCAAAAAAAAATTCTTTCTCATATTCAATTTTGTTTTATTTCCTTTCTTTTCTTCTCTCCATTCTCATTTTTTTTAGTACATGACCCGCACGAATACGTCGCTACTTGTGGATTTGGACCCAGAAATCGAACGCTCCTTTCGGAGAGAACTACGACTCGGTGCTTCCACTTCTCAAACAGCGGTTGAGGATTCCTACGGTGATTGTAATTTTAATTCTGAAATGGGAGATCCCAACCCAGGAATGGCTCAACAAAGGACCATGTCTGATTATGCTCGACCCAACCTGGAGGGAACATAAACAAGTATTGTTCGACCTGCAATTGCGAACAATAACTTCTAGCTTAAGCCTAACATCATTCAAATGGTGCAGCAATATGTACAGTTCGATGGATTATAAGATGAAGATCTGAACTTACATATTGCTAGTTTTCTTAAAATCTGTGACACCTTTAAAATTAATCGTGTTTGAGACGATGCGATTAGGCAAAGACTTTTCCATTTCTCCTTAAGAACAAAAGCCAAACAGTGGTTGAGTTCTCTTCCAAGAGGATCAATCACTACTTGGAACATTCTAGTTGATAAATTTCTTGCAAGATATTCCCCGCCCCCCCCCCCCCCGCCAAAACTGCTAAATTAAGAAATGATATAACTTATTATTTTCAAATTGCTTCTGAGACCCTCTATGACACTTAGGAGAGGTTCAAAGAACTTTTGAGAAGATGCCCACATCATTCACTGCCTGTATGGTTATAGGTTCAGACATTTTATAATGGGCTAAATCAAGAAACTAAGCAAATGATAGATGCCGCTTCCGCTGGTTCTTTGGACCGCAAAACTTTGGAAGCCGCTCTTGAGCTTATCAAGGACATGGCAATGAACACCTATCAGTGGAATTCATCTAGGACTCGACCATCTAAACCTACAGGTATTTATGAAGTGGATTCACTGTCACAACTGGCGCTGCAAGTGGTGATGCTGAACAAGAAGATTTCGGAGATGACTGCTACCTCCGCCGCTAAGGTATTTGAAAATATGAAAGCTGATGCTGCTGCCGAGCAGGTGGATTATCTAGGGAAAATACCCAGGCCTGCTCAAAATAATTATGCCAATAATTTTTCTGCTTTTCCTAATTTTTCTGCACCTCCTTATTTTAATTCTTCTTCGAACACCTATCACCCTGGATGGCATAACCATCCTAATTTTTCTTGGAGTAATAATGCTAATGTCGTACGCCCACCACACAATTTTACACCACCACCACCACAACAAAACCAAAACTTTCAAAAACCTTCCACTTTGGAAGAGATCCTTTCTAAATATATAAGCTCGAACGAAGCTAATATTAGAAGTCTAACTGGGTCCGTGAAAAGTTTAGAAAACCAGGTCGGGCAACTTGCCAAGGCTTTTTTCGAGAGACCACCTGGAACTCTTCCCTAAAACACAGAATCTAACACAAGGGAGCACGCAAATGCGATTTCCCTTTGGAGCGGTAAGGTTATTAACGAGCCCACCACAAGGGAAGAGCCAAAGGTGATTGTCCCTCCTACAGCGGAAATAATTATCCCCACGGAAAATGATAAATGAACTTTTTGAAATGAAAAATCTACTTTTGATAAAGAAAAAGATATTTCTGTTCTATTTTATTTTGGAAAAGAAAATGATGACGTTCAAAATGATGCTCCGGTTGTTATAAAGGAATTTTCGCCACCTCCTTATCCGGCTCGACTTAGGAAAGAAAAACTAGACGATTAGTACCAACGCTTCCTAGAAATGTTCAAACAAATTCATATTAATTTGCCATTTCATGAAGCGATTAGTCAAATGCCTAAGTATGCAAAATATCTTAAGGATTTATTAACGAACAAGAAGAAATTAGAAAATTTATCGCATGTAACCTTAAATGAAGAATGCTCAGCAGTCGTTAAAAACTCTAATCTTCATAAAAAGATAAACGATCAGAGAAGTTTTTCCATTTCTTGCGTTTTTGGTGATCTATTTGTTAAACATGCGTTAGCGGATCTAGGAGCGAGCATCAATTTGATGCCCTTTTCTTTATTCAAAAAGCTAGGATTGGGCACTCTTAGCCCTACAAGAATGAGTATTAAGTTAGCTTATAGGTCAATTAAGTATCCTTTAGGTATCATTGAGGACGTGATAGTAAAGGTCGACAAATTCATCTTCCCGGTGGATTTTGTCATTCTCGATATTGAAGAGGACGTCGAGGTCCCTCTTATCCTTGGTCGACCCTTCAAAGCCACCTGTCGAGCGGTAATCGATGTTAGTAACAGAAAGTTGTTTTTGCGTGTGGGAGAAGATGAGTTCACATTTTCTATCAATCAATTAATGAAAAACTCTTTAAAAAATGATGATTCATACTTCTTTCTTGATGTTTTAAATGAAGATTCTTCACTTTCTCTTTCTAACATCTCCTCAAATTAATTTTCCTCTTCTTCTCTGAGATTTCTTCATATGATTTTGAAAACACGGTTATGTCATTACAAGTAAATTTTGAAAATGATTCAAGCTTTGGTAGAAAAAAGTATGAAAATCTTATTTTTAAAAAAGAAAAGAATTTGAAAAACTCTTATGATGAACCGCTCCATCTTTATTTAAAACCACTCTCTGACTATATAAAGTATGTCTTTCTTGAAAAAATTCTAAATTTCCCATTATAATCTCGGTCTATCTTTCTCAATCTGAAAACGATCAGTTGATCGAAGTACTACAAAAGCATTGCCGAGCTATAGCGTGGCAAATTTCTGACATTTCTGGCATAAGCCCTTCTTTTTGTACTCATAAAATATTTTTTGAAAATAATCCTAAGGGTGTAGTCCAACCACAATGTCGTCTTAATCCGAATATAAAAGTGGTTTTGAAGGAAGAGGTGCTTAAGTTATTAGATGCGGGGATAACTTATCCTATTTTCGATAGTTAGTGGATAAGTCCGGTCAAGGTTGTTCCTAAGAAGGGTTGGATCACGGTAGTAACAAATGAAAATAACGATTTAATTCCAACTAGGACGGTAACGGGATGGAGGATGTGTATCGATTACCGTAAATTAAATGATGTCACTAGTAAAGATCACTTCCCCCTTCCCTTTATCGATCAAATTTTAGAACGTTTATCCGGGCACAGTTTTTATGGCTTCCTCGACGGTTTCTCGGGGTATTTTCAAATCCCTATCGCACCCGAGGACCAAGAGAAGACAACATTCACTTGCCCCTTCAGAACTTTTGCTTATTGTAGAATGCCTTTCGGGTTATGCAATGCACCCGCTACCTTTCAGCGATGTATGCTAAATACGTAGAAAATATTATGGAAGTATTTATGCACGATTTTTCTGTTTTTGGCGACTCCTTTGACTTATGTTTAGAAAATTTGGAAAAAGTTTTACAACGTTGCGAAGAAACCAACTTAGTTTTAAATTGGGAGAAGTGACACTTTATGGTACGTGAAGGCTTAGTCCTTTGCCATAAAATTTCCGCTAAGGGAATTGAAGTAGACAAGGCAAAAATTGAAGTAATTAAAAAGTTACCGTCACCTACAAATATTAAAGCGATTAGAAGTTTTTTTGGGCACGCGGGTTTGTATCGACGATTCATTAAATACTTTTCAGAAATTAATAAGCCTCTCACCCACCTTCTCGAAAAAGAAACTCCTTTCATTTTTGATGAATCTTGTCTCGCTGCATTTGAATTAATTAAATCCAAACTTATAAATGCTCCTATTATGATCGCCCCAGTTTGGGATTTACCATTCGAAATAATGTGTGATGCGAGTAATCATGCGGTAGGTGCGGTTCTAGGACAACGAATTGCTAAGAATTTTCATCCAATTTTCTATGCTAGTAAAACTCTAACTCTTGCTCAAGAAAATTACACCACGACGGAGAAAGAACTCTTAGCTGTTATTTTTGCTTTTGATAAATTCCGATTGTACGTTACTCTAGCTAAAGTTATTGTTTTTACGGATCATTCCGCTTTGAAGTACCTCATTTCTAAACCGGATGCCAAGCCGCATCTTATTCGCTTGATTCTCTTACATCAAGAATTCGACTTGGAGATTCGGGATAAGAAAGGAGAAGAAAACCTAGCAGCTGATCATCTTTCTCATCTTGAAAACCCAAACTTGATATTTTAAATGAAAATTTTATTAATGACTTTTTTCTGGATGATCGAATTTTAAACATTTCTTCTTCTACCCCCTGGTTTGCCGATCAGGCTAATTATCTTGTTTGTCGGGTCCTTCCAAAAGAATACTCTTCTCACCCAAAGAAGAAATTCTTTTCGGAGTTGAAGTATTATTTTTGGGAGGACCCCTTTCTATTTTGCATTTGTGCGGATCTGGTGGTTAGAAGATTTGTTTCCCGGGAAGAAGGAAAACAAATTTTTAGCATGTTCATGAAGGTCTGACTGGAGGACATTTTCAAGCAAACCGCACCGCCGATAAAGTGCTTAGTGCTGGCTTTTACTAGCCAAGCATATTTAAAGATGCGCAACTGTTTGTGAGTGGGTGTGATCGTGCCAATGGACTGGAAACTTATCTTATAAAAATGAAATGGAACAAAATTATTTTCTGGAATGCAAAGTTTTTGATTTATGGGGCATTTACATTGTAGGCCCGTTTCCCTCAAGTTTAGGAAATAAATATATTCTAGTCGCAGCAGATTATGTTTCCAGGTGGGCAGAGGCCCAAGCTTTTCCAAGTAATGATGCTCGCGTCGTAGTTTCCTTTCTTAAATTTTTTTTTTCTCGTTTTGGTTTTCCTCGAGCGATCGTTAGTGATAGGGGAAGTCATTTTTGCAATGCTCAACTCGCTAAAGCTTTAACTAAATATGGCGTTACGTATAAACTATCAACTGCTTATCACCCCCAAACTAACCGTCAGGTCGAGGTAGTCAATCGAGAGCTTAAACGAATTTTGGAAAAAAACCATTTCTACTTCTCGTAAGGATTGGTCTTTAAAGTTAGACGATGCTCTTTGGGCTATCAGACAGCAAACAAGACCACTATTAGTTGTACTCCTTTCCGACTAGTCTACGAAAAATCATGTCATCTCCAGGTAGAAGTAGAGAACCGTGTGTATTGGGCATTAAAGTTTTTTTAATTTCGATCCGCACTCGATCGGTGAGCATAGAAAACCCCAACTAAATGAGCTTGACGAGTGGCGAACATATGCTTATGAAAATAATAAAATTTATAAAGAACGCACGGAACTTTATCACGATAAGAACTTGCGCCATCCTAAAACATTTAAACATGCCGATCACGTTCTTCTTTTCAATTCTTGCCTACGTCTTTTTCCTGGCAAACTTAAATCTAGATGGTCTTGACCGTTAACGGTCAAGGAGGTTTATTCTTATGGAACTGTATTGCTTTCGCACCCCAATAAGGGTGATTTTAAAGTGAATGGGCGTAGACTTAAACTTTATTTTTCAAATGATTCTGTGTCTCCTGCAATGAAGGATCTTGTCTTGGACTCTTAAATATTTATCTTGTTGTGGAATATTTTAATTTTATTTTTGGACTTATTCTTATTATTATCATGAAACTTTTAATTAGTATTCGGACTTTTTACTGTAAAATAAAGACATTCTTGGGAGCCTGCCCAAGTATTTTCTGCTTTTTATATTTTGCTCTTCCTCCCGGTGGCTCAAGTACAAGTTCGTGATCGTCGCTCCAACGTTGATGATCAAGTACGTTAAAAAGCAAGCATGGTGGAGAAACATCCGCCTTCATTTCACAAACCCGGGGAAGTCCTGTTTCTTTTAATTTACTTTACTGTATTTTATTTTTCTCTCCTTCTCAGTCTCCTTCTCTTTCTCATTTTTTGTTTCCTTCATTGAGGACAATGAAGAATCTTAGCATGGGGGAGGGTTTAGTTAGTTTCTTTTTTCTTCCTAAAAAAATGTTTTACAAAAAAAAAATTAAATTCCCAAAAAATTAGTATAGTTATTCTTAACTTCTTCAAAAGTTCAAAAAATTATAAAATACAAAACCCAAAAAATAAGAAAATCCAAAATCCAAAAAAAAAACAGAAATGCTAAAATCTATTTGAAAATCAAAATCAAAAATTATTTTCTATCTTTATTTTTATGTTTGTTCTAGTTATGTGTATGCCCGTTCGGTTCCTTAGTTCTATTTATATTTCTTTGAAATGGTTTTCTAAACTTATCATTTTAACATAGCTTAGTATTACTAGTTTCTTGTTCTTAAATATAGGCATCCGTTTTTTACGTTATAAGTTAGCAATTTTTAGTTATGTCTTTTTATTCGGTTAGTTGCTTACGAATGGTTGCTAGGTAATGTTAGATCTTTTTCATTTGTGGGGTAGTCTTTCTTTGTGTCTAGAACTTGTCCCTAGCTACTCTCGAAACATTTCGTCGTTTTTACGTACTTTAGAAATGATTTAGGCCACCCTTTGACTAGTTTGAGCTTTTCTTTCCCACCAACAAATTTACCATTGCAAAACAATATTTGGCCCTTTTTCCATATTTCTTTGTTTTTAGCTCAACCTTTCATTTCATTATTTTCATCAAAGCCAAAATGCTTTTCCTATTTTTCACACTAAAAATTTGAGCTTAAAAATCATTTTTGTGAAGGGGTTTTATCTTTGAAATGAAAAGGAAATTTTCAAGACTATTTTTGGAGCTCTTTCCTATGAAAAATGTTAGTATCAAAATGTTATCAAATCAAAAAAAAATGTAATAAAAACAAACAAAAAAAAAGAGATAAAGTTTATTTGTTTTGGCCAATATA
The DNA here is from genome assembly GCA_039513925.1 of Platanthera zijinensis. Lineage (NCBI taxonomy): Eukaryota > Viridiplantae > Streptophyta > Magnoliopsida > Asparagales > Orchidaceae > Platanthera > Platanthera zijinensis. The sequence goes on from CM077078.1 coordinate 180,435,271, forward strand.
TTCAAAAGAAAAAATTTCATGCCCTACTTTTGTAGTTTGAATTGGAGAAATGACTTGCTTGTCATTTTTCATATTTTATCATTTTTATGTTTATTTTGAGCTCTCTCTTGGTTTAGTGTGTTTTAACCATCACGTTTATCCTTGAATTTAAATTCCTAATTATTTACCTAAGCCAAGTCTTAACGCCTATTTAAAGTCATATTAATCTTTAGAACTTAAATTCACGTAGTGGAGAAAGTGTGAACAGACAAGCCTATGACCACCATCATTGATGGATTTCTTTAGAGGTTACCATGAGGTGTTTTAGGGTTAATTTTTATCTAGTAAGCTATTAGTTCGTTAATGCGCCATTTATTTAGAACCTCTACTTTTGTTTTTCTTATTTTCATTTATTTTAGATGCCTTGTTTTAGGGATTTCAAAATTTGTAATTCTTCTTTATGTTTTAATGAAATTTTTAGGTCTCCACTTTCAAGTTTTCTATTGTGCACTTCTCACCCCACCTGTTATAGCATAAAAATTAGGATAGTTTAATTTTTCATGTTTTGGTTTTCTTAATCTATGAAACCTAAATTTTCTTTGTTTTCTTTTATTTCATCTTCCCTAGTTTTCAATTTCATTTGCTTGAGGGCAAGCAAATACTCTAGCATGAGGGAAGTTGATGACTACTTTTAGTCATCGTTTTTGGGGTAATTTAGTTGCCCAAATTCCTAAATTTATTTATAATTTTGATTATTTTATGTCTGTTTTGTTTTATTTCTCGTTTAATGTCTTTTATGTTATGATATTATAATTTCTAACTTTATTATGCGTTTTGTTCTTATTATTTTATGTTTTGTTATGTTATGTTTAGTTTAGTTTTAATGTTTAATATGTTTGTTGTTTATTTTTATGTTTTGTTAAATGTCTTATTATTGTTATGTTTAGTCTTATTAAATTATATTATATTATGTGATGCATAGTTTTATTTGTTATAATGATCAATGTTAATAAATAATATTATGTGTCTAATGTTTATTTGGTCTTGTTTTTTTATAGGTTGAAGTCCTCTTGACAAATGCAGTCCTTGATGTATTGGTGCAGCTCCTACCCGAGCTCAAGTCCAACATACATGCAGCCCCTACCCGAGTTCATGCCCAACATGCATGAAGCCCTCATAATCAAGCCAATATGGAGCAGCCCGACCACTTATGGTGCAGCACACATCATGATGAAGCCCCCTATAAGTTACCCGAGATTTTTGAGCAGCCCGAGACCACCTAGCTGCTCCATTTCATCCTACCCGAGCCCACTACAAAGCCCATTTAATCCATGCATTGGCCGGCCACACTCTTCTTCCACCATCCTCTCTCTCCCTCATCATTTATTTCATGCATGCATCTCCACATACACATGACCGGCCACCTCATGTCCCTCTCTCTCCCCTTTATTATTTTCTCCCCTTTTTATTTCTTATTCATTCCGCTTATCTATTTTATATTTTTTTAATTCATTTTCTTAAACACCATACAATGCATCCATCATACCCTCTCTCTCCCTTCATTTAATTCATGCATGAACCTTCTCCAAAGCCTATGGCCGGCCGCCCTTCATGTCCCCTTCATTTCCTATAATCTAGAAGCTTCTCCATCTCCTATAAAAGCCACCCCATCCCTCAAGCCAAAGTGTTAATTTTTTGGGAAGTGAAGTTTTAAGTTAAATTTGAGTGTTGAGTTGGAGAGTGGAGAGTGCTTGTGAGTTGTTATTTTTAGTTTCATTATTGTTATAGCTTTTTCATTATTGCAAGTTTTATTCATAATATAGTCTTGTCTTTTCAATATTTTGTATACTCTTCCCTATTTGCAAGTAATGAAAATGTTCCTCTCTTATCTTATTTTGTATTTCTTTTCAATTATGAGTAGCTAATTTCTCTTTGCCTTCGATCGTTAGGATCCATAAAATAAGATGAGGGTTTCTTTTATTTCTTAGTTTTATTTTTGCTTAATTTTACTCGTTCCTTCTTTGATCTTTATTTTGTCGACTCCTTATTTCAAGTATACGGTAGTAGGCTTTAGATCTCATATTTAAGTAGCCGAGAGGCTCGTGAATGTGAAAGATCACTCAAATAAGGAAGGAGTTGAACGCAACCCTAGAGATAGGATGACGTAAATCTTCCGGATTAGAGTCAAATCCAATAGTGCGGGTCACCTCGATAATGCGGATTAAGGCCTTTTTGACTTGAAATAGATTTCGGTCAAAATGTCTATAAGTTAGGGGATTTAATGCTCTAGCGAGCTTATTTCCTAATATCGGATCCGTCACAGTCGAGTATGTTTTGCAAATTTAAAACTATGCCTTGTCATCCCTCTCATTTCGTTTTATGACGAATCTTCGATCGAATAATATCTTTTTATTATAAGATTTTTTTCGTCTAAAAATTATCTTTTATTTTCCTTTTAAAAGTTCTCAAATCCCAACAGTTTTCCGGTAGGATAATAGTTCAAGCGTGAGTAGCAGTACTTGACAACCCCGCGTTTAAATACAACCTTGATACTACGATTCGACAGGTACACTTGCTTGTTCGGGTTTTAGCCCATCCTCCAGCCGCTCTTTCTTATAAAAGTTTTCGATCTCTAACTCTATCCCTCTGAGCTCTATCCTTTTGAAATTATTAGCTGCTCGGGCTTGCAAACTTGTTGGTAGGACTCGGAGGTTACATGAGAAAACCAGATACCTGGTTGACCAATCCGTGACCTTATTCGGAAGGTTTACTACTTTCAGCCCTTTGCAGCCAAAGTAGATGATACTGCGGAAGATTTTATTTTCTTTTTTACCCTCCTTGATCGATCGAGCTATGAAGCAGTTCCTGAAGTTGTTCATTGTAAACTTTACCTGCTCCGATCGCAAATAGATCAGAAAGCTCATTATTGCACCTATTGTATTTGGAGGAAGTTGACTAAGGACAACTCTATAAAAATCCATAATCTCTACGAGTTCGATGAACGGCAGGAATGAAAAGCCGTAATCGAAGTGATCGATGGGGATAATCACCATATTGTTCCCAACAGAGTTTAACCCCTCTTCCGCGGCTGGTAACCATACGACTACGGAGTCATCATGCATATGCTTCTGCACAAATAGTATGAGCTCACTCTCGGTTAAAGAGGAGGCTCTGAACTCAGACCGGAGGAAGAAAACTGAAGCATTAGATAGCACGGATACCATATTTCTTATCTGCCTAAAGTAAAAAAGCTTGAATTTTATTACAAAGAGGAAGTTTTCAGTACTATTTATAGAGAAAGTCATATTCAGAGAAGCACAAAATTCTAAGCACATAGTCGGCAAACCGCGCGGATATACCGCGCTGTATATAAAGTAATATAAGGTCGGGCGGTTAAAGAGCATGATACCATCGAGTTCAAAAAAATATATAGAAACTATTTCTCTTTTCCATCCTTCTCCCTCTCCTCACGACATCTTTACTCATTGCGATCTGGAAGATCCCGACCAATGTGAGCCATCAGGTCACCCGCATGAAGAATCATGGAGATCGCAGCAGAAAGATGGTGAAGCACAGTGTGATGGTGCCGATGAATCCTTGCGGTATCGCGGCCCACGCAGCCAAGATAAAAACCTGTTTCCATGGAGGTCTCTTGTCTGGACGATCGCACGAGTGAAGCCGCTTGATTCATCGACAAATTGCTTTCATTCTGAACCATACCATCAACCCTTTTACTTTTGGAGCTAGCGTTTCTAGACCAATCCCGCATTTTGCTCTCTTCCTGGTCACATCGGCTTCGATAATGGGCAACGTCGTCCAGTAGCCGCTTTTGTCGTTGATCTTGATCTTTCAGCTCTCTCTCGTGTGCTGCATCTTGGGCGATCAATTGTTCCTTCCCGCATCTCGTCTCTTCTTGGGAAGTTCTAGCCTCTCCTAAAGCACGACAACTTCTTTGCGAGCCGAGTTCGCCTCTGCAGCCAATTTCTCCACCATCAGCTTTAGTACACCTTTCTCTTCCTCCGCGGATTGAATCTTTTCCTCTAACCGCGGGAGTTTACGGCAAAGCTCATCAGAAGACCTCTGCTCCTCGTCAGGTAGGGACGAGGAATTCACAATGATAATCGCCAAGCTCGCATCGTTTGTCACTGAAACAACAATACAACAAACGGTTAAAAGAAGAATCATCGATGAATAGAACGGATATTGAAGTGTCGATACTTTGAGGCAGAGGATCGAATTCAAGTTTTTCTCCCACTGTCATCAACTCACGGGTAGAGAATGGTTGTCGTCGCACGTTCTCCGGATAAATCCTTTTTATCTGAGCTATCCATAGTCGCGCGGACTTAATTCTTCCTGCCTCGTATACCTCCTTTGTCATTGAAATTTCCCTACCTCTGGAGATCAAGCGAACAGGGTGTTTTTTCCACAGTACCTTCTTGGAGAGGTTTTTCTTACCCGGAGAGGATAAAAATTTACCTGTCCGAGGCGCTTTAGTTTCTTCTGCCTGCTCGAGTATATCCGGATTTGTCTTGTTAGTAAGGTCGAACCCAGCGGACAGAAGTGCCTTCTAAACAGCAAGCCTCTCCTAGAGTTCGATGACGGGTTTGGTAATTGGGGCCCCACCACTCGGTACGACCATGCCGCTAAGAATTTCTTCCATCCCCTGTAAATAATCAGCATTAGCAGAGAGGTCAAGCGCCAGAGAATCTTCATTCGCGGTAAGAAATTTCTCTAGCTTGACCAATGCGGTTACCTCTCGCGACTGTTCGATCTCTTTCCGCGAATCAGCAGGTATCTCACCCTCCTCAGAAATCATAGAAAGAGGGGCAGCGACAACTTTGAGAGAAGATGAATTTTTGTTATCTCTTACCTTTTGGCGAAGTTTCTTCTCTACCCGCTCCTCGGTGGTCGGCCCGGATCGGCGTTTTCGTTTTTCCGGAGAGAGCTCGGTGATCCCTAACTTGAGTATTCAATTTGTCCGCCGCGATCAAAGCGGCCTTCATGGCTCTTGTACAACCTCGGGCTCTCAGGCGACAGGGCCTAGGCGAGAGGGCCCAGGCAATGAGAGCCAGGCGATAGGTGTTAGGCGAGACGGCCCAAGTGCCATGTGGCAGGAGAATGGCGAGTGAGTGCCGAGAGGGGAGGCATTCCCAACGAGTGGCCAGTTCGCCACGCGAGAGGACTCCAGGGGTTGAGCTCTCGCCAAAAGGCGGTCTTCTCGTCAGGCGAGAGGACACCATAGGGGAGTTCTCGTTAGGTGCCTTTTTAGTTCAAGGCCGGTTAAGATAGGGCTGGGCCCACCTTTTGGGACCCAGGGGTGTTTGACTCTTTTACCCTGGGTGGTCTGCATTTAGCCCTTTAGAACAGTGGAGTTTTGTGGAGTTTTGCTGTTGGCAGACCTAGCCAAGGGTATTCTGGTAATTTCAGGATGGTTTAAGTGGGTTATTTGCAGTCCCAGTTCAGAAGCCTATAAATAGACCAGTAAGGTGCCTTAGAGGAGGAAGCTCTCTCGACTCTTTTCACTTATTCTAAGACACCTAGCTCAGCATTTGCTAGGGAGGGGGAGAACTTTAGTCTCTTCCGGGTACGAGGTGGGACCTCCCCGCTGAAGCCCCGGGTCTAGTTATTGGCCATGAGTGTGATCTTAAGGGAGTAAGCGTGAGCTGCCTCTTTAGTTCTAAGCTTTAGGAGGAATCGACCTTGTTGGTTCCAACATTTTTGGTGCGGTGAGCGTGGATCAGCAGCTTGTGCGGAAGAATATATGGTTACCTCTTGGCGGGAGATATAGGAGGAGAAGATGTGGGGTCCCCATGCAAGGGGGGGGTACGTCGGGAGGGCAGAGTTCATGACATCCACCGGCGGGATCATGGACATGCTGAAGCAGATCGCATAGAGATAGGAGTGCGAGAACCCCCCCCCCCCCCCCGCCCCTTGCACCAAATGCCGGGCCTTGCGCACCACGAGGGGGCCGACCCAGCAAGGGTAGGCGAGGATGCACCCGGGAGGCGACTGGGAAAGTAAGTGCTGGCGGAAGGGAGTCGGCGAGAGGTAGAAGGAAGGGAGCTTTTCCCCGGCCCGGCGAGTGCCATCTCGCCCGCGGGGCTAGTCGCGCGAGTGGATATGGCGAGACCACCACGAGAGGGTCCCCTTTTTGCGAGTTGGTCCTCTCGGCACCCGTTCCAGAGGGATTCTGCGAGCCGGAGATGACCTACTATGTGGGGGAAGGATTATCCCCTCCAACATCTGCAATGGTTTGAAGATGTGGTCTCCATAAGACCAATGACAGACGCCTTCAAGTGTCGCCTCTTCACCATCACTTTGAAGGACAAGGCAAGGGACTGGTTCCATCAGCTCCCGGTAGGATCGATTTATTTCTCTGAAGACCTGAGAAGAAGTTTCCAGTTGCGCTTCTCGACCTCAAAGAAGAGGAAGAAGAATCCAGAGTCTATCTTTTTGATCAAGCAGAAGGCGGACGAGTCCTTGGCTCAGTACGTGGATCGCTTCCAGGAGAAGATTCTGAACATCCAGGAGGTGCCTGGTTTCTCCCTCCAGATGGCCTTCACCGTGGGGTTGAAGGAAGGCTTCTTCAAGATGAGCCTAACCCGGAAGGCACTATTGTCCTTTGAGGGGTTGATGGAAAAGGCAGCGAAGGAGATAGCCATGGAGGCAGCGAACCCGGTATTTTCTAAGAAGTTGGAAAGGTTGACGGAGGTGAAGCAGAGAGAGCCAGGAGGAATGAGGCAGCAAGAGGGAAGGAGAAGGGAGGAGCCAAGAGGGCCCGCGCACCCGGAGTTGGGCTGGCGGACCCCGGGAGGTCCAGTTCTGAGACAAGGAAAAGGTCCTCCTCAGGGGGGGAGAAACTATTATCCGGGACCAGGGAGGTTTCATCCGCTAGGGTTGGGTCATGGTCCGAGGCCACTCCCACCCCCGCCTCAGCAAGCTATGGCCATTGGCCGAGGGAGACGAAGAGGAAGAAAGCATGCGACAGCAGGAGTGGGGAGGAGGAGGAACCCCCAAGAAGGGAGATGTGGGGGAGGAGTTTTGCCATACTGTGACTTCCATGAGGAGGAGGGTCATGCGATGGCCACTTGTCCGGAGTTCTTTGAGTTGAAGAGGAGAAAGAGGAGAGAAGACCCCGAGCAGACCCGTTGACAAGGCTCTCATCAAGCTGGCAGGGCTGTTGGCTCACTCGGTGGTTGGAGGAGAAAGAAAAGTGGAGACACCGAGCAGACCCGCCGACCAGGCTCTCATCAAGCTAGCAAGGCTGTAGGCTCACTCGGTGGTTAGAGGTGAAAGATGAGAGGAGTCCCCGAGCAGACCCGCTGACAGGGCTCTCATCAGGCTGGCAGGGCTATAGGCTGACTCGGTGGTATGAGGAGAAAGAGGAGTGGAGACCGCGAGCAGACCCGCTAACAAGGGTCTCATCAAGCTTGTAGGGCTGTAGGATCACTCAGTGGTTGGAGGAGAAAGAGGAGAGGAGACCCCGAGCAGACCCGCTGACCAGGCTCTCATCAAGCTGGCAGGGCTGTACGCTTTCTCGGTTATTGGAGGAGAAAGAGGAGAGGAGAACCCGAGCAGACCCGCTGACAAGGCTCTCATCAAGCTGGCAGGGTTGTAGGCTCACTCGGTGGTTGGAGGAGAAAGAGGAGAGGAGACCCTGAGAAGACTCGCTGACCAGACTCTCATCAAGCTGGCAGGGCTGTAGGCTCACTCGGTGGTTGGAGGACAAAGAGGAGAGGAGACCCCGAGCAGACCTGTTGACCAGGCTCTCATCAAGCTGGCAGGGCTCTAGGCTCACTCGGTGGTTGGAGGAGAAAGAGGAGAGGAGACCCCGAGCAGACCCGCTGACCAGGCTCTCATCAAGCTGGCAGGGCTGTAGGCTCACTCGGTGGTTGGAGGAGAAGGAGGAGAGGAGACCCCGAGCAGACCCGCGGACCAGGCTCTCATCAAGCTGGCAGGGCTGTAGGCTCACTCGGTTGTTGGAAGAGAAAGAGAAGAGGAGACCCCTAGCAGACCCGCTGAACAAGCTCTCATCAAGCTTGCAGGGCTGTAGGCTCACTCGGTGGTTGGAGGAGAATAACGAAAGAGGAATCAGGTCCTCTTCCACCGAGTGTTTATCTCCTCTCCATCCCCATTAATCCCCTTACTCTGCCAAGCTACGGTTCTTTGTGAACAAGGTTTTGTTTTCATTTCAATGCTTGATATGGACATGGAAGCAGTAATTTTGAAGCAGAAATGTGTCGAACAACTGTAATTTGGGTTGGGTGTTTACCGGAGTCAGGTAACTTGTGTCTTGGTGTAAAAGCTGATGAAACAGAAAAAACACCGACCCTTGACACAATAACAGAAGAGGGGGTACTTCAAGAAAACTCCCTGCATAAAGAAGAAAAAAGAGGGGGGGGGAGTTCACCCTCCAGATCCACTCGCGCCGAGAGGTACCAATAGGCAAGGCGAGAGCGCGGAGCGAGTATCTTCACGCTCGCGAGAGCAACGGGGGTGTGCCAGCTTGCCCCCCGAGTCATGTCGGCTAACAACAATCGGCGAGAGGAGGGACGACCCCCTCTCGCAAATAAAAGAACCTCAAATCTCTCAAGCAGTCCAGGCAAGATTAAAAAAGAAAAGAAAAAGAGGCTAATCCCAGTGATACGCGAGCAAAACATATATTTACATATGAATCACGTATTAATCATATCTATGTTTTTAATACAAAATTACATTCAAAAGGGAGGAGTGTCGGGATTACAACAAAAAAAAGTTGTGCTCAAGGTGCCCTAGTTCTTATCGCTCGCCGACGAGTCCTCATCCTCACCATAGATCTCCGGCACGAGGTCGCGGGCCGTGATATCTTCGCAGTCATCTCTAACGACTCCCATCTCGCGCATCATCTTTAGGATGAGCTCGGCGGTCCGGATGTTAGCTTCTCGGCAAAATCTTCGACCTCGTCATGAGTATAATGAGCGAAGGGAGGTGGAGGAATCTGCGAGCGATAGGTGGAGGCCTCCTTGGGCTGGGCGTTTTCTGTCTTCAACTCTTTTACTTCCGTCTCCAGCGCTTCCACTTGCAAGCGCAACCTCTCCGCCGTCTCATCATCCTGCAAGGAAAGGTCGTTAAAACTAGCGAGAGAGAGGTAAGAAAGCTGGCTTAGTAACAACTAACCACTCTGCCGCTGGCCTTGGCGAGAAGGCTCTTGGCCACCTCCAGCCTCTTCGCGAGATCTCCTGACTTCTCGCGCTCGGCGGCAAGGTTGGCGTCGATTTCTTTCCAGCACCGGGTGTTATATATGAAGCGGCGCGAGAGTAGGTGGGATAGCTCTAGAGTGCGCAACTGAGAGTGTGTCGTCCTCAGGATTAGATCTCGCGTGGTAGCCGCGTCGAGCGCGTCGGGGGTGAGACCTCCATAAAGGCCAAAGCTTTGGGAGAAGGCGTGGGCGGTCGACCAGACCTGCTCCCTCCAGGAGGGGAGGAGGGATTAGATGGAAACCCGGTGTGTTCCCTTATCCCAGATGAGCGAGGGCTCGTTGGCACCGTCAGGGATGGACGGGCCCAAGTTGAAGTTAAGGTTGGCGGATGGTGCCGGGAAGTGAGAAGGAGCCCCCTTGCGAGAGGGAGACTTGGAAGATAGGTGAGAAGAATTAGCAGGCTGTGCGAGAGGGGCCCCCTCCTTAGGAAGCGAGACGGCCCTGTGCGGAGAAGTTAAGGGAGGCGAGTGAGGGGATTGGGATCCTAGAGAGATAGGACTCAAGGATCCCGACGCCGTCGCTGTGTCCGCAGGGACCTTGTCCGCAGGGACCTTGTCCTTCTCAGAGGGGAAGGAGACAACCTTCTTCATCGTCATTTTCAGTTTCTTCGAAGGGCTGAGGAGGGAAGGAGCCGGGTCCTCAGCCGCCCTCTTTCGTAAAGAGGGGGTCAGTGAATCCTTGGCTGCCTCGGCCGCCATGGTGGCAAGAGCCACGTCCCTAGATGGTTTGTTGTTTCTTCTGTAAGAAGGGTGCACCGACACGTTCCTCTCTCTTGGTAAAGGCGAGACGGAATGTCGGGAGGAGAAGTCAGTGAAAGGAAAATACTTAAGGTAAGAAAAAGAAGGGGGGTCGAGCATACCTTCTCCGGGGAACACGGGAAGCCGCGAGCCGAGGCCCCGTCTCAAATATCGGACCTCGAAATTCCTCCCGGCAAGGTACTCGCAGAGAAGCTTGATTCGTACCGCCGACCTGCAGGGTGGCCTAGAAGATTTCTGCGGGCGAGATGGGCGCGAGAGGGACGCCGCCCAGGTTCCCGCGAATGAAGACAAAGCGAGTCAGCCAATGATGATTCTTATTTGGCATCTCGCATACCTTCAAACTCAGCCCAGTGAAGAAGGACACCCCGTCTTGGTTGGCGTGGTAGACGAACATTTTGCGGAAGATGGTGAGACTGAACTCTATCCTCTCTCGCCTCATATAGCACGCGAACGCGACCATAACCGATATCGCGTTAGGGTTCAGTTGGGCGGGCATGATGCCGAAGTATTTAAGAACTTGCTTCACCTCTGGCCAGAGGGGAAGCCTGAGCCCCACCTCGAAGTGCGAGACGGGGAAGGCGAGCTCCCTAGAATAGAAGGTGTTCACGCTCTCACCAACCTTTGGAGGGCGTGACTCAAAGCCCTCCGGCAAGTGCTCGCTCTGGAAGGTCTCATACACGTCCGCAGAGAGGCGACTAGGAGGGAAATTGTGGTCTGTGAACCTCTTCCTGCAACGGCTACGTCCCTTACCCTCCTCTGGTCTTCTTTTCCCCATAAGTACGCGAGACAGAGGGAGAATTGGCAAGTGGAGAATCAGCAAGAGGGAACGAGGAGTAAAGGAGAGGGAGCCGCGGGCCTAAGTCTAGAGAAGTGTGCTTTCATCCCTAGCAACATGGGTATTTATAGCCCTCACTGAAGTGATAGGATAGCGGATAGGGAACTTTACAAGGAAAGGGCAAGAGCTGGTAGGCATTTTTTCTCTCCCTCCGAGCCTCGGGCAGCGGAGTCCTGAGTGGGCCTTCGGCCCAGTTAGGCGGTGGAAGAATATTACCAGAAATTAAAAAAATGACGGATTTAAAAATGCAGCGTAAAGAAATTTGGAGGTTGTCGCAACCATTAAATAAGCAGACAAATTATCAAATCAAGCAGGTCAACAAATTAATAGTTCAATCCCACATAAAGCGGGTGGTAAGTTCGAAGGGGCGCAGAGGGCACGAGACAGACAGAACATTTTATAGCAGGCGAATGAAAGAGTCAAAGAGGCGAGAGGTGAGAAGGCCCGAGCTCTCGTCAGTTCTTGTCCAACCTCCATCGTCCTCCGCGGCCTCTCACGCAGGGAGGGAGGCTAGGGAGGTGGAAGGCGCGAGCCGCCTCAACACCATGGCGGGCGAGACAGAGCTATTGGTCGACGTCGTTCATTATCGCCTGGGGGTCCGTCTGGTTCACCTCAATGTCGGCATCTATCTCAGAAGATAAACTAGTGCATTCCACCTCTAGCCAATCGATCCGATGGTCTGCGGCTTGTTTTCCTTTTTCCAGTGCCTGAATGATGCGTGCGTGCTTCCGCAGCATCTCGGCCACCCGACGCTTAATTTCTAGGGGGTCCACGGGGTCGCCCAGATAATCCTCGATCTCACTTAAAGGAGGAGGAGGCGAAGGGGCTAGTTGCCTAGAGTAATCTTCGATCGGCGAGTCTGCGGCCAGCGAGTCCTCGGCGGGGGCTTCACTCGCACCTATCGATGAGCCCAAAGATAAGACGGCGAGAAGAAGAGAGAAGGTGTCTGAGGTGAGGCCTCTTACCGAATCGGCGAGTGGAGCCCGAAGTGGTAAAAAGATCATCCCTCCTCGCCACAGGAGTGGAGGGAGGAGTGGAAGCTTGGGGTGAGAGGGCCGGGAAAGGAGCTCTGAAACGTTGATACGAATGGTCTCCGGATGATGGGGAGGCGCTGGGATTTTCTTGGTAGAAGTGGCAAGTAAAAGGTGTCGGGTAGATGGAAATCATAACAGGCCTGAAGTTCTTACCTCCTTTCCTTTGAAGAAAGCTGGAGCAGGAGGTACGTGCCCCTCCCGGAGGGAGCGAGAAGGTTCTTCCACCGGGAGGGGAGGATCAGGGACTCTTGCCTTTTTAGGGGGAGACGTGGATGGCGGTAGCGAAGGAGGGGCACGCACAGGGATCTTGTTCAGACCCGCCGTCGTCGCCTTGTTTCGCTGGCGCACGGCCGCAATACTGTCCCGAAAACTTTGGCTGAGAGACATGGGGGCATATGCTGAAAAAAATAGAGGAAAGAGAACGGCCCCTTGCGGGGAGGCAATTTCCATATTTATAGATTAGGCAAGGGGCCCACAAAAAGATTCCCTCAATAAATTCACTGTACCATCACGGGCCTCGGTTGAACTATCTTTTCGAGTTTGTAAACAACCTTGAAAACAGCGGGGATTGTGTACAACCTCGGGCTCCCAGGCGAGAGGGCCCAGGCTAGAGGGCCCAAGCAATGAGAGCCAGTCGAGAGGTGTTAGGCGAGATGGCCCAAGTGCCATGTGGCAGGAGATTGGCGAGTGAGTGCCGGGAGGGGAGGCTTTCCCTAATGAGTGGTCAGTTCGCCACGCGAGAGGACTCCAGGGGTGGAGCTCTCGCCAAGAGGCAGTCCTCTCATCAGGCGAGAGGACCCCATAGCGGAGTTCTCGCCAAGTGCCTTTTTGGTTCAAGTACGGTTCAGATAGGGATGGGCCCACCTTTTGGGCCCCAGGGGTGTTTTACTCTTTTACCTCGGGTGGTCTTCATTTAGCCCTTTAGAACAGTGGAGTTTGGCTATTGGCAGACCTAGCTAAGGGTATTCTGGTAATTTCAGGACGGTTTAAGTGGGTTATTTGCAGTCCTAGTTCAGAAGCCTATAAATAGACCAGTAAGGTGCCTTAGAGGAGGAAGCTCTCTCGACACTTTTCAATTCTTCTAAGGCACCTAGCTCAGCATTGTCTAGGGAGGGGGAGAGCTTTAGTCTCTTCTGGGTACGAGGTGGGACCTCCTGGCTGAAGCCTCCGGTCTAGTTATTGGCCTTGAGTGTGATCCTAAGGGAGTAAGCGTGAGCTGCCTCTTTAGTTCCGAGCTTTAGGAGGAATCGACCTTGTTGGTTCCAACAGCTCTCCCCCGAATTTCAGCAAGAAGATCTTTTTCTAGTATAGAAGACAACCCGTCATCATCTCTGAGAGGAGTGTTTACTGTGATATCGACATAAGGGGTAATAACGGTTTGCGGAGAAATAGGAAGGTCAATCTTGATCCCTCATTTCCCGCTTTCTTCGCTCGGTTTTTCGGTAAGAACAGTCAATTAGGTGGAAACAATAGGCATTTTTTAAATCGACTTTTCCCACGGATTGGAGACCTCCCCAACTTTGGCCGCAGGTTCTCGGACAAGCGGTTTTTTATCCGAACCGGATCTCCTGTACATATCTCCCAACTGGCTTTTCATCGGCATAACGAATAACGAAATATTAACCGCAACTCAAGAATAATCCTTCCCAATGTATATCTGAATCTCTCCCTCCCCTGCGATATTTATAGCTTCAAGACACATTTAAGGCTATACTGGTCTGGCGGGTAAAAGTAACATTTCTGAAATATTCCACTATTCGGAAATGTGCGGGGATCATGTTTACTCGGAAGACCGCTATTAAGATTCTTCCTTGAGATCACTGTCAAATCTTCCCTTTTCGACTTCATAACCGCAAGAAAGTAGTAATCAGCAAGCCGAGTTCCCGTCGGGAGTTCCAGCCCTTCTATTTTTGACTGCGCAACCGCGCTGTTAGAATCTTTGTCCTTTTCCTTCTTTAGCCGTGTATCCCGTCACCGCAGCCCGCTCTCCTATCCCACGGGTAGCCGGTGATTCTAGCGCATGCCCGCTCAGGCAGGACCTCAAGCCTATAAATAGGAATGAATAATACTTTCTAGGCATCGCGAATCGAATCCTCAAGCTCACCGTTTGTGGCAGCGGTCTCGAATCCTTTGCCGAGCGGGTTATTGTCCGATCGGGTCCTCCATGGTAACCGATATAATCGATTTATTCTATGACAACCGAAAAGCCCGTCGCAGGAGTGGTTTTAGCCGCAACGGGCGAACTCTGATGTCTCCTCTGTCAGTGACACCCTTTTATCTCCTTTTCATTTAACCTCCAGTAACCGACAACTCACAGTCTCTCCTTTACTCTTTTCTCTTTCTCGCGGGTTCTTCATCGATAAAGGGACGTTCTTGAAATGAACACGCTTAATGATTTATTATTTTGGAAAGCAATCAGATTACAATAATGTTATTCATATTGCGGCGAGCTGTAGATAAACTATTTGATAAGGTTTCTTAATTGACGAGTTGAAAATTTATATGGTGCGGATAATATCTACATTGCGCGGACTGATGTATGGAGTTCTCCCTTTAACTATAGATTGCATTTAAATAAGAAAAAAGCAGAGCATTGTAGAAGACACATGTTGACCCAAAAATATCCTTTTTGTATTTCGAAAATAAAAGTTACAACTTTCAAGTGTTTAGCGGACTCCAATCTTGAGTCTGCCGCCTTTACAAAAATGATAACAAAAATACATTATGTATCACTCCTCTTCTGCTTTTTCTCTGTAGATTCGTCAGTGTTTTGACCATCAATATCGATTTCAGGGGAGTAGCCCTCCGAGCTGCTTCCACTGCTGCTATCTGAGCTATTGTTGAATGTGCACTCGCTGGGCGAGCTCTTGTCAGCAGAGCCAGAAGTGGATGCGTCAGACTCGGCGGACTGATCTCTACCATGCTAGCTTGAACAAGCATCACCCGCAATAATCTCGGCTTCACCACCTTCTTCTTCTTCTTCTTCCACTTCTTTTTCTTCCTCCTCAGCAATCACATCCTTTCCTTTTACAGTCCGATCCATGGCCACAACCTTCTCCACCAACTCAGGAAAGAGCTGCAGAAAAGGGACACCGTCCAATCCTTCCTTTGCGAAGCCTCCGCAAATAAATCGCTCAATAGCGATCTCAACGGTTTCTTTCAAAAAAGGGAGCATGGCGGCCTGGAAGTTGTCATTCTCCAAGTCATATGCGACCTGCAAAAGACAAAAAAAAGAAACAAACGTCAGTTCGCCGTGGACTTCAAACAGAGAACGCTGCAAAAAACAAAACTTACCGCCTGCTCTTCTTTCTGCATAGCAACTCTCTTCCCTATCCGCTTGTTTCTTTCTTTGACCAACTTCATCTCTTCCAGAAGTTTCTCATTGTGGATGAACAGATCTCTTGTCAAGGAGCAGACAAAATGGTTTTTCATGGCACTGTTCATGCTTGCCTGGGCGACCAGCAGAGGGAGGTCGGCAGGGGCAATTCTCTTCAGGTCTCCCAGGTTACGCTTCCCGTAGAGCGCGGAGATCACAACATGCGCTTGACGGGTGATCTTTGGACTTTTCCATGAAGACATCACGGTTGATTGGAAGACATATTAGTTCTTTCTATGCTTGTGGATCATTGGGTTCCCCCTCAGATCCTTCTGGCGGTTACCAAAGCCTTGCATCGCAAAGCTTTCAGATGAGGAGCAGTACGCCATAGTATCCCCCTCTTCTTTCCTTCTCCTTATGATTTCTTGTTTTATTTCCCTCTGTGTAGGGGTGAGTCCGCTTGGCGTTTGCGGTAGGTTTGTGGGCACAGCCAAGGTCGCTATATGTAAAGAACAAGTGTTAGCGCAACAGGTCGCAACAAATATAAAAATGAGTCAGCTGAAGCTTACTTTCTTCGCGGTTCATGCTATTCAATCTCGCCAGCAGCGGGATGTAATGCTCGATGTCCAACCTGGCTCTTGTGAGAAACTCGACAATGGCGAGCTCCACTGAATCAAGCCGGACGATCTTAAAGACAGTGTCTGCGCGCTCCTGCGGAGAGGTTTGCACAAACCCAAGGTTGCCCTCAAAGATCATAAACCTTGAGGTCCAGTTATGGATCTTGTTAAGCAGACCCATGACCTTCATTCCTCTGTAGTAGAAATAAATCACCCCTTTATATGGGCGGCCTCTTGAAGGTGTTATTAAGCAAGCTGAGAATATTTTTCGAAAAATATTAAGAGAGAATGTGATCTTCTCAGACCGCATATCGGAGAGAAAGCTATAAATTACAGCAACGGTGTTGGGAGCGAGCTAGCCCAGTACCATCCCATAGTGCTCGAATATCCCACAATCTCCCATAGCACTGGGAATTCGAACCCGGTATCAAAGTGGTCGACAGGTATAGCGATCTGGGTCGCTGTTGAAAAGTTTATTCTTTACTCCTGGACGGGCAGGAGGACAAACAAAGTTGAGCCCTCCATTTGTCTCTAAACGAAGGCCTCAAGGTCGGCCTCCTTCAGTGTGCATTTCCTATGATCAGCAGTAAGGAAAGCAAGCGCGGTATCAGTTCTGGCAGACACCATATCTTCAGGCCGCAGGGTCCTCTACTACATCTTCTTTCCTGCATAGAAGAAATAACAGTGCTATATTTATAACAGCTGGGTTTGACAGCATTTCAGCCAGACCGCACAGCATAATCTTCTAGTCCGCAGAGCTCGCATAAAAATCAGTTTTCTCATCTCCAAAAAACACCGCGGACACAGGCTTATGTCCGATTCAGTTCGTAATTTTCTGCTTCCTGTGCACCTGCCAAGCAAAATTTCAAAGCAAAATTTATGCGAACATAAATTGAGTCCGAGCAGCTCCCAATACTTCCCACCTACAGATTAATTCACAAGTTAAATTCATAAAGACGGACGCAACATTAGTCCGCACAGTTCATCACATATCACGGTACAGAATAAATAAACTAGCGCAATTTCACGTCAGAATATGCGGATATCGCATTTAGTCCGCATAAAGACAGCATTCTACATGACATAAGTCACACAACACAAAGAATTGTTTGCATATTATACATAACAGTTCTTCTCGATGACAGACTCATCGATCTCTCCGCTCAGGTTGCATAGGTCGCTCCTGCCGATCCCTTCATAGATAAGCAGCCCGGTCGCTCACCTGGAGTATCTCGCCAAAAATCTGGTAGAAATGGTGATACATGGAGATGCAAGACCTGTGCAGATACGCGGACTCCCGGTCCACCCGGATCAGAGGGATCATCGGCTCTATTGCCGGCCTCAGCTCCTCGTCCGCAACGGGCTGGCTACCCTCTACTGGGGCTGCTGTCTCTCGAGAGACGCTATCTGGCAAACGCGGCCTCTCTTCTGCGACCTCGGCAGCTCGCTTTCCCTTCTATTCCCGTGTCATCGCCCAATATTTACCTATGTAGAAGCGAGCATCGTCGGTAAGTCGCTTCCTCTCCTTGTAAGATCTCTCCAGCGCCCTAGAGATGTTGGCAACCTGATCCTTCAAAGCATTCTCACGCTCTTCCGTCCCTTCTCGTGCTCTGCATCCCTCCTTAACTCCACTCTGATTTCTTTAATTTCATCTCGAAATTCCTTCTCTAATATTACGACTTTGCCTAGGCGGGACTGCTCATCTTTGGCGGACTCATCAAGCGAGACCGCATCAGCTACAACATCCGGCGTGGTCACGATCTCGCCAGTCTCAATAGAGTCCGAAGGAGACTTCCTTCCTGCAACTAAGAAAACCAAGTTCACATTCAAATCCAGTCCGCAGTGGACTCAAAATATTGAGATAAAAGATCACTTTTGGCAAAGGCAACAGCGAGCTGTCGACTAGCGAACACAGGGTGCCTATCCGCTCCGGGTCAAAAGTGCTTAGTAATTTCCTCCACTCGCGGTGAGCTGCAGTTCTCCTCTCAGTCGCCAAGCTCGTTGGGACAACTAAATCGCCAGTTTCTGTGATGATCTTGACTGGCTTCGACTTCCATGGTAGCGATATATAAAGCCACTAGTGCTTAAAGTATCTTGGAACAGGTTGAAGTTTACCTGTCCGCAGCAGTTCAGCAGCAATTTGCCGATCTTCTGCTTCTTTGTCCACCGCGATATTCTTCGAGGCTGCCTCTACTGTCGCCATATGGGTGGCTATCTGCTTCATCTGCTTAGCAATCTTCTCCCTCAGATTTTCTTCTCCCTCTACAGTCGATGAAGAAGGGTGCTTGCCATCCTTGACTCCCAAGATTTAGTCCTCGAGCTGCAACACCTCCAGCAATTCAGTATTTCGTTAGTTGACAGACTGATCGACAAAAGGGAATTATTTCCCTAGATTTGGGTGTCCGGAGTAATGAGGTCGCCCCAGATACTTCTTTTTTGTGCGGCCTTTGTTGCAAGCTTGTAACCTCAGTCCTCACGAAGACATTTTTCTCCTTCCTAGCCCGCAATTTTTTTTGTACCAGCTCAGCCACAGTGGACTTGTCTATCTTCCTCTTCTTCTCAGAGGGGGCCATTTTCTTAGTGGAGTCCGCGACAGCCTTCCCTAAGTCTAGCTGGCTCTCGCGGCCTGTATCGGGGTTTGCAACGACCAATGCTTGTGAAGGCGCGTCTTTCTCAACTTCTTCTCCTACAGGTCGACTATCTTTGTCAGGGTTAATGATTGGCTGCGGGGTGTTCAGTGAAGATACCCCAACTTCAACATTATTGCGGATTGTGTCCGCTGAGTTCACAGATTTCTGGATACTAACAATCTCTTGCGGATTTAGCGTCTTATCCACACTCTTTGATGGTTGTTCTGAGTGAGATATGGGGGCATCCTCAGAGTTTTGTCGCGCAGGAACATCAGTCTGGCAGACTGCTTCTAGAGCAAGCTTTTTACTCTGGGAGCTCTCTTCTACAGAGCGAACTGACGACCCTCCTCGCTTTATCACCTTTTTTTTCATTGGTGTTATTGGTTTTTCATTCTTTGCAGTAAGGCTTATTAAGAACACAACAAGTCTCGCCATGCCGGACTGTAGGGTTGAGACCATAAGAGGTGAGTAGCGACCCGTGGTGATGATAGATTTTGGCAAAAACAGAACCACCGGCGATATTTATAACGCTGACATCATTAATGAAGCTTGCGGACTCGGTAGTTATCTAACATTTTTAAAGTTTTAAGAAACTTAAAAATGTGTAGGGATTATATTAACCCCTCAGTCCTCAACCCTTACAAGATTCTAAGGTCACCTACCTCACCAGCTGTGGACTCAATTTTGCTGTCCGACCATCTCGTCAAAGCCCTGGTATATTTCCAAGTTCAGGTGTGGACTCGATTCTTCAGTCTGACCAATTCGTCCTTATCCAAGAGCGGCTCAGGATCTTCTTTAGGCGGACATAGTTCTCAGTCCGCCCAGGCCGCGGCCCTCCAGCAGGATCGCGCCTTGTAGCATCAGACGGAAGCTTCAACCTACAAGCCACGTTCGTCCCTCCTGCACGGACTGGTGTGTTTTCTTCTTTTTGCTTCCCATCACCGCTGCCCGGCTCTCCTGTACCCTGGGAAGTGGGTTATTTTAGCCTTGCTCGCTTGGGCAGGCCCCCAAACCTATAAATAGGGGGAAGTGGTGCACCCAAAGCACGCTGACTCGAGCCTTGTAGCCTACTTGTTGAAGGCTGCAGACTCGAATCTCAAGCTTTGCGGACTCCAGCTTGCACTGCTCTTGTTCTTTCCCCTTGTTCAACTTGTGACAAACCCTGTAATCAAACTCATTCTAATCAAAGAAAAGATCGTCGCAAGAGAGGCATTCAGGCCGCGGCGGGCGAAGTCTGGTGTTGTCATGGCTCACGGCTCTACTGCTCTTTATCTCTCGTCCGCTCAGTAGATTGCTGCTTGTAGTTTTCCTTTTCCCCTCCTTCCCCAATGCTCGAACCATTAGATGGTGGTGCTCGACTCCCTTTCGCTTTTCGGGCATCAACAGTTATAATATGTAATCTAGCAATTTAATTCCTTTCTTTTTCCACCTAAATAATAAAAATGAAATTATACTTGTACAACTAAGGAAGAAAACTATACAACTAGCCACCTAAGATTATTTAATATACTTAGGATTAGTAACGGTATGCGGCAAGCCTGCCCATACCTTATTCGACACGGGGGAATCTCATAACTTTATCGCAGAGGATTTTGTCAAGGACTTGGACCAGGTCCAACACTTTACGGGAGTCACCAAGAGGGTGTGTCTTCCCAATGGGACGGAGATCCTATCTACTAAAAAATTCCTTCTAGAGGTGAACATCGACGACCTACCATTTGAAGCTCCGACGATGATCTTGAAGATGCCGAACTTTGATCTTGTCTTGGGAATGACATGGCTTACCTGGAACCATGCACGAATTAATTGACTTGCAAGAAAGGTCATGCTGAGATACGGCGATA
The DNA here is from genome assembly GCA_039513925.1 of Platanthera zijinensis. NCBI lineage: Eukaryota > Viridiplantae > Streptophyta > Magnoliopsida > Asparagales > Orchidaceae > Platanthera > Platanthera zijinensis. The sequence continues at coordinate 180,455,522 of CM077078.1, forward strand.
CCTAGGTTTACTTTGAAGGTACTATCCCGGTCTCCTACTATCTAATTTCTTCTATCCAGGCCGTCAAGGCCCACCTGTAGGGGCATGTGGTTTATCTGGTGTTGTTCGAAATTATCTTGGAAAAGACTTCTATCTCCAACATTCTAGTTGTACGGGATTTTACTGTTGTCTTCCCAGAGAAGTTGTCAGGATGCCACTGCACTGTGAGAAAGACTTTCAGATCCATCTAGTGTCGGGGGCTGAGACAGTATCTAGGGCTCCATAATGGATGGCCCCAAAAGAGCTAGTTGAATTCGGGAGTTAACTATAGGAGTTGGTCGAAGCTTGGTTCATTAGACCGAGCTCCTTGCCATGGGGAGCCCCAGTATTGTTTGTGAAGACCAAGGATGGGACTCTCAGACCATGCATTGTCTACATAAGACTGAACAGGCTAATAATACGGACCACGTACCCTTTACCGAGAATAGACGAGCTTTTTGATCATCAAGAGGGAGTTCACTAGTTCTTAAAACTAGATTTGAGGTCGGGATATTATCAGCTCCGGATCGAGGAGGAGGACATCCGGAAGACCGCATTAAGTACCTGGTATGTCCTTTATAAGTTCACGGTGATGCCATTTGGCCTTACTAATGCATCTTCTGCATTAATGAGTCTAATGAACGAAGTATTCAAGGCCTATCTCGATTTCTTCGTAATCTATTTATAGATGATATTCATATCTACTCGAGGATGGAGGAGGAGCATGCACGACACTTGGAATTGACTCTGGAGAAACTCTGGGAGCACAATCTATATGCGATGTTTAGTAAATTCCTGTTCTAGTTGAAAGAAGTGGCCATTCTAGGTCACATATCAGTGGAGCAGGGTTAGTGGTGGATCCGGAAAAGATCCAAGCAATGCGGGATTAGCCACAACGAAAGATGGCATCTGACATACAGAGTTTCCTAGGACTCGCTGGGTACTACCGAAAGTGTGTAGTTTAATTTTCTCGAATTTCCTTCCCCCTTACATCTCTGACGAAGAAGGTTACACCATTTGAATCGACTCCGCAATGCGAGTTTGCCTTTTAGGAGATGAAGGTTCGGCTTACCTCGGCTCCCATCCTTGCCCTCCCGTCTGAGAAGGAAGGATTCCAAGTCTACACTGACACATCCTGCAAGGGAATGGGTGCTGTCCTAATGCAGCATGGACACGTGATAGCCTATGCTTCCCACTAGTTGAAGAAATATGAACAAATCTACCTGGTATAAGATCTGGAGATCGGGGAGTTAATCTTTGCATTGAAGATTTGGCGGTATTACCTCTATGGAGTATGTTGTGAAATCTTCTCTGATCACAAAAATCTCAAATACGTGGACATCCAGAAGGAATTAAACATGCACCAGAGACGATGGGTAGAGTTTCTTTCGAATTATCAGTACACAATGCACTACCACCCAGGGAAGGCGAATGTAGTAGCAGATGCTCATAGAAGGAGAGCACCATAGTGGAAGCCGAACCCCAGCTGATGGCTATGGAGCTGGTTTGGATGTTTGAAGATATGTAGATATCCTTGGTGTCCAAGAAAAATCCCAAATTGTATGAGGAGTATTTAGATTGGATGAGAAATACTAGTGGCATACAAGATCGTATTAGGGACGGCCAAAGATAGGGCGATAAACTAATGTCAATATTCAGAGCTTTGGAGGCAGGCACGGCTGTGGATTACATGTTGAAAGATGGCCTACTATGCTTCAGAGCCAAAGTATATATACCAGTAGGAGGGCCGATTAGAGAAGATATTTTGACCGAGGTGCACACTAGTAGGTACTCATTGCACCCTAGGATCACAAAGATGACGACTGATTTGAAGAGGACCATGTACTGGTCGGGCATGAAGAAGGAGATCACCTACTCTTTGACGCATTGCGAGACTTGACAACTTGTGAAGGATGAATGTAAGAGCCCGATAGGATTGCTGCAACCACTCCCGGTGTCAGAGTGGAAGTTTGATGACATCGCGATCGATTTGTTGGGTCCAATGATCCCAATGTCCCTGATTTGAAGAAGGTCTACTAGACAATGTCATACACAAGTGAGTAACTAATGGTTTCAATAAGTTATTTGTATGCAGGTGATTACTTGTTATAATGATAAGACTTATAGGTTGACACAAGGAAGAATGCAGGAAAGACAAAAATCTTTCTAACTTTAGAGGCGTTGAGTTAAGGCAGTTCACTCAACACAAGATGACATGAAGTGTTGATTAAAGCATGGAAAGTCAAAGCCTATCTATTTCCAAGGCATAAATTTGGCTAAGTACAAAAGCGTTGAGTGAAGGCAGTTCACTCAACGCCTGATAACTCTAATTATTTCGTTATTTTTATATAGATTTTATTTAATAATTAATAAGTTTATAATTATATTTTATAAATTAAGTTTCTAAATCGTTTATTTTCTAATTTCAGGTTATTAGGGGCTGCAAATATTATATTGGAGCTTGCAGGACTGATTAGGAGAAGAAGCTGAGCAATTCTAGAAAAATCGCATTTACACGCCTAAGTCACGGGCGTGATCCTTAGGTCACGGGCATCACAAGTGGCCATGACCCTAACAGAAGTACCAGAAGCCACTGCTACGTCATTTAAAATTACACACCCCCATGTAACGGGCATGTCATCGGGCATTACTAGGACACGAGCATGACCAGTAGCTGGAGCTCCAGATTTCAATTCCATGTCGGATTAATTTTACATGCCCAAGTCACGGGCGTGACCATTAGGTCACGGGCGTGACTCATAAGCATGACATCCAGCTAAGGCGTGCCGCTGCTTTAAGATGCAAGTTTCAGATCCAGGACGTTTCATGCTTACACACCCTAAGTAACGGGCGTGACCTAAGGGCGTGTCCTCTTCAACAAATGCCAAATAAACTCCCGTCGTTTCTTCTTCCCGCCGTTTCCAGTAATAGTAAAGACACCCTGTAACATCTTGTTTCGCACTAGGACCCTCACATGCGTTTTGAGTCAAGAGAATTTACTCAGGCTCGAGAAGCGTCGAGTGAGTCGACTGGACTCGATGAATTGAACATATTTTTACTTAGAATGTTTTCTGGACTCAGGGCATCGAGTGCATTAAGTGCACTCGATGCCATTCGACGAATTATGCTAAGGTATTGAGTGGACTCAGCACCACTCGACGAAATTGGACTTAGAATGTTTTCTGGACTAAGGGCGTCGAGTGTGTTGAGTGCACTCGACGCCATTCGACGAATTATGATGAGGCGTTGAGTGGACTCAGCACCACTTGATGAAATTGGACATAGAATGTTTTCTGGACTTAGGGTGTCGATTGCGTATAGTGCACTTGATGCTATTTGATGAATTTGGTTGAGGAGTTGTGTGGACACAGCACCACTCGACGAAATTGGACTTAGAATGTTTTCTAGACTCTGGGAGTCGAGTGTGAGTGCACTCGACTCTATTTAACGCATTATGCTGAGGCATTTAGTGGACTCAACACCACTCAATGTATTGTACTTAGAACAGATTTTGGAAGTTGAGGCATTGAGTCAGGTCAACGCGACATTGAGTTGTCTCAACGCAACTCAACGCTATTAACATAGGTCTAATCTGGCTGATGTTGGCGTTGAGTGGAGTCAGTGCAACGTTGACTGGTCTCAACACCACTCAACGCTATTTTGGTTGATGTTGGCATTTAGTGAAGTCAACGCGGCGTTGAGTTGTCTCAACGCCACTCAACGCTTTTAACATTGAATTATCCTCATTTTGTTGGCTTTGAGTGGAGTCAACATGACGTTGAGTGGTCTTAATGCCACTCAATGCTTTTAAATTAGAAATATTCTAGATGACTAGGGCATTGAGTGAAGTCAATATGGCGTTGAGTGGACTCTATACCACTCGACGAAATTTGACTTAGAATGTTTTCTGGACTCAAGGCGTTGAGTGCATTGAGTGCACTCAACGCCATCCGACTAATTATGCTGAGTCGTTGAGTGGACTCAGCACCACTCGACGAAATTGGACTTAGAATGTTTTCTTGACTCCGGGCAACGAGTGCGTTGTTTGCACTTGATGCCATTCGATGAATTATACTGAGGAGTTGGGTGGACTCAGCACCACTCGAAGAAATTGGAATTAGAATGTTTACTGGACATAGGGAATCGAGTGCATTGAGTGCACTCAATGTCATTCAATGAAATATGCTGAGGCGTTGAGTGGACTCAACACAACTCAACGTATTGTACTTTGAATAGTTTCTAGAAGTTGAGGCGTTGAGTGAGGTAAACGTGGCATTGAGTGGTCTCAACGCCACTCAACACTTTTAACTTAGGTCTATTATGGCTTATGTTGGCGTTGAGTGAAGTCAACGCGACATGGAGTTGTCTTAACACTACTCAACATTATTCTGATTGATGTTGGCGGTGAGTGAAGTCAATGCGGCGTTGAGTGGTCTCAATACCATTAAACGCTTTTAATTTAGAATTATCCAGATGTTTTTAGCGTTGAGTGGAGTCAACGCGGCGTTGAGTGATCTCAACACCACTCAACGTTTTTTACTTAGAAATGTTTTGGATTACTGGGGCATTGAGTGAAGTCAATGTGGCATTGAGTGGTTTCAACGCCACTCAACGCTTTTTACTTGGAGTGATTTTGAGGCCTGTAGGCATCACGTGCGTTGAGTGCACTCAACGCCACTCGACGATTCATCGAGTAAAGGAGGCACACTCAACGATTTCTACTTAATGGATTTTTGGCTCATGCTGCTTGCTACCATATGCACGGTCTGAATCGGATTTTTGGGATTGGCGCCAAATGACTTAAATTGTATGTGTCTTTTCAAAAGAATATATTTAATGTAATAATATGCGGTCAAATGATAGGGCGACACGTGGCGGGGCAACCTAACTATAATTCTCATAATAAAAAGGAGACTTACGGAAACCCTAGTCGTCACTTCGCCATTTTTGTAGAGCAGTTATCCTTGCCGAACCCGACGGAGAAGGAGATCGCTGGAGTTTGATCTTCTGGAGGAATGTCTTCCCTTCCTCTTCCCCATAAAGAACTACACCAATAGGGAGAAAGATGTCGCCAAGGAGAGTGACGATATCCATGACCGAAAATGCCGAAAATGAGGTGATCTTCCTACCCTCTCCCTTGGTGCTAGATCTGTAGTTATTTTCTAAGAGAGATGTCGACTCAAAAGAGTTTGACTTGTGAGATGAAGATCTCCTAGGTAGAGACCATGCTAGTGCTTGTGCCCTAGATATTTGATGTCTTCAACCTCTCCTTTCTTCTTTGTGAAGATGGTGGACTTGGTTTCGTGAAGAGAAATTTTATATTGAGGGTGAATAAGGAGGAGGAAGTTCTGCATTTAGTTTTAATTAAATGTCTAAAGGAAGAAGATGGACCGATGTCGTTCATCTTGCTTTAAGATGCATGCAGAAATCTATTTTCTTTGTGCAGCGAACTTCAAGGTCGTTTCAAGGTATGTTAAGGATATATATGGGCTTTTAAAAAAACATGAAAGTCATAGACCTTGGAAATACCTTTCCAACGGATGGTTACAGGTTTCATACAAGTCCTGTGTGTTAACCCAGAAATCTGCGATCCCTCCCAAGGTAGCCAGCTCGCAAATCGCGGTCTGCACTAGGAGGTCGTTGCCTGTGAGCCATTCCTTCAAAGGGTGGGCAGACTGACCTTTAAGTCCGCCCAGTCCACACGGCTAGGGCGGTCTGCCGGGTCTGATCGCCAAGGTCGCGCAGTAGCCGCTCGTTCTGTAGGGGTTGCGGACGGCTTCCTAATTCCGCCCCTGCAGGTCGCGTGGTTAGTTCGGTTAACCGTGTGGTGGTTCATTCTTCCCCTCAAGTGGGAGCTACTCAACTGAGTGGCCGACTCGAAATTCGTATCCGCTCAGACCGCGCGCAAGATGATTAGCCGGAGGCGGCGACCTGCTCTCCCTTCTGCCAGCTGTAGGCGGACTCGATCTAAGTTTGATAGGTCCCCTACCTCATCCATCGAGCTATCTGATCAGCTGACCGTGCGGTCTGCCGACCTTAGTGGTCAGTCCGCCAGGTCGCCAACCTTCATCCCCAAGCAAAGGATGCCACTAGTCGATAGCGGCTCTCACCCATAGGCGTGACCTGGACTCTTAAGTCCGCCAGGTCGGCAGTCCTTATCACTGAGCAATGGAGACAAGCCACCAGCAGGCAGCCTGATTAACCTGTCCACCGTGAGGTAGGCGGACTCATTGTGCAGTCCGCCCGATGGGCACCACCTCGGCAGCCGACGATCTGCCTCCTCCGCCGTGCGCTGGGCGAACTCGTCTTGAACTCCGCCAGCCAGCCCTCAAGCTTCCCGGTGTCCGCTTCTACCTAGCAGCGGGCAAAATTCTTCTCAGCTTGCACAGCCCGGCACGAGCTCGCTCAGCAGTAGGGGCGGACTCGTACCAGTCCGACAACCACAAGGCCAACTCCAGGCAGTCCCAGACCGCGCGACCCGATGCGGACTCTGCAGACTAAATGTTTGTACTCGCTCAACCTAGCAGCAAGGCAAGCTCTAGGCAGTCCCAGACTGCGCAGCCAGGCGTAGACTCCATGTACTCAGCATTATACTCGCTCAGCTCACCGCCTCACCGGTGGTTACGTTACCAAGACCGTTACCTCCTCGGGCCTATAAATAAGCCCCCATACCTCTCATTTAAGATGGGGGATGACCCCGCAGAGGCTTCCAGATTTCGCCATCGCTTCTTGTGGACTCAAGTTTCCAGTCCGCGCGACCTGCTCCCAGCTTCTTCTCCCAGCTTGATCAAGCAGCCCGCCCGGCTTAGTCCTGCGAGCTCCTTATTCAGCTAACCGTGCGGTCTGGCGACCTCCTTGGTCAGTCCGCGCAGCCTCTGGCATTCTACTCTCCTTAGCTGCCAACTTCCCCCTTATACCCTTTATTCCGCTTTCAATGTAAAGGTGCAAACTCGAGGTGTAACTTCAATTGTAATGAAAGGAAAGCCCTTCGCAAGAGAGGCATTCAGGCCGCGACGGGCAAAGTCTTTTGTTGCCGCTGCTAGGGGCCCTCTCTTCTCTTTTCTTCTCTTAGTCTAACCATCAGAGCCCAATCACTAAAGTAGCGTATGATCGACAGTTCCCAATCAAGCTTCTCCCTTGCTACATCAAACCTCTCCTCTATCCTAACAACCATTCTTTTTTCCCTAGCTTGTGAGATCGAACAACCCGTTATCTTAGCGGAGTCGTATTTCGCGCATCAATAGTTAACACGCGACCTTCAGATCTCGATCAGATAGTGAAATCAGCAGTTACTCATGTTAGACCATCAACCTGTTGAGACCCCTGCTCCAAGTTCCAGTGAGGATTCTCTTGGGGATGCCTTGGAGCATTCTTGTAGAGAAACTGCACAATAGTTTTAAGCGATCAACCATACTCTAGCTGCTATCGCTCAACGATTGGAAGCACAACCTTCAACAGCACCAGATCCTCCAATCAATCTAGCACCAGCATTCGAGATTCCTCATGTCTACCCACCGGCCTATCCGTCGGTCTATCCTCCTTACACTACAACCTTTCCGCAAGGGCCTGCTGCCCCTTTGCGGTCTCAGAATGACGAATTTGTAGCTCGTAATAACTTCTTCCGAGAAGCTGCTCGAGTAAGTCCGACAAGATTCCTGAATTTTCAGGGAAGTTATCCCTACTCTTCAGCTCCTTCCTTTGCTCCTCCCGCAGCAACTTTTCCTTTCTATCCTCCAGCTCCTTGTGCAGCTGCAACTTATGCTCTCCTTTTTCCTTATGTTGTAGGAGAACAAGAAGAGCAGTTACCGTTTACAGAGAATGTTCGGTATGAACCGACTCCAGCTAACTTCAGAGAGCCGCGATTGCCCATTTACTTTGGGGAGACTGATCAAATCAAGCATCTTCAAGCTTTTGAATCCGTCATTGCTCTCAAGACTCTTTCAGATGTATCCAAATGCAAGCTCCTTGTGACGACCTTTGTTGGTCAAGTGAGAAATTGGTTCTATGGACTTTGTGCTCAGTCCATCTCTTCTTTCGCTAATTTGCAAAGAGAGTTTCTGCTCAGATTTTCTACTTCAACAAAGAGGAAGGGAATTCCAGAAGCCCTCTTTGAGATCAAGCAGCGAGAGACCGAGACTTGGTCTCATTTTGTGGATCATTTATAGAGAGAGATCTTAGACATTGAAATCGTCGATCAGGAAATCTATCGAGTGGCTCTCATTCACGGTCTGCGTGAAGGACCACTCAAGCTCGAGGCTAACGTTCGAGCACTGAGGACTTACCAAGAGTTGATTGGATTATCCAACTCGTATATTCGTGGTGAGAAGAGCATCCCCGGCTTTGTCTCCGGGCATATAACAGAGAAAATCAACCTTATAAGCAGTCTCTGAGGTCTCCTCAGAAAGATTTTCCATCCCACTCTTGGAAAATAAAGAAGTTCTAGGATCATCATCAACGTTCCTTCACAGTCCAGGATCGTGCCCACGAAAAATTGCTATTGCTACCAGCCCCACCTCAGCAAATAGCTTCTGTGCATGACTCACAAGATGATGACATATCGTGCTCTAGACTCGATGATGCCATGCTTGAAGCCTGCCAGATCATGAGGGATAAGGTAAATTCTAAATGGCCTTACCAATCGGCGAATCAGAGATCAACAAATTAAGATCCTTTCTGTGAATTCAACAGAGAGAAAAGTCATTTAACTGAAGAATGCAAGGCCCATCGGCAATTGGTTGAAAGATTTCTTGCCGGGGGCAAGATCAACGACCTGTTAAAGAAAATTGATTCTTTGAAGCCTTCCACCTCCAAGGGAAAGGAGGTAGCTGAAGTTCAGATGAAGTATGTGGAGATAGCGAATGCAAGCCATCTGGAGCCTATCGATGTTCAATCTGAGTGCATCGATGTCATTGACGAAGGTACCCTTGGAAAACTATTCTAAAGCGAAGAGGGCAAATTTCATCCATCAACAGTTATGACCAATTGCAACTCCTCAAAGCCCCTCACAATCGTGACCGGTTGCTTTTACTTTACTATTCAAACATTTTTTTCTCTGAAATACTTCTAAGTGTTCTTTCATTTTCATTCAATAAAGCTTACGTCTGAGATCTCATACTGACACAGTTCCCTATTTGTAATGCTTCTCCTCCATATTTTTCTCTTTGCCAAAGAGATCATTGAACCACTGAGATACCGGCAAGTTTTGTTGTTCCCCTCGAGGTTGTTCTCTGGCGTAAGACAACAACGACCACATATCGCAAGGAGTTTTCGCATAAGTGCAGTGGGGTCCGTTCAACTCTCGTGTGGCGAATGACTAGGCTTCGGATCCCAGCCAGTGTCTAGCACAGTGTGTGTGCCTAGGGGAGGCAGCCTGTGATAGTTCTATTGTGTCTCGTTTAGGGATATGTTACAATTACGATGATCTTGGGTGATAAGCAATGGCGATCAAGTGTAACCTTGTCTCTTCGATCATCTCACAACTGTGACGGCCGAACACTCGTTGGTACTCTCAATCCGTGACTTCGCAAGACCCATAATTCCGCTGATCAATCTGCAGACAAGAAATAGGCCACTTGTCGCAACTAGTCTAATTGATCAGCGATGTTTGTACCCAGAGGTAAGAGAGCGGTGCATCAGTCGATTCCTTTGCAGGAATTTCCTTGCTTATGCTTGTTTATCATCTATGTCCTTCAAAGGATGCGCGGCCAGCCCGCTTTATCCCTCCCTTGTTTTTTTTCCTTCTTGCAGGTTGGCAGGTTAGATTCAATCTATTTTAAGGATCGGCAATGTCTTCTTGGATTATGATCATCTTATATGCACTACCTTCATAAAGTTCTATCAGATGGTTATACATAAGCTCTCTTATCAGATGCTAGCGTCGCGAATCATTTAATCAAAGTATCTGGTTCTCCTTAATTGGCAAGTCATGATGTTATAAGTCTAAATTAAAATGGTTTCATCTCGATGATCTGGATTTCATGTATAAAATATCATACTTGATCACGCGAGACAATCATTATCGCGGCTTGATCTTTATTTAACTAATAGAAGAGTTTGTCAGGTATCTCTTCTGCTATCCAATTATATCTTATCATATCAACAGTCAACATTCGTAGGATCCAACAAGGTACTTGCGACTTAGTTTACTTTTATATCATATCTTTTACTTACTCTTCTTTTGCAGAGATTATCAGATATTAGCAAGTTCCCTTCAGGTACTTGCAGCTCACCTTTCTATCATATCAGCTACTTACTCTTCTTTTGCAGAGATTATCAGATATTAGCAAGCTCCCTTCAGGTACTTGCAACTTACTATTCCATCATATCTGCCACTCACTCTTCTTTTGTAGAAATTAGCAGATATTAGCAATTTACATCCAGGTACTTGCGGCTTAGTTTTCTTTCTTTTATATCTACGACTCACTTTTCCCTTTGTAGTGATTAGCCGACATTTGCAAGTTCAATCCAGGTACTTGAAACTTAGTTTTATATCATACTTGTGATTTACGCTTTTTGCAGAAGTTAGCAGGTGCTTGCAAGCCTCCTTCAGGTACATACTAGTTATCATTCTTCTATGCTTTCCTCTCATCACTGTTTTGCAGAGCCCGCTAGGAGACATTCATGTCTTCTTCATTTTGCAAAAGCAACCCAGGTACGCCTAAGATGTACCTTTTTCTGACTATGTTAATTCTTTCCTTCGCAGGAAAAAGGCAGGCATTGGCATATTTTTTCTGATGGGAGACATCAAGTTCCATTTCTCCTTCCCCTTTCCTTTTCTCGAGGGAAGGATCACGATTTTCGTGGGTATCCTACTTTTTAGAAGTTCTCTTCTAAACTTGAAAAAGTGCCGGGATTATGTTAACCCAGAAATCGGCGATCCCTCCCAAGGTAGCCAGCTCGCAAATCGCGGCCTACACCAGGAGTTCGCGGACTGTGATCCTTTCCTTCAGAGGGTGGGCGGACTGACCTTTCAGTCCTCCTAGTCCGCGCGTCTAGGGCGGTCTGCCCGGTCTGACAGCCAAGGTCGCGCAGTAGCCGCTCGTTCTGTAGGGACTGTGGACGGCTTATTTTGTCCGCCCCTATATGCTACGCGGTTATTTAAATTACCCATGTGGTGGTTCATTCTTCCTCTCAGGTACGAGCTACTAAACTGAGTTGAGGACTCGAAATCCCTATCCGCTCAGACCGCACGCAAGATGCTCAGCCGGAGGCAGCGACCTGCTCTCCTGTCCGCCAGCTATAGGCAGACTCGATCTCAGTTCGACTGGTCGCCTACCTCATCCAGCGAGCTGCCTAATCAGCTGACCGCGTGGTCTGCCGACCTCACTGGTCAGTCCTCCAGGTCGGCAACCATCGTCCCCAAGCAAAGGATTCCACCAGTCGACAGCGGCTCTCGCCCATAGGCCCGACCAGGACTCTTCAGTCCTCCAGGTCGGCAATCCTTGTCGCCGAGCAATGGAGACAAGACATCAGCAGACAGCCTACTCAACCTGTCCGCCACGAGGTAGGAAGACTCGTTGCGCATTCTGCTCGATGGGCACCAACTCGACAGCTGGCGATCCGCCGCCTCCGCCATAGGCTTGAAGGACTCATTCTGCAGTCCTCCAGCCAGCCCTCCAGCTTCCCGGTGTCTGCTTCTACCAAGCAGCAGGCAAACTTCTTCTAAGCTCGCACAGCCCGGCACGAGCTCGCTCAGCAGTAGGGGCGGACTCGTACCATTCCGCCAACAACAAGGCCAACTCCAGGCAGTCCCAGACCGCACGACCCAGTGAAGACTCTGCGGACTCAATGTTTGTACTCGCTCGACCCAGCAGCAAGGCCAGCTCCAGGCAGTCCCAGTCTGTGCGGCCTGGCACAGACCCCGCGGACTCAGCATTGTACTCGATAAGCTCACCGCCTCACCGGTAGTGACGTTACCAAGATCGTTACCTCCTCGGGCCTATAAATAGGCCCCTAGACCTCTCATTCTAGAGTGGGGGGACGACTTGGCAGAGGCATCCAGATTTTGCCATCGCTTTTTGCGGACTCAAGTTTCTAGTCCGCGCGACCTGCTCCCAGCTTCTTCTCCCAGCTTGATCAAGCAGCCCGCCCAGCTAAGTCCTGCAAGCTTCTTGGTCAGCTAATAGCGCGGTCTGCCGACCTCCCTAGTCAGTCCGCGCAGCCTCTTGCATTCTCCTCTCCTTAGCCGCCAGCTTCCCCCTTGTACCATTTATTCTGCTTTCAATGTAAAGGTGCAACCTCGAGCTTTAATTTCAATTGTAATCAAAGGAAAGCCCGTCGCAAGAGAGGCATTCAGGCCGCGACGGGCGAAGTCTGTTGTTGCCCGTACTAGCAGCCCTCTCTTCTCTTTTCTTCTCTCGAACTAACCATCAGAGCCCAACCGCTAAAGTAGCGTCTGATCGACAGTTCCCGAACAAGCTTCTCCCTTTCTCCATCAAACCTCCCCTCTATCCCCGCAGCCCTCCTTTTTTCCCTAGCTTGTGAGATTGAACAACTTGTTAACTGAGCGGTGTCGCATTTCGCGCATCAACACTGTGGACTCGGGAAAGTCCAGTTGAAGTTGTTGTACAGTCAAGTCTTAAGTATATGTTCTCAGGTTGGTGTAGATCCGGGTTCGAATTTGGTAGAGAGGTCATAGTAAATTAACATTGAGATTTGCTGAACTTAATTTATGGATGTTTGTGATAAAAAAGGACTAATGGGATAGATCCTTAAGAAAGTAAATAAGGTTGAGGTTTTGGTAAACTTAGTTTATACATAATCGTGATAAACAAATGGTTTGGTGGAACACGATTGTACCAACGGTTTGAAGGAGGTTGAAAAACAAATGGTTTGGGTAAGCTAATGAACAAATAGATTGATACATTTGATTGTACAAATGATATTCCTGTAAAAGCATAATTGAATGTGAATTCTTGACTTTAAGAAGGAATTGGATGAGGTTAATGCAAGGCCGTGTGATAAGATGATTAATGGAAGTGTATAAGAGTCCACAGCCTAGAGTTGTCTCCCTACGGGTAGCAGTGTAGGATTGGTATGTTGTATAAGGTGGCTTGCCACGTGTGTAAATGATGAACCCTTGTGTGGAAGGGAAATGTGGGAGGTCGGAAGTGCGTGTGTGTTTGCCGCACTAGAATGATATGTTGATAAGGGACTCGGTGTGAAGCCCTTGTGTGATATTTAGTACGGGGCGTGAATAATAAGAAGGGATTAAGTGTGGAGACCTTGGGTGCTGTAGTGCACTAGATTATTGATGGCAAGGCCATTTGAAATTGCATGCTGTGTAAGTTGACACGCGGTGTCATAATACTGGGGTAAGGATGGCAAGTCTACCGGCTCGACAATAATCATCACAATAACGGGAGTTAGCAGATAGACTTTGGGAAGTTGGGCTTGGTCCTCGGTGCTCATTCCCGGGGATCCTTCCGTGCCAAGTGGACAGATTGGTTGTGTCCTCGGTGCTCATTCCCGAGGCCCTTCCCATGAAAAACTGGTAGGCAAGTTTTGCGCTATCTTCTTGGTACACATCTACCCAAGACCCCTATAGGCCGTAGTATGCATGTGAGCTCCGCTGTTATGTTCTTAGCGTTGAGGCGTACGAAGGCCATTGGTTGTGTGTATTCACACATAGTAGTGGAAAGCCCATTCTACTTTCACTGTTTGGCCATGCTGGATGACGCCTGAGAGGTTAGCTACATGCTCGAAAAGTGAGAACTACAAGTCTGTGTCGACATAGCAATTGCAATTGTTAACTTGTCATATAAGTTTTTATGGGCACTCTTATATGATGAGTTCCTTTACTATTAAGCCGATCCTTAACTTATATGACTGTATGGGCATTCATATAAGTTAAGTTACATCTTGTTTTGGGATCATACTTGTATACTATTATTGATAGTAGAACTGCTATAGTACATAATTATACTCACTTGTTTTAGATGTTGGATATATATATTATACCCCTTTTCCTTTCTCCGCCTGGTTCTTAAGTGTTGTTGGGGGACCAGATATGATAGCCACTTAGTCTTTGTGACTAACGGTTATTACGTCTTCCTTTTTAGAAGGAACCCAGCAGCAAGTCTTCCAGAAGGGGAGCCAGGCCTGGGTAACAATGCCTGAAGTGATAATTCCATTACTAGTCTAATTGATCAGCGATGTTTGTAGCCCGAGGTAAGAGAACAGTGCATCAGTCGATTCCTCTTTTGGAATTTCCTTGCTTGTGCTTCTTTATCTTCCATGCCCTTCAAAGGATGCGCGGCCAGCCCGCTTTAGCCCTCCCTTGTTTTTTCTTCCTTCTTGCAGGTTGGCAGGTTAGATTTAACCTATTTTAAGGATCGACAATATCTTCTTGGATTATGATCATCTTATATGCACTACCTTCATAAAGTTCTATCAGATGGTTATACATAAGCTCTCTTATCAGATGCTAGCGCCGCGAATCATTTAATCAAAGTATCTGGTTCTCCTTGATTGGCAAGTCATGATGTAATAAGTATAAATTAAAATGGTTTCATCTTGCTGATCTGGATTTCATGTATAAAATATCATACTTAATCACGCGAGATAGTCATTATCGCGACTTGATCTTTATTCAACTAATAGCAGAGTTTTTCAGGTATCTCTTCTGCTATCCAATTATATCTTATCATATCAACAGTCAACATTCGTAGGTTCCAACCAGGTACTTGCGACTTAGTTTACTTTTATATCATATCTTCTACTTACTCTTCTTTTGCAGATATTATCAGATATTAGCAAGTTCCCTTCAAGTACTTGTAGCTCACTTTTCTATCATATCATCTACTTACTCTTCTTTTGCAGAGATTATCAGATATTAGCAAGCTCCCTTCAGGTACTTGCAGCTTACTATTCCATCATATCTGCATCTCACTCTTCTTTTGCAGAAATTAGCAGAAATTAGCAAGTTACATCTAGGTACTTGCGGCTTAGTTTTCTTTCTTTTATATCTACGGCTCACTTTTCCCTTTGTAGTGGTAAGCCGACATTTGCAAGTTCAATCCAGGTACTTGCAACTTAGTTTTATATCATACTTGTGATTTACGCTTTTTGCAGAAGTTAGCAGGTTCTTGCAAGCCTCCTTTAGGTACTTGCAAGTTATCATTCTTCTATGCTTTCCTCTCATCACTGTTTTGCAGAGCCATCTAGGAGACATTCATGTCTTCTTCGTTTTGAAAAAGCAACCCAGGTACGCACAAGATGTACCTATTTCTGCCTATGTTAATTCTTTTCTTCGCAGGAAAAAGACAGGCATTGGCATAATTTTTCTGAGGGGAGACATCAAGTTCCATCTCTCCTTCCCATTTCCTTTTCTCAAGGGAAGGATCACGATTTTCGTGGGTCTCCTACTTTTTCAAAGTTCTCTTCTAAACTTGGAAAAGTGCGGGGATTATGTTAACCCAAAAATCGGCGATCCCTCCCAAGGTAGCAAGCTCGCAAATCGCAGCCTGCAACCGGAGGTCGCGGCCTGTGATCCTTTCCTTCCAAGGGTTGGCGGACTGACTTTTCAGTCTGCGCGGCTAGGGCGGTCTGCCCGGTCTGACCCGCCCAGGTCACGCAGTAGCCGCTCGTTCTGCAGGGACTACGGACGGCTTCTTTTGTCCGCCCCTATAGGCCTCGCGGTTATTTCAGTTAACCATGTGGTGGTTAATTCTTCCTCTCAGGTGCGAGCTACTCAACTGAGTGGAGGACTCAAAATCCCTATCCGCTCAGACCACGCGCAAGATGCTCAGCCAGAGGCGGCGACCTGCTCTCCTGTCCGCCAGCTGTAGGCGGACTCAATCTAAGTTCGACAGGTCGCCTAGCTCATCCAGCGAGCTGCCTGATCACCTGACGCGCAGTCTGCCGACCTCACTGGTCAGTCCTCCAGGTCGCCAACCATCGTCCCCAAGCAAAGGATTCCACCAGTCGACAACGGCTCTCGCCCATAGGCGCGACCAGGACTCTTCAGTCCGCCAGGTCGGCAATCCTTGTCGTCGAGCAATGGAGACAAGACACCAGCAGTCAGCCTACTCAACCTGTCTGCCACGAGATAGGAAGACTCGTTGAGCATTCCGCTCGATGGGCACCAACTCGATAGCTGGCGATCTGCCTCCTCCGCTGCAGGCTGGGCGGACTCATTCTGCAGTCCGCCAGCCAGCCCTCCAGCTTCCCGATGTCTGCTTCTACCCAGCAGCGGGCGAACTTCTTCTCAGCTCGCACAACCCGGCGTGAGCTCGCTAAGCAGTAGGGGAGGACTTGTACCATTCAACCAACAACAAGGCAAGCTCAAGACAGTCCCAGACCACGCGACCCGGTGCGGACTCAATGTTTGTACTCGCTCGACCCAGCAGCAAGGCCAGCTCCAGGCAGTCCCAGTCCGCGCGGCCTGGCGTGGACTCCGCGGACTCAGCATTGTACTCGCTCAGCTCACCGCCTCACCGATGGTGACGTTACCAAGAACATTACCTCCTCGGGCCTATAAATAGACCCTCAGACCTCTTATTCTAGACGGGGGGGGGGGGGGGGGGGGGGGGGGGACGTGGCAGAGGTATCCAGATTTTGCCATCGCTTCTTGCGGACTCAAGTTTCTAGTCCGCGCGACCTGCTCCCAGCTTCTTCTCCCAGCTTGATCAAGCAGCCCACCCAGCTAAGTCCTGCGAGCTCCTTGGTCAGCTAACCGTGCGTTCTGTCGACCTCCCTAGTCAGTCCGTGCGGCCTCTGGCATTCTCCTCTCCTTAGCCGCCAGCTTCCCCCGTTTACCCTTTATTCTGCTTTCAATGTAATGGTGCAACCTCGAGCTTTAACTTCAATTGTAATCAAAGGAAAGCTCGTCACAAGAGAGGCATTCAGGCCGCGACGGGCGAAGTCTGTTGTTGCCCCTGCTAGCAGCCCTCTCTTATCTTTTCTTCTCTCGGTCTAACCATCAGAGCCCAACCGCTAAAGTAGCGTCTGATCGACAGTTCCCGGTCAAGCTGCTCCCTTTCTCCATCAAACCTCTCCTCTATCCCTACAACCCTCCTTTTTTCCCTAGCTTGTGAGATCGAAGAACCTGTTAACTGAGCGGTATCGCATTTCGCGCATCAATACTGTAGACTCGGGAATGTCCAGTTGAAGTTGTTGTACAGTCAAGTCTTAAGTATATGTTCTCAGGTTGGTGTAGATCCGGGTTTGAATTTGTAGAGAGGTCATAGTAAATTGACATTGAGATTTGCTGAACTTAATTTATGGATGTTTATGATAAACAAGGACTGATGGGATAGATCCTTAAGAAAGTAAATAAGGATTAGTTTTTGGTAAACTTAGTTTATACATAATCGTGATAAACAAATGGTTTGGTGGAACACGATTGTACCAATGGTTTGAAGAAGGTTGAAAAACAAATGGTTTGGGTAAGCTAATGAACAAATAGATTGATACATTTGATTGTACAAATGATATTCCTGTAGAAGCATAATTGAATGTGAATGCTTGACTTTAAGAAGGAATTTGATGAGGTAAATACAAGGCCGTGTGATAAGATGATTAATGGAAGTGTATAAGAGTCCACAGCCTAGAGTTGTGTCTCCCTACGGGTAGCAGTATGGGATTGGTATGTTGTATAAGGTGGCTTGCCACCTGTCAAAATGATGAACCCTTGCGTGGAAGGGAAATATTGGAGGTCGGAAGTGCGTGTGTGTTTGTCGCACTAGAATGATGTGTTGATAAGGGACTTGGTGTGGATCCCTTGTTTGATATTGAGCACGGGGTGTGAATAATAAGAAGGGATTCAGTGCGGAGCCCTTGGGTGCTATAGTGCACTAGATTATTGATGGCAAGGACATTTGAAATTGCATAGTGTGTGAGTTGACACGCGGTGTCATAATTCTGGGTTAAGGATGGCAGGTCTACCGGCTCGACAATCATCACAATAACGGGAGTTAACAGATAGACTTTGGGTAGTTGGGCTTGGTCCTCGGTGCTCATTCCCGGGGATCCTTCCATGCCAAGTGGACAGAATAGTTGAGTCCTCGGTGCTCATTCCCGAGGCCCTTCCCATGAAAAACTGGTAGGCCAGTTTTTGGCTGTCTTCTTGGTACACAACTACCCAAGACCCCTATGAGCCGTAGTATGCATGTGAGCTCCGCTGTTATGTTCTTAGAGTTGAGGCGTATGAAGGCCTAGGATTGGTACTGTGGATTCCCGCATAGTAGTGGAAAGCCCGTTCTACTTTCACTGTTTGGCCATTATGGATGACGCCTGAGACGTTAACTACATGCTCGAAAGGTGAGAACTACAAGTCTGCGTCGATATATCAATTGCAATTGTTAACTTATCATATAACTTTTTATGGGCACTCTTATATGATGAGTTACTTTTCTATTAAGTCGATCCTTAACTTATAGGTCTCATGTATTATGGGCATTCATATAATTTAAGTTACATCTTGTTTTGGGATATACTTGTATACTGTTATTGATAGTAGAACTGCTATAGTACATAATTATACTCACTTGTTTTACATGTTGGATACTCTTATATTGATTAGTCTTTTACACCTGCTTGTATACTAAATATATCTATATATAATATAAATAAATAATAATCTTATAATATTATATATATATTAATATATAATTAATTACCCCTTTTCCTTGCTCCACCGGTTCTTAAGTGGTGTTGGGGTTACCGGATATGATATCCACTTTGTCTTTGTGACTAACGGTTACTACGTCTTCCTTTATAGAAGGAAACCCAGCAGCAAGTCTTCTAGAATGGCAGCCAGGCCATGGTGACAGTGCCTGAAGTGACGATATCATTACTGCCGTCAGTGAATGATGTGAGTTTTTGAGAGACTCATTTTATAGCCTTCTGGGCTTGATGTACTCAGTTATTATAGAAGCCTTGGTTGCTTCTTTTTATTTGATTTATTTGGACTATATACTTATGTGGATTTTTACCTATGTTTATAATCTTATGTTGGGTTGGCAATGATGATATTGATTTTAGCCGGCTGGATAGGCGTCTTGTAGTACAGGTCGACCTGTGAGTTGGGGTTACCGTAAGGCGGCTGTTCAGGGCATAAGACTCCCCTCGGCCGTGTCTTGTGTTCTGGGAGGGGTGTCTTACAAATGATATCAGTTTGCAACGATCCTCAACTACAGAAGTCATTGAAAAATGGTGCCACCCCCATTTGATTGGTCAATTGGCGGGGAAACTGATATAGCGGAAGCAGTAGTGTGCCCATATGTAATTCACACAAAGTATGTCCAATCATGACCCTATGATTAGCCAACCTGACCTTAGCATTGTACCTTTTTTGTTGATCCCGGCTAATGTAGAGCCAGTAGGGAACACTCCCGCCCCTTCCGTACCCACTTAGTTTCAATAGTCAGAGCTAGTAAAGACGCTCTCGGCTATTTTGGACATGTTTAGGGCTCAATAGGATTCGTTGCAACAACAAGCCCTAAATCTAATTGGTTAAGCACGCTCTGGGCTCTCTCTCAACCTACCTATCATGGGACAGAGTCGGCCATGAGTACGGAGGAATGACTCAACTCAGTTGAAGAAATAATGGCGGGAATCTGATGTCCAATCAACATTGCTATAACTTGAGCCATGTCAGTATTGGAATCCCACGCCAAGAGGTGGTGGAAGTCCCTCATGGGCTCCACCTTTTAAGGCTGGATGTATACGGATATTAGTTAAAGTGAGTTTTTTGAAGCCTTCTTGGAACACTTCATCCCTTCTACCATTCAGGATGAACATGAAGAAAGATTCCTTCAGCTAAAACAGGGATCCAAGAAAGTTATAAAATATAAGAGAGAGTTTCAGCATCTCGCTAGGTTTGCTGATGCATACGAGTTGAATGATAGGGGGTATTCTAAGCGATTCTACAAAGGATTGTGGGATCCCTTAAGTCAAGCACTTTTGCTAATAACTGACTCGAGTTTGGCTGAGATTATCGACATGGTGAAAAGGCTGGAGGAAGATCATTTGGGGAGTGGTAAAAGACCTGCTTAAGGGGTCATTGAAGCAGGACCCAACTATACTAGGTTGCAGGATAACAGAGGGAGAGGAAACAACATAGGTGGGGGTCGTTTCTGTCAGAATTTTAGGATGGAGTGTCTGGCCCCGCAGCCAGCACTACCTCCACCACCAAAGATATACCTGCAACCCAGTGGGCAACATGAGCGAGTTTTCTTCCAGTTCAATCAATTAGGCCATATCCGACGCTTTTTCCCATAACTAGGTTGGAATGCTCCCCCTACTCTTCCTCCGACAGCTCCATGAGGACATGGACATATGCATAGTCGAGGAAGAGGACAATGTGGAAGGAACCCCGGACCTACTCGGAATCACGTGTTTGCGCTGGACATGGCATAGGAGCGGAATCCTCTTGACGTGATAATCGGTATGTGGTGATTTAATTACTATGTTATAAGCATTCCCCTTTAAATAGTCTAAGATATACCAAAAGTCTAGCTTGAGTCTATATAAATGATACTTAAACACCGTGATGGCTGGTGGGAAACCATCTTACACCCTATTCAATACTGGTGCCACACACTCGTTTGTGTCAGTAGATTTCATTAAATACCTAGAAGGAGTGCAATACATCACTGATATTACTCGGAGAGTACGCCTCCTGGATTGCTTTGAGATGATTGCATCCGCAAAGTGTGAATTGGAGGTACTTCTTGGAGGAAAGTTATTTGAAACCCCTGCAACAGTGTTGAGAATTCCAGAATTTTACCTCATTCTGGGCATGGCATGGTTATATTAGCACAGCCCTAGGATTGTTTGCACTACGAAGCTATTGATGCACGAAAAGCGAAAGGGAGTCAAGAACCACCAACTAACAGTTCGAGCACTGGGGAAAGGAGGGAAAAAGGCAAACAACAAACAGCAATCTACTTAGCGAATTAGAGAAAAAAGAGCAGCAGAGTCGTGAACCATGGAAACACCAGATTTCGCCCATCGCGGCCTAAATGCCCCTCTTGTGACGGGCTTTCCTTTGATTGCAAAAAGCAGATTACAAGTAGAGGAAAGCAGAACAGAGTAGAGAGCAAGCAAGAGTCCGCAAAACCCGAGATTCGAGTCCGCAACCTTTAACAAGTAATCTTCTGGGCTCGAGTCAGCGTGCGTTGGGTGCACCGCTTCCCCCTATTTATAGGTTCGGGGGCCTGCCCAAACGGACAGTGCTAAAATAACTGGCTGCCCGGGGTACAGGATAACTTGGCAGCGGTGAGGGGAATCAAAAAACAAAAGACAAGTAGTCCGCGCAAGAGGGGTGGACTGGGCACGTGGGCTGGAGCTTCCATCTGGCTGCAGGGCGCGATCCTAGCAAAGTGTCCACGAACTGTGCGGACAGACTCTTGAATTCGCCTGGAGAGCTGGCAGATGATCTAGAAGCTGACTAACTGAGGCTGGACCAACTAGCCGGACTGGACAATCTAATCCGCCGTTGAAGGAGAAGTACTATAAATCCTGCTCAGGGACTTGGGCGGACTGGGAACTGGAGTCCGCTGCTAGGGGAACCTTGGATCTGTATGGTCCTGATGAATTGAGCGGACTTGGGAAATTGAGTCTGGCGGAAGGGGAGAAGGATCTATCCTGCTAAACATATTGCGGATTATGGGGTTAACATAATCCCCGCTCATTTTCAAGTTTCAGAAAATTTCGAAAATGTTTCCTTAACCGCCGAGTCCGCAACTGTCATAAATGTTGTCAGTGCTATAAATACCGCTTGAAACCCTTTATTCTGTCAAAACTTTCTGTGCCACGGGTCGGTTCTAACCACTTGTGGTCTGTACTTTCCATTCCAGCATGGCGAGACTTGGATCTTTCTTTTGCAACCTCACCACTAGGACGGAGAAGCCCAAGGAGAACACAAAGACTAAGAAAGTATTCCATCAAAGCTGAACGTCTGTCCGCCACATAGGGGAGAGTTCATAACCGGGATAGGAGATGACTGACTTAGTCTGCAATACTGAACGTGAGAAATCTGTGACTACTTCTGCTTCTCAAAACATTCCAACCAAAAGCGCGGATAGAATATCAAATCCTCCATCAGTTTCTGACCAGAATCGAGCGAGCTCTGGGGGTATGGATATACACCATTCTGCCTCAGGAACTGTCATGTTGCGGATAGATAAGGACAGGGAGGTTTCGTCACCAAAAGTCCGGCAGCCGAATACTGAGAAGCGGCCTGCTGATGAACACATTGAGAAACAAGCAAAAGAAATAGCTGAGGGACGAGCTGAAGATCAAGTGAAGAAACTGGCCAAAGATCAAGTTGAAGAGAAAGTGTCTTCTCTGGCCCTTGTCGTCGTCGATGTTGGTTCCCTAGTTTTGATTTGGGCCATGTCATCAAATTAGGCTTTAATTGACCAAAGAATATGGTCTGGTCATGGTTAGACTAAAGGTTAGTCTACCCTTAGGTTAGGTTAGTTGAGATTGGATTGAAATGAAATGGTTAGTAGATTTATGCTCGACGATAGTCGAATATCGCTCGACGATCTTCGATTGATGATCGACGATCTCAGAGTTATATGAACTCTGAAGTGGGATCGACGATCTGCTTATTCAGATCGACGATCGTGTTGCCCTGGTCGATGATTTCTATGAAGACAGTTTTTCTTCAGGTCGATGATCTTCTTGTTCAGATCGACGATCTTTTATCTCTGGTCGACGCTTTCTGTCTGCTATTATCTATATTCATTTCATTTGATCTTTGTTTTATTTCCTCTTGTTTAAGACATATTTTATTCAAAATATTCTGCTCAATTTAATGCTTATACTCTTTTTCATATTTGCAATATTCGTTATGCATTAATTAAGAGATTTGGCAGAATAAAGCCGTTTGTTTTATTAGTGAAAATTGTGTTTTTACTACAGCTGTAATATAGCCGTTAGGCTTTGTTTCCTGTGCCAATTTGTAAAGTCAAATTGAAAGGATATTTTTTAATATCCTTAATCCCTTTTTGGGAATGACAGAAAAGATTGCAGGTGCAGGTTTCTTTATTTTGTTTTATTCTATTATTTGGAATGTTTTTCTAGTGCAGGGCTCGAGGCTTTTTCAAAAGAACAGAAGTTTCTATATTATCAGTGCAGTCGGCTGAAGATAACAATACTCACTCATAACTCAGAATACAGAGAATAACACATACAAACTTACAACAGATACAGAACCAGAAAATAAAAAAGAGAAAGAAAAGTTCTTCTTCTTCCTGAGTTCATCCTGTCTTCAGGAAAATCAATACTCGGAGTTCAAGCTTTCAAGAAGAAGAACCTCCAAGATTGCTGAACATTCATTGTTGCAAACTCTCCCAGATTGCAAAAGCTGCTGAAGAAGAACATTCATTCAAAATTAGAGTCTTCTTCAAGGTTGCATCAGAAAGTCTTCTCAAGCAATTTGGAGATCCTACACCCTGAAGCAAAGCTTCTTCCTGGACATTCTCTAAGCTAGGGGGAGCTTTGATATATTCAGAGCAATCCACTAACTTCTCTGAACACAGAGAAGACATCTTAATTCTCTCTTTCAACCTCCTGTTAAAGGGTTATTACTCCCTTCAAAAGTGAACCATTGGTGGCAGGGCACCTGATCAAAAACCTGTTTGTTGGTTTTTAGGCACCTGATCAAAAGCCTGAAGGGTCTTTAGATCTACCTGAAGCAGATCTACTGGTGGTTGGGCACCTGATCAAAAACCTGTAGTGGATTCCTACCAGGGTGGTAAAAGAGCTGATGTACCCAATTGGGGAACCACTATAAAGCTCTTATGTTGTCTATTGCTTATTTGAATCATTGCTCTGTGGCTGTGATAGTTTTATTCACTACACTCAGTTAGGCTTTAGGTTTAAAGCTTTTATTTTTATATTCCGCAAATAGCTCGAAGAGAAGTGTTTAGAGTCTCTCTCTTTTGAATACTCAATTCCCCCCCCCCCTCAAGAGTAGTAGTATCTTATCCCCTCACTTTCAATTGGTAGCAGAGAGAGGTTGGTTATTCAACAACTAAATCCTTATCAGGTTGATTGGTTGAACAGGCTAACACCCGAACCATAAGATCTTGTGATAAGATACTTTGATACCATATACACTCACATTATATTCATGGCCCAGTACAAAGATTACTCTAGCACCAGACCTCCAGTATGCAACTTAGCAAAGTTTGGCATCTGGAAGGCAAGATATATACTTTACATGAACTCTATTGATGAAGATATTTTTTCCTGTATCTTAAAAGGGCCACAAACACCACCTGCTGCAGCTACTGCTACAACATCTGCAAATCTTAGTGCAGTGCCACCTCCTGACTATAATGAAACTTATAAGAAGGCAAAGATAGCTGATGCCAAAGCTATGAATATTCTGGCTCAGACTATGTCTGATGAGACATTCCAGAAAGTGGCTGATTGCACCTCAGCAAAAGCCATGTGGGACTCACTGAATCAGATTATAGCTGGTTCAGCTAATGAGAGGAAGGACAGAAGGTCAAACCTCATATCCCAATATGAGAACTTCAAGAAGGAAGAAGCTGAGAAAGTAAAAGTTATGTACACAAGGCTCAGCTCCATTATCAATGAGCTGAGGACACTTGATAAGGAGATCACATTGACAGAAGTCAATGATAAAATACTGATTTGCTTCCCCAGCACATGGGATCTCAGAATTTTGCCAATCAAGGAGTCCAGAAGTACAACAGAGATTTCAACTGAAGCTCTCTTTGGCAAGCTCAAATCATTTGAGCATGTACTGAAGACTAGGGAAGCTGAAGCTGAAGGCAAAGCATCTACTCCAACAAGGAAAGAGCAAACCCTTGCTCTTAAGGCTGATGATGAGTCCAAAGTGACTCAATCAAATGAAAAATTGATGGTACTCTTTGCCAAGAGGTTCTACAAGATGGGAAGAAAGGACAACAGAAGAAAGTCATCAAAATATGATGACAAGCCAAGGTATTATAAAACCCTATCTAAAGAAATTCTTTGTTATGGATGCAGGAAGCTTGGACGCATTCTCCCTGAGTGTCCAGAGACAAAGCATAAGGAAAGGAGAAAGGAGAAGGAACATGAGAAGCACTATTCCAAGACATCCTCTCACAAATATAAGAAGAAAGAGAAAGGTGTAACATCCCATTTCCGGCTAGACCCCTAGGAGTCGGTTGGTCGTGACAGAACCCTAGGAAGCCCAAAAATTGAAATAAATCGACCAAGATTTCGGGTCACGGGTTGGTCACGCCCGTGACCGACCCGTCACGCCTGTGACCTAGGGCGTAACTCCTTCGATGATCGTCGATCTCAGGGAGACGATCGTCAGGCGCAGAATTTTCAACCCGGCCCTGTCACGCCCGTGACCAAGGTGTCACGCCCGTGACCTAGGGCATGACCACCCTTCGACAACCGTCGATCTCAGTTCGACGATCGTCGACCTCAGAATTTGCCATTCGGGCATGTCACGCCCGTGACCTAGGGCGTGACCACCCTTCGACGACCGTCGATCTCAGTTCGACGATCTTCGACCCCAGAATTGGCCACCCGGGCCTGTCATGCCCGTGACCTATATGTCACGCCCGTGACGTTGACCGAAACGATGGTTCAGGCCCGAAATTATTCTAACACGCGTGGTAATAAGTGCTGGAGTGGGAAGTTACACCAGGAGTAATTACGGGCCGTTTTTCCTTCTGTAATTATATAATAAAGGAGGAAGTGTTGGTCCAATAGGAATCGCCACCTGGCAAACACCTATTCATCTTCCACTATTTCTTATCCCTTCGCTGTAACCGAAAGGTTATTATGAGGAGCCTTCATGACCATTAAGGCTTTACCCTTTCACCTCCCCACTTGCTGACTTATAAAAGACCCCTTAGACCAAGATAAGAAGGTTACACTCTTGACCAAACGGACTCAGACCTTTGTACCTTGCTGCAGGAGAAGTTCAGCAATGCCACCACCGCGCCATGGCACCCCGTCGTTCATCTCGCCTCCAATCCACGAACAAGGTCCTCCTCTGCTTCTTCTTTCATGGGTAGATCTTAGGATTCTTAGAAAGGAAGTTCATGCTCAACAGAGCCGAATCTATCTCTCGTTTTTATGGAAAACCATGAAAAATGTATTTTCGAGTTCGCCGGAAACCGCAACCTCCGGCGGCCAAACCACCGCCGACCGATAGCCATCGCCTCAACGGAGGTGGTGGTGGTGGTGGCCGTCCAGGGATGTGACCGGACGACCGGTGATGGATCGCGAAAGAGCTACAGGATTTATGAGTTTCTGTGTTCTGGTTTTTCGGGTTCGGTAGAAGATGAACAGTAAAAGCTGTTTATAATATATAAATTATGTGAATGATTTGTAAGGAAAATATACTTAGATGAGCACATTTGGATGCTGAAAAACGAGGCACTTAGAGGCTGTTTTAGGAAAAATGACCAGTCACGAAAGTTGTAGCCCTTTGAGTCTAGTTTAATTTAAAATTGATTTCAACCCGTTTGGGTAAGTGGTTCAACCGCAGCACTCGTTTTAGTGGGGGCTGTACCTAGAGTTGGGCAGAAATTAAAATGGATGCCCACTCTTCGTCCCTTGTCCAAATGACCTGAAATTTGGGCAGGGGGTTAACCTTAGCTATACCTAAAGGAAGATCAAAAATGGGAATTTTTGGAGATACTTTGCCTAAAGTTTTGTTTCAATTTAATTAAGTTAGAGAAATTTATTTAAGTGGTCAAATGACCTCCAAACCCTCCCAAATTTTGGTGAGTGGTCCCTGGCTATAAAACCTAGAACTATACAAAATTCCAACTAGTTTGGAGGAGTTTTGGGTAGGAAATCTTCTACCCTTAAGTAGGCATTAGTGAGACATCTTTTAGTAAAAAGTGCACTAAGAGTTTGGAAAGGTCAAATCACCTCAACAGAGGCTGATTTTCCGACCTCTGACTTAGAAGGGTGTTATAACCTGCTTGGAGAAAAATGGTGAGGTTTAGGGTTGGTTTACCCTAGGATCCAAACTCAAACCCTAGATGGAGGGTTTTGAAGGATATGGCGGCAATTGCTCTTGTATTACCTTGAAACTCTGTAGAGTTGACAAAGGCCTGTTAAGAATCGTCTGGATGGAATCTTGGAGAATTTGGAGACAAGTAGATACCTTAAAACCCTAACCTTAGTTTTAGGGTAAAATATAAAATAGGTAAAACCAGTCACTAAACCTTACTTAAAAGCTATGAAATTTGGGTAGAGTGAGTTTTGGATCAGGTAAAACTTATAGCAATTTTTCTGGAATTTTATGTTGATTATTGCTAGCACTTCATTTGTAAAGCTTGCTATGACTTTAAATGATGTTTTAATTGTTTTGAAATTTTTGTTCATTGAAACCTCATGAAACCTTCGAGGTAAATGTTTTAGGTCAGAATAGTTGCCCCTGAATTTTTATATGATTTTTAGTTGAGTAATTCTAGTACTTCCTTCACAAAAGTTAAAAAGGGGTTCTATGCTTAAAAATTATTTAGGGATGATTTTAATACTGAAAAATTATGAAACTGGGCCAGTGCTAATTTTACGCCTTTATCTACATGTCATAAATTATTTATAATTTTTGGAAGAATATTTTCTGTACTTGATTCATAAATAACATAAGATAGAGATTATTTCTAAAATAGTTTTAGTGCCCTTTTGATGATAGAAAAAATGCGATACTTTGGATTTACCATATTGAGATAACCTACTAATTATGATAAAATTTTTTGGACATCTTGCATGAGAACTTAGGGTAGTTCATGTTCAAACTGGTAGCCCTTGGGATTTTTGGGAAAATTAATTAAATGTCAGATAAATTAGGAAAATTTCCACTTTCTGGATTTAGGCTAGTTATATCATGATAAGTCTCCAGTAAATAATTTAGGGCATTTGGATGAGTATTGGATCATTGCATAGCCGGTTCGACATATAGTCTAGGTCGGTCTGCATATAACAAATTTGTGAAATGCTATAAGACATGATCTGAGGAAGTCATTGGAGTTAGTCATTTTGTATGGGTGGACAATTGTGGATGATATCACGATAGGATGATATGAAGAGTAGTGAGAAGTGGTGATAGCTAGAGTTAAGGGGTGCTCAGGTTCGACGAAAGATCGTCTTCCCCGAAGAGTGGAAGGTTTAAAATCACCCTAAGATAGTCTATCGTAATATGAGAAGGGAATCGGGTTAAGGGAGATCAATCAATAACAATAAGTGCCTTGCGAAAGGGAACTTCGGGCCGTAATGCCGCCGTCTTGGTTCCTAGTGCCCCTTGAGAGCCCTTCACGGTGAATACCGGGGGCAGTCCTGGGCTAACGTAAACTGTAATAACAAACCGACAAGAGTAACTTAGTAACTAGGGCTGCACCTTTCACAAACACTGTTGGCACAGGAAGATTGATGAGAGATTCGGCTCGGTTGGTTAAGAGACGGACGGGATGGTCCGGGGAGCTTCGGCTCGGTTGGTTTGGAGACGGACGTCTTGGTCCGGGGAGCTTCGGCTCGGCTTTTGTGTGTTTACGATCAAACATGCATGTGCATAAAAAGGAATGAAAATTAAGTTGTGGGTCTTCGGTATTGGAGGGTCGATGCACCGACGCCAATACGCTGACTCGGCAAGTGTGGTTAGCACTTTGCCAATAGAAGTACGGTGCGCCAGCCGGCAAGAGTACGCAGGCGTCCGCTTAGTGCACCAAGCGTTGAGGCGTACGATAGGTCTGAACGGTAGTGCTTTACTGGTTTAGAGGTGGGCGAGGCCCAACCCATCGCTTCCGTCTGCCACTACGGAGGTATCCTGGGAGGTAACGGCTCCGAAAGGGGGAACTAAAGGTCTGTGTGCACAGAGTCGGGTGTGTGAGTTGCACTTGCATGTTTCATCATACCCAGTTGCATATCATAGCATAATCGATTCATTTAACCCTGACACCTAAAGTATAAGTGGTATGGGACGCTTATACGTTAGGACCTGCAAAACGACCCCTTGGTCTATAAGCTTGTGTGGGCAAGTTTATAAA
This sequence comes from Platanthera zijinensis, assembly GCA_039513925.1. Taxonomy (NCBI): domain Eukaryota; kingdom Viridiplantae; phylum Streptophyta; class Magnoliopsida; order Asparagales; family Orchidaceae; genus Platanthera; species Platanthera zijinensis. The sequence goes on from CM077078.1 coordinate 180,484,528, forward strand.
TCAAAGGTTAATTTCAATATATATACATGCTGTTGTTTGATAACCGACACCCCAACGTATAAGTGGTATGGGACACTCTATACGATGGGAGCCTTGCAGAAGATCCCTTGGCTTATGCGCTTTCACACATAAGTTAAGGTTACCTTTCTTACTTTCTGTTTCTGTCATATTATTATAGAATTGCTAGATTAGTTCCGCTGCCATTTGTATCTTGATTAAATCTCCACCTTCATGTCCTTCCCTTTCTTCCTCTCTGCTCGGTACTTAGGAGCCGTGGGGGAAGGGGTAGGGGATGATAGGGCTTAGTCTTTATGACTAACGGTTTTCGAACCATACCATATTAGGGGATCGCGGAGCCCAGCATGGAGGAGCAGCTCAGGAGGGCGGTATGCTTGGAGATGGGGCAGTCTAGCACTGGAGTCCAGACTGCAGGGACCGTGAGTCCTGACCTTCAGTAGAGTTTTAGTTTTGCTTCCGCATTGAGTGATTTTGTAGTGAGGACTTGATGTACTGGGCATGAGCACTTATATTTCTAGTATCATTGTACTCTGATGTTTTCTGTGGACACTCCCTTCGTGGAGTTAATATACATGTGATTTATTATTGTGGACTACATTGCTCTTACTTCAATTATTGTGCTACCTTTTCTGTGATCGAATCGGCCAACAGAATCGGCGCCTTGTGGTGATGACCCCCTTCAGGACGTGAAGGTGTCACCGCAAAGCGGCAATTCTGGGCCTAAGACCCCGGGTTTTAAAAAGAAAAAAAGGGGTCTTACATATGGTATCAGAGGAAAAAACATCGATCAGAAGAAAGTAGCAGTCCACAAACCCTAGGTCACCCCCGCGCGAGTTTAGTTTGGGGACAAACTAAGCAGCGAAAGTAGTGGTGTGCCCATATGGGGATCACATATAAATTGTCCACCTTTATGTAATTTTTGAACGTTTTCTCAGTATGTGTTTTCGTTACGCAGCCTCCAACACAGCCTGTGCCACAAGGCGGAGTTCAGCAGGCTCAGGGTGTTACACCACCTCCACCGGTCCCCACTCCTTTCCTTCAGTCAGAAATGGGACAGACTCTGACTGCCATCCTGGAGGCCTTCAGGGCTCAGCAGATTCCGGCCCCGCAGCCAAATTCGGGGGCCAACTGTCTAAGCATCTTCCGAGGACTGTCTCCCCCGTCCTACTTAGGGACAGAGTCGGCAGTTCGGACGGAAGAGTGGCTGGATATCATGTACGAGATGCTGACCGGGATACGGTGTCCCTGGGAGGAGAGGGTGGCTCTGGTTGTCTCTTGCCTGGAGTCCCATGCAAAGAGGTGGTGGAAGACGCTGTTGGACACGACATTTGCCGATAGGGAGGTTACGGAGGTTACCTGGGAGGAGTTCAGGGCCGCACTGCTAGAGCATTTCGTTCCGCAGTCGGCCAGGGATGATTTGGAGGAGCGGTTCTTACAGCTAAAGCAGGGCACCCGGACCGTGGTGGAGTACCATCGAGAGTTCGACCATCTGGCTCGATACGCAGATTCCTACCAGTTGGACGAAGCTGGGTATATCAGGAGGTTCTATAAGGGCCTGCGGGAGGACTTGAGGGAGGCTTTGTTGTTTGTATCTGACTGGCCCATCTCCCAGATTTTGGAGATGGCAAAAAGGATTGAGGCAGATTGGCACGCCACCCGAGGCCGAAAGCGGCCTGCAGAGGATCAGGGACGGAGAGGTAGAAATGACCAGCGGCGAGGTGCTGTACCAGAGGGGAGGAGGACAGAGGACCAGCCTCGTCAAGACGTGAGGCAGGAGCCGAGGGAACAGGTGATATTGGCCCCTCAACCTCTTCGGATGCAGGAGATGCCGAGACCCGGGGGAATGGCGTATCCCCAACCAGAGTGCTTCCTTTGTCATCAGATTGGGCACATCCGGAGGAATTGCCCCATGAGGGGGGCACCACCTCCAGCACCACAGGGCGGCCCACCAGCTCAGCATTACGGAGGCCGAGGACGCGGCCGCGGTCATGGATACCAGGGGGGAGATCGTAGACAGGAAAGGGAGAAGGTATATGCCTTGGACCTTGCGCAGCCTCGGAATCCGGAGCAGGTCATAGCAGGTACGCTGCAATGCCTCTTTATTTTCATAGAATTTCCCTTTCAATGGTTAGAACTTTGAATCACACTAGATAGATTAGCAAGGAAAGTAAAACTCACTATAGAACCCTAAGACATCTAATCACCCCAGGTATAGTCTTCATCAGTGGCAAGCCGGCCCGCACGCTGTTCGATACTGGAGCTACTCACTCCTTTGTGTCGGAGACGTTCGTAGAAGGATTGGAAGGCGTGGAGCGATTCACAGGTTCGAGGAGGAGGGTGCGACTACCAGATGGATCTGAGCTCCTTACCACGGATCACTACAATATGGAGGCAGAAATTGGTGGAAAGGCATTCGAGGCTCCAGCGACGATTTTGAGGCTGACAGACTACACTTGATCCTGGGTATGGTATGGTTGCACTGGAACCATGCCCAGATTGACTGCCAGGCAAAGAGGATCACCGTGAGACACGGGGACTCTTTCATTGTCATCGAAGGTATACGACCTGCCTCTCATATACTCTTATCTTCGGTACAGGCCGTTAAGGCCCATCTGTAGGGAGAGGAGGTCTATCAGATTCTTTTTGAGATGGCGGAAGTTAAGGAGTCAGTGACAGACATTCCGGTGGTGCGAGATTTCGCTGACATATTTCCAGAGAAACTTCCAGGACTACCTCCACACCGAGAGCCGGACTTCCAGATACAGCTTGTGCTGGGGGCCAAGCCGGCATCTAGGGCCCCTTATCGGATGGCCCCAAAGGAGTTGGCAGAGTTTCGGACTCAGTTGTAGGAATTGGTTGAGGCAGGATTTGTTAGATCGAGTTCCTCGCCATGGGGAGCCCCGGTCCTATTCGTGAAGAAGAAGGATGGGACACTTCGCCTGTGTATCGATTATCGAGCACTAAACAGGCTGACCGTCCGGAATACCTACCGACTCCCACGGATAGACGAATTGTTCGACCAGCTGGAGGGAGCCCATTATTTCTCGAAGCTGGAATTGAGGTCAGGATACTACCAGCTACGGATCCAGGAGGAGGATATCCCGAAGACGGCCTTCAGTAGTAGATATGGCCTGTATGAGTTCACCGTGATGCCCTTCGGGCTCACGAATGCTCCGTCGGCGTTCATGAGTCTCATGAACCGGGTTTTCGAGGCCTACTTGGATGTGTTCGTCATAGTATTCATAGACGAAATCCTGATCTACTCTAAGACAAAGGAGGAGCACACTCGGCATCTGGCACTTACTTTGGAAAGGTTGCGGGAGCATCTCCTTTATGCGAAATTCAGCAAGTGTCAGTTTTGGTTGAAGGAGGTGGCTTTCCTAGGCCACATTATCAGCGGAGCCGGGTTGGCGGTGGATCCGGCAAAGATTCAGGCAGTCCGTGATTGGCCGCAGTTAAAGACAGCCACCGATGTACGAAGTTTCTTGGCACTTGCCGGGTATTACCGGAAGTTCGTGGAGGGGTTCTCTCAAATTGCCCTCCCACTCACGTCTTTGACGAAGAAGGAGGCACCTTTCGTTTGGACCCCGCAGTGCCAGGCGGATTTCTAGGAGCTGAAGGACTGACTCATCTCAGCACCTATTCTGGCCCTTCCATCTGGAAAGGAAGGATTCCAGGTGTATACCGACGCATCATACCAGGGGATGGGAGCAGTGTTGATGCAGAACGGACACGTCATAGCATATGCCTCCCGCCAGTTGAAGACCCATGAGAAGAACTACCCAGTGCACGACCTTGAGATGGGAGCGGTTGTTTTTGCTCTGAAGGTCTGGCGCCATTATCTTTATGGAGTCCACTGCGATATCTACTCCGACCACAAGAACCTGAAATACGTGGACACACAAAAGGAGCTAAATATCAGGAAGAGGCGCTGGGTGGAGTTTTTAGCAAATTATCAGTATGAGATGCACTACCATCCAGGGAAGGCAAACGTGGTGGCCGACGCGTTGAGCCGGAGAGCTGCCACTTCCGAAGCTGGGCCCCAGGTTATGTCCATGGAGCTAGTATGATCATTCAGAGATATGCAGATATCCCTAGTGTCTGAGGATGATCCAGAGCTGTATAGGGAGTATTTGACATCGATAGTGGCCATAGACGATATTCAGGATCGCATTCGGGACGGACAGAGGACAGATGCGTGGGCAGAGCCGATGTTCCGAGCCTTGGAGGAGGGTTCGACAGGAGATTATTCCCTGAGAGATGGATTGCTACATTTCAGAGGCAGAGTATATATACCCGCAGGACGCCAGATCCGAGAGGATATTATGACGGAGGCGCATTGCAGTCGGTACTCTGTGCACCCGGGGATCACAAAGATGACCGCTAATCTGAAGAAGACGATGTTTTGGCCGGGCATGAAGAAGGACATTATGTACTTCGTGACCCATTGCGAGGCGTGTTAGTTGGTGAAGGCGGAGTGCAGGAACCCCACAGGATTTTTGCAGCCACTCCCGGTGCCGGAGTGGAAGTTTGACGATATAGCTATGGATTTTATACATGGTCTTCCCCGGTCTCGGACGGGGAATGACTCGATCTGGGTGATTGTTGATCGGTTGACGAAGGTGGCCCGCTTTATACCGATCAGGAAGGATGACTCGGTGGCAGTGCTGGTACGGAAGTTCGTGGAGCAGTATATCAGATATCATGGCGTGCCCCGGACGATAGTGTCGGACCGCGATGGACGGTTTACATCCAGGGAGTGGCGGTCAGTGCAGGCATACCTGGGCACCCGATTGACTTTTAGCACGACCTTCCACCCTCACACGGACGGGCAGACAGAGCGCACCAACAGGACTTTGGAGGATCTACTACGATTGTGTATACTGGACCGAGGGGAGACGTGGGAGAAGATGTTGTCGTTGGTCAAGTTCTCCTATAACAATAGCTACCAGTCCAACATCAGGATGGCACCTTATGAAGCCTTGTATGGAAGAAAATGTAGGACCCCGCTTTCTTGGGTTCAAGACGAGGATCCGAAGGTGTTGGGATCGGATTTTGTTGAAGACACCGAGGCTCAGGTGAGACTGATCAGAGATAGGATGTTGGAGGCACAGAGCAGACAGGCTAAATACTATGACGCCCGGCATCGTCAGGTAGAGTTTTGGGTAAGGGATCGAGTGTTCTTGAAGATCCGGCCCATGCACGGAGTCTCACAGGTGCGCAGTCGGAGGAAGAAGCTCAGCCCTAGGTATATGGGCCCTTACCGGATCCTGGAGCGGATCGGACCCCTAGCCTACAGGCTAGAGTTGCCACCAGAGCTGGCAGCTCTACACGACGTCTTCCACATTTCTTCGCTGAGAAGGGCTCTACTACGCCCGGAGCAGCAGATTTTGACCACCGAAGGGCCGGTAGCTTCAGACCGATCTGTTCACTTGGAGCCGGTCCGGATCGACGACAAAGGAGTACGGATCTTGCGCCGCAAGAAGACCCCCTTAGTCAAGGTTCTGTGGAGAAACCACGGTCAGGAGGAGCACACCTGGGAACCGCAGGACCTGATGAGGCAAAAATACCGGGAGTTGTTCAGTCAGGTATATCTCACCACCTCTTGGTATACTATAAATTACCTTCTTGTACAAAACCGGTAAGATTAGATAAGGAAAATTGAGAACCTAGGCATGCGCAGGAAAGTAGGGGCTAATCTTTTGTTTATTGGGGAGATTGCCTTCGTTTATCAAACAAGTAGTCGCTTGAACCCAATAGAAAAATCGTATGGGATGTTACAAGTTTAATTTATTCTGATAGAAATCCCCGTAGGCTCAACCTCAATTTCGGGGACGAAATTTTTGTTTTGTTTATTGAGATTTGTAAAATCCCATTTCCGGCTAGACCCCTAGGAGTCGGTTGGTCGTGACAGAACCCTAGGAAGCCCAAAAATTGAAATAAATCGACCAAGATTTCGGGTCACGGGTTGGTCACGCCCGTGACCGACCCGTCACGCCCGTAACCTAGGGCGTGACTCCTTCGACGATCGTCGATCTCAGGGAGACGATCGTCGGGCGCAGAATTTTCAACCCGGCCCTGTCACGCCCGTGACCAAGGTGTCACGCCCGTGACCTAGGGCGTGACCACCCTTCGACGACCGTCGATCTCAGTTCGACGATCGTCGACCTCAGAATTTTCCATTCGGGCATGTCACGCCCGTGACCAAGGTGTCACGCCCGTGACCTAGGGCGTGACCACCCTTCGACGACCGTCGATCTCAGTTCGACGATCGTCGACCCCAGAATTGGCCACCCGGGCCTGTCACGCCCGTGACCTATGTGTCACGCCCGTGACGTTGACCGAAACGACGGTTCAGGCCCGAAATTATTCTAACACGCGTGGTAATAAGTGCTGGTGTGGGAAGTTACACCAGGAGTAATTACGGACCGTTTTTCCTTCTGTAATTATATAATAAAGGAGGAAGTGCTGGTCCAATAGGAATCGCCACCTGGAAAACACCTATTCATCTTCCACCGTTTCTTATCCCTTCGCTGTAACCGAAAGGTTATTAAGAGGAGCCTTCATGACCATTAATGCTTTACCCTTTCACCTCCCCACTTGCTGACTTATAAAAGACCCCTTAGAGCAAGATAAGAAGGTTACACTCTTGACCAAACGGACTCAGACCTTTGTACCTTGCTGCAGGAGAAGTTCAGCAACGCCACCACCGCGCCATGGCACCCCGTCGTTCATCTCGCCTCCAAACCGCGAACAAGGTCCTCCTCTGCTTCTTCTTTCATGGGTAGATCTTAGGATTCTTAGAAAGGAAGTTCGTGCTCAACGGAGCCGGATCTATCTCTCGTTTTCATGGAAAACCATGAAAAATGTATTTTCGAGTTCGCCGGAAACCGCAACCTCCGGCGGCCAAACCACCGCCGACCGATAGCCATCGCCTCAACGGAGGAGGTGGTGGGTGGTGGTGGCCGCCGGAGGAAGTGACCGGACGACGGTGACGGATCGCAAAGCTATAGGATTTATGAGTTTCTGTGCTTGTTTTCGGTTTCTGTAGAAGATGAACAGTAAAAGCTGTTTATAATATATAAATTATGTGAATGATTTGTAAGGAAAATATACTTAGATGAACACATTTTGATGCTGAAACACGAGACACTTAGAGGCCATTTTAGGAAAAATGACCAGTCACAAAAGTTGTACCCCTTTGAGTCTAGTTTAACTTAAAATTGATTTCAACCCGTTTGGGTAAGCGGTTCGACCGCAGCACCCGTTTTAGTGGGGGCTGTACCTAGAGTTGGGCAGAAATTAAAATGGATGCCCACTCTTCGTCCCTTGTCCAAATGACCTGAAATTTGGGCAGGGGGTTAACCTTAGCTATACCTAATGGTAGATCAAAAATGGGAATTTTTGGAGATACTTTGCCTAAAGTTTTTGTTTCAATTTAATTAAGTTAGAGAAATTTATTTAAGTGGTCAAATGACCTCCAAACCCTCCCAAATTTTGGTGAGTGGTCCCTGGCTATAAAACCTAGAACTATACAAAATTCCAACTAGTTTGGAGGAGTTTTGGGTAGGAAATCTTCTACCCTTAAGTAGGCATTAGCGAGACATCTTTTAGTAAAAAGTGCACTAAGAGTTTGGAAAGGTCAAATCACCTCAACAGAGGCTGATTTTCCGACCTCAGACTTAGAAGGGTGTTATAACCTGCTTGGAGAAAAATGGTGAGGTTTAGGGTTGGTTTACCCTAGGATCCAAACTCAAACCCTAGATGGAGGGTTTTGAGGGTTGTGAAGGATATGGGGGCAATTGCTCTTGTATTACCTTGAAACTCTGTAGAGTTGACAAAGGCCTGATATGAATCGTCTGGATGGAATCTTGGAGAATTTGGAGACAAGTAGATACCTTAAAACCCTAACCTTATTTTTAAGGTAAAATATAAAATAGGAAAAACCAGTCACTAAACCTTACTTAAAAGCTGTAAAATTCAGGTAGAGTGAGTTTTGGATCAGGTAGAACTTATAGCAATTTTTTTGGAATTTTATGTTGATTATTGCTAGCACTTCATTTGTAAAGCTTGCTATGGCTTTAAATGATGTTTTAATTTTTTAGAAATTTCTGTTCATTGAAACCTCATGAAATCTTCGAGGTAAATGTTTTAGTTCATAATAATTGCTCCTGAATTTTTGTATGATTTTTAGTTGAGTAATTCTAGTACTTCCTTCACAAAAGTTAAAAAAGGGTTCTATGCTTGAAAATTATTTAGGGATGATTTTATAACTGAAAAATTATGAAACTGGTCCAGTGCTAATTTTAGGCCTTTATCTGCATGTCATAAATTAATTATAATTTTTGGAAGAATATTTTCTGTACTTGATTCATAAATAACAAAAGATAGAGATTATTTCTAAAATAGTTTTAGTGCCCTTTTGATGATAGAAAAATTGCGATACTTTGGATTTCCCATATTGTGATAACCTACTAATTATTATAAAATTTGCTGGACATCTTGCATGAGAACTTAGGGTAGTTCATGTTCAAACTAGAAGCCCTTGGGATTTTTGGGAAAATTAATTAAATGTCAGATAAATTAGGAAAATTACCACTTTCTGGATTTAGGCTAGTTATATCATGATAAGTCTCCAGTAAATAATTTAGGGCATTTGGATGAGTATTGGATCATTGCATAGCCGGTTCGACATATAGTCTAGGTCGGTCTGCATATAACAAATTTGTGAAATGCAATATGACATGATTAGAGGAAGTCATTGGAGTTAGTCATTTTGTATGGGTGGACAATTGTGGATGATATCATGATAGGATGATATGAAGAGTAGTGAGAAGTGGTGAAGCTAGAGTTAAGGGGTGCTCGGGTTCGACGAAAGATCGTCTTCCCCGAAGAGTGGAAGGTTTAAAATCACCCTAGGATAGTCTATCGTAATATGAGAAGGGAATCGGGTTAAGGGAGATTAATCAATAACAATAAGTGCCTTGCGAAAGGGAACTTCGGGCCGTAATGCCGCCGTCTTGGTTCCTAGTGCCCCTTGAGAGCCCTTCACGGGGAATACCGGGGGCAGTCCTGGGCTAACGTAAACTGTAATAACAAACCGACAAAAGTAACTTAGTAACTAGGGCTGCACCATTCACAAACACTGTTGGCACAGGAAGATTGATGAGACCTTCGGCTCGGTTGGTTAAGAGACGGATGGGATGGTCCGGGGAGCTTCGACCCGGTTGGTTTGGAGACGGACGTCTTGGTCCGGGGAGCTTCGGCTCGGCTTTTGTGTGTTTATAATCAAACTTGCATGTGCATAAAAAGGAAAGAAAATTAAGGTGGTGGGTCTTCGGTATTGGAGGGTCGATGCACCGATGCCAATACGCTGACTCGGCAAGTGTGGTTAGCACTTTGCCAACAGAAGTCCGGTGCGCCAGCCTGCAAGAGTACGCAGGCGTCCGCTTAGTGCACCAAGCATTGAGGCGTACGATAGGTCTAACCGGTAGTGCTTTACTGGTTAAGAGGTGGGCGAGGCCCAACCCACCGCTTCCGTCTGCCACTACGGAGGTATCCTGGGAGGTAACGGCTCCGAAAGGGGGAACTAAAGGCCTGTGTGCACAGAGTCGGGTGTGTGAGTTGCACATGAATGTTTCATCATACCCACTTGCATGTCATAGCATAATCGATTCATTTAACCCTGACACCTAAAGTATAAGTGGTATGAGACGCTTATACGTTAGGACCTGCAAAACGACCCCTTGGTCTATAAGCTTGTGTGGGCAAGTTTATAAATCAAAGGTTAATTTCAATATATATACATGCTGTTGTTTGATAACCGACACCCCAACGTATAAGTGGTATGGGACACTCTATACGATGGGAGCCTTGCAGAAGATCCCTTGGCTTATGCGCTTTCGCACATAAGTTAAGGTTACTTTTCTTACTTTCTGTTTCTGTCATATTATTCTAGAAATGCCAGATTAGTTCCGCTGCCATTTGTATCTTGATTAAATCTCCACCTTCATGTCCTTCCCTTTCTTCCTCTCCGCTCGGTACTTAGGAGCCGTGGGGGAAGGGGTAGGGGATGATAGGGCTTAGTATTTATGACTAACGGTTTTCGAACCATACCATATTAGGGGATCGCGGAGCCCAGCATGGAGGAGCAGCTCAGGGGGCCGGTACGCTTGGAGATGGGGCAGTCTAGCACTGGAGTCCAAACTGCAGGGACCGTGAGTCCTGACCTTCAGTAGAGTTTTAGTTTTGCTTCCGCATTGAGTGATTTTGTAGTGAGGACTTGATGTACCGGGCATGAGCCCTTATATTTCTAGTATCATTGTACTCTGATGTTTTCTGTGGACACTCCCTTCGTGGAGTTTATATACATGTGATTTATTTTTGTGCACTGCATTGCTCTTGCTTCAATTATTGTGCTACCTTTTCTGTGATCGAATCGGCCGGCAGAATCGGCACCTTGTGGTGATGACCCCCTTCAGGACGTGAAGGTGTCACCGCAAAGCGACAATTCTGGGCCTAAGACCCTAGGTTTTAAAAAGAAAAAAAAGGGGTCTTACAAAAGGTCTTGTTGCAAAGACCTGGAGTGATACTGAGGAAGACTCCTCTTCCTCCAGCTCTAGTGAAGATGATGAAGAAGAGAAGAAATCTAAGGAGATTTTCCTTATGGCAATCAATGCCTGCAGCAGTAACTCAGCTGTAGAGATGACTGAAGATGAGGAGGATGAATTATCTGATGAAGACCAGGTAATTACATCTCATGATTTTACCTCTGATGAATTTAAGCATGAATTTAAAACCCTTTGCCTAGATTTACTTAGCTCAGAAAAGGAGATTAAGTTGCTTAGAGATAAACTAGCTAGATCAGAATCTCTATCTAGTGAAAACATTAGGTTAGAATCTGAACTCACTAGATCATCTGATGAAATTAAATTTCTTAAATTAGAACTAGCTAAAGCTAAGAGGTTAGAAGATTCACTTAATGGCAGAAGCCTTAAATTGCTAGAAATCACAAGCTCTGCCAACACTAGGACAAGCAATAATAAGTTGGGCTTAGGTGCCTCCCCTAGTGAACCCCCATTTCTCCTTGAATATAATCTGTCTACTAAAGTAAAGTTTGTTTCTGAAAAGGGAATACACAATACTGAGGTTATTCAAAAGGAAGAGAAAGCTTTAAATAAGATTAAGAGAAACAAAAGGAAACAGAAATTCATAGAAATACAAAAATCATCGAACGCTTATCGACGATCACTGCACCCATCGTCGAACGACAATCGACAATATCTTAACTCACTTGCTGGGTATAACTACTTAGCAATGAGTGATCGACGATCTCAGCCTGAGTCGTCGAACAGAGATCGACGATCGTGGAATCCAGAATCCTTTTCTGTAAACCAAGATCGACGATCTGGGTACCGATCGTCGAACATTGATCGACGATCAGAACTAAATTTCTAGAATCACAACAATGCTCACAGAAACCATGAGTTTAATAGCAACCCTAGGTCTGCTAATTGGATTATCCCACCTAGGAGATCTCATCCCTTAGGATATCACCCTCAACCTGTATATTCTTTCATTTCTAGTTTTTCTTATGTGAAAAACAATGGACCCAAGGTTACCTGGGTCCACAATGTTTAATTTATGTTATTGAAGGTGAAGACCTATCCTATCTCTCAGGAAGGGTGGTATTTGGATAGTGGATGTTGCAAGCATATGACTGGAAATAAAGAGAACCTTTCAAGCTTCAAAGCCAAGTTGGGACCAAAGGTAGTCTTTGGTGATTCCGGCTGTGGTCAGACTTAAGGATATTGTAAATTCACCATAGGGTCAGTGACTTTCAAGAAGGTAGCTTATGTCACAGGACTGAAGTACAATCTCATTTATGTAAGTAAGCTATGTGATGCTGGCTACCAGGTTTGGTTTTCTAATACTCTGTGCAATTTTACTTTGAATAATAAAGTTGTATTTGAAGGCATTAGGCAAGGAAATATTTATCTTGTAGATTTTAAATCCACCTCTTCTGAAATTTGTTTATTTAATGAGGTGAGTAGTAATAATACTTTGTGGCATAAGAGGCTAGTTAATGTTAACCTTAAGAATATATCTAGGTTATTTAAATACAACCTTGTCAGAGGTTTTCCCTCTTGCCCCTATAAGAAGGAAGGCCTATGCAAGGCTTGTCAACTAGGCAAGCAAACTAAAAATAGTTTCAAAGCTGTAAATAAAAGTGATTCACCTAGAATCCTGTACCTATTGCACTTGGATCTCTTTGATCCAATAACTATACAGAGTCTAGTAGGGAAATTCTATACCCTAGTAATTGTAGATGATAACTCTAGGTTCACTTGGGTCTTCTTCTTGAGAACGAAATCTGATAACTTTAAAGTTCTTAAAGATTTTTTACTTTGTATACAGACTTAGTACTCTACTCAAGTGCCTTGATCAGAAGTGATCATGGTACTGAGTTTGAATCTCGTCTTATGCAAGAATTCTGTGAGAAAGAAGGTATCAGGCATAAATTATCTCCTCCTAGAACTCCTCAACAAAATGGGGTAGTATAAAGGAAAAACAGAACCCTGATTGAAGCTACAAGAACATTATTAGCAGATGCTATTATGACTCTATCCTTTTGGGCAGAAGCAGTTAGCACAGCAAACTATGTATTTAATAGGAGTCTGATACATAAACTAAAGGGGAAGACTCCCTATGAATTGCTTAAAGGAAAGAAACCTAAAATATATTATTTTAGATTTTTTGGCTGTGTAGTTTACATTCACAATAATAACAAAGATTACATTAGAATGTTTGAAGCAAAGGCTTCAATGGGAATCTTTCTAGGATATTCCCAAGTATGCAAAGCTTATAGGCTATTTAATAAATCCATATTGAAAATTGAAGAGTCATTACATGTATCTTTTGATGAAACTAACATGTTTTACCGAGAGAAGGAAACTTCTTCCAGTAACTCTTTGCAGGTACCTGACTTGTGCAAGAATTTGGATGAGCTGAAACTCATTCAGGAGATTCAACCTCAACCAACTCTTCAGATAGTTGATTCAGAAAGTGATGAAGACCAAGTAGAAGTGATTGCAACTCTACCAACAGCCAATCTAATTCCACCTTACGAATTGATTCCATCTGCTGTTGAAGATCACATACCACCAACTGATTATGTCACACTTAGAATTCATCCTTCATCTCAAGTGATTGGAGACATTTCAACTGGTGTGCAAACTAGACATCAACTAAGTCAAGATGTGATGCTTGCTTATTTTCTTTCTCAGATTGAGCCCCTAACCATAAAAGATGCTGAGCAAGATCCCCACTGGATCATTGCTATGCAAGAGGAGCTAAACAAGTTTGAAAGGTGTAAAGTTTGGAATTTGGTTCCAAGACCTAATGGTCAACTTATTATAGGCACCAAATGGGTGTTTAGAAACAAGTTGGATGCTCAAGGAATTATCATAAGGAATAAATTCAGGCTTGTAGCATAGGGCTATAGACAGGAAGAAGGCATAGATTATGATCAGACATTTGCTCCTGTTGTAAGGCTAGAGGCAATAAGGATCTTTCTAGCCTATGCAGCCTACATGAAGGTTAAGGTGTTCTAAATGGATGTAAAGAGTGCATTCCTAAATGGAGAGCTAAAGGAAGGGGTATTTGTTGAACAACCCCCTGGTTTTATTTCTTAAACTTATCCCTCACATGTTTTTATGTTGCAAAAAGCTCTGCATGGACTTAAGCAGGCTCCTAGAGCATGGTATGAAACTCTAGCTAGTTTCCTATTAGAACATAAGTTTGTTAGAGGCATAGTTGATAGAACCATTTTTTTAAGCACCATAAGGACAAGATCCTATTAGTTCAAATTTATGTGGATGACATTATATTTGGTTCCACTGATCCCAAACTATGCAAAAGGTTCTTAGACCTAATGCATTCTAAGTTTGAGATGAGTAGTATGGGTGAGCTGTCTTATTTCCCTTATCTCCAAGTGAAACAATATGCTTATGGCATCTTCATCTCCCAATCTAAGTAAGCCAAGGAATTGGTAAAGAAGTTTGGGATGGCAGATGCTTCAGCAATGCACACTCCTATGACTACTAATGTAGTTATTGATTCTGATGAAAAGGGCAAGCCTGTTGATCAAAAAAATTATAGGGTCATTGTTGGTTCCCTATTATATCTAACTGCAAGTAGGCATGATATAATGTTTGCCACATGCCTCTGTGCTAGATTTTAGGTCAACCCCAAGGAATCTCACTTGACTCTTCTTAAGAGAATCTTAAGATACTTGAAGGGATGCCCAAATTTAGGACTTTGGTACCCAGCTGAATCAGAATTTGAGTTGATTGGATACTCAGATGCTAACTATGCTGGCTGTTGAGTTGACAAGAAGAGCACCTCTAGGACTTGTCAGTTCCTAGCTGAGAGATTAGTCTCTTAATTTTGCAAGAACCAGTCTTCTGTTTCAACCTAAACTACAGAGGCTGAATATATAGCAGCTGCTAGTTGCTATTCACAGATAATGTGGATTCAAAATGAACTCTTGGATTATGGGTACAAACACAAAAACACCAAATTTATGTGTGACAGTACCAGTGCTATTTCCTTAGCACAAAATCCTGTGCACCATTCTAGAACTCAGCACATAGATATTAGACACCATTTTCTTAGAGACTGTGTTAACAAGAATAAAATAAATCTCGAGTTTATACCCACAGATCATCAGAGAAGTAATATATTTACAAAGCCTTTAGATGAACAGAAACATCTATTCTTTTTGAATCAACTAGGCATGATGAATGGATCAGACTAAGTGTAAAAATCTGCTAAGTTGAAATCTGTTCAGAGATTGTCGAATGGTGTTCGAAGATCGTCGAACGGTGTTCGAAGATCGTCAAACAGGTTGAGCTAAATCGTCGACCCTTGGTCTACGATAACTCTTTGCTTTTAGAGACAGAAATCATCGATCGACGATCGACGACTCTGCATCGGAAATCGATCGTCGATCGTCGATCGACGACTGATTCTTCTGATCTTCATTCAGAGATCGACGATTCTAATTTATTTCTAAACGACCGTCTATTTAGGTCTGAAGATCGTCGACGGAGCTCGCCTTTTCGTATTCTGCTTTCTGAACTATTTCGAGCTCTCGTCCCGCGCTTTCTCCCTCTCTCTTCTTGTTATTTCTCTCGTCGATTCCATGGCGATTTCCCCTGCAACCCTATCCATGATGAAGTTCGATGCCGATTTAAGTGTTGATTTTGATTCGTTAAGCGACTGCGAACAAGTTTTCCGAGAGATGCTGCAGTTATGTGATGATCAAGGTCTCAAGAAACTCATGTCTACAAAAATTAAACTCAACCTATTAGAAATAAAGGAATGGGTTTATACATCTTCTTCAGATGACAAAGCAATGATAGGAACCATCAACGGTGTGGAGGTAATTCTTACTCCCGAAATTCTGACTAAAATCTTTGAGTTATAGAATGGATCTGATGAGTATGAGCAAGATACTGCTGAGTATGGTTGAATGTTGTTAGAGATGGGACATGCAAAAGGCATTCCATCTAAGCTCTTGAAAGTAAATCTATCTATTGGTTTTAAGTTCTTGGCTGACTTGGTTTGAGAAGTGTTGCTTGGAAAGCATTCAGCCCATGATAACATCAACAGGAAACAATTTGCCTTGATGTCAGCGATAGTGAATAAGAAATCAATCAACTGGGCTAGATTGATATTTGAATTGCTAAGGAAAAAGAACAACAAGAAAGAGGTGACTCAAGGAAGGTTGATTGGGTTCTTTCTATCAAAGAAAGCTTCCCAGCTGTTAGGCTCTGCTCCTACAACAATCAATGCCAGCAAGAGAATTGATCCTTCTCTGTTTGTTAAGTGGAATAGGACCATCCAGAAATCATAAAAGGCTGGGTCTGCCCCTACAACATCTTAGGGCACAAGGGCTCCTGAAGCCACTTCCCACCCTAGTGAAGAAATTCCCGCTTCATCCTCCTTGCCATCCACCTCCATTGAAACTCATTCTTCTGCTGTGAACCATCCATCACAATCTTCTTCCCCAACACTAGCTCATATAGCTGAGATACAAAACTTCAACATAGATTCCATGTTCAACCTGCTTACTCCATATCATCATCATTTCCCAGCCACTTCAAATCATCAATCACCCACTAATGATCATCCATCTCATAAAAATTCCCCAATTGATGATGCCCCAGTTCAGAAGAACATCAATTCTGATGTTTCCCCATCTATCATTCCTCCATCATTTCAACTTACACCAGAATTCATTGCCAATATCCTATACCTCATTACTCCATCCATCAAAACAATGATAGCTGAAGCTATTGCCCACCTTGCTATCTCCTTCTCTTCACTCGCTGCTTCCATCACAGCCCTCTCAGCCCTTTCTTCATCTAGGGGCCTGGGTTTAGTTGCCACTTAACCCAGGAAGGGGGAGAAGCTCAATGATGATGATTCAGGCTCTGCTTGGGCTCGTCAGGTTGTGAAATCTCCAGCAGCAGTGGAGCTACAAACATGTTCAGATGCAGTTCCAGATGAAGTCTTTCTAGATTGAGTTCAGAGGATAGTAGTAGTTATAGATGCTCCAGTAGTTCCAAATTAACTGGATGCATTTCTTGATTCAGATGATGAGTCCTCTCTCTCATCCCTTAGAGGCCATTATATCTGTCAGTCCTCCCCTTGTTCATTTGATCACCTTCAGACCATTGTGTGCTATCAGAGACCAATGAGCCTTCAGATTTTGGACAGTTTTATTATTTCTGAAGCAATAGCTGAAGTAGCCTTTGCCTTCAAATTTTGTCTTGAGGAGATTTCCACTCCTGTAGTTGCCAGATATCTAGAAGGGATTATGACCTCCTTCTTAGAAGCTAAGTGGAATTCAGTAGAGTCTTCATATAAAGGTGTGTCAGTTGCTATTCTAGAAGTTGAATCTGTTGTATCTTCTGCGCCCTCTACTCTTTGGGATGACACCCCAGGTCCAGATTTGGATTCTTTCTTGGCTCAAGATATATTAGAAGAAGAAAAAGAAGGCTCTTCTGAAAGCTAAAGAATAAGAGAAAGCTATGCTAAAAGATATTGATGATCTGTATGCAAAACCTCAGTTCTCACATTCTGAGGATGAGGATGATGATTCTGATGATTCAGAAGGTAATAAGAAAAAGAAAAGGACTACTCAAAAGAAAAGGAAGGACATAGCTCCAGCACCTCCTAACCCAGATCATGATATTCCATACTATATTCTGAAAGGAATTGATCCTAAATCTAATAATTTTGAGGCTTGGATGTGGTATTCAAAAAATGCTCAGAAAGAAAGGAAGAAGAGCAGAAAGAACTCTCCTCCTCCCAAGAGGATTCAGAGAGGTCCTCCTCCTCCTCCTCCCTCTGCTGGTGCTTCAGGAAATGTTGCTCTCAGATCTTCTGCTCCTTCTACCAGACCAAATCAACCATACATCTATCAAAGGAAGGGCAGGCAGCCTCCTCCCAACAGGTCTTATAATAAGGGGGAGTCTAGTTGTTCAGATAGTTCAAGAGAGCAAGTAAAGAAAGTTGTATATAAACAACCAACTTTCACTCCTCCTCCAGCTCCTAGGTCTCCTCCCAAAGCAAAATTGTCACCTTCAAAGGAAAAACTTTCTCAGGTCAAGCTAGTAGATGTCAAAAGAAAAAGAGTTATATACTTTGACAAATCAAGCAAGAAATATCTGAGTATGCTCCTCCATCTAGTCTTATGATTCAAGAGCCAAAAGATTCAAATGTCAAGCCATCTCAAGAGCAAACTGAGAGTTTTCTAACTAAATAAGTAAAATTTAAGGCTGTAAATCCATTGAATCCAGATGATGAAAACACTTATGAAAGTCAAGAGCTTGATCCTAACTTCAAAATGGCTAGACTTTAAGAATTGGTGGGAACTGCTCAGATCAAGAAAGCTAAAGTTAAAGGTAAAGATATCACAGGATTTTCTACTATGTAAACATACAGAAAGAAAGAATTGGACAGATTCCAAGTCAGCTAGGAAGTTTTTGATGCATCAAAGTATATGGAAAAACATCCTAAAGCTGTTCTTCCTAAAGCTGGAGAGCTAAAGATTATTGGAGAGTAGGACTTGAAGTTATCAAAGAAGGATGCATGTGATCCTAGAAGAAAAATTACTTTCTCTCCTGCTACTTCTATTCCTCCTTCAGACTCTGTTGATAAATGTCTGTGATTTTTGTTCTAACTACCTAATTTATTCTAATCTATTTGTTTTTGTTTATTCTTATCTGCTTGCATTATATTTGTTTTTGTTTGAGTGACATTACCCAAATAGGGGGAGATTGTTGGTTCCCTAGTTTTGATTTGGGCCATGTCATCTCAATTAGGCTTAATTGACCCAAGAATTAGCTATGGTCAATGGTTAGACTAAAGGTTAGTCTCCCCTTAGGTTAGGTTGGTTGAGATTAGATTGAAATGAAAATTGGTTAAGTAGATTTGTGCTCGACGATAGTCGAATATCGCTCGAGAATCATTGATTGATGATCGACGATCTCAGAGTTATATGAACTCTGAAGTGGGATCGACGATCTGCTTATTCAGATCGACGATCGTGTTGCCCTGGTCGACGATTTCTGTGAAGATAGTTTTTCTTCAAGTCGACGATCTGCTTGTTCAGATCGACGATCTTCGATCTCTGGTCGACGCTTTCTGTCTGCTATTATCTATATTCATTTCATTTGATCTTTGTTTTATTTCCTCTTGTTTATGATATATTTTATTCAAAATATTCTGCTCAATTTAATGCTTATACTCTTTTGCTTATTTGCAATATTCCTTATGCATTAATTAAGAGATTTGGCAGAATAAAGCCGTTTGTTTTATTAGAGGAAATCATGTTTTTTCTACAGCTGTAATATATCCGTTAGGCTTTGTTTCCTGTGCCAATTTGTAAAGTCAAATTGAAAGGATATTTTTTAATATCCTTAATTCCTTTTTGGGAATGACAGAAAAGATTGCAGGTGCAGGTTTCTTTATTTTGTTTTATTCTATTATTTGGAAAGTTTTTCTAGTGCAGGGCTCGAGGCTTTTTCAAAAGAAGAGAAGTTTCTATATTATCAGTGCAGTCGGCTGAAGATTACAATACTCACTCACAACTTAGAATACAGAGAATAACACATACAAACATACAGCAGATACAAGACCAGAAAATAAAAAAGAGAAAGAAAAGTTCTTCTTCTTCCTTAGTTCATCCTGTCTTCAGGAAAATCAATACTCAGAGTTCAAGCTTTCAAGAAGAAGAACCTCCAAGATTGCTGAACATTCATTGTTGCAAACTCTCCCAGATTGCAAAAGCTGCTGAAGAAGAACATTCATTCAAAATATAGAGTCTTCTTTAAGGCTGCATCATAAAGTCTTCTCAAGCAATTTGGAGATCCTACACCCTAAAGCAAAGCTTCTTCCAGGACATTCTCTAAGACAGGGGGAGCTTTGATATATTCAGAGCAATCCACTAGCTTCTCTGAACACAAAGAAGACATCTTAATTCTCTCTTTCAACCTCCTGTAAAAGGGTTATTACTCCCTTCAAAAGTGAACCATTGGTGGCAGGGCACCTGATCAAAATCCTATTTGTTGGTTTTAGGCACCTGATCAAAAGCGTGAAGGGTCTTTAAATCTACCTGAAGCAGATCTACTGGTGGCATGGCACCTGATCAAAAACCTGTAGTGGATTCCTACCAGGGTGGTAGAAAAGTGGATGTACCCAATTGGGGAACCACTATAAAGCTCTTGTGTTGTCTGTTGCTTATTTTAATCATTGCTCTATGGCTGTTATAGTTTTAAATAGGTTGATAGTTGCTGTGTTAGGATAAAAGTTCAACTGAAAATTCAGTGAGCTTCTCTTTTATTCACTACACTCAGTTAGGCTTTACGTTTAAAGATTTTATTTCTATATTCCGCAAATATCTCGAAGAGAAGTGTTTAGAGTCTCCTTCTTTTTGAATACTCTATTCACCCCCACCCCTCTAGAGTAATAAGTATCTTATCCCCTCACTTTCAGTCGATCAAAATGTAGTCCACGAGAATCTGCCGGACTCGCAGCAGGTTGCGACAGTCTTGGAGGAAAAATCTCTTGATAAGAAGAAGAGGAAGACAGACAAGTCCACGGTTGCATAGCGGGTGGAGAAAAAGCTGCGAGCTCAAAAGGAGAAGAACGTTTTTGTGCGGACTAGCGTTGCGAGCTTGCAGCATAAGCCGCAAGAAAAAGATTATCCCGATGCTGACTTAGTCTCTCCGGACGCTCCAATCCAAGGAGGAGATTCTTTATCAACGGTCTGTTTGTCCACCACTGAAATACTCGACAACTTTGATAACGAGTAGCTCGCTAACATGAACCAATCTCTACTTGAGGTGTTGCAGTCCGACGTTGACATAATAGAAGTAAAAGATGCTAATCCCTCCTCCTCGCTTGTGGTTGAGGAAAGAGAGAAGACGGCTAAGGAGCAGCTCGCCATAATGAAAGCCAAGCTCGAGGCGGTCTAAGAAAAGCTAGATGCGAATAAGCGAGCTGGGGATCAGGTAAACTGCAACCGACGCCCAGGCGTATTTCAGAATCGGTGGCATTATAAATAACCTCCCCGAAAATCGTGGCCAATAAGGATTATTACGGAGATTGATGACATGGTCATTTCAAGTAGTTCAATGGTCGAGACAAGAGCAAAAGTTCGTCGTGAATGGAAGCAACACCGAAGTTCTTTTGACCCGGAGCGCGTGAGGCGGCCTGTCGTGGATAGTCGCCGGATCGCTGTAATGATTACAAAAAGTGAATTAATTTCTACCTTTTGAGTCCGCCGCGACCTGGGTATAAATGTAAATGTTTTCTTTGTTGTAGTGCAGAAGTCACCACCTGGCTCTGTTGAGGCTGGCGAGATTGTGCCATTGCCCGAAGTAGATGCACTGATGTGAACTAGGATGGTCTCTCTTGACGAGTCCGCACAAGGCGAGCAGTCCGAACTGGACAAATGTGCATTGTTATAAAGGAAGTATGAAGAAAAGATGAGTGGGGTTCAAGCAGACCTAGAAAAGCAGATAGAGCGAGAGAAAATTTTGGAGAATCAGGTCGCCATTATCTATGCTGAGGTAGAGGGATTAAAGAAGGAGAAGAAGCAGTTAAGTGAGGACGCCCGCCACTATAGAGGAAGGTACTTGGTTCTTGTGCGGGAAGGAAAGAAGCAAGTCACTGAGGTCGCCGCAGTGAGGCTGTAACCGCTGGTTCAGCCCGTTTCCACTGAGGCTTCAATCCCAGCACCAAGTGGGCAGCCCGCAGTGGATGAGCCAAAGCTGGCAGGCGAGCCCGTGATTCCGAAATCACTTGTATATTTTGCTCTGAATTTGCTGGAAACCTGAAAAGAAGCGAGCTGGGCGGACTTCCTCTGATTCCGCAATCACTTGTATATTTTGCTCTGAATTTATAGGAAACCTGAAAAGAAGCGAGCTGGGAGGACTGCCACTGAGTCAGCAATCACTTTTATATTTTGCTCTGAATTTACAAGAAACCTTAAAAGAAGCGAGTTGGGCGGACTGCCTCTAAGTCCGCAATCACTTGTATATTTTCCTCTGAATTTGCAGGAAACCTGAAAAGAAGCGAGCTGGGTGGACTGCCTCTGAGTCCACAATCACTTGTATATTTTGCTATGAATTTGCAGGAAACCTAAAAAGAAGCGAGCTGGGCGGATTGCCTCTGAGTCCGCAATCACTGACTGGTCCGCGCGGACTGAATTATCGATCTCTGTGGACTGGCAGAAAAGCTGTTAGACTTGTTTTCCTATAAATAGAGCCCCAGTCTTCGTTCTATATAGGAAATACGCTCTAAGAAGAAGTCGCTGCGGTCTGCGAAAATTGTGTCCGCACGTACTGATGCTACGGTCGCTTTCCACTCTGCCGACCATAAGAAATGTAGACTGACGGAAGCTGACTTGGACGCCTTCCTGGAGAGGCATATGGCGAGCTCGCCAGTGCTTTCTCGCTTTCCTGAAGATAAGGAGTGGATAAACTTTTCCACTACAACGCAAATCGTTGTGCCCATAGATCACTTCGACTGTGGATTCCGGTTTCCTTTGTTGTGGGAGGTCGCAGAGATCTTCGAGCACTATGGGATGGTGTCGGGCCAGCTAGCGCCAAATACTATAGCTGCGATCTACATCTACCTGCGGTCTGAAAAGATAAAATTTTCTTTAAATGTATTTATAAAAAATTTCTCTGTTTTCTAAATAACACCTTCCGGAGGTCGCCAATATAAAGGCGTCATCTACTTCTACTGCCAAGGGATAAAAGTATTGGGCTTACCAAATAAGATCCATAACTGGACCTCAAGGTACCTCATTTTTGAGGGTGACCTGGGATTCACTCATGCGTATCCGTAGGTGCACGCGGATTCCGCCTTCAAAAGCTCGAAGCTGAATGAGGTGGAGGCCTCCATCGTCGATTTCTTTGCTGCGGCAAGGCTCGACATCGACCCCTACATCCCGTTGTTACCCAGCCTCGAATCCATAGACCGCCAAGAGAGTAAGTCATGCAACCTGGGTTTGTATCTGCGGCAATCTGGAGCGTATCCGCTGTGACCTGCAGCGCACTGATTTAGTTTCTCTTTTTTACAGCGACCTTGTCGATGAAAGCTAATCTGCCACAGACGCCAGGCGGACTGACTCCTACTCAAGGAGAAAAGAATAAAGAAGTTGCAAGAAAAGGAAGGAAGAAGGGGATCCCGTTGCGAACTACTCTTCCTCCGATAGCTTCGATATGGCGGGCTTCAGGAAGAACCAGAAGGATCTTAGAGGAAACCTGATGATCCACTTGCATGGAAAAAAATAAGTTTGTTTGCCTTTCGACTGCTTTTACCTCCTGGAAGAGTCCGCACACCTCCCGTCATGCCCACGTGGCGATCTCCACACTCTATGTGAAGCGTAATGTGCGCGACCTGAAGAACGTGGCCCCTACCGACCTCCCCCTTCTCGCTGCTCAAGCCAGCACGAGCAGCTCCATCACCAACCACTTTATGGGTCGCATAACCCGAGAACTGTTTAAGGAGAATGAGCAACTCCTGCGGGAAAACAAGTTGTTAACGGGCAGGAATAAGAGGCTATGGAAAAGGATCAATCAGCATAAGGAGAATGAAGCCGTAAGTATCGTTCATCACCGCAATCTTTGTTGCTTATCTGCGGCGGACTGACTTGTTTCTTTTTGCAGACTGCGTGCGAAGTTACCAGCCATAGCTTCCAAAATGCTATGTTTCCTTTTGTGAAAGAAACCGTTGAGGTCGCTATCGAGCGCCTCATCAATGATGGCTTCATGAAGAAGGGAGTGAACACGGTCCCTTTCTTGCAGCTGTTCCATGAGCTGAAGGATAAGGTTGCCAATTTTGAGTGGGCCGCGAAGGGAATGGCAGTCGCCGATAAGGAGGATGAATAAGAAGAAGGAGAAGAGGGGCTCGCTGATGACAAAGTCCCCGAGGATGCTGCTTCAAGTCAGCAATAAGGAGGCCAGTCCAGGCAGTCTGCCTCTTCTAGTTCTGATTAGGGCAGTGGGCGGACGGAGTCTGCCGATAGCACTAGTTCTGGTGGCAGCAGCAGCAGCAACGATTTAGGAGGTTACTCTCCTGAAATCAATGTTGATGGATCAAGCCCAGAGGCGCCTGTAGAGAAGAAACAAAAGACCATAGGATAAAAAAGTTGTATTTTGTTTTTGCTTTATTGTAATGAGGCGGACTCCATTCAAGTTCGCCAAAGACAAAAAGATGTAAAAAAAAATTTTGAATGAATATAAAGGATATTTTGCCCAGTCCGCGTCTTCAACTATTCTAATTGTTCATTTCTTCAAAGCTTTGATGTGACTTGCTGTGTTTGATCAATAATAGCCATCTTTGTTAGTGAAAACTAGTCCGCACTTTATGGACTTTAGGTCGCACGCTTAGAATATTTAAGGCTTGAAGATGACCAAGCTTGATAATACTCCAGGTCGCGGAAATTGATTTGCAGCTCACGAGGTTCTTATAACTTGTTTAAAAAAGAATCAGATAATCGGCGGATTCTGGCAGATACCAATTCCAGTCCGCAGATAAATCAACCAATAATAAATTTTTGCGAGATAAGGAATATCTGCGATTGCTGTTGCAAACTGAGAGTTGTAAAATACTAAATTATAACTCCGTAACCTGAAAGATCAAAATCTGTGGATTACTGCGGATATCAGTATTGAGTCCGTGAAGAGAAATGAGAAAACCGTGCAGGCAGGTGCATGTAGCATCACTTTTCACGCAAGGTTAGTTGTAAGATCAACCTAACTGGCTGAAGACGGCGGACTGCGCGGATACCAAGAAATAGCGTGCAACAATAAATGATCAACAACTAAACCGTGTGGGCAGGTGCATATAACATTTCTTTCCACGCAAGGCTAGTTGCGAGATCAATCCATCTTGCAAGAAATGGTGGACTGTGCGGACTCAAAAAACCAAAGTCCGCTGATAATCAAATAGAAATGAACTATTGCTTGTGACCAAGTGGGAAGGTGTTCCCGGAGCGGCATTGCTTTCCACACCGGGCCACAAACTACTAAGATTAACCCAAGGAAAACTAGCGGACTGGGCGGACTAGGAAACCAGAGTCCGCTCAGTATCAAATTTCTGTGAAGAATGAGCTGCAGACTTGTGACCAAGTGGGAAGGTGCGACCGGAGCGGCATTGCTTTCCACTCCGGATCTCAAGATCTACACTCTTACCAAAATGATCCACAACTTTTTTTCCTGGAGTATAGTCCAAATTGATCTTTTGGGCAGGTGCGGATGGAGCAGCATTGCTTTCCCCTGAGATCAACAAGACTGTGGGTCTCCTGCAGGCACTGAATGAGGGTACCAAGGAGTGTTAGAGGGTCACAAACTAAGATGACCCGCGAGCAGGTGCGCATAAAATTTCTTTCCACACGCAATCTGCAAAGTCGTAACGATATCCCATGAATGGAGTGGTAGAGCTTACCTCCTCCCTGTCCCTCCAAAATGCAGAGGTGGGGTCAGGTACTAGCCGGGATCCGAAATCCAGTATCCTACCGCACTAGAACCGGCAAGCTCCCACTACACAGTGCGAAATCTCCCCACAACACATGGTCTTTATAGTGTTACGCTAATGACAACGGTTCTAAGGGAGGTTTCAACTGAACTAAGCGATGTCTCCTGGTATCAGGCAACTGTTGGAGTTGTTCAGGAAACAAAAGAAAGAAAGAACTTTAAAAAGTGTAAGTATGAAATACTTTGATCAATACAAACTTTTGTGAAACTTGCATGAGAGAGAAAAGAGAAGGCTCATGGATAGAACTGTTTGAAGTCGATCTTGCTCAATGCACTAACTGTTAATATTTAAGAGACAAAAAGGCACTTGAAGAAGTGTCATCATGGAGCTTTCTATTAATGAGATTCTCTGAAAAGTTTACATAGGAAGGAAAAAAGAGGAGGAGGTTCAGGAATAGAATCTCTTTAGATCATCTCCACTAAATGTATGTTCCACTTCTTCGCCTTCATACGTTTGCAAGCGATAAGACCCGTTCTTGAGCACTTCTTTGACCACGAATGCCCTAGCCCAATTCGAATTAAGCTTCCGAACTGAGCCGGCTCTTGCAGCAATATCAACCTTTTTAAGAACCAGATCTCCCACTTGAAGTGTTTGATCCTCACGTTCTTATCAAAGTAGCGGGCCATTCTTCTCTTGATTTCTTCTTGCCTTATTGCCACCTTATCTCTGATGTATTTAATATGTTCCAAGCTGAACTTCATCTCTTCATTATTTTTATCAAGCCAATCCTCCACGCCTTGTCTAGCAAGCAGAACTCTTGGTGACGGGACTTCAAACTCAACTAGAATAAGATATTCCGAACCATGAGAAAGCTTGAATGGAGTTTCTCCTGTTGCAGATGAGGGCGTTGTTCTCAGGGTCCAAAGAACCGAAGGGAGTTGATCAGCCCAACTGCCCTTGAGATTCTGCACTTTATTTTTTAGTATGCTGAGGATTTGCTTATTAGCTGCTTCAACTTGACCATTACTTCTAGGATGATGGATTGATCCAAAGCACAGCTCTGTTCCAATCTGCTTGCAAAAATCAACCATCTCAGCATTGTTGAACTATGGTTTGTTGTCAGTGATTATTGCCATTGGGATACCACGACGGCAGACTATTTTGCCCCAAATGAAATTCTTCACGACTTGAGTCGTTGTTTTTCCCAATGCCTTAGCCTTGATCCTTTTGCAGAAGTAATCAATCATCACTATGATAAAGCGTCGTTGTCCGCTTGCCATGGGAAAAGGACCAATGAGATCCATTCCCCAAGATGCAAAGGGCCAAGGAGTTGCGATTGATCTGAGTGACTGAGCAGCTTGATGCTGAAGTGGAGCGAACTTCTTGCACTGAACACATTTTCTTGCATAATCCAAAGAATATTTCTTCATAGTAGGCCAGAAATAACTTGCCGTAGGATCCTTCTTTCTAAGGTTCGTGCTCCTGAGTGACTTCCACACTCACCAGAATGCACTTCATGAAGAATAACAGGAATTTCACCTTTTGAAACACATCTTACCATTGCAAACAAGATGGTTTTTCTGTATAGAATACAAGACACCAGGTAATAGTAAGCTAATTTTATCTTGAATCTTTTTATCTTTGATTGACTGATGAAATTTTTCAGTTGACAAGTAAAGAATTAGCGGATCCATCCAAGAGGGACGCTGATCAATTTGCATCAACTCTTCTTTTTCCACTACTGGGTGGAAGAGTTCAGAAGTTGTTCCTCCTGATGGGAGTCCATGCTTGGCACGAACATCTACATCCTCATTTTCTGATCTTGGGATGTGCTCAATAGTGAAACTTTTGAATCTTCCAACTTCAACTTTTACAAGAGAAAGGTACTTCTTCAACACAGGCTCCCTGTTCTAAAAGTTAACGGGAACTTGTGATGCCATCACCAGAGAGTCAGTCTTTATGTGCAAATGGTCAATTCCGAGCTCTCTTGCAAGCCTCAGGCTTGTTAACAAGGCTTAATACTCTTCCCGGTTATTTGTTACGGGAAAATAGAACTTGATTGCTTGCTCAAGTTTGATTCCATTTGGATTGATTAGAACCACTCCTGCTGCAGAAGAATTTCTACCTGAGGCACCATCAACAAAGATGGTCTAAGAAAAAGGAGACCTTTCTGCTTGATCAGAACTGGACTCTGCAGTATCAATCAGGAAATCTGCTAGTACTTGAGCTTTGATAGTTGTCCTGGGCACATAAGAAATTTCAAACTCACTTAATTAAATTGCCTATTTAGCCAACCTGCCTGAATGCTCTGGTATCTCCGGCAAACTTTTCAAAGGCTGATCAGTGAATACTTGAACTGAGTGTGCCTGGAAGTAAGGACGGAGTCTACGAGCAGACATAACCAATGTCAAGGCCAACTTCTCCAGGATTAGATATCTCGTTTCTTCATCTTTGAGAATATGGCTGACATAGTAAACTGGGAACTGCCTCCTGTTTTCTTCCCAAACGAGAACCGAGCTGACCGCCTAAGGGCCAACTCCTAAGTATAAGAACAATATCTCCCCTGGTCGGGGCACTGCAGTAAAGGTGTTGAAGTCAATTGTCTCTTTAATTGTTCAAAGGCTTGGGAGCACTTTTCTGTCCATTGAAACTTGGACGCTCCTCGAAGAGTTTTAAAGAACGATGCAGTCTTATCCCTAACTCAAGAGATAAACCTCCCAAGACCTGCCAACCTCCCCCCTAACTATTGAACTTTTTTTGGAGAACGGGGAGGAGCCATATCAAGGATGGATTTAACTTTGTCAGGGTTAGGAGAAAGCCCTTCCGGAGTAAGGATATGACCAAGGAACTTCCCCTTACTCGCCCCAAAAGTACACTTTGATGGATTGAGTTTCATTTTATATTTATGCAGAGTAGAGAAAGTCTCTGTTAGATCTTGAGTTGTAGTGAAAAAGACTTGCTCTTGATCAGAAGATCATCCACGTATACCTCAAGGTTTCTTCATTTTTGTTCCTTAAACATATGATCCAACATGCGTTGATAGGTCGCACCAGCATTTTTAAGCTCGAAGGGAATTACGAGATAATAATAGCAACCATTGTTTGTAATAAAGGATGTATGAGCAACGTCGGGCTTATACATTCTTTGTTGGAACATCCTATTACTGATTTTGGTAAGGATCATTTTGTCCATAGGTTTGTGTCTTGACCTCATTGTATAGATTTAAAGGTCAACTAGAATAGGTCTAAGGCTTTGTACTTAGGATTGAAAGCTGCCCCCAAGACCTCCTATTTAAGATTTCAAGTGCTGAAGACTAAGGCAATTGTCGTCGAGCTAAGTTCAACGAGTCGTCGAACTCGGTTCGACGATCTCCGAGCTCAGATCGACGTTTCTGTCTCTAGTTAAAATCCAGATCTCTGAGCTCAGGTCGACGATAGTCGAGCTCAGATCGACGATTTCTGTTTCAAGTCAAGTTCCAGTGTCTAATCTCAGGTCGACGATAGTCGAGCTTAGATCGACGATTTTCTTGAGAGATCGATGATTCCATGATTTCAAATTCAGTCAGTTATGGAATTCAAATTTCTTCATATCCAACATTTAATGCAAAGGATTTTGTAGCCGTTTCAATCAATCTGGACCAAGTTTCAAGGAGACTTAAAGGAGAATGCTTCTTAGGACTTTCCTCAAGAGACAGTTATCAATTAAGGAAGTCATTTATGACTGGCTAACAGCTATCTAGAAGATTGGATTTCAATATATCTTTTTCAGACAATAGAGACAGACAAGAAGAATAATAACAAGAGAAAATGAAGAACAATATCTGATATCTGTGAGACACACATAAGAACTACAGGATTACAGTTTCTCATCTCTGAATCAAAATTTTCAAGGCTTCATCAATCAAGACTCTAGACACATCACATTTCAGTCTTTGCTGAAATCATCATTTACTGGAGATCTCATCTTTCTGAAGGTCTATCACCCTGTTCAAAGCTTCATCTCCTAAACAACTACAAATCTCAGGGGGAGCTTTGACATCATCAATGCACTAGTCTTCTCTTTGACTGTTGAAAAGAGAAGAACAACTTCACCTTCTTTTTCTTTTATTCTACTGTAAAAGGGTTACTAAAAACTCCCTTCAAAAGTTTTGCGTTTTGTTTCTGAGACCTTGTCAAAACTAAGTGGTGGCAAGACACCTGATCAAAAAATCTGGTTTGGTTTTTGAGCACCATATCAAAAGAATATATAAGCCCGACGTTGCTCATACATCCTTTATTACCAATGATGGTTGCTATTATTATCTCGTAATGCCCTTTGGGCTTAAAAATGCTGGTGGGACCTATTAACGCTTGTTGGATCATGTGTATAAGAATGTATAAGCCCGACGTTGCTCAAAGGGAAGAAAACTAATGTAGACTATTTCAAAAAATTTTGTTGTATTTGTTGGTCATGTGTTCCTTAAACACATGATCCAACATGCATTGATAGGTCACACCAGCATTTTTAAGCCCGAAGGGCATTACGAGATAATAATAGCAACCATCGTTGGTAATAAAGGATGTATGAGCAATGTCCGGCTTATACATTCTTATTTGGTGGTAACAAGAAAATGCATCTAAAATACTCATAAAAGAGTACCCTACTGCAGAATCAACTAAAGAATCTATCCGAGGAATGGGGTAAAAATCTTTGGAGCACGCTTTATTTAAACGAGTAAAATCCACACACATTCACAACTTCCCTCCTAGTTTCTTAACAATTACAACATTTGATATCCAGGTAGGGTATTGAATTTCACGAATAAAATTGGCTTTGAGGAGATTCGAGACATCCTCTCTTATTTAAACAGCGAGCTTTGTTTCCACATCCCTATTCTTCTGCTGCACCGGCTTGAAGTGTGGATCAACATTGAGATGGTGACAAGAAACATCCGGATAAATGCCTGGCATGTCTTCCGCTGCCTAAGCGAAGACATCCAGGTTCTTCAGCAAACTAGAGATCAACTCGGCCTTATGGTCTTCTGGTAACTCTGAGTTGATGGAGAGCTTCCTCTCCTCCCCCTTTACAATGGGGACTCCTTGCATCACCTGGGCAGGTTCCAGGTGATCTCATGTACTATACACAATAGCCTCTGATTGAGAAGATGTTTCTGCTGCTGCTGGGAAGATGGGAGGGGCGATTTTAGTCATGTTGATTGTTCGAAGATACTCTAGCCTGCCTTGGGTTGCTCCTGACCCTGCACATCCTGCCATCAGAATAAAACTTGATTGCAAGGTGGTAAGTCGAAACCACCGCTTGATATTTGTTAAGAAAAGGCCTTCCAAAGATTGCATGATAACAACTAGGAGCATCGACCACTATAAACTGAATTGGCTTGATCGCTCCTCCAAGCTTTACTGAGAGAGTGATGCTCCCCTCAACTTCTTTCTTTTATCCTAAAAAACCGTAGAGCGGACCTTGGTGGAAAGTAAAGGCTTCCAAGTTCTCAGGGCTTCGAAGGTTGACTTAAAAAGGAGATTGACTGAGCTGTCTGTATCGATTAGAATTCTATCCACTGTATAATATTCAATGGCTGTCTTGACTACAACAGCGTGGTCGAACGGATTGGCAGTCTGAGGAAGATCTTCCTGGCCAAAGGAAACATCTTCTCTAGATGGAGCAGAGGAGGAAGAAGAGGCAACCTCTGCCTTGGAAACCCTTGCGATGGTAGACTTCTGAGTAGCTTCGGTCCCTGCTCCTCCATGAATGTAGAAGAGTCACCCCAGGGCACCCTCATCATCTGCATCAAAACACTCATGCCAAACATTGATAGGCCCCAGACGGTATACATCTTCTATCTCCACACATTCCAACTGAACTTCAGCCACCTCCTTGCCCTTGGAGGTGGAAGGCTTCGAAGAATCACTTTTCTTGCCCAAATACTTAATCTTGCCCTCAGCAAGCAATCTTTCAACCAACTGCCGAAGGGCCTTGCACTTCAGTAAAGTGACCCTTCTCTTTGTGGAATTCACAATACTGGGAATTGTTCCTTGTCCTCCAATCTCTTTGAGTCCCTTGTCTTTTTTCCTCTAATTTTCTTTGAATTATATGGACGACCTCTTCAATGTCGAATCCCAGATCTGCAAGCTTCTCCACGGATCTGTTATCATGCGGCCTTGGAGCAGGCAAGGAATTCTGAAGAATAGGAAGCGCTTGAAGCGGTATAGTGGGAGTGGCGACCAACGATATCTCTGATCATGAAACAGTTGATGGCCGATGAAGTGTTTCTTATGGCGGAGGTTTCGCCCCCTTTGAGAATGAGTCTAGAAGTCGGGCCGAGGAGGCTTATTGTTATGATGGTTATTATAAGAAGAGTTGGAAGCATCCCTTCCTCACGCCTTAGCTGTCAGAGATGAGATATAGGTTTGGTTGGCGTTCTCGCCCTCGATGAAGCGATTGACCATTGCAATCAATTCTTGGTAGGTGGATGGTGCCTTCGTTGTTTCTTTGAACTTTAAGGTGCCTTCCCGGATGCCATGTATCAGGGCAACTTTATAATAATTTGGTTTCACGTTCCTAACCCCCTGGATCTCTTTCTAAAAACGATCAACGAACCGTGTAATCGATTCGTTATCCCTTTGCTTGATGTCGAAGAGAGCTGCTGGTCCAACTTTTCTCTTTTTTGAGGTAGAAAACCTCAGCAAGAGTTCGCTGCGAAGCTCAGTGAAGGAAGAAATTGTGCCCGGAGGCAGCTAGTAGAACCACTCTCTCCTATTCATCGAGAGTGGTAACCAAAAGCTTACACTTCAGGGCATCAGAGAGGCATCTCAATGCAACAACCCCTTAAAATGCATGCAGATGGTCTATGGGATCAGTCTCCCCTGATTAGAAAGGAAGACATGGTTCTCTGAAGCCATTTGGAGCAGACTCCCATCGGATTCTATCGACGAAGGGAGCTTGAGTTTCAAATTTTATAGTATAGGTGGGGCGGACTGGAACAAAAGGGTCCTCGGGCTCGGTGGACTGGCGGTCAGTGAAGTCGAGCTGGCGGGCTGGAGTTTCCCTGGCCGCCTCCCTGAAGAAGTCCATAAGAGGGGAGAACTGATCACACTGAGGCCGTGGAGGAGCTGCAGGATGAGCTGGGTGGAGAGGATGAGGAGTGACTGCAGTTGATTGCCGAAGAAGAGTTTGGCGAGCTGGAGTCTGGCGGACTGGAGTCTGGAGGACTGGGGTCTGGCGGACTTGGGTGTCCGCAATATCTTCTGCGGCCTGAGGAGCAAGCCGCTGAGTAAGCGCGAACAAGGCATTACTGATGGTTTCAAGTCGCTGATCGGTCTCCCTGCGAGATCGTTCAGCCTCCCAGCGAGACTGTTATATGGCTTCCCACAGCGAGTCCTCTAGCGAACTGGAATGATCTGAACGGCGGGCTCGGCGGTCTGACATGTCTGTATGCTGGTTTCAAAAAACTACTCGAATTTGAAGGTCGCGAGTTAACTGTTAATGTACGAAAAGCGAAAGGGAGTCAAGAACCACCAGCTAACGGTTCGAGCACTGGGGAAAGGAGGGGAAAAGGCAAACTGCAAGCAGCAATCTACTGAGTGGATGAGAGAAAAAAGATTAGCAGAGATGTGAACCACGAAAACACCAGACTTTGCCCATTGCGGCCTGAATGCCACTTTTGCAACGAGCTTTCCTTTGATTGCAAAAAACAGATTATAAGTAGAGGAAAGGAGAACAGATCAGAGAGCAAGCTGGATTCCGAAAAGCCCGAGATTCGAGTCCGCAGCCTTTAACAAGTAGGCTCCTAGGCTCGAGTCAGCATACGTTGGGTGCACTGCTTCCCCCTATTTATATGTTCAGGGGCCTGCCCAAACCGGCAGTGCTAAAATAACCAGTTGCCTGGGTAACAGGAGAACCGGGCAACGGTGATGGGAATAGAAAAAGAAAAGACAAGCAGTCCGCACAAGAGGGGCGGACTAGGCTCGCGGGCTGGAGCTTCCATCTGGCTGCAGGGCGCGATCCTGGCCAAGGGTCTGCGAGTTGTGCGGACTGACTCTTGAGTCCGCATGGAGAGCTGGCGGATGATCTGGAAGCTGAACAACTGAGGATGGATGAACTGCCCAGACTGGACAATTGAGTCCGCCGCTGAAGGAGAAGTACTGAAAATCCTGCTCAGGGACTTGGGCGCACTGGGAACTAGAGTCCTCCGCTAGGGTAACCTTTGATCTGTATGGTCCTGACGACCTGAGTAGACTGAGGAAATTGAGTCCGCCGAAAGGGGAGAAGGATCTGTCCCGCTGAACATGTTGCAGATTCTGTGATTAAAAAAACCTTTGCCCCTATAGCAGAATTGGAGGTCATCAGATTGTTCCTTGCATATGTAGCATATAAGGGATTCAAGGTATGCCAAATGGATGTGAAGTAAGCCTTCCTAAATGTTGACTTAAAAGAAGAAGTCTATATTTAGCAGCCTTCAGGTTTTGTAGTTCCAAACTCACATTTTATGTTTACAGACTAAGGAAAGCTCTATATGGGATGAAGCAAGCCTCTAGAGCATGGTATGAGACATTGTCTAGTTTCCTCATTGAGAAAACATTCTCAAGGGGTAAAATAGTCAATACCCTATTCCTAAGGGAATCTAAGGGTAATATCATACTAGTTCAGATCTATGTAGATGATATCATCTTTGGATTTACTGATGACAACCTCTGAAAAAAGTTTGCTAAACTTATGCAGGGGATGTTTGAGATGAGCAGTATGGGTGAACTAAAGTTCTTCTTGGGCCTCCAACAAAGACAAACTGATGATGGTTTGTCCATATCCCAGTCTAAGTTCACTAGGAATTTAAAAAAGAAAATTTGCATGGAGAATTCCTCCACCATGAGAACTCCCATGGGGTCAAGTATGCATGTAGGAAAAGATGAAGTAGGGAAACCTGTTGATGAAACATTGTATAAAGGGATAATTGTCTCCCTTCTATATCTGACTTCAAGTAGGATAGATATCAAGTATGCTACATATGTTTGTGCTTGGTATCATGCTTGCCATAAAGAATCTCACTACTCTCCAGCTAATAGAATCTTGAGCTATCTTAAGGGCACTAAAGATCTTGTCCTTTGGTACCCTAGGAATGGGGAGTTTGAACTAACATGTTATTTAGATGCAAATTTTGCAGGCTGCAAAGAGGACAGGAAGAGAACATCTGGCACCTGTTAGTTCTTGGGAGGGAGACTAGTATCTTTGAGCAGAAAGAAACAAACCAGTGTGGCAATATGAACTACAGAGTCAGAGTACATCTCAGCAGGAAGCTGCTGTGCTCAGTTGCCATGGATCCAACACTAGCTTCAATACTACAACCTCCAGATAAGTAGAACTCATCTATTCTGTGATTCTACTAGGGCAATCTCAATTGCTAGGAATACTATCTCCTATAGAAGGACTAAGCACATAGAGATTAGATCACTTCATTAGGGACCTTGTAGAATGTGAAGACATCACCCTTGAGTTTGTTCCAACAAACAAGCAAGTTGCTGACATCTTCACTAAGCCACTAGATGAAGCCTAATTTAACACCTTCAAATTTGAGTTGGGTATGTTAAATTTAGTATAGCTTTAGTTTCTCCTCAAATGGTTGCAAGCTACTTAGCATTTTATAGATGGAATTTAACTTTAAAGAAATGAAGATTCTCCAATTGAGGGGGTGCATATCCAGCACAATTCTAACATTTCACTACTTCCTATTTGAGGGGGGCAGGTGGTAAGATGATCAAAGGATCAGGTGCATCCTACCAGCTACTTGCTAAAGTCAAAATAGGGGAGGAAAAGATGATCAGATACGAGAGGTAACAATAATTCAAGGGAAGCAGATGGCAGATACAGTGATGTTCCATTCTGCAGGCAGCGAAGTGTGGTAAATATAGATCTTTTCATAATTATATAGTTTTCTTTTATTATGTTTATTGCTGCATGGTTCTGTGTATGTCATTGACTCCCTTGCATAAGAGTTTTGACTTCCTCAAATAGGTGGAGATTGTTGGGTCCATTTCCCACAATGTCATGGATTTGAGGAAGTCAATCTTATCAATGATATATACATATCAGAAGATGACTGTGATGGGATAGGTAGCCTAAATGGCTAAGTTAGCTAAACACTTACCTAAGGTGTGGGATGAAAGAAATCTGTCTAAGTCCATAAGCATTGAGTGAAGGTAAATCACTCAATGCCAGATGACTTGTAGCGCTGAGTGGAGCCTATACAGTCAAAGCCTAATTAGTGGCAAGCTGAGAAAATGACCAAGTCCACAGTCATTGAGTGAAGTCAACTTACTCAATACCATACAACAAAATGCTGTGAGACAGGCTAAAGCAGAAATAGCCTAAGTTGGAATAAGCTGAAATATGGCTAAGTCCACAGGCATTGAGTGAAGTCAACTCACTCAACACTATAAGTACTAAAGAGAAATAGGGCTAAGTGTTTTGGCATTGAGTGATGAATACACACTCAACACCATACAGCTAAAAGGTTGTAAGTTGAACTAGTTGAACCATGTTGAAAATTTCTCTAACTGAGTTCAGAGTTCGTCGAGCTCAGCTGACCATTCGTCGAGCTAAGTTCAGAGCTTGAGATTCTTAGTTTGTCGAGCTCAGTTGAAAATTCATCAAACTGAGTTAAAAGTTCATTTATCTCAGTTCACCATTCATTGAACTCAGTTCAAAGTAAGACAGTCTAAGCCCAGTGTTTTTAAATATAGAAATTCTACTAAGAAAAAAAGCGTTAAGAGAGGCATGCTCACTCAACGCTCTCAATGCCCTTATGTAGAAATAAGTTCCAGCAAATAGCTTTGAGTGAGGCATGCTCACTCAATGCTCTCAACGCTAAAATTGTTGATGATGCAGAAATATGGCTAAGTTAGATGGTGTTGAATAAGGGATGTTCACTCAACGCTCTCAATGCCTAGAAACAGATTTATATTCTAAGTACTTTAGCGTTGAGTGAAGGTTACTCACTCAATGCAAAGAGATAACAAATCTGTCTGTGTTTTGGCATTGAGTGATGCTTACTCACTCAACACCTATTCTACTGATGCTCGATTTTTGCTAAGTCTACAAGTGCTGACGTCAGCAAAATTGACAAAACCAACTAAATTCAAATCAGGTACGGGAAAGCTACAGTACACGATAAAACTTGTCGTAAAGCTATTATACATTTTCTTCCGTTAAAGCAAGACGCAGCTGGAAGCTTCATGTGGGCCCACCGATCTCTAAGAGTCGTTGATCGGCGAACTATAAAAGGAACAGATAGTGCCAAGACAAAGACAACTTTTAGGGCATACAATATTAAAAAAGGAGAGCAGCCATCTTCATCTTCTTCGCCATTGCTCTATGTGAAAAGCTTGAAGATATCCGACAAGAAATGTTTAGTTAGCTGTGCAAGTCTCCATCTGCCACAGAAGATTCAGAATCAGTTCTGAAGAAAGAAGAAGCTTCATCCTTAAGAAGGTTCTATGAGCTGTTTTAAGACTCAAGATCAAAAGATCTTTAGCCTTCTACAGCAAGTTCAGAAGTGAACTTCTGAGTTCCTCCAATAAATCTTATCCCTGTTGTGATGAGAGTTAGAGAAGAAATTTTTCTGCTCAAGTTGTTGACACAGAAATTTCTCTGTGCCAAAGTTAATTAAACTATTTCTTTTTCTAGGATCCTTCTGGATATGAGTTGTAGGACTTTAGGGGTCTGAGGTAGGGCAAATTGGCCTGAGATGTAGGAGAGTGTATCTCTCTGAGTTGTAGAAGCAAGTTTGATCTGAGGTAGGGCTAACCTCCATAGCCTAAGTGGTAGGGCTTAATTGCCTAAGGTATTTGATACTTCTATCACTGAGAGTAGGCCTTTGTGGCAGAGATGTAAGTTTCTGAGGAGACTGTGAGATCCTGAGGGATTTGAGGTGTAAGCTCCTTGGAGCGTTGGTTTGGAGAAGTGCCTTGATTAACAGGAAGTTAGCAAGCTGGGAGGAGAGTGGATGTACCCATAATTTTGGGGAACCACTATAAAATACTTGTGTGCTTTTCTGTGTTTGTTTTAATTTTCTTAATTTCAGGTGTTAAGGACAAGCTCTATATCTCCCAAAGTTGAATGCTAAAAGAAAACAACAAGTTTTTTAGAAAAGACTATCAAAAGACCTATACAAACCTATTCACCCCCTCTAAGTTGCTAGCTACCTTGAAAATAAGATCTTTCACACTTTGATGATTACAATTATGATAGATTTTTATTGTAATAATTGTAATCATGTCTGCTGTTTTCTACCTCTTTATTCAAGTAATTGCACTAAATAATTGAGAATTGGTATTGTCATGAATAGTAGAGCATAGTTTAAAGTTGTTACTATTTTATGTATTGAACTTCTCCCTTACTATGTCATTTTTCTAATGCAGGTACGACTAGCCAGTGGAACTAAAAGTGTTGGAGCAAACAGGGGAGTTTACTGGGCCAATAGGACTGATCACAGGAGAAGAATTGCTCAAACACGGGTAGGAACACGGCCGTGTGCCTACCCGTGTTCCATCCCAGCTGAAACAATTTGCCAGCCCCCGTGTCTGAAGAACATGAAGAACAACACGGCTGTGTTCCAGAACACGGCCGTGTCAGTACCCGTGTGATCCAACACGGCCCATGATCAAACACGTCTTTTCGTGTGGAACTGCCCTGGAACTGCCGACACGGCCTGCAACACGGCTGTGTCGGAACCCGTGTTCGACCATGTTTGCTATTGGACTATAAAAACCTGGAGAAAATATTATTCTGCACTTTTTGGATTATTTTGCTTGGAGATTTTTCTGGAGAACGAAAGTGGAGTACCCAAGAGAAGGAAGGCTTGAAGGAGATATTTGTATGCATTTATTCTTTAATTTATCTCATTTAATCTTGTATCTCTCTTGGTAATCCAACTTTATTTATCTTTTAATTTTCATGAACAATGTGCTTGAACAAGTTAGTAATCATGTATCATTTTGTTTTAGTCAATTTCATTGTATTTTATTCGTATATGGGCTTGCAAACATTGAGAATTATCCTTATTATGAATGATTATTTATTTTTACATGAATTCCAAATGTCTAGATTGAGAAATTGGATTGTTTGGATGATGGATAAATCTCCATATTTATGTGTTATTTCTCTTTGTAATTCAAAAATCATGATCGAGAGACATGTTTCTTGGAAAATTAGAATACGAATGAATGGAATTATGGTATTTTAGAGATAAAGCTTCATGAATCCATGTATTAGATAGGGTATTTCATTCAATAAACATTTGAGTATTGTAAATTGTTCGAGAGAAAATTTACTTAACTTAACTTAGATTTTAAATTGCTCGAGAGAGAATTCAATAATTAATTTAACCCTTTACAATAAAATGAATTTGATAGTTTGGTTATTTCATGATTACACAAAGTGATTATGTTCATTGAATGCTCTTAACTTTCGACTTGAAATTATTTTTGTAACTCTCCAATACAATTTTTATCCGAATAGTCATAGTTAGGATTAATCTATGTTAGAACGCAATTTTAAGTTTAGGTATGATAATAGAGTGAGAGTGAGTACGAATAGTTGAAATGACCCTGTGGAATACGATACGAGATGTAGATTTCTCTTATACTATGATTGATAGGTGCACTTGCCTGAAAGATAATTTAATCTAGCTTATGCCCATCTACATAGTTATGATAAAATGTAGAATGAATCTGCATCAAGTTTAGACTTAGCGAAAATATTCATCAAGTTTTTGGCGCCGTTGCCGGGGGAGTCTTTTCAATATTTTGAAAGCTTTAGCTTTATTAATCTACCATTATTGTTTACTAATAAATCTTTGTAGATTAGTTTAAAGTAAAATTATATTATTTAATCTCTGTTTTGTAGTCTGTTAGTCTATGACCAGGGCAAGAAATTCTGGGTTAGAACCATTTCATTCTGAACCGGAACGAATTATTCACAACACCAATCACAGAGACGTGGGTATTAACACCACAGATATTGTAGACGATCTGAGAGAAGAAGAAACAGTGAATCAAGGAGAACACCATCCTGAAGATCTAAATACCATGGCCAACCAAAATGAGCAAACCATGTCTGACTTTGCTAGACCCAATCTCCAAGGAACTGGGTCAAGCATTGTTCGACCACCTATTCCAACCAATAATTTCGAACTGAAACCGAGCGTGATACAAATGGTCCAACAATATGTTCAATATGATGGCTTATAAGACGAGGATCCCAATACACACTTAGCCGGATTCCTAGAGATATGTGATACTTTCAAGATTAATGGTGTCTCCAACGATGCCATTCGATTGAGATTGTTCCCATTCTCATTGAGGCATAAGGCAAAGCAGTGGCTCAATTCGTTACCTAAAGGATCCATTACTACTTGGGACATGATGGTTGAGAAGTTTTTGATGAAGTATTTTCCACCGGCAAAGACTGCAAAGTTAAGGAACGACATCTCTACGTATGTTCAAGTGGAGGCTGAATCATTGTACGATACTTGGGAACGATTCAAAGAATTATTAAGGAGATGCCCCCATCATGCCTTACCTTCTTGGCTTCAGATTCAGACTTTCTACAATGGTCTAAATCCAGCCACCAGACAGATGATTGATGCGGCTAGTGGAGGCACCTTGAACAATAAGACACCTGACGCAGCCCAGCAGTTGATAGAAGAAATGGCAATGAATAGCTACCAATGGACTACCGTGCGGCCGAAGTCTACCAAGCCCGCCGGAATGTATGAAGTGGATGCCGTTACAGCCTTAGCAATACAAGTGGAGAAGCTCCATCAAAAGATGGACAACCTTTCTTTAGCGCCACCCCCAATGGTACCTCAACAATGGGACCCCTCCCTTGTTCGAATCCCTAGTGGTGAACCTCAAGTGTAAGAACATGTAGACTACATGGGTAATAATCCTAGACCACCTTTCAATCCAGGAAACAACCCATATAGTTTTACATACAATCAAGGATGGAGGAACCACCCCAATTTCTCTTGGGGAGGGCAAGACAACCAAGGTAAACCACCCATGTTTGGACAACAACAACAACAACAACAATTGGAGCCAAGGAAGCCAACATTGGAAGATGTCCTTGCAAAGTTCATGCAAACTACCGATGTTGCCTTCCGTAATCAAGAGGGTTCTATTCGAAATTTGGAGAATCAGATTGGACAGTTAGCAAGGATGGTATCAGAGAGACAACCAGGAACACTACCAGGAAATACTGAGACAAACCCAAAGGAACATGCAAGAGCAATTCAGTTGAGGAGTGGGAAGGAGTTACAAGACCCAAGGCTTGCACCGGATGCACCTCAAGAGGAGTCTAGTGGAGAAGCACCGAACGTGACACCGATGGAATATCAACCAGCCGTACCATATCCAGCAAAGATGAACAAGGAGCGCATGGATGCACAATACGGTAAATTTGTTTCTATGATTAAACAATTGCATGTTAATTTACCTTTTTCTGATATTATTCAAATGCCTAAGTATGCTAAATTTTTGAAGGATTTAATTTCTAATAAAAAGAAAATAGAAGAATTATCGTTAGTCACACTTAGTGAAGAATGCTCTGCTATTTTACAAAAAAAATTACCACAAAAACTTAAGGATCCCGGTTCTTTTTCAATTCCATGTTTAATCGGTGATTTGCAAGTTAATAAAGCTTTAGCGGATTTAGGAGCTAGTATAAATTTGATGCCTTATACATTATATTTGAAACTAGGCCTTGGAGAACTTAGCCCGACTAGGATGAGTATTCAATTAGCAGATCGGTCGGTTAAGTACCCAAGAGGTATAGTGGAGGATGTATTGGTTAAGGTAGACAAATTTATATTTCCTGCCGATTTTGTTATTTTAGATATGGACGAAAATATCGAAGTACCACTTATACTTGGTCGCCCATTTCTAGCCACTTCTAGAGCTCTTATTGATGTTTTTGATGGTAAATTAGTTTTGAGAGTAGGGGAGGATGAAGTCACTTTTCAAATTGGCAATACTATGAAACAATCTTTAGATAGTGATGATTGTTGCTATTTTTCTCATGGTGTTGACAACTTATTGTCTTCTATTGATTCTAATTTTTATTATAAAGATCCTTTAGAAATTTGCATTACTAATTGTTTTCTAGAAGACGAAACTAGTAAAGATATTGTTGATCATTTACTTTTTCTAGATAACTCTGTTTAGATGAATGGAAATACTGAATATAATTTACTTATAAAAGGAGATAATGAAGTTCATAAGAATAATACTAAGGATCCACCTGTAGTTGAATTAAAAAATTTACCGGATCATCTTGAGTATGCATTCTTAGGAACTAACTCTTCTTACCTAGTTATTATTTCTTCTAATCTTTCTGAAATTGAAAAAGCTAAATTAATAACTGTGTTAAAGAAATGTAAAGGTGCAATAGCATGGCAAATCTCTGATATAAAAGGTATTAATCCTAGTTTTTGCACTCATAAAATCCTTTTGGAAGAAATCTATAAGTCATCTATTCAACCGCAACGTAGGCTTAATCCTAATATGAAAGAGGTAGTTAAGGCTGAAATTGTTAAATTATTAGACGCTGGTATGATATACCCTATTTCCGATAGTTCATGGGTTAGTCCTGTCCAAGTGGTTCCTAAGAAGGGTGGTTTAACTGTGGTAGCAAACGATAAAAATGAATTAATTCCGACGCGAACAGTAACAGGTTGGCGTGTCTGTATAGACTATAGGAAGTTAAACGATGCCACTAGGAAGGACCATTTCCCTTTACCTTTTATTGACCAAATATTAGAACGCTTGTCAGGACATTCATATTATTGTTTTCTAGATGGACTTTCTGGGTATTTCCAAATCCCAATAGCCCCAGAAGACCAAGAGAAAACCACGTTCACATGCCCATTCGGTACCTTTGCCTATAGGCGTATGCCATTCGGTCTTTGTAATGCCCCCGCTACTTTCCAAAGATGCATGTTAGCTATCTTCAACGAGTATGTTGAAGATATCATGGAAGTGTTTATGGATGACTTCTCCGTCTTTGGAGATGCATTTGATTTATGTTTGAATAATTTAGAGAAGGTTCTAAGGAGGTGTGAGGAGACGAACTTAGTACTTAGCTGGGAGAAGTGCCATTTTATGGTGCAAGAAGGGTTAGTATTAGGTCATAAAATCTCCAATCAGGGAATTCAAGTAGATAGAGCGAAGATAGAAACGATAGAAAAGTTACCACCACCCACATCCGTTAAGGCAGTGAGAAGTTTTTTAGGCCACGCCGGATTTTACCGCCAATTTATTAAAGACTTTTCAAAAATTGCTAAACCACTTACGAGACTATTAGAAAAGGATACACCGTTTCTCTTTGATCAAGCGTGTCTACATGCTTTTGAGTTCTTAAAAGAGAGATTAGTTAATTCTCCTATTATGATAGCGCCTGATTTTACTCAGCCATTTGAAATTATGTGTGACGCTAGCAGTTTTGCGGTAGGAGCTGTGTTAGGACAACGCCGAAACAAACATTTTCATCCTATATTTTATGCTAGTAAAACACTTAATAATGCACAAGAGAATTATACTACTACTGAAAAAGAACTTCTAGCAGTAGTTTTCGCTTTTGATAAATTTAGATCCTATTTAACATTGTCCAAGGTGGTAGTTATTTGCCTTATCTTCGAAAATTAATAATGAGTATCCATGGTTTGCAGATTATGCAAACTATCTTGTAGCTAAGGTCCTCCCAAAAGATTTTTCATACCAGCAGAAAAAGAAATTTTTCTCCGACTTGAAATATTACTTTTGGGAGGACCCTTTTCTTTTTCGGATATGTGCAGATTCCGTGATCCGAAGGTGTGTATCCGCCGAGGAAGGGTGGAGAATCCTGGAGCAGTGTCATTCAGGTCCTACTGGTGGTCACTATGGAGCAAATCGCTCTGCGAAAAAGGTTCTTGATTCGGGTTTTTATTGGCCCCTTCTATTCAGGGATGCCCAAAGGTATGTGCTTTCATGTGATTCTTGTCAAAAATCAGGTAATATTTCTAAATTACATGAAATGCCGCAAAATTTTATTCTTGAATATGAAGTATTTGATGTGTGGGGGATAGACTTTATGGGTCCATTTCCAGTTTCATTCGGGAATAAGTATATCTTGGTGGCCGTAGATTACGTACCAAAGTGGGTTGAGGCGCAAGCTTTACCTACTAATGATAGTAGAGTAGTAATCCAATTCCTGAAATCTCTATTTGCGCGATTTGGCACACCACGAACACTTATTAGCGATAGGGGTTCTCACTTCTGTAATCTACAGTTAGATAAGGTATTGCAGAAATATGGAGTCACACATAGGATAGCTACACCATATCATCCCCAAACTAGTGGCCAAGTTGAAGTATCCAATAGAGAACTTAAGCACATCCTAGAAAAATCTATAGAGGGGAATAGAAAACAATGGTCTAGGAAACTAAACGATTGTTTATGGGCTTATAGGACCGCATTTAAAACGCCTATAGGTACCACTCCCTTTAGATTAGTCGGTAAATCTTGTCACTTACCTATAGAATTAGAGCACAAGTCATATTGGGCAATACGCTATCTAAATTTTGATACAAATTCTATAGGGGAAAAACGCAAACTTCAACTTAATGAACTAGATGAATGGAGGACTATGGCTTATGAGAACTCCAGAATTTATAAGGAGAAAACCAAACTATTTCATGACCGTCACCTCTGAAAAACCAAAACATTTAACAAGGGTGATCAGGTGCTCCTTTTTAATTCTAGACTGCGTCTATTTCCCGGGAAGCTTAGGTCTAAGTGGTCCAGACCGTTCCAGGTTAAAGAAGTTTTTCCCTATGGCACCGTCGAACTAACTCACCCTGAAAAGGGAGATTTTAAAGTCAATGGGCACCGGTTAAAGCTTTATAACAGTGCACTTCCCCAAGAACTTATTCGACTATAATCATGCCTTCACCTAGACTAAGAGAATGTATAGACTAGTATAGTATCTTGTCTATATAGGAGAATAAAAATTTTAATGAAACTTTAATTAAAAATAAATAAATTACGTAATCAGGAGAAATCACCTAAGAAGAAGTGTACACGGCCATGCACACGCCCGTGTGCATGGCCGTGTTTAGCACTCGCCCTGTCCACCTAGCCATGTGATCACCCGTGTCGATACGATGAATTTAATTGTTTCAAGTCAGAGAAGTACACGGGTTTCCACCAAGCCGTGTACATAGCCGTGTGTAATATACACGGCTATCCACCCAGCCATGTGCTCACCCGTGTCGAAACGACGAATTTAATTGTTTCAAGTCAGAGCAGTACACGGGTTTCCACCAACCCGTGTTTGTGACCGTTTCCGATCCACGGTTGACCACCCGGGCAGGGGACACGACCGTGTTATTGACCGTGTCCACCTGACACGGGCAGTTTCCCGCGATTTGACCACATGTCTCCTTGAAGACCGTGTTTCCCGCGCAGAATGATTCCTCAACACGGGTACACACACGGCCGTGTGTGCACCCGTGTTCGGCTTCTTTTTATAGGGGGCAGAATTTTCCATTCTCTTCATCACTCCCACTTTCTCCTCTTCCCATTCCTGCATCCATTCCAGCCGGGAAATCCCTCTTCTTCTCCAAAATTCGCGGAATCGTCTCATTTCTTCGCG
This sequence comes from Platanthera zijinensis, assembly GCA_039513925.1. Classification (NCBI taxonomy): domain Eukaryota; kingdom Viridiplantae; phylum Streptophyta; class Magnoliopsida; order Asparagales; family Orchidaceae; genus Platanthera; species Platanthera zijinensis. The sequence goes on from CM077078.1 coordinate 180,529,285, forward strand.
CTCAACATAATCGGTAAAACTCCTGGGTTATTTCCATCCAATCTCCTCTTGATCATTTCTATTCCTATTCTCCTTCTAGATTTACTTTAGATTTTTTTTATTTATTTATTTTCAGATCATGGCATCATCACGTAGCCAAGGTGGTCGCCGACGTCGCCCGGATCTTCAAGCATTATCTACCGAGAGACGCGACGTCGCTCAGCCACTAGTTTTCACAGATCCTATCCACACAAACCGTTATAATCGGCTACAAGCCAAGAAGTATCAGTACATACGAATCATAGACTGGGATGTCCTAGAAACTATAGGTCTAGCGGATACTGTGAGGGATTTGATTTCTGTAGTGGGGTGGCAAGAGTTTTTTGCCATAGAAGAGTAAGGATTTAGAGAGCTTACACTCGAATTTTTATCCACCTTCTATGTGAACCTTCGATCCTGTGTGGCCGATGATGGAAGACCAACAGAGGGGAATATTTCTTTTCGAGTGGGGGGCACCTTCTACACTCTTTCTCTCTACCAGTTTACACAGCATTTAGGAGTATACGACGAGGCATTCCTCCTTAGTGCCGCCTACTCTGATTTGAAATTTGATCTCCCCAGTCGCGTCCAGGCAGGTGATGTTTGGCGACGTTTATCTTTCGACACCAACGCCTACGAAGCCAAGAGATCTAAGGCTTCAAAATTGGTTTCCCCCGCCGTACATTATATTCATCACCTACTTAGCCATACACTGAGCGGCCGGGGCGAAAGCTCCGGTGTTGTGAGTCGACAGGACATTCTTTATCTACACAGCATGACAGCCCGCTACCCTATCCATTTGGGCTATATGCTTGCTCATTTTATTCTTCATCAGGCGGAGAATTCCCGCGTCGGGTCTATCTGTGTAGCCCCCTACATCACGCGTCTAACAAAGAATATGGGCATCTTTTTACCTCTTCCCCCGATGGCGGTGGTATCGAAAACTGTGCCTATCACCATAGCCAGTCTTCGAGCCATCCGCCTCGTTACTGCTCGTCAAGGCCGAGGAGGGACTATATATACCATTGTGGCTCGTGGCCTTCATATCCACGACGACGATGACGATGAGGTCGATCCAGATCTCGATGAGCCCCTCATTCCACCTGCCCGCTCGACGCATACTCAGGGGGAGTCATCATCTGCCCAGCCTCAGTGACAGTCTCGATTTGCTCTGGAGTTGCAGCGTTTTTATGACACTCAGTTGTCGCCGCGCCTTCAGCGTATCGAGGAGCAGCAGCGACGGACTGAGGACGTCATGTATCAAATCCGGAAGCACATGGGGATTACCAGCCCACCGCGACCAGCTCCTCGTCCATCTCACCCTCAGGATGATCCGACTGATCAAGATGACACACCTATGTATTTCTGATACATCTGGCTTTGCATATCTGGCTCTGTAGTGCTATATCTTTAGTATTGTTTTTATCATCTAGTATTTGTATGATCGGTATATCTATATAAAAAAAAATGTTTTATTTCAGATTTTGCTCCTATTTCGTGCTGTGATGCTTTATATTCATGCTCATCAGTTCTTTATGTAGTGCAATTTATGTCCCCTTGGTTTAATTTTTGTTTGCAATGAGGACATTGCAACTCAAGTCTGGGGGTATGCTGTATTTTTATAATGAGTATTGACAGTGGAATACATGATTACAATTACTTATTTTCTCTTTATCATAATACTCTATATTTCCTTATACACCCCCTCGAAAAATTTGATTACTTCTCTTTAAGCTTTCATTACTTCACTCATTGGGAATATAACTATCTAATTCACTTTCGCACGCTGATTAAACCGAATTCGTGTTCAAATTTGTTGATTAGTAACTACGTATAGAAATTCATTAGATGACTTTTCTCCATATAATTTGGTTTAAAAAGATTGTCCTTTATATTATTAACTAATAATCACTCCATTTTAGAAAAAAAATATTTATCTATTCTAAAGTGAGTCGATGAGTGTAATATTTTGATAATTTTGTATTGGTTTATCAACAATAACAAAAATTTTCTCTATTGGTGTCTAGAACTTACTAGCGATCCTCATAACCTTTTGCACATGTTAATTAGTAAAGGTGGAAATGACTTAGGCCTCCTTTTGGATAGATTGAGCCGTTCAATCCCAAAACCTTAAACATTATACCCTTGCTCACCCAATTTGGACTTTATCCCTATATTTTTGTAATACTCCACCTCTAAAATTCACCAAGGCCAATTCTCACCTAGTAGCACCTATCATTAAGATCGTCATGAAATGAAGTTGTTTTTATGGGTTGTATTTCTTTCATAGTGATATGTGGCCTGAGTGAGCGTGTACACATGCACCCATTCGGAATGATCCCTACTATGGACTCTTGGTTAAGAAAAGAAAAAAAATATAGAGTATCCTTCCTCAAAAATAAGGGAATTATAATACGTGCAAAGTCTGGGGGTGCTCATAAAATATCAATGAATGTTAAAGGTCTTTATCATACAAAGGGCTCAATAGTGATCTAGGTGTGAAAAAAAAAACATCGAGTTCTCTTTTTGCTTACCCCACCTATAATCACCTATCCTAAGCCAAAACAATACACCACCATACAAGTCCTAAGGATCCAACTTTACTAATTCTCATTAGTGCTATGGAGAGGGTGTGTAAAGGAAAGTGTATGATTATCAATAGGGAGATTTTTAATGTTTTGAAAGACTAATGCATATGTTATCAAGATTGTTATTTTCCTCCTTACAATAGTTATGGATAACTATAATTATAATTCTAAGAAAGAGCGAAAAGTAGTTAAGATATGTATTGGAGAAATTTTTAAGAAAAAGTTATATTTAGAAAAGTCTGCTAAACTATTTCCTATACAATTGCAGCATCAAATCTCTATTCGAATTCAAAACAATCAGTGTGCGGAAGAAGAATTATGTATTGGTAACCCAATTGTTTGAATTAGTTTGCTTAGGGACAAGCAAACACTTAAGTCTGGGGAAGTGTGATGATTACAATTATGATAGATTTTTATTGTAATAATTGTAATCATGTCCGCTGTTTTCTACCTCTTTATTCAAGTAATTGCACTAAATAATTGAGAATTGGTATTGTCATGAATAGTAGAGCATAGTTTAAAGTTGTTACTATTTTATGTATTGAACTTCTCCCTTACTATGTCATTTTTCTAATGCAGGTACGACTAGCCAGTGGAACTAAAAGTCTTGGAGCAAACAGGGGAGTTTACGGGGCCAACAGGACTGATCACAGGAGAAGAATTGCTCAAACACGGGTAGGAACACGGCCGTGTGCCTACCCGTGTTCCATCCCAGCTGAAACAATTTGCCAGCCCCCGTGTCTGAAGAACATGAAGAACAACACGGCCGTGTTCCAGAACACGGCCGTGTCAGTACCCGTGTGATCCAACACGGCCCATGATCAAACACGTCTTTTCGTGTGGAACTGCCCTGGAACTGCCGACACGGCCTGCAACACGGGCGTGTCGGAACCCGTGTTTGACCATGTTTGCTATTGGACTATAAAAACCTGGAGAAAATATTATTCTGCACTTTTTGGATTATTTTGCTTGGAGATTTTTCTGGAGAACGAAAGTGGAGTACCCAAGAGAAGGAAGGCTTGAAGGAGATATTTGTATGCATTTATTCTTTAATTTATCTCATTTAATCTTGTATCTCTCTTGGTAATCCAACTTTATTTATCTTTTAATTTTCATGAACAATGTGCTTGAACAAGTTAGTAATCATGTATCGTTTTGTTTTAGTCAATTTCATTGTATTTTATTCGTATATGGGCTTGCAAACATTGAGAATTATCCTTATTATGAATGATTATTTATTTTTACATGAATTCCAAATGTCTAGATTGAGAAATTGGATTGTTTGGATGATGGATAAATCTTCATATTTATGTGTTATTTCTCTTTGTAATTCAAAAATCATGATCGAGAGACATGTTTCTTGGAAAATTAGAATACGAATGAATGGAATTATGGTATTTTAGAGATAAAGCTTCATGAATCCATGTATTAGATAGGGTATTTCATTCAATAAACATTTGAGTATTGTAAATTGTTCGAGAGAAAATTTACTTAACTTAACTTAGATATTAAATTGCTCGAGAGAGAATTGAATAATTAATTTTACCCTTTACAATACAATGAATTTGATAGTTTGGTTATTTCATGATTACACAAAGTGATTATGTTCATTGAATGCTCTTAACTTTCGACTTGAAATTATTTTTGTAACTCTCCAATACAATTTTTATCCGAATAGTCATAGTTAGGATTAATCTATGTTAGAACGCAATTTTAAGTTTAGGTATGATAATAGAGTGAGAGTGAGTACGAATAGTTGAAATGACCCTGTGGAATACGATACGAGATGTAGATTTCTCTTATACTATGATTGATAGGTGCACTTGCCTGAAAGATAATTTAATCTAGCTTATGCCCATCTACATAGTTATGATAAAATGTAGAATGAATCCGCATCAAGTTTAGACTTAGCGAAAATATTCATCACACTTCTCGGCCAACAGTGGAGAATGCCAGTCATCTGTGGATATCATAGTGCTACTGAAGAGACAAGCTCTGCCTCCAGCTCAGGTATTGGATATTTTATGTCAAGTATGGGGGAACCTTGGGTATCACGCTTATGATTGCCATGCAGTTGAGCAACCTCCTGATCTTTCTATTACGAGTTATGATGAAAGTGTTAACTATATTAATAATTAAAAAAATTCAGTACTGTTTTCGAATGCATATAACCCAGGTGTGAGAAATCACCCAAAATTTTTGTGTAACTAAAATGCTCCAAGCCAATGATGGAAATCCGGCCAACATCTATTTGATGGTCAAGCCTTCGGGAGCCAGCCAAGGCCACCAAAGCCAGGTTATAACCAACCTGCCCTTACGCAAATAAAAAAAGCACCCTTGAAGAAATGATGGAGAAGTTTGTGGAGATGTCCCAGTTGAACATGGCCAACCAGACTACCTCCATCATGAATCTGGTGACACAACTAAGCCAATTGGCCCAAGTTTTCTCCTACCATACTTAAGACTCTCTACCTAGAACAACTGAGAAAAATCCACATGAACATGGGAAGAGTGTTGGAGCCGACGGTTCTCATATCCTTATTTTGATAATATCAACTCCCATGTTATATTTGATTACATCTCGTGTTTTATAGATTGTGCTGGTTTATAGGTCCAAGAAATTCAAGGAGCCCTCCTAAGGAACCTATCGCCGAGCGGTAGTAGTTAACGTCAGGAAGTAGCCTGAATTAAATGGTCATGGAACTCAAGAACATACCGGCCCACGCTAGTCCCACTGCCCGTGGTAGCTCGGGAAATTGATTCATCCAGGCTCTCGAGAACCAATCGCACAGATGCTTGTTTTATACTGCTCCGCGATAACACACTCAACGCTCGTTGAGTCAGAGGCTTTGAGAACATTAAGACAGAGGCACCGAGAGCGTCGAGATAGAACTACAGTCGGGCACTAGATTTGTGGTGGTCGCTAAGCTCCGAAGAAAGTAAAAGCAAACGAACTAGAAATCCAATAAGGCATGTATACCTATCGAACTATAGCTAGGGGACACAAGTGTCGTATTGAAATCTGGGAGTTATTGAGTACACTTATTCACACGAAGACTATTATTTTATCGACGGAAAAACTAGGGTTTGAGAAACTAAATGCAGTTAAGGAAAGGAAATAAAGCTAAAGAAGAGAACTAATAGCACTGAACTAGAGAGCATAAAATAAGCAATTACAACGAAGGGATGAAACTATGAAATGGAAATGAACTTGATCAAGAATCACCTTGGCTAAAGACAACTAAGAAATGCGATAAAAACCTAAACTTAATTGGGTAAAGGTCCTTAACCATGGAGGTTCCTAAATCTTGAACACGCTTCTCTTGAAGTCGTGCCCAACTGAGTTTAGGAAGGTCCGATCGACTCTCGTCTAAATCGAAGGCCTAAATCTTGCTTTATGCGGTGAACCCCACTATTGGATTTTACTCTAATCCGGGAGATTTGGACGTCTGCCTCTCTTGAGGGGTGTGTACAACTCCATTTAATCTTAAGCGCTCACTTCAAACTATTGGCCTCTCGGCTAGTCAATAATGAAAGCAAAGGTGGAGAATATATATCGAAGATATAGCTCCAACCAAAAATAAGTCAAGAGTAATTAAAGGCCAAACCATAAAAAAAGGTAAATTTAAAGCATCATAACTTAATCACTCAAACCTCGGATCATCAAGATCGAGTACAAGGAGGATTAGTTAATCATAATGGAGTGGAGGAGGGGGGATGAGTAGTAAAGAATTAAGAACACAATTTAGATAGTAGACAATAATACTTTTATATTAATGATAAAGGAGAGCAACAAAACTTGGAAATAAAATTACACTTGCATGAAATTAAAGACTAAGCTAGAATTAATACTAGGCCAAAAATGAAGAAATATAAGAACTAGTACAAAACGAGAACACTAGGCTATATTGAGTAAAAGAAAACAAAATAAGAGAGAGAGAGAGGGAGAAAAAGGCAAGAAACAAAGGGGCATCACCTCCCCTCTCAACCCAAGCTCCCTTAAAATGAAGGGGGAGGTCTCAATTTATAGAAAACCTAAGGGGGGTGACACGACCAGCAACATGGACATGTTGCTGACCGTGTCATGTATAATTGACCTCGGGCAGCGATTATGGCGGGTGTGATCATGGCGTCGTTGAAATTTCAGGTTCTCCTCTATCTACACGTCCAGTGACACGGCCGTGTTGGTGGCGTGTCGCTTGCAGTTGATGGACTTTGGCGCTGGATGTATTTATTACGGGCAGCAGGCTTCGATGTGATGGCGACCCTCCCGGGGACATGGCTGTGTGGGTGGCTGTGTCCTGCTCGGGAGGGTCTTCGGCTTCTGGAAATACGGAGGAGACACGACCGTATTTATTGGTTGTGTCCTTCTTTGGAGAGTCTTCAGCTTCTGGCAACATGACGGAGATACGGCCGGGTTGACACGCCCAGCAACACGGCTATAGACACGGTCGTGTCAACTGGTCGTGTCCTTCTATTGAATGTCTCTAGAATTTTCCTCTGGTGACACACCATGTTGACACGGCAAGGTTGACACGGCCGTGTCAGTGGCAGTGTAAGGTCATTTTTTTGCCAAAATTCAGGAAACCTGCAAAAATAGAAATAAACATTAGCGGCAAAATTATTTATAAAAAAGATAAAAATAAGCTATAATATAAGATAAACGCGATAAAAATAAGGAAAAATACCCTAGTAGTTTAGAGTACAAAATGTACTATCAAATTTCCCCAAGCTTAAGTTTTGCTTGTCCCCAAGCAAAGTTATAAAAACTAGATAATCATAAAAAGGTGACTAATCAAAAGATTCTCATTATGCCTACACAAGTACTATGCGAAATTCTAAGTAGGGAAAAGGTGAAAAGTAAATCTAAAACAATTATTTAGGTATGGTTAAACTTTTATAAACTTTACTTAACAAAAATAAATCATCCAAAATTTAACAAAATTCTTTAAATAGATTTAAGCAAAGTAACGAAAATAAAAAACGCATTGAGTTATTAATACATCCTAAGAGGCATTTTATACCTAACTTAAATAAAGAACAACAATCTAAATTTAAATCCAAGACTTAACTAGTCTACTATTTTTCTTTACCTAGCAAAAAGAAAACCTAGGAGAATGAATCAACAGGACTTAATAGGACTGAAACGTTTGGCTTGGGCATATAATTAGGAATGGAATTAAAAGATAAACATAAAGGCTTAAAATAATGCTAAAACAAAATTAAAGAGCTTCCAAAATCTTCATAAAAATACATATATATATATATATATATTTTATTTTTATTTTTATTTTTATTTTATTTTATTTTCAAAGCAAAGGTCATCAACATTTTTAAATTGGCCACAAAAAGAAGCAAAACTTTTGAGCAACCTTTTTCAAAAAGATTTCCAAAAAATTTTCAAAGCAAACCTATCACATCATGAAATTTATTAAGCTCAAAAATTTAAGCGTGATAAGAAGGGTTGGAAAAATTGGCTTTGGTGAACATGGTACGAAAAGTGGAGTTATCAAATGAAATTGGAAAAAGGTTCAAAAGCAGCTAACTAGTGGGATAATTTTAGGGTTGGCAAGAAGGCTCAAACGAAAACAAAATGGCCTATATCATTTTCATGCTCCTAAAGTTTGTCTAAAGCATTAGTTTTGAAAAATTTCAAAAAGTAGGTCCTAGAAATTAAATAGAGATTAATGAACTTGATTTAAAAATTAGGATAATAAGAGTCTAGAATCATTCACATCTACTACGCTAATAAAAAGTTTACTTTATAAAAATTATCTAAAAACGAAAAAAAAAGAGTGGATGATGAATTTTTGAGAAAGTAAAGAAAATAAAGAAGGAAATCATAATGGAAATGCGAGTTTTAGAAAAAAAAATTCTTCTTAACATGCTACCATGAATTAGAAACACAACATGACTAACATTTTACTTGTGAAACATAATTAAAAAGGACGATTATAAAAATTATAATTAATTAAGTTATTTATATCAGATTTTGAGAAAAACAAAACAAAAGATAGGGGTACTATTGAAAGACCAAAATGTCTAAACTATTAAAGTAAGAACAAAAAAGCATATATATATATATATATATATATATATTTTAAATATTCTCTTTTTTTGTATTTTCGAAATACTTTTTTTTTGGAATTTTAAGATATTCAATTTTTTTTGGGTTTGTTTTTTTTTGAAAAAAATAAACACAAAAAGAAAAATATTTATACGACGCAATAAGGAGTAAGTCCTCCCCCAAGCTTAAAATGGATATTATCTTTAATGGCAAAAGAAGGGAATTAGAGAAGAAGAGAAAATGAAATTACAGAATTCAAAAATAGAATTGAAAACAGGTACTTCCCCGGAAGTATTTGCTGTAAAAGCTGAGTGATGCCTCTCCCCCAAATGTCTTCTTTGGACTTTGTGATGGATTCAACAACGTTGGATCAGGCGATCGCAGAAGCTTCAGCTTGTCGGAGCCGTCCGGGGCAAAAATTGTAAAATAAAGAAAATAAAAAAAGATAACTTGGGTTGCCTCCCAAGAGCGCCCTTTGTTTAAAGCGTCGTTTGAGCTCGACACATCAAAATAATATTGTCCAAAAATATTGTTGTCTAGAACAAAAATTAAAGTTTTTAACAAAAAACAAAAGTTCAAAGTAAGAGTTCGTACAGTAGATACTTAACAATGTTTGGCTGACATCATCATCACCAGAGAAATAATGTTTAAGACGCTGACCATTCACTTTGAATTACCCTTATAAGGATGTCAAATCAAAACAGTTCCATAAGGAAAAACTTCTAAAATAGTAAAGGCTCAGACCAACGTGACTTTAATTTTACAGGAAATAAACGTAATCGAGAATTATAAAGAAGAACCTGGTCGCCCGGCTTAAATGTTTTTGGGTGACTTAAGTGTTTATCTTCCAAACGCTTCGTCCGCTCTTTATAAAGTTTGTTATTTTCATATGCGTAAGAGAGTCACTCGTCGAGTTCATTGAGTTGAAATTTTCTAAGGTCGCTGACAGAGTGGGGATCGAAGTTTAAAAATCTTAAGGCCACAAACGCGAGGTGTTCTAAATCTACCGGTAAATGGAACGATTTTCCATAGACCAGCCGATACGGCGTACATCCGAGGGCAGTTTTGTACGGTGTTTGGTAGGCCCATAGAGCATAGTCTAATTTAACTGACCAGTCTTTCCTAGAAGTTGAAATAGTCTTTTCTAATATTCTTTTTATTTCTCTATTCACTACTTCGAGTTGTCCCCTAGTTTGGGGGTGGTAGGCGGTTGAAAGTTTAAGCGTAATGCCGTATTTAGTAAGAATTTAAGAAAATTGTGCGTTACAGGAATGAGAACCCCTATCGCTAACGATGGCGCACGGCGTACCGAACGAGAAAATAATTTTTTCAAAAAGGTAACTACAACTCGGGAGTCATTTGTATGAATAGATTGGGCTTCAACCCATCGAGAAATGTAATCAACGGGAACTAAAATATACTTATTTCCGAAGCTAGAAGGAAGGGGGCCAACAAAATCGATCCCCTAGAGGTCGAAAATTTCGCACTCACGAAAATAATTTTGCAACATTTCATTTTTATTGGAAATGTTGCCCGACCGTTGGCAACTATCACACCTACTCACAAAAGCTTGCATGTATTTAAACATGCTAGGCAAGTAAAAACCCGTGCAAAGCACCTTGTGAGCAGTGCGAGCAGCTTGATAGGTCCCACATGTCAGACCTTTATGTAAGTGTTTTAAAATATCAACTCCTTCATAAGAAACAAATCTCCTTATCACATGGTCCTCACAGATTTTGAAAAGATGCGGGTCTTCTCAAAAATAGTTCTTCAGCTAGGAAAAGAATTTCTTCTTTTGCTGAGTGGAGAACTCTTTTGGGAGCACCCGGGCCACTAAATAGTTGGCGATGTCTGCGAACCAAAGAGAAGTAGATGTGTTTATTAAAGCAGCTTCTCATCATGAAAATAATCATTAAAAGATTTTTCATCTAACTTTTCTATAAAAGGGTTATCAAGATGGGAGAGATGGTCGGCGGCCAAGTTCTCGGCTCCTTAGTTATCACAGATCTCTAAGTCAAACTCCTGGAGGAGTAAGACACAGCGAATCAAGCGCGACTTGGCATCCATTTTGGAAAGAAGATATTTGAGGGCCGATGGTCCGTAAAAACGATAATTTTTGAAAGTGTAATATAAGGACGGAATTTATCAAACATTAATACTATAGCTAGGATCTCCTTATCAATCGTGGTGTAATTTTCTTGTGCAGATGTGAGCGTTTTACTTGCTTAATAGATGAGGTGGAAGTTTTTAGATATGCGTTGACCTAATACGGCTCCCACTGCGAAACTACTCGCATTGCACATTATCTCAAAAGGAAGGTCCCACACCGGAGCTATCATAATGGGTTCATTAATTCACTTTTTTTTAATTAATTTGAAGGCAGAAAGACAAGAGTCATCAAAAATGAATGGGACCTCTTTTTCTAAGAGATGGGTAAGGGGTGTGGTGATCTTGGAGAAGTCCTTTAAGAAGAGGAGGTAGAAACCAGCGTGACCCAGGAAACTTCTTATAGCTTTTATGTTTGTAGGTGGCGGCAGCTTCTAAATAACTTCTATCTTCGCAATATTTACTTCAATTCCTCTCGCAGAAAATTTATGACCCAAAACTAACCCTTCCCTCACCATAAAATGGCATTTTTCCCAATTTAGGGCATGGTTATTTTGTTTGCATCGTTCTAAGACTTTTTCTAAATTTTCAGAACAACTATCAAAGGAATCGCCGAAAACGGAGAAATCGTCCATAAATACCTCCATAATGCTTTCTACGTACTTTTCAAAGATAGCAAGCATACATCGCTTGAATGTTGCTGGCCCATTGCACAAGCCAAACATCATTCTTTGGTAGGCGAAGGTCCGGAAGGGAAAAGTAAACATAGTTTTCTCTTGGTCCTCAGGAGAGATGGGGATTTTAAAATACCCCGAGAGGCCATCGAGAAAACAATAAAAAGCTATGGCCGGATAATCGTTCTAAAATCTGATCGATTGACGATAAAGGAAAGTGGTCCTTGCAGGTAGCGTTATTCAACTTCCTATAATCTATACACATCCTCCATCCCGTCACCTTCCGTGCCGGGATTAATTCGTTATTCTTATTACTAACTACTGTTATCCATCCCTTCTTTGGCACTACCTGAACAGGGCTAACCCACTTACTATCTTATATAAGATAGATAATTCCTGCGTCTAAGAGTTTCAAAACCTCTCCCTTAACTTATATTTCATGTTTGGGTTTATACCGCGCTGAGGTTATATTGAATTGCGTGAATTATCTTCCATTAAGATTTTGTGAGTGCAGAAATATGGGCTTATGCCATTGATATCGGAAATTTTCCAGGCAATAGCTCGGCGATGCTTACGTAGAACTAAAAGAAGTTTTTCATTTTCGACATCCGTGAGGTAGGCCGAAACTATAACTGACATCTTGGAGTCTTTTTCTAAGATGGCATACTTTAGATGTTAAAGAAGTTCTTTAAGTTCTAGGGTAGGGGGTTCTTCATAAGAGGTTTGAGAAATTCTTTCTTTTTCAAATACTATATCTTCGTAGATCTTTTTCGACAGAAAATTAAAAGGGGTGAAGCTAGTGTCCAAGTCGGCTTCTTGTAGCGATTCAGTTGGAAGAGTAGAAGAGGAACAAAAATCAAAAAATTCTTTTTCCAAATCAGATAGAAGATAAGAGGATTCTACACTTTCTTCACTTAGGTGTAGCGATTCAGTTGGAGTAGAAGAGGAGGAACAAAAATCAGAAAATTCTTTTTCAAATTTAGAAAGGCAATAGGTGGATTCATCACTTACGGCATCTATGAAAAAATAGGAGTTATCGTTTGCTAAGGTGTTTTTCATCGAATGTGTGATAGAGAAAGTGACTTCTTCGTCGCCTACTCGAAGGAAGAGCTTACCATTGCTTACGTCAATTATGGCTCAGGAGGTGGCAAGGGAGGGTCGGCAAAGGATCAGGGGAACCTCATCGTCTTCTTCGATGTCCAGAATGACAAAGTCTGCCGGGAAGATGAACTTCTCGACTTTATCTCGGACATCCTCCATGATTCCTAACGGGTACTTGACAAATCTGTCAGCGAGCTGGATACTCATGCGTGTGGGGTTGAGGATACCAATTCCTAACTTTTTATACAACGAGAGGGGCATCAGGTTAATACTCGCACCTAAGTCGGCTAATGTGTTCTTTACAAAAAGATCACCAAAGACACACGTAATAGAAAAACTACCCGGGTCACTGATTTTCTTCGGTAAGCCGTTTGTCAAAAAAGAAGAGCACTCAGCATTTAACGTGACGTGTGACAAGTTCTCTAACTTCTTCTTATTGGTCAGGAGGTCCTTAAGGTACTTGGCATACTTTCGCATCTAGGAAATCACTTCATAGAAGGGCAGATTTACGTGGATTTGCTTAAACATCTCTAAGAAACGGGAGTATTGATCATCCCAACATTGTTTATTAAGCTCGGAAGGGTAAGGATGATTTGGATAATTTTTAAAGATGGGCGGTGGAGTGATATCTTTTTCTTTAACGGGGGTGACAACTTCTTCAGTAGACGGTGAAATTTTTAAAATGAGAGCGAAGCTTTGATTTTTTAGAGTGCGGGGAAGAGCTTGCCTCGGGCTCTTCACTTACCATACCAGGAACTTGCTTCCCACTCCGAAGAGTTACTTCTTTCGCTTGCTCTCTCGGGTTGGGCTCGGTATTAGAAGGAAGAGACCCTGCGGGTCGCTTAGTGATTATTTTAGCAAGCTGTCCTACTTGATGTTCAAGACTTTTAACTCATCCAGTTAAGGTTCATATCGTAGCGTCATTTGTGGTTATATATTTGGAAAGTAACTCCTCCAAGCTTGGAGGTTTTGGAATGTTTTGAAGAGGTGGTGGTGGTGCTGAAAAATCATTTTTAGTTGGTGGGCACATCGCGTTCGAAGGATTACTCCAAGAAAAATTCTTGTGATTTCTTAAAGCAGGATTATAATTATTCGGAAAATTAAAACCAGGAGGATGAAAATTCGCAGCAGAAAAATTATTAAACGCATTTCTTGGCATATTGTTAACAAAATCTAATTGTTCTGGGGTAGGAGTTGCAGATTCCCATACATAAGGGACGGATGCAGCAGTCATCTCCGTTATCTTTTTGCTTAATATTTCAACTTATAGAGCGAGCTGGGAGACGTTCTCCACTTCAAAGATACCTGCAGGTTTGTTCGGGCGGGACGTAGGCACATTCCACTGATAAGTGTTCATGGCCATGTCCTCAAAAAGATTAAGAGCTGCTTCTGGGGTCTTATTGTTTAAAGTACCGCTAGAAGCTGCGTCTATCATTTGCTTTGTATTTTGATTTAGCCCATTATAAAACGTCTGCACTTGTAACCATACAGGCAGCGCGTGATACGGGCATCATCTTTATAATTCTATAAATCTTTCCCAGGTTTCGTATAAGGTTTCAGAGTCTATTTGTCCAAAAGTGGAAATGTCGTTCCTAAGTTTTGCAGTTTTAGCTGGAGGAAAATACTTTGCAAAAAAATTTTCAGTTAATTCATTCTAAGTGGTTATGCTATTTGTAGGTTTAGTGTTCAACCACTGCTTAGCCTTAGTTCTTATAGAAAAGGGAAATAGTCTTAGCCTGATTGCATCATTTGTGACACCGTTTATCTTGAAGGTGTCACAAATTTCAAGAAAGCTTGTTATATGTGCGTTCAGATCTTCATCTTAAAGTCCGTCAAATTGCACATACTGCTGTACCATTTGATTTATGCTAGGCTTTAATTCAAATTTATTAATAGCTATCGCAGGGAGCACTACACTAGATTCTATACCCTCGAGATTTGCCCTTGCATAATATGACATAGTTCTTTGCAAGGCTTCATCTACGTTGGGTTCTTCCATTCTTAGAGTAGAGAATGACTCAGAATCCTCAACCGACATTGGATAGTAGGACCTTGAAATCGCGATCTTCTCCGAAGAGTACGCTCAATTTCGTGGTCAAAGTCCAAAATAACCGATGGACTCCCTCGGGTCATGCACTAAAAGAAGAGAAGAGAAGAAAGAGAAATAAAATAAACTAGAAAGAAAAGCTAGAATTTTTTGAAATAGATTTTTTTAATAGATTAACTCCCAAACATCCCAAGGACTACCCGATGAATGGTTCGCAAGGTACTAGACAAGATAGAGGCACTTGAAGCCGCTTTGCCCATTTTGAGAGAATTAGGTGGCGTAGAAAAATTGTGTAGTGTGTTACTATTAAGAGCGGTAATAAACTTTTTTTTGGATTTTAAAATTTTTTAAAAGGAGAATGAGAAAGAGAAGAGTAAAAATTAATAGGTTCGTGTTTTAGATATATCAATGGAAGTTGCTCCCTGGCAACAGTGCCAAAAACCTGTTGGTTGCTAAGCTCTGAAGAAAGTAAAAGCAACCGAACTAGCAATCCAATAAGGCATGTATACCTATCGAACTGTAGCTAGGGGACACAAGTGTCGTATTGAAATCCAGGAACTGTTGAGTACACTTACTCACACGAAGACTATTATTTTATCGATGGAAAAACTAGGGTTTGAGAAACTAAATGCAGTCAAGGAAAGGAAATAAAGCTAAAGAAGAGAACTAATATCACTGAACTAGAGAGCATAAAATAAGCGATTACAACGAAGGGCTGAAACTTTGAAATGGAAATGCACTCGATCAAGAATAACCTCGGCAAAAGACGACTAAGAAATGCGATAAAAACCTAAACTTAATAGGGTAAAGGTCCTTGACCGTGGAGGTTCCTAAAGTTTGAACACGTTTCTCTCGAAGTCGTACCCAACTGAGTTTAGGAATGTCCAATCTGTAACATCTCATGTTACTTTTAGGCCCCTTAACTTAGATTGGGTTAGGCATGGGGTGGGTGATATGAGTATTTAGCTAGGTTGACCCTAGTAGGTGAGTGAAACCATGTGGGGCCCACCATAGGGCCCAAGTCAACCTATGTCAAATTAGCCTAAATAGGGTCCCTAGCCATACCATGACCCCACCACCTTTCCCTAACCCTAAAAACAATCTAAGTTGACCCTAAGGCATGTCACTAGGTTAACCCCTTTGGCCCTAGTTGACCCAAGTCAACCATAGCCCTATTTGGGTCAAACTCATACCTATATGCCCAATTAGCCTAAGTGGGGCACACCCTTGACCCAACCAAAGTTGGGAGGATCCACTAGTCTCATGACCATTAAGTGGCATCAGCCAACTCATCATGTTGACCAAGTAAACTCATAATGTCAACTTAGTCATCATGAGGCCTAAAGGAGGGAAAATGAACCCAAGCCACATTCCTTTGGGCTAAGCCCACCAAGCATGGCCCATTATCAGCCCAAGGAGTCAAAGACCAGCCCTACCCCTCTGAAATAGGAGAGATAATACATGAATGGGGGTATTTTGGAGAAACCACCCAAAAAGAGGAGAGAGAAAAGGTGAAATTAAGAGGAGGAGGCCACATGGCTCCTTCTCTTCAGCCATGACTTGCTGGCAGCCCTCCTTAGAGCTATTAGGAGAAGGTGAGAAGCTGAGGGCCACTTGGCAGCCATGGTCGATACAACCAAGGCTCCAAACAGAGCTTGCCTTGGTTGTATCTACCCATATACCCCACCTTAGTCCAAACCAGCCTCATCATTAGCTTCAGTGATTGGAAACAAGTGGAGAACGAGTCCTGGAGCAAAGCTTTTGGTGAAGAATCGATAATTCGGGCAGGAGTTCGCCGAAGCAGCTCGACCATGGCAAACCGCCGCCACACTCGCTGCCAAGGCTCGAACCAGGTTCGTTTCGCCGCCCCTCTACTCGTGCTAGCTTCTTAGATCCATTATGAGAGATATATGGCTCAATTGAGCCCGAGGCCATGCGAGAAAGTGCGCATTTTTTTCAATCTTTTCATCCCACTCGGGATCGCCGGAGGAGTCACCTCTGGCATCCTCACCGTCGGGAAACGCTAGCCCCCACCTCAGTGAAGGTGGTGGCGACATCCGTCGATAGTGGTGGTGGCTCAGTTGGCCGGAAAATGGCAGACAAGTTGACCCAGCGCAAATCAATCCCAGCTGTTGGCTGGAGGTAGGGGATGAACCGATGTCGTCGATTTGTTGCTTTAGGATTCGTGCAAATCATATTCCAATAGCTTATAAATTAATGAAATTAAATTAAATTTTTGTCACAATATTTCAGTGACCTTGCATGTCAAATACAATACTCTTAAATTCATTTCTAGAACATGAACCCTAAATGAACTTTATAGCCTATTGTCTTAACTTTAATATGGCACCTTAAATATCAAATTTGGTTCAGTATATTTGGTTGTAGGGCTATTTTCCTAGGAAATGTCCTCGACTAGGGCAGAATTTCAAAATGATGCCCAAGTCAAACAAGTCATCCAAATGACCCAAAATTTTTGGTGCATGCATTTTTAGGGCTTAGTTAACCCCTGTACAAAATTGAGAATTTTTGGGAAAAACTTTTCTATAGTTTTTACTAAAATACCCAAAATGAAATAAATGAAATATTTGGAGTTGTGGGACTCCAAATGGATCCAAATTTTGGTGGCATGTCCTTAGAGACATTGTAAGGGTATGTGCAAAATTTCAGCCATGTTGGACCATTGCATATTGGGTAAACCCACTTGCATGTGTTGGCTAGTTATAGGCTTGGTGTGCATTTAGCCTAAAATGAAATAATGTGTATTCAGGCAACTTGAAACATTCAAAAATCATGATTTTCATTATAGAGACACATGAGGGTGTAATACACCTCTCATAGAAATAGTGTAATTTTTGGGAACAAAAATCCCATTATTTGAATTTTTGAAAATTTGGTCCTTTTGAGGAAATAAATTTAAAATAGGTTTACCCATATAATAAAATGTCCAAATTCGGTTGAGGAGTAAGTGTAAGACCCCAATTTTTGTTTGACACCGCAGTCTTAGGCCCATAACCGTCGCTTTGCGGTGACACCTTCACGCCCTGAAGGGTCGTCACCACAAAGCGCCGATCCTGCCAGCCAATTCGATCACAGAAAAGTAGCAAAGGTAAAAGAGTAAGGGAGAAACTCAAATACTAGTCCACAATAATCACATGAAAGTAATAATATCTCCACGAAGGGAGAGTCCACAAAAATAGTATAAAAGGTACTGAAAGTAAGGTCTTATGCCCGATACATCATAATCCTCACTACAGGTCACTCAAGCGGAAGCAAACTATAACATCTACTATAAGTCGGGATTTACAGTCCCAGCTGGCTGAACTCCTGAGCTAGACTGCCCTATCTCCAAACGGGCCGACATTCGGGGCTTCTCCTCCATGCTGGGCTCCACGATCCCCTAAATGATGTGGTCCGAAAACTGTTAGTATATAAGACTAAGTCCTATTATCCCCTACCCCTTCCCCCATGGCTCCTAAGTACCGAGCGGAGAGGAAGAAAGGGAAGGACATAAAGGTGGAGAATAAATAAAAAGCAGGTTGTAGCGGACCTATGCTAGCAAATCCTTAGCAAATATGATAGAAATAGAATGTAGGAAAAGTAACCTTAACTTATGTGTAGAAGAACCTAAGCCAGGGGATCTTCTGAAAGACTCCCATCGTATAAGGTGTCCTATTCCACTTTATACATTGGGGTGTTGGTTATTAATAGCAATATTTATTTAAAGAATATGACCTTAATTAATAAACTTCCCCACACAATCTTATAGACCAAGGGGTCGTTTTGCAAGGCCTATTATATAAGCGTCCCATTCCACTTATACAATAGGTGTCAGGGGTTAAATGAAACGGTTATGTTATGACATGCTAGTGGGTATGAATATGAACATGCAAGTGTAACACACACACCTGACTCTGTGTACACAGACCTTTAGTTCCCCCTTTCGGAGCTGTAACCTCCCAGGATACATCCGTAGTGGAAGATAGAAGCGGTGGGTTGGGCCTCGCCCACCTCTAAACTAGTAAAGCACTACCGGTCAGACCTATCGTACGCCTCAACGCTTAGTGCACAAAGCGAACTCCTGCGTACTCTTGCCGGCGGTGCATCAGACTTCTTTTGGCAAAGTGCTAACCACACTTGCCGAGTCAGCGTATTGGTGTCGGTGCATCGACCCTCCAATACCGAAGACCCACCACCTTTTTCTTTTCCTTTTTATACACTTGCAATATTTAGTGTCTCCAACAACCGAGCCTAAGCTCCCCGTACTAAACCGTCCGTCTCAAACCAACCGAGCTTGAGCTCCCCGGACTAAACCGTCCGTTTCTATAACCACCGAGCCTAACGCTCAATCATCCTAGATAACTAACTTCCCGAGATGCCGGGGTGTGTGAAATGTGAACCCCTAGTTATATTAGTTACTCTTTCAGATTTATTACTCCTACGGTTTACGTTAGCCCAGGACTGACCCTGGTATACCCCGTGATGGGCTCTCAAAGGGAATTAGGAACTATGATGGTTGCTAAAGCCCATCGTTCCCTTTCGCAAGGCACTTATTACTATTGGTTGTTACCCATTACCAAATCCCGTTTCATATTACGCTAGATCTATCCTAGAGCATTAAGACTCTTCCTCTTCTTGGAAGGGACGACCTTTTGCCGATCCCGAGCTCCTATAAATGCCAACCAATAACACTCATATCCCAAACATCTTCCATGGTGACCCATATTACTTATCCAAAACCAAATCTATTTGAATTCTCCAATCTTAGGCCTAACCCCACCATTACTCACTTTCTGCATTAAGGCTATTCGCAGTCCTTACCTAATGATATGATGCACGTAATAGGTAGCACTATAAATAATCATTCGAATGGCTCAATATAATTTATGGGGGCCTATAATGACATAACTACATAAAAGCCAGTGATTCATAATTTTCCTAAATTAATGAGTATTTAATTATTTTTCTTCCAACACTAGGAAATGAGGATTCTGAATAAGAAGTGCACTTTTCAAGTATGTATAGGACTTCATAAAATCATGATAAATACTAAACAGTAATTTAATAGTAAATCCAAGATATATAAATTTTTAGAATGGTTTAGGCCCCCAAATCACAATTTAGAACATAAGGTCAATAATACCATTTTATGAATCAAAGGTCAGAAATATTGTTCCAAAAATTATAAAAAAAATCGAGTAAGATCATCATGGCCTAAAAACACTCTAGAAGGATTCCCCTAATTTTTCAGTGAAAAGTAACTCCTAATTTAATGTACATTGATAATTCCATACTCTTGGGTTATTGAAGCAAGTACTGTAAATTTTTTTCTAAAAATTATGAGAAATTTCCAGAACCTACATATTGACTTAAAACACTAATTGACTAGATTTCATAATTTTCATAATAATATTAAGCTCCACATCTATTTATGATCAAAATTCCATAATTCATAATTTATGAATCAAGTACCTAAAATAATCATCTAAAATTTTCAATAAAAATACAAAGGGGGCTACTATGAAGTAAAACTTCCAAATACAAAATTTCACAACTTCTCAATGGACATAATTTTCATAACAAGCCAAACAAAATTGGGGGCACAACTAGGGTTATAAAGGAAGTACTTATTTTATTAGTCTAAAAATTCCACCAAAATTATTTTAGGACATCTTCCTATCAGATAAGTACCCTGCCCAAGTTTCAAGTTATTGTGAGATGTTTTGATTGCTAAACCCAACTATTGGGATTTGTGCCCTAATCTAGGGTTAGAGATTTTAGGGGGTTAAAGACTTTCAAATTCAATGAAACTTCAAGCATAGGACCATATACACTGTATGGTCCTCTCCACCAATTTCCAAGTCATTCCAAGGTCATTTATCCCAATGACCATCAAACCCTAAAAATCCCATAAAAGGGGCTACCTTAGAGTTCTAGGGCTACCCACCAACAAACCACCCCAAATTCCATTGGAAGGTTTCTCATACAATAAAAAGTCAGTGACCAAAATTTCAGCCTCTGTTGAGGTGATTTGATAACTCAAAACCCCAAGCGGGTGTTTTGACCTAATTAACCCTCTAAGGGTAAACCTAGGGTTGGATAAAAACCTAATCAAAACATCTCCAAATGAGATGAAATTTTTACCAAAGCCTTAACTTGCCCCTTAAGAAAACCCACCCAAATTTGGGGGGATGTTGAGGTGTTTATGACACCTAATTAATTTATACATTGTTTATTAAATTTTTCTAAAAAACTATAGCAAAATATTCTCCAAAAATTTCCATTTTTGGCCAGGCCCTAGGTATAGCTAAGGTAGACCCCCTGCCCAAATTCAAGCTCATTTGGACAAGGGATAAATGGTGGGCATCTATTTGAATTTCAGGATACCCCTAGGTATAGGTCCCACCAAAATGGGTGCCCTGGCCCAACCAGGGGTCCAAATGGGTCCAAATTAATTTTGGATTAAAATAGACCCTTAGGTCTACAAATTTTATGTTGATGACTTTCCCATTAAATGAGTCTATGTATTTTTAAAAATTAAAACTAAACACTACATATAGTGTGACAGAATAATATGAAATAAAAATAATTAAAACCTATATTCATCGTGCACGAATCTTAAAGCGCCTAAATAGACAGCATCGGGTTGTCTTCTTCCTCCAGACGACGGACCAGATCGTCCCGTCTTAGAGCAGCTTGCGGGCCGATTTCCCGGCCACCCGGCCACTTCCCCGGCCGGCCACCGCCACCACCACCTTCGGGGAGGTGGGGGCTACCCCCAGCCGGCGGAACAGCCGCCAGAGACGTCTATTTCGGCAATCCGACCAAGCTATATCTTGGCCGAAAACCATGGAAATTTGGATTTGGATTGGGCTCAATTGAGACCGAACCTTTGCCCTAGTAATTGCTACGATCTAACCATGGAAAAAGAGGTGGAGGAGGACCTTTCCAGTGGCATAAAGGTGAGAGGAGCGGTGGGACACCATGGACGACGGTGGCGGCGCTCGGCTTCTGCAACAAAACCTTGGGGTGGCTTGTCCTTCCAGGTAAGTGTTCTAAAACGCTCCCCTCAGCCCACTGATGATGTTTTAATGGTCAATTGGGGAGGAGCGGCTGGTTCTTCAGTGCCCATCAAATACATTAAAGCATGGCTCGGGTTGAGAGGAGGGGGGGGGGGGGCTGAAACTGCCCCTTTGTAGCCGGGAAATGGCTGGAATCAACTCCTCTCCCTTAGAGGAGTTGATTCCAGCGATAATGGGTGGCTGTTGGACTCTTTTGTCCGGTCCCCACACCATTCTTCTTCCCCTCATTTTCTCTCTCTACCATTACCATGAAATGAAGCTCCCTTTATGTCTCCTAGTCACCAAGTTGACTGGTCAAACCCCATATGATATATGCAGCCATTCTACTCATAATAATTATGAGAAATGAAGTTAGCCTAAGGGAAACAATGGCTTAAGCTTGGGTTAGCCCATTTGGGCTAAGTTGACCCAAACATAGACTAGGGTTGACCCTAGCCAATTTGACCTTCTGAGTTGACCCCAATGGGTCCTAGGTGACCCAAACATAGACTAGGGTTGATTGGTGTTGCGCGGTAGGGTTCGAAGAAAATAAATGCAACCGAACTAGCAATCCAATGAGGCAAGTATACCTATCGAATTGTAGCTAGGGGACACAAGTGTCGTATTGAAATCGTGGAACTGTTGAGTATGCTTACTCATAGGAAAACTATTATCTTATCGACGGAAAAACTAGGGTTTTAGAGAATCTAATTGCAAGGAAGGAAGTAAAGCTAAAGCTAGAAAGAGGGCTATTACAGTTAATTAAAGAGCATAAGAAAATCGATTACTACGAGAGGTTGAAAATATGAAATGGAAATGCACTCGATCAAGAATCAGCTCGGCTAAAGACGATTAAGAAAATGCGATAAAAAATCTAAACTTAATAGGATAAAGGTCCTTGACCGTGGAGGTTCCTAAAGCTTGAACACGCTTCTCTCGAAGTCATGCCCAACTGAGTTTAGGAAGGTCCGACCGACTCTCGTCTAAATCAGAGGCCTAAAACTCGCTTTACGCGGTGAACCCCACTATTGGATTTTACTCCAATTCGGGAGATTTGGACGTCTACCTCTCTCGAGGGGTGCGTACAACTCCCTTTACTCTTGAATGCTCACTTCATTCTATCGGCCTCTCGGCTAGCCCAGAATGAAAGCAAAGGTGGATGGTAAATATCGTTAATATACCTCCAACCCATGATTAATCAAGAGTAATTCAAGGCCCTAACCTAAAAAGAAAAGATTAATCAAAACATCATAACTTAATCGCTCTACCTTGGATCATCAAGATCGAGTACAAGGAGAATTAGTTAATCATAGTGAAGTGGAGGAGGGGGATGAGTAGTAAAGCATAAAAAGAACACAAGCTAAATAAAGAACACTTCTATTAATGAAAAGGAGCAAGTTACACTATGGAAAAAGAAATTACAAGTGCAAGGAATTGAAACCTATTCTAGCCCTACAATTAGCACTAAGCAACACTAAAGATTATAAAGAAAGCATGAACAAGTAAAGAATAAACTAGGGTTAAAAGAAAATTACAAAGAGAGAGAGAGAGAGAGAAAAAAGCATAAGAAAGTTCAAGAACCAAAGGGGCAGCACCTCCCCCTCTCAACCAAAGCTTGTTGAAATGGAAGGGGGGCCTGAATTTATAGGCAAAATTCTCGGGTTGGTCACACCCTCCGACACGCCCTAGGGGGGGCGTGTCATGGGGCATGACAAATACGAAGTTGACCTTGGGTTGTGGGATTTGGTGGGAGGGATGATTGCTTCTATACGTCGGTCGACACGCCCATGGTCACGCTCGTGTAGGGGGGGCGTGACACGCACGTCATGTCGAAATCATTGGTCGGAAATCTGTCATTCGTCGAAAAGGTTGATGTCACGCCCTAGGTCACGCCCGTGTCGGGGGGCGTGACAGTACTGTTGCGTGCTATGGCAGAACCTGCATTCAATGCGGCGGCAGGCTTTGCGGTAGAGGGCGACACGCCCTTGGTCACGCCTAGCGACACTCCCGGGGAGGGCGTATCAGGGGGCGTGACAGCCATTTTGTTCATTTTTTTATCCCTTCCAGCAGGAGTCCTCGGGATCGGGTGATACGCCCTAGATCACGCCCATAGAGGGCGTGACAAAGGGGCGTGTCAGGTCATTTTTGGCCTATTTTCTTGAAACCTTCAAAAAGACAAGAAAAAGTCAGTGGCAATAATATTTACATAAAAATGATAAAAAATAAAACAATAATAAACATGATTTGTACAATATAAAATAGAAAATACGATAATAGTTTAGACTATAAAACGTATTATCAAATTCCCCCAAGCTTAAGCTTTGCCTGTCCTCAAACAAAAATATAAAAACTAGATAATCATAAAAAAAGGACTAATCAAAAAGTTCTAATTATACCTACACAAGTACTACGCGAAATTCTAAGTAGGGAAAAGGTGAAATGTAAGTCTAAAACAATTATTTGGGTATGATAAAACTTTTATAAACTTTACTCAATAAAAACAAATCATCCAAAATTTTAATGAAATTCTTTAAATAGACTTAAGCAAAGCAACGAAAATGATAAAAATGCATTGAATTGTTACTAGATCCAAGTAATGCATTATAATTATATCAATTTAATTAACAAAAATCTAGGTTTAAATCCAAAACTAAAACTGATTTACTTTTCTTCTTTTGTTAGTTGTTAAATAAAAATCAAAAAGCGTGAATCAAAAGGACTTAAATAGGACAGAAACGTTTGGTTTAGGAGTATGATTAGGAGTGGAATTCAAAGATACACGTGAAGGTTTAAAATCACACCCAACCAAAGCAAAGAGTTTCAAAAACATTCATAAAAATATATATACATTTTTTTCTTTTTTTTTCTTTTTTCCATTTTTTTCCATTTTTTTTAAAAACAAAGGCCATAAATATTTTTAATTTCCTTTTGAATTGGCCAAACAGAAATAAACATAACTTTTGAGCATACTTTTTTTTTCAAAAACCTTTCTCGCACAAAAATCACAAAATATCCTATCAAAATCATGAAAATATTTTATAAAACTCAAAAAGGCTAGTGTGATTAGATATGTTGGAAATTTTGGCTTTGGTGAAAATGAAATGAAGGGAGGAGCTATCAAATGAAATCGGAAAAAAGCTCAAAAACGGCTAACTAGTGGTAAAAGTTTTTAGGTTGGCAGGAAAGCTCAAACGAAAAAAAAACAGCCTAAATCATTTTCACGCATTTGAATTTATTTAAAATGAAGGTTTGTAAAATTTCAAAAAGCGAGTCCTAGATAATAAAAGAAGATTGATGAAATTAACTTGAAAATAGAAATAATAGGTGGCTTAAAACGTTTACATCTACTACTACATTCAAAAGTTTACTTTACAAAAATTATTCAAAAACGAAAAAGAAAATAGTGGATGATAAATTTTTGAGAAAGTAAAGGAAATAAAAACAAAAAACCATAATAGAAATGCGAGTTTTAGAAAAATATTTCACCTTAACATGCTACCATGAATTAGAAACACAACATGACCAACATTTTACTTGTGAAACATAATTAAAAAGGACGATTAGAAATATTATAATTAACTACGTTGTTTATAGAAAATTTTGAGTAAAACAAAAACAAAAACTAGGGGTACTATTGAAATACCAAAATTTCTAAACTATTCAAAAACACATATATATATATATAAATATATATTTTTTAATTTTGTGAAATATTCTCTTTTTTTTTGATTTTGGAAATATTCTCTCTTTTTTTTTGGAATTTTAAGATATTCATTTTTTTGGAAATATTTAAAATATATACAAAAAGAAAAATATTTACACTAAGCAAAAATGATGGAGATAGTCCTCCCCCAAGTTTAAAATTGACATTGTCCTCAATGGCAAAAGAAGGGGATTGGAGAAGGAGAGAAAAATTAAGTACAGAATTGAAAGACAGAATTGAATGATAGGTACTTCCCCAGATTTATTTGCTGCGAAAGCTGAGTGATGCCGCTCCCCCGAATGTCTTCTTTGGACTTCGTGATGGATTCAACAATGTTGGAGCAGGCGATCGCAGAAGCTTTAGCTTGTCGGAGCCGTCCGAGGCCAAAAATTGTAAAATAAAGAAAATAGAAAAAGATAACTTAGTTTGTCTCCCAAGAGCGCCCTTTGTTTAAAGCATCGTTGAGCTCGACGCATCAAAAAATAATATTGTCCAAAAATATTATTGTCCAGAAATAAAATTACTTTTAGCAAAAATTTAAAGTTCAAAGTTAAAGTTCGATAAGCAGAAACTTAATAATGTTTGGACTGACATCATCATCACCAGAAAAATAGAGTTTAAGACGCTGACCATTCACTTCGAAATTACCCTTATCAGGGTGAGAAATTAAAACATGTTCCATAAGGAAAAACTTCTAAAACAGAAAACGGGCCAGACCAGCGAGATTTTAATTTGCCCGGAAATAAACGTAAACGGGAATTATATAAAAGGACTTGGTCGCCCGGCTTAAAGTTTTTAGGGTTCCTTAAGTGTTTATCGTGTAAACGCTTCGTCCGCTCTTTATAAAGTTTATTATTTTCATAAGCATTAGAGCGTCACTCATCGAGTTCATTTATTTGAAATTTTCGAAGGTCACCGACTGAGCGGGGATCGAAGTTTAAAAATTTTAAGGCCCAAAAGGAGCGGTGTTCTAACTCTACGGGCAGATGGCACGATTTTCCATAGACCAGTCGATATGGCGTACATCCGAGGGCAGTTTTGTACGCTATTCGGTAGGCCCATAGAGCATCGTCAAGTTTGGCTGACCAGTCTTTCCTTGAAGTTGAAACAGTCTTTTCTAATATTCTTTTTATTTCTCTATTAACTACTTCGACTTGTCCGTTAGTTTGGGGGTGGTAGGCAGTGTAAAGCTTATGCGTAACGCCGTATTTGGTAAGGATTTTTGAAAATTTTGCGTTACAGAAATGGGAACCCCTATCGCTAACGATTGCGCGAGGCGTACCGAATCTAGAAAATAATTTTTTTAAAATGTGACTAAAACTCGGGAGTCGTTCGTAGGAAGAGCTTGAGCCTCAGCCCATCGTGAAATATAATCAACAGAACTAAAATATATTTGTTTCCGAAGCTAGAAGGAAGGGGGCCAACAAAATCAATTCCCTAGAGGTCGAAAATTTCGCACTCTAAGAAATAATTTTGCGGCATTTCATTTTTATTAGAAATGTTGCCCGACCGTTGGCAACTATCACACCTGCTCACAAAGGCTTGCACGTCTTTAAACAGGCTAGGCCAGTAAAAACCCGCGCAAAGCACCTTGTGAGCGGTGCGAGCAGCTTGATAGTGCCCACCTGTCAGACCTTCATGCAAGTGTTTTAGAATATCAATTCCTTCATCATAAGAAACACATCTCCTTATCACTTGATCCACACAAATTCTGAAAAGATACGGGTCTTCCCAAAAGTAGTTCTTCAGCTCAGAAAAGAATTTCTTCTTTTGCTGAGAGGAGAACTCTTTTGGGAGCACCTGGGCCACTAGATAGTTGGCGATGTGCGCAAACTAAGGAGAAGTAGATGTGTTAGCTAAAAGCAGCTTATCATCAGGAAAATAGTCATTAAAAGATTTTTCATTTAATTTTTTTATAAATGGGCTATCTAATCTGGATAGATGGTCGGCTGCCAAGTTCTCGGCTCCTCGCTTATCACGGATCTCTAATTCAATCTCCTGGAGGAGTAAGACCCAGCAAATAAAGCGAGGCTTGGCATCCGTTTTTGTAACGCCCTGAAACTCAATAGAGGGACGAACAACATTTTGAGCCAAGTCTCGGACTTGGTAGGAGGCACACGGCCTGCGACACGGGCGTGTCCCAGGGCGTGTCATGATTCTGGTCGTCGAGACGAGGTCGACGATCATAGAAGGCTGGAACACGGCATGGGACTCGGGCGTGTCCCAGGGCGTGTCAGGCACACGACATGTGACACGGGCGTGTCACATGGTCGTGTCCTCCTCGGTACATTTCTGGTCCTGTGCCATTTTTGGCACACGGGTAGTGACATGGGTGTCGACACGGGTGTGTCATCCGATATGGGTAGTGACATGGGTGTGTCATCCGACACGAGTAGTGACACGGGTGTCGACACGGGTGTGTCATCCGATACGGGTAGTGACACGGGTGTCGACACGGGCATGTCGGTGGCCGTGTAGTTCTCGGGTTGGGAATGTTGGCCGATTGCACACGGGGGGAATGACACGGGTCTCGACACGGGCGTGTCACATGTGACACGGGCGTGTCGGAGGCCATGTCAAATGCCGTGTGCTGGTTTTCGAGTCGGTCGAGACAGCGAATGGGTGACACGGTCGGGCACACGGCCGTGTTGCAACGCGTGTTCGGCCCCAGATTTTGTATTTTGAGGCCTAATCGTGGCCGTCCGTTTCCTTAGCTTGGGATCCAACGGCTGGGGGTTGTTCCTACTGTGTTTAAGCCGGGAATAGGGTTAAAAAATCCTCATTTCACTTGGGTTCTCTCTCTCTAAAGTCTAGAGAGAAGGGAGAGCTTGGAGGAGGAAGAAGGAGGTCAACTCCGGCCGTCGGTGGAGCTTCGGAGCTCCGATTCTCGATCCGAGTCCAGATCCGCGAAGGCGAGGCCAATACGATGCTTTCCATCCGAGTGGATCGTCATGGCGCCGAGGAGAAAAGCAAGGGTAACGATTTCTCATCCTTGGGCATGTGAAGCCCTTTTTCCCTTTGCATAGGAAGCCCTCTCTCGCGAGTGAGCGAAGAGTTGGAGCGTTCCTTGGGGTAGATATGTAAAGTCCCCCTTGTGTAGAGTCCGTATGCAAAAATGGACATAGGCATTGTGTGTGAAGCCTATCCGGACAAGTAGAGCCGGATCGGTGATGTTGCATTGCATATGAACCGGGGAAGACTCTGGGTGTTTGGGCATTTTTCGGGTTTTCTACGTGGTAGATTGCAACAGGGAGCCTTGGAGATTAACTCCAAGGTGCACCCGAAAAACTGGGCAAAAGCGAGTTTTGCCAACACGATGGTCGGGGAGCCAACGTGAACATAACCGGGTTATGTGATTGTTGTGGCGGAAACGGGACTCGGTGAGTCTTGACCTACGCATATGGCTTAAATTGCCATTGCGATATGAGCACGGGTCAGGCGGAACCGTAACCAATCTATGTCGTTCGGTGGGACCGTTGGCATGGATGAGAGTCTTCGGCGGTCTATGGCTTAAATTGTCGTGACCAAGGCCAAGAAGACAAGATGCTCATATGGTTGGCCGTCCAAGAGGCGGTGGTGGAACGGGAACGTCTATGGCTTGAATTGACGTGACGTTGGCCGGTTCACCGTGAATGTGCCCTGAGTGCATGGGGTGTATGGCCGTGCAAGCCTACGCTTGTGATGAAGTGTGTTTACACTATTGTTGTTTCCTACTAACAACGTGCAGGGAAAGAGCATCGCCGCCCCGATTTTTGGGGGCGGGATCATTATAATTTGGTCAGCATAGCTGACCGTTATTTTGTTTACCACCGGGCGGTGGATTGTGGCTTGCAGGTACTACGGAGCCGAGCGGGAAATAGCGGGCTAAAGCCCTTGAAGCTGTGCCGGCCCTCGAAGGCCTAAATGTTTATGTTTTTCCCGTTTATCATGTATGGCCGGCCTGCGTGCCGAGGTTTGGAAAACACTTTATTTAAAGCAAACTGTTGTAAGGCCTTAAGGCCCGTACTCGTGTATTGTACATTCCTATTTGGTTTGTGTAGTGGACATTCATGTGTGTGGTTGGGTTCTTTCCTTTCTTGCAACTTAATAATTGCTTCCGCTAGGTGTTGTGTAGGACGTTATGATTGGTTGATTGGTTTCAACGCGTAACCAACCGGTCTGTCCGTAGTATATGGCGTCGGGCCCCGGCCGGACCTACTGTTATATGCTATGCGACGGATAGGGGTGTTACAAATTGTTATCAGACTACTGGTTTCGGTCAAACTTAAATGAATTCGTGGGCGAATTCACTTTAAGGGGTGGTGAGCACATGTGTGCGTCATCGTTATAACATGAAAAGAGCCCATAAATGTCCACTTAGGAATGAAAATACACATGTTTGAGGAACCTGGGTGTTCCTATAATTGCTGTTTGCAATAGTATTTGGTCGCTTATCGGTGTTTTGCACGTTTATAGGTGACCAGAAGTGGTGCTGGGCCGTCAGAACAGCCAGGTTCTGAGGCAAGCAGTGTGCCAAGTGAAGCGCCTGCAACACCTCCGTCTGCCGAGACCATTAGATTGGTGGCAGAAGCTGTCTTTGCTATGATTAATGCGCAACCTGCAAGAAAGGTGTAGCAGCCTGATCCTGCGGAGTAGCAAGTGCCTCTCCAAGCGGCGGAGCCTAGAAGGGTTGAGCAGGTGGCGGTGGAGCCAGAGTTGCCTCGGAGAGCAACTGAGAGACAGCTTAAGCATGTGATGGGCTTCCACCCACCGGTGTTCTCGGGAACAGGAACCCCGACCCAGGCTGAGGATTGGCTCTCAAGAGTCAATAGGGTGATGACAGCTACTGAAACGGAAGAGTGGCAGAAGTCCATAATAGCGACGTTCATTTTTGATGGGGACGCAAGGTTATGGTGGGAAGGCCTAGAGCTACACCAGTTGAGGGGAAGGCCGTTGGCCGAAGTTCCTATGGCAGAGTTTGCAAGATTGTTCATGGCTCGATACCTCCCCTCAGCGCAGAGGATCGCATTGGAGAACGAGTTCCAAAAGTTGGTGCAAGGAGATAGCACTGTAGACGAGTACCTCCACGAGTTTACTCGGTTGGGGAGATATGCTAGTGCTACCTTTGCCGATGAGGAGCGAAAGACTAACCGCTTCTATGAAGGGTTAAGAGACGAGCTGAGGTTGCTACTGTCGGGGCCCATGGCGCAGGGTTTCCTAACCTTGGTCAACTCGGCCCGGTCCTTGGAGAAGGACATGAGAAATGTGCAAGCTAAGAAGGAATCTGGCGGGAAGAAATCGGAGTTCAAAGCGTCGACTACGTCAAAGTCGGGCTATCGAAAATTCTTCAAGAAGACTAGGACGTCAGGTCCAGCTTCTTCTACAGGTGCCTCGGGGGCAACTACTAATTGATGATTACAATTATGATAGATTTTTATTGTAATAATTGTAATCATGTCCGCTGTTTTCTACCTCTTTATTCAAGTAATTGCACTAAATAATTGAGAATTGGTATTGTCATGAATAGTAGAGCATAGTTTAAAGTTGTTACTATTTTATGTATTGAACTTCTCCCTTACTATGTCATTTTTCTAATGCAGGTACAACTAGCCAGTGGAACTAAAAGTCTTGGAGCAAACATGGGAGTTTACGGGGCCAACAGGACTGATCACAGGAGAAGAATTGCTCAAACACGGGTAGGAACACGGCCGTGTGCCTACCCGTGTTCCATCCCAGCTGAAACAATTTGCCAGCCCCCGTGTCTGAAGAACATGAAGAACAACACGGCCGTGTTCCAGAACACGGCCGTGTCAGTACCAGTGTGATCCAACACGGCCCATGATCAAACACGTCTTTTCGTGTGGAACTGCCCTGGAACTGCCGACACGGCCTGCAACACGGCCGTGTCGGCACCCGTGTTCGACCATGTTTGCTATTGGACTATAAAAACCTGGAGAAAATTTTATTCTGAACTTTTTGGATTATTTTGCTTGGAGATTTTTCTGGAGAACGAAAGTGGAGTACCCAAGAGAAGGAAGGCTTGAAGGAGATATTTGTATGCATTTATTCTTTAATTTATCTCATTTAATCTTGTATCTCTCTTGGTAATCCAACTTTATTTATCTTTTAATTTTCATGAACAATGTGCTTGAACAAGTTAGTAATCATGTATCGTTTTGTTTTAGTCAATTTCATTGTATTTTATTCGTATATGGGCTTGCAAACATTGAGAATTATCCTTATTATGAATGATTATTTATTTTGACATGAATTCCAAATGTCTAGATTGAGAAATTGGATTGTTTGGATGATGGATAAATCTTCATATTTATGTGTTATTTCTCTTTGTAATTCAAAAATCATGATCGAGAGACATGTTTCTTGGAAAATTAGAATATGAATGAATGGAATTATGGTATTTTAGAGATAAAGCTTCATGAATCCATGTATTAGATAGGGTATTTCATTCAATAAACATTTGAGTATTGTAAATTGTTCGAGAGAAAATTTACTTAACTTAACTTAGATTTTAAATTGCTCGAGAGAGAATTTAATAATTAATTTAACCCTTTACAATACAATGAATTTGATAGTTTGGTTATTTCATGATTACACAAAGTGATTATGTTCATTGAATGCTCTTAACTTTTGACTTGAAATTATTTTTGTAACTCTCCAATACAATTTTTATCCGAATAGTCATAGTTAGGATTAATCTATGTTAGAACGCAATTTTAAGTTTAGGTATGATAATAGAGTGAGAGTGAGTACGAATAGTTGAAATGACCCTGTGGAATATGATACGAGATGTAGATTTCTCTTATACTATGATTGATAGGTGCACTTGCCTGAAAGATAATTTAATCTAGCTTATGCCCATCTACATAGTTATGATAAAATGTAGAATGAATCCACATCAAGTTTAGACTTAGCGAAAATAATCATCAAGTTTTTGGCGCCGTTGCCGGGGAATCTTTTCAATATTTTGAAAGCTTTAGCTTTATTAATCTACCATTATTGTTTACTAATAAATCTTTGTAGATTAGTTTAAAGTAAAATTATATTATTTAATCTCTGTTTTGTAGTCTGTTAGTCTATGACCAGGGCAAGAAATTCTGGGTTAGAACCATTTCATTCTGAACCGGAACGAATTATTCCCAACACCAATCACAGAGACGTGGGTATTAACACCACAGATAGTGTAGACGATCTGAGAGAAGAAGAAACAATGAATCAAGGAGAACACCATCCTGAAGATCTAGATACCATGGCCAACCAAAATGAGCAAACCATGTCTGACTTTGCTAGACCCAATCTCCAAGGAACTGGGTCAAGCATTGTTCGACCACCTATTCCAACCAATAATTTCGAACTGAAACCGAGCGTGATACAAATGGTCCAACAATATGTTCAATATGATGGCTTACAAGACGAGGATCCCAATACACACTTAGCCAGATTCCTAGAGATATGTGATACTTTCAAGATTAATGGTGTCTCCAACGATGCCATTCGATTGAGATTGTTCCCATTCTCATTGAGGCATAAGGCAAAGCAATGGCTCAATTCGTTACCTAAAGGATCCATTACTACTTGGGACATGATGGTTGAGAAGTTTTTGATGAAGTATTTTCCACCGGTAAAGACTGCAAAGTTAAGGAACGACATCTCTACGTATGTTCAAGTGGAGGCTGAATCATTGTACGATACTTGGGAACGATTCAAAGAATTATTAAGGAGATGCCCACATCATGCGTTACCTTCTTGGCTTCAGATTCAGACTTTCTACAATGGTCTAAATCCAGCAACCAGACAGATGATTGATGCGGCTAGTGGAGGCACCTTGAACAATAAGACACCTGACGCAGCCCAGCAGTTGATAGAAGAAATGGCAATGAATAGCTACCAATGGACTACCGTGCGGCCGAAGTCTACCAAGCCCGCCGGAATGTATGAAGTGGATGCCGTTACAGCCTTAGCAATACAAGTGGAGAAGCTCCATCAAAAGATGGACAACCTTTCTTTAGCGCCACCCCCAACGGTACCTCAACAATGGGACCCCTCCCTTGTTGGAATCCCTAGTGGTGAACCTCAAGTGCAAGAACATGTAGACTACATGGGTAATAATCCTAGACCACCTTTCAATCCAGGAAACAACCCATATAGTTTTACATACAATCAAGGATGGAGGAACCACCCCAATTTCTCTTGGGGAGGGCAAGGCAACCAAGGTAAACCACCCATGTTTGGACAACAACAACAACAACAACAACAATTGGAGCCAAGGAAGCCAACATTGGAAGATGTCCTTGCAAAGTTCATGCAAGCTACCGATGTTGCCTTCCGTAATCAAGAGGGTTCTATTCGAAATTTGGAGAATCAGATTGGACAGTTGGCAAGGATGGTATCAGAGAGACAACCAGGAACACTTCCAGGAAATACTGAGACAAACCCAAAGGAACATGCAAGAGCAATTCAGTTGAGGAGTGGGAAGGAGTTACAAGACCCAAGGCTTGCACCGGATGCACCTCAAGAGGAGTCTAGTGGAGAAGCACCGAACGTGACACCGATGGAATATCAACCAGCCATACCATATCCAGCAAAGATGAACAAGGAGCGCATGGATGCGCAATACGGTAAATTTGTTTCTATGATTAAACAATTGCATGTTAATTTACCTTTTTCTGATATTATTCAAATGCCTAAGTATGCTAAATTTTTGAAGGATTTAATTTCTAATAAAAAGAAAATAGAAGAATTATCGTTAGTCACACTTAGTGAAGAATGCTCTGCTATTTTACAAAATAAATTACCACAAAAGCTTAAGGATCCCGGTTCTTTTTCAATTCCATGTTTAATCGGTGATTTGCAAGTTAATAAAGCTTTAGCGGATTTAGGAGCTAGTATAAATTTGATGCCTTATACATTATATTTGAAACTAGGCCTTGGAGAACTTTGCCCGACTAGGATGAGTATTCAATTAGCAGATCGGTCGGTTAAGTACCCAAGAGGTATAGTGGAGGATGTATTGGTTAAGGTAGATAAATTTATATTTCCTGCCGATTTTGTTATTTTAGATATGGACGAAAATATTGAAGTACCACTTATACTTGGTCGCCCATTTCTAGCCACTTCTAGAGCTCTTATTGATGTTTTTGATGGTAAATTAGTTTTGAGAGTAGGGGAGGATGAAGTCACTTTTCAAATTGGCAATACTATGAAACAATCTTTAGATAGTGATGATTGTTGCTATTTTTCTCATGGTGTTGACAACTTATTGTCTTCTATTGATTCTAATTTTTATTATAAAGATCCTTTAGAAATTTGCATTACTAATTGTTTTCTAGAAGACGAAACTAGTAAAGATATTGTTGATCATTTACTTTTTCTAGATAACTCTGTTTCGATGAATGGAAATACTGAATATAACTTACTTACAAAAGGAGATAATGAAGTTCATAAGAATAATACTAAGGATCCACCTGTAGTTGAATTAAAAAAATTACCGGATCATCTTGAGTATGCATTCTTAGGAACTAACTCTTCTTACCCAGTTATTATTTCTTCTAATCTTTCTGAAATTGAAAAAGCTAAATTAATAACTGTGTTAAAGAAATGTAAAGGTGCAATAGCATGGCAAATCTCTGATATAAAAGGTATTAATCCTAGTTTTTGCACTCATAAAATCCTTTTGGAAGAAAACTATAAGTCATCTATTCAACCGCAACGTAGGCTTAATCCTAATATGAAAGAGGTAGTTAAGGCTGAAATTGTTAAATTATTAGACGCGGTATGATATACCCTATTTCCGATAGTTCATGGGTTAGTCCTGTCCAAGTGGTTCCTAAGAAGGGTGGTTTAACTGTGGTAGCAAACGATAAAAATGAATTAATTCCGACGCGAACAGTAACAGGTTGGCGTGTCTGTATAGACTATAGGAAGTTAAACGATGCCACTAGGAAGGACCATTTCCATTTACCTTTTATTGACCAAATATTAGAACGCTTGTCAGGACATTCATAATATTGTTTTCTAGATGGACTTTCTGGGTATTTCCAAATCCCAATAGCCCCAGAAGACCAAGAGAAAACCACGTTCACATGCCCATTCGGTACCTTTGCCTATAGGCGTATGCCATTCGGTCTTTGTAATGCCCCCGCTACTTTCCAAAGATGCATGTTAGCTATCTTCAACGAGTATGTTGAAGATATCATGGAAGTGTTTATGGATGACTTCTCCGTCTTTGGAGATGCATTTGATTTATGTTTGAATAATTTAGAGAAGGTTCTAAGGAGGTGTGAGGAGACGAACTTAGTACTTAGCTGGGAGAAGTGCCATTTTATGGTGCAAGAAGGGTTAGTATTAGGTCATAAAATCTCCAATCAGGGAATTCAAGTAGATAGAGCGAAGATAGAAACGATAGAAAAGTTACCACCACCCACATCCGTTAAGGCAGTGAGAAGTTTTTTAGGCCACGCCGGATTTTACCGCCGGTTTATTAAAAACTTTTCAAAAATTGCTAAACCACTTACGAGACTATTAGAAAAGGATACACCGTTTCTCTTTGATCAAGCGTGTCTACATGCTTTTGAGTTCTTAAAAGAGAGATTAGTTAATTCTCCTATTATGATAGTGCCTGATTTTACTCAGCCATTTGAAATTATGTGTGACGCTAGCAGTTTTGCGGTAGGAGCTGTGTTAGGACAACGCCGAAACAAACATTTTCATCCTATATTTTATGCTAGTAAAACACTTAATAATGCACAAGAGAATTATACTACTACTGAAAAAGAACTTCTAGCAGTAGTTTTCGCTTTTGATAAATTTAGATCCTATTTAACATTGTCCAAGGTGGTAGTTTATACGGACCACTCTGCACTTAAATATTTGCTAGCCAAGGCGGAAGCTAAGCCTCGTTTAATCCGTTGGGTACTTCTATTGCAAGAATTTGATTTGGAAATTAGGGATAAACGAGGAGCAGAAAACTTAGCGGCAGACCATCTTTCACGTTTAGAAAATCCATTAAGAGCAACGTTAGATGAGTCTGAAATTTCAGATACGTTCCCTGAGGAATCGTTATTTGCCTTATCTTCGAAAATTAATAATGAGTATCCATGGTTTGCAGATTATGCAAACTATCTTGTAGCTAAGGTCCTCCCAAAAGATTTTTCATACCAGCAGAAAAAGAAATTTTTCTCCGACTTGAAATATTACTTTTGGGAGGACCCTTTTCTTTTTTGGATATGTGCAGATTCCGTGATCCGAAGGTGTGTATCCGCCGAGGAAGGGTGGAGAATCCTGGAGCAGTGTCATTCAGGTCCTACTGGTGGTCACTATGGAGCAAATCACTCTGCGAAAAAGGTTCTTGATTCGGGTTTTTATTGGCCCCTTCTATTCAGGGATGCCCAAAGGTATGTGCTTTCATGTGATTCTTGTCAAAAATCAGGTAATATTTCTAAATTACATGAAATGCCGCAAAATTTTATTCTTGAATGTGAAGTATTTGATGTGTGGGGGATAGACTTTATGGGTCCATTTCCAGTTTCATTCGGGAATAAGTATATCTTGGTGGCCGTAGATTACGTATCAAAGTGGGTTGAGGCGCAAGCTTTACCTACTAATGATAGTAGAGTAGTAATCCAATTCCTGAAATCTCTATTTGCGCGATTTGGCACACCACGAACACTTATTAGCGATAGGGGTTCTCACTTCTGTAATCTACAGTTAGATAAGGTATTGCAGAAATATGGAGTCACACATAGGATAGCTACACCATATCATCCCCAAACTAGTGGCCAAGTTGAAGTATCCAATAGAGAACTTAAGCGCATCCTAGAAAAATCTATAGAGGGGAATAGAAAACAATGGTCTAGGAAACTAAACGATTGTTTATGGGCTTATAGGACCGCATTTAAAACGCCTATAGGTACCACTCCCTTTAGATTAGTCTATGGTAAATCTTGTCACTTACCTATAGAATTAGAGCACAAGTCATATTGGGCAATACGCTCTCTAAATTTTGATACAAATTCTATAGGGGAAAAACGCAAACTTCAACTTAATGAACTAGATGAATGGAGGACTATGGCTTATGAGAACTCCAGAATTTATAAGGAGAAAACCAAACTATTTCATGACCGTCACCTCCAAAAAACCAAAACATTTAACAAGGGTGATCAGGTGCTCCTTTTTAATTCTAGACTGCGTCTATTTCCCGGGAAGCTTAGGTCTAAGTGGTCCGGACCGTTCCAGGTTAAAGAAGTTTTTCCCTATGGCACCGTCGAACTAACTCACCCTGAAAAGGGAGATTTTAAAGTCAATGGGCACCGGTTAAAGCTTTATAATAGTGCACTTCCCCAAGAACTTATTCGACTAGAATCATGCCTTCACCTAGACTAAGAGAATGTATAGACTAGTATAGTATCTTGTCTATATAGGAGAATAAAAATTTTAATGAAACTTTAATTAAAAATAAATAAATTACGTAATCAGGAGAAATCACCTAAGAAGAAGTGTACACGGCCATGCACACGCCCGTGTGCATGGCCGTGTTTAGCACTCGCCCTGTCCACCCAGCCATGTGATCACCCGTGTCGATACGACGAATTTAATTGTTTCAAGTCAGAGAAGTACACGGGTTTCCACCAAGCCGTGTACATAGCCGTGTGTAATATTTACGGCTGTCCACCCAGCCATGTGCTCACCCGTGTCTAAACGACGAATTTAATTGTTTCAAGTCAGAGAAGTACACGGGTTTCCACCAACCCGTGTTCTTGACCGTGTCCGATCCAGGGTTGACCACACGGGCAGGAAACACGGCCGTGTTGTTGACCGTGTCCACCTGACACGGGCAGTTTCCCGTGATTTGACCACACGTCTCCTTGAAGACCGTGTTTCCCGCGCAGAACGATTCCTCAACACGGGTACACACACGGCCGTGTGTGCACCCGTGTTCGACTTCTTTTTATAGGGGGCCGAATTTTTCATTCTCTTCATCACTCCCACTTTCTCCTCTTCCCAATCCTGCTTCCATTCCAGCCGGGAAATCCATCTTCTTCTCCAAAATTCGCGGACTCGTCTCATTTCTTCGCGCTCAACATAATCGGTAAAACTCCTGGGTTATTTCCATCCAATCTCCTCTTGTTCATTTCTAGTTCTATTCTCATTCTGAAATTACTTTAAATTTTTTTTATTTATTTATTTATTTTCAGATCATGGCATCATCACGTAGCCAAGGTGGTCGCCGGCGTCGCCCGGATCTTCAAGCATTATCTACCGAGAGACGCGACGTCGCTCAGCCACTAGTTTTCACAGATCCTATCCACACAAACCATTATAATCGGCTACAAGCCAAGAAGTATCAGGACATACGAATCATAGACTGGGATGTCCTAGAAACTATAGGTCTAGCGGCTTCTGTGAGGGATTTAATTTCTGTAGTGGGGTGGCGAGAGTTTTTTGCCATAGAAGAGTTAGGATTTAGAGAGCTCACACTCGAATTTTTATCCACCTTCTATGTGAACCTTCGATCCTGTGTGGCCGATGATGGAAGACCAACAGAGGGGAATATTTCTTTTCGAGTGGGGGGCACCTTCTACACTCTTTCTCTCTACCAGTTTACACAGCATTTAGGAGTATACGACGAGGCATTCCTCCTTAGTGCCGCCTACTCTGATTTGCAATTTGATCTCCCCAGTCGCGTCCAGGCAGGTGATGTTTGGCGACGTCTATCCTTCGACACCAACGCCTACGAAGCCAAGAGATCTAAGGCTTCAAAATTGGTTTCCCCCGCCGTACATTATATTCATCACCTACTTAGCCATACACTGAGCGGCCGGGGCGAAAGCTCCGGTGTTGTGAGTCGACAGGACATTCTTTATCTACACAGCATGACAGCCCGCTACCCTATCCATTTGGGCTATATGATTGCTCATTTTATTCTTCTTCAGGCGGAGAATTCTCGCGTCGGGTCTATCTGTGTAGCCCCCTACATCACGCGTCTAACAAAGAATATGGGAATCTTTTTACCTCTTCCCCCGATGGCAGTGGTATCGAAAACTGTGCCTATCACCATAGCCAGTCTTCGAGCCATCCGCCTCGTTACTGCTCGTCAAGGCCGAGGAGGGACTATATATACCATTGCGGCTCGTGGCCTTCATATCCACGACGACGACGACGATGAGGTCGATCCAGATCTCGATGAGCCCCTCATTCCACCTGCCCGCTCGACGCATACTCAGGGGGAGTCATCATCTGCCCAGCCTCAGCGATAGTCTCGATTTGCTCAGGAGTTGCAGCGTTTTTATGACACTCAGTTGTCGCCGCGCCTTCAGCGTATCGAGGAGCAGCAGCGACGGACTGAGGACGTCATGTATCAAATCCGGCAGCACATGGGGATTACCAGCCCACCGCGACCAGCTTCTCGTCCATCTCACCCTCAGGATGATCCGACTGATCAAGCTGACACACCTATGTATTTCTGATATATCTGGCTTTGCATATCTGGCTCTGTAGTGCTATATCTTTAGTATTGTTTTTATCATCTAGTATTTGTATGATCGGTATATCTATATAAAAAAATGTTTTATTTCAGATTTTGCTCCTGTTTCGTGCTGTGATGCTTTATATTCATGCTCATCAGTTCTTTTTGTAGTGCAATTTATGTCCCCTTGGTTTAATTTTTGTTTACAATGAGGACATTGCAACTCAAGTCTGGGGGTATGCTGTATTTTTATAATGAGTATTGACAGTGGAATACATGATTACAATTACTTATTTTCTCTTTATCATAATACTCTATATTTCCTTATACACCCCCTCGAAAAATTTGATTACTTCTCTTTAAGCTTTCATTACTTCACTCATTGGGAATATAACTATCTAATTCACTTTCGCACGCTGATTAAACCGAATTCGTATTCAAATTTGTTGATTAGTAACTACGTATAGAAATTCATTAGATTACTTTTCTCCATATAATTTGGTTTAAAAAGATTGTCCTTTATATTATTAACTAATAATCACTCCATTTTAGAAAAAAAATATTTATCTATACTAAAGTGAGTTGATGAGTGTAATATTTTGATAATTTCGTATTAGTAGATCAACAATAACAAAAATTTTCTCTATTGGTGTCTAGAACTTACTAGCGATCCTCAAACCTTTTGCACATGTTAATTAGTAAAGGTGGAAATGACTTAGGCCTCCTTTTGGATAGATTGAGCCGTTCAATCCCAAAACCTTAAACATTATACCCTTGCTCACCCAATTTGGACTTTATCCCTATATTTTTGTAATACTCCACCTCTAAAATTCACCAAGGCCAATTCTCACCTAGTAGCACCTATCATTAAGATCGTCATGAAATGAAGTTGTTTTTATGGGTTGTATTTCTTTCATAGTGATATGTGGCCTGAGTGAGCGTGTACACATGCACCCATTCGGAATGATCCCTACTATGGACTCTTGGTTAAGAAAAGAAAAAAATATAGAGTATCCTTCCTCAAAAATAAGGGAATTATAATACGTGCAAAGTCTGGGGGTGCTTGATAGTTTAACTTTCAAGGCAGCCTAAACACCTAGAGGGGGGGGGGTGAATAGGTTCTGCTTCTCTTTCTAAAACTTCTAGGCAGAATTCAATTTAATAACTAATATAATAAACACAGCAATCACAGAAAACAAAACATCACAGATTGCACTATGTTTTATAATGGTTCCCCAAGGTCTGGGTACATCCACTTTCCCCCTTCACCTATCTAGCAGTATGCTAGATTCGGCCAAACTTCCACTTATCTCAGATCAATAGATCTTACAACTCAGAACCCAACTGGTTCCTACAACTCAGGCACAACTGCCCTACCTCAGCCTTGCCCCAAGGCCTACAACTCAGAGAATATCCTTCTCCTACACTCAGGCAAACAGCCCTACCACTCAGAGTTCAACACTCTTACACTCAGCCTTTATAACACAGGCTTACAACTCAGATCTGTATAAACAGATCCTACAGAAATATAGAAAAGATTGTTTTAATTGTCTTGCCAAAGTTGAGAGAGAAAGGACAATGACAATTCTTGATCAGCTGATGCAATCAACTGTTTCTTAGCCTTCTTCAAATCTTCTGGAAAATGTACTTAGCTGAGTTGATTCCAAACAGCTTCTTGAGAATCCACTGGTGGATTCTTTCTTCTTCTTCAAATTTTGACTTGATCTCTCTCTATCCAGAACTTTGAATGATTCTTCTGAATTCTGATTAGAACTCTTCTTAGATCTATCCTTAGATAGTCTTCTTAGATCTCCCGGAGAAGATCTTCTTAAGTGCCTAGCACTTTCTTGAAATGAGTAGAATTGT
Source organism: Platanthera zijinensis (assembly GCA_039513925.1). NCBI lineage: Eukaryota > Viridiplantae > Streptophyta > Magnoliopsida > Asparagales > Orchidaceae > Platanthera > Platanthera zijinensis. Next base: position 180,570,977 of record CM077078.1, read on the forward strand.
AATCCTTCTCCACTTTCTGATCCAATGTATTTCAAAAGGTCAGTTCTATATGTTTTTTTTTCATGCTTTTCTCCTTCTGAATCTGTCTATTTATAGACATTCTTCATGGTAACCGGCTGATCCGGTTTCTAACCGTTTTCTGACAAGTCTGACAACTTCAGTTAACCGGTAATAACCCACAGCTGTCAAGTCTTCAAACAAGTCCTGTGCCTTAGTCTTGAATCACAAGTTGTTGAAACAGTCTGTCAGAAAGTGTCGAGACAATCTGTCTATTTGTGTCGACATAATTGACTTTGGTGTCGACACAGTCTTCAGTGATGTCGACTAAGTTGCCTTTGAGTCGACACAGCTTCTTCTGCAAATAACTTGATCTTGACTCTTCAGTGTGTCGACACAAGTCCTATGTGTCGACACAATTGTTTTAGAATCATAACTTTAGTGAGTGTCGACTTAGCCTTCAGGTGTCGACACATTCATTTTTTAACTCTGCTATTATGTGTCGACTTAATCACAATGTGTCGACACATTCTGCTGGTGTCGACTAACTTGAGGTCGACTATTTTCTTCTGTGTCGACACATTCAGATGATGTCGACAATCTTGAGATCGACTATATTCTTCTGTGTCGACACATTCTCCCAATGTTTGAGGTCGACGCTTTTCTTCTGTGTCGACACAATTTCCCAGTATTGTGTCGACTCTTTTCTTCTGTGTCGACACAATTTCCCAGTGTTGTGTCGACTCTTTTTCTGTGTCGACACAAATTCCCAGTGTTGTGTCGACTTACTTCTTCTGTGTCGACACTTTTTCCCAGTGTAGTTGTAGACTAACTGCTATGTGTCGACACTGCTTCCCAGTGTTGTGTCGACTATTTTCTTCTGTGTGTCGACACTGCTTCCTTTGTGTCGACACTTGGACTTAGAATTTTTCTGCATACTTTATCAATTCTCCACCTGCACATGTCAACTTAAAATAACATCAAATACACCTTGATGTATATCATTGAGCTAAGTTGGGCTTCTTCAAATCAGGTACACATTTTCCAATGTACCCAACAATCTCCCCCTATTTGGAGAAGTCATAACCCCTATAGCCAATGATATACACCATTTATAACAGTACTAAATGATGATTAATGATATAGCAGGAATACTTTAAATATAAACAAAACATAACATAGAATCATTCATCACAGAATGCACATTATAATATGCCAAACAACATTTTGTTTATAACAGGGTAATGTTTGATTATAAAGTTTTACATTTGATGAGTACATCACAACATTACAAAATATTTAAAACAAAATCAGGATTGATCAGGCTCTCTAATCATAATCCCTTTGCCAGACTGAATTGTAGCTGTCATAGGAGCTTCTGATTCTTCAGCTAACTTCTTTCCTTTAAGATCAGCCTTCTTCTGAGCTTCTTCCTTGATCCTTTGCCTTTCAAAATAATGAAAAGGCTTTGGGAAGTATTTGCTTGGCTCCTTAGCATCTGATGGCAGTCTTCCCAGCTTGGCTTTCCTTCTGAATTGTACAATTGCCTCTTGCCTTGCCTCATACTTCTGCCATTCAATTTCATTGTACCACTTTCCTCTCTCATGAACTTTATCTTGTACAGCTTTCCATGCAGTGAGTATGATGTTCCTTGAGGTAGGACTCCACTGCTCATAATCTGGCTTCAGTACAGCCTGCTCTCTGAATTTCTTCTTTGCCAATAGAGCATCCTGCTGTTCTTTCAGAGTAGCCTCAGGCTTATCAACTTTTCCAAAGACAATATTAGTAACTTCCTTTGGAGGACTATACATTCCTTGAACTTTCTGATCAATCAAGTCAAAATCTGGAGGGGGGTATATGACTTGGGCAACCTCAGGTTGATTGCCTTCAAGTAGATTAGATTGTATTCCTGACTCAGCTACCATAGCATCATCACACAATGGGGGATATCCCAAAGTGGCTCGTATGCTATTGGTCACCCACTTTGTGTGCTCAGAGCCTGCATGAATTAGCACCCTCTCCCCCTTTATGGCTTCTCTTGAGACATGATCTCTAAGATCTTCTTTTTGAAATCGAATTTGTCCATCCAAATAATTCACTCCTTCCTTGAAAAATGGTCTTAACTTTTGAAGCTTTTCAGATATTTCCTTTTGAGAGGTTGTGATGGCAGTCTTAACAGATGCAATAGCAGCCTGAAAATTCTTATCAAATTCTTCCATTTCTTTGGCTCTATCTGCAGGCATCCCTGGAACAATCTTCTTCACCTCTTTAATGATCTCATTATGAGATTCAGTTAAATTGTCATTCATTCTTATTTGATTTTCCAGAACATAACTTTGCTTCAAAGCAATATCATCCACTTTTGTAGAGATAGCCTCCTGTTGTTTAGCCAGATAAACTACAGCATTGCCACCCTTGTGGAAGCAATCTGTCATTTCAGTTTTATGCAAGTTTACTTGAAATTGGATGGACTTGATATCCTGAGCTAAGTCAAACTGAACTGACTTGCTATTTTCATCAACATACTTCTCCAGAGCCATCCTTTTGTCATCCAATTTTACTTGAAGATCTACCATAAATTTATTGTAATCAAAGGCTGGAGAAACTTGTGGAGTTGTTGTCTGCAATGCCTGCTTATAGTTCTTGCTTCTTCTCTTAAAGACAACAAGTTTTCTTTTCTTTGCCACTCTGGCTTCTTCAGTTTCTGTTTCAGAGGAAGTATCTACATGAATTCTTTCTTGTGGATGATGAATTGTATCTGTTCCAGGGAGTTGTTGCTCAGCTTCAACATCCATTGGCTCATCCTCAACCTGTGTTTCCACAGCAGCTTCCTGATCAATGTCCATTCCTATGAACTTCTCAATATCTGGTCCACCTCCTTCTTTATCAGCAGCAGTATCAACATCTGGGAATAACTCCTCCATAGTAAATTCCAGTTGAGTGGTCACTTCTGCAGCAGTTAAATCTTGAGATATGTTTAACTGTGCTTCCTCTTGGACTTGCACCTCAATATTTGTAGTGGCAGGAGTAGGTGTGGACACTAGCTCCCCCTGAACCTGTGCAGTAATAAGAATATGAGCAATGTCTTTTATAGTAAAATACATTAGCTCCCCCTATACTGAAGCAGGAGTAGATACCTTTGGAGCAGAAGTGGAAACTGGCTCCCCCTGCATCTGTGCAGGTGTTGATACTTCCTGGACCACAGTTGAGTCAAGCTGTGTCCCTTCTTGTACTTGTTCAGATTCTTGATTTGGTGTAGGGGATTGCACAGGGGTGTCTGGCCTGCTCTCTTCAGGCACATCCTTGGACAGCACCCTATCCTACCTGGAGAATAGTCTCATATCCATTCTTCTCATATGGTTAATCTTACTCCCTTGCAGCTGCTGCATCACATCAGGAATCACCCCAGTGAAGTACAGGCTCATGATCCTAGCCATGTTAGGCTTCTTGATTCCCTCTTTGATCTTGTCAAAGAGCACTCCTGACCAATCAGTAGGAATAGTAAAAACTATCCTGGTCATCAGGCTGAACATATAGGCAGAAATCCTATCATGTCCACCTGTCTTGCAGAGGATTACCTTTCCAACTACTTCAGACAAGAACTTCCCTTGCTGATTCATTCCCTTTCTGTTGAATGCAGCTCCAATCTTCAATCCTGAATCCAGGCCACACCATTGAAGGGCTTCCCTTGTCTTAGATATAGGAACTTCCTCTTCATTCTCAACCACTTGCAGTTGGAAGATCTTTCTTAAACTTCTTTGATTAATCTTTACCTTCGTCCCTTGAACAGTGGACTTAATCTTGAGGCCAGTAGAATGGACTGATGCAGAGATAAAGAACTCGTGCACCTCCTTCTTCCAGATCTTAGTTGGTTCTGAAATGAGAAATTCTAACCCTGATGCAGAAAGAAGGGTGATAACTCCTTGAACATCAGGCGGCGCCTCTGCAAAGGCCTGGCGCACTAACTCATATCCTTCATTGATGTTATCTTCAATCCTTGGCGCCATCGTTGTGTCGAGAAAGCTTGAGAGAAGAGAGAAAGAAAGACTGTCGACACAGAGTTTGAGTCTCGAAAACCTTGAAAGCGTGTCGACACAAAGAGCTTTTGACCTATTTATAGCTTCTGTTGAAAGAAGTTCAAAAGGCGCCAAAAACAGTCTAAATGTGTCGACACAGACGGAATGTGTCGACACAGGCTTCTATTAACTCGACATTTCTTCAGCCTACTATGTGTCGACACCAATTTGTGGTTATGTCGACACCTTGGATACATAGTAGAAAGACAGAAATTCTGTGTCGACACTAAGGACAAGTGTCGACACATATTCTGTAAGTGTCGACACCATAATTCTGGTTGAGTCGACATTACATTTCTGGTTAAGTCGACAATAAAACTCTTAAGTGTCGACACATATTCTCTGTGTCGACACAATATTTCTGACTTGTCGACATAATTTCTCTGAGTCGACACATTATTACTGAATGTGTCGACACATTCTTACTTAGCCAATTTCTGTAACTTCAATGTGTCCTTTTTAACACTTGATTATGTTGTTACTACTTTTACTTACTTATAAACCATTTCAATAGCATTGTTAATGATTTTGTTTAATACATTAATCAATAGTTAACATACCTAATTCAATTTTGAATTTATTGAATTTGGTTTCATCTAAAGGCTTAGTAAATACATCTGCTATTTGATAATCTGTTTTTACAAATTCCAATGAGATGTCACCTTTTTCTACATGTTCTCTAAGAAAATGATATTTGATTTCTATATGCTTAGTTCTACTATGAGAAACTGGATTATTAGCAATAGAAATAGCACTCTTAGAATCACATAAAAGGGGTGTTCTACTTACCTGAATACCATAATCTTTAAGCTGATGCTGCATCCATAATAGCTGTGCACAGCAGCTTCCAGCAGCAATATACTCTGACTCAGCTGTGGAAATTGCCACACTAGTCTGTTTTTTACTACTCCAAGATATTAGTCTTCCTCCCAGGAATTGACAAGTACCTGTAGTACTCTTTCTATCCTCTCTACATCCTGCAAAATCTGCATCTGAATAGCCTGTTAGTTGAAAATCTCTATTCCTAGGGTACCAAAGACCTAGAGTAGGAGTGCCCTTTAGATATCTCAGAATCCTTTTGACTGCAGTATAATGAGATTCTTTAGGGCAGGCTTGGTACCTAGCACAGACACATGTTGCATACATAATGTCAGGTCTACTAGCAGTGAGATATAGTAGAGACCCAACTATTCCTCTATACAATGATTCATCAACAGGTTTACCTGCCTCATCTTTGCATATTGGCATACTTGTCCCCATAGGAGTTCTCATGGAGGAGGATGACTCCATACCATATTTCTTAATTAATTCCTTGGTGAACTTAGACTGGGATATGGACAATCCATCATCAGTCTGTCTTACTTGGAGTCCCAAGAAGAACTTAAGTTCTCCCATACTGCTCATCTCAAACTTCCCTTGCATAAGTTTGGCAAACTTTTTACAAAGGTTGTTTTCAGTAGATCCAAAGATTATGTCATCAACATAGATCTGGACTAAGATGATCTTTCCTTTGGATTCCCTAAGGAATAGAGTTTTGTCTATCTTTCCTCTTGAGAATTTATTCTCAATGAGGAAGGTAGACAGGGTTTCATACCAAGCCCTTGGAGCTTGTTTTAACCCATACAAAGCTTTCCTAAGCTTATACACAGAATCAGGTTTAAGAGGATCTACAAAACCTGATGGCTGCTCTACATATACTTCTTCTTTAAGATCACCATTCAGAAATGCTGACTTCACATCCATCTGGTATACTTTGAAGTCTTGGTAGGCTGCATAGGCAAGGAACATTCTGATTGCCTCCAGCCTTGCTACTGGAGCAAAGGTTTGATCAAAGTCAATCCCTTCTTCCTGCCTGTATCCTTTTGCAACCAATCTTGCTTTATTCTTTATTATTATTCCACTTTCATCTAGCTTGTTCCTATAGATCCACTTAGTTCCAATTATGTTGTGGCCTCTTGGTTTAGGAACAAGCTCCCAGACTTTGCACCTTCTAAATTGATTCAGCTCCTCTTGCATAGCATCAATCCAGTGCTGGTCTTGGATAGCTTCTTCAAACTTCTTAGGTTCCATTTGGGACAAGAAACTAGAATGCAAAACTGTGCTTTGATTTCTGCTTCTAGTTTGCACTCCTTGTCTTGGATCACCAATTATCTGATCAGTAGGATGATCTCTTAGATATCTTATAGCTGGAGGTAGATTCCCTTCAGGTTGTGCATCTCCAGCTTCTTCATTCTGCTGTTCCTCTTGGTTTTCATCAGCTTCCATTATCTCTTGTACTCCCCCTGGACAGCAGCCTTCATTTTCCAATGCTCCCTCTTCCTTTGAAGCTTCAGCAATGGAGAGCTTGTCCATCTTCTTGCTTATACCTGTTGAGTCATTTGATCTACAAGACAACTCACAATTGATTAATCTTGTTTCATCAAATACAACATGCACAGATTCTTCAACAACTTGAGTAGTTAAGTTGAAGACTCTATAGGCCTTACTATTTGTGCTGTACCCAACAAATATCCCATCCTGGGATTTGGCAGCAAACTTAGTCAAATATGACTTGCCATTATTAAGTATATAGCATTTGCAACCAAAGATCCTAAAATAGGATAGGTTTGGTTTTCTGCCTTTCACAATCTCATAGGGAGTCTTTCTGTGGCCTTTGGTGATAGAAGCCCTATTGATGACATGACAAGCAGTGTTAACTGCCTCAGCCCAAAATTATTCTGGGAGAGAGGTGTCACTCAATAGAGTTCTACCAGCTTCAATTAATGTTCTATTCTTTCTTTCAGCAATACCATTTTGCTGAGGTGTTCTAGGTGAGGAGAACTCTTGGAAAATCCCAAAGTCTATACACAAGTTTGTTATGCTTTCAGATTGAAACTCAGTACCATGGTCACTTCTAATTTTGACCACTGTACTATTCAGTTCATTCTGAATTTGCTTTACAAAATTAAATAATACACTTGGGGTTTCAGATTTTTGTCTCAGAAAGAACACCCATGTAAATCTAGAATAGTCATCTACAACCACCAGAGTGTAGACCTTCCTACCTAGACTGTGAACTGGCATAGGACCAAAAAGATCCATATGCAAGAGGTATAAGCACCTCACAGAATCCTTGTTTTCAAGGCTTTGAAATGAGGTTTTTGTCTGCTTGCCCTTTTGACAAGCTGAGCATACCCCTTCCTTTATACACTTAACTTGAGGCCCATTCCTCACTAGTTCTTTACTAAAGAGTTGGCCAATTGTCTTGTAGTTTAGATGAGCCAATCTCTTGTGCCACTTAACACAATGAGAAGCATTGTCATCAGCTACAAGACAAATGGGGGATGCCTTATTCTCACATTCAAAATTAAGGCAATACACATTTCTCTTCCTATACCCAGTCAATATGATCTCTTGATCACTTGACCTTTTGATATGACATCCATCCTTACCAAATGAAATGTCATATCCTAGATCACTCAGCTGGCTTATGCTTATTAGATTATGTTTCAAACCTTTTACATAGGCCACTTGGGTGATAGTAATTAGGTTTGAAGAGATGTTACCAAATCCTTTGATGACTCCTTTTTCAGATCCACCAAAGATCACTTTATGTCCATCTTTGACAGATGAATACTCCTTCAGCAGCCCCTTTGTTCCAGTCATGTGCCTGGAACAACCACTATCCAAGTACCATATAGGGGCATGGTAACTTGGATTCACCTGCAATACAGAATTACTTACCCTTAGAACCCAAGTAAGTCTTGGGTCCTTGGTTCAGGTTAGCCTTAATAAAGTTATCATAACCTCTTCTAACAGGTAGACTCTTATTCTTTATAACACTTGTGTTATACCAGCAGTCCAATGCAAAATGACCCCTCTTGCCACAGCACCAACATTCAAACTTATTGTATCTAGATCTAGATACATCCTTGTCAGAAGCATTTCTGTTCATTGCTGGTGCTGTTGCAACTTCACCTACTGATTTCTTAAAACCATAGGGTTTATGACCATAGGTAGGCCTGCTTGCCTTAACACCCTTGTTCTTCAGAACATTTGTCTTAATATGATCCTGAATGTCTTCATGATCATATATGTTAGAAGGCACTTTCTCCTTACCAAACCTTATGGGGACTGAAAGGTTTAGTGGCTGAATAGGGGCTTTGCCTTTCCTCTTGAATCTGCCAGCCCTGGAGTTACCCTTAAATCCTAATCCAGCCTTACCCTTCTGAGTGACAAATTCATCTATCAAGGGTAAGACAGATTTTGGCTTAGAGTAACTAGCCACTAAATCCCTTTCAATTCTAAGTCTGTCCTCCAGACTCTTTACTTGATCATTAGTATAATTAATTGTGCCCATCTGAATAATAGTTATATTCTTCAGCTTGGCAATTTCAGCTAACTTTTGATCAAGGACTTTTTCTAACTCAGTTGTTGCAACCCTTAGATCAGCAATTTCCTGAGCCTGTGATTTAACCAGGTTCTTGCTTTTCTTAAGGGCCTGCAACAGGTCCCCATACTTGTCTATCAATTGATAGACATCTCCTTCAGATCCAGATACATCTTCATCACTTGATGCAGATGTAGCTGATTCTTCACTTGTATTACAAACAGATGTACAAGAAGGACAGTTTACCTCATTAGAACCAGACTGATTCTGGCATAGGTCCTCTTCTGATCTAGTCATCAAACCCATGCATTGATGTTCATTGATGGAGTCTAGCAACTGCATAAACTCCTCTTCCTCAGATGCAGCATATAATCCAATATATGCTTCAGCTTCAGATCCTGATTCTGAAGTTGACTGGTCTGACAGACTTTTATCTTTCTTTGCTACAAAGGATTTCTCCTTCTTGCCTTTCTGATAAGTCTTCTTCTTTTCTGAAGATTCCTTCCTTTTGTCAGGACAATCAGCCACTACATGTCCAGGCCTATTGCAACAATAGCAGACAATCTTTGAAGTAGTGGCTTTGCTGGGCTTTGACCTGCTTTTCTCTTTCCTTGATGACCTTCTTTTCTGATAATAGTCATCTACTTGCTGTGATGAGGAAGGCCTAGACTTCCATTGCTTCTTTTTCAAGAACCTTTGAAATTGCCTAGTGAATGCAGCAAAGTCTGCATCTGAATCACAGCTGACTGAACCCTTATCTGAATTTTCAGAACTACCTTCTTCAACTTCCTTAGGAGGAGATGGTGATTTCCTCCTATTCTTTCTGGTGGCTTCAGCATTAAATGCCACAGTCTTTTCTCTATGCTCTCCTCTTGAGTTTCTTTCCTCCTCCTTCCTTACCATAAGTTGCATTTCATAGGATAGCAACTTTCCAAACAGAGTTGGAGGAGATATCTCTGCCAATTTTGCCACTTCTCTTATGGCACAGATCTTTGTATCCCAATCCTTTGATAAGGATCTTAAGAATTTGTCATTCAGTTCATAGGTACTGAAGACTCTTCCATAGGAAATTAGCTCATTCACAATTCTATAGAATTTCTTATAGCACTCAGTTATGCTATCAGATTTTCCTTGTCTAAAACTTTCATACTCCTGATTTAGCATAGATTTTCTGTCCAGCCTTACTTCTTCTGATCCCTCCATGTAGACAATCAATGTGTCCCACATCTCCTTGGAGGTCTTGCAGTGAATCAGATTCTGAAATGTTGAATCATCTATGGCACTGACAATGATGTTCTGTGCCCTTTTGTCCATGGTTGCCAAGATGATTTCATCCTTGGTCATTTCAGAATAAGTCTTTGGTGTTTGGATATTTGCATCAAGAACAGATATCTTCATTGGTATGAAGGGGCCTTCCTGTACTGTGATGTAAATCCTTGGGTCAGATGCTTCCATAAACAATCTGACTCTTTCTTTCCAGATCCCAAAGATTTCCTTCTTGCATATGGGTAATTTCATTGACCCTAGCTCCTTATGATTCTCTCCAGAACCCATCTTCTTGATTCTTGAGTCTGCCTATCAGATCTACCTCAGACTGTTAAGTCCTTTTTGAGGAACCTCCCTCTGATACCACTTGATAGTTTAACTTTCAAGGCAGCCTAAACACCTAGAGGGGGGGGGGTGAATAGGTTCTGCTTCTCTTTTTAAAACTTCTAGGCAGAATTCAATTTAATAACTAATATAATAAACACAGCAATCACAGAAAACAAAACATCACAGATTGCACTATGTTTTATAGTGGTTCCCCAAGGTCTGGGTACATCCACTTTCCCCCTTCACCTATCTAGCAGTATGCTAGATTCGGCCAAACTTCCACTTATCTCAGATCAATAGATCTTACAACTCAGAACCCAACTGGTTCCTACAACTCAGGCACAACTGCCCTACCTCAGCCTTGCCCCAAGGCCTACAACTCAGAGAATATCCTTCTCCTACACTCAGGCAAACAGCCCTACCACTCAGAGTTCAACACTCTTACACTCAGCCTTTATAACACAGGCTTACAACTCAGATCTGTATAAACAGATCCTACAGAAATATAGAAAAGATTGTTTTAATTGTCTTGCCAAAGTTGAGAGAGAAAGGACAATGACAATTCTTGATCAGCTGATGCAATCAACTGTTTCTTAGCCTTCTTCAAAGCTTCTTGAAAATGTACTTAGCTGAGTTGATTCCAAACAGCTTCTTGAGAATCCACTGGTGGATTCTTTCTTCTTCTTCAAATTCTGACTTGATCTCTCTCTATCCAGAACTTTGAATGATTCTTCTGAATTCTGATTAGAACTCTTCTTAGATCTATCCTTAGATAGTCTTCTTAGATCTCCCGGAGAAGATCTTCTTAAGTGCCTAGCACTTTCTTGAAATGAGTAGAATTGTAATCCTTCTCCACTTTCTGATCCAATGTATTTCAAAAGGTCAGTTCTATATGTTTTTTTTTCATGCTTTTCTCCTTCTGAATCTGTCTATTTATAGACATTCTTCATGGTAACCGGCTGATCCGGTTTCTAACCGTTTTCTGACAAGTCTGACAACTTCAGTTAACCGGTGATAACCCACAGCTGTCAAGTCTTCAAACAAGTCCTGTGCCTTAGTCTTGAATCACAAGTTGTTAAAACAGTCTGTCAGAAAGTGTCGAGACAATCTGTCTATTTGTGTCGACATAATTGACTTTGGTGTCGACACAGTCTTCAGTGATGTCGACTAAGTTGCCTTTGAGTCGACACAGCTTCTTCTGCAAATAACTTGATCTTGACTCTTCAGTGTGTCGAGACAAGTCCTGTGTGTCGACACAATTGTTGTAGAATCATAACTTTAGTGAGTGTCGACTTAGCCTTCAGGTGTCGACACATTCATTTTTTAACTCTGCTATTATGTGTCGACTTAATCACAATGTGTCGACACATTCTGCTGGTGTCGACTAACTTGAGGTCGACTATTTTCTTCTGTGTCGACACATTCAGATGATGTCGACAATCTTGAGATCGACTATATTCTTCTGTGTCGACACATTCTCCCAATGTTTGAGGTCGAAGCTTTTCTTCTGTGTCGACACAATTTCCCAGTATTGTGTCGACTCTTTTCTTCTGTGTCGACACAATTTCCCAGTGTTGTGTCGACTCTTTTTCTGTGTCGACACAAATTCCCAGTGTTGTGTCGACTTACTTCTTCTGTGTCGACACTTTTTCCCAGTGTAGTTGTAGACTAACTGCTATGTGTCGACACTGCTTCCCAGTGTTGTGTCGACTATTTTCTTCTGTGTGTCGACACTGCTTCCTTTGTGTCGACACTTGGACTTAGAATTTTTCTGCATACTTTATCAATTCTCCACCTGCACATGTCAACTTAAAATAACATCAAATATACCTTGATGTATATCATTGAGCTAAGTTGAGCTTCTTCAAATCAGGTACACATTTTCCAATGTACCCAACAGTGCTCATAAAATATCAATGAATGTTAAAGGTCTTTATCATACAAAGGGCTCAATAGTGATCTAGGTGTGAAAAAAAAACATCGAGTTCTCTTTTTGCTTACCTCACCTATAATCACCTATCCTAAGCCAAAACAATACACCACCATACAAGTCCTAAGGATCCAACTTTACTAATTCTCATTAGTGCTATGGAGAGGGTGTGTAAAGGAAAGTGTATGATTATCAATAGGGAGATTTTTAATGTTTTGAAAGACTAATGCATATGTTATCAAGATTGTTATTTTCTCCTTACAATAGTTATGGATAACTATAATTATAATTCTAAGAAAGAGCGAAAAGTAGTTAAGATATGTATTGGAGAAATTTTTAAGAAAAAGTTATATTTAGAAAAGTCTGCTAAACTATTTCCTATACAATTGCAGCATCAAATCTCTATTCGAATTCAAAACAATCAGTGTGCGGAAGAAGAATTATGTATTGGTAACCCAATTGTTTGAATTAGTTTGCTTAGGGACAAGCAAACACTTAAGTCTGGGGATGTGTGATGATTACAATTATGATAGATTTTTATTGTAATAATTGTAATCATGTCCGCTGTTTTCTACCTCTTTATTCAAGTAATTGCACTAAATAATTGAGAATTGGTATTGTCATGAATAGTAGAGCATAGTTTAAAGTTGTTACTATTTTATGTATTGAACTTCTCCCTTACTATGTCATTTTTCTAATGCAGGTACAACTAGCCAGTGGAACTAAAAGTCTTGGAGCAAACAGGGGAGTTTACGGGGCCAACAGGACTGATCACAGGAGAAGAATTGCTCAAACACGGGTAGGAACACGGCCGTGTGCCTACCCGTGTTCCATCCCAGCTGAAACAATTTTCCAGCCCCCGTGTCTGAAGAACATGAAGAACAACACGGCCGTGTTCCAGAACACGGCCGTGTCAGTACCCGTGTGATCCAACACGGCCCATGATCAAACACGTCTTTTCGTGTGGAACTGCCCTGGAACTGCCGACACGGCCTGCAATACGGCCGTGTCGGCACCCGTGTTCGACCATGTTTGCTATTGGACTATAAAAACCTGGAGAAAATTTTATTCTGAACTTTTTGGATTATTTTGCTTGGAGATTTTTCTGGAGAACGAAAGTGGAGTACCCAAGAGAAGGAAGGCTTGAAGGAGATATTTGTATGCATTTATTCTTTAATTTATCTCATTTAATCTTGTATCTCTCTTGGTAATCCAACTTTATTTATCTTTTAATTTTCATGAACAATGTGCTTGAACAAGTTAGTAATCATGTATCGTTTTGTTTTAGTCAATTTCATTGTATTTTATTCGTATATGGGCTTGCAAACATTGAGAATTATCCTTATTATGAATGATTATTTATTTTTACATGAATTCCAAATGTCTAGATTGAGAAATTGGATTGTTTGGATGATGGATAAATCTTCATATTTATGTGTTATTTCTCTTTGTAATTCAAAAATCATGATCGAGAGACATGTTTCTTGGAAAATTAGAATACGAATGAATGGAATTATGGTATTTTAGAGATAAAGCTTCATGAATCCATGTATTAGATAGGGTATTTCATTCAATAAACATTTGAGTATTGTAAATTGTTCGAGAGAAAATTTACTTAAGTTAACATAGATTTTAAATTGCTCGAGAGAGAATTTAATAATTAATTTAACCCTTTACAATACAATGAATTTGATAGTTTGGTTATTTCATGATTACACAAAGTGATTATGTTCATTGAATGCTCTTAACTTTCGACTTGAAATTATTTTTGTAACTCTCCAATACAATTTTTATCCGAATAGTCATAGTTAGGATTAATCTATGTTAGAACGCAATTTTAAGTTTAGGTATGATAATAGAGTGAGAGTGAGTACGAATAGTTGAAATGACCCTGTGGAATACGATACAAGATGTAGATTTCTCTTATACTATGATTGATAGGTGCACTTGCCTGAAAGATAATTTAATCTAGCTTATGCCCATCTACATAGTTATGATAAAATGTAGAATGAATCCGCATCAAGTTTAGACTTAGCGAAAATAATCATCACTAATCGAACCCTGGGCTCTTGTTTCACGTGTGGAAAGACGGGGCACTTTGCCCGCGATTGCTGGAGCGGACGCCCAAAGTCCGAGAGAAAGCAAGGAGCTACTTACGAAGAGAAGGGCAAGGCGGTGGAGTCAACCGCGTCCCACTATGCTCTGACTCAGCCTAGAGTCTACAACTTGGGGCAGCAAGAGGCCATTAAACAAGCGAATGTGGTGACAGGTACGAGTTAATTTATAGCAAGTTAACTTAGATACTTTTGTTTATTGCTTGTTAGCCTAATATGGTTTGCATAGGCTTTGTTTTGATTAGCGATAGTCTGGCACGGGCACTGTTCGATACGGGAGCTTCACACTCCTTCTTGTCCGAAAATTTTATATCGCGCATCGGAATCCCTTCTTCGATGGCAAAGGACAAGTTGGATGTGCTGCTACCGAATGGGTGCTCGATGCGTGCGGACAGAGTGTGCGCCGTAAAGGTTCATATTGGGAGCCAAGAGTTCGACTTGCTAGCGTCATTGCTGCCGCTAGAAGAGTTCGACGTTATCTTTGGGATGGATTGGCTTTTGGAGCAGAAAGCTTGGATCGACTGTGACCGGAAGGAGGTCAAGCTGGGTGTTGGGCGGGGGACAACATTTGAGGGACTCAAGGGGTCGAGCAAGACGCTGATGTCTGCTCTTCAGGTGATAAAGGCAGTTCGTGCTGGTGCAGAGCTGTACTTTGCAATAGTGGGGGATGTGGAGCCAAAGTACACATTGGATAGCATCCCCGTGGTTTGTGAATACCCTGATGTGTTCCCGGATAGTCTTCCTGGGGCCCCACCGCAGTGAGAGATTGGTTTCACCATCGAGCTCGTACCAGGGGCCAAACTGGTGTCACGTGCTCCGTATAGGTTGGCGCCTAAGGAGATGACAAAGTTGAAAGTTCAGCTAGAGGAGCTGATGGAGCAAGGTTATGTGCGTCCAAGCTCATCGCCTTGGAGCGCACCGGTCCTCTTCGTTAAGAAGAAGGACGGGAGTATGCGGTTGTGTATCGACTACAGAGAGTTGAACAAGCTGACGGAGAAGAACAAGTACCCAATCCCGAGGATTGATGATCTGTTCGATCAGTTGGTCGGATCGTCGGTATATTCTAAGTTGGACTTGAAGTCGGGGTACTATCAGTTGAGGATAAGGGAATGTGATATCCCGAAGACGGCGTTCAACACAAGGTATGGGCATTTCGAGTTCACGGTCATGCCGTTTGGACTGACGAATGCGCCATCAGTGTTTATGGACTTGATGAACAGGACATTCCGAGATTTCTTGGACCGCTTTGTGATCGTCTTTATTGACGATATATTGGTATACTCGCAGTGCGAAGAAGATCACTTCAAGCACTTGCATCTGGTGTTGGAGACTTGAGGAGGAATGAGCTGTATGTGAAATTCTCCAAGTGCGAGTTCTGGCTACCCTCAGTAGCGTTCCTTTGTCACATTGTTAGTGGGAAAGGTATAGCGGTGGATCCGGCGAAGATCGTTGCGATACGGGAGTGTCTTGCGTTGTCTTCTGTCGTGGAAGCCCGTAGTTTTCTCGGGCTTGCCGGATATTACAGGCGCTTCGTAGAGAACTTCTCGCGGATAGCGCTACCTCTCACGAAGTTGACAAGGAAAGATCAGAGATTCTTGTGGACGCAGGAGTGCGTGCAAGCATTTGAGGAGCTGAAGAGACGGTTGACCACGGCGCCAGTGCTTAGCTCGCCGAGTGGGACCGAGGTCTTCGAGGTATATAGTGATGCCTCGGGTAGTGGTTTGGGTTGTGTGTTGTTGTAGCATGGGAGTGTCATAGCTTATGGATCGCGTCAGCTGAAAGTGCATGAAAGGAACTATCCGGTCCACGACTTGGAGTTGGCGGCCGTGATATTTGCACTTAAGCTGTGGAGGCACTACCTATACGGCGTAAGGGTCGATATATATACCGATCACAAGAGCCTGAAGTACCTTTTGGATCAGAAGGATCTTAACATGAGGCAAAGGAGGTTGATGGAGTTCCTGGGGGACTATACCTTCAAGATTCATTATGTACCCGGGAAGGGCAATGCGGTCGCTGATGCGTTGAGTCGCAGGGCTCCCGCCCAGGCCAACTGGTTGTCGGTGCATGATGAGCGGCTGATACGGGAGTTGGAGGAGCTTGAGATCTGTTGCGTTGACAAGCAGACGAGCGCCAAAGCAATGTTGAACTGGACAGAAGTTCAGTATGACCTGGCTGACCGAGTTCGGCAGGCATTGGAGTTAGATGACACCATGAAGGAGCTTATGGAGACAGCGTTGGATGGGTCAAATTCCCAATTTTCAGTGGAAGATGGGTTGTTAAGGAAGGATCATCGGTTGTGCGTCCCAAGCGGGACTAACCTACGGGCGGAGTTAATGTACGAGGCTCATCATACCAAGTACTCGATCCACCCAGGGAGCACAAAGATGTACCGTGACCTCAAGAAGCTGTTTTGGTGGTCGGGGCTTAAGAAAGATGTAGCGTTGTTTGTGGCTAAGTGCCAAACGTGGGCCTTGGTGAAGGCGGAGTGCCAAAAGCCGGGAGGATTTCTGAAGTCCTTGCCTATACCGGAGTGGAAGTTCGACGACATATCTATGGACTTTGTGCATGGGTTGCCAAGGTCGCAGAAAGGGAACAACGCCATCTGGGTGATCGTAGATCGGTTAACTAAAGTGTCACATTTCATTCCGCATAGGAAAGATGACTCGGTGGAGAAGTTGGCGAAACTATATGTGGACACTATATATAGACTACATGGTGTGCCTCGCAGCATTGTGAGTGATTGCGATGGGCGTTTCACGTCCAATGATTGGAGGTTGGTGCAGAAAATGTTGGGGACAAAGTTGAAGTTCAGCACAGCCTTGCATCCGCAGACGGATGGGCAGACCGAGAGAGTCAATAGAACGATGGAGGACTTGCTTCGCATGTGTGTTCTAAAATTCGGGAAGCATTGGGAGGACCACCTGTATTTGGTGGAGTTCGCGTACAACAATAGCTACCAGGCGAGTATCCAAATGGCGCCCTTTGAGGCCCTATATGGCAGAAAATGTCGCACGCCATTGTCTTGGTTAGAAATGGGTGAGGCAAGGTTGTACAAGAAGCAGGAGGTGGAGAGTGCTACCTCGTTGGTGCGGATCATTCGGGAGCGCTTGTTGATCGCTCAGGACAGGCAGGCGAAGTATTACAATGCCAAGCACCGGAACGTGGAGTTCGCGGTAGGCGATTGGGTATACTTGAAAGTAAAGCCGTTCAAGGGGGTTTCGCGGGTGAGACGCTTGAAGAAGTTGAGCCCAAGAAACCTTGGACCTTTTGAGGTTCTGGAGCGAATCGGCGAAGCTGCATACTATTTGAAGCTATCGGTGGAGTTGAGGGGGATACACGATGTATTTCATATATCTGTATTGGGGAAGGCGGTGCAAGAGCCTTTGCAGGTGATCGCAGTTGATCAAGTATCGGTGGACAAAGGGTTGACGACTAGGGTCAAGCCCGTTCGTATCGAAGACTCTGAGGTCAAGAGGCTCCGTAACAAGGAGATCTGAATGGTTAAGGTCCGGTGGGATAATTGCGGTCGGGAGGAACTCTCTTGGGAGCGGGAGAAAACTATGCTGGAGGAGTACCCGGAGTTATTTCGCTCAGGTACCGCTCATGGTTTTCTGTTTTCTTTTCCTTTAGTAATTTCGTCGGCGAAATTCTTTTAAGAGGGAGAGAGTTGTAACGCCCCGAAACTCAATAGAGGGACGGACAACATTTTGAGCCAAGTCTGGGACATGGTAGGAGGCACACGGCCTGGGACACGGGCGTGTCTCAGGGCGTGTCATGATTCTGTTCGTCGAGGCGAGGTCAACGATCGTAGAAGGCTGGAACACGGCCTGGGACACGGGCGTGTCCCAGGGCATGTCAGGCACACGGCATGTGACACGGGCGTGTCACATGGTCGTGTCCTCCTCGGTACATTTCTGGTCATGTGCCATTTTTGGCATACGGGTAGTGACACGGGTGTCGACACGGGTGTGTCATCCGACACGGGTAGTGACACGGGTGTGTCATCCGATACGGGTAGTGACACGGGTGTCGACACGGGCGTGTCGGTGGCCGTGTAGTTCTCGGGTTGGGAATGTTGGTCGATTGCATACGAGGGGAATGACACGGGTCTCGACACGGGCGTGTCACATGTGACACAGGCGTGTCAGAGGCCGTGTCAAAAGCCGTGTGCTGGTTTTCGAGTCGGTCGAGACGGCGAATGGGTGACACGGCCGGGCACACGGCCGTGTTGCAACCCGTGTTCGGCCCCAGATTTTTTATTTTGAGGCCTAATCATGGCCGTCCGTTTCCTTAGCTTGGGATCCAACGGCTGGGTGTTGTTCCTGCTATGTTTAAGCCAGGAATAGGGTTGGAAAACCCTCATTTCACTTGGGTTCTCTCTCTCTAAAGTCTAGAGAGAAGGTAGAGCTTGGAGGAGGAAGAAGGAGGTCAACTCCGGCCGTCGGTGGAGCTTCGGAGCTCCGATTCTCGATCCGAGTCCAGATCCGCGAAGGCGAGGCCGATACGGTGCTTTCCATCCAAGTGGATCGTCATGGCGCCGAGGAGAAACGCAAGGGTAACGATTTCTCATCCTTTGGCATGTGAATCCCTTTTTCCCTTTGCATAGGAAGCCCTCTCTCGCGAGTGAGCGAAGAGTTGGAGCGTTCCTTGGGGTAGATATGTAAAGTCCCCCTTGTGTAGAGTCCGTATGCGAAAATGGACATAGGCATTGTGTGTGAAGCCTATCCGGACAAGTAGAGCTGGATCGGTGATGTTGCATTGCATATGAACTGGGGAAGACTCCGGGTGTTTGGGCGTTTTTCGGGTTTTCTACGTGGTAGTTGTCAACAGGGAGCCTTGGAGATTAACTCCAAGGTGCACCCGGAAAACTGGGCAAAAGCGAGTTTTGCCAACACGATGGCCGGGGAGCCAACGTGAACATAACCAGGTTATGTGATTATTGTGGCGGAAACGGGACTCGGTGAGTCTTGACCTGCGCATATGGCTTAAATTGTCGTTGCGATATGAGCGCGGGTCAGGCGGAACCGTACCCGATCTATGTCGTTCGGTGGAACTGTTGGCATGGATGAGAGTCTTCGGCAGTTTATGGCTTAAATTGTCGTGACCAAGGCCAAGAAGACAAGATGCTCATATGGTTGGCCGTCTAAGAGGCAGTGGTGGAACGAGAACGTCTATGGCTTGAATTGACGTGACGTTGGCCGGTTCGCCGTGAATGTGCCCTGAGTGCATGGGGTGTGTGGCCGTGCAAGCCTATGCCTGTGATGAAGTGTGTTTACACTATTGTTGTTGCCTACTAACAACGTGCAGGGAAAGAGCATCGCCGCCCCGATTTTTGGGGGCGGGATCGTTATAATTTGGTCAGCATAGCTGACCGTTATTTTGTTTACCACCGGGCGGTGGATTGTGGCTTGTAGGTACTACGGAGCCGAGCGGGAAATAGTGGGCTAAAGCCCTTGAAGCTGTGCCGGCCCTCGAAGGCCTAAATGTTTATGTTTTTCCCGTTTATCATGTATGGCCGGCCTGCGTGCCGAGGTTTGGAAAATACTTTATTTAAAGCAAACTGTTGTAAGGCCTTAAGGCCCGTACTCGTGTATTATACATTCCTATTTGGTTTGTGTAGTGGACATTCATGTGTGTGGCTGGGTTCTTTCCTTTCTTGCAACTTAATAATTGCTTCCGCTAGGTGTTGTGTAGGACGTTATGATTGGTTGATTGGTTTCAACGCGTAACCAACCGGTCTATCCGTAGTATATGGCGTCGGGCCCCGGCCGGACCTACTGTTATATGCTATTCGACGGATAGGGGTGTTACAGTTTTGGCAAGAAGGTACTTGAGGGCCGAGTGGTCCGTAAAAACAATGATTTTTGAAAGTGTAATGTAAGGGCGAAATTTATCAAATGCGAATACTACAGCTAAGAGCTGCTTCTCGGTTGTGGTGTAATTTTCTTGTGCAGATGTGAGGGTTTTACTAGCGTAATAGACGGGGTTGAAATTTTTAGATATGCGTTGACCTAATACGGCTCCCACCGCAAAACTACTCGCATCGCACATAATCTCGAAAGGAAGGTCCCACAGTGGAGCTATCATAATCGGTGCGTTAATTATCTTTTCTTTAATGAATTCGAAGACAGAAAGGCAAGAGTCATCAAAAATGAATGGAGCGTCTTTTTCTAAGATATGGGTGAGGGGATTTGTGATTTTGGAGAAGTTCTTTATAAAACGACGATAAAAGCCAGCGTGGCCTAGGAAACTTCTTATAGCTTTTATGTTCGTAGGCAGCGGTAGCTTCTCGATAACTTCTATCTTGGCAACGTCTACCTCAATACCTTTAGCAGAAATTTTATGACCCAAAACTAACCCTTCCCTTACCATAAAATGACATTTTTCCCAATTCAGGGCAAGGTTAGTTTCTTCGCATCGTTCTAAGACTTTTTTGAGGTTTTCTAAACATCTATCGAAGGAATCGTCGAACACGGAGAAATCGTCCATAAATACCTCCATAATGCTTTCAACATACTTGTCAAATATTGCGAGCATACATCGCTGGAATGTAGTTGGCGCATTGCACAATCCAAACGACATTCTTTGGTAAGCGAAGGTGCCGAAGGGACAAGTAAACGTAGTTTTCTCTTGGTCCTCGGGAGAGATGGGTATTTGAAAGTACCCCGAGAGGCCATTGAGAAAACAATAAAAGCTATGGTCGGATAATCGTTCTAAAATCTTGTCGATAAACGGTTAAGGAAAGTGGTCCTTGTGGGTGGCGTCATTTAACTTACTATAATCTATACACATACGCCAACACGTCACCGTCCGTGTTGGGATAAATTCATTATTCTCATTACTAACTACGGTTTTCCCTCCCTTCTTTGGCACTACCTGAACGGGGCTAACCCACTTACTGTCCGATATAGGGTAGATAATTCCTGTGTCTAATAATTTCATGACCTCGCCCTTAACTACTTCTTTCATATTCGGGTTTATACGGCGCAGAGGTTGAATAGAGTTACGCGAATTATCCTCCATTTAAATTTTATGGGTACAGAAAGATGGGCTTATGCCCTTGATATCAGAAATTTGCCAGCAATAGCCCGGCGATGCTTACGTAGAACTCGAAGAAGTTTATCGTTTTGCGTATCCGTGAGGTAGGCCGAAACGATAACTGGTAACTTGGAATCTTTTTCTAAGAAAGCATATTTAAGGTGTTCAGGAAGTTCTTTAAGTTCTAGGGTAGGGGGTTCTTCATAAGAGGATTTATAGATTCTTTCTTTTTCAAAAATAATATCTTCATAAACTTTTTTATAAGGAACGTAATAAGGGGTGGGGCTAGCAGCAAAGACGGCTTCTTGCAGCGATTCAGTTGGAAGAAAAGAGGAAGAAAAAAAATCAGAAAATTCTTTTTCAAACTCAGAAAGACAATCAGAAGATTCATCACTTCCTTGCAGCGATTTAGCGGGAAGAGAAGAAGAAAAACAAAAATCAGAAAGTTCTTTTTCAAAGTCGGAGTGGCAGTAGGAAGATTCATCACTCACGGCATCTACGAAAAAATATGAGTCATCATTTGCTAGGGTGTTCTTCATCGAAGGTGTGATAGAAAAAGTGAATTCGTCGTCGCCTACTCGAAGGAAGAGCTTACCATTGCTTACATCAATGATGGCTTTGGAGGTGGCAAGGAAGGGCCAGCCAAGGATCAGGGGAACCTCGACGTCTTCTTCGATGTCCAAAATGACAAAGTCCACCGGGAAAATGAACTTGTCGACTTTCACTAGAACGTCCTCCACTATTCCTAACGGGAACTTAACGGATCTATCGGCTAGCTGGATACTCATACGCGTGGGGTTAAGGCTACAAATCCCTAACTTTTTAAACAATGAAAAGGGCATCAGGTTTATACTCACGCCTAAGTCGGCTAACGTGTGTTTAACAAAAAGATCACTGAAGACACACGGGATAGAGAAACTACCTGGGTCACTTATTTTCTTTGGCAAACCGTTTGTTAAAAAAGCAGAGCACTCGGCGTTTAGCGTGACGTGCAAAAGATTCTCTAACTTCTTCTTGTTGGTGAGGAGGTCCTTAAGATACTTGGCGTATTTTGGCATCTGCGAAATAGCCTCGTGGAAGGGAAGATTAATGTGGATTTGCTTGAAGATCTCTAAGAAGCGGGAGTACTGATCATCTTGACGTTGTCTATTAAGTTCGGAGGGGTCTGGAGGAGTTGAATTATTTTTGAAGATGGGTGGTGGAGTTAGATTTCTTTCTAAAACAGGAATGATAACTTCTTTAACAGAGGGTGGAAGCGGAGCGGAGCTTTGATTTTTAAAGGCAGGAGCGGAGCTTGCCTCGAGCTCTTCACTTACCATACCGGAGACTTGCTTCCCACTCCGAAGAGTTATAGCTTTCGCTTGCTCTCTCGGGTTGGGTTCGGTATTGGAAGGAAGAGACCCTGCGGGTCGCTCAGAAAATATTTTCGCGAGCTGTCCTACCTAATTTTCTTAACTTTTTACGCTTCCGGTTAAAGTTCTTATAGTAGCGTCATTTGTGGTGATATATTTAGAAAGTAATTCCTCCAAGCTTGGAGGTTTTGGATAATTTTGAAGAGGTGGTTGTGGTGGTGGTATAGAAAAATCGTTTTGTGGTGGCGGGCGCATAACATTCGATGGATTACTCCACGAAAAATTCGGATGATTTCTTAAAGCAGGGTTATAGCTATTCAGAAAATTAAAACCAGGAGGATGAAAATTCGCAGCAGAAAAATTATTAAAAGCATTTCTAGGCATATTATTAACAAAATCTAAATGTTCTGGAGTAGGGGTTGCAGATTCCCATACCTGAGGGGCGGAGGCAGCAGTCATCTCCATTATCTTTTTGCTAAGGATTTCTACTTGCAGAGCGAGCTGGGAGACGTTGTCCACTTCAAAGATACCTGCAGGCTTGTTCGGGCGGGACCTAGGCACATTCCATTGATAAGTGTTCATGACCATATCATCAAAAAGATCAAGAGCTGCTTCCGGGGTCTTATGATTTAAAGTACCGCCAGAGGCTGCGTCTATCATTTGCTTTGTATTTTGATTTAGCCCGTTGTATAACATCTGCACTTGTAACCCTACAGGCAACGCGTGATGTGGGCATCATCTTAATAATTCTTTAAATCTCTCCCAGGTTTCATATAGGGTTTCAAAGTCTATTTTTCCGAAGGTAGAGATATCATTCCTAAGTTTTGCAGTTTTAGCTGGCGGAAAATACTTCGCCAAAATTTTTTCAGTTAATTCATTCCAAGTGGTTATGCTATTCTTAGGAAGTGTGTTCAGCCACTGCTTAGCTTTAGTTCTTAGAGAGAAGGGGAAGAGTCTTAGCCTGATTGTATCATTTGTGACACCATTTATCTTGAAGGTGTCGCAAATTTCAAGAAAGCTAGCTATATGTGTGTTCGGATCTTCATCTTAAATTTCGTCAAATTGCAAATATTGCTGCACCATTTGAATTATGCTAGGCTTTAATTCGAGGTTATTATTTGCTATAGCAGGGCGGACTATACTAGATTCTGTTCCCTCGAGGTTCGGTCGTGCATAATAGGACATAGTCCTTTGCCCGGCCTCATCTACATTGTGTTCTTCCATTCTTAAAGTAGCAAATGACTCGGAGTCCTCAACCGGCACTTGGATAGTAGGACCTTTAAATCGTGATCATCTCCGAAGAGTACGCTCAATTTCGTGGTCCAAGTCCAAAATAATTGACGGACTCCCGCGGGTCATGCACTAAAAGAACAGAAAAGAAGAAAAGAAAGAGAAATAGGATAAACTAGAAAGAAAGCTAGATTAGTTTTTTTTTTGAAATAGATTTATTTTTATAGATTAACTCCTGAACTTCCCAAGGACTACCCCGTGAAGGGTTCGCAAGGTACTAGACAAGATAGTGGTGCTTAAAGCCCTTTGCCCTTTTCGAGAGAATTAGGTGGCGTAGAAAAATTGTGAAGTTTGTTACTATTAAGAGCGGTGATAACTTTTTTGAATTTCAAAATTTAAAGAAAGAGGATGAGAAAGAGAAGAGATAAAATTAATAGGTTCGTGTTATCAAGATATCAACGGAAGTTGGTTCCCCGGCAACGGCGCCAAAAACTTGTTGCGCGCTAGGGTTCGAAGAAAATAAACGCAACCGAACTAGCAATCCAATGAGGAATGTATACCTATCGAATTGTAGCAAGGGGACACAAGTGTCGTTATGAAATCCGGGAACTGTTGAGTATGCTTACTCACACGAAAACTATTATCTTATCAACAGAAAAACTAGGGTTTTAGAGAATCTAATTGAAAGGAAGGAAGTAAAGCTAAAGCTAGAAAGAGAGCTATTACAGTTAATTAAAGAGCATAAGAAAATCGATTACTACGAAAGGTTGAAAATATGAAATGGAAATGCACTCGATCAAGAATCACCTCGGCTAAAGACGATTAAGAAAATGCGATAAAAAATCTAAACTTAATAGGATAAAGGTCCTTGACCGTGGAGGTTCCTAAAGCTTGAACACACTTCTCTCGAAGTCGTGCCCAACTGAGTTTAGGAAGGTCCGACCGACTCTCGTCTAAATCAGAGGCCTAAAACTCGCTTTACGCGGTGAACCCCACTATTGGATTTTACTCCAATCCGGGAGATTTGGACGTCTGCCTCTCTCGAGGGGTGCGTACAACTCCCTTTACTCCTGAATTCTCACTTCATTCTATCGGCCTCTCAGCTAGCCCAGAATGAAAGAAAAGGTGGAGGGTATATATCGATAATATACCTCCAACCCATGATTAATCAAGAGTAATTCAAGGCCCTAACCTAAAAAGAAAAGATTAATCAAAACATCATAACTTAATCGCTCGAACCTCAGATCATCAAGATCGAGTACAAGGAGGATTAGTTAATCATAGTGAAGTGGAGGAGGGGGGATGAGTATTAAAGCATAAAAAGAACACAAGCTAAACAAAGAACACTTCTATTAATGAAAAGGGGCAAGTTACACTATGGAAAAAGAAATTACAAGTGCAAGGAATTGAAACCTATTCTAGCCCTATAATTAGCACTAAGCAACACTAAAGATTACAAAGAAAGCATGAACAAGTAAAGATTAAACTAGGGTTAAAATAAAATTACAAAGAGAGAGAGAGAGAGAGAGAGAGAGAGAGAGAGAAGCATAAGAAAGTTCAAGAACCAAAGGGGCAGCACCTCCCCCACTTAACCAAAGCTTGCTGAAATGGCAGGGGGGCCTGAATTTATAGGCAAAATTCTCGGGTTGGTCACGCCCTCCGACACGCCCTAGGGGGGGCGTGTCATGGGGCATGACATGTACGAAGTTGACCTCGGGTTGTGGGATCTGGCGGGAGGGATGATTGCTTCTATACGTCGGTCGACATGCCCATGGTCACGCCCGTGTAGGGGGGCATGACACGCACGTCATGTCGAAATCATTGGTCAGAAATCTGTCAGTCGTCGGAAAGTTTGATGTCACGCCCTAGGTCACGCCCGTGACGGGGGGCGTGACAGTACTATTGCGTGCTGTGGTGAAACCTCCATTCAATGCGGCGGTAGGCTTTGCAGCAGATGGAGACACGCCCTTGGTCACGCCTGGTGAACGCCCGGTGAGGGCGTGTTAGGGGGCGTGATAGCCATTTTGTTCATTTTCTGTCTCTTCTAGCAGGAGTCTTCGGGATCAGGTGACACGCCCTAGGTCACGCCCATGGAGGGCATGACAAAGGGGCGTGTCAGGTCATTTTTGGCCAATTTTCTGAAAACCTTCAAAAAGACAAGAAAAAGTCAGTGGCAATAATATTTACATGAAAATGATAAAAAAACAAATAATAGACATGGTTTGTACAATATAAAATAGAAAATACGATAATAGTTTAGACTACAAAACGTATTATCAATTGGGCACCTTAGAGGTCACATGACCCTTAGCAAGGACACTTATACCAAATTTGGACTAGAGTTGATTTGAGTCAACCTAGCCACTTGAGTTAACCCCAATGGGCCCATATGGCTCTATTGGATCCTCTAATTGGTTAGTGATGTTGTGGTGGGGTCATGGAGTCATGGTGAAGCCCTAAGGTCAAACCCTAGGTTTGGTGATGAGGTTGTTCCATAGGTAGACCAAGGTGATTCTCACCTTGGTCCTTGATTACCTGGCCCTTTTTAGCTCCCTAGGGCTTTGCCATGACCTGTTGATGACAAAAACTACTCTTAGGGGTCTAGTTGGAAATGTGATGTTACACTAAGGAATGACATAATAAACACTAGAAATAAATTATATCTCTATTGGATGAAGTTTAAGTAGTGTAAGGAGCAAAATGACCATTTTACCCTTATGGAATTTGTGTAGAAATGATGGGTATATTCCTTTGATAAGTCTGAGAAATTTTATATTGCTGTAATTTTATGTTTCATACCTTGTGCAAATATTTTAGAATTTTTGGATGCAAAGTAATATACTTAGGCCCCATAATGGCATTTTGGTAAATAACTCAAATTGATCTTTTGATAGGCCATTTCAACCTAGATGTAAATGGAAATCTGGACATAATATTATTTCATTATTATCAAGGCTCTGAAATTTAACTAGAATTTTTGAGATAACATTCCTTATACTTTATTTGGAAAATGACAATAATGTGAATTTTGTATTAATTAAGGAATAAATGGAAATACTTAAAGGAAAATTATGATTATTGGAAAATATTGATCTTTCACCATATTATATGTCAGGGAAATTTATTACATAATTAGGAGTATAACTTATGATATTTAATGTGTAAAATGACCTGAAGAATTAATTGAAGGAATTAATTAATGGTGTAATTAATTTGGAAAAAATTATGGAAATCATCATGGTCATCATATAGGTCCATACAACTCTAGGATAAATAATTTGAGGCATATGGCTTAAGGAATTAGAGGGTCACATTTGTGGGTGGTATTGGGGACATGGGTAAGAGTATAACACCAATGTTCGTTCTAGTAGGGCCATCAGGGAGTAATATGATAAACTAGCAAGGTAAGGATCTTAGTAGAGGAAATAACCCTGGTTGGTCTCTTAGTGGATTCCCTAACCATGTGTGGAAGAGTGCAAGTCCATGATAACAACAATAACGTGGATCGATGGAAGACCGTCGCGCTCCTAATAACACCTTAAGTCATTTGGGTCATTCTAAAGTAACAATGAGAGTTGGGCAATAATCCTGGGTAGACACTAATAAGAATAATTATCCTTGCGAAAGGGAACATTGGGCTTATCATCCCATCTTGGTTCCTTGTGTAAGACCCCCATATTTTTCTTTTTCGACACCGGGGTCTTAGGCCCAGAACCGCCACCTTGCGGTGATACCTTCGCACCCGGGAAGGTTGTCACTACAAGATGCCGATTCTGCCGGCCAAAATCGATCACAATTGTAGCAATAGAATAAAAGCAAGTCCACAGAAAATCACATGTATAGAAAATAAGCTCCACGAAGGGAGTGTCCACAGATAGTACATATAATAAAAATCTCGGGCTTATGCCCGGTACACCAAGTCCTCACTACAAATCACTCATCGCGGAAGCAAACTAATACAACTACTAGTGTTCGGGACTCGCAGTCCCTGCTGTCTGGACTCCAATACTAGACTGTCCGATCTCCAAGCGTGCCGACCTCCGGGGCTGCTCCTCCATGTTGGGCTCCGTGGTCCCCTAAATGATGTGATTCGAAAACCGTTAGTCTAAAAGACTAAGTCCTATCGTCCTCCGCCCCTTCCCTCATGGATCCTAAGCACCGAGCGGGGAGAAGGAAAGGAAAGGACATGAAGGTGGAGAATGTCAAATAGCAGATGGCAGCGGAACTAGACTAGCAGTTCTAAGTATGGTAGTAATGATACAAAATTAGAATAAGTAACCTTAACTTATGTGAATACACATAAGCTAAGGGATCTCTTGCAGGGCTCCTATCGTATAAAAAGTCTCATACCGATTTATATGATAGGGTGTCGGTTTTACTAGCAGGCTTAAATATATAATACTGAAAGAGAACCTTGACTTATAAGCACGCTCGCACGAACTTATAGGCCAAGGGGTCATTTTGCAAGGCCTAATGTATAGAGCGTCCCATATCGCTTATACATTAGGTGTCAGGTTATATGCAATGGTTATGCTGTGAAATACAATTATGCTATGATGTGAACATGCAAGTGCAACTCACCCACTTGACTCTGTGTACACAGACCTTTAGTTCCCCCTTTCGGAGCCGTTACCTCCCAGGATACCTCTGTAGTGGCAGACGGAAAAGGTGGGTTGGGCCTCGCCCACCTCTAAACCAGTAAAGCACCACCGGTCAGACCTATCGTACGCCTCAATGCTTGGTGCACAAAGCGGACTCCTGCGTACTCTTGCCGGCTGGCGCACCAGACTTCTGTTGGCGAAGTGCTAACCACACTTGCCGAGTCAGCGTATTGGCGTCGGTGCATCGACCCTCCAATACCAAAGACCCACCACCTTATACCTTTTATGCACATGCAATAGTTATGAGTCCTAACAACCGATCCAAATCTCCCCGGACTACCCCGTCCGTCATAATCAACAACCGAGCTGAAGCTCTCCGGACTATCCCGTTTGTCATATTCCACAACCAAGCCGAAGCTCGCCGGACTATCTCGTCCGTCATATTCTACAACCGAGTCGAAGCTCGCCGGGCCACCATGCCCATCACCATAACCACTGGGCTTATTGCCCGAGTAACCCAAACTATCTCCCGGGACATTGGGGTGTGAGAATGTGAAATCCTAAGTTTACTATTTACTCTTGTGGCGATTTTATACCTACGACTTAGGTTTTACCCAGGACTGCCCAAGGTATTCCCTGTGAAGGGCTCTCAAGGGCACTAGGAGCTATGATGGGGTGAATCCCAAAGCTCCCTTTCGCAAGGCACTTATTATTGTTGGTTGGTAACTAATCCCATATCCATTACCCATATCTTTTTCATAATACGGTAGACTAAACCTAAGGTGATTTTGACCTTTCACTCTACGGGGGAAGACGATCTTTCGTCGACCCCAAGCACTACTCAACACTACCGACTCATATCTCATTACTTAACCTAAACTTCTAGGATGACTCATCCACATCTACAAAATCCAGCAAGATGGCTAACTCCAACTATGCCAAAACATTTCCTTTCAACAATTTACTAAATGCAGACCACACGGTTAAATGCCATGTAAAATGGGGAGTACATCAAATAATCATCAAATACTCTTATAATAATTAATGGGGGTCCATTTTTACCTTTATTGCCCAAATCCAGAATTTCACAATTTTTCTATTTATCTAGTAATTTATTAAATATTCCTAGTGGCCAAGGTCTCCGAGATTGAACAGGAGGTACCAAATTTAGACAAGATACAATTCCCCCAGATTTATGTTATACTCATTATAAACATTTAACCTAAGATCCAAGGTCTCTTAAATTTTTCAGCAAGGTTTAGGCCACTGATTTTATTTTAAAGGTAACTTGCAATAATTTATTAAAATAGATAAATAGGGCAATATTATTTCTAAAAATTCAAGGAAAACTCTAACCTGATTGCAAGGGCATATAAATGCTCTGGGTCAAATATCATAAGTGATTAAGAAGTGATAAGCTTCAAACAAAAATCATGAAAAATTTTCCAAAATTACTAAATGCAGACCACCATGGTTAAACTTCATGTAAAATGGAAAGTACATCGAATGATCATCCAATACTCCTATAATAATTAATGTAAGTTCCTTATAAACTTTAAGCCTTAAATCTAGAGACCCAAAATTTTTCCTTATTTATTTAATAATTTATTTAATTATTATAGTGACTAAAGTTTTCAATAATGAACATGAGGTACCAATTTCAGACAAGATATCATTCCACTAATTTTATATGATATTGAAAATAAGGATTTAACTCATCTTCCAAAATAACTAAATTATTCAGTAAGGTTTTATCCCAAAATTCCTATTTCATTTTAACCCTTGAAAATTCATTTAAAGAAATATAAAAGACTATATTGCTTCCAAAAATTTAGAGAAAATTCTAGTATGATTCTAATGGCATATAAATGATTTGGGACAAATTTCATAATTTATTTATCAGTAAATAGTCTTAATAAATTATTGAATAATTTCCTCATTTAACAAGCTTGTGAAGTAAGTACCTCAAATATATATCCAAAAATCTTCATAAAATTTATATATGCATATAATGATTCAAAACTTCTTCTGCCAAACTTTCATGACCTCCCAAGGGTCAGAGGGACCATAATATTCAATTTATTAAATTGAGGCGTCCCTTGTGTTACAAATAAAGTACTCTATCTATTGTCCCAAAATTCCCAATTAAATTACCAGAGGCTCATAATATCCTTATGACCAATCTACTAAAATTGCATCTTAGTTTGAGGGGTTTAGCTAGCCCATTCCAACCCTACAATATTTGTGCCCTAAACTAGGGTTAGGGTTTTGTGGGTCCCAAACTTTCCAAAACACCCTAATATTTTAACCATAGGGTTATAGTTACCCTAATACCCTCCCTACAAAATTTCATAGTCATACAAGGTGTTTTGGCCACATGCCCTTCACAAGGTAAAAAAGCACTTCCTTAGGGTTTGACCTAGGATCTTGGGGCAAATCAATTCCAAACCTCCCCATATTTCATTAGAAGGTGCACAAGTTCATGCCCAGTCAGTTGCCCAAATTTGAACCTCTGTTGAGGTGAATTGGACATCCTAAACCAACAATACATTTTTAGACCAAAATGCCCTTCTTAGGGCAAGGCTAGGGTTTGCTTGATTTCCATTTAAATCATCTCCAAACTTAATGAAATTTTAACCAAAGTTCTATATTAACCTCACATACCTCCAACTAGAATTTGGATGAATTTGGACTTCATTTGACCCATAATTTAATTTACCCTAGATAAATTAAATTATTTACAAAACTATAGAAAAATTATCTCCAAAAATTCCCATTTTTAGGCAGGGCCTAGATGTTAGTTAGTGTGACTCCCTGCCAAAATTTGAACTAATTTGGGCTAAGGATAAAGTGTGGGCACTCTGTTTAATGTCTGCCTAGTCATATGTATAGACCCCACCAAAATGAGTGCCCTGGTCAAACCTGAAACCCAAATTGGTTCAAACTAATTTTGTATGAAAGTAGACTTAGAGGGCTACATTTTATGTGTTGACCATTTTTCTGAAATGGCCTCTGAGTATTTTTAATAATTAATTACATTAAATATAATAAGTGTGACATAAATGAACTCATAATATGAAAAAGCTATAGTTTATATTCATCAATCTGCACGAATCTTGGCGCAAACGGACGGGATCTGGTTCTCTCCTTCCTCCAGCCGACGGTCCCGATTTCACCATCCTGGAGCTTCTTCCTGACGCTGCCGCCGGCGATCCGGCCACCTCCCCGGACTGCCACCGCCGCCAACACCTTTGTGGTGGTCGGGGCTACCTCCAGGCGGCGGCACGGCCGCCGGGGAGCACTGTTCCGGCGAACCCGAAGGTATGTATTTTCATGTAAAATCCATGATTTTGAAAACTCGACTAGGCTCAATGGAGCCCTAACCTTGTCTTTAATGATTCCTAAGGACTACCCATGTAAGAAGGAGTGGAGGAGGACCTGTGGTGGCGGCTGTAGCCGTGCTGATTGCCGGATTGGCATGGTGGTGGCCGGTGGTGGTCAGCTTGTTTAAAAGTGCAGGAAATTGCTTGGCTCCTTCAGGTAAAGTGTGGGAAATGCTCCTTGAACCTCAGTGAAGCATTTAAAGAGGGAGAGGAGGGGAGTTAGGTGGCTGAATGCCTTGTGCCATTTTTGGCCATGGTAAATAATGGCAGCTTGGTTGGTAGGGGGTGTAGCTTGCTCTAACCAGTCCAAAATGGCTGTTGCACTCCCCCTTGTTCTTCTGAATTGAATGGGGAGGTTGGGGAGGGGGAGGGGGAGCACAAAGTCCTCCTTCCTTCTTCTTCCTTCTCTTTCTCTCTCCTCCATGGGTGGCTTTCTCTCTCCTAGTCACCAAGCCTGAAATTTGTCTCCTCCCTATCCTATGGCAGCCCACAAGTCCATTTGGTCACTTAAGTCAAGGTTAGCCCAATTGCAATGGGCTTGAGCTTGAGTTAGCCCATTTGGGCTAACTTGACCCAAAGTTGGACTATGGACCAGCTAGGTCAAATTGGTCCTTGAGGTTTCTTCAATGGGTCCTTGGTGACCCATTAGACTCCCCTAGGGTCAAGGTGGGGTTGGATTGGCCCTTGGAGGTCACTTGACCCTTAACTAGTGCACTTTGATCATTTTAGGTCAAGAGTTGACTTTGGTCAACCTAGCCTTTATGATTGGTCCCAATGGGTCCTTGGTGACCTATTGGCGTCTTACTAGGGTTATAAGGGTATGGGTGGGGTCCACTTGGCTAAGGGACTGCAATTGACCCTTGTGTAGGTCAATTTGACCCAATTTGGGTTAGAGTTAACTTTGGTCAACTTAGCTCCCTTGACTACCCTTCATGGGTCCTTAGTGATCCATTGACCCCTACCTAGGGTTATGGAGGTATAGGGGTGGTCCATTTGGCTAAGAGACTATAATTGACTCTTGTGTAGGTCAATTTGACCCAATTAAGGTTAGAGTTGAGTTTGGTCAACTCAGGTCCTTTGGCTGCCCTCCATGGGTCCTTAGTGACCCATTGACCCCTTACTAGGGTTATAAAGGTATGGGTGGGGTCTTGGAGTCTTGTTGAAGCTTCATGATCACCTTAAACCAAGGCTTTGGAGTTTACTATTTGCAGACCATAGTGCTTCTATCCATACCATCAGGTCCACTTGACTCTTTCTTGGGCTTCCTAGGGTTTTGTCATGACAAAACCACTCTTAGGGGTCTAGTTGGAAATGGGATGTTACAAATCCCAATAAACAAAACAAAGATTTCGTCCCCGAAATCAAGGTTAAGCCCACGGGGACTCCTATCGGGGAGAAGGAAACTTGTAACATCCCATGAGAATCGAAAGATTTAGATCACGACCACGTTCGCTATGTGAGGTTTAAAGGTGATAGTCAAATCTAAGACCAATTCACTCAATTGGCAAAGTCTAGACCCCAATAAACAAAAGTTTAGCCCATATTCTTGAAATTTCAGTCCTACTAGTTTAAAATAGGAAGGTAAATTGAACATTCTGAGAGGTTGTGAGGTATACCTGACTGAAGAGTTCCGGGTATCTTTGTCGCATCAAGTCCTGGGGCTCCCATGTGTGCTCCTCTCTTCCGTGATTTCTCCACAGGACCTTGACTAATGGAACCTTTTTGTGGCGTAAGACTCGTACTCCCTTGTCGTCAATCCGGACCGGTTCTAGGTGAACTGACCGATCAGATGCTATCAGCCCATCTGTGGTTGTAACTTGCTGCTCTGGGCATAGTAGAGCTCTCCTAAGAGAGGATATATGGAATACGTCGTACAGACTTGCCAGCTCCGGTGGCAGCTCCAGCCTGTATGCCAAGGGACCGATCCGCTCCTGGATCCTATAAGGCTCCATGTATCTTGGACTAAGCTTCTTCCTCTGTCTGCGTACCCGAGTAACTCCATGCATTGGTCAGATCTTCAAGAACACCTGATCTCCCACCTGGAATTCCACCTGACAGTGCTGAGCGTCGTAATACTTAGCCTGCCGGCTCTGTGCTTTTAGCATCCTGTCCCGTATGAATCTCACCTGAGCCTCGGTGTCCTCGATAAACTCCGAATCCAATGCCTTAGGGTCCTCGTCCTGTATCCATGACAGCGGAGTCCTGCACTTTCATCCGTACAACGCCTCATAAGGAGCCATCTTTATACTAGACTGGTAGCTGTTATTATACGAGAACTCGATCAGTGGTAACAACTTCTCCCAAGGTTCACCGCGATCTAATATGCAGAGTCGTAGTAAATCCTCCAGAGTTCGGTTGGTTCGTTCCGTCTGTCCATCCGTCTGGGGGTGGAAAGTCGTACTGAATGTTAGTCGAGTGCCCAAGTAAGTCTGCACTGACCTCCACTCCCTGGATGTAAATCGTCCATCCCGGTCTGACACAATCGACTTGGGGACGCCATGATAGTGAACGAACTGCTCCACAAACTTTCGGACTAGCACACTTACCGAGTCATCCTTCCTGAATGGAATAAACCTGGCTACCATTGTCAGCCGGTCGATGATCACCCAGATCGAATCATTCCCTGTCCTTGATCAAGGAAGTCTATGTATAAAGTCCATGGAGATATCATCGAACTTCCACTCTGGTACTGGGAGTGGCTGCAATAATCTTGCGGGGTTTCTGCACTCCGCTTTCACCAACTGGCATGCCTCGCAATGGGTCATGAAGTAGGTGATATCCTTCTTCATGCCGGGCCAGAACATAGTCTTCTTCAGATCTGCAGTCATCTTTGTAATCCCTAGGTGTACCGAATATCGACTGTAATGAGCCTCATCATGATGTCCTCCCGGACCTGGCCTCCCTCTGGTATGTAGACCCGTCCTCTAAAGCATACTAAGTCATCCCTCAGTGTGTAATCTCCCGCAGTGCCTGCTTCTAAGGCCCGGAATATCGGCTCTAGCTGGGTATCCTGCCTCTGTCCATCCTTGACCCTTTCTCGAGTGTCACCAGTGGCGATTAATGACGAAAGATACTCTCGGTATAACTCAGGGTGATCCTCGGACACCAGGGATATTTGCATCTTATCTAACATCTGAACTAACTCCAAAGCCATCAACTGTGTTCCTACTCCGGCGTTTGCGGTCTTTCGGCTCAGTGCATCTGCTACCACATTCGCCTTTCCCGGGTGGTAGTGCATCTCATACTGGTAGTCTGCCAAAAATTCCACCCATCGTCTCTGTCTGATGTTCAGCTCTTTTTGCGTGTCGAAATACCTCAAATTTTTATGGTCGGAGTATATGTCGCAGTGGACACCGTACAGATAGTGACGCCAGACTTTTTGTGCAAAGATGACAGCTCCCATCTATAAGTCATGGACTGGGTAGTTTTGCTCGTGCTTCTTCAGCTGTCGAGAAGCGTAAGCTATCACATGGCCATTCTGCATAAGCACTGCACCCATGCCCTGGTAGGAGGCATCGGTGTAGACCTGGAATCCTTCTTTCCCTGAAGGGAGAGCAAGTATAGGAGCCGAAGTGAGTCGCCCCTTTAGCTCTTGAAAAGCCGCCTCACACTGTGGGGTCCAGATAAAGGGCACCTCCTTCCTTGTCAGAGATGTGAGTGGAAGGGCGATACGAGAGAATCCCTCTACGAACTTCCGGTATTAACCGGCGAGTCCTAGGAAACTTCGTACATCTGTGGCCGTCTTCAACTGTGGCCAGTCCCGGACTGCTTGGATCTTGGCCGGGTCCACTGCTAACCCAGCACCACTGATGATATGGCCTAGGAAGGCCAGCTCCTTCAACCAAAACTGGCATTTGCTGATCTTCGCAAAGAGCTTGTGCTCCCGTAGTCTCTCCAGAGTCAGCGTCAGATGCCGAGTGTGCTCCTCTTCCGTCCTAGAGTAGATCAGGATGTCATCTATGAATACTATGACGAACACATCCAAGTAGGCCTCAAAAACCCGGTTCATGAGGCTCATGAATGCCGACGGAGCATTTGTGAGCCCGATAGGCATCACGGTAATCTCATATAGCCCATATCTGCTACTAAAAGCAGTCTTTGGAATGTCCTCCTCCTGGATCCGTAGTTGGTAGTAACCCGACCTTAAATCCAGCTTCGAGAAATAATGGGCTCCCTCCAGCTGGTAAAATAATTCGTCTATCCGTGGGAGCGGATAAGTATTCCGGACGGTCAGCCTGTTTAGTGCGCGATAATCGATGCACAGGCGAAGTGTCCCATCCTTCTTCTTCACAAATAAGACTGGGGCTCCCCATGGCGAGGAACTCGGTCTAACAAATTCGGCTTCCACCAGTTCCTGGAGTTGGCTTCGAAATTCTCTCAGCTCTTTTGGGGCCATCTGGTAAGGGGCTCTAGCTGCCGGCTTAGCCCCCGACACCAGCTATATCCGGAAATCCTGCTCCTGGTGCGGGGGTAGCCCAGGCAGATTCTCTAGAAATACGTCGGCAAAATCTCGCACCACCGGAATACCCGAGGTGGAGACCTTGGCCTGAGTCGTTTCAAATATTACCTCATACACTTCTTCCCCCTGTAAGTGAGCCTTGACGTCCTGTACAGATGACAACATGAGAGGGGAAATAGATCTAGTACCTTCAATGACGAGGTAGGAATCTCCATGTCTCACGATAACTCTCTTGGACGTGCAGTCAATTTGAGCATGATTCCAGTTCAACCACGTCATTCCTAGGATCAAATCAAAGATTGGCATCTTTATGATCGTCGCGGGAGCTTCAAATGTCCTTCCGCCGATCTCCGCCTCCATATTGCAGTGGGCAGAGGTGAACAACTCTGATCCGTCGGGTAATCATATCCTCATCATCAGACCCGTGAATCGTTCCACGCCTTCCAACCCTTCTACGAAGGCTTCCGATAAAAACGAGTGTGAAGCACCCGTATCAAATAGCGTATAAGCGGGTTTACCGCTGACGAAAACTATTCCTGGGGGTGTGGAAAGTTAAATGTCTTAGAATCTAGCTATGGTTTTCTTCCCTAGATTATTACTTCTTTATAAACTTAAAGGTCATGAGGAAATAAGTTTATGATTTTCTGACGTACCAGTGATTACTTGCTCCGGGTTCCGGGGTTGAGCCAAATCTAGTGCATAAATTTGCTCCCTCTGCTGCCTGCGATCTGCACCCTGGACACCACGTCCTCGACCACGTCCTCGTCCTCCAAACTGTTGGGCGTGCGGGGCATCATGGGGTGCTGGTAAAGGTGCTCCCCTCATGGGGCAGTTTCTCCGAATGTGTCCTATCTGATGGCAGTTGTAGCACTCCGGTGGGGGAAATGCCATACCCCCGGGTCTCGGTGCCTCCCTCATCTGAAGAGGCTGAGGGGCCAATATCACCTGCTCCCTCGGCTCCTGCCTCACTTCCTGTCGAGGCTGGTCCTCTGTCCTTCTCCCACCTGGTATAGCACCTTGCCGCTGATCATTTCTGGCTCTCCAGCCCTGATCCTCCGCTTGCCGCTTCCGGCCTCGAGTGGTGTGCTAGTCAGCCTCAATCCTCTTTGCCATCTCCAAAATCCGGGAGATAGGCCCGTCAGATACAAACAACAAAGCCTCCCTCAAGTCCTCCCGCAGGCCCTTATAGAATCTCTTGATGTATCCCGCTTCGTCCAGCTGGTAAGAATCTGCATATCGAGCCAAATGGTCGAACTCCCGATGGTACTCTACCACTGTCCGGGTGCCCTGCTTCAGCTGTAAGAACCGCTCCTCCAACTCATCCCTGGCCGACTGTGGAACAAAATGCTCTAGCAGCGCGGTCCTAAACTCTTCCCAGGTAACTTCCGCAACCTCCTTATCAGCAAACATTGTGTCCAGCAGCGTCTTCCACCACCTCTTGGCATGGGACTCCAGGCAGGAGACAACCAAGGCCACCCTCTCCTCCTACGGACATCGTATCCCAGTCAGCATTTCGTACATAATATCTAGCCATTCTTCTATCCATACAGCGGATTCTGTCCCCAAGTAAGATGGAGGGGAGAGTCCTCGAAAGATGCTCAGCCAATTGGCCCCCGGGTTCGGCTGCGGAGACGGAACCTGCTGAGCCCTGAAAGCATCTAGAATGGTCGTTAGTGTTTGACCCATCTTCGAGTGTAGGAATGGAGTGGGGACCAGGGGAGGTGGTGCAACAGTCGAAGTCTGCTGAACTCCGCCTTGTGGTGTTGGCTGCGCTGGGGGCTGCGTAATAGAAGACAAATATAAGAAGTCTCACAGATTTAACTAAAAGTGGACAATTTTCATGTGATTTCCCATATGGGCCCACCACTGCTTCTGCTGCTTAGTTTGTCCCCAAACTAAACTCGAGTGGGGGTGTACCAGGGTTAGTGGACTGCTACTTTTCTGATCGAGGTTCCCCTCTGATACCACTTGTAAGACCCCCATTTTTTTTCTTTTTCGACACCGGGGTCTTAGGCCCAGAACCGCCACCTTGCGGTGATACCTTCGCACCCGGGAAGGTTGTCACTACAAGATGCCGATTCTGCCGGCCAAAATCAATCACAACAGTAGCAATAGAATAAAAGCAAGTCCACAGAAAATCACATGTATAGAAAATAAGCTCCACGAAGGGAGTGTCCACAGATAGTACATATAATAAAAATCTCGGGCTTATGCCCGGTACACAAAGTCCTCACTACAAATCACTCATCGCGGAAGTAAACTAATACAACTACTAGTGTTCGGGACTCACAGTCCCTGCTGTCTGGACTCCAGTACTAGACTGTCCGATCTCCAAGCGTGCTGACCTCCGGGGCTGCTCCTCCATGCTGGGCTCCGTGGTCCCCTAAATGATGTGGTTCGAAAACCGTTAGTCTAAAAGACTAAGTCCTATCATCCTCCGCCCCTTCCCCCATGGCTCCTAAGCACCGAGCGGGGAGAAGGAAAGGAAAGGACATGAAGGTGGAGAATGTCAAATAGCAGATGACAGTGGAACTAGACTAGCAGTTCTTAGTATGGTAGTAATGATACAAAATTAGAATAAGTAACCTTAACTTATGTGAATACACATAAGCTAAGGGATCTCTTGCAGGGCTCCTATCGTATAAAAAGTCTCATACCGATTAATATGATAGGGTGTCGGTTTTACTAGCAGGCTTAAATATATAATACTGAAAGAGAAGCTTGACTTATAAGCACGCTCGCTTGAACTTATAGGCCAAGGGGTCGTTTTGCAAGGCCTAATGTATAGAGCGTCCCATACCGCTTATATATTAGGTGTCAGGTTATATGCAATGGTTATGCTGTGAAATACAATTATGCTATGATGTGAACATGCAAGTGCAACTCACCCACTCGACTCTGTGTACACAGACCTTTAGTTCCCCCTTTCGGAGCCGTTACCTCCCAGGATACCTCCGTAGTGGCAGACGGAAGCGGTGGGTTCGGCCTCGCCCACCTCTAAACCAGTAAAGCACCACCGGTCAGACCTATCATACGCCTCAACGCTTGGTGCACAAAGCGGACTCCTGCGTACTCTTGCCGGCTGGCGCACCGGACTTCTGTTGGCGAAGTGCTAACCACACTTGCCGAGTCAGCGTATTAGCGTCGGTGCATCGACCCTCCAATACCAAGGACCCACCACCTTATACCTTTTATGCACATGCAATAGTTATGAGTCCTAACAACCGAGCCAAATCTCCCTGGACTATCCCGTCCGTCATAATCAACAACCGAGCTGAAGCTCTCCGGACTATCCCGTCCGTCATATTCCACAACCGAGCCGAAGCTCGCCGGACTATCTCGTCCGTCATATTCTACAACCGAGTCGAAGCACGCCGGGCCACCATGCCCATCACCATAACCACTGGGCTTATTGCCCGAGTAACCCAAACTATCTCCCGGGACATTGGGGTGTGAGAGTGTGAAATCCTAAGTTTACTATTTACTCTTATGGCGATTTTATACCTACGACTTAGGTTTTACCCAGGACTGCCCAAGGTTTTCCCTGTGAAGGGCTCTCGAGGGCACTAGGAGCTATGATGGGGTGAATCCCAAAGCTCCCTTTCGCAAGGCACTTATTCTTGTTGGTTGGTAATTAATCCCATATCCATTACCCATATCTTTTTCATATTACGGTAGACTAAACCTAAGGTGATTTTGACCTTTCACTCTACGGGGAAGACAATCTTTCGTCGACCCCAAGCACTACTCAACACTACCGACTCATATCTCATTACTTAACTTAAACTTCTAGGATGACTCATCCACAACTACAAAATCGAGCAAGATGGCTAACTCCAACTATGCCAAAACATTTCCTTTCAACAATTTACTAAATGCAGACCACACGGTTAAATGCCATGTAAAATGGGGAGTACATCAAATAATCATCCAATAATCTTATAATAATTAATGGGGGTCCATTATGACCTTTATTGCCCAAATCCAGAATTTCACAATTTTTCTATTTATCTAGTAATTTATTAAATATTCCTAGTGGCCAAGGTCTCCGAGATTGAACAGGAGGTACCAAATTTAGACAAGATACAATTCCCCCAGATTTATGTTATACTCATTATAAACATTTAACCTAAGATCCAAGGTCTCTTAAATTTTTCAGCAAGTTTTAGGCCACTGATTTTATTTTAAAGGTAACTTGCAATAATTTATTAAAATAGATAAATAGGGCAATATTATTTCTAAAAATTCAAGGAAAACTCTAACCTGATTGCAAGGGCATATAAATGCTTTGGGTCAATATCATAAGTGATTAAGGAGTGATAAGCCTCAAACAAAAATCATGAACAATTTTCCAAAATTACTAAATGCAGACCACCATGGTTAAACATCATGTAAAATGGAAAGTACATCGAATGATCATCCAATACTCCTATAATAATTAATGTAAGTTCCTTATAAACTCTAAGCCTTAAATCCAGAGACCCTAATTTTTTCCTTATTTATTTAATAATTTATTTAATTATTATAGTGACTAAAGTTTCCAATAATGAACATGAGGTACCATTTTCAGACAAGATATCATTCCACTAATTTTATAAGATATTGAAAATAAGGATTTAACTCATCTTCCAAAATAACTAAATTTTTCAGTAAGGTTTTATCCCAAAATTCCTATTTCATTTTAACCCTTGAAAATTCATTTAAGGAAATATAAAAGACTATATTGCTTCCAAAAATTAAGAGAAAATTCCAGTATGATTCTAATGGCATATAAATGATTTGGGACAAATTTCATAATTTATTTATCAGTAAATAGTCTTAATTAAATTATTGAATAATTTCCTCATTTAACAAGCTTGTGAAGTAAGTACCTCAAATATGTATCCAAAAATCTTCATAAAATTTATATATACATATAATGATTCAAATTTCTTCTGCCAAACTTGCATGACCTCCCAAGGGTCAGAGGGACCATAATGTTCAATTTATTAAATTGAGGCGTCCCTTGTGTTACAAATGAAGTACTATATCTATTGTTCCAAAATTCCCAATTAAATTACCAGAGGCTCATAATGTCCTTATTACCAGTCTACCAAAATTTCATC
Source organism: Platanthera zijinensis (assembly GCA_039513925.1). NCBI lineage: Eukaryota > Viridiplantae > Streptophyta > Magnoliopsida > Asparagales > Orchidaceae > Platanthera > Platanthera zijinensis. The sequence goes on from CM077078.1 coordinate 180,612,227, forward strand.
TTAGTTTGAGGGGTTTAGCTAGCCCATTCCAACCCTAAAATAATTGTGCCCTAAAATTGGGTTAGGGTTTTGTGGGTCCCAAACTTTCCAAAACACCCTAATATTTTAACCAGAGGGTTATAGTTACCCTAATACCCTCCCTAAAAAATTTCATAGTCATACAAGGTGTTTTGGCCACATGCCCTTCACAAGGTACAAAAGCCCTTCCTTAGGGTTTGACCTAGGATCTTGGGGCAAATCAATTCCAAACCTCCCCATATTTCATTGGAAGGTGAACAAGTTCATTCCAAGTCAGTGTCAAAAATTTGAACCTCTGTTGAGGTGAATTGGACATCCTAAACCAACAATATATTTTTAGACTAAAATGCCCTTCTTAGGGCAAGGCTATGGTTTGCATGATTTCCATTTAAATCATCTCCAAACTTAATGAAATTTTAACCAGAGTTCTATATTTACCTCACATACCTCCCTCCAAAATTTGGATGAATTTGGACTTCATTTGACCCATAAATTAATTTACCCAAGATAAATTAAATTATTTACAAAATTATAGGAAAATTATCTCCAAAAATTCCCATTTTTGGGCATGATCTAGATGTTAGTTAGTATGACTCCCTGCCAAAGTTTCAACTCATTTGGGCTAAGGATGAAGTGTGGGAACTCTGTTTAATGTCTGCCTAGTCATATGTATAGACCCCACCAAAATTAGTGCCTTGGTCAAACCAGGCACCCAAATTGGTTCAAACCAATTTTGTATGAAAGTCGACTTAGAGGGCTACATTTTATATGTTGACCATTTTTTCTGAAATGGCCTCTGAGTGTTTTTAATAATTAATTACATTAAATACAATAAGTGTGACATAAATGAACTCATAATATGAAAAAGCTATAGTTTATATTCATCAATCTGCACGAATCTTGGCGCAAACGGACGGGATCTGGTTGTCTCCTTCATCCAGCCAACGGTCCTGATTTCACCGTCCTTGAGCTTATTCCAGACGCTGCCGCCGGCGATTCGGCCACCTCCCCGGCCTGCCACCGCCGCCAACACCTTCGTGGTGGTCGGGGCAACCTCCAGGCGGCGGCACGGCCGCCGGGGAGCACTGTTCTGGCGAACCCAAAGGTATGGATTTTCATGTAAAATCCATGATTTTGAAAACCCGATTAGGCTCAATGGAGCCCTAACCTTATCTCTAATGATTCCTAAGGACTACCCATGTAAGAAGGAGTGGAGGAGGACCTGTGGTGGCGGCTGTAGCAGTGCTGATCGCCGGATTGGCATGGTGGAGGCCGGTGGTGGTCGGCTTGTTCAAAAGTGCAGGAAATTTCTTGGCTCCTGCAGGTAAAGTGTGGGAAATGCTCCTTGAACCTCAGTGAAGCTTTTAAAGAGGGAGAGGAGGGGAGTTAGGTGGCTGAATGCCTTGTGCCATTTTTGGCCATGGTCAACAATGGCGGCTTGGTTGGTAGGGGGGTGGAGCTTGCTCTAACCAGTCCAAAATGGCTGCTGCACTCCCCCTTGTTCTTCGGTATTGAATGGGGAGGTTGGGGGGGAGGAGGAGCATAAAGTCCTCCTTCCTTCTTCTTCCTTCTCTTTCTCTCTCCTCCATGGGTGGCTTTCTCTCTCCTAGTCACCAAGCCTGAAATTTGGCTCCTCCCTATCCTATGGCAGTCCACAAGTCCATTTGGTCACTTAAGTCAAGGTTAGCCCAATTGCAATGGGCTTGAGCTTGAGTTAGCCCATTTGGGCTAACTTGACCCAAAGTTGGACTAGGGCCCACCTAGGTTAAATTGGTCCTTGAGGTTTCTTCAATGGGTCCTTGGTGACCCATTAGCCTCCCCTAGGGTCAAGGTGGGGTTGGATTGGCCCTTGGAGGTCACTTGACCCTTAACTAGGGCACTTTGACCATTTTAGGTCAAGAGTTGACTTTGGTCAACCTAGCCTTTATGATTGGTCCCAATGGGTCCTTGGTGACCTATTGGCCTCTCACTAGGGTTATGAGGGTATGGGTGGGGTCCACTTGGCTAAGGGACTGCAATTGACCCTTGTGTAGGTCAATTTGACCCAATTAGGGTTAGAGTTGACTTTGGTCAACTTAGCTCCCTTGACTACCCTCCATGGGTCCTTAGTGACCCATTGACCCCTACCTAGGGTTATGGAGGTATAGGGGTGGTCCATTTGGCTAAGAGACTATAATTGACCCTTGTGTAGGTCAATTTGACCCAATTAGGGTTAGAGTTGACTTAGGTCAACTCAGGTCCTTTGGCTGCCCTCCAAGGGTCCTTAGTGACCCATTGACCCCTTACTAAGGTTATAAAGGTATGGGTGGGGTCTTGGAGTCTTGGTGAAGCTTCATGATCACCTTAAACCAAGGCTTTGGAGTTTACTATTTGCAGACCATAGTGCCTCTATCCACACCATTAGGTCCACTTGACTCTTTCTTGGGCTTCCTAGGGTTTTTTCATGACAAAACCACTCTTAGGGGTCTAGTTGGAAATGGGATGTTACACCTAGTGCCTTCGAGACCCTCTTCAATGGGCATACCTTGGGCAGTCTTGGGATTAACCCTAAACTATTAAGTTAAATAATTGGTATACAAGAATAGTACACTAAGAGGAGTGATACTCATGCTCACCCGTATAGGGTTTGAGGGTTGTGAAATGAGATTGGAAACATGCTCACCCGTGATGGGTTGAATGAAATTAGACTTGGTATTATATACTCACCCGCGATGGGTTGGAGGGATTCAGGACAGGTTAGTCCTGTGAGTTAGAGGCTCGGGAGATTTATGCCAGGACGGGTTGGTCCTACGAGCCGGGGGTTTGGGTTAAATAATTGCATGTGAGTAAACAAATTGTGGTGGGTCATGCGGTACTGGCCAATCGTCACACCGATGGCAGTACGGTGACTCGGGTGAGGTGTACGGGTGGAAGGGCAAGTATATTGTTTATTACTATGGTCAGGCAGACAATCCTCGAAGACGTATACCCAACCTAAAAGTCTTGCAGACAGCTATCAATTAGTACGCAGAGACTCTAGAGTGCACTTTGTACGTGTACAGAGGACTACAAGAGAGGTCTTGACTTGGTGGTATGAACACCCGCCTAGAAAGCTGAAGCGCCCGTTCCGCTGCTGCCGGAGCCACGACGGCGGTACCTGAGAGTGATGCTAGCTCTCGAAAAGTGGGAACTAAAGGTCTGGGATCTTAGAGTCATGTGCATGTGTTGCACTTGCATGTTGCATAAACCATAGCATATTCATTCATACTCATTAGTTCATACGCTACATGGATCCTTATAATATAAATTAGTATGGGATCTTTTATATGATAAGTTAATTTGGAAACTCTAACTTATAAGTTTGTATGGGCATTCATATAAGTTAGGGTATGCCTGTGATGGTAGATAGTTTTACCTTTCAGCTTTACCTTACTTTTCTGCTCTTACTTTCAGTTCTTTCCTTTACTAGTACTGCGCTTTACTTACCTGTACTATATACTTAGAACTGCTAGAGTAGAATAATAATACCTATTACAACTGCTAGTTAGCTCTTTTCACCTGCTTCCACTTTTGCTACCCCTTTGTTGCCCTCCGCTTCGTCCTTCTGCTCGGTACCTTGGAGTTGCGGGGCGAGGTGCGGAGGAAACGACTTCAACTTTTTGACTAATGGTCGATAACCATACAATTTTAGGAGCTTGTGGAGATGGAGCACCAGCACGACAAGGAGGCAGGACTTGAGGAGAAGATACCGCTACCACAGACTACTACTACTACTGCGCGTCCTCAGGTGGGACGAGTTTTGATGTTTTGGATTAGCTTCCGTTTTGATTTGAGTGAGAGATTTGATATGATGTACTGGGTATAAGCCCTTATTACTCTTTTCACTTTGTGCTAATTGTGGACTGTGCTCTTTCATTCATATATATATATGACTTGTACCTTTGACTGTGGACTAGATGTTGTTATACTCTATGTTATACTTCTTTTTTCTTATTCGCCGAACATGGTTGTGATCATACTAGCCGGCAGGATAGGCGTCTTGCGGTGTCGACTAACCAGCGAGTTAGTGTGACCATAAGACGATGGTTCTGGGCATAAGATCTGGGTTAACTCCTCGGAAGGGGGAGATGGATCTTACACGATCGACTCTCGTCTAAATCGGAGGCCTAAAACTCGCTTTACGCGATGAACCCCACTAATGGATTTAACTCCAATCCAGGAGATTTGGACGTCTGCCTCTCTCGAGGGGTGCGTACAACTCCCTTTACTCTTGAGCGCTCACTTCAAACTATCGGCCAATCGGCTAGCCATGAATGAAAGCAAAGGTGGAGAATATATATCGATGATATATCTCCAACCCAAAATAAGTCAAGAGTAATTCAAGGCCAAACCCTAAAAAGAAATGGTAAATTCAAAGCATCATAACTTAATCACTCGAACCTCGGATCATCAAGATCGAGTACAAGGAGGTTTAGTTAATCATAATGGAGTGGAGGAGGGGGGATGAGTAGTAAAGCATTAAGAACACAAATAAGAAAGGAGACAACAACACCTTTATATTAATAATAAAGGAGAGCTACAAAACTTGGAAATAAATTTACACTTGCATGAAATTAAAGACTAAGCTAGCATTAATACTAGGCTATAAATGAAGAAATACAAGAACTAGTACAAAAGGAGAACACTAAGCTAGATTGAGTAAAAGAAAACTAAATAAGAAAGACAGAGAGATAGAGGGAGAAAAAGGTAAGAAACAAAGAGGAAACACATCCCCTCTAAACCCAAGCTCCCTTGAAATGAAGGGGGAGGGCTCAATTTATAGAAAACCTAAGGGGGGGGCACGGCCAACGACACGGCCGTGTTGTTGGCCGTGTCATGTACAGTTGACCTCGGGCAGCGGTTCTTGCAGGAGTGATCATGACATCTTTGAAATTTCTGGTTCTCATCTGTCGACACGACCAGTAAAATGGCCGTGTTGGTGGCCATGTCGCCTGCAGTTGATGAACTTTGGCGATGGATGCATTTATAGAGGGTAGCAGGCTATGATGTGATGGTGACACGCCCGGGGACATGGCTGTGTGGGTGGTCGTGTCCTTCTCTGGAGGGTCTTCGGCTTCTGGCAACACGACGGCTACACAGCCATGTTTGTTAGTCGTGTCCTTCTCTAGAGAGTCTTTAGCTTCTGGCAACACGGCGGTGACCCCGCCGGGTTGATACGGCCGGGTTAATACGCCTAGTGGTGGGCCAAAACCCTAATAGGCAAGTGTACCTGTCGAATTGTAGTACCAAGGTCGTATTTTAACACGGGGTTGTCAATTACTGCTACTCACGCTCGAACTATTATCTTACCAAAAAATTGTTGGGATTTGAAAATTTTTAAAGGTAAAATAAAAGTTAATTTTTTTGATGAAAAACTAATAATAAAAAGCTAGCACCCGATCAGTGAATCACCATGAAATGATATAAGAGAGAAAAAAAAGACATAGTTTTAATTTTGCAAATCATACTCGACCGTGACGGATCCAAAAATTAGACAAAATCTCTCTAGAGCATTAGGTCTCCTAACTTATAGACTCTTTGATCGAAATCTCTTTACAAACCAAAGAAGCCTAAAGTTGCATTATCGAGGTGATCCGAACTATTGGATTTGACTCCAATCCGGAGGATTTACGTCGTCCTATCTCTAGGATTGCGTACAACTCCTTCCTTCTTTGAGTGGTCTTTCAAATCATGAGTCTCTCGACTACTATGAAATGAGAACAAGTTCTACTACCGTATACAGGAAATATGGAGTCGACACAAAATAAATCAAAGAAGGATCAAGCATGAAAGAACAAAAATAAAACTAAGAAAGAAAATAAACTCTGATCTCACTTCATGGATCCTCACGATCGAATGCTACAAGAAAATTAGCTACGCATATTGGAAAAGAGAACGACAATAATAAGAGAAGAAAATTTCATTAATAACAATAAAAAGATAAGTTCATAATGCTTAAATAAAATGATATTAAAAACTCTTAAGCAAAAATGAAATTAGAACTAGGCAACTAGGAAATAAAATTACAAAAGCTCTCTTGACTTGTACTCTCCACTTGCTCTTTCCAAAAGCCAACCTCCAAAACATGAGACCATGGGCTCCTTATATAGATGGGAAGGGAGGATTCTAGAATGAAGAGGGGGGAGGGACACAAGGGTGGGCCACCACATGATGGGAAGGATTCATTCATGCATTTAATGAAGAGAAGGAAAATGGGAGGTTGCATGTATTACATTTACGGATATGCTCAAAGGGAATATAAAGTAGAGAGGGGGAGTGAATATGGAATAAAGAAGAGAGAAATAGAGGGGGGTTTGGCCATGTAGGGGGATGAATGTATGCATGTAATAATGAGGAGAAAAAATAATAAAGGGAGAAAGAGAAGGAAGTGGCCGGCCACATGAATTTTTTGTGGAGGTGCATGTATAACATTTATTTTAAGTGGCCGGCCATTGTATGAAGGAGGCTTGTTGGGCTTTCATGGGCTCTGGTTGCTCCAAGTAGGCTGCATGTAGTGGGCTCGGCTTGGACAAGAGCTGCTCCAAAGAAGGGCTCGGGTTGCACATGCACAAGTAGGCTCGGGTTGGGATTGTGGGCAGCTCCAAGTTCTTTAGATAGTGGTCGGGCTTGGTCTTCAAATGTGGGCTGAACTTGTAGGCTTGTAGGCTACACCATGTGGAGGGGCTGCATCATGCTCTCGGGTAGGGGCTGCTACAATGAAGGGCCGCTATAAGTGCTTTAGAACCTACAAAATATAAATAAAACATTAGCTCATAATCATGATATAAAATTTAAATAAAACTAACATAATAACTCATACTATTAATTAGTTATATAAAAAAAAATAAAACTAAACAAAATAAACATAACATTAGTTGTTTGAAACTAAACTAAAGATAATAATATTTATAAATAAACCTAAACATAATAATAACATAAACATAAAATAACATCAATACATATAATAAAACTATAATAACACAACAACATTATAACAAGCATACAAAAACACAAACTTATAATAAAACATAGGGATTTTGACTACTATATTACCCCCAAAAAGGATGACTAAAACTAGCCATCACCCAGCAACACGGCTATAGACACGACCGTGTCAACTTGTCGTGTCCTTCTCTGGAATGTCTCTTGAATTTTCCTATGGTGACATGCCATGTTGACACAGCAAGGTTGACACGCCCTATGACACGGTCATGTTAGTGGCCGTGTTAGGTCATTTTTTTGCCAAAATTCAATAAACCTGCAAAAATAGAAAAAAACATTAGCGGCAAAAATATTTACATAAGAAAGATAAAAATAAGCTATAATATAAGATAAATGTTATAAAAATAAGGAAAAATAGCCTAGTAGTTTAGACTAAAAAATGTACTATCACTTAGTACAGCGCCGCGGTGACACACTCAACGCTTGTTGAGAAAGATGCGTTGAGACAGAGGCGTCGAGAGCATCGAGATAGAACTGCCGTCGTGCGCTAGCTTGTTACTGTACTGTGGTAACACACTCAACGATCGTCTAGATGACTGGACTACCGCCTGGCGCTACTTATCTATCGCGTTGTGCTAGCATTTGAAAAAGGAAAAAATTCGTTTTGAATATTTTTCCAAATTTGGAGGACAACTGTCAAAATCAAGCGCGCGAACCTACCGCCGGGCGCTAGCCTTTCTGCCGGGCGCTAGCCTATTTTCACAAAGAAATATATAAAGGCGCCTCATTTTCTTTGTTCCTTGACAAGACAAAAAGCGACTCAGATCTACGACTCCTAGGATTCGGCCGCCTCTCTATTGTCTGTTCTACCGTCTTAATCAAAGGAAAAGAAGACCGCCTCCCTCCCATGCGTGCACGACGAACTCCGACGAGCCAAGGACTACATCGACTATGAAGAGTCGACAGGTTGCAAGCACACAAAGATCTCAAGAAACATTCGTGGACCGCTCGACGGAGGAATCGTCAAGTGGGAGATTTTAATCGCTTTAAAATTTTACTGTATTCTTTCTCTTTCTTTATTTTTGTTATGTTGAAGAAAATCGACCGGGGAGGGTCGTCGTAATCCGGGGTAGAATTCCGTGAAAAATAATCCTGGGGAATGGACGTCTAGATCGAGTCGTCTAACGGGGCTCTAAGACCCTTCCTTGCGTGGAGGTGAAGAGCCAACTCGAAGAGATTTCTTGGATCGAAAGGGAGAAAGCCAACCGATCCGTCGAGCAGGTCAGTATAGAAAACCAAAAGTTGTTTTTATTCACCGCCTTCGATCTTCGACGTCACGGAGATCAAGTTTTGTATTCATTAAAAGCGATTGTTTATTTTACTTTGCAATGAAATTCATTTTTTGCATATTCTCCTGCATATTACTTCTGTGAATGTTAGTTTGTGTTGTCCTTTAGAGTGCATAGATCTCAAAGGGAGAATCTTCCTTGAAAAATGTTTTCAGAGACATACCACCGCGTGTTAGATACCTAATACCCTGCGGTAGCTTCCTGAACTAATTTTCTTGTTTGAAATAATTTGAACTCCTTGTAATCGTCATTATACCTTATTCACCCACCCTCTAAGGTTGGCCACTAGATCCAACAAGTGGTATAAGAGGGAGGTTAATTTAAAAAGGCTTAAAAACCTGAAGTAAGATTACGACCGCTATCCACGCATTTCCTGAGGGACAAGGTGTGAGTAGACCCCCACTGTTTATCGGGAGTGATTACAGCCACTGGAAAATGCGCATGAAAATTTTCTTAATGATGCAGAACATGGACGTATGGGCCAAGATCGAAATGAAATACGCTACGGCTACTATCACTGTAGGCTATCAAGTTGTGGAGAAACCGTATGACAAATGGAATGATTCAGACAAGCTAAAATGTACTAACAATGCAAAGGCCATGAACTCTTTATTTTGTGCGTTAGACAAAACTGAATTTAATCATATTTGCAATTGTTAAACTTCATTTGATATATGGCGATTACTAGAGCTAACACAAGAAGGTACTTCTCGGGTAAAGGAGTCAAAGCTATTTTTACTAGAGTCCAAATATGAACATTTCTTGATGGACATCGATGAGGAGGTGGATAGCATGTATACACGCTTCACGAAGATCGTCAATGCCTCTAGATCTATTGGAAAAACATTCTCAAATGGAGACTTGGTGAGAAAAATCTTGTGATATCTTCATCCGCGGTTCAACCCAAAAATGACCGCCATTGCTGAGTCACAAAAAATCAACACCTTGGAGATTGAAAGCCTCATTTGGAATCTTAAGAACCATGAACTATAGCTGAACATACAAAGTGAAGAATATTCTAAGAAGCCAAAGAAGAAAGCTCTAGCACTAAAAATAGAATAGTCTGATGACGAAGGTGAAAAAAGCCTATATGTTCGGGAGTTAAGAAGATTCCTGAAGGATCCCAAGAGGCAAGAGAAGTACAAAAGTTTTTTAAGGAAAGGTGCAATAGAGAAGAGGAAATGTACCAGATCGTCAAAGGGAAGCGAGAGCGCCGAAGAAAAACAAATTATCGAGTGCGTCCAATGTCATAAGTCTTAGCACATAAAGAGAGATTGCCCAAACTCCAAAGAGAAGAAAAGGAAAGGCAAGGCAGAGATAAGGGAAGGGGCAAAGTGCTCAAAAACATTGACATGGGATGATGATATTTCTGACAAGTAGAGAACCTCCGACTTAAGCAGTGAAGATGAGGTGAATCTATGTCTAATGGGGGAACATCACAACGAATTAGATGGCGAATCCAGTTTCCTTAGCAACACTGAGGTAACTCCTCCCACTTACATAGAACTCCTTGAATTATATGAAACATTATGTGATAAATTAGATTATGTGGCTAATAAGAATAGCATCTTGAGATCTGAAAATAAACAATTGAAAAGGTGTTGAAATGTATGAATAATGAATTAGCGAAATGTGGAAAAGAGAAGGTTGTGTGCCAAGAGTGCTCTCACTCCTTGAGCACAATAAAATAACTAGAAGAGAACCTCTCCAAGACTTCCTCCAAAATTAACTCTCTCACTAAAGAGACGAAGGACTTGGAAAGGAAGCTTAAAATTTCTTATAGCCACAGTGAGAATGGTAAGAAGCAACTCGAAAAACGGTGTGTAATGCTGGTCATAGAAAACAATGCGTTAAAGGAGAAGATCCATGACCTGAACCTTGCCATCCAAAAGTTTGGAATATGCCAAAGATCTCTGAATATTCAATTGGGTTATCAGTGTTAGGGATTTGTGTTAATTGATCATATACAAGGTGAATAGACACTACGTTTACGTTAACCCATTTTAAATGCAAGACTCCCCGGTCGTACTTTCGAGTCAGCGATGCTTCCAAAGGGACCCTCTCGTTAAGTTAGGTAATAAAGAAATAAAGTTGTTCTTTAATAGCTGAATTAATATTCTCTCAAAGTAATTTTGAAATCGAGGACTACCTTCTAAGTCCCTATCTTAATAAAATCCCGTATATATATTTTTCTATCTTTTGTTTTTAAATATAAACTCCACTCTATTTGTTCGATAAAATAATAGTCCGCTCTAAAAAGTAGAATAATTAACACCGATCCCAGGAAAAATACGACCTTGATATTTTCTACAAAATACTATACTCCTATGTGATAGGTACTCTTGCCTTAATCCACAGGATATAAGTAAGTAAAAAAGAGATAGACTTATATACATAAAAGATTATATAAAACCAAATCTATCTTCTTTAAAAACAAACTTTACTTATCATGAATTTAGTGTATATAAGTGTTGGATCCCTAGTTGGATTTGGGCTAGGTTCACAAATTTAGGTTGAGTCTTACCCACCTTGTATAGCCAGGGTCTAGTCTAGTAGTCCTAGAAATTTAGGCTAGGTCCTTTTAGTTCAATCTTCTTGGACCAGCCACCAGAGGACTTAAGAAGATTCAGTTTTAGAAGTTTTTTAGAAGACAGTTTGATCAGTTTGAAGTTCTTCGAACTCAGCTCAACGATCGTCGATCTCGATCGACGAACTCAGAGTTAGTTCTCTGAGCTGAGCACGAAGATATTAGAGCTCAGGTCGACGATTAGTTTTTCTCCAGACAAGTTCTCAGCTCGACTATTGAAAGTCCACCTAGTGTCAACTGTGTTCACCTATGGGGGGGAATAGGTGTCTCTGCAGCGTATTTACGGAATTAAAGATTTACCTGCATAAGAAAACAAAACAACCAAGCACACAAGGAACACAGACAATATATAGTGGTTCCCCGATTTGGGTACGTCCACTTTCCCCCTTCGACCTATCTCCCAACACGGGACGACTCGGTCACTTCACTAACGGGATTGAAATCCAATCCTTGCACTCACGGAAGGAACCCTTCCACACGTAGGAGTCAACACTCCCACAATCCGGGTTGCACCCAACCCTTACAACTAGGGACCAATCGGTCCGTTACAAGGAAATTGAAAATGCTTGTAAGAAATACAAACAACGTTTGGAGAGTAAGGTGACCCTCTTCGTTTGACGACGTGTTCTTGAAGTCAACGAAGAGTGCACAGCCTTAGATCTCACTTGGAGTGAATCTTTCCCGACACCGGCGGCGGCTTGAGGCGGCGGCAAGATTCTCGGAATCAGCAGCGGCGACGGAGAGCAGCAGCAGTGCCAACTTGATTCAAACTTCGTAGCGAAGGAAGCAAGGTCTTCCAACGGTCACACTAGGATCGATCGTCTCGATCGATTCGGAAGGGGAAGGATTTTCCCGATCAACGAATCATGAGACAAAGGATCTCTGGTTAGACGCGTGAGACGCTATGCTAGCCTAAGCTTCGGTCGCCGGAGATCTGGAAGAACCTGAGATCAGCAGCGGCGACAAGTGCACGAGCGGCGGAGACGATCGGCGGAACGTTAGGGCTTGTCGGCGGCTCGTGCTTTTTTGAAATCCCGTGTCTCTCTTTACTGTTCATACATACGGAGTATATATACATTAGGTCAAGTATATGACCGTTGTGGGTCCCACCAGTAAGAAGACTTGAGTCCGGTTCGGCACAGTTCACATAGATTGAACCGGTCCAGAGAACACCAGGAAACTGCCTAAGTCAAAATCGGCGAGAATCGAAGGTGATTCTCGACGATTCGGCGAGAATCACCTACGATTCTCGCCGAATTCTACTTGGTGAATTCAGGCAACACAGGTTGTAGGGGCCGGGGAGAATCGGTGGGAATCACACTTGATTCTTGCCGATTCGTCGAGAATGCAAAGTCATTCTCGACGAATCGGCGAGAATCACTTAGTGATTCTCGACGATTCTGCCTTAGAGAAATTTCTGGCGGTGTCGAGACTGTCGGCTCCAACCGGCGGGAATCAGCTAGTGATTCTCGACGACTCGGCGAGAATCACTAGTGATTCTCGCTGAATCGGCGAGAATCACTTAGTGATTCTCGTCGATTTTTACTTGGGTGATTTCTCCTCTTTCTTTCCTTGAGCTGGTCTTTGGCCCATCCTTGCTCCTTGTCTGCTCTTGCTTTATCATAGCCCTGTACTTGAAATTAAGTACACCCCAATAGAGAGAGTACACGTAGGCCAACACACTGATCTGCTCAACGAGGGATTACGTTGCACAGACCCGTGTATATTGACCCACTGCACCCTGACATTGGTGTGTACTTAGCGTGGAATAACTGCAAGCACAACTGGAAATATTTCATCAAATACATTGTCTATTTACCTTGGCTTGCACAGGGGCTTCTTCAAATCAGGTACATTGTGGATGCAATACCCAACAATCTCCCCCTATTTGAAGAAGCCTAAACCCTACAAGCTAAGGTGAATAGAGCATATAGGAATGAAAAACCGAAACTTAAAAATGAGGTGATAGGGATAAGCATTACCCGTTACTTGAGAGCAAACTAGAGCATTGAGCTACCTTAGCCTTAGCCGAGAGGGTAATCTCCCCCTTTTCGGCTTCTGCAAATTTGGGTCTGGTGCACCGGACACCATGCTCCCGCTCAGTTTGTACACTTATGTTGTCACTTGAAATACTGGCAGATGCTCCCCCTAGAGGCACGAGCCAGGAGCGTCTGGAGTCTTTATTCGTCATAGTTGAGCATCCCCAATTCAGTTTTGAAGAGACTGAACTTGGCCTCGTCTAAGGGCTTTGTGAAAATATCTGCAATCTGCTTGTCCGTGGGGACATAGCAGAGAGAGATGTCCTTGTTCTCCACGTGCTCCCGAATGAAGTGGTAGCGCACTTCAATATGCTTCGTTCTGCTATGCGATACTGGATTGTTTGCGATGGCAATTGCACTTGAGGAGTCGCAGTACATGGGAACTTCCTTGAACTGAAGATCATAGTCTGCTAACTGGTTCCTTATCCATAGGAGTTGTGCACAACAGCTCCCTGCCGAGATGTACTCAGACTCTGCTGTGGAGGTTGCGACACAATTTTGCTTCTTGCTGTTCCAGGAGATAAGCCTTCTTCCGAGGAATTGGCACGTCCCGGAAGTGCTTTTCCTGTCATCCCTACTTCCTGCAAAATCAGCATCTGAAAAACCTATTAGCTCGACATCATTGTTTCTCGGGTACCACAAGCCAAGATTGGGAGTACCTTTAAGGTATCTAAGAATTCGCTTTGCAGCGACATAATGAGATTCCTTAGTGTTCACCTGATATCTGGCACAAACACATGTGGAGAACATGATATCTGGTCTACTGGCAGTAAGGTAGAGCAGGGATCCAATGATGCTTCTGTATTTGGTTTCATCGAAAGGTTTACCTTTCTCATCCTTATCCAGAGACATAGTGGATCCCATTGGAGTCCTTATAGAGGTTGCATTCTCCATTCTGAATTTCTTGAGGAGTTCATTTGTGAACTTCGTCTGAGAGATGAAGATTCCATCCTCAGACTGTTTCACTTGAAGTCCCAAGAAGTACTTCAGCTCCCCCATACTGCTCATTTCAAACTTTCCTTGCATAAGTTTGGAAAACTTTTTGCAAAGATTGTTGTCCGTGGAGCCAAATATAATGTCGTCAACATAGATTTGCACCAGCAAAATCTTGCCTTTGACTTCCCTGAGAAACAATGTCTTGTCTATTTTTCCTCTAGAGAATTTGTTCTCAAGAAGAAAACTAGACAATGTCTCATACCAAGCTCGAGGAGCTTGTTTTAAGCCATATAGTGCTTTATTAAGAAAATATACATGACTAGGATAAGTAGGATTGACAAAACCTGGAGGTTGAGCGACGTATACTTCCTCTTTCAAATCTCCATTCAAGAAAGCTGATTTCACGTCCATCTGATAAACTGTGAATCCTTTATGGGAGGCATAAGCTAGGAATAGCCGGATAGCTTCGAGCCGTGCAACTGGTGCAAACGTCTGGTCAAAATCAATCCCCTCCTCCTGACGGTAACCTTGAGCCACTAGCCTGGCCTTGTTCTTTATGATGACACCATGTTCATCCAGTTTGTTCCTGAAGATCCACTTGGTGCCAATCACATTCTGCTTTTGAGGTCTGGGAACAAGCGTCCAAACGTTGCATCTTTCGAACTGATGCAATTCATCTTGCATGGCCAAAATCCATGCAGCATCTTTGTTTACCTCGTCGAACTTCTTTGGCTCAACCTGTGACAGGAAGCTAAGATGCAGAATCTCGTTAATAGTACCTCGTCGAGTTCTTACCCCGTCACGAGGATCTCCGATGATCTGATCTCTAGGATGATCCCTCACGTGTCTGAGCTGTAGAAGTCTGGCGTCAGGAGCTTCGACAACTTCTTGGGCATCTCCTTCTTCTAAAGGATTTGCTCCATTTTGATTTTCAACGTCTCCGATCGGCGTAGCAGTGGATACCTTGACGTATGTTGGAGGTGCATCTTTCACGTGCTCATCCAGTTGCAACACTTCGAGTCTGTCACCTACATCTTCAGGAAGAAGACTAGAAGTCTTGCAATTAAGCAAACTTCCTTCATCAAATATAACATTGATTGACTCCTCTACCACTAGGGTTTTCTTGTTGAAAACTCTATAAGCCCGGCTGCGGCTACTATAACCCATAAATATGCCTTCGAAGCATTTTTCACCGAACTTAGTATGCGGGTACTTCCCATTATTCAGTACATAACATTTGCAGCCAAAGATCCTCAGGTAGGACATGGTTGGTTTCTTGCCTTTCAGTAGCTCATAGGGAGTCTTACGATGGCTTTTGTTAATCAATGCCCGGTTTTGTACATGACAAGCCGTATTGACAGCCTCGGCCCAGAAGTATTCTGGGAGAGAAGCACCATTCAACATTGTCGTGCTTGCATCAATGAGTGTTCTATTTCTCCTCTCCGCCACTCCGTTCTGTTGAGGAGTGCGAGGGGAGGAGAATTCATGAAAGATACCAAGTTCTTCACAGAACTCTGTCATAGCCCCAGACTCAAACTCTGTTCCGTGGTCACTTCTGATTTTGACCACCGAGCAGTTAAGTTCGTTCTGTATCTGCTTGACAAAATTAGTGAAGATGTCAAACGTATCCGACTTGCGTTTTAAGAAGAACACCCACGTAAACCGAGAGTGATCATCTACAATTACTAGCGTATACGACTTCCCTCCTAAGCTATGAACTTGCATAGGACCAAACAGGTCCATGTGCAGAAGATAAAGACATCTGGAGGAATCTTTGTCTGGGATGCTCTTAAAGGTAGCCCGAGTCTGCTTGCCCATTTGACATGCAGGACATGGACTATCTTTAATGCACTTAATAATGGGAGCATCCCTTACTAAGTCTTTAGAAAATAGCATATTAATAGTCTTGTAATTAATTTGTGCCAATCTCTTGTGCCATTGTTCGCAAAGAGATGCACTGCCTTTTGCTACTAGGCATACAGGGGTAGAAGAGTCTAAACTAAGAAAGTCTAAACAGAAAATATTTCTGCTCCTAATGCCTGTTAATACGGTCTCCGAAGAGTCACATGATATTATCAGGCATTTATCCTTGCAGAACTTAACGTCATACCCTTTATCACATAACTGGCTTACGCTGATCAGGTTGTGATTTAACCCTTCAACATAAGCTACGTTAGTGATAGAGAGTATACCGTTGGAAATCGTACTGTAACCTCTGGTGATTCCCCGATCAGATCCCCCAAATATGACTTTGGGTCCATCCTCGACTGGAGAGTACCCCCTCAGCAGGCTTCTTGTCCCGGTCATGTGACGGAAGCATCCACTGTCCAAATACCAAATAGGAGTTTTGTTGGCCTTTGGACATCCCTGCAAAACAGAATTAATTTGCCTTAGGAACCCAATCAAACTTGGGTCCTAGATTCCTTGTTAGCATACTCCCCCTCGATTGGTTAACTCTACGAGTGGTCGGCCTCGCATCGCTAACATAAGGAGTCTCGTTATACCTTGGATTAAACCAACAATCCACGGCAAAGTGACCAATTTTGCCACAGCACCAGCAGTCAAACCTGTTATACTTCCTCTTGGGCGCCTGCTTTACCCTTGAAACGTAGGGTTCAGTTGGGGCCGAAGACCTGGAGGTGGAGGCAACATGATGACCACAGTCACATGACTTCTTCACCTCTTGGCTTTTCAGTGTAACATGTTTGGCCTTAGGTGCCAGCTTCCTATTATGGCCGCTAGAGAATTGACCATAATTTCCCAAGTAGATTTCCTCATAGGGTGCCTTGAAGACACTCTCACTGAAGTTACGGGGAAAGGTCCACCAATCATATCGGCTCTTCGGCTTTGCAATCGAGTGTAACATCCCATTTCCGGCTAGACCCCTAGGGAGCCCAAAACTTGAAATAAATCGACTAAGGAATCGGCTCACGGGTTAGTCACGCCCGTGACCCGCCATGTCACGCCCGTGACAAGGGCGTGACACGCTCGACGATCGTCGATCCCAACTCGACGATCGTCGAACCAAATTCGGCCACACGGGTCTGTCACGCCCGTGACCCTCCAGGTCACGCCCGTGACAAAGGGCGTGACACGCTCGACGATCGTCGAACCCCACTTCGACGATCGTCGACCCAAAATTGACCACGCACCATGTCACGCCCGTGACTTGCATTGTCACGCCCGTGACATTGGGCGTGACCCGCGCTCGACGATCGTCGATTTCTGTTCGTTCGACGATCGTCGACCCAGAACTAGTCATCAGGCATGTCACGCCCGTGACCCGCATTGTCACGCCCGTGACATTGGGCGTGACCACGCTCGACGATCGTCGATTTCAGCTCGACGATCGTCGACCAGAATTAGTCACCAGGCCTGTCACGCCCGTGACCCAAGTGTCACGCCCGTGACCACCCTTCGACGATCGTCGATCTCAGTTCGACGATCGTCGAACCCAGAACTGCTAACCGGCTGTCACCCGTGACCTATGTGTCACGCCCGTGACCAAGGCCGAAACGTCAGCCAGACTGGAAGTTCGGTAACCGACGCCTTAATAATTTCTGGCTGTGGGAATGAAAAATCAAGAGTATTTATGGGTCGTTCCCTACTTTAATTATGTTAATATTAAGGAAAAGTGGGTCCAATAGGAAACTGCCACCTGGCAAGCACCTCTTCATTTCCAACCTTCCAACTGCCATTCGGCATAACCGAAACGTCATAAGAATTTGATTAATGGCCGCAACGTTCATCTCCAACGTTTCACCCCTTTCCCCTCCCCATTTCCTCATCTATAAAAGATTCCTGAGTGCAAGAGGAAAAGGTTACACTCCTCAACTGTTCAGACTTCCTCCTTGCCGTTGAAGAATTTCCAGCGACGCCACCACCGCGCAAATGGCTTCCCGACGCTCTGCACGCCTTCAACCCGCGAACAAGGTCCCCTCCTCTTCTTCTGCGGATAGATCTTAGGAATCGTTAGGAGAGATATCGGCTCAAAAGAGCCAGATCGGTGAGCGTAATGGTGGTTTCCGAAAAGATCATGGTGGCGGGTTCGCGAAAACCGCCTCTCCGGCGGCCGTTGCCGCCGAAGCCCCGACGTTAGCCATCGCCTCAACGGAGGTGGTGGTGGTGGTGGCGGCCAGGGAGATGGCTGGTGGCCGGGAAAATAGCTTGGAAAGCTACAGGAAAATTAGGTTTTCAGTCTCTGGTTCGGGCTTGTTAGAAGAAGATGAACAGTGCCTTTAATTAGATTTATTTGTATAAAATCAATTTCTGAATGAGATTTCTGTCATGTTAATAATTTGGAAAAATACTTAGAGGCTCCTACAGGAAAAGTGGTCAACATAGAAACTCTAGCCCTTGAAGTCTAGTTTTATTCAAAATTAATTTCATTCATTTGGATTCTTGGTTAGGCAACAGCACCCTTTTTGGTGAGGTCTATCTAGAGGGCTGCCTTGACCTTAGAAAAATTCCCACTCCAATCCAGTCGTAAACAAACGACTTGAAATTGGGATGTGGTCTAATCTTACATATATCTAGGTGCTAATCCAAAAATGAGATTTTTTGGAGAATATTTTCTATAGTTTTTAGAAAAATTCAATAATCCTAGCCGAATTTAATTAGGTGGTTAAATAATTTCCAAACCCCCCAAATTTTGGTGAGTGGTCCTGGGTTCACCATAAGTTCTGTATAATTTTTCATCTCATTGGAGATGGTTTGGTTTAGAATTGATCAACCCTAAGTTTTGCCATAATAAGGGTCTTAGGTTAAAAGTGCATTTGAAGTTGAGTTGGTGAGATCACCTCATCACAGAGGCTGAGATTTTTACACTGGCTAGTAATGTTCTCTAGCACCCCTCATGGAGTTTGAGGGGATCGGGTAAGTTTACCCTAAGGACCAAGGCCAAAACCCTAAGGATGGATCTTGGTGGTTTTGTGAAGGTCATGGTCAAATGCCTTGGATTGACCGATCGGTTATGGATGAGAACCATGGCTAATATAGTTCTCTGGATGAATTCTAGATTGGAGATGTGGATGGATTATCTATATCTAACCTAGTATTAAGGGGGCAAAACTTATAGAGATAGGAAATGACACAAACCACATTGAAAAGTGATGAGAATTGGGTAGAGTGGATTATAGGGGTTAGTACAAGCTCTGGATATTTTTCTATGAATTTTATGCTCACTATTTTGGGTACTTCTTTAATGAATTTAGTTGCATGATTTGCTTAGAAAATTTATTAGAGTGTACAAACTTCCTGGAAAATTGATGAAAATTTAGGCAGAGAACCTTTATTATGATTTTAAAACTCTGTGAATTTTTATGGATTTTTTAGAAGCTTAATTCTAGGGCTTGCTTCATTAAGTATTATTTATCATGGATATTGGATTAAATCTATTTTGGTGCTTAGCAAGCTGATAAAATTTATGATTCTTTGCACAATGATCTCTTCTATATCATACTATTAATCAGTAATTTTTCCATAATTTTATGAAGAGTAATTTCAGTACTTCCTTCTTTACATGAGAATAATAGGATTATAATGGATAATTATTAGAGGCTAAATATCTTTTGTAAAATCCTGCAAATTAGTATTTGATGATACCTTACTGTTATTTAGTGATCACAATTTTGGGTGGCCATAACTTAAGAATATCATGTAGTTCATGTTAAAATTACCCATGG
Source organism: Platanthera zijinensis (assembly GCA_039513925.1). Lineage (NCBI taxonomy): Eukaryota > Viridiplantae > Streptophyta > Magnoliopsida > Asparagales > Orchidaceae > Platanthera > Platanthera zijinensis. Next base: position 180,631,800 of record CM077078.1, read on the forward strand.
CCAATCTTTGAGAAAATAAATAAATATCAGATTAATTTGGAAAATTATAAATTCCTGGATTTAAGCTAATTAAGTCATGATAGTCCTCCAGTAAATATTATAGGAGATTTGGAAGATAACTTGGAGTACCTCCCCTTGTGTACCACATATAGCTTAGGATGGTCTGCATTTAGTAAAAACCACGGAATTCTGATAATCGATGGTTGGTAGGGCAATTAGAATGAGTTCATTATTAGAAGCCAGGATAAGTAGAATGTGGGACTGGTTAGATAAGAGAGTACGGAACGACGAAAGATCGTCCGTCCGGAGAAGAGGAAGAGTCTTAATACGCTAGGGTTAGATTCATTATAACATTAGAAGGGATGGGTAAAGGTAGACAACCAATAATAATAAGTGCCTTGCGAAAGGGAACTTCGGGCCGTAATGCACCGTCTTGGTTCCTAGTGCCCTGAGAGCCCTTCACGGGTTATACCGGGGCAGTCCTGGGCTAACGTAAACCATAGGAGTAATAAATCAAAAGAGCAACTAGTATAACTAGGATTGCACACACTCACTCCCCGGTAGTTAGGAAAGTAGAATTATAGGATTACTTGCCATCAGACAGTAGCTCTGAAGGTAGATGCACGGACAGTACTGTCCGGGGGGCCGCGGGCTCGAGGGTTGGAGTACGGAGAAAGGTGGTGGGTCATCGGTACTAGGCGATCGATCACACCGACAGCGGTACGATGACTCGGAGAAAAGTCTGGAGGGTACATCCAGCAGCAGTACGCGGATACTCTAGGTTGTGTTCTTCTAGGGGCGTACGGAAGGGCTAGGCCTGGTAGTGTGGTTACCCGCCTAGGAGTGGGGGGCCCGACCCACTGTCTCCGTTTGCCACTACGGAGGTTCCTGGGGGGTGAAGCTAGCCTCCCGAACAGGGGGAACTAAAGGTCTGTGCGCATAGAGTCGTGTGCGTGGGTTGCACTTGCATGAATCATGGCATAGCATGTTTGCATATAACCGTCACCCCAACGTATAAATCGGTATGGGACTTTTTATACGATGGGAGCCTTGCAGAAGATCCCTTAACTTATAAGTTTGTATGGGCATTCATATAAGTTAAGGTTACTTACATACTTACTTACTGTTCTCTAGTTGTCTTTTTATATAAATTGCTTCTTATTAATTGTTCTACCTATTACAACATTTATACTGCTCCCCGATATATCTTGCTAGTTAGGTCCACCGACACTTGCTTGTCTACTCTCCACTTTTGTAGCTTCCCTTTCCTCCTCTCCGCCCGGTGCTTAGGAGCCGTGGTGGGAGGGGTAGGGGATGATAGGGCTTAGTCTTTATGACTAATGGTTTTCGAACCAAATATTACAGGAGCTCCGGATGGGAGACAGGGACCAGCACCAGCGGAGTACGGTGCGCATGGAGGTGGGACAGTCTAGCACCGGTGCACCTGCGACCAGCTCCGTGAGTGATTAGCATTTTCTTAGCTTCCGTGATGAGAGACTTGTAGTGAGGACTCTGATGTACTGGGCTCGAGCCCATTTATCTATTTTCCTGTTGTTATGTACTGATGGACTTGATATGATTCTCTTTTATTTACATGTTTTCTGTGGGCTTGTTTACACTTTTGTATAAATGCTTCTCTCTCTTGTGATCGAAAAGGGCCGGCAGAATTGGCGTTTTGTAGTGGTTGCCTTCCCGAGATGTCGGTGCCACCGCAAAGCGGCAATTCTGGGCTAAGACCCCCGGTTGTTGAAAAAGAAAAAAAAGGGGGTCTTACAAGTGGTATCAGAGGAGACCTCGATCGAAAGAGAAGTAGTCCACAGAAACCTTGGGCCACCCCCGTGCGAGCTTAGTTTGCGGACAAACTAGCAGCGGAAGCAGTGGTGTGCCCATAAGGGAAATCACATGTGAAAGTCCATTATAACTCTTCTTAAATTCCATTCATTCGCTCTCTAACAAATGGAATTTTTGCTTGTAGCCTGCGACGAACCCTACATCGCAGCAGGGGACACCTCAGGCCCCGGATGTGGTCCTGACTCCGCCAGCACCCGTTCCGTTCCAGCAGACGGAGATGGGGCAAACATTGACGGCCATCCTGGAGGCCTTCAGAGCTCAGCAAGCCCCGGCCCCACAGCCGAACCCCGGGGCCAATTGGATGACGGTCTTCCGGGGACTATCCCCTCCATCCTACCAGGGGACGGAGTCCGCAGTACATACGGAGGAGTGGTTGGACACCATTTACGAGATGCTGGCAGGGATTCGATGCCCCACGGAGGAGGCAGTTGCCTTGGCAGTCTCCTGCTTAGAGTCACACGGAAAGAGATGGTGGAAATCTCAGCTGGACACCACCTTTGCAGGGGTGGATTGTGCTGATATTACCTGGGAGGAGTTCAGAGCAGCGCTCTTGGGACACTTTGTACCTCAGTCGGTAAGAGATGACCTGGAGGATAGGTTCCTGCGGTTGAGGCAGGGGAGCAGGACTGTGGTGGAGTACTATCAGGAGTTCACACACCTGGCCCGTTATGCGGATGCTTACCAGTTAGACGATGCTGGCTATGCCCGGAGGTTTTATAAGGGGCTGCAGGATGACATGAGGCAGGCCCTCCTTTTCGTTTCAGAGGGGAGTCTGGCCAGGATTCTGGAGATGGCTAAGAAGAGAGAGGCGGATCAGCTTACAGTGAGGAGCCGGAAGAGACCGGCTGATGATACAGTGATTGGAGGACGTAGAGACCGCCCTCGAGGCCAAGTTATTGGAGAGAGAAGGAACGGGGATCAGCCCCGTCAGGAGTTTGGGCAGGAGCAGAGGACTCAGGGGATATTGGCTCCCCAGCCTATACAGATGCTGGAAATGCCAAGGACGGCATGGCAGCCACCGGTATGCTATCAGTGCAACCAGCCGGGGCATATCAAGCGGAACTGCCCTGTGGGGCGAGCACCCCCACCAGCACATCAGGGCGCTCCACCCCCCAGACAGTTTGGCGGACGAGGACAGGACCGAGGACGAGGATTTCAGGATCGAGGCCGTAGGCAAGAGAGAGAGCAGGTGTACGCTCTAGACCTGACACAGCCCCGGGACCCGGAGCAGGTTATCACAGGTATGGCAGTACTTTTCAGATTTGCTTTATATAAACTACTATTTTAAACATAACCTGGTTAGAAATTAAGAGAAGATAAACTACGATAAGAATACTAAGACATTTAATTACCCCAGGCATAGTGTTCGTGAGCGGCAAGCCCGCTCACACCCTCTTCGACACTGGTGCGTCGCAATCCTTCGTGTCGGAGGATTTCGTGAAAGGACTGGCAGGAGTGGAGCCATTCACCGGGAAGATGATGAGGGTGCGCCTACCCGACGGGTCAAAGATATTGACCTCTGCTCATTGTAATATGGAAGCGAGGATCGGCGGAAAGGCGTTTGAGGCACCAGCGACGGTCTTGAGGATGCCAGATTACGATCTGATTCTGGGCATGACCTGGCTGTATTGGAACCATGCCCAGATCGATTGCGTGGCGAAAAGGATCACCGTGCGGCACGGCAACTCCTTCGTTGTTATCGAAGGTATTATATCAGCACCCCGTACTTTACTATCGTCCGTGCAGGCCGTTAAGGCCCACCTGCAGGGGGAAGAGGTTTATCAGGTCCTCTTTGAGGCGGTCGTAGCCAAGGATTCCATTGCAGATATCCCGGTAGTGCGGGACTTCACCGACGTATTTCCAGAGAAGCTACCAGGGTTACCCCCGCACCGAGAGAAGGACTTTCAGATTCAGCTCGTACCGGGGGCTAAGCCGGTATCCAGAGTTCCCTATCGAATGGCCCCAAAGGAGTTGGTCGAATTCCGGAGTCAGCTTCAGGAGTTAGTGGAGGCCGGGTTCGTCCGACCTAGCTCTTCACCATGGGGAGCTCCGGTGCTGTTCGTTAAGAAGAAAGACGGGACCCTTCGACTGTGCATAGATTACCGGGCTCTGAACAGGCTGACGGTCCGGAACACTTATCCCTTACCACGGATAGATGAGCTTTTTGACCAACTGGAAGGAGCCCATTGGTTCTCAAAGCTGGATCTGAGGTCAGGATACTACCAGCTTCGCATTCGGGAGGAGGACATCCCGAAGACGGCGTTCAGCAGCAGATACGGCTTGTACGAGTTTACCGTGATGCCGTTCGGGCTCACGAATGCACCCTCCGCATTCATGACTTTGATGAATCGGGTGTTCGAGGAGTACCTGGATGTCTTCGTCATTGTATTCATTGATGACATCCTCATCTATTCAAGGACGGAGGAGGAGCACGCGAGACATCTAGCCTTGACCTTGGAGAAGCTGCGTGAGCACGAGATGTATGCCAAGTACAGCAAGTGCCAGTTCTGGCTAAAGGAGGTGGCCTTTCTGGGTCATGTCATCAGTGGAGCAGGTCTGGCAGTGGATCCGGCAAAGATCCAGGCAGTACGGGATTGGCCACCACTAAAGTCGGCCACGGAGGTTCGAAGTTTCTTGGGACTTGCCGGTTACTACCGGAAGTTCGTAAAGGGGTTCTCCCAGATTGCCCTTCCTCTTACGTCTCTGACGAAGAAGGAGTCCCCTTTTATTTGGACGTCGCGATGCGAATCTGCCTTCCAGGAGCTGAAGGATCGTCTCACCTCAGCCCCCATCCTTGCTCTTCCATCAGGGAGGGAGGGATTCCAGGTATATACAGATGCTTCCTATCAGGGGATGGGTGCCGTTCTGATGCAGAACGGGCACGTAATAGCCTACGCCTCCCGTCAGTTGAAGCAGCACGAGCAGAACTACCCCGTGCACGATTTAGAGATGGGGGCAGTCATCTTTGCTCTTAAGATCTGGCGGCACTATCTCTACGGAGTACATTGTGATATCTTCTCCGACCACAAGAATCTGAAGTACGTCGACACCCAGAAGGAGTTAAACATCAGGCAGAGACGCTGGGTGGAGTTTCTTTCGGACTACCAGTATACCATGCACTACCATCCGGGGAAGGCGAACGTGGTTGCGGATGCTCTGAGCCGGAGAGCGAATACGACTGGAGTAGGCCCGCAGCTGATGGCCTTGGAGTTGATTAGATCATTCGAGGAGATGCAGATTTCGCTAGTATCTGAGGATGACCCGGAGCTGTACATGGAGTACTTGGGGTCGATGGCTACTACAGATGACATCCGAGACCGCATCAGAGATGGGCAGAAGCTGGATGAGAGAGCTGAGCCGATATTCCGGGCCTTGGAGGAAGGCACGACAGGAGATTACACTTTGAGGGATGGGCTTCTGTGTTTCCGGGGCAGAGTCTACATACCAGCTGGAGGACGGATCCGGGAGGACATTTTGGAGGAAGCTCACTGCAGTCGGTATTCGGTACACCCGGGGATCACCAAGATGGTAAAGGATTTAAAGAGGACGATGTACTGGCCGGGTATGAAGAAAGATATTACATATTTTGTGACACATTGTGAGGCCTGCCAGCTCGTGAAGGCGGAGTGTAGGAACCCGGCAGGATTGCTGCAGCCGCTTCCAGTGCCGGAGTGGAAGTTTGAGGACATAGCCATGGACTTTATACATGGGCTACCTAGATCCCGTGCGGGGAACGACTCGATCTGGGTGATAGTGGACAGGCTGACAAAGGTGGCCAGATTTATCCCAGTGGCGAAGGACACACCGGTCAGTGTTTTAGTACGGAGGTTCATCGAGCAGTTTGTGCGTTATCATGGGGTGCCCAAGACTATCGTTTCGGATCGGGATGGGCGGTTTACATCCAGGGAATGGAGGTCAGTCCAGGCCCACCTAGGTTCTCGGTTGACTTTCAGCACAGCTTTCCACCCTCAGACCGACGGACAGACAGAGCGCACAAACCGTACACTGGAGGACTTGTTACGACTGTGTATTCTGGACCGTGGCGAGCCTTGGGAGAGATTGCTGCCACTGGTCGAGTTTTCGTACAACAACGCTCATCAGTCCAGCATAGGCATGGCTCCATACGAAGCGTTGTACGGAAGGAGATGCAGAACCCCACTATCATGGGTTCAGGATGAGGATCCGCAGGCACTGGGCTCGGAGTTTGTGGGAGATACAGATGCTCAGATTAGGTTGATCCGAGACAGGATGTTGGAAGCCCAGAGTAGACAGGCGAAATACTACGATGCGAGGCATCGTCAAGTGGAGTTCCAGGTGGGGGACCGAGTTTTCTTGAAGATACGGCCGATGCACGGAGTCTCGCGGGTTCGCGGGCGGAGGAAGCTCAGTCCAAGATATATGGGGCCCTACAGGATCTTGGAGCGGGTCGGCCCCTTAGCCTATGGACTGGAACTACCGCCGGAGTTAGCGGGATTGCATGACGTCTTCCACGTCTCCTCACTTCGGAGGGCTCTGCTACGCCCTGAGCAGCTGATTCCCTCGGCAGATGGCCCGGTGGCCTCGGATCGGTCAGTCAACGTGGAGCCTATCAGGATTGACGATACGGCAGTACGGGTCTTGCGGAGAAAGAAGGTCCCGTTAGTCAAGGTTCTGTGGAACAATCATGGGCAGGAGGAGCATACATGGGAGCCACAGGACTTGATGCGGCAAAAATATCCGGAACTTTTTCGTCAGGTATACCTCAAAACCCCTCTGGACAATCAATTGTCTTCCTGTTTTAAACCAATGGAATTGAAATTTCAAGAATAGGGGCTAATCTTTTGTTTATTGGGGCGTATATACCTAGTTAGGTGGGCGAATTAAACCTTAGATTCGAAATCGCACAAGCAAACGTAACGTAGGGAGGTAATCATTCGGTTCTCATGGGATGTTACAAGTTTATTTTCCCGATTTGAGTCCCGTAGGCTTAACCTTGATTTCGGGGACGAAATCTTTGTTTTGTTTATTGGGATTTGTAACATCCCATTTCCGGCTAGACCCCTAGGGAGCCCAAAACTTGAAATAAATCGACTAAGGAATCGGCTCACGGGTTAGTCACGCCCGTGACCCGCCATGTCACGCCCGTGACAAGGGCGTGACACGCTCGACGATCGTCGATCCCAACTCGACGATCGTCGAACCAAATTCGGCCACACGGGTCTGTCACGCCCGTGACCCTCCAGGTCACGCCCGTGACAAAGGGCGTGACACGCTCGACGATCGTCGAACCCCACTTCGACGATCGTCGACCCAAAATTGACCACGCACCATGTCACGCCCGTGACTTGCATTGTCACGCCCGTGACATTGGGCGTGACCGCGCTCGACGATCGTCGATTTCTGTTCGACGATCGTCGACCCAGAACTAGTCATCAGGCATGTCACGCCCGTGACCCGCATTGTCACGCCCGTGACATTGGGCGTGACCACGCTCGACGATCGTCGATTTCAGCTCGACGATCGTCGACCAGAATTAGTCACCAGGCCTGTCACGCCCGTGACCCAAGTGTCACGCCCGTGACCACCCTTCGACGATCGTCGATCTCAGTTCGACGATCGTCGAACCCAGAACTGCTAACCGGGCCTGTCACGCCCGTGACCTATGTGTCACGCCCGTGACCAAGGCCGAAACGTCAGCCAGACTGGAAGTTTCGGTAACCGACGCCTTAATAAATTCTGGCTGTGGGAATGAAAAATCAAGAGTATTTATGGGTCGTTCCCTACTTTAATTATGTTAATAATTAAGGAAAAGTGGGTCCAATAGGAAACTGCCACCTGGCAAGCACCTCTTCATTTCCAACCTTCCAACTGCCATTCGGCATAACCGAAACGTCATAAGAATATGATTAATGGCCGCCAACGTTTCATCTCCAACGTTTCACCCTTTCCCCTCCCCATTTCCTCATCTATAAAAGATTCCTGAGTGCAAGAGGAAAAGGTTACACTCCCTCAACTGTTCAGACTTCCTCCTTGCCGTTGAAGAATTTCCGGCGACGCCACCACCGCGCAAATGGCTTCCCGACGCTCTGCACGCCTTCAACCCGCGAACAAGGTCCTCCCCTCCCTCTTCTTCTACGGATAGATCTTAGGAATCGTTAGGAGAGATATCGGGCTCAAAAGAGCCAGATCGGGTGAGCGTAATGGTGGTTTTCCGAAAATATCATGGTGGCGGGTTCGCCGGAAACCGCCTCTCCGGCGGCCGTGCCGCCGCCCGACGTTAGCCCTCGCCTCAACGGAGGTGGTGGTGGTGGTGGCCGGCCAGGGAGATGGCTGGGTGGCCGGGAAATAGCTTGGAAAGGCTACAGGAAAATTAGGTTTTCAGTCTCTGGTTCGGGCTGTAGAAGAAGATGAACAGTGCCTTTAATTAGATTTTATTTGTAAAATCAATTTCTGAATGAGATTTCTGTCATGTTAAATAATTTGGGAAAAATACTTAGAGGCTCCTACAGGAAAAGTGGTCAACATAGAAACTCTAGCCCTTGAAGTCTAGTTTTATTCAAAATTAATTTCATTCAAATTGGATTCCTGGTTAGGCAACAGCACCCTTTTTGGTGAGGTCTATCTAGAGGGCTGCCTTGACCTTAGAAAAATTCCCCACTCCAATCCAGTCGTCCAAACGACTTGAAATTTGGGATGTGGTCTAATCTTACATATATCTAGGTGCTATCCAAAAATGAGAATTTTTGGAGAATATTTTTCTATAGTTTTTAGAAAAATTCAATAATCCTAGCCGAATTTAATTAGGTGGTTAAATAATTTCCAAACCCTCCCAAATTTTGGTGAGTGGTCCCTGGGTTCACCATAAGGTTCTGTATAATTTTTCATCTCATTTGGAGATGGTTTGGTTTAGAATTGATCAACCCTAAGTTTTGCCATAATAAGGGGTCTTAGGTTAAAAGTGCACTTTTGAAGTTTGAGTGGTGAGATCACCTCAACAGAGGCTGAGATTTTTACCACTGGCTAGTAATGTTCTCTAGCACCCCCTCATGGAGTTTGAGGTGGATCGGGGTAAGTTTACCCTAAGGACCAAGGCCAAACCCTAAGGATGGATCTTGGTGGTTTGTGAAGGTCATGTGGTCAAATGACCTTGGATTGACCCGAGGTCGGGTTATGAGAACCATAGGGCTAATATAGTTCTCTGGATGAAATTCTAGTGGATTTGGAGATCGTTGGGATATCTAAAAACCTAACCCTAGTTTAGGGCGCAAAACTTATAGAGATAGGAAATGACACCAAACCACATTGAAAAGTGATGAGAATTGGGTAGAGTGGATTATAGGGGTAGTACAAGCTCTGGATATTTTTCTATGAATTTTATGCTCACTATTTTGGGTACTTCTTTAATGAATTGGTAGTTGCATGATTTGCTTAGAAAATTTATTAGAGTGTACAAACTTCCTGGAAAATTGATGAAATTTAGGCAGAGAACCTTTATTATGATTTTAAAACTCTGTGAATTTTTATGGGATTTTTAGAAGCTTAATTCTAGGGCTTGCTTCATTAAGTATTATTTATCATGGATATTGGATTAAATCTATTTTGGTGCTTAGCAAGCTGATAAAATTATGATTCTTTGCACAATGATCTCTTCTATATCATACTATTAATCAGTAATTTTTCCATAATTTTATGAAGAGTAATTTCAGTACTTCCTTCTTTACATGAGAATAATAGGATTATAATGGATAAATTAATTAGAGGCTAAATATCTTTTGTAAAATCCTGCAAATTAGTATTTGATGATACCTTACTGTTATTTAGTGATCACAATTTTTGGGTGGCCATAACTTAAGAATATCATGTAGTTCATGTTAAAAATTACCCATGGCCAATCTTTGAGAAAAATAAAATAAATATCAGATTAATTTGGAAAATTATAAATTCCTGGATTTAAGCTAATTAAGTCATGATAGTCCTCCAGTAAATATTATAGGAGATTTGGAAGATAACTTGGAGTACCTCCCCTTGTGTACCACATATAGCTTAGGATGGTCTGCATTTAGTAAAACCACGGAATTCTGATAATCGATGGTTGGTAGGGCAAATTTAGAATGAGTTCATTATTAGAAGCCAGGATAAGTAGAATGTGGGACTGGTTAGGATAAGAGAGTACGGGAACGACGAAAGATCGTCCGTCCCGGGAGGAAGAGGAAGAGTCTTAATACGCTAGGGTTAGATTCATTATAACATTAGAAGGGGATTGGGTAAAGGGTAGACAACCAATAATAATAAGTGCCTTGCGAAAGGGAACTTCGGGCCGTAATGCACCGTCTTGGTTCCTAGTGCCCCTTGAGAGCCCTTCACGGGGTATACCGGGGGCAGTCCTGGGCTAACGTAAACCATAGGAGTAATAAATCAAAAGAGCAACTAGTATAACTAGGATTGCACACACTCACTCCCCGGTAGTTAGGAAAGTAGAATTATAGGATTACTTGCCATCAGACAGTAGCTCTGAAGGTAGATGCACGGACAGTACTGTCCGGGGGGCCGCGGGCTCGAGGGTTGGAGTACGGAGAAAGGTGGTGGGTCATCGGTACTAGGCGATCGATCACACCGACAGCGGTACGATGACTCGGAGAAAAGTCTGGAGGGTACATCCAGCAGCAGTACGCGGATACTCTAGGTTGTGTTCTTCTAGGGGCGTACGGAAGGGCTAGGCCTGGTAGTGTGGTTACCCGCCTAGGAGTGGGGGGCCCGACCCACTGTCTCCATTTGCCACTACGGAGGTTCCTGGGGGGTGAAGCTAGCCTCCCGAACAGGGGGAACTAAAGGTCTGTGCGCATAGAGTCGTGTGCGTGGGTTGCACTTGCATGAATCATGGCATAGCATGTTTGCATATAACCGTCACCCCAACGTATAAATCGGTATGGGACTTTTTATACGATGGGAGCCTTGCAGAAGATCCCTTAACTTATAAGTTTGTATGGGCATTCATATAAGTTAAGGTTACTTACATACTTACTTACTGTTCTCTAGTTGTCTTTTTATATAAATTGCTTCTTATTAATTGTTCTACCTATTACAACATTTATACTGCTCCCCGATATATCTTGCTAGTTAGGTCCACCGACACTTGCTTGTCAACTCTCCACTTTTGTAGCTTCCCTTTCCTCCTCTCCGCCCGGTGCTTAGGAGCCGTGGTGGGAGGGGTAGGGGATGATAGGGCTTAGTCTTTATGACTAATGGTTTTCGAACCAAATATTACAGGAGCTCCGGATGGGAGACAGGGACCAGCACCAGCGGAGTACGGTGCGCATGGAGGTGGGACAGTCTAGCACCGGTGCACCTGCGACCAGCTCCGTGAGTGATTAGCATTTTCTTAGCTTCCGTGATGAGAGACTTGTAGTGAGGACTCTGATGTACTGGGCTCGAGCCCATTTATCTATTTTCCTGTTGTTATGTACTGATGGACTTGATATGATTCTCTTTTATTTACATGTTTTTTGTGGGCTTGTTTACACTTTTGTATAAATGCTTCTCTCTCTTGTGATCGAAAAGGGCCGGCAGAATTGGCGTTTTGTAGTGGTTGCCTTCCCGAGATGTCGGTGCCACCGCAAAGCGGCAATTCTGGGCTAAGACCCCCGGTGGTTGAAAAAGAAAAAAAAGGGGGTCTTACATCGAGGGCCTGAAGTGATGCCCATATGTTGACTCAAGGTCATGTTGGTTACAGGGAAAGCTAGGCTTTCTGAACTCAACAGGACTGAGTGGGGCCTTTCCTTTCTCATCAGCAGAGGCTTTCTTGGCAGCCTTATTCTTTCTCCTGTTCCTGTTTCTCCTGGACGAGGAGCTAGATACCCCTATGTGCCCCAGGCCTGCCCCTTTGGCTTGAGCAGAGAAGGTGTCAACTAATGGAAGAACAGTTTTTGGCATAGAGAAGCTCTTGACGATCTTCCTTTCTGCCGCAAGTAGTTCTTCCAACTTGTCGACTTCCTCCTGCTTAAGATCAAGGAGTTTAAGAGACTCTGAATGCTTTGAAGTCAGGTCCAAGTGCTCCTGTCGGAGGGAGATCAAACTGGTGATCTCTTCCCTCAGGGAGACACTCTCACCTTTAAGGAATTTGACTTCCTTTTTCTCCGCCTTCAGTTTCTTTTGACATTTCAGGAATGTGTTGAGCAGAAGCTCATACTTATCTAGGAGCTCAGCTTCAAGGGCAGAGGGGCTATCCTCAGCATCATCATCCTGAGACTCAGGATCAGAGTCAGAGTCGGAGAGAGGGGTGTGAGCTTTTACCTTCCCAGTAAATGGGGGGCAATCTCCTTCTGAGTCAGAGCGACCCATTAGCCCAAAGTAGGATCCTCATCATCGCTGGTGTCTGACGTGTCAGATTCACTCAGCATCTTTGGCTTCTTTGCGATGTAACTCCTCTCCTTCTTCTTGTCTCTTGAGGACCTGTGCTCCTCTCCCTTTCCCTTTTCCCTCTTGCCTTGATGGCAGTCGGCCACGACGTGTCCTGGCTTGTTGCAACCAAAGCATATAATGTCAGAAGAGCGGTGTTTGTTCGGTTTGGAAACATACCTGTCAGAGGAATAGTTCTTCTTCTGATCCCTTGAGGAGGAGCCGGTTCTCTTTCTCTGATTCCTCAGCTTGAGGAACTTCTTGAATTCCCTTGTGATAAGGGACAAATCTTCCTCAGATAACTCTGATCCGGAGGAGCTTGGCTCAGAGTCTTCCTCTTCATCCCTCTTCCATGCCCGGGAGGAAGCGACACCCTTACCCTTTCTGGAGTGAATGGCTTTTAGGGCCACCGTCTTTTCCTTGGCCGCGGCTTTCTCTGCTTCCTCTTCAGCCTTCCTTGTGTTCAACTGAAGCTCATAGGACATGAGCTTCCCGAACAGAATCTGAGGGTCGGTTTCCGCAAGTCTGCCAAACTCGCGGATGGCGCAGATCTTTGTGTCCCATTCCTTAGTGAGGGACCTAAGGAATTTATCATTGAGTTCACCGTCAGTGAACACTCTTCCATATCCTTTGAGTGCATTGACGATCATGAGGAAGTTTTCGAAGGTGACTCCGATCTCCTCCTTTGGCCCTTGTCTGAAGGCCTCATATTTCTGATTGACGAGGGATCTCCGATCGTCCCTCACTTCATCTGTGCCATCCATTAAAACAATCAGACAGCTCCAGAGATCCTTGGCTGTCCTGCAATTGCTGAAGTTCTGCATCATAGAGTCGTCCACTGCGCTCACCAGGATGTTCTGAGCTTTCTTGTCGAGTCCGAACAGCACAATTTCGTCCTTGTCCATTTCCGAAAGTTGCTTGGGTACTTTCCTGGTAGGATCAATGGTGGAGGCCTTAGTGGGAATGTAAGGTCCCTCCTCCACTATCATGAAGAGCCGAGGGTTGACCGCTTCCATGTAGAATCTGATTCTTTCCTTCCAGATAGGAAAGTTCAGTCTGGTGCATACTGGGATTTTGCCGGAGTGCTTGAGTCCGTCCATGGAGGATATCTGTCTGCTTCTTGACACTGGGGGCAGGATTCTACTCAAGGTGTGAACCTTTTTGATGAGTAACCTGGCTCTGTTACCACTTGAAAGTCCACCTAGTGTCAACTGTGTTCACCTATGGGGGGGGGGGGGAATAGGTGTCTCTGCAGCGTATTTGCGGAATTAAAGATTTACCTGCATAAGAAAACAAAACAACCAAGCACACAAGGAACACAGACAATATATAGTGGTTCCCCGATTTGGGTACGTCCACTTTCCCCATTCGACCTATCTCCCAACACGGGACGACTCGGTCACTTCACCAACGGGATTGAAATCCAATCCTTGCACTCACGGAAGGAACCCTTCCACACGTAGGAGTCAACACTCCCACAATCCGAGTTGCACCCAACCCTTACAACTAGGGACCAATCGATCCGTTACAAGGAAATTGAAAATGCTTGTAAGAAATACAAACAACGTTTGGAGAGTAAGGTGACCCTCTTCATTTGACGACGTGTTCTTGAAGTCAACGAAGAGTGCACAGCCTTAGATCTCACTTGGAGTGAATCTTTCCCGACACCGGCGGCGGCTTGAGGCGGCGGCAAGATTCTCGGAATCAGCAGCGGCGACGGAGAGCAGCAGCAGTGCCAACCTGATTCAAACTTCGTAGCGAAGGAAGCAAGGTCTTCCAACGGTCACACTAGGATCGATCGTCTCGATCGATTCGGAAGGGGAAGGATTTTCCCGATCAACGAATCAAGAGACAAAGGATCTCTGGTTAGACGCGTGAGACGCTATGCTAGCCTAACCTTCGGTCGCCGGAGATCTGGAAGAACCTGAGATCAGCAGCGGCGACAAGTGCACGAGCGGCGGAGACGATCGGCGGAACGTTAGGGCTTGTCGGCGGCTCGTGCTTTTTTGAAATCCCGTGTCTCTCTTTACTGTTCATACATATGGAGTATATATACATTAGGTCAAGTATATGACCGTTGTGGGTCCCACCAGTAAGAAGTCTTGAGTCCGGTTCGACACAGTTCACATAGATTGAACCGGTCCAGAGAACACCAGGAAACTGCCTAAGTCAAAATCGGCGAGAATCGAAGGTGATTCTCGACGAATCGGCGAGAATCACCTACGATTCTCGCCGAATTCTACTTGGTGAATTCAGGCAACACAGGTTGTAGGGGCCGGGGAGAATCGGTGGGAATCACACTTGATTCTTGCCGATTCGTCGAGAATGACATTCTCGACGAATCGGCGAGAATCACTTAGTGATTCTCGACGATTCTGCCTTAGAGAAATTTTTGGCGGTGTTGAGACTGTCGGCTCTAACCGACGGGAATCAGCTAGTGATTCTCGACGACTCGGCGAGAATCACTAGTGATTCTCGCCGAATCGGCGAGAATCACTTAGTGATTCTCGTCGATTTTTACTTGGGTGATTTCTCCTCTTTCTTTCCTTGAGCTGGTCTTTGGCCCATCCTTGCTCCTTGTCTGCTCTTGCTTTATCATAGCCCTGTACTTGAAATTAAGTACACCCCAATAGAGAGAGTACACGTAGGCCAACACACTGATCTGCTCAACGAGGGATTACGTTGCACAGACCCGTGTATATTGACCCACTGCACCCTGACATTGGTGTGTACTTAGCGTGGAATAACTGCAAGCACAACTGGAAATATTTCATCAAATACATTGTCTATTTACCTTGGCTTGCACAGGGGCTTCTTCAAATCAGGTACATTGTGGATGCAATACCCAACAACTATTTTTCGTGTGATCAAGTTCTGTGGTCGACGATCTTTGAGTGTAGAATAGATTCTCAGGTCGACATTCTTGAAGCGCAGAATAAGTTTCTTATATTCAGCGTGTGCTTCGCAGAGCTCAGGTCGACGAACAAGAATTATAAAGTTGATGTTCTCTGAGTGCAGGTCGACGAAATCTGTTGTATAACACCCTTTTTTTAACAAAACCGGGGACTTAGGCCCAGAACCGCCGCTTTGCGGTGACACCTTCACACCCGGGATGGTCGCCACTACAAAACACTGATTCTGCCGGCCAAACTCGATCACAATAGTAGCAAAATAATAAGAGCAAGTCCACAGAAATAACATATAAAGATATATATTCTCCATGAAGGGAGTGTCCACAAATATAATAAAGTACTACAATAAGGGCTCATGCCCAGTACATCCAAATCCTCACTACATATATCACTCATAGCGGAAGCAAAACTAATAAACTACTAGTGATCTGGACTCACAGTCCCAGTAATCTGAACTCTGGTACTAGACTGCCCTATCTCCAAGTGTACCAACCTCCGGGGCTGCTCTTCCTCCATGTTGGGCTCTACGGTCCCCTAAAATGATGTGGTTCGAAAAGCATTAGTATAAAAGACTAAGTCCTATCATCCCTTGCCCGTTCCCCATGGCTCCTAGGCACCGAGCGTGGAGGAAGAAAGGAGAGGACATGATAGTGGAGAATAGCAAAAGCAGGTGACGGCGGAACTAGACTAGCAGTTTGATGAGCATGTATAAATATATCAATAATAATTGTAAGAAAAGCTACTCCAGAAATACGTAACCTTATCTTATATGAAAGCACACAAGACAAGGGATCTTCTACAAGACTCCTATCATATAAAAAGTATCATACCAATTAATACGATAGGGTGTCGGTTTTCTAGCAAGCATACACATATATTTACTGAATAAAAACCTTAATTTATAAGCACGCTTGCACGAACTTATAAACCAAGGGGTCTTTTTGCAGGTCCTTTTGTATAAAGCGTAACATACCACTTTATACAATAGGTGTCAGGGTTATATATAATGGTTATGCTATCATATGCAATTATGCCATGATGTGGACATGCAAGTGCAACACACTCACTCGACTCTGTGTACACAGACATTTAGTTCCCCCTTTCTGGAGCCGAACCTACCAGGATACCTCCGTAGTTGCAAACAGAAGCTGTGGGTTAGGCCTCACCCACCTCTAAACCGATAATTGCACTACCAGTCAGACCTATCGTACGCCTCAACACTAGAGCACTAAGTGGAGCTCCTGCGTACTCTTACTGGTTGGCGCACCGGACTTTTATGGCGAAGTGCTAAACCACACTTGTCGAATCAATGTATTGGCGTCGGTGCATCGACCCTCCAATACCGAAGACCCACCACCTTGTATCTTATGCACATGCAATATTAATTTATTATCCACCGAGCCAAAGCTCCCCGGACCATCCCGTCTGTCACAACAAACAACATAGCCAAAGCTCCCCAGACCATCCCGTCCGTCACAACCAACAACCGAGCCAAAGCTCCCCGGATCATCCCATCCGTCACAACCAATAACCGAGCCAAAGCACCCCGGGACACCCTGCCCATCTCCAAATCCACTGAGCCTACATCCCGTATAACCCAACCTAAAATCCCGAGACATTTAGGTGAGTGAAAGTGAATCCCTAATTATGCTAGTTACTCTTGCAATTCAGTTGTAACTATAGTTTAGGTTAGCCCGGGACTGCCCCTGGCATACCCCGTGATGGGTTCTCAAAGGGCACTAGGAACTACGATGGGCTGAATCCCAAAGCTCCCTTTTGCAAGGCATTTCTTGTTATTGGTAAAACCCGATTCCCGATCCCTTAGTATTACCTTGGATCTAATCCTAGTGTGTTTTGACCTTTCTCTCTCTCTACGGGGAAGACGATGTTTCGTCGATCCCGAGCACCACCTAGGCTTAGATGACTTCACTACCTACTCTTCCATACTACAGATGGTATCCCCTATCTACTTACCAAGTCAATACACTAACATCCCAACTCTCTGGATTCATTTTGAACCATATCCTGATTTCTGCAGTTTTTACTAAACGCATACCATCCTAAGCTATATGATGTATACAATGGGAGATACTAAAAATTATCATCCAATATCCCTATAATAATTATTGGGGGTCTAACATGCCATGATTAGCCTAAATCAAGGATTTCATAATTTTTCTTATTTATTTGTTAATTTATTTAATTTTCCTAATAATCCAAGACCCAAGTTTGAACATGAAGTACCACTTTCAGACATGCAAATGCTCTAAAAAATTTATGATAATTACTTGATGAATATTGAATAGTAAAATCGGAGTCTCTCAATTTTCCAGCATAGTTTGGCCTCTAAATCTAATTTTAAATACAACCTACATTAATACTTTTAAAGAGACAAGTACTTCCAATATACTTTCAAAAATTCTTAGAAAATTCAAGGATACTCGTAAAGACATATAAACACTACAGGTCAAGTTTTATAATTTATCAGCAAATAATAAACTCTAAACTTGATTTTCTCATAGTAATCCAAGTTAAGAGGTTAATGATTTAAGTACAATAATTATTCATCTAAAAAATGTAATAAAATCCCCAAATGAGCATATATACCTAAAAACACTATTGTTCAAGTTTCACAATTTTACAATAAATAATGAGCTCTGAATAAATTATTGAACTAGTTTCCATTTTAATGAGCTTGTGAAGTATGTACTGGTAATATACATCTAAAAATTATAGTAAAATTCATGTATGAGTATAATATTCTAAATCTTCATCTGCCTCATTTTCATAGCATGCCAGTGAACAATAAGGTTATAATAACCAAATAAGTAATAGAGGCCAATTCATGTATTGCAAAGGAGATATTAAAAATATGCTTCCAAATCTCCCAATAAAATTACCAAAAGCTCTTACTGACCTTATGACTACACCACCCAAGTTTTAGAACTTTTCACAACACCTTAACTATCCAACATACCATTTAATTGTTTGTGACCTAAATTAGGATTAAGGCTTTGAGTGGTTTTACCCTCACTAAATCCAATAAGATTTCTACCAGAGGACTCTAACTACCCTTGAGTCCTCTCCACCAAATTTCAAATAATTTCAATGTCTTTTGACCACATGCCCTTCTCAAACCCCCAAAGCTCAAACATAGGTTTGAACTTTGTTCCTAAGGCAATTCAATCCCAAACCACCCCATACCCCATATGAGGGTGTTATATGTCATGCCAAACCAGAGGCCCAAATCCCAACCTCTGTTGAGGTGATTTGTCTATTCAAATATGAAAGTGCACTTTTGACCTAGAAACCCTTATTATAGCAAGGCTAAGGTTTGCTAAAACTCAATCCACTTCATCTCCAAATGAGATTAAATTTTTTCCAGAGCCTTATAATGACCCCAAGGACCAATCACCAAAATTTGGGCGGGTTTGGTTGTCATTTGTTTCCTTAATTAATTTAATCGTGTTTATTAAATAATTATAAAAAATATAGGAAGATTATCTCCAAAAATTCTCATTTTTAATCAGAACCTAGATATAGATATGGGTGAATCCCTGTCCAAATTTCAAGTCATTTGGACAATGGATGAAGTGGGAGCACTCATTTTAATTCATATCTAGCCCAAGGTATAGACCCCACCAAAATAGGTTCCCTGGTCAAACCAGTTGACTAAATTGTTCCAAATTAATTTAAAAATATAGTAGACCAATAGGGCTACTAATTATATGTTGACTATTTCCTCATATAAAGCTTCTAAGTATTTCTCATTAATTTTCTAATGTGACTGTTATCATAATACATAAAATTCATTTAAAAAGAAAAGGATTTAAATGATCCGACGGTTGCTGGATCGTCTTCTTCCTCCATCCGAGGGCCATTATTGGCTGAACCTAGATCATATTCCAAGAAATTTTCCCAGCCACCCGGCCACCTCCCTGGTCGGCCATCGCCACCACCACCTTTGTTGAGGTGGGGGCTATCGCCGGGCGGCGCACGGCCGCCGAAGGTGTGGTTTCCGGCGAACCCGACCACTCCATTTTTTTCACGAAAAAACCAATGATTTTCATCACCCGATCGGGCTCAATTGAGCCCGTTCCTTAGCCCTAACAATTCCTATGATCTACCCATAAGGAAAGAGGAAGGGGAGTACCTTGCTCGCGGCCTGGAGATGTGTCTATTGCCCGGATGCCATGGTAGATGGTGCCGCCGCTCAATTTCTGCAACTGTATGGTGGGCTTCCTCGGATCATTCAGGTTTGTGTGGAAACCGCTCCTCTAACTCCAGTGAGTCTTTTAAAATGATAAAATAGGGGAGGGGTCTAGCTGGCGGTGGCCATTAATGCCCCTTGAAGAGCTTTTCCGTAATTGTAATTCTCCTCCCCTAGTTGTTGTTATGACCGAAAAATCCTTTGGCCTTCTCCTAACTTACCGGGGAGGTGATTTTAACAAGTAGAGTGGTCCCTTGGTCGTATAGGCCATGAATGGCATTTACTGCTCTCTTTATCTCTCTAGTAATATGGAATTCGGGTTAAACTGTCCGCCACGTGGCACTCTACCATTGAATCGCTATTATTGTTTAAATAAGTCTTAATGAAAGGACCGGGGCCTATTAATTCAGCTTGGCCCAATTCCCGGAAAGGTTCGGTTCAGTCTATTCATACAAACTAGCAAATAGGGCCGAAAATTTCTCTAAGGCAAAGCAATGAGACAAGCCTCCACACTCAATGCCAAAATCGTATGGAATTTTCTAAGTACAATGACGTTGAGTGAGCTTCAATGCCATTTAGTCTATGGC
This sequence comes from Platanthera zijinensis, assembly GCA_039513925.1. NCBI lineage: Eukaryota > Viridiplantae > Streptophyta > Magnoliopsida > Asparagales > Orchidaceae > Platanthera > Platanthera zijinensis. Next base: position 180,651,734 of record CM077078.1, read on the forward strand.
ATTGAGTGAGCTCAACTCACTCAATGCCATAATTCTAGAAATTTTTCCAAGTATAATGGCGTGGAGTGAGCTCAGCTCACTCGACGCCATTCAGTCTATGGCGTTGAGTGAGCTCAACTCACTCAACGCTATAATTCCAGAAAATCCTTTCTCAATAAGATGGCATTGATTGCACTCAATGCCATTCACCCCATGGCTTTGAGTGTACTCAAGGCAATCAACGCCCGGGCTCCAAATTCATTCTAAGTAAGATGACGTTGAGTGAAATCAACGCACTCAACGCCATTCAGCCCATGGCATTGAGTGGACTTAACACACTATACACCCAAACTCCAAATTATTTCTAAGTATGATGGCATTGAGTGCACTCAACACACTCAACGCCATTCAGCCTATGGCATTGAGTGCACTCAACACACTCAACGCCCGAGCCCAAGATTCTTCCTAAGTAAGATGGTGTTGAGTGCACTCAACGCACTCAATGTCATTCATCCTATGGCATTTAGTGCACTTAATGCACTCAATGCCCGAGCCCAAGATTCTTTCTAAGTAAGATGGCATTGAGTGCACTCAACGCATTCAACGCCATTCAGCCCATGGCGTTGAGTGCACTCCACGCACTCAACGCCCGAGCCTAAAAACCTGTCTAAGTAGATACCTGATCTACTTATCGAGTCTTGTTGACTCACTCTACTCTTCCCGGACTTGAGTTATCTTGGCCTCTTTTTGGTTTACCCCAATGGGTCCGTAGCAACATATTGGTCTCCCTTAGGGTTAGAGGTGCCATGATAGGATCATGGAACCAAGTTAAAATCCTAAGGTCATGCCTTGGATTGTAATTGGGATTCTACTACTTGCAGACCATGGTGATTTTCACCTTGAGCCTTGTTTACTTGGTCTTCTTGGGATTTATAGGGTTTTGTCATGACCTAGTCATGACAAAACCACTCCTAGGGTGTCTAGTTGTTTGAGGGATGTTAAATCTGTTCTCTGGTCGATGAATTCTGTAAGCTGTCTGTTCTTTGTTCTTTCCTTATCTGTTCCCTCTTTATTACTATTTTAAATCATAAATTCCCTAAGTAATCAAGTCTTATAATCCTTATGAATATAGCTGTTTCTGGCAGCATTGATTATGGTATTCATCAAAGGATTTATTTGACCTATTTCTCGGGACAGTTGAAGAAACGAAAAATGAACGATTTGGTAGCCGTTTTCCTTCCCAGATTTCCAGCAAGGCATTAATTGCAGTTATTCAAATTTCTAAGGAAGATTGGCCGTCGAGGATAATAGAGATAATACATTTTCATAAAACAGAGAACATAGATACAATTCTCACGGAGCAGAAAATTTTAGAGAGATATTCTTAGCAAGAGCAAAAACATCACAGTAGCTCTCAATCCTCATCTCTCACTATGCTTTCAAGAAGATAGAAGAAGATCAATACAAACAGATCAAGAGTCTTCTTCATCTTCTGTTTTCCAGGAATTTGTTGAGACAATATTGATTCATCTGTCTAAAGTTTCTGGATCTGTTTTTCACAAGCTGAAGACCTACACACTCCTGAACAAAGCTTCTCAATTCCTAAATAACTCTACATCTCAGGGGGAGCTTTGACAAGTGGAATCCACGTAAAGACTTCTCAAAGTGCATTTGAGAAAAGAGAAGACAAACATCACTTTCTTTACCTCCCCACTATACAGGGTTTTAACTCCCTTCAAAAGTTAGCCTGGTTCACATGTCCCCTTCCAAAAGTCTTGAGTTTTGTTTTTGGGCACCTAATCAAAAGCTCAAAGGGTTGCAATATCTCCCTGCAAATAGATATTGTGGTTGCAGTCTCCTTATCAAAACCTATAGTGGATTCCTACCAGGGTGGTAGAAGAGTGGATGTACCCAGTTGGGGAACCACTATAAAATTCTTGTGTTGTCTGTGTGCTTGCTGTTATTTTTATCTTATGCCGTGGTAGTTTAGTATAGCTTTTCTTTACTCCTGAAATCATCTCTTATCTATTACTATATCACCTATTTTTATGTGAATAAAAATTGTAAAGGAATTTTAATTAACTTTATTCACCCCCCTCTAGAGTTTACCAGATATTATTCTTCCTTTTCTTTCAATTGGTATCAGAGGGAGGTTACTCATTTTTATTTTAACAGGCTAACACCTGGACTAACCAAGATCCTAAGATAATCTCTGATTAAATCTTGTTCCTTTCTTATTTTATATCATGGCACAAAACAAGGATTATGCTAGCTCAAGACCTCTAGTTTGCAACTTATCTAAGTTTGTCATCTGGAAGGCAAGAATAAAGTTATACATGAACTTTAATGATGAAGATAATTTTAATTAAATTTTGACATGACCACATACTCTAGTGGCCTCCACTCTTTCAACTTCCACAAATCTGAGTGCAGTCCCACCTCCAAATTAGACAGATGCACAGAGGAAAGCCAAGATTACAGATGCTAGAGCCATGAATATCTTAGCTCAGACTATGTATTATGATATTTTTCAAAAGGTGACTGAGTGTACTTCTGCCAAAGCCATCTGGGATTCTCTAAATTAGATGTTGTATGGATCTGCTGATGAGAGAAAGGATAGGAGATCCAATCTCATCTCACAGTATGAGAATTTCAAAAAGGATGAAGCTGTGTCAGTAAGTGATATGTACAACAGGCTTAGCTCATTCATCAAAGAGATAAAGACCTTGGACAAGGACATCACTCTGACGGAAGTCAATGATAAAATCCTCAGGTGCTTCCCTAGCATATAAGATTCAAGGATCTGGCCAATTAGAGAAGCGAGAAGCATGACAGAAATATCAATTGTGTCACTCCTTGGAAAGCGAAAATCCTATGAGCAACTAATGAAGACCAGAGAAGCAGCAGCTGAATTGAAGACTCCAACACCTACCAGGAAGGAGCACAACTTTGCATTTAAGACTGCTGAGGAATCTGAAGGGACCCAAGTTAATAAAGAGCTGATGAGTCTCTTTGCAAAAAGATTCATCAAAATGGCAAAGAAGGACTTCAGAAGAAAGTCCTCTAGGTAAGATGACAAGCTAAGGTATGACAAGACTCCATCTAAAGACATTTTTTGCTTTGGTTGCAGGAAGCCTGGACATTTCATCTCAGAGTGTCCAGAAGCTCATAAGAAGGATAGGAGAAGAGAAAAAGATTCAAGAAGAACTCATCACACCAAGCCCTCCTCCAACAAACACAAGAGGAAGGAGAAAGAGTTTGTTGCAGAAACCTTGAGTGATACTGAGGAAGAGACATCATCCTCCAGCTACAGTGATGATGAAGAAGAAGAGAAGGCAAAGGAAGTTTGCCTAATGGAAATAGATAATTCTAGCAGTCAGTCAGAGGCTGAAGCTTCTAAAGATGAAGAATCTCTATCTATAGAGGACCAGGTAATCACATCTTATGATTTTGATTCAGAAGAATTTAAAACTGAATATAAAATCTATGCTTAGATCTAATAGGCTCTGAGGAGGAAATCAAACTTCTTAGAGAAAGATTAGCTTAACAAGATAAATACATTGCTGAAAATACTAAACTAACAGATGAACATAACTCAGCAAATTAACAAATAATTTTCTTAAGAACTAAATTAAGCAAAGCTAAGAAATTAGGAGAATCACTTAATGGTACAAGCTTACAACTGTTAGACATAATTAGTACTATAAATAATGGGGCTAATAACAGTAAACTAGGACTAGGTGCATCATCATGTGAACCACCTATAATCCAGAAGAATCAGTTATCTAAACCTGTAAATTTCATTTCAGATAAGGGTAAGAAGAATACTAAACAAGTAAATAAAGTAAATGAAGTCTTAAAATAAATGGAACTTAAATAAAAATCTAAGAATAAGAAGAAAAATAACTACAACAATGTTAACCATATTCTGTCGAACTCAGATCGATGAAATATGTATAGTTCGTCAACCTCAGAACGACGAACTCTGAATGCCAACTATAATAATAGTTATTATTGGATCCACGATCGACGAAACTAGTCTGGTTCGTCGACCAAAGATCGACGATATTGGTGCCCTGAGAATGAATATCTTCATTCTTCGAGTAGAGATCGAAGATCTTATCCCAATTAGTCAACCTCAGGTCGACAAACTTACCAGAGTTCGTTGATCCCAGATCAATCTTACATAAACTTCAACTATAACAAAAAATCTAATAATAACCATAACCAAGCTAGGGAAAATATAAATCAATTCACCCAATGGATAATTCCTCCTAGAAGATTTCACCCCTTAGGTTATAAAGCCAACCTGAATATTCTTACATTTCTAGTTTTTCTTATGAAAAAATACAAGGACCCAAGGTGACCTGGGTCAAGAACATCTAACTTGTTCCCTTGTAGGTAAATACTTATCCAATCACTCAGAATAAGTAGTATCTGGATAGTGGGTGCTCAAAGCACATGACTGGATGAAAGGATAGCCTAATCAATTTCAAGGAAAAGCTTGGTCTAGGAGTGATCCTTGGAGATTCCAGCTTTGGACAAACTGAAGGCTATGGAGACTTCAACAGTGGAGTTGTCACTTTCAGAAAAGTGGCATATGTAAATGGTCTCAAACATAATCTAATATCCATAAGTCAGTTATGTGATGCAGGTTATCAGCTTTGCTTCACTCATTCCCAATGTATTATTTCTTCAAATAACCAAACTGTTCTAACAGGTTGTAGACAAGGGAATATATACATAGTAAACTTTAACTTTGCTAGTTCAAGAATATGTCTATTCAACCAAGTCAGTAATAACAATATTCTTTGGCATAAGAAATTAGGTCATGTTAACCTTAAGAACATCTCTAAGATATCTAGGGACAACCTTGTAAGAGGATTGCCTTCTGGCCCCTACAAGAAGGATAGCCTATGCAAGACTTGTCATGTAAGCAAGCAAACTAAAAATAGCTTTAAGTCAATTAATAAAAGTGACTCACCTAAGATTCTATATTTGCTACATATGGATCTTTTTGGACTCATTGCTGTACAAAGCTTATGAGGGAAGTCTTACACTCTAGTTATTATATATGACTTCTCTAGATTATCTTGGGTGTTCTTCTTGAAAAATAAGTCAGATAACTTTAAAGTCCTTACAAACTTTCTTAAGAGCATAAATATTGAGTATTCTACTCCAGTTGCATTGATCAGAAGTTATCATGGTACTGAGTTTGAATCTCTTCCCATGCAAAGATTCTGTGAGGAGGAAGGTATTAGGCATTGTTTTTCTGCTCCTAGTACTCCTCAACAAAACGGGGTAGCAGAAAGGAAAAAATAGAACCCTCATTGAATCTGCAGGAACATTGCTTCCAGATGCACACATGTCCCTATCCTTTTGGGCAGAGGCTGTGAGCACAACAAACTATGTGCTGAATAGGAGTTTGATACAAAACTTATGGGTAAGACCCCCTATGAATTACTCAAAGGGAAGCAACCTAAAATTGATTACTTTAGAATCTTTGGGTGCAGATGTTTCATTCATAACAATAATTAGAAACATATTACAAAATTTGAAGATAAGGCTACAGAGGGAATTTTTCTTGGATATTCCCAAAATAACAAGGCTTATAGGGTATTCAATAAATCATGTTTAAAAATGTAAGAATATGTACATATTTCTTTTGATGAAGCTTACATGTTTTATAAGGAGAAGGATTCTTCTACCTCAGACTTATTGCAGGTACCTCACTTGTGTGAGAAATTGGGTGAGTTAAACCTTACGCAAAAGTTCATATCACATCCTCCTCCACAAGATGATGAAAATAGTGAAGAAGAAATTTTGGAAGTAGTTGAACCTTATCCAACAGCAGACCTTATACCACAAGAATAATTGGTTCCAAATATTATTGCTGAACCAACTCGACCTACTTACCTTTTCACACTAAGGGATCACCTTAGATTCCAAGTGATTTGGGACATATCAGTAGGTGTACAGACAAGGCATCAACTCAACCAAGATGTGATGCATGCATGTTTCCTCTCTCAAGTTGGGCCTCAATCCATAAATGATGCAGAGAAAGATCCCTACTAGATTATTGCAATACAAGAGGAGCTCAATCAATTTGAAAGATGCAGAGTTTGGTACTTGGTTCCAAGGCCCAAAGGCTATCCAGTAATTGGAACCAAGTAGGTATTGTCACAACCCGCATTTTCTATAATTATAAGAATTATCAGAGTATGAGAAAACACGTGTCATGATGCCACGTCAAGTAGGGGATAACCGCTGACGCTCAGGAAAAACCAACTACAAACTTTATGCAAGAAAATCTTGTGTTTTATGAATAAAAAATCAGTTATATTTTAGAGACCGTATCCCTCGGCTCAGTGGATCACCTAGTCCACAAAAGAAAAACTATATTTATACGCTGCGGAAAGAAAAATACTTTAATTAGGTTTTACACCCTAAAGAGCGCATAAGGGTCCCAAGAGAACCACTCATGCTATGCAAGACACTACATTTAATTTATATAATATATAAGAAAACGGTTTTCATACGTGATTTGGAAAATAGTGATTAAGCTTATAAAACATGCTGATCAGGAGCTTCATTTATAATAATATTTATAGTTTAAAAGTAACTAGCAACCTAGCATAAATTCTTCTCAAAGCAAGTAGACTATCTCCAGAAAATGGTAGCAGCATAAGTAATATATCTAGTATAAGGGTAAGAGAAACTACCAGTGGGCGCCAACAACCTGACACGAACCCACTGGCACATATGTAAGTCTGCAAGAAGGTATAGAGAAACTATCTCACTAACAAGGTAAACGGAACTCCAAAGTCCGGGAGTCCACCAGCAACACCACTGCCTCAGCTAGCCACCAGACCGGCTACAACTCAGAACCTGAGGCATTCCAAAAGAAAACAGAATACCTCAGCAAGCAACAAGGCAAAAACAACTGCATGCAAGAGTCAACCAAAAGGAAGAAGTAACTGAAAAACATGCAGTAGAAAGAGTCACAACTGTCCAAAACAGGACAACAAGAAAAGCACAACGAGCAAAGAAAACAGCAACAGCCCAACTTAGGAACAACATCCTGCCGGGCCTACTAGGCTACCAAGAGCCAAAAGTGCTGCAAGCTACTAAGGAAGGAGCTTCTAACACCCTAAACTGTGGAGAGTGGTAGTAGCAAAAACAAACAACGAGGAACCGGATCGAAGGCAAACGCAGTCCCCCAATCCACCATGTCCAAGTCAACAAGCTCGAGGGTCTACACGTGAAAGCACAAGGGACCTTCCACCCACACATGCCCAGCCCGTACCTGGAGCACGAAAACAAGAGTGGCCTTGGCTATGTCACATAACTCCACCCCCCTGAAGAGCTATAAACCACCACTACTAACCACGACCCACGATTCGGCCTTTAAGAAGGTAAAGAAAACGACCGACAAGGAAATACCAGAAATATAACAAGAAAACCACTCGGGAACAAAAAACAAGGTAAAGGAAGAGTGTTGAAAAGAATCAACACGACAAGGCGCTGAGTGAGACCCACTCAGTGCCTACCTAAACCTTGGCATTGAGTGAGCTAGCCTCACTTAAAGCCAAAACCAAACTCTAACCACAATTCCACTAGGGTAGAATGGAGCTCGACGATTGTCGACCGGAGGTCGACGATAGTTAAATGGCCTAAAGCAGAAACCGAGATCGATGATCTCCATTCAGAGATCGACGATAGTCGAATGATTCAAGACAAAAAGAAGGCAGGGAATTTCCAGTACTCGAGTAGTTACCAACTACTCGTGTACCTCATCCCTCCACTCGAGTAGTCGCCTACTACTCGAGTACCTCAACCCTCTACTCGAGTAGTTGCCCACTACTCGAGTATACGAACATAACCAGCACTCGAGTAGTTACCAACTACTCGAGTACCCCAACCCGCTACTCGAGTAGTTGCCTATTACTCGAGTATACTAAAGCCACTACTCGCGTATCTACAAACCTGCACTCGAGTAGATGCCTACTACTCGATAAACCAAAGCACCTACTCGAGTATCTCGAGTCCACTACTCGAGTAGCTCAAATCCCCTACTCGAGTAGTTGCCTACTACCCGAGTAAGTCAATCCCCTACTCGAGTAGTTACCTACTACTCGAGTAAACCAAAACCCCTACTCGAGTAGTTACCTTCTACTCGAGTAAGTCAAAGCACCTACTCGAGTATATCGAAACCACTACTCGAGTAACTCAGATCCCCTACTTGAGTAGTTACCTACTACTCGAGTAAATCAACGCTAATACTCGAGTTAACGCCTTCTACTCGAGTATCTCAAAGCAACAACTCGAGTAACTAAAATCACTACTCGAGTATCTAACGACACTACTCGAGTAAAACACTTAGCAAATTCGGGAAAAGAAATCACCCCCTCTCCTAACACTTCCTCTCGCTACACCCAAACCAGAGCAAAGATCTGAGCAAGGATAAACGGCAACACGCCGGCAAGGTTTGGCTCCAACCGCACAAGTAGGGGGGTTCAAATAGGAAGAACTAAATCCAATAGTTAGCAAGAAGAAGAGAACAACAAGGCCTCTACCCTAGGGCTAATAGGGATTTCAAAATACAGCAAGAATAATTCAAAAAGAAACTTGGCAAGGGCAAGAATACCACTTGCCTCAACTTTCAGCGAAGCTTGGATGGCTCTCTCTCCTCTTCACACGGAACAAACAGCCGCAGCACCTAGAATAAATCTCACGGCCATTAATGCTGAAAACTCCAAAACCGAAACCCAAATCTCATCAAAACTCCATGAAAATCAAATATCTTACCGTCGAAATGAAGATCTCGGAGAGAGCAAGCCAACGCCGCTTTCAGAATCGAATTTCGTTCACGAACAAGCCCGGATCGCTGACCGAAGGAGTACAGGACGGGCGTTTTCTCCTCTGCTCTTCCGAGAACAAGCCGACGGTTTTCTCTCTCAGAAAAGAAGAAGATGTGGCTGTCACTTCTTAAACAGAGCTTTTATGCGAAAGCTAAACACCGGTTCAGCAATAACCGAACCCTAAAACGCCTAATTACTTAATTTCATTAAGTAAATACCAAAATACGCATAAGCTAAAAATATGGCTGCCACGAAGGCAAGGCAATAACTGCCCAATTAAATTCTCCCACAGAATTTAACAATCGGTCAAAATCGAAAGGCTACAGGACAGCCAAATCAATTAATTAATTGATCACAAATACTATAACACACCAAACGACACGAAAACCGAATCACCTCGGAATCCGACGAAATTCGCACCGTAGCTAAATATCCACGCTACGAACTCAACGACGAAGTCGAAATTAACTTTCGACGAACAGAACTCGAGTTATACCCAAAAAAGCCAACCACACAACATCCCCCGAGAGGCCACCACCGGTCACCAAACGTCTCGGCTTGCTAGGGAGACCTTGCCAATAGGCTACAAAATGGGGGCACTGAGTTCTAAGGAGCTAAACCATACTCCACACATGGCACAAGCCACAGAGAACGCGTCATCGTAACGCCAACGAGAATTAAAATAAATGCAGGAGGAGGAAAATCGGGGGCGTTACAGTCACTCCCCGTAAAAGAAATTTGGTCCCGAAACTTACGCACAACACTCCTACTAAAGAAGGAGAAACAACTAATAGGAGTTACAAGAAGGATAACATACGATTAAATCAACGAAACAGGTGAGGGTAAGCCCTCCTCATAGCCGACTCTAACTCCGAAGTCGCGCTTTCCAAATCCTGATTCTTCCATAGGACCTTAACCATCGGTATGGACTTCTTTCGCAGCACACGCTACTGAGTTTCCCAAAATACGAACCGGCACCTCAACAAAAGAAGAGGTTGGGCTCCAACTGGGGCACAACATCCAAGAGCTACCCACTGCTGTGCACACACTCCGCAATTGGCTAACATGAAAACATTATGCACACCTGGAAGTTTCGATGGTGGTAAATCCAATCTAAATGCTTGACACGCCAACCCGTTCCAAAATCTCAAACGGGCCACACAACCTTGGTCTAACTTCTGATTCTTACCAAATCTCTTAACACCTACCATCGGGGAAACTTTAGGAATACAAGGTCCCCGACGGAAAACTCCAAGCAGATCTACGTCGTTGGCGTTCTTTTCATATCTTTCCTGGGCTATACAAGCTTCTCCCGAATAAGCTTCACAGCGACTTCACTTCCATTTCCTCAAGTGCATCGGACCCAACAAAGGCCTCTCACCAGCCTCAGTCCAAAACAACGGAGTCCTACAAGCGCCTCCCATGCAAGGCTTCGAACGGAGCCACTGCAAACTTTCCTGATAACTGTTGTTGTAGGAAATTCCATGAGTCCGCAATCGCTCATCCCACGCTCCACTGTGGTCTAAAATATATACCGATCATATCCTCAACAATTTGGTTCACCCTCTCCGTCTGCCCATTGGTCTGCGGGTGGTAGGCAGTAGAATATCTCAGATCCGTACCCAAACCCTCCTGCAGACTCTGCCAAAAACGAGACCGGAGTCTCGATCGAAATGATGCTAACCGCACACCGTGAGTCGGATGACTTCATTCATGTATAACTCTGCTATCTTCTTCATCGGGTAATCAATCTTATAAGGTACAAAGTGAGCGCACTTCGTCAATCTATCCACTATAACCCAAACAAAATCAAATCCCCTCGGGATTTCGGTAATCCCGTAAAAATCCATAGATATACTTTCCCACTTCAAGTCGGGATCTCTAGCGAGTCAACTTACCACCAGGCCTTCCATGATCGGCCTTCACACGTTTGCAAGTGTGACAATCAGCAACAAATCGGCTATATCTCCCTTCATGCCATACCACCAGGCAATTTGCCTTAAGTCACGGTACATCTTCGTAGATCCTGGATGGTAGGAAACGCTGGAATCATGAGCCTCACTACAAATCATCCTCCTAATATCCCCAACCGCGGAACGCAAACCTGCCGCGGTACTTCAAAGTACCCACATCATCGATAGCAAAATCAGGCAACTCTCCCTTCTCAGTCCTGTGAAAAGGTGCATAAGATCAGGATCGTCCTTCTGGTGCAGCCTAGTCAAAGAAATCCAGGACGGCTCTGCCACTGACAAACTACTCTGCAAACTATAGCATCCACTGATATATCCATAAGGAGGAACTCCTCCACTAAACGATCGGCGGAGAGGTTAAAGATCTTTCCCGTCTTTCGCTCAGGGCGTCAGCCACCACATTGGCCTTGCCGGATGATACTGGATCTCCACATCATAATCAGCCACGTATTCCAACCATCGCCGCTGATGCAGATTCAATTCCTTCTGCGTGAAAACGTACTTTAGGCTCTTATGGTCAGTGAAGATCTTGCATTGAGCTCCATAAAGTAGGTGCCTCCACAACTTCAAAGCATAAATAACTGCTGCAAACTCGAGGTCATGCGTAGGAAAATTCTTTTCATGAGTCTTCAGTTGCCTTGACCCACAGGCATTACATTTCCATCTTGCATTAATACGCAACCCAAACCTACATGCGAAGCATCCACGTAGACATCATAATCTACTCCCTCAGTAGGCAGGGTCAGAACGGGAGTAGTGCACAATCTCTCCTTTAGCTCAAGAAAAGCTCCTCGCACTTTTCGCTCCAAACAAACGCCACATTCTTCTGAGTCAACTTGGTCAAAGGTACGGCTAGGGAAGAGAAACCCTCCACAAATCTCCTGTAATAACCAGCCAACCCTAAGAAACTCCTGATCTCTTTAGGCGAACTCGGTCTACTCCACCATCACTGCTGCAATCTTTTCTGGATCGACCGAGATCCCCTCCTGGTCACCATGTGTGGCCTAGAAAAGAAACTTGAGGCAACCAAAATTCGCACTTGCTCAACTTGGCGAATAACTTGTGATTCCTCAACTCCGATAGGACCAAACGCAAATGCTGCTCATGCTCCTCAGCACTGCGTGAATAAACTAACACGTCATCAATGAAGACCACAATGAACTTATCGAAAAATCCTTGAACACCCGTTCATCATATCCATGAAGGCTGAAGGTGAATTGGTCAGACCAAACGACATTACCAGAAACTCAAAGTGTCCATGTCTCGACCTAAATGCAGTCCGCGGAATATCCGTCTAACGGATCCTAAGCTGATGATAACTAGAACGAAGATCGATCTTGGAGAACATCGTGCTACCACGCAACTGGTCAAACAAATCATCGATCCTCGGCAGAGGGTACCTGTTCTTGATAGTGACCTTGTTCAACTATCTATAGTCGATGCATAGCCGCATCGACCCATCTTTCTTCTTCACAAACAAAATAGGAGCACCCCAAGGCGACGAACTTTGCCTAATAAACCCCTTAGCTAACAGCTCATCCAACTGAACTCGCAACTCCTCTAACTCACGAGGGCCATCCGTACGGCGCCTTAGCAATAGGACGTGTACCCGGCTCTAAATCGATCACAAACTCAACATCCCGATCAGGAGGAAGACCAGGAAGATCATCAGGAAAACATCGGCGAAACCACGAACAATAGGAATCTCTTCCAAGCGTGGCACGCTAACAGCGGCTCCAACCGCCGAGACTAAACAAACAAACCAATTAGAATGAAACAATCTCTGAGCACATACCGCAGAGATGACAGGAAAATCCTGACACAGAACATCATACACGCTGTCGGGCTGACCGTCGTCCCTGATGAAGTCCAAGCGCTTTCCTTTGCACTGAATGACCGTATCATACCGAGAGAGCCAGTCCATGCACAAAATGACATCGAAGTCCTCCAGATCAATCATTTTCAGGTCCGCCTTCGCAAGAATGTCCCCACAAAACCGGGCAATCCAAAATGCCCAAATCTGACAACACCGATTCACCAGAAGGAAACTTGACACAGAAGGAATCCCGAACACGATCTAGAGTCAATCGATGACGCTCTACAAAGGCTCTAGCCACGAACGAGTGGGTAGCGCCGGAGTCAAACAGAACACGCGCCCAGCAGTTATTCACCTTAAACTTCCCTATAGGAACACACAAACTAAGGAACTACCATAGCAATACCGAAACACTCTAGCAAATAAAACTACCGGGCTAAAAAAACAACAATCAACTAACCTGAAATAACCTGGGTCGAAGTCTGAGCCTCCTCAAAGAAATCACGTTCAGCTTCCCTTTTCCTTGTCCACACGCGGAGGTGGAGGTAAAGCCTGTAACGGAACTGCAGGAAGAACTGACTGAACCTGAGGACACCGCGACTTGATGTGACCCTTCTGCCCACTGAAAGCAGACTCTGTCCTTGGTCCAACACTGGGCCAACATCATGCCCGGATCGCTTGCAAACTGAACAGGAGACATCTCTCCTAAGCACCCTGGATCGCATGAACCTGCTCCTTCTTCTGAGCTGCTGACCTCTTAAAACATTTCTCGACAGGATGGCCTACCCGGCCACAGAAACTGCACACCACTCGCTCCTCTTTCCCGGACAGCATCGGGTACCAGGGCTTCTTCCCTCTCACAGACTTTCTCTTTTCCTTTCTCATCTGCTGGCCTCTGCTCTTTGCCGTTTCAATAGCCTCAACCTTAAGAGCAGCCTCTACGACTCCAGCATAAGTCACTGACCCATAAGCTTGGTCAACTGCTGCACTTCGCTCCTCAAACCACCAAGAAATCTCTTAACTCGATCAGCCTCAACGCTGACCAAGGCAGGGGCAAAACGGCTCAACTTGCTAAATTCTATTTCATACTCACCCACCGTGAGTTGCCTTTGCTTCAGATAGAGAAAGTCATTCATGAGGCGGTCACGCTCGACCGAAGGCAAGAACTTCCTTAACAACATCTCCTTAAACATTTCTCAAGAGCATCCAGCTACTGAGCTCTCCTTTTCTCTCAGCAACCAACTCTTCGCCAAACCTTTGAGATGATAGGTGGCTAACATCACCCTGGTCACCAGCAATCCCTGAATACAAAAACATCTCCTCCATGGAGATCAGCCAATCATCTATAACCATGAAATCTGCCTTCCCGTCATAAGTGGGAGGGCTCAGTCTCTGAAATTGCGAGATGAAGGCCATCTCCACTAGCACCACCACTGGAGGTCTCACGAGTGCAGGCGGAGGAGGAACAGCTAACCCCCCAGTAGGAACTTGCGCACCCTGAGCCTGTCCTGCCACAACTGCCACCAAAGACTGAATCTGGGCTTGCACCTCCTCCAACTGTCTGCCCATAGCTTCGCTACTCTGACGCAGACTCTCGATTACCGCATCACGCTGAGCCCCAGACGACTCACCTTCAGACAGGGGAGTCGATCGAGTCGCAGGTCGCCTAGCCATCCTATAATCATAACCACCCCAAATAAGATCCCCTAACAATAACTAGAACCCAAACACAAGCACAGACCATACATATATAGATATAGACTTAAAGCTGCTAAACTTGCTCTGAGAGTTTATCTTTTTAACAAAAATTTGATGACATGCCCTAACCTAGGATGGTAAACCACCACCTTACTAACTCTCGTGCCTAGATCGGGAATGCATGACTTTATTTTGTTTTGAAAACTTATGTGTGTACATATGTCATCCTAAAAATCTTTAGCTTGGCACGTTGTGCTTATGTAATAATATGCTATGCATGTTTGTGCTAAGCATTCTAAAAAGGCCCTAATGCATGTTATGAGCGGCGTACACATGAAAATGTTATGCATCCCATACTACATAACATTCCCATACAAAGAAAAAGAAACGTGCTTGTCGCAGTCATGTGGTGAGGTTATGCATCCCATACTACATAACCCTTACATATAGCCCCTATAGTGGATCCATATACGAACACATATTATGCATCCCATACTACATAATATGCCTCGTATACTTCATGTTATGCCATGAGTGTAGTGTTCATGCTTTTGCCAAGACGTGCTGATGACATATCAATGTGTGAATGACATGATGCTGAACTACTAAAGCAAACAAAGGAAGGTTGCTCAACTAACTTGTCAAGCAACCTCCCTCTGATACCAACTGTCACAACCCGCATTTTCTCCAATTATAAGAATTATCAGAGTATGAGAAAACACGCGTCATGATGCCACGTCAAGCAGGGGATAACCGCTGACGCTCAGGCAAAACCAACTACAAACTTTATTCAAGAAAATCCTGTGTTTTATGAATAGAAAATCAGTTATATTTTAGAGACCGTATCCCTCGGCTCAGTGGATCACCTAGTCCACAAAAGAAAAACTATATATACGCTGCGGAAAGAAAAATACTTTAATTAGGTTTTACACCCTAAAGAGCGCATAAGGTCCCAAGAGAACCACTCATGCTATGCAAGACACTACATTTAATTTATATAATATATAAGAAAACGGTTTTCATACGTGATTTGGAAAATAGTGATTAAGCTCATAAAACATGCTGATCAGGAGCTTCATTTATAATAATATTTATAGTTTAAAAAAAACTAGCAACCTAGCATAAATTCTTCTCAAAGCAAGTAGACTATCTCTAGAAAATGGTAGCAGCATAAGTAATATATCTAGTACAAGGGTAAGAGAAACTACCAGTGGGCGCCAACAACCATGACACGAACACCACTGGCACATATGTAAGTCTGCAAGAAGGTACAGAAAACTATCTCACTAACAAGGTAAACGGAACTCCAAGTCCGGGAGTCCACCAGCACCACTGCCTCAGGTAGCCACCAGACCGCTACAACTCAGAACCTGAGGCATTCCAAAAAAAAAACAAATACCTCAGCAAGCAACAAGGCAAAACAACTGCATGCAAGAGTCAACCAAAAGGAAGAAGTAATGAAACATGCAGGTAGAAAGAGTCCAACTGTCAAAAACAGGACAACAAGAAAAGCCAACGAGCAAAAGAAAACAGCAAAACCCAACTTAGGAACAACATCCTGCGGGTCTACTAGGCTACCAAGAGCCAAAAGTGCTGCAAGCTACTAAGGAAGGAACTTCTAACACCCTAAACTGTGGAGAGTGGTAGTAGCAAAAACAAACAACGAGGAACCGGATCGAAGTCAAACGCAGTCCCCCCAATCCACCATGTCCAAGTCAACAAGCTCGAGGTCTACACGTGAAAGCACAAGGGACCTTCCACCCACACAGCCCACACATGCCAGCGTACCTGGAGAGCACGAAAAACAAGAGTGGCCTTGCTATGTCACACAACTCCACCCTCCTGAAGAGCTATAAACCACCACTACTAACCAACCAACGATTCGACCTTTAAGAAGGTAAAGAAAACGGCCGACAAGGAAATACCAGAAATATAACAAGAAAACCACTCGGGAACGAAAAACAAGTAAAGGAAGAGTGTTGAAAAGAATCAACACGACAAGGCGCTGAGTGAGACCCACTCAGTGCCTACCTAAACCTTGGCGTTGAGTGAGCTAGCCTCACTTAAAGCCAAAACCAAACTCTAACCACAATTCCACTACGGTAGAACGAGCTCTCGACGATTGTCGACCGAGGTCGACGATAGTCGAACGGCCTAAAGCAGAAACCGAGATCGACGATCTCCATTCAGAGATCGACGATAGTCGAACGATTCAAGACAAAAAGAAGGCAGGGAATTTCCAGTACTCGAGTAGTTACCAACTACTCATGTACCTCATCCCTCCACTCGAGTAGTCGCCTACTACTCGAGTACCTCAACCCTCTACTCGAGTAGTCGCCCACTACTCGAGTATACGAACATAACCAGCACTCGAGTAGTTACCAACTACTCGAGTACCCCAACCCGCTACTCGAGTAGTTGCGTACTACTCGAGTATACTAAAGCCACTACTCGCGTATCTACAAACCTGCACTCGAGTAAATGCCTACTACTCGAGTAAACCAGACCACCTACTCGAGTATCTCGAGTCCACTACTCGAGTAGCTCAAATCCCCTACTCGAGTAGTTGCCTACTACCCGAGTAAGTCAATCCCCTACTCGACTAGTTACCTACTACTCGAGTAAACCAAAACCCCTACTCCAGTAGTTACCTTCTACTCGAGTAAGTCAAAGCACCTACTCGAGTATCTTGAAACCACTACTCGAGTAACTCAGATTCCCTACTCGAGTAGTTACCTACTACTCGAGTAAATCAAGTCTAATACTCGAGTTAACGCCTTTTACTCGAGTATCTCAAAGCAACAACTCGAGTAACTAAAATCACTACTCGAGTATCTAACGACACTACTCGAGTAATACACTTAGCAAATTCGGGAAAAAGAAATCACCCCCTCTCCTAACACTTCCTCTCAGCTACACCCAAACCAGAGCAAAGATCTGAGCAAGGATAAACGGCAACACGCCGGCAAGGTTGGGCTCCAACCGCACAAGTAGGTGGGGTTCAAATAGGAAGAACTAAATCCTATAGTTAGCAAGAAGAAGAGAACAACAAGGCCTCTACCCTAGGGCTAACAGGGATTTCAAATACAACAAGAATAATTCAAAAGAAACTTGGCAAGGGCAAGAATACCACTTGCCTCAACTTTCAGCGAAGCTTGGATGGCTCTCCTCCTCTTCACACGGAACAAACAGCCGCAGCACCTAGAATAAATCTCACGGCCATTAATGGCTGAAAACTCCAAAACCGAAACCCAAATCTTATCAAAACTCCACGAAAATCAAATATCTTACCGTCAAAATGAAGATCTCGGAGAGAGCAAGCCAACGCCGCTTTCGGAATCGAATTTCGTTCACGAACAAGCCCGGAATCGCTGACCGAAGGAGGTACAGGACGGGCGGTTTTCTCCTCTGCTCTTCCGAGAACAAGCCGACGGTTTCTCTCTCAGGAAAAGAAGAAGAAGTGGGCCGTCACTTCTTAAACAGAGCTTTTATACGAAAAGCTAAACACCGATTCAGCAGTAACCGAACCCTAAAACGCCTAATTACTTAATTTCATTAAGTAAATACCAAAATACGCATAAGCCAAAAATATGGCTGCCACCAAGGCAAGGCATTAACTGCCCAATAAAATTCTCCCGCAGAATTTAACAATCAGTCAAAACCGAAAGGCTACAGGACAGCCAAATCAATTTAATTAATTGATCACAAATACTATTAATACACCAAACGACACGAAAATCGAATCACCTCGGAATCCAACGAAATTCGCACCGTAGCTAAATATCCACGCTACGAACTCAACGACGAAGTCGAAATTAACTTTCGACGAACAGAACTCGAGTTATACCCAAACAAAGCCAACCACAACCATCCCCCCGAGAGGCCACACCGGGTCACCCAAAACGACTCGGCTTGCTAGGGAGACCTTGCCAACAGGCTACAAAACTAGGCACTGAGTTCTAAGTAGCTAAACCATTCTCCACACATTACACAAGCCACAGAAATGCGTCATCGTAACGCCAACAAGATTGATGAGTTGTAAATATACCTATATTTTCGTATTTTATTTAAGTCAATTTTGTTTGTTTTTTGTCTTTTTATCTGTTTTATCCAATAAATTGATATTTTTGTAAATATTATTTCTAACTTAGCTTTATTTTTATTGCAGAAAATTTCCAGAAAAATTCCAAAAATAGTCAAAAAGTTGACTGACACGCCCGTGTCACATGACCGACACGCCCGTGTCATGCCCTCGACGATCGCCGACCACAGGTGCCAGCTCGACGATCGGCGATCATCAAACCCAGCTCGACACGCCCTTCGACACACCCGTGTCAAGGTGTGACACAGGCGTGACCTTGCCACCTGGCCCGACATGACGCGCGCGACTTTGCGTCCGGACCGCGCCCAGATCGACCTCCCCGACACGCCCCAGTCACGCCCGTGACTAACACATGTCACGCCCGTGACCTAGGGTGTGACCGCCACGTTTTCAGCCGAAGTCAACTTTCCAGTCAAGTCACCCGATCAGCTCATGAATAGTGTCGACACGCCCCCCTGTCACGCCCTAGTCACAGGTGTGACCAACCCGAAAATTTGTCTATAAATAAGATCTTCCAGGAAGCTTATTTTGTCCACTTTTTGACCACTTTGCTTAGGGGAGGTGCTGCCCATTTGGATTCCATACTTATGTAAGGAGAATTTCTCCCCCCTCTCTCTCTCTTAGTTTGTATTAGGGTTTTTACTTTAATAAAATTTGAATTTTTCTCTCTTAATTAGTATGAAAAATCCATTTGAATGCGCCTACTTAAGCAATATTTCGTTCATCTTTTTGTGTTTCTTTTATGTTTTCATATTTTTAGCTTTCATAACTTAGTTAGATTTAGGATTTATCGGCATTTCTAACCGTTGTGCCGTCCGTTTAGTTTTCATTCTCCGCACTTTTTAGCTTTAGCTTTTTCTTCTTTATCATTTTCATTCATATAGGTTATATAAAAACTCCCCTAAAGGTGTTCGTTTTTATTTTCATTAACTTAGGCTCTTAGGAATGTAAAACTTCTCGTTCATTTTTAGTTTTATTCTCACTTTTTTGGAGGTTTTATAAAAACTTATGAATAAAAATGTAGTCGTTATAATTTTTCGCTCACTTCATTTTAGCTTTTTAATTTCAAAACTTTTAGTCCCTTTAATTTTTATTTCATCTTTTTATGCATTTCTACCGCATTCTAGCGGTAGAAATGCAGTTGTATTAATTTTTCGAGTACTTTCATTTTGCGTTTATTTGCAAAACTTTTCGCTCCGGTTAATTTTTATTTTCACTTTTTATGCATTTCTACCGCATTCTAGCGGTAGAAATGTAGTCGTTTTAATCTTTCAGCAACCTTGTTTTTCTTATTTTTGCAAGTGTGTGTGCGTGTATGAGTTAGATTTTACTGCTTAATTTCAACTCTTGTAGAGTGCGTGTGTGCTTATGCATTTATTTCCG
Organism: Platanthera zijinensis; assembly: GCA_039513925.1. NCBI lineage: Eukaryota > Viridiplantae > Streptophyta > Magnoliopsida > Asparagales > Orchidaceae > Platanthera > Platanthera zijinensis. The sequence continues at coordinate 180,671,543 of CM077078.1, forward strand.
CCTACTCGTTAAGAGTTAAATGGCGATCTGCTTTCATTTCCCGCCCACTCGTTTGAGTGGGGCTTGTCTTTTTACTGCTTTCATTTTATTCCTACTCACTTGAGTAGGAAAACTTTGTGTGAGTGCGTGTGTTTTCATTTCTATAGAGTGCGTGTGTGTGTTTTACTTTCAAGTAGAGTGCGTGCATGTATGAGATAAATTTACCCCCGCCCACTCATTTGAGCCGGGACTTGCAATTTTATCGCTTTCTCAATTATGTAGAGTGCGTGCGTGTAGGAGATAATTTTACCGCTTTATTTATCGTTTTCTTCAATTAAGAAGAGTGTGTGCGTGTGTGCATTTATTTCTGCCTACTCATTTGAGTAGGGCTTGCTTTATTTAATTTTCTTTATGGTTTTGAAGTGTGCGTGAGTGCCTGCATCAATTTGCCTTCAATTTATCTAATTGTCCTATTTTTCGTGTTTTCTCTTATAATTGTTCAGTGCTTAATTTAACACTCACGCTTCACCTAAAAACATAAAGCCGTCCCCATACCGATGTGTGGCTAATCTCTTTTAGCCTTCGACATCGAAGAGCATTGGGACATAAAAAATGATTTGAAATAATTAAAAAAACGTTATTTTTATTTTAATTTAAGGACTTAAGGTTTACCCCGGGTTAACGACGCATAGGACCACATAATCGATGTGTGGGCTCTATTTCCGTTATCCATATGCGACGCCGAGAGGCTGCACGTATGGACAGATCCCCCTTGGGTAAAGAGAACTGCGTACGCCCCCTCGAAAGAGGAGAAACGTAGTTTTGTCGGATTGGGTTCCCCACCCAATAGCGGGGTTCTTAGCGTAATGCGGGCGTTAAGGGGAATCCTTCATCGGACTAACATTCGGTCGAATAGCCTTAGCGCCCAGGTGAGCGATATCCCTAGACCAAGGTGAGCTCATGTTCTTGGAACCTCCACGGCCAAGTGCCTTTTATTAAATTAAAAACAAAGTTCAATAATTGTTAAGAATTATTTTAGTCTTAATCCGATTCGATGCCGAGCGTTAACCCGTCATCGAACTAACTTAGCAAAATTCTGCTTTCTTTCTTTCCGTTTTAATTAAACAAAAAAAATCCCACCTTACTGTTAGTAAGATAATAGTATTCCTGGAAGAGTAGATATAATCAATGCGTCCCCGAGAATAATACGACCTCGGTATTTTCCCGAATACCGAGTACTACTTGCGATAGGTGCACTTGCCTCCTCTCGTTAGAAAACTCGATCTTCTAACCGGCCCGCGGAATCTGACCATTTCGAACTAACCACAGTAGGTCTCTGTTCCGCGGCCATCAGAGATTATAAATAAACGCAAGAAAATCGGGGGCGTTACAGGTATTCTAAAACAAACTTGATGCCCAAGGTGTAATTGTGAGAAATAAGGCTAGACTTGTTGCTCAAGGCTATAGGCAAGAGGAAGGAATTGACTATGATCAAACCTTTTCCCCCTTTGTAAGGCTTGAAGTAATCCACATTTTTCTTGCTTATGCTTCTTTTAAGAAGTTGAAAGTCTACCAAATGGATGTCAAGTGTGCTTTCTTTAATGGAGAACAAAAGGAAGAGGTTTATGTTGAACAACTCCCAAGTTTTATCTCTTCTACTCATCCCTCATATGTTTTCAAATTGCATAAATCTCTCTATGGTATAAAGCAAGCTCCAAGAGCTTGGCATGAAACCTTAGCTAGCTTTCTTTTAGAATATAGGTTCTCTAGAGGCATGGTAGATAGGACTCTTTTTACTAAGATGTATCCTGATAAAATTTTAGTAGTATAAATATATGTAGATGACATCATATTTGGCTCTACTGATCCCAAACTATGCAAGAGTTTCTTTGATATAATGCATTTAAAGTTTGAGATGAGTAGCATGGGAGAGCTATCGTACTTTATTGGTTTACAAGTGAAGGAATCCCCTGATGGCATATTCATATCCCAATCTAAATATGCAAGTGAGCTTATTAAGAAATTTGGGAGTGCTGATGCCTCCTCTATGAAAACACCCATGGCTGCCAATGTTGTGATTGACTCTGATGAACATGGAAAACAAGTTTATCAGACAAAGTATAGGGTTATTGTTGGATCCCTACTCTATCTCACAGCAAGTAGATCGGACATCATGTTTGCTACATATCTTTATGCTAGGTTTCAAGTGAGCCCTAAAGAATCTCATCTTATTTTCATTAAAAGGATTTTAAGAAATATAAAGGGTTGTCCTAATCTAGGACACTGATATCCAACAGAGTCATCATTTGAGCTTACTTGATTTTCTGATGCTGACTTTGCTGGATGTAGAGTTTACATGAAAAGTACATAAGGAACATGTTAGTTCCTTGGTGAAAGGCTTGTGCCCTGGTTTTGTAAGAAGCAAACATCTGTGTCCACATCAACTACTAAGCCTGAATACATGACAGCTGGTAGATGTTGTTCATAGATCTTGTGGATACAAAACCAACTCCTAGATTATGGTTTCAATCTAATAATTCAACCATATTCTGTGAAAGTACCAGTGTAATTTCTATTGCACATAATCCAGTGCATCATAGTAGGACAAAGCATATAGATATAAGACATCATTTCATAAGAGACTGTGTGGACAAACATAAAATTAACCTTGAATTTATCTCCACTGATTTTCAAAGGGCAGATATCTTCACCAAGCCCTTGGATGAATCTAAACATTTGTTCTTTCTGAATCAGTTAGGAATGATAGATGGAAAGGATTAATTTTAAATCTGTCCTTAGTGTAAACGATTTGAAAACATTTCGTCAACCTGAGATCGACAATTTGCAAACTTATCGTTGGGAGTTCGTCGACTGGAGATCGACGAAATCTCTGTGTGAAGTAAGTTTCATCGACCTGAGATCGACGACCCTGTTTCAGGAAATATTTCTGAGGAAGACGAAATATCTCCATATCTTCAGTCTGAGATCGACGAATTTATCTCTTCATGAAATTTTTCGTCGACCTGAGATTGAAGAATTTTTTTTATTTTTCGCAGGATGGAACTTGACGTTTCATATTCTGAAAAACCTTATAACTAGGTTTTCTTCGAGCTCCATCCCGCACTTTTAGTTCCTTTGTACTTGATCTCTCTATTTCTTTATTGTAGGTGATCTTGGTGATTCCAGCAAGCGCTCTCACAGCAATGAAATTTGATATGGGTTTTGACATCGACTTCGAGTCTTTCAAATACTCAGATCATATCTTCCTTGACATTCTGCAACTATTTGAAGATTTACATTTGTAGAATCTAATGACAACCAAGATAAAGATTGCGGCGACCGAGATTAGAGAATGGGTTTACTCATTATCGACTTCAGATGCTGACACTTTGGTAGGAACAATAGTGGGTAATGGCGTCCCTCTCACCCCTAAAAGTCTTTCTGAAATTTTTGGTTTAGTGAATGGGGAAGAGGACTTAGAAATCGATTCTACTAAGTTTTATGAAATTTTGAATCGAATGGGTTATTCTGGTGACAACCCTAACAAATTACTAAAGAAATATCTATCTGCGGATTATAAGTTTCTGGCAGATATTATAGGAAAGGTTCTGTTGGGTAAGCACACCGCCCACGATCACATAACTAGACATCAGTTCCTTGTGATGTGTACAGTGGCAAACAAGAAGGCCGTGATATGGGCCAAAATTCTGTTTGTTTTGATTAAGAAGAAAAACACAAAGAAGAAAGTGTGTTTTGGCCGGATTTTGGGAATTTTTCTTCAAGCCAAGGCTGCTGAATCACTGGTCACCCCGACCATATTCATTAATGCCTTTAAGAGGCTAACCTACACCTTATTTAGCAGGTGGCAGAGGAGCATCCTTAAGCCTTCCAAGGCTTCTTCTTCCAGATCTTCTGAGAGTACAAGGGTTGTTCCAGCCACTTCCCACCCTGCAGAGGATATCTCCATTCCCCCTCCACCTCATCTTGATCAATCAACTTCAACATCTCTCCAGCTTACTTCCACAACTCCAACACATCCACCTACACCACTTGCTTCCCCAATCCATATTTCCTCACCAATTCAATCTCCAGTACATCTATCCCTTTTTTTCATCATTCTCCAGAGCATGTTACTCCTCATCAGTCCCCTCTTCCTTCTAATCTTGCTGAAATTCCTCCTCTTCAAAATTTATCATCCCTACCTTAATTCAATCTTCTTTCATCCCCTAGTCATTCTCCATCCCCTCCGAATGAGTAAATGCTAGATTCTCATCCCTCCTCTTCCACCTTCAATCCATCTGTATCTACTCAGAACCCACCTGAATTCATGAACATTGCTTCACCCTCCATTTCATCCATTCTACAATCCAACACACCTCTCCTCCAACAACTCATAGCAGAGGCAATTTCACCTCTTGCTTCTTCTATCTCATCTCTTACTGCCAAACTATCTGCCTTCCCTGTCCCTCCTTCTTTAGTCAGGGGTCTGGCTCCAGTGCTTACTGAAACTAGGTAGGGGGAGATACTCCATGAATAAGTAGCTCCAGCAGCAGCATCAGTAGAAGAGATAGAGTTTGTTGATTCTGAGATATCTCCAGCAGCAACAGCATTAGTAGCAGATATATAGTTTGTTGATTCTGAGATACTATATGTAGAACTCACAGAATATTTGGACATTGACTCTGAGGCAGCTAATACAGATCATTCTTTGGATATTTATTCTGGAGACTACTTCATTTCTCAAACAGTTGAACTGACCTATATTCTTGTTTTCTTTGATCTCTTGTATAGCAACATTATTTCCTTTGTCTCTCCTTAGATTTGTACAGACATTGTTTTCAATACAACTATAGTTAGCTCAGGAGTCTGACAACTTATTCAGAATAGCTTTTTAACTTCAAGGGCTGAGCCTGTTAAGGTTGTTTAGGATGAGTTCATTGAGCCCAAGGCTTTTTCCCCTCCCACTTTTGTTTTCTCTACCTCTCCATTACCAGATATGGATGAGATTTTTGCTGCAGACTTGGCTCAGGAAGCTGAAATGGTTTCAGATGTAGTAGTTCCTCCTCAAGATGTTCTACCTCCAGTTCCTCCTCAATTAGACAAGTAGATCTCAAAGGAAATGTTGAAAGCAATTGATGCTCTTTATGACAATCCCCATAGTTCCTCTAAAGATGACTCAGACAATGATTCAGATGGTTCTGTTAATTCCAAATATAAGATGAAAGTTATCAAGAAGAGAAAGGCATCTCCAAAGGCTACTCCTAAGCCCAATCCCAACAATGATCAGAATATAACTCCATACCCAGGGATGCCCCATTGGATGTGGCTGTCTAAAAATGATCAGAAAGAAAGGAAGAAGAGGAGAAGGTACAAGTCTCCTCCCAAGCAATTCAGGAAAGACCCTCCCCCTCCTCCTCCTCCCTCCTTAGGTACTTCTAGAAGTCTTACTCAGAGAGCTGCTCAAGTAACAAATACTTATCATAGGCAGTCAAGGAAAGGAAGTCAGTAATCTTCTTCATGCCATCCTCATCCATCTTCATCAAAGAGACTTTCTCCAGATACTATTGATAAATCTCAACAAGACTCAAGTCCAATCAGGCCAAAGTCTCCTCTTATTCTATTCGTTGATCCAGAATAGGAGACCTCTTCAAGAATGGCTAGACTTCAGGAGTTAGTAGGACTCTCTCAAATTAGGAAAGCTAAAGCTGAAGGCAAGGATCCTTCTCAGTTTTTCGCTATGTCTTCTTACAAGAAAGAAGAACTAACAGGGTATACTAAAGCTAACAAGTTCTTTAATGCTGATGAGTATATGAAATTGCATCCAGAGGCTGTAGTACCGAGAGCAACTTCTCAGAATATCATTTGTTCATCTGACATGATCATGTCAAAAAGAGAAGCTGCTAATCCTAACAGAGAATTTTTATTCGAACAGTCTACTAAAAAGTCTGAGAAAGCTATTCCCAAGCAGAAACAATAATTTTAGTTATTGTAATCTTATTGTTTAAACTCTACTTCTATTTATATCATGAAGCATTTGTTGTAAATATCTACTGAATGTATTATTTCTGCCAGATATATGTTTCCTGTTTTATGATTGCTTTTTGTTTGTATTCTTAGTGACTTCACCCAAATAGGGGGAGATTATTGGATCCCTAGCTAGATTTAGGCTAGGTTCACTAATTTAGGCTGAGCATGACCCCCCTTGTATAGCTGGGTCTAGTTCAGTAGTCCTAAAAATTTAGGCTAAGTCCTTTTAGTTCAACCTTCTTGGACTAGCAACCAGAGGACTTCAGAATATTCAGTTTTAGAAGTTTTTCAGAAGATAGTTTGATCAATTCGATGTTCTTCGAACTCAGATCGACGATCATCGATTTCCGATCGACGAACTCAGAGTTAGTTCTCTGAGCTGAGCTCGACGATATTAGATCTCAGGTCGACAATCAGTTTTTCTCCAGAAAGGTTCTCAGCTCGACTATTTTTTGTGTTATCAAGTTCTATGGTCGACGATCTTTTAGTATAGAATAGATTCTTAGGTCGACGTTCTTGGAGCGCAGAATAAGTTACTTATATTCAGCGTGTGCTTCAGAAAGCTCAGGTTAACAAACAGGATTTCTCAGGTAGACGTTCTCTGAGTGCAGGTCGACAAAATCTGTTCTCTGGTCGACGAATTCTGTAAGCTGTCTGTTCTTTGTTCTTTCCTTATTTGTTCCATTTTTATTCCTATTTTAAGTCATAAATTTCCTGAGTAATCAATGCTTATATTCCCTATGAATATAGTCGTTCCTGGCAGCATTGATTATGGTATTCATTAGAGGATTTATTTGACATATTTCTCGGGATAGTTGAGGAAACGAATAATGACAGATTTGCTAGCCGTTTTCCTTCCCAGATTTCCAGCAAGGAATTAATTGCAGTTATTAAAATTTCTAAGGAAGATTGGTCGTCAAGGATAATAGAGAATATACTTTTTCATAAAACAGAGAATAAAGATACAATTCTCACGGAGCAGAAAATTTTAGAGAGATATTCTTACAAAGAGAAAAAACCTCACAGCAGCGCTCAATCCTCATCTCTCACTGTGCTTTCAAGAAGATAGAAGAAGATTAATACAAATAGATCAAGGGTCTTCTTCATCTTCTGTTTTCCAGGAATTTGCTGAGACAATATAGATCCATCTGTCTTATGTTCCTTGATCTATTTTAACAAGATGAAGACCTACACACTCCTGAACAAAGCTTCTCAATTACTGAACAACTCTACATCTCAGGGGGAGCTTTAACAAGATCTGGAATCCACATAAAGTCTTCTCAAAGTTCATTTGAGAAAAGAGAAGACTAACATCACTTTCTTTCCCACCCCACTGTACAGGGTCTTAACACCCTACAAAAGTTAGCCTGGTTCATAATTCACCTTCCAAAAGAATAGAGTTTGGTTTTTCGGCACCTGATCAAAATCTCAAAGGGTTGCAATATCTCACTATAAATAGATATTATGGTGGCAGTTGTAACTCCCTCGGTTTTTCTTAGATTATTTAATCTTTAGTTGGCATTATGTTGATGCGTTTCTAGCTTGTGCCATTATTAGAGCGTGTTCTTAGCTCTTTAGGATTTCTTAGTTGCTTGTTTGTAGCCTATTGGCAAGATTCCCTAGCGAGTCGGAGTTTGTTTTGGTGACTTGGTGGCGCCCCTCCGGGAATGCTTGTGTTTTCTCTTCGGGAGGTGTTAGCCCGAGTTTTGTTCCTCGGATGTTGATTTCGACTTTGTCATTAGATTCGTAGCATGGGTATTTAGCTACAGTGTGAATTTCGTCGGATTCCGAGGTTGTTCGGTTTTCGTCTCGTTTTGGCGTTTTATTTTAATTAACTGATATAATATTATATCATGTTAATTGTTTGTGTTGTATGGCTGATTTTATAATAACAGATATAATATTATATTGACAGATATAATATTATATCATGTTATAATTTAAGTGGCTATTTTTTTATTATTATAATAGTGGTTGTAGTGGTTATTATATTAATATAATATATTATAATAGATATTATATATAGCTTATTTTAGTCATCCCTATTCATCTACCCCAAAACCCGGTGGCTAGATTCTTGCGGAAGAAAGAGGGCGACAGAAAACCTGGAGCTTCCGACCGCCAATTTCTTAAGGTTTAGAACCCGAAATTCTTGTTTGAGTCTAGATTTGGACTGTTCTCGCCTAGACCTACCTCCCTAATGTAAGCTTTTTGAGTTTCTTGGATTTTTTGGAGGTTAGGGTTTGCGGGTTGACCTTCTTTTCTTTCTAAAGCTCCGGATTTTCTTAGGTAGCTGCTCTCCCTGCCAGATCCGAGTGAGGAGGAGTGTAGCTGGCCGATTCCCCTTAGATTGAGGCAAGTGATGCTCTTTCATCCTTTCCAAGACTGACTCTCTATTTTCTTATTAGTTTTATTCCTCTTTTTGCTTGGATTCTAGGTGTACTGTAGGTTTTGGCCATGGTTATATTGCTATTACTGTAGAGAAGCTCAAGCTAGTCCAAGTTTTTTAGAGAGAAAATATCAGATTGGGTGGGTTTTGGTATGGCTCTGGCTGGATAGGTTAAGTCTGTATCAGGATAGTTAGCAATAGCAGGTTTTCATTCCATCTAGTCGATGCAAATAAGAGAAAATATTATGATTTTGGGCTAGTTGTTATGGTCTAGCATGGTCGGTTTGGGTAGAGCAATTTTTCCTGCCGTGTCTCTGCCCCTTGGGGTTTAGTGTGGTGGACACACTCAATGCCTAGATGTTTTGGTATGGATTCTAAGTAAGAAGCGTTGACAACATTGAGTGAGGTGAGCTAAATCAACGTCGCCTGCCTAGTTAGTTTTTTTAAGTCTTTTGGCGTTAAGTGAGTTGAGCTCACTCAATGCATCTAGCCCGTCAGTTCTTTTCTAAGTCTTTTGGTGTTGAGTGAGTTGAGCTCACTAAACGTCGGCTTGCTAGTAAAACTATTCTAAGTCTTTTAGCATTGAGTGAGTTGGGCTATCTCAATGCCATCTTTCTAGTCAGACTTTTCCAAGTCTTTTGGTGTTGAGTGAGTTGAGCTCACTAAACGCCATCAAGCCCGTCAGTTTTTTCCAAGTCTTTTGGTGTTTAGTGAGTTGAGCTCACTCAACGTCGTCTAGGCAGTCTGATTTTTTTCAAAGTATTTTGGCTTTGAGTAAGTTGAGCTCACTCAACGCCGTCTAATCAGGCAGCTTTTTTAAGTCAAAAGCATTGAGTGTGGTGAACTCACTCAACGGCTTTGGCTGTTTGGCATTGATAGTGTTGAGTGTGGTAAACTCACTAGACGCCATCTGCTTAGCTTGGTAGTTTAAGGCAAAAGCATTGAGTGTGGGGAGCTCACTTAATACCTTTGGATGTTTAGCATTTGAAGATTCGAATAAGCATTTTGCGGATAAGTGTTTTGGCGTTGAGTGAGTGGTGCTCACTCAGCGCGGCGTCGAGTGAACTCGACGCTTTTCCTGCTTGGTGTTTTAGCATTGAGTGAGTGCTGCTCACTCAATGCGGCGTCGAGTGTACCCGACGCGACGTCGAATGTACTCGAGGCTTTTCCCTTAGACTTGTAGTTTTCTCCCGAGTCTCTTAGTGTGGGTTTTTATATGGTTTTGGTGATGTTTTCGGCTAGTTTTGAAGGCCGAATCATGAATCATGGCAGGTGGTTACTCTGGTTCTCTTTGTAGGGATGTTTAGTGTTGATCCGTGGCAACCACCATTTTAGCCCCGGCTTGGGCCGGTGTGTTGGAGTCCAAGGCTACACTGGTGGCTCCTGAGTTATTTGGATCTGGTTGTTTGGATGAGGGCTGTTTTTGGTCACCAACCCAGATCCATGGTTTTACCATTGCTAATGATTCACTAGTTAGGACTGTTAGTTCCTTTCTTTCCAAATAATTTGGGCATTTTGTGGCCTTGTTGTTTTGCAAGTTTTAGCGGAGCATGTTGTTATTCTCACACTTGGTGCGCATTGATTAATCATTTTCTTTGAGTAATTTAGTTTTGCTATCAAACTTTTTCCCTTTTGCCGACTTTATCAGCTTTCTTTTGTAGGGTTTGGTAAACCCCTCCATGGTTTTATTTCTTATGATATACTGCTCCTTTACTGCTTGTTTTTTCTCTCTTGCTGAGGTGTTCTTTCTTTGAATGCCTCAGGTTAAGGATTGTAGCCGATTAAGCGGCTAGTTTTCTTTTAGAGCTTGCTAGTGACCAGCTGTTTTGCTGAGGGTTCTTTCCCTCATCTTTGTGAGGTAGTTATTTTCTTATTTCCATCTGTATAGATATGCATACTCACCAGTGGGTTCGTGTCAGGTTGTTGATTCCCACTGGTGGTTTTCTTTGGTGATCCTATGTATGTGACTTAAACTGCTAATTTTGCCTTTGTGAAGGGTTTTTACTTGCTCTTTGGGATTGTTTTATGCTAGGGTGTATGTTAGATATTTTTAACTTATAAAACCCCTACTTATATTAATTCATACATGTCATATTTCTAAAACTAAAGAACTATTTTCTAAACTAATATAAAGACTATATTCATACTATACTAAAATTAGAGTCTTGCATATCATGAGTAGTCCTTCGTGGACACTTACGCTCATGTAGGATGTCAAACTATCTTAACTAAAGTATTTTTCTACAGCGAATAACTATCCTTTACTCGTGGACTAGTTGATACGCAGTGCCGAGGGATACGTCCATCTAATTTGAATGATTTCCTTCATAATAGTTTATGAATTCTGTATAACATGTTTAGGTTTGTGTCTTGCCTTAGCGTTTGCAGTTATCCCCTGCATGACGTGGAATCACGACACGTATTTTCTCTTACTCTGATATAATTTTATTGCTGAGAAAATGTGGGTTGTGATATTTGGTATCAGACGGTGGTTGCTTGATAATTGGTTTGGCAACCTTCCCTTGATAGTGTTACTAGTTTAGTGGCATATCATACACACAACGATGTGTCTTTAGTACGTCTTGGCTGAAGAATGAACATTACACTCATAAGCATGATTTGAAGTCTATGGGGCATATTATGTACTATGGGATGCATAATATGTGTTTGTATATGGATCCACCATAGGTGGCAACATGTGAGGGTTATGTAGTATATGATGCATAACCTCTCAACATGAATGATGCAATGTTATATAGTATGGGATGCATAACATTTCCATGTGTATGCCGCTCATAATGTGCATTAAGGCCTTTTTAGAATGCATAACACAACATGCATAACATAACATAGCATAAGCACAATGTGCCAAGCTAAAGATTTACGTGATGACATATGTACACACATGGTTTTGAGTCAAAAGGAATATAAATTCATGCATTCATGGTCAAAGCACATGAGTTAGTGTGATGATGGTGAATCATCCAAGGTTAAGCATAACATCATTATTGAAAAATCCCAGAGCAAGTTAGCAGTTGAAGCTAATACTTAAGTATGTTTTGTCTGTACTGTGTCATTTGAGTTCTAGCCATTAAGCTAGATTTTGATTAGCAGTTTATTATTTTATTATAATGTCGCTTGAGTGTGATGCAACAAGGTAGACTCCCCAGCTTGAGGGTGAGTCGTCAGATGTGCAGGATGAGGCGATTATTATAGAACTGTGTAAGTGCATGGAGACCCTGTTAAGCCAGATAGTTGTGATGTAAGAGCAATTGCAGGCAATTTTGGTTGCAACCTTAGGACGGCAGCCTAATGAGCAAACCCTACAGTGGTGGAGAATGAGAGTGAGATCAACAAATTGAATAAGATTTCTTCTGGATTGTTAGCTCCTGAAGAGTGCAGAGTCAAGGGTTTGTTTGGTGGCCTCACAAATTACATTCAGCAGTATGCCAATACTTACCAGCTCGAGACGAATGAGTGGATAGTGGAAGTTGCCCTTAAAGTTGATTCTGTGGGATATGCTTAGGATCGTGGCATGATACTAAGGAAGGACAAGAGGAAGTCTGATGAGGGTAAGAACACCCAAATATCCGGTGCTGCTCCAAGGAAGAGGAGTAAGGAAGTGTGTAGTTTTTGTGGCCGACCGGGCCACCTTTTCGAAAGATGTTACCAGATAATTGGAGCTCAGAAGAAGGAGCAAGTTCATGCCATTTAGGGTGCTCCTAAGAGGGACTTGGTGTGTACTTGGTGCAAGAAGAAGGGGCATGATGTTGCCCGTTGCAGGTTAAAGGATAAGGTTTGCTTTCAGTGTGGACAAAAGGGCATGTTAAGATAAAGTGCCTACAGCCCCAGCCCGTTCTTCAGCCAGTCCAACCTCGGGCTTTGTCACCGACGCAGCAATTGGACAAAGGAAAAGGAAAGCTGTATGTATTATCATCAGAAGAAGCTCAGACTTCTACCCTAGTAATATCAGGTTAGGTCCTCATCTAGTCTTATTGTTAGTGGTATTTATAGTTTTAGTTTTCGCTTCCTTGAATGCGTGATCGATTGTTTAGGAAGATTTCCGATACTACCCACTCGTTTGTTGCTAGGACCCTCGTTTGGCCCTCAATCTTATGGCAACGCGCTTCGTGTCGAGTTTCCCTTTGGTGGTTTAGTATTGTGGGGCCAAAGTATTTAAGATTGTGTGAGTGTATATATGACTTCCTAATTTTTGCTGATTCGATAGAGTCAAATTATCTGCGCCAGGTCTCCCCAGATATTTCTGCGGTATGTCCTCGGAAGCTTTTAGATTCCATATGTTTTGCTTATTGGTTTCAGTATTGGAGACCAAGGTTAGTTTTTCACATTTAGAGGAGATCCCTGTGGTGCGCAAGTTTGAAGTTGTCTATCCAACCAATCTTCCTGGTCTTCTGCCTGAGAGAGAGGTGGAGTTCGTCATAGATCTGGATCCGGGTACTCGTCCTATTGTTAAGGACCGTAACGTATGGCCCATGTGAGCTGGATGAGTTGCTGGAGAATGGTTTTATAAGGCTGAGAATCGATGATGTGTTTGATCAAGTAGCGTGGTAGCACTGAGTTGTCCAAGATGGATCTTCGTTTTGGCAACTACCAGCTCAGAATTCGTGAATTAGGTATCCCATGGACTTCTTTCCGTTCCAGGGCTGGACATTTTGAGTTTTTTGAGATATCGTTTGGTTTGACCAACGCACCCTCTGCCTTTATGATTATAATGATCAGAGTATTCAAAGATTTTCTAGACCGACTCGTAATTGTGGTTATAAACGACATTTTGGTATATTCTCACAATGCTGAGGAGCATGACCAGCATTTGTATTTAGCCTTATCGGCTTTGAGGGACCACAAGTTTTTTGCCAAGTTGAGCAAGTACGAGTTTTTGTTGCCTCAGGGTTTGTTTCTGGGTCAAGTGTTTAACAAGAATGGGATTTCAGTCGACCCAGAGACAATTGTTGTTGTTATTGTATGGACTAGGGATTTCAGTCGACGTAGGAGAATGCAACCTTTGTTAGGAGCGAGAAGTGCAAGGAAGCTTTTCAAGAACTAAAGAATAGGTTATGCACTGCTCCAGTTTTTGGAATTTCCTACGGAGGGCAAGGATTATGATATGTTTATGGATGCATCTCATATTGGGATTGGATGCAAGCTGATGCAAGAAAAAAAAGTGATGGTGTGTACGCATGATCTAGAGTTTGCAGTCGTGAATTATGAGCTAAAGTTGTGGAGACACCTGTTGTAAGACGCGGAATGCAAGATTTACACTGATCTTAAGAGTTGAAGTATGTATTCACTCAGAAAGAATTGAATTTTAACCAGCAACAATGGTTAGGGTGTGTTGCTAATTTTGATTTGAGATTTGATACTATCGGGGCAAAGCTAATGTAGTAGACGACGCCAAAAGAAGGAATACATGGAAAGTTTCCAATCTCTCAACTGAGTTTATGATATAAGGAATTCTTTTAATGGACATTTCAGTGAGAAGTAGTGACACGTTAAGCAGTTTGGCTGTGTCCGAGCCTTCATGGATTTCTATTACGGGTCTTCATCAAAAGGACGATCCTGAAGTACTGCACCTTCATAATAGAACTGAGAAGGGGAAGTTGTTGGATTTTTTTTCGATCAATGATGCGGGTACCTTAAAGTACCGCGACAAATTTTAAATCCCCGATGTTGAAAGTCTACGTGTTAAATTGTGCAGTGAGGCGTACGGCTCCAGGGTTGCCTACCACACAGGTTCTACTAAGATGTATCAAGACTCGAAGCAGATTGTCTGGTGGTTTGGGATGAAAGGTGATTGATCCATGTTCGTATCTAATTGCTCTGGTTATAAGCGGGTTAAAGCAAATCATGGAAGGTCTGGAGGCAAGTTAACTCCCTTGGAGATTCCGAATTGGAAGTGGGAGAGCATTTCGATGGATCTCCTTGAGGGCATTATTCAGTCTGGGTTATCGTGGACAGATTGACAATGTGTGTTCACTTCGTACCGTATAAGAATGATTACCCCCTTGAAAAAGATAGCTGAGCTATATCTGAATGAAGTCATACGGTTGCATGGAATCCCAGTCAATTTTATATCAGACCGAGACTCCAGGTCTACATCTCACTTCTGGAAGAGTTTTCAAGAGGGTTTGGGTACTGATTTGAGATATTCAACCGCATATCATCCGCAGACAAGGGATCATACAGAGCTAGTTAACCAGATCGTGGAAGATACAATCAGATGTTGTATTTTAGACCACGGAGGAGCATGGGACGAGTGTTTGTGGTTGATTGGGTTTGCTTATAATAGCAGTTATCAAGAAAGCTTGCAAATGGCTCCTTTTGAAGCTAACAGTTATCAAGAAAGCTTGCAAATTGCTACTTTTGAAGCTCTGTTTGGGAGACACTGCATAACTTCCCTCTTTTGGACTGTGGTTGGCAAGAGATCTTTTTTGGGTCCAGATGCGCTCGAAGGAATGGATGTTTTTGTGAAGCTATTCAAGAGAAGCTTCAGATAGCTTAGGCACATTATGAGAAGAATGCCAACCGACGTAGATCTGAGTTAGAGTTTGCAGTAGAGGACTTGGTATATTCTTATGGTTTCCCCGATGGTTGGAGTAAAGAGGTTTTGTAAGAACCAGAAGTTGGATCCAAGATATGCAGGGTCGTTTATAAATTGTTGTTTGGATTTGTGTGTCAGCTTGCAGGCTGGATTTGCCCGCAATTTTCCCTGCTGTGCACGATGTCTTTCACGTGAGCCAATTGCGGAAGTGTGTACTAAGCGACAGGCAAGTTTTGAATTATGTGCCCCAGTTTGAGCCTAACCTTTCTTATGTTGAGATGCCTGTCCGCATTTTTTTGGATACTCAAGATCGTGTATTGCGGAAGAGGACCATTCCAATGGTTAAAGTTTTGTGGAGAAATCGAGGCGTGGAAAGCGCGACTTAGGAGTTGGAGTCAGCTATGAGGGAGGCTCACCCTCATCTGTTCCCCTGATTTTGCTTGGTGTGTATTCTTCTGTATAACCCTTGGTTATTTATTCATTTCCTTCTATAGTAGAAGTTTTGTGCATAAAGTTTTGGGGCGAAACTTTCTTTTAGGGGGAGTGACTGTAATGCCCCTGTTTTTTCTAAGATTATTAAATATTTATTTTGCGTTACGTTGACGCGTTTCTGGCTTGTGCCGGTGTTACAACGTAGTCTTAGCTCTTTATGTTTTTTTAGTGGCTTTGTTGTAGCCTGTTGGCAAGATTCCCTAGCGAGCCGGAGACTATTTTGGTGACTCGGTGGAGCCCCTCCGGGAATGCTTTTGTTTTGCCTTTGGGAGGTGTTAGGCCGAGTTTTGTTCGTCGGATGTTGATTTCAACTTCGTCATTAGATTCGTAGTATGGGTATTTAGCTACGGTGTGAATTTCGTCGGATTTCGAGGTTGTTCGGTTTTCACATTGTTCTGGCGTTTTATTTTAATTAACTGATATAATATTATATCGTGTTAATTGTTTGTATTATATGGCTGATTTTATATTAACAGATATAATATTATATTGACCGATATAATATTATATCAGTTATAATTTAAGTGGTTGTTTTTTTATTATTATAATAGTGGATGTAGTGGTTATTATATTAATATAATATATAATAATAGATATTATATATTGCTTATTTTAGTCATCCCTATTCATCTTCCCCAAAACCCGGCAGCTAGCTTCTTGCGGAAGAAAGAGGGAGACGGAAAACCCGAAGCTTCCGGCCACCGATTTCTTGAGGTTTAGAACCCAAAATTCTGTTTTGAGTCTAGATTTGGACTGCTCTCGCCTAGATCAACCTCCCTAAGGTAAGCTTTCGAGTTTCTTGGATTTTTTTTGAGGTTAGGGTTTGCAAGTTGACCTTGTTTTCTTTCTAAAGCTCCATATTTTCTTAGGTAGCTGCTCTCCCTGCCAGATCCGAGTGAGGAGTGTAGCTGGTCGATTCCCGAAGATTGAGGCAAGTGATGCTCTTTCTTCCTTGCAAAGACTGACTCTCTGTTTTCTTGTTAGTTTTATTCCACTTTTTGCTTAGATCCTAGGTGTACTGTAGGTTTTGGTCATGGTTATATTGCTGTTAGTGTAGAGAAGATCCAGCTAGTCCAAGTTTTTTAGAGAGAAAATGTCTGATTGTGTGGGTTTTGGTATGGCTCTAGCTGGATAGGTTAAGTCTGTATCAGGATAGTTAATAATAACAGGTTTTTATTCCAGCTAGTCGATGCAAATAAGAGAAAATATAATGATTTTGGGCTAGTTGTTGTGGTCCAGTATGGTCAGTTTGGGTAGAGAAATTTTTCCTGCCAGGTCTCTGCCCCTTGGCGTTGAGTGTACCTTAGTACAGAAGTCCAGTTTTTAGGCTAAGTGTAAAAGTATTGAGTATAGTGGACACACTCAACGCCTATCTGTTTTGGTCTGGAGTCTATGTAAAAAAGCGTTGACAGTGTTGAGTGAGGTGAGCTCACTCTACGCCGTCTGCCTAGTTAGTTTTTTCTAAGTATTTTGGTGTGGAGTGAGTTGAGCTCACTCAACGCCATCTATCCAGTAAGTTCTTTTCTATGTCTTTTGGCATTGAGTGAGTTGAGCTCACTAATTGCCGTCTTGCCAGTCAGACTTTTCTAAGTCTTTTGGCATTGAGTGAGTTGAGCTCACTCAACGCTCTCTTGCCAGTCAAAATTTTCCAAGTCTTTTGGCATTGAGTGAGTTCAGCTGACTCAACGCCATCTAGCCAGTCAGTTTTTTTACAAGTCTTTTGGAGTTGAGTGAGTTGAGCTCACTCAACGTCGTCTAGGCAGTCAGATTTTTTTCTAAGTCTTTTGGCTTTGAGTGAATTGAGCTCACTCTATGCCATCTAGTCAAGATGATTTTCTAAGTCAAAAGAGTTGATTTTGGTGAACTCACTCAACGGCTTTGGCTGTTTGGCTTTGACAGCGTTAAGAGTGGTTAACTCACTCAACGCCGTCTGCTTAGCTTGGTAGTTTAAGGCAAAAGCATCGAGTGTGGGGACCTCACTCAACACCTTTGGCTATTTATCATTGGCAGAGTCGAGTAAGCGTTTTGCGGCTAAGTGTTTTGGCGTTGAGTAAGTGGTGCTCACTCAACGCGACATCATGTGAACTCGACGCTTTTCCCGCTTGGTGTTTTACCATTGAGTGAGTGGTGCTCACTCAACGCGGCGTCGAGTGTACCCAACGCGGCATTGAGTGTACTTGACGCTTTTCCCTTAGACTTGTAGTTTTCTCCCGAGTCTCTTAGTGCGGGTTTTTATAGGGTTTTGGTGATGTTTTCGGCTAGTTTTGAAGGCTGAATCGTGAATCATGGCAGGTGGTTACTCTGGTTCTCTTGGTAGGGATGTTTGGTGTTGAGCCGTGTCCACAACCATTTTAGCCCCAGCTTGGGCCGATGTGTTGGAACCCAAGGCTGCATCGGTGGCTCCTGAGTTATTTGGATCTTTTGTTTGGATGAGGGTTTTTTTTTGGTCACCAACCAAGTTCCATGGTTTTACCACAGCTAATGATTCACAGTTTACGACTGTTAGTTCCTTTCTTTCCATATTATTTGGGCATTTTGTGTCCTTATTATTCTGCAGGTGTTAGCGGAGCATGTTGTTATTCTCGCACTTGGTGCGCTTTGATTACTCTTTTTCTTTGAGTACTTTACTTTTGCTATAAAATTTTCTCCCTTTTACCGACTTTATCAGCATTCTTTTGTATGGTTTGGTAAACCCCTCCTTGGTTTTATTGCTAATGATCTACTTCTCCTTTACTGCTTGTTTTTTCTCTTGCTGAGGTGTTCTTTCTTTGAATGCCTCTGGTTTAGGGTTATAGCTGATTAAGATGCTAGTTTTCTTTTGGAGGTTGCTAGTGACCTACTGTTTATTTGAGGGTTCTTTCCCTCAACTTTGTGAGGAAGTTCTTTTATTATTTCTTTCTGTATAGACATGCATACTCACCAGTTGGTTCGTGTCAGGTTGTTGACGCCCACTGGTGGTTTTCTTTGGTGATGCTAAGTATGTGACTTTAACTGCTACTTTTGCCATTGTGAAGGGTTTTTACTTGCTCTCAGGGATTTTTTTATGCTAGGGTACATGTTGGATATTTTTAACTTATAAAACCCCTACCGATATTACTTCATACATGTCATATTTCTAAAATTAAAGAACTATTTTCTAAACAAACGTAAAGACTATATTCATACTATACTAAACTAGAGTCTTGCATACCATGAGGTTTCCTTCGTGGACGCTTATGCTCATGTAGGATGTCAAACCATCTTAACTAAAGTATTTTTCCACAGCGTATAACTATATTCTACTCATGGACTAGTTGATCCACTATGACGAGGGATACGACTATCTAATTTGAATGTTTTCATTCATAATAACATATGAATTCTGTATAACTTGTTTAGGTTGGTGCCTTACCTGAGCATCTACAGTTATCACCTGCATGGCATGGCATCACGACACGTATTTTTTCTTACTCTGATATGATTTTATTGCTGAGAAAATGTAGGTTGTGATAGAAGTCACCTGATCAAAACCTGTAGTGGATTCCTACCAGGGCGGTAGAAGAGTGGATGTACCCAGTTGGGTAACCACTATAAAATTCTTGTGTTGTCTGTGTGCTTGTTGTTTTCTTTTTGTCGTGTTTTGTGGTAGTTTAGTATAGCTTTTATTTACTCCTGAAATCACCTCTTATCTATTACTATATCACCTATTTTTATGTGAATAAAAATTGTAAAGGAATTTTAATTAACTCTATTCACCCCCCTATAGAGTTAACAAGAGATTATTCTCCCTTTTCTTTCAATATGAGTGGCCGAAATTTCTTCCACATGGCCATTAATGGCCATTAAAGATTAGACCCTTCTTCTCCCACATTTGATTCTTTTAAAAGCTTCCATAGACCCAAGGAATTTTTTTCCACAATTCCCTTGAAGTAGCTAAGCCCTCTGGTAGTGTGGTTTTAGAGAACCTGACATCACTACCACCAGCAAAGTCGACACATCGATCGGCCCAACTCCAGCCACCCTCAGAAGGTCCTATCATCCTCCCCTCTCTTTGTAGATAGATCTCCATCTATTGGCCCCAAGGTTTGGGTTCGATTGGCCCCAGATCAAGGGAGCCAAAACCTTGGTTTTTCAAGCTTTTCTTCAATCCACCATTCACTATTCTGGCCAGCTCCGACCGGTCTACCACCGCGAATCGCCGACCACCACTTCAACGATGTTGGTGGTGGCAGTGGCCGGCTGGGAATGGGCGTGGGTGGCCGGGAAATCACCACCCAAAGTTGCCCAGGACATGTTAATCTGGGCCATTGGCACACTGGGGAAGATGAATGGATTCCGTCCGTTAGCGCGTCAAGATTCGTACTGCCCCATTTTATTAAGGATTATTATTATTTCATTATGTCACAGTTATTATAGGGGATTGAATTAAATATTAAAAATAATTAGAGCCCTCTACTGGGAAACTAACAAGCATATAAGTTGTAGATCTTGAAGTCTAGTTTATTTTAAAATTTGTTTCAACCCATTTGAGTCAGAGATCTGACCACATCTCTCAAAATGGTACAGTCTATACATAAGGTTAGCCATAGACTAAATTGAGTGCCCCCATCAATCCATCCATCCAAATTACTTGAGATTTGTACTAGGGGTTACTTTTACCTATACCTCTGATATATCCAAAAATGGGAATTTTTGGAAAATATTTTTCTATAGATTTTCCAAATATCTTATAATCATATATGAGTTAATTAGAGGGTCTAATGGCCTCACAATCCCCCAAAAGTTTGTTGAATGACCCTTAGGGTCATGATAAGTCACTAGTAAAAATCTCAGCCCATTTGGCTGTTATTTTAGTAGGTATTGGTGTGACCAATGTTTGGTCCCTAAGGGGCAAATTAGGGCAAATGTGTGTTTGATGGGTTGAGTGGCCAATCCTCATTCAAAAGGGATGAAACCTTGGCCACTGACTTAATGTCATATAAAACACCCCCACAAGAGATTTTGGGTGGTTAAGTGTTGGAATGCCCTAGAACCCTAGTGTGAACCCTAGGGTTTAGTTTTGAGCTTGAAGAAGGACATGAGACCATAAGTCCTTAGAATGTATTGAAACATGGTAGTTGAGTTCCTAGGGTGGAAATAAGCCCTAGTAAATCATTTTAGATTATTTAGGAACTTACATTCCCTTGGAAATACTTTAGGACCAATTAGGGTACTTTTACTCATAATTTTATTGCATAATTATATGATCTTGGATTTCCATGAAACTTAAGCAATGATCTTATATAATGGTTAATAATCTCTCGAAAATTTTGTTTGTATTTTGAAATAATATTTATAGTACTGCATTCACAAACCTAGTAATTGCCCTATTAGTAATAAAAATCATTATGAGTTATTTACTCACTTGAAAATTATGAAATATGGTTTGAGGACATCTTAAAGCATCATCATGCTCTGTGAATGTTTATAAAATTTTTGTAAGCCTTTTCATATAGGATTCTTCACAAAGTGCCTTGTGTAGAATATTCTTAAATAATTTATTATATGGCCAAATGTATTTGGAAAATTACTAAATTTGGTCAGTTTTCTTTTCTTCTCACTTTTAAGATCTAGTAATTTTTATTTAATTTTTGGATGACTATTTCAATTACTTGCTGCTTTACCCTATTAATGAGGATATTTAATCAATAATTAGTCTGGAGGTAAAACCTTTTTGAAAAAATAACGAATTTCATTATTTACTGTTATTTGGCTGATATAAACTTGCCATATTTTTGTTGAGGTCATACCATGTCAGAAAAGTATACTAGTTGTTCATATGCTTAGCTGACTTGATTTTGCTGATAATTAAATAAATGCCAAATAAATTAGGAAAGTTATTATATTCTGGATTTATCTTTAAAATATTATGTTAGACCCCCGGTAAAAATATTAGGTTATTTGGATGAATATTTAGAGGGGGTCATCATTCATGCACATCATGTAGCTCTTTAGGTCTGCACATAGTAAGTCTGTAGAAATAAGATAACATGTAAGCCTTGGAATTAGAAGGTGGGATTGATGGTGTACTTGGTCTGAATTGGATAAGAAAGAGGTCATAAGTAGGAGTCAAGTTGTGATTGTCTTGTTGACTAGGATGTAAGGTTGTTCTCGGGGTCGATGATGGATCGTCATTCCCTTGGAGGAAGTCTAAATACACGTAGGTTTAGTTCAAGTGTAGGATCAGGAGAGTTGGTACATGGGTACATACCAACAGTAATAAGTATCTTGCGAATGGGAGCTTTTTTCTTCAGCCTATCGTAGTTCCTTGAGCCCTCGAGAGCCCTTCATAGGGAATGCCCTAGGCAGTCAAAGGTTAACCTTAAACTATAAGACTAAACTGATTAAAGAGCAACTAGTAAATACTAGGGCTTCACTTTCAGTCACCCGGATGACTCGGGAGGTTAGATTAGTTTGGTCACTCGAGCGGTAGGATCAGTGGTTGTGGAAGTGGGCAAGTTAGCCCGGCAAGACGAAGGCTCAGAAGGTAGTTGTAACGGACAGGTTGGTCTGAGGTGTCAATGGCTCGGGAATTTATGGTTGCATATGCATAAGGTGGTGGGTCTTCAGTATTTGACGGTAATTCACACCGACATCGATACGATGACTCGGCGGGTGTGGTTTACACTTACATAAGGAAAATACTGGTGGATTTGCGAGCAGAGTACGCAGAGGCTCCGCAATGTGTTCTTCACATTGAGGCATATGAAGGTCTAGGTTAGGTGGTTTGAATGTCGACCTAGAGGTGGGGTGGCCCATCACACTGCCTCCGTTTTCAACGATGATAGGAACCTGAGAGTTTAGCTAACTCTAAATGGAGGAACTAAAGGTCTGTGCACATGGAGTCGTTTGTTTGTGTTGCACTTGTATGAATCATTACCATCATACTCACATTACATAGCATATCAAATAATCATAACAATTCATCCCTTACCCCTAACGTATAAATTGGTATGAGACTTTTTATACGTTAGGCCTTGCTAAACGATCTCATGCTTTATAAGCTTGTGTGGGCATGCTTATAAGTTATGATTACTTTCTTTGTGGTTAACTATTACATTTCTGTTATGGTGCAGTTTACTTTGTACTCATTACAGCTCTATTACTTTACTATTGCTAGCTTGCAAATGTTATAGCATTGTGAATATTATAATATAACTGCTAGAATAGATCCGCCGCCACCTGCTCTTGTCCACTCTCCACCATTATAGCTTTCCTAACACTCCTCCCGCACAGTGCCTAGGAGCCACTGTGGTAGGGCTAGGGAAAACCAGGCTTAGTCTTTTTTACTAATGGTCGGTGGACTAAACATTTCAGGGGCTCTGAATGGGAGACAGGGAGTAGCAGCAAGAGATGTAGTGCAAGCGGAGTGCGGTGCACATGGAGGTTGTCAGGTCTAGCACATGAGCACCAACTTCAGGATCTGTGAGTGATTAGTATATTTTTCTTCCGCAAGAGTGTTGTAGTGAGAACATGACGTACCAGGCAAGAGCCCGTTTTATCCTTATCGTTTTACTTCTACCATTTTGTTCTATTACTCTATGGACTGTGTTGTGATTCTCTTTCATATATTACATGTTATTTGTGGACTTAGACTTAATTATTCTTATTATATACTTCTACTTCTTTGGTGATCGTTACTGCCGATAGGATCGATGTTTTGTAGTGGCGACCTTCCCGAGTGTTGGTATCACCGCAAAATGGCGATTCTAGGCATAAGACCCCGGTCAACAACAACAAAAATTAGGGTCTTACATTTCTTACATATGCTGCCTTCAAAGGATTCAAGGACTTGAAGTCAACATTCCGCAATGGGAATCTGAAAGAGGAAGTACGAAGTGCAACCCCCAGGTTTTGTTAACTCCAGCTTCCCTGAACATGTTTATTTTTTAAATAAAGCTCTCTACGGCTTAAAGCAAGGTTACCGAGCTTGGTATGAGACGTTGTTTAGCTTTATTCTTGAGAACTAGTTCACAAGAGGAAAGATAGACAAGACATTATTTCTTAGGGAAGTAAAAGGCAAGATTCTGCTAGTGCAAATCAATGTCGATGACATTATATTTGGATCTACGGAAGACAACCATTGCAAGAAGTTTTCCAAACTTATGCAAGGGAAGTTTGAAATGAGAAGTATGGGAGAGCTGAAGTATGTCATAGGACTTCAGGTGAAGCAATCTAAAGATGAAATTTTCATCTCTCAGACGAAGTTCACCAATGATCTGCTTTAGAAATTCGGAATGGAGAACGCAACCTCGATAAGGACTCCAATGGGTTCAACTATGTCTCTGGACAAGGATGAGAAAGGGAATCCTTTTGATGAAACAAAGTACGGAAGCATAATTGGATCCTTTCTCTACCTCACTGCTAGTAGACCTGACATATTATTTTCAACATGCGTTTGCGCTAGATTTCAAGTGAATTCAAAGGAATCTCATTACGTTGTTGCAAAGCCAATATTAAGATACCTTAAGGGTACACACAATCTTAGCTTATGGTACCTGAGAAGTAATAATGTCGAACTAATTTGGTTTTCAGATTTAGATTGTGCAAGAAGCAGGGATGATAGGAAAAGCACTTCCGGGATATGCCAATTCCTCAGAAGATGGCTTATTTCATGGAGCATTAAGAAGCAGAATTGTATGGCAACCTCAACTGCAGAGTTAGAGTATATCTCTACCAGTAGTTCTTGTGCAAAGTGAAATTCCAATGTATTACGACACATCTAGCGCAATAGCGATCGCACATAATCCAGTCTCTCACAGCCGCACAAAGCACATTGAAGTGCGATATCACTTCATCCGGGAGCATATAGAGTACAATGATATAGCCCTCAGCTATGTACCGACAGATAAGTAGGTCGCAAATATTTTCACGAAGCCGTTGGACGAGGCCAAGTTCTCGTTTTTTAAAATGGAACTAGGCATGCTAAACAAAGACTCATGAAGAAGGCCAAGAAGCGAGGAACTCTCTCTCGGGAAATGCTACAAAAAGGAAGAAATTTGTCTGAGTCAAATTTGTCGAGTATCAGTCGGCAAAAATTGATGATTTGTCATCTATTCACGGATACACACGCCGAAACTCACTGAATCTAACTTTGCATTCTGTTAAACTCACCGATTTTCACATATGTCAAACTTTCTTTCTATATTGGATTTGAAGAGCCGCCGAATAACAGGTACGCGCCTTCCTAGGTCAAATTTAAAATTATCTATATATATATATATATATATATATATATATATATATATATATATATATAATCGAGAGTTAGGGGCAACTGCACGAAACTTCGCCGAAACCAGACCGCCATTTCTGTCGAACTGTTTCTCCCAACCTTTCCTCTCAAGCAAACTAATCATCCCGCCAAACTATTCATCATCTCTTTCGTGGCCTAGTTCTCGTCCTTCACTGCTTAGGTTAGTGACAACCGACCCCATTCTAAGTTTCCAGCAAAGGTTGAGTTCCATTAGCAATTTCCAACAACTGTTTCTCCCGAACCATCGTGTATTCTAGCCGGCCGTTAGTGACAGCAAACCGTTTCAATCATCAGCTTAGTGTAGACATTTTTATTGTTCCATTATCTGATTCTCTGTCTGCTCGAACCACCATTGGGTGGCTAGGGGGTGGAGAGTTGGTTTGGACATGGACATTCTTGAGTTCTTCGAGAATGCCAAGATTCGGCATAAAGATACCATCATCAAAAGCAAGGTTTATAAGATTTCAATTAAATTGAAGGCCTCTAATCTCACCCAGCCCTTGAGGATTCCAGCCTGTGAAGAAGCAGATCACCTCGAAGATGAAGACTTCTCAAGGGTATTGATGTTATGTAGATTGCCATGGGGCACCAAGGCTATTAAAAGGAAAGGATGAATGATGAAGGAAAGCTACTATCAGATATTATTGGAAAAGTACAGTTATGCAAGACTAGTTCACACGACTACCTATCATCTGAGAAGTTCAAGATTCTAGTGAAAATCATTTGCAGAAAAAAAATGGATTGGGGTGCAATGTTGTTTAAAAAAATCAAGGGCAGTCTCCACACACCCAACTTTTGAAGGATTATCAGCTTTTACTTGAACCAACTAGATATCAACAAGTTTTATTTGACCAAAGGTGTGTGAAAGTCTTGTTTTTAAGGCTAGCAAAACTCCTAGATGGGTGTGAATAGGTTTTTTTCTCTATTTAAATCTTCTTAATTGTTAGCTGATTTTTGTGCTAAGTGATTAGGTAAGTTTTAGCTTTCAAGAACAAACACAGAAAACACAATAATTTTTAGTGGTTCCCCAATCTTGGGTATATCCACTGTACCTCTATGCCTTTCTAACTGTGTGTTAGACTAGGCTCTTCCCCAGAAACTCGGCTCTTTAAGAGCTTATAACATAGATCCCACAGGACCTAACAGGTCACATAGATCTACAACTTAGGCACTAAGACAAACCACAGGTCACAAATACCTTTCACTCGGCACTAAGCCAAACCACAGGTTACAAAGACTTTGTCCTTTATAACACAGACTTACAACTTTAGACTCACAAAGAATCTATGTAGAAGAAATAAAAAGTGATTTGATTAGACACCAGAGCAAGAACTCTGTGTCTACTTATTCCCGAACTGAGGAGATATCAGCCCAAGCTTTTGTTGTTAAAGACAATGAAGTCAGCAGTTGAATCTTTCTTCAAACAGCTATCGTTTCTTTGTAGACCTTGTAGATCTGCTTCATCAGATTTGATTCTGAACCTGCTGTTGTAGATGGGGATTGCTTCAGCTATCTCTTTCCTCTGCTAAGTTTTCTATACAGAAAAGCTTCTTCAGGATCGACAATAAAGGCGAGGAAGAAGATGAAGTTCGGCCGCACTTTCGTTTTTAGAAAACCTAGATAAGGATTTGATTGTTTGCTCTGGCTGATTTACCTCTTTGTATTCTTTGACGGCCAATCGAGCAGTGGGCCCACCACCAGTATTGATGGCTGAGATTCAGCCATACATCACATTCTTTCCATTTACTCTTGATTCAATGACTCTTTGCTTTGTGTGGGCCCCAGCACTTATAGATGAAAATATTTCTTTCCAAGTGTAGAGGATGATGACAGCTCGTCTCCAGTGCCTCTGGCAGAAATCACGCAACATTTGAGTTTTGTTGACTTTCTGACTTTGCTGACGTCAGCATCTGTTGACTTAGAAAAAATTCAAGCATTAGAAGCAAAGGCGTTGAGTGAGTAAGCATCACTCAATGCCACAACACTTAGACAAAATTCTATCTGTCTAGGCGTTGAGAGCGTTAAGTGAGCACGCCTCACTCATCGTTAATTACTTTAGAACGTTTCTCAGCAACTTAGTCAAATTAGGCGTTGAGAGTGTTGTGTGAGCACGCCTCTCTCAACGCTTTCGCCTAAGAAAATATTTCTGCATCAAAGCGTTGAGAGCGTTGAGCGAGCTCGCCTCACTCAATGATATTTGGCTTAGCCAGATTTTCTGAGCTTTGGCGTTGAGAGAGTAAGCTCCACTCAATGCCAAACTATTTAACAAAATTTCTCTGTTATCTGGCATTGAGTGAGTAAGCTACACTCAATGCTTTTGTACTTAGCCAAATATCTGTGTCTAAAAAAACATAAGCAAGGATACAGTCAACACTATTGCTCAATGTCGTTGAGTGAGTAAGATACAATCAACGCCTTGCTATTTATACATATTTTTTGTCATGACGTTGAGTGAGTAAGCAATAATCAATGCATGTGGACTTAGTTAAAATTTTGCCAAACTTTTCTGTCGCGTTGACAGACACATCAACACTCAATGCTAAAATTTGAATGGCTTTGAGTGAGTTGACCACACTCAATGCCTGTGGACTTAGCCACATTTTCAGCTAATTTCTCTAGGCTTTGACTGACTCAGCCAGACTCATAGCTTTTACTGTATGGCATTGAGTGAGTAAACTATACTCAAAGCCTGTATACTTAGCAATATTTTTGGCTATCTTCCATTTAGGCTAAGATAGACACAATGCCATTTGTTATATGGAATTGAGTGAGCTCTATTCACTCAACGCCTTTGGACTTAGGCAAATTTTTAACTAAATAATATTGATTCCTTACCTCTGACATTGAGTGAGCTTGCTCCACTTAATGCATGTGGACTTAGTGGATTTTTGCTATGTCCAGCAGCCAATTGTTGTGTCCACTTGTCCAGTCAATGTTATATGGACTAACATGCACTCATGACCTCAAATATACATCAAATATAGTTAATGTGTGTGACATTGACCTGTTTGACTTCTCACAAATAAGGGACAATGGGAACAAGGGATCCAACGACCTCCCCCTATTAGAAGAAGTTAAAACCCTTATCCAAATTGTTTTCTTTCCTTGTTCAATGACATACACAACTTATACAGCAAAATAAATCATTAATTCTGACATAGCAGCATAAGGAAGTGTACCTCATTTCTTGCCTATATGGTGAGCATCAGCTACGCCCCTTGTTTTGCTGCATGGTGTTTGTCCTTACTTGAGTGCCTTGATCACTTTCTCCCCTGTATGGGAATTACTCTTTCTCGCCTTAGGTTTGCTGCAAGATAGTGATCATCTCCTTGTCCCTTAGTTACCACATGTCTTTCTCTGGATGACTGGATATGTCCTTCTCTGGATGATTGGATATGTCCTTCTCTCCCCCTTGCCATCTCTCCCCCTTGTTATGACCTTCTCTCCCACTTTTTTACTTCTATAGAATAGGCAGATATGGGCTGGCCCTTCCAGAGTAACTTACGCACCCTCAGTAGAAGCATCAGTTAACTGATATCACAAGGGACTCTTTATCTCCTACAAGAGGAACCAAAAAAATACAAATGGGAGTACATAAAGCTAGGCCAAGTTCAACATACCAAACTCAAATTTGAAGGTGTTGAACTTTTCTTCATCTAATGACTTAGTGAAGATATCAGCCACTTGCTTGTCTGTGGGGAAAAACTCAAGACTGATGTCTTCCTTTTCCACATGTGCCCTAAAAAAATGATATCTAATTTCTATGTACTTAGTATTGCTATATGAGATAGGATTCCTAGCAATAGAAATAACACTTGTAGAATCACAGTATATAGGAGTTCTTCTTATCTAAAGGTTGTAATCTTGGAGCTGATGTTGGATCCACATCAGCTAAGAACAGGAGCTACCTACTGATTTGTACTCTGACTCAGCACTGGATATAGCCACACTAGTTTGCTTCTTGCTGCTCCAAGATACTAGTCTTCTTCCTAAGAACTGACAGGTTCCAGTAGTGCTTTTCCTGTCAACTTTACAGCCTACAAAATCTTCAATTGAAAATCCTGTTAGATAAAAATCCCTATTTCTAGGGAACCATAGGACAAGATCTGGTGTGCCCTTAAGATACCTCAAGATTATCTTTGTAGTAGAGTAATGAGATTCTTTAAGGCAGGCCTGATACTTAGCACAGACACATATAGCATACATAATGTCAGGCCGAGTAGAAGTCAGGTATAGATGGGAGCCAAATATCCCTCTATACAAAGACTCATCAACAGGTTTCCCTGCCTCATCTTTGCCTATATGCATATTTGACCCCATGGGAGTTCTCATGGTTGAGGCATTCTCTATACCATATTTTTTCATTAGCTCCCTGGTGAACATGGACTGGGATATGGACAAGCTATCATCTGTTTGTCTTACTTAGAGTCCTAAGAAGAACTTGAGCTCACCCATATAGCTCATTCCAAACTTCTCTTACATAAGTTTAGCAAACTTCCTGCAAAGGTTGTCATCAGTAGATCCAAAGATAATGTAATCGACATATATCTGGACAAGGATAAGCTTGCCCTTTGATTCCCTTAGGAATAGTGTCTTTTCTATCTTCCCCCTTGAGAATTTGTTCTCAATGAGGAAGCTGGACAAGGTTTCATACTAATCCCTAGGGGCTTTCTTTAGCCTATATAGAGCTTTCCTTAGCTTATAAAGAAACTTTGGAGAGTTAGGATCTACAAAACCTGGTGGATGATCCATATATTCTACCTCTTTTAAGTCCCCATTCAGGAATGCTGTCTTGACATCCATCTGGTAGACTCTGAATCCCTGATAGGCAGCAAATGCAAGGAATATCCTTATTACTTCAAATCTGGCTACTAGGGCAAATATCTGGTTAAAGTCTATGTCTTTTTATTGTCTGTATCCTTTAGCCGCCAGTCTAGCCTTATTCTTGACAATAATGTCATCTTGATCCAACTTATTTATGTAGATCAACTTGGTCCCTATGACATTTTTTCCTTGTGGTCTGGGAACCAACTTCAAGAACTTACATATCTTAAATTTCTCTAGTTCTTCTTACATTGCTCCAATTCAAAACTTGTCTTTGATTGCTTCTTCAAACTTCTTAGGTTGTTCTTGAGATAGAAAGCTTGAGTAGAGAGCTGTATTCATGCTCCTTCTTCTGGTCTAGAATCCATGATTTGCATTACCAATGATTTGGTGTGTTGGATAGTCCCATAAATGCCTGGTAGTTGGAGGCAA
Source organism: Platanthera zijinensis (assembly GCA_039513925.1). Classification (NCBI taxonomy): domain Eukaryota; kingdom Viridiplantae; phylum Streptophyta; class Magnoliopsida; order Asparagales; family Orchidaceae; genus Platanthera; species Platanthera zijinensis. The sequence goes on from CM077078.1 coordinate 180,701,519, forward strand.
TCTAACTATAGCTTGTTGATCTTTAGGTTTTTTCAGCTATTTGGTCTTCAATTTCTTCAGGTATGTCTTGACCTTCTCTTGGAATGGATAGTCCATCATCATTATCTTGGACTGTGGGGGTAGCTTCCTTGATGGTCAGCTTTTCCATCATCTGATTTGTACCCGCAATACTATAAGAGGAGGAGCTAGGCAGCTCATTGTTGACTATGTTGGATTCATCAAAAACAATATGCATTAACTCTTCTATAACTTGGCTAGTTAAATTATAGATTCCATATGCCTTACTATGAGTGTTGTACCCAATAAAGATCCCTTCATGGTACTTGACAGCAAACTTAGTTAAATGGACTTTTCCATTATTGAGCACATAGTACTTGCAACCAAAGATCTTGAAATAGCTCAGGTTTGGTTTTCTGCCCTTCAAAATCTCATATGGAGTCTTCTTGTGGATCTTGGTGATAGAAGGCCTATTAAGGACATAGCATGCAGTGTTAACTGCCTCAGCCCAGAAGTATTCTGGGATAGATGAGTCACTTAACAAGGTTCTACCAGCCTCTATGAGAATCCTATTTTTCCTCTCAGTAATTCTTGATGAATCCTTTGCTCTTCCTTGAACCTTGTCATGCACTCAAACTAAAACTCAGTCCCATGGTCACTTCTGATTTTGACCAAAGTGTTGTTGAATTCATTCTGAATTTTCATGAGAAATGTCTTGAAGACATCAGGGGTTTCAGATTTCTTCCTTAGAAAGAATACCCAGGCAAATCTGGAAAAGTAATCAATAACCACAAAGATGTAGACTTTCCTACCTTGACTTTGAATTGGCATATAACCAAACAGTTTTAAGTGAATAAGGTATAAGCACCTCACTGAGTCTTTGGTGCCAATGCTCTTGAAGGAGGTCTTAGTCCATTTGCCCTTTTGGCATGCAGAGCAGATACCCACCTTTGTGCATATAGACTTAGGGCCATTCCTAACAAGCTCATTGCTGAATAGCTTGCCTATGGTCCTATAATTCAGATGGGCTAGCCTCTTGTGCCGCTGGATACAGGAAGAGGCTTTCTCATCTACAACTAGACATACAAGTGAGTCTTTTCTTATGCATAGGAAATCTAAACAGTAAATATTTCCACTAATAGTGCCTGTTAAGATGACCTCTTGGACACTTAACCTCCTAATTTGGCACTCATCCTTGTGGAATATTATGTCATAGCCAAGATCACAGAGTTGGCTGATGCTTATCAAGTTGTATGGCAATCCTTCCATATAGGATACTCTAGTGATAGTGACAATGCCATCAGAGATCTTATCATAACCTCTAGTCACCCCTTTTTCTTACCCACCAAAGATAACCTTTGGTACATTCCTAACTGGAGAATAATCCTTCAGCATGCTCCTTGTTCCAATGATATGCCTGGAATATCCACTATCCAAGTACCATATAGGGGTATGGGCACTTGGACTAACCTACAAGTCACAAATCAGTTAACCTTAGGACCCATATTTTTATTGGGTCCTAGGTGCAAATTAGACGGAAAATGACTATGCTTACCTGCAACTTTTTTGACAGGCAAGCTAACAATGGCTCTCTATACACTATGATTGTGCCAGCTATCAACAGTAAAGTGGCCTACCTTGCTACATCACCAACACTCATGGATGTTGTACCTTCTTTTCAGAGCAGGTCTAGTAGCTCTGTTAACAGATGATCTTGATCTAGTAGGAGATGCAGCAATCATGTTCTTTAGTTTTTCAGCCCCAGTTTGACAAGTGGTGGGTCTTGTAATAGAAGTGCTTGGGATATCTTAAGCCCTTCTAACAGCTGCTTTCTTTTCATAAAGCATACTCTTGATGGCCTCAGAGATGCCTAGCTCTAGTCTACTAATAGCCTTGCCCTTTGTCTTAAAGTGGGCTGGAAGATCTGGAGAACAGCCAGCAGCTTTAACCTTTACTCAAGGGGCTAGTGCACCAAACACAAATGGTCCATGATGGGCCATTTGTATTTCCTCATAGGCTGCCTTAAAGGCACTTGCACCCTTGTTGTATCTACCACTGTAGTATAGAACATCTTTTTAACACTAGAGGGTCTAGCATTCTTCCAGTGACCATAAATACACTCGTGGTCATGCCTGTTAGAATTTTGTTGCACTTTGTTGTACTTAACAAGAGGCTTAGAGGCTAGTGGCAGCACTTGAGCTTTGCCCTTTCCCTTCAGATTGGCATCCCCTGTCCTTCCCTTGAAACCCAACCCTTTCTTTCCCTTTTGAGAGGAGAAGGTGTCTATCAAGGACAACACTGTGCTAGGCTTGAAGTAGCTAGCCACTAGTTCCCTCTATTTTTGGATCTTTCCTTCAAGATTCATGATATGGTTATTCTTGAAGGTTATACTACTCATCTGAATGATTTTTATATTCTTAAGTTTTCTGACTTCTTGGATCTTTAGATCCAACAGTTTTGCTGATTCTGAAACAACAAGTTGAAGAGAAGTAATTTCCTGAGTCTGTTGTTTGGCCAGGAGCTTGCTTTTCTTTAGAGCCTGCAGGAGTGCACCATAGTTATCAATCAATTGATTGATGTCTCCTTCAGATTCTGAGCCATCATCATCATTTGATGCAGAGGCATAAGAATCTGGAATTGATTCACAATCTGATCTAGAAGAGATAGTAACAGAGATTACCTTGCTTGGACCAGGCTGATCTTGGCTGAGTTCTTCATCAGACCTAGCCATCAGCCCAAGATTGTTGCTGTCTTCTTCATAATCCATCTCTGAATCACCATCAAACTGTGATAGAGGGGCCCTGACTTCAACCCTAGCACCAGGAATAACCTTCTCAGCTTCTTCTTCTATAGCAGCTAACCTTTTAATACAGTCTGCTTATATAACTCCATCTTTAGTAGAGTACAGCCCTATGTAGGTTTCTTCTTAATCTCCTAACTCTGATGAGGCGGTGTCAATCCAGCTTTTTTGCTTCTTAGCAATGAGGGATTTCTCCTTCTTTCCTTTTTGTTGGTGGTCCTTTTTCTCACCATGTTCCCTTCTTTTGACTAGGCAGACAGCTATTACTTGCCTAGGCTTTCTGTAATGATAAAAAGTTAGGTTAGATGAAACCTGTTTTCTAGTTTTGGAACCATACCTGTCCTCCTTAGAGGATTTCCTCCTATCCTTGTAGTAGTCATCCATGGGATGAGAGGAGGAGGAAGGCCAGCCTCTCCAGTGCTTCTTCTTCATGAACTTCTAGAATTTCTTGGAGAAGGCAGCATAATCTTCATCAGACCATTGATAGTCTGATGTGCTCTTCTTTGATCTTCCAAAATCAGATTCAGCATCTCTCCTTGGTGGAGAGGAATACTTTCATCTGCTTTTGTTTGAGACATCAGCTTTGAATGCTATAGCCTTGTATCTTGCCTTAGACTTGCAGTGGTTCTCCTCTTCTTTCCTGATAGCCAACTGCTTCACATATGACAGCAGCTTCCCTAAAAGGGTGTGAGGAGCAGTGTCACCCAGTTTTGTCACTTCTCTTATGGCATAGATCATTGTGTCCCAATCACTAGTTAGAAATCTAAGGAACTTGTCATTCAGTTCATAGTGACTAAATATCTTTCCATAAGTCTTTAATTCATTCACAATCCTAAAGAACTTTACATAACTGGTGGTTATGTTGTCCCCCTTGGATTGCCGGAAAGCCTCATACTCTTGGTTGAGCATGGACTTCCTATCATCTCAAACTTCATCTGTCCCCTCCATGTAGATCACTAGTGTGTCCCATATTTCCTTTTATGTTGTGCAATGAATCAGGTTTTGAAGTGTAGAGTAATCAACAACACTCATAATTACACTCTTTATTATCTTGTCTACTGAGGCCAGGACAAGCTCATCCTTAGTCATCTCATCATATGTCTTGTGTGTCTGGACCTTTGCATCTAGTACTGAGACCTTCATTTGGATGAATGGTCCCTCTTTGACTGTAGTATACATCCTAGGGTCAGCAGCTTCAATGAACTACCTCACCCAAGCTTTCCAGATGCCGAAGCCTTCCTTCCTAAAGAGCGGAAGCCTCACAGCACTCAGCTCCATATTTGATGCAGGCCCACATGTTGACACTGTGAAATCTATGGACTAAGCGCGATTGTCTCTCTACGATCGAATTTCACACTCTCACAAATTTCACGCAATGCACATGCCAAGCAATAATATTAATTAAATGCTACCGTATGGGTTGCAAAAATGATAAGGATCGAATAAAAGTCTATAGACCGATATTCTTTTTGGCTAAAAGGACCCACCCGGTCCGATCGAGTGAAGGTTGTACCAAAAGAGATCTACCAAAAATTATGATTTCGGAAACGGTAGATCTCTCCCAACAAAAAGTAAACGATGTTTGCCAATCATCTCGAAAAATAAAGCAATCAAGATAGACAAAAAATCAATCGAAGAAAACCACGATTATTTTAAAGTTATCAAGATTCAACGCTAAAGTTTACCACCACAAGAAAATCTAGGAAAAGAAAACACACGAAGGTAGGAGTTTTCGTTACCCAATCAGAATGGATGATTTTGATTTCACTTACTTCGATCGCTCTTCAATGGCTCCGCTGGAGTTACGCCGGATGGAGAGGAAAACTCGTCTGCCTTCATTGTGTCACGCTTTGGTTTAAGATCCACCCAAAAATATTTGAGGACTGGTTTGTGTTTTGAAAGGAGTAGGGTGGTCGGGTATGGTGTTTAGGAGGGGGGTCGTGTTTGGACTATTTGTGGCCGAGAGTCGTATTTTGGGGAGAGAGAAAAGGGTGGCGGTTTTGAGGTGGTGGTCGGTTTTGAGAGAGAGAGGGTTGCAGTGGTGGAGAAGAGAAAACCCTTAGGATGGGAACGATAGAGGAGGAGGGTCAGTGGCGGTTTTTTTTGGAGAGGGAAAGAGAGGGGGCGACGGTTTGAGAGAGGTGGTGGAGGAAAAACCGAGAGGGAGGGATGAGAGAAAAAAGGTGGCGGTTTGGGTGGTTGGCTGATTAACTTTGGAGAGAGGAGGAGGGGTGATGGTCGGCGGCTTGGGGAGGAGGAAGAGGCTAGGCTAGGGTCGAAACTTGAAAGATGAGGAGGAGGGAATTCTCAAAAGCGAGATTAGGGTTTCAATTCTTTTTCATTCAACTTAAAATGAAAATAACACATCATAGCCTTATATAGGCTTACATCCAAGTGTTTGGCTACATGTCCAAATATAAAAAAGATAACACACACCATAATTTTAAACATTACATGAAATAGAAAAGCTCAGAAAATGCTCAGAAAATGCTCAGAAAAATAGCAAAATAAATTAAACCAAATATTATTAAGTCGTCTTGTGCTGAGGGCAGAGATTGTAGTGTCGCTCCACAAGATCACCAGGGTGCCGCAAGTCTTTGACTAGAGACGGAGAAAGATCTTCCATAAGCATGTCGTCGTCTTCTTCATTATATTTGGGTTGCATGTAGCCAAACACTTGGATGTAAGCCTATATAAGGATATGATGTGTTTATTTTCATTTTAAGTTGAATGAAAAAGAATTGAAACCCTAACCTCCCTCTGATACCAAATTGATGCAGGCCCACACGTTGACACCGTGAAATCTACGGACTAAGCACGATTATCTCTCTACGATCGAATTTCACACTCTTACAAATTTCATGCAGTGCACATGCCAAGCAATAATATCAATTAAATGATAACGTACGTGTAGCCAAATCGATTAGGATCGAATTAAAGGCTATAGTCCAATATTCTTTCCGGCTAAAAGGACACACCCGGTCCGATCGGGCGAAGGTTTTACCAAAAGAGATCTACCAAAAATTATGATTTCGGAAACGGTAGATCTCTCCCAAAAAAAGTAAACGAGGTTCGCTAATCCTCTCGAAAAATAAAGCAATCAAGATAGACACAAAATCGATCGAAGAAAACCACGATTATTTTAAAGCTATCAAGATTCAACGCAAAAGTTTACCACCACAAGAAAATCTAGGAAAAGAAAACACATGAAGGTAGGACTTTTCATTACCCAATCAGAATGGATGATTCCGATTTCACTAACTTCGATCGCTCTTCAACGGCTCTGCTGGATGGAGAGGAAAACTCGTCCGCCTTTGTCGCATCACATTTTGGACGAATATCCACCCAAAAATATTTGAGGGCTGGTTGATGTTTTGCAAGGAGGAGGGTGGTCGGGTATGGTGCTTGGGAGGGGGGTCGGGTTTGGACTATTAGTGTCTAAGAGTTGTATTTTGGGGAGAGAGAAAAGGGTGGTGGTTTTGAGGTGGTAATGGTTTTTGAGAGAGAGAGGGATGGAGTGGTGGAGAAGAGAAAACCATGAGGATGGGAGGGATAGAGGAGGAGGTTCGGCGGTGGTTTTTTTTAGAGAGAATGAGAGGGGGCGACGGTTTGAGAGAGGTGGTGGAGTAAAAACTGAGAGGGAGGGATGAGAGACAAAAGGTGGCTGTTTGGGTTGTTGGCCGATTAACTAGGGAGAGAGGAGGAGGGGTGATGGCTAGTGGCTTGGGGAGGAGGAAGAGGCTAGGCTAGGGCCGAAACTTGAAAGAGGAGGATGAGGGAATTCTCAAAAGCTAGAATAGGGTTTCAATCCTTTTTCATTCAACTTAAAATGAAAATAAACACATCATAGCCTTATATAGGCTTACATCCAAGTGTTTGGCTACATGCAGCCCAAATATAAAAAAGAAAACACACACCATAATTTAAAACATTACATGAAATAAAAATGCTCAAAAAAATTGTAAAATAAATTAAACTAAATGTTCTTAAGCGGTCTTGCGCTGAGGGCAGAGATTGTAGCGCCGCAAGTCTTTGACTGAGTACGGAGAAAGATCTTCTGTAAGCATGTCGTCGCCTTCTTATTCATGTAGGGGGTCATCATCTCCATCATTATTGTTCATTCCTGAACCCATAGAGACAGACTTCTAGCTAATCTTGGAGATCTACTAAGACTATTAAGCCTTTTAAATTGTAACCTCCCTCTGATACCACTTGAAAGTCTTGTTTTCAAGGCAAGCTAAACACCTAGAGGGCGGTGAATAGGTTTTGTCTCTATTTAAATCTTCTTAATTGTTAGTCGATTTCTGTGCTTAGTGATTAGGTAAATTTTAGCTTTCAAGAACAATCACAGACGACACAGTAACTTTATAGTGGTTTCCCAATCTTGGGTACGTCCACTATCCCTCTGCGCCTTTCTAACAGTGCGTTAGACTAGGCTCTTCCCCAAAAACTCGGCTCTTTAAGAGCTTACAGCACAGATCCCGCAGGACCTCACAGGTCACATAGATCTACCACTTAGGCACTAAGCCAAACCACAGGTCACAAAGACCTTTCACTCGGCATTAAGCCAAACCACAAGTTACAAAGACTTTAGCCTTTATAACACAGGCTTAAAACATCAGACTCACAAAGAATCTATACAGAAGAATTAAAAGGTGATTTAATTAGACACTCGAGCAAGAACTTTGTGTCTACTTCTTCCAGGACTAAGGAGATATCAACCCAAGCTTTTGTTGTTGAAGACAATGAAGTAGGCAGTTGAATCTTTCTTTAAACAACTATCATTTCTTTGTAGAGCATGTTGATCTGCTTCCTCAGAGGTGCTTCTTAACCTGCTATTGCAGATGGGGATTGCTTCATCTATCTTTTTCCTTTGCTAAGTTTTCTGTGCAAAACATCTTCTTCAGGCTCGACAAGAAAGGCGAGGAAGAAGATGAAGTTTGGCTACACTTTCATTTTTAGAAAACCTAGACAAGGATTCTATTATTTTCTCTGGCCGATTTGCTTCTTTTTATTCTTTAACAGCCAATTGAGCAGTGTTCCCACCAACAAGAATGATGGCTTAGATTCAGCCATACATCACATTCTTTCCATTTACTCTTGATTCAATGGCTCTTTGTTGTGTGTGGGCTCCATCACTTAAAGATTAAAATATTTCTTTCCAAGTGCAGAGGATGATGACAGCTGGCCGCCAGCGCCTCTGGCAGAAATCCCACAATATTTGAGTATTTGTTGACTTTTTCACTTTCCTGACATCAGTATGACTCAGCATCTGTGGACTTAGAAAAAATTCAAGCATTAGAAGTGTTAACCCAAAAATCGGTGATCCCTCCCAAGGTAGCCGGCTCGCAAGACGCGGCCTACCAGCCTTTTCTTATAAGGGTCGGCGGACTGACCTCTCAGTCCACTCAGTCTCCGCGGCTAGGGAGGTCTCTCTAGCAAGACTTCCCAGATCACCCAGCTCCCGCTCAGTCCACGCAACTACGGCGGTCTCCCCTGTCTGACCGCCCAGGTCGCGCAGCAGCCGCTCGTTCTATAGGGGTTGCAGACTTCTTCCTCAGTCCGCTCCTGCAGGCCGTGCAGTTAGATCGGTTAAGCGTGTGGTGGTTCATTCTTCCTCAGGTGCAAACTGCCCAACAATGCGGCAGACTCGTATTCCTATCAGCCTAGACCGCTCGATAGCGAAGTACTCAGCATCCGGCGGACTCATTTTCAGTCTGCCAGGTCGTCAGCACGTCGCCAAGTGCGATAAGCCTCCAGCAGGAGGCGTCCTGCTCAACCTGTCCGCCATAAGTTGGGCGGACTCGTTCCACAGTCCGCAAGGTTTGATTCAACTCGGCAATCAATCGGGTACATCCCGATCTCCACGGGCAGGGCGGACTCGTTGTCAAGTCTTCCTTCATTGATAATGCCCAACTCAGCAGCCACTTACCCTCATCCATAGTGGGCTAGGCAAACTCGCTCAGTGGCCCTCTAACAGCAAGACCGTCCCAAACCGCGCGGCCTTGCGCGGACTCTGCGGACTCAGTATTTATATTCGCATAACCCAGCACGAGCTCACTTAGCAGCAGAGGCGGACTCGTCCCAGTCTACCATTAGCAAGACCGCGCGGCCTTGCACTGACTCTACAGACTCAATATTCGTACTCGCACAACCCAGCACGAGCTCACTTAGCAACAGAGGCGGACTCGTCCCAGTCCTCCAGCAGCAAGACCGTCCTAGACTGCACAGCCTGGCGCGGACTCTACGGACTCAGTATTTATACTCACACAAACCAGCACGAGCCCACCCAGCAGCAGCCATCTCCAGCTCCAAGTCCCTAACCGCGCATCCTGACGCGGAATCCGCAGACTCAGCATTGTACTTGCATAGCTCAGTGGCTCACTGTGGGTGCCGTTACCAAGACTGTTACCTCCTCGAGCCTATAAATTGGCCCCCATACCTCTCATTCAAGGGACATGACAGACAGGCATCAAGGTCTTAGCATTAGATCCTGCGGACTCGAATCCTCAGTCCGCGTGACCTGCCCACCGCTCTGCTTGATCAAGCAGTCTGCCCAGCTTAGTCCAGCGAGCTGCCCGACCATTAACCGCGCGGTCTGCCGACCTCCCTTGGTCAAACCGTGCAGCCTCCGGCATTCTTCTTCCTTAGCCATCGGCTTACCCCTTTGTACCCTTTACTCTTTTTTCCTATAAAGGATCAATAGCAAGTTGTAATCATGTTTCTTGGTAAAAGGAAAAGCCCGCCGCAAGAGTGGCATTCAATCCGCGATCGGCGAAGTCTGTTGTTGCCGATGCTTGCGGCCCCCTCTCTTCTTTTCTCCTCTCTCACCATCAACCCACAAAGCTAACCGCCAAAGTAACTATCTGCTCGACAGTACCCGATCAACCTTCCCAGTGGCTCCCGCCAAACCTCTTCTTTTTCCCCGCAACCCCCTTATTCACCTAGCTTTTGAGATCGAACAACTCGTTAACTAGGCGGTGTCGCATTTCGCGCATCAACAAGAAGAAAAGGCATTGAGTGAGTAAGCATCACTCAAGTCCACAACACTTAGATAAAATTCTGTCTATCTAGGCATTGTGAGCGTTGAGTGAGCACGCCTCACTCATCGCTATTTGCCTTAGAACATTTCTCAACAACTTAGACAAATTAGGCGTATAGAGCATTATGTGAGCGCACCTCTCTCAACGCTTTCTGACTTAGAAAATATTTCCGTGTCAAGGCGTTGAGAGCGTTGAGTGAGCTTTCCCCACTCAACGCTATTTACCTTAGCTAGAGTTTCTAAGCCTTGGCATTGAGAGAGTAAGCTCCACTCATTGCCAAACTACTTAACAGTATTTCTCTATTATCTGGCATTGAGTGAGTAAGCTGCACTCAATGCTTGTGGAATTAGCCAAATATCTGTGTCTAAAAACACAAGCAAGGATACAATCAACATTGTTGCTCTATGGCGTTGAGTGAGTAAGGTACACTCAACGCCTTGCTACATAGATATATTTTCTTTCTTGGCATTGAGTGAGTAAGCTACACTCAATGCCTGTGGACTTAGTTAAAATTTTGCCCAACTTTTTTGTGGCATTGAGAGGCACATCACCACTCAACGCTAAAAGTTGTATGGCATTGAGTTAGTAGACCGCACTCAACGCATGTGGACCTAGCCACATTTTCAGCCTATTTCTCTATGCTTTGACTGACTCAGCCAGACTCACAGCTTTTTGCTGTATGGCATTGAATGTGCAGACTATACTCAACGTCTATGTACTTAGCAATATTTTTTTCTATCTACCAGTTAGGCTAAGATAGACTCAGCACCATTTGTTATATGGCATTGAGTGAGCTCTACTCACTCAATGCCTGTAGACTTAGGAAAATTTCCAACTAGATAATATTGATTCCTTACCTCTTGCATTGAGTGAGCTTGCTCAACTCAACGCATGTGGACTAAGTGGATTTTTGCTATGTTCAGCAGCCAATTCTTGTGTCCACTTGTCCAATCAATGTGATATGGACTAACCTGCACTCATGACCTCAAATATACATCAAATACAGTTGATGTGTGTGACATTGACCTATTTGACTTCTCACAAATCAGGGACATTGGGAACAATGGACCCAATAGTGTGCCTTTCCATCACCTCAACAAAATCGACTCATCAATATTCTCTAGGTGGATCTTAAGGCTAGGGGAGCCCCAGATGTGCATGAGGAGAAGGAAGAACAAGTTCCTGTGGATATGATTCCTTCTCCAACCCCTAGGGAAACTCCTCAGAGATTATGTACATGAGTAGAGGGGGAGATAGTTGAAATAGTTCCAGAGACTGAGAATCTTCTGATAGAGATTTCTCATATTGCTCAGACTGCTGTTGAGGAGATAGTGATTGAAAGTGAGGGTTAGATATAATATAATCTAGAGGGGGGTGAATAGAGTATTTTTAAATAATTAAACTCTTTTGCTAAATAATATAACTTGTTCCTAAACTCAAATGCTATATCACAGCACAGCAGATTAAACTAATAAAAATCACTGAATCCTAACTATCACAGCCACAGCAAGAACAACAGAAAAAGGCAACAAGACAACACAAGAATTTTATAGTGGTTCCCCAACCTGGGTACATCCACTCTTCTACCACCCTGGTATGAATCCACTCAGGTTTTGTTCAGGTGACTGCCACCAATAAGCTTTTGGTAAGGTGCTCAAAAACTAAACCTCAAGTCTTTTGGTTAGGAGACTTGCAACCAGGAATCACTTTTGAAGGGAGTAGAGAAATCTTTTAATAGAGGGGGTGAGAGAGTGATGATGTCTTCTCTTTCTCAAGTATTAAACTGACAAGACACTGTGGATTTGATGGTGGCAAAAGCTCCCCCTAAAATACTGAATTTATTCAGGGTTAAAGGAACTTTGCTTCGGGGTGATAGGCCTTCAAGCTTTCAACTTCAACCAGAAGAACTTCAGGAACTCCTTGACAGTGTAGTAGTTGTTGTCCTTTGAAAGTTCCTAAGAGGATGACAGAAGAAGAAGATGTTGGAGTTACCATGGTTATCTAGAAGTGGTCAAACATGTAATCTCACTGCCAACGCGATATGAGCACACAGGGTCGCACATAAGAGATGTGGAGAAGTTGGATGATTGACTGTGTTGGTAAAGGTTACCAATCACCGACCTTGAATGGGGTTATGGGCAAAGTGTTGCCTTAGAGGATCGTCGGGATTGGGCAAATGTTGCCTTGAAGGTTTGACCAGATAGTCGACTGCAGGTCGACGAGTATCGTCGACTGCGGGTTGACCATCGTCGACCGCAAGGTCGATGATCGTCGATCGCAGGTCGATTATTATCTTCAACCCACGTTCGGCGTGAATCGTCGAGTATCGTACATTGATTCTCGCTGACTGTTCAGTCAACTATGTGTCGTCGAGTGCAGGTCGACAATCGTCGACCGCAAAGTCGACGATCGTCGACCGCAGGTCGATGATTATCGTCAACCAAGTTCGACGTGATTCCAGCAGCTGATTCTCGCTGACTGACTCTCGACGATTCCAGCAGCTGATTCTCGTCGACTGATTCTCGCCGATCCTGTATGATTCTCGCCGAGTGATTCTCGCTGATTCTGAGAGATGATTCTCGCTGATTCTGAAACCCTAATTTTTTGGGTGGTCTGCGGATAGCGATATTCCTAAGTCTGTTTATGCCTTTGGTATAAATAGGTAATTAGGGTTTTTGGGAAAGATAGATCTGATCGAATCATGCGAACATCATTTTTTTCCTTTTGACCGAAAATGAAATCGACGGAAGTGTTCCACCGTTCTTCGTTCGCTCCGCCAATTCTCAAATCCCGCCGACGGAAGTGTTCCGCCGCCGTGCTCGCTCCGTCGACCTCCTCCTCTCCGGCGATTGTCGCTGGTACTGCTATTCCTGACGCGGACCTAGCAGTCCGTGGAAGAGCAAGGTACGGTTGATCTCCTTCCCGATTATCCGTGTGACGGAAAGGTCGGTGTTCTCTTGCTCGTGTGGTTTTCTGCAGAGACGTGGACATCATTCCACGTAGAACTCGCCACCGACAGGGACACGAAGCTTGGAGCATCTCCGTTGAGTTGTGACTCAACGCCACTGAGGTAATTTTTGCTTAGTTAATTGTATTAACTTCTTGATTCAACATGCATGGCCCAATCCAATCTCTTTGGGTTATTCTTGATGTTTTATTCCTTCCGCTGCGTGCACAAGTGTTGTGCCAACCTCTTAGAGAAACCCAACAGTGGTATCAGAGGGAGGTTATGGCCATGTTTGTTGTTTTGGAAGTTTGGATATTCCAGTATGAGTAAACCTAGGGATTTAGAAGTGTTCTAAATGTCTAGATTTAATCTTGGGCCTCGCCAGGATCATCTGGAATCTTGTGGTAATTTCTAATTGTTAGGAATTACTCTCTCCTTAGCAGTAACCATCCCTCGATTTTGTTTTGGATTTTGAATCCAATAAGGAGAGATGAGCTTGTCTACTGCTTGAAGTTGAGTTGCCTTTGTCCCTTGTCCAATGCATGTAAACCTGAAGATTTGGAAGTGTCCAGATGTTCAGATTTATCCCTTTTCCTCTATCAAATGTTGATAGAGTTCTGTTGTGCACATAAGGGATGCATGGGGATTTTAGTGAAGTGTTTTTCTTTTGATGTGCACATTGATCAAATATTTGTCATGGTTAATTGTTAACCTATTATCAATAAAATCCCTTCATCAAATATTAAGTGTTCGGATGCCTTCCGATGGATGACACTCTTCCTGCCTCGATCGATGAAACGTGGGCTTGCCAAAGCAAGGTGCATTAATCTATCTTGGTAAGGGTGCGAGCGGATAATTGTGATATCCCACTATCGACATCGGGTCAAGCTTAACTAAGTGACCTCAAAGGTTGAGTGCCTAGAGGCATAGGGTTGGCATGAACCATATGATGGATGTGGATAAGGAGTTATTCACCAACCATACAAGAATTGCATGAGGATGCAATTGGCAAGCGTTGCCTACCTAAATAACCACATCGTGAGAGGAAAGCCAAAGCTGACTCATTGTGTTGGTGAAATACGGATCTTGTCCACTAAGAGAGTAGCTCGCATGAACTCTCCGAATTGATAGTGAGGGCTATTATTTCGAATAAAATAGTGGGAGTTTTTTTAATTGAAGTCCAAGTTAAAAATAAATTGTATTTGAAATTTTGGTGCTGATTTTATTTTGCATAATTTCTTGTAGAATTCCATGGCAAGTGTTTCACACTCCACATTATCTCTGAGAGCCATCCTTGAGAAGGATAAGCTCAGTGGGACTAATTATATGGACTGGTACAGGAACCTGAGAATTGTTCTCAGGCAAGAGCAAAAGCTCTATGTCTTGGAAGAAGAAGCCCCCGAGGTGCCGACCGGGAATTCTTCCCGTGCTGATAAGGATACTTATATGAAGTATACTGATGACGCTTTAGACGTCGAGTGCCTTATGCTTGCCACCATAAACTCTGAGCTTCAGAAGCAACATGAGAACATGAGGTGCAAGGAGATTGACGAGCATCTCAAGAAAATGTTTCAAGGGCAAGCTCGTCAAGAGAGGTTCAATGTCACAAAAGCGTGATTTCAGTGCAAGATGGGAGCTCGAGACTCAGTAGGGACTTACGTACTCAAGATGATTGGGTATATAGAGAACCTTGAAAGGCTGGGTTTTCCTCTGGGTCAAGAGTTGGCCACAGATCTGATCCTGCAATCGTTGCCGGACAGTTACGAGCTGTTTATCTTGAACTACAACATGAATGAGATAGACAAGACACTACCCGAGCTCCTAGGCATGTTAAGAACTGCCGAGATCAATATGAAGAAGGTCATGCCTGCCTGCCCCATACTGATGGTGCATAAGGGCAAGGGCAAGGGCAAGGGCTTCAAGAAGACGAAGGTGGGACCTAAGTCACATCTTGAGCCCAAGTCTTCTGCACTGATGAAGAAGAAGAGCACGGTGAAGGAGGGGAAATGCCACCACTGTGGCAAGGCTGGTCATTGGAGGAGGAACTGTCCTTCGTACATTGAGGGTCTGCAGAAAATTAAGGGAGGTATGACTTCCGCTTCAAGTATTTACGTTATAGAGATAAACCTTTCTGCTCCTTCATCTTGGGTATTGGATACCGGATGTGGTTCTCACATTTGTACAAATGTGCAGGAACTGGGAAGGAGAAGATTGCTGAGTAAAGGGGAGGTGGACCTTCGTGTCGGCAATGGAGCAAGAGTTGCTGCTGTGGTCGTAGGGGTTTACCGTCTTTCTTTGCCCAGTGGGCTTGTAATAGAACTTGATAATTGTTATTTTGTTCCGTCCATAACTAGAAACATTATATCCATTTCATGTTGGACATGATTGGTTTTTCTTTTATAATTAAGAACAACTGTTGTTCGATATTTAAGAATGATGTTTGTTATGCTGTAGCCCAATTGTTTAATGGTCTTTATGTTTTGAACTTGGACCATCTGATATGTAATGTAGAAAATAATAAAAGACTAAGAACAAATGACTCAAACCCTACATATCTCTGGCATTATCGTTTGGGCCATATAAACGAGAAGCGCATATCCAAGCTCCATAGAGATGGACTTTTGGACTCATTTGATTATGAATCATTTGAGCGATGCGAATCTTGTTTGTTAGGCAAGATGACTAAAGCTCCTTTCACGGGCTATACTGAGAGGGCTGAGGATCTCTTGGGTGTTGTATATAGTGATGTATACGAACCCATGAGTTCTATGGCTAGAGGTGGGTATTTCTACTTTGTTACAATTACTGATGATTTCAGTAGATACGGATATGTGTATCTTATGAAATGCAAATCCGAGACCTTTGAAAAGTTCAAAGAGTTCAAGAATGAAGTAGAGAACCAATTGGGTAAAAGGGTTAAAGCACTCTGATCTGATCGAGGTGGTGAATACCTGAGTCATGAGTTCTGTGATCATCTGAAAGAGTGTGGTATTGTATCACAACTCACTCCACCTAGGACACCACAGTATAATGGTGTATCTGAGAGGAGAAATCGTACTTTGTTAGACATGGTACGTTAGATGATGAGTCATGCAGATTTGCCTGTTTCCTTTTGGGGTTTTGCTTTAGAGACTGCTGCAATGACATTGAATCGCGTTCCAACGAAAATGGTTCTGAAGACACCATATGAGATATGGACTGGGAAGCGTCCTAGTATGTCGTTCATTAAAATTTGGGGATATGAGGCATACGTGCGACGTCAAATGCCTGACAAGCTGGAACCCAAATCGGATAAATGTTATCTGGTGGGATATCCTAAGGAAACGAAGGGGTATTACTTTTACCTACCGTCTGAGGGCAAAGTGTTTGTCGCAAGGACTGACGTCTTCTTAGAGAAAGAGTTCTTATCAAGAAAGACTGAAAAGGTAGAACTTGAAGAAGTTCAAGACCCACAGGTAGTGAATAAACCAGAATTGGATTCTGAGATAGGACTACAAGATGTTGTAGCTGGAGAACCTACACAAGAATCACAATTCCTACGTAGATCTGGTAGACCGAGGTTTGAGCCTGAGAGATATGGATTTCTCATGTCTCAAATAGGTAATGTGTTGCTTATGGATCATGATGATGAGCCAGCAACCTACCAAGAGGCTATAAATGGACCGGACTCCGACAAATGGCTTGATGCTATGAAATCCGAAATGGACTCTATGTACGCAAACCAAGTTTGGAACTTGGTGGAACCACCTGAAGGGGTGCGACCCATAGGGTGCAAGTGGGTCTTCAAGAAGAAGACCGGCATGGATGGGAATGTACAGACATTCAAAGGGCGATTGGTGGCTAAGGGTTTCAAGCAAATTCATGGTATTGACTATGATGAGACATTTTTCCCTGTTGCCATGATAAATTCCATAAGGATATTGCTTGCTATTGCTGCGTATTATGACTACGTGATCTAGCAGATGGATGTCAAAATGGCTTTCCTTAATGGAAACCTCCTTGAGAAAGTGTACATGACATAACCCGAGGGTTTTGTATCTCCAAATGAAGCCACTAAAATATGCAAGCTGAAAAAGTCCATCTATGGACTGAAACAGGCCTCTCAAAGTTGGAATCTTCGTTTTGATGAGAAAATCAAAGAGTTTGGTTTCATCAAGAATGAAGATGATCCTTGTGTTTACAAGCGAATCAGTGGGAGCATTGTTGTCCTCCTGATATTGTATGTAGATGACATACTGTTGATTGGGAATGACATTCCTACCCTGAAAGTTGTTAAGAACAACCTAGGGAACTGCTTTTCTATGAAGGATTTGGGTGAAGCGACTTACATACTCGGTATTAAGATCTATAGAGATAGGTCGAAGAAGTTGTTGGGTTTGACCCAGAGTACGTACATCGAAAAGGTGTTGAAGCAGTTCAACATGCTTGAGTCCAAGAAAGGATTTTTGCCCATGTCTCATGGTGTGAATCTCTCTAAGGACCAGTGTCCAAAATCTTGTGAAGATAAGGACCGCATGAAGTTGATTCCATATGCTTCGACAATTGGATCAATCATGTACGCGATATTGTGTACTCGATCCGATGTCTCCTTTGCTTTGAGCATGACTAGCAGGTATCAGTCAGACCCCGGTGAGTGTCACTGGATTGCAGTCAAGAATATCATGAAGTACTTGAGAAGGACTAAGGATGTATTCTTGGTGTATGGTGGTGAGGAAGAGCTCGTTGTAAGTGGTTACACGGATGCTAGCTTCCAAACTGATGGGGATGACTCCAAGTCTCAGATAGGTTTTGTGTTTTGCCTTAATGGAGGAGCTGTGAGCTGGAAGAGTTCCAAGCAAGAGACAGTTGCTGATTCTACAACAGAGGCCGAGTATATCGCTGCAGCTAATGCAGCGAAGGAGGCTGTATGGATTAGGAAATTCATCGGCGAGCTTGATGTAGTTCCTAGCATTGTTGGTCCCGTAGTTCTCTACTGTGATAACAATGGTGCAAATGCACAATCTAAGGAACCTAGATCCCATCAGCGCTCGAAGCACATACTTCGGCGGTTCCATCTTATTCGTGAGATTGTCGAACGAGGAGATGTGAACATTTGCAGAGTGCCGACTGAGGACAATATTGCGGATCCACTGACAAAGCCTCTCGCGCAGAGAAAGCATGATGGTCATACTAGATCCATGGGTATACGATACCTAAATGATCAACTCTAGTGGGAGTCTTGTGGGTTGCATGTAAACATATATTCTGTTGGCTGATTATTGTTTATTCATATGATGAATTGTGTACCAATTGTTTCTTTTTACAATTAATGGCAAGTTCTTTTATTATGATTTTTCTATATGATAGTTAAATGTTAACGTAATAGATACCCTTAGAATGTTCGCTTCCATGGGACATCAAGTACGTGACTTGAATGTGAGAGCCTATGATTTATTTGAAGCTTCATTCTTAAAAGGTCCCTGGTCGAGTATCATCATAGAAGCAAAGGGTAATGATGGTACATGAAGACTAGCACGTGCGTTGACTGATGACTGGTTCTCACAGGTCATGATATTGTGATATCAAGTCATCACGTGGGTACTTGTTAGTGAACAAGTTGTACTGGACAGACCTAACCTGAGACTACTCTGTGGATTGTCATTCAATCGTGTCACGAGTAGGTCTCAATTGACAATGGTGTTGTGGTCCTTTGACCTGAAGTCACAGTATTCATCAAGTGAGGAAGAGCCTGCTTTGATGCCATCTAAAGTCTTCCTTGAGAAAGGTTGATTATAAGGGTGGTTATTGGGCATGTTACGAATCATTTGGGTGTTTGTGTGTGAGCAGATATGGAATTTGTCCTCCTATATGACAGGAGTTGCATCCATGGGCCCCTAGATGGAACTGGACTGAGAAATGCATGGCCATGCTTGGTTGAGTCAATATGTGATATTGGACTCACCATTCTTTGGAAGTCCGTCCTAAATCAAGAAACTTGGATTGAGCTATTAGGAGGGTGACACGGTCCATGCCTCTAATTCTTTCCGGATGTAAGGGACAAAGGAACAAAGACAACACTGGAACATTGGTCATGAAGGCTTATGAGTTATGAACTCTTATTGCTTGGGGAGCAATGATGCATTGCTAGATGCCGCTCATTGTTTGTGAAGTTCTTGGTTTGATACTTTCAAGATCAAGTTGGAGACTGTTGGAGTTACCATGGTGATCTAGAAGTGGTCAAACATGTAATCTCACTGCCAATGCGATATGAGCCTGCAGGGTCGCACATAAGAGATGTGGAGAAGTTGGATGATTGACTGTGTTGGTAAAGGTTACCAATCACCGACCTTGAATGGGGTTATGGGCAAAGTGTTGCCTTAGAGGATCGTCGGGATTGGGCAAATGTTGCCTTGAAGGTTTGACCAAATAGTCGACCGCGGGTCGACGAGTATCGTCGACTACGGGTTGACCATCGTCGACCGCAAGGTCGACGATCGTCGATCGCAAGGTCGACGATCGTCGATCGCAGGTCGATGATTATCTTCAACCCACGTTCGGCATGAATCGTCGAGTATCGTACTTTGATTCTCGCCGACTGTTCAGTCGACTATATGTCGTCGACTGCAGGTCGACCATCGTCGATCGCAAGGTCGACGATCGTCGACCGCAAGTTCGACGATCGTCGACCACAGGTCGACGATTATTGTCAACCAAGTTCGACGTGATTCCAGCAGCTGATTCTCGTCGACTGACTCTCGACGATTCCAGAAGTTGATTCTCGTCGACTGATTCTCGCCGATCCTGTATGATTCTCGCCGAGTGATTCTCGCCGATTCTGAGATATAATTCCCGCCGATTCTGAAATCCTAATTTTCTGGGTGGTCTGCAGGTAGCGATATTCCTAAGTCTGTTTATGCCTTTGGTATAAATAGGTACTTAGGGTTTTCGGGAAAGATAGATCTGATCGAATCATGCGAACATCGTTTTTTTTTCCTTTTGACCGAAAACAAAACCGACGGAAGTGTTCCGCCGTTCTTTGTTCGCTCTACCGATTCCCGAATCCCGCCGACGGAAGTGTTCCGCCACCGTGCTCGCTCCGTCGACCTCCTCCTCTCCGGCGATTGTCGCTAGTACTTCTATTCCTGGCGCGGACCTAGCAGTCCGTGGAAGAGCAAGGTGCAGTTGATCTCCTTCCCGATTATCCGTGTGACGGAAAGGTCGGTGTTCTCCCGCTCGTGTGGATTTCTGCAGAGACGTGGACATCATTCCACGTAGAACTCGCCACCGACAGGGACACGAAGCTTGGAGCATCTCTGTTGAGTTGTGACTCAACGCCACTGAGGTAATTTTTGCCTAGTTGATTGTATTAACTTCTTGATTCAACATGCATGGCCCGATCCAATCTCTTTGGGTTATTCTTGATGTTTTATTCCTTCCGTTGCATGCACAAGTGTTGTGCCAACCTCTTAGAGAAACCCAACAGAAGACTCTTGATTTAAATGATTGTTCTTCTTCTTCTGAAGCTATTCTTCTTCTGGTCTAGCAGTTCTTTCTTTCTAGCACTTTGTTGTCAAGAGAGACAAAGAGCAGAGAGAATCCTTGTAGCGAGACATGGTGTTCTACTCTTCCTGACTGGTTCTCTGTGTCTGTATCAGATGTGTTTTTTTGGAAGAGGAAAAATCAATCTTTTATATTTTCTATGTAAACATTCTTTTGAACTTCGAAATCTTTTCTGCATTCAATGCTAACGTCCTTGGAAAATTTGCATTGATTAGTTTCCCCAACTGTCCTTTTGGAAAAGGGCAGGAAATAATCCTGATGAAGACCATAATTAATGCTCTTGTCTAACGGTAATATTCAGAGAATATTAGAGCATTAATTACTCAGGAATCATTGCAATATAATAGGAACAAAAGAGGGAAACAGCCAAGTCTTGATTCGTCGACCTGAGTCTTTAGTTCATCGAGCTGAGGTCCAAGTTTCTCGACCTCTGAATGGCTGACTGCTGCTTGATGACTTTTCTATTCTGTGCACCAAGTTTGTCAATCTGATTTCCAAGATCGTCGACCTGAGACCTGAGAACTGAGTTCGTCTAGCTGAGGTCCAAGATAATCGACCTGAGTTTTGGTTCTCGACTTAGACTATTTTTTGTTGCTGAGTGTTGAAAAATCATTTTGGCGTTGAGTGTGGTGTTCTCTGTCGTTGAGTGTTGAATCATCATTCTGGAGTTAAGTGTTGAATCATCATTCTGGCGTTGAGTGTTGAAACATCTGATTCAGAATTAGTCGATCTGGGACCAGAGAACAGAGTTAGTCTAGCTGATTTTCTATGTTTGTCGACCGAAGTTTGACTTAGAAGTGTTGTCACTTTGTAAAGAGTTCGTCAAGCTGACAACCAAGTTCATCTATCTCAGTTAAGAGAATTCTCCGTGAGTTCGTCGAGCTGAGCACGACTTCCGTCGACTAGAGATCGATGAACATAGAGCTCTTTTTCTAAGTCTTGAATTTTCTCTAAGTTTTGAGTCTCTGGCAGTGGTTGAGGTTGGTCCCTGGCATTGTTGACTCTAAGGACTAGAACTAGACTCTAGGACACAAACATGACCCTGGCTATATATGTTGGGTCATATCCTTACTTAGTAAACCTAGCCCAAATCCAACTAATGATCCAACAATCTCCCCCTATTTGGGTGAGGTCACTAATTACAGACTAGATGATAAAAAGAAATGTACAAAGCAAGAAAATATATATCTACCCGAGAATTAAATAATATATATGCAGCAGATATATTTACACAGTTAGCTTTGTATCATAGAACATAGTATTTCAAAAGTATACCATACACATAGGAGTTCAGGTTCTATTTCTTCTGTTTCCCTGCTTCTTTGCTCTTATCCCCAGGCAGAGTAAAGATGATTTCCCTGTCAGGATTAGCAACTTCTTTCTTTGACATGTACATATCTGCTGCTCCAATTATTGTCATGGTGGAGGTTCTGGGTACTACAGCCTCTGGGTGTATTGTCATGTACTATGCAGGATCAAACACTTTCTTGCTCACTTGAATTTTATCCAGTTCTTTTTCTCTGTATAAAGACATAGTTGTGAACTTTGTTGGATCATCACCCTATTCTCTAGCCTTCTTTATTTGTGGCAGACCAATAAACTCTTGGAGCCTAGACATCCTGAAGTTGGGATCAATATCCTGACTAACAGATGATTGATCATCTTGTGGGGGTAGCAGGGTAACAAGCTTGAATTGAGTGGACTGTGCTTGGAAATTTGTTACTTTTTGGCTTTCATCACTCTGAGTATACAGAGACCCTTGAGAAGCAGTATCACTATATTTTCTTTTGGGCTTGTGGGATTCTGTGTGCCTTCTTTTTTTAGCTTGCTGTTTGGGAGGTGAGAACTCTGATTTCTGATAAACTACCTCCTTTATTTGCTTTGTAGAACTGACATTCCTTTGCTGGCTGCTTCCTTGAGAATTATGTCTAGATGGCCTTTCCTGCCTTTGATATGTTCTGGTGAAGGATGTAGTCTTGGAAGGTGCATCTGTCCCTTGAGAAGTAGTTCCTGAGGCACCAGTAGCAGTATGAGGAGGAGGAGGAGGAGGACCTCTCTTGAATTTCTGTGGGGGAGGAGAATATCTTCTGCTCTTCTTTCTTGCCTTTTGTTCATTTTTGGAAAGCCACATCCAAGCTGGCATATCCTTGTATGGAGTTATGTTCTGCAGAATGTAATAGTGTGTATCATTTGCTAGATTGGGTTTTGGGGCGGGAGGTGGAGGATCTTTCCTTTTCTTTGAATCTTTCTTCCTCTTTGGGTCCTCATCAGAATCATCATCATCAGAAGGCTGACGATTGTCATACATGGCATCAATATCTCTTATTGTGTAATCAGAAGTTATTGTCTTTTCTGTCATTGAAGGAACTGTGTACATCAGTTCTTTGAGTAGCTAATTTATTTTCTTCCTCAATATCAGCCAAGACCAGTGCATCTAGATAAGGCATTGGAGAATCATCCATAATATAAACTAGTGCTATAGGGGACGAGATGGTGTGGGAAGCAACTCTGGGAAGACTCTCAGGAGCTGCAAAAGTGTCCTTGAGCCAAATTGGTGTGGTATATGGAATTATAGCCATAGATGGCTTAGTGTTGTCTGTTGGTACATCTTCTGCTATAACTTCTTCTTGTATTTCTTCTGCTACAACTTCTTCTTGTATATCTGCTACTATTTCTTCTTCTGTTGCTACATCTTTTGCTGCAACTGCTTCTGCTTCTTCATCAAGTATCTCTCCCTGCCTAGTTTCAGGTGGAATTGAAGCCAGGCCCCCAACTAAAGAGGGAGCAGTAGTTAAGGCAGTAATTTGTGCAGCTAGAGAGGATATAGAGGCAGCAAGAGGAGAGATAGCCTCTGTTATGAGTGTTTTTTAGAGGGGTGTGAGGAGGGTAATGAGTGGGAAGACAATGGAGGGATCCAAGTGTTGAGAGGTAGGTATTGTGGCAGTTGTTTGTTGAGTGGATATGGTAGGTGCTGGAGGAGTTAGAGGTGGAGGTGGAGGTGGAGGTGGGATTTGAGTGTCTAGGAAAGAGTCATTTGGAGGAGAGGGAGTGTTTAGTGGGGATGATAAGAGGTTGAAGGATAGGAAGGATGATAGGGTTGTTTGGGGGATATCAGCAAGATGATGTGGAAGAGGAGATTGGGGTGGTAAGGGTACAGATGTATCAGGCTTGGAGGATGGAGTATTAGAGGGAATGTTTATTGGAGAGGCAGGAAGTTGGGATGCTGGAGGTGTAGAGGCAGGGACTGTAATGGTAGTGGAAGGTGGGGTTAGTTGTCTTGCTGGTTGGGATGGAACCTGAGGAGCTGGAGGTGGTGGAGGGTTGGAAGAGATCTCTTAAGTGGGGTGGGGAGTGGCTGGTATTGCCCTGGTACTTTCAGATGTTCTGGTAGAAGAGGAGGGAGCCTTGGTTGGCTTAGTATTATCCTCTCCCACTTGCTAAACAGAGCACAAGTGAATCTCTTGCTAGCATTAATGAATATGGTCGGGGAGACCAATGATTCAATAGCCTTCTCCTTGAGGAAGATCCCTAGGATCCTTCCAAAGAAAACCTCCTTTTTGTTGTTCTTCTTTCTAATCAGATCAAATAATATCTGTGCCTAGTTCACTGTCCTTTTATTCACTATAGCACACATGACTAGGAACTGATGTCTGGTGATATAGTCATGTGCAGTGTGCATCCCAAGCAGCACCTTCCCCACAATTTTTGCAAGAAACTTGTATTCTGCAGACAAATGTTTCTTGAGCAATTTATTGGGGGTTTATCCCAAATACGCCATCATACTAAGCATCATATCAAATTCCTCCAAAGTTATTTCTAATTCTTCATCACCATTACTCAATCCAAAAATTTCAGTTAAAACATCGGGGGTAAGAGAAACAGTAGTACCCGCGATTGTTCAAGTCATTGTATTTTCCTCTGTAGAAGCTGTGTAAACCCATTCCCTGATCTCTGTTCCTGATATCTTGATGCGGGTGGAGAGCAGAGTCTTCAACTATTGGTCTTCAAGTAACTGTAGAATATTCAGGAAGATGGGATCTGAGTATTGGAAGGATTCGAAGTCCAGGTCGAATCCAGTTTCAAACTTCATTGCCCCTAGAGTTCCTGTCAGAATCGCCATAAGAGCACTTGCAAGAGAAAATTAGGATCAAGTGTAAGAGAACTGAAAGCGCGGGACGGAGGTCAAAGAAAACCTAAATATAAGGTTTTCCGGAATATGAATCGACAGACTCCGTTCCACGAAAAAGAAATAGATCTTCGATCTGAGGTCAACGAAATAATTTGGTGTTAAACAATTCGTCGATCTCAGTCTGAAGTGTTGAAGACATTTCGCCGAGCTCCGTTCGACAAAAGTTTTCTTTAGTAGGTTCTTCGATCTCAGGTCAACAAAACTAACTTTACTAACAGGGAGTTTGTCGATCTCAGGTCGACGAAATCTGAAGAGTTCTCCGAGTGTAGACAGAAACTAAACTAAGTCTTCTCCATTGATCATTCCAACCTCATTTACAAAGAATATGTGATTCCTTTCATCCAAGGGCTTGGTGAAAATATCAGCTTTTTGCAAATCAGTATAGATATAGACAAGTTTAATTTTATTTTTGCCTACACACTCTCTAATGAAATGATGCCTAATGTCTATATGCTTAGTCCTACTGTGATGGACAGGATTTTGTGATATAGCAATAGCAGTTGTGTTATCACATAGTAGAGTTGAAATATTTAAGTTGAACCCATAGTCCATGAGTTGATTTTGAATCCACAGCATCTGGGAACAACAACTGCCAGCTGTAAAATATTCTGCTTCAGCAGTTGATGTGGACAAAGATGATTGCTTCTTGCAAATCTAGGACACTAATCTCATACTAAGGAACTAGAAAGTTCCTGAGGTACTCTTTCTGTGCACTCTGCATCCAGCAAAGTCAGCATCTGAATATCAAGTTAACTCTTACTCTAACTCATTAGGATACCAGAGACCTAGATTAGGACAACCCTTTATATATCTTAAAATCCTTTTTAGAAAAATTTGATGAGATTCTTTAGGGTTCACCTGGAACCTAGCACAAAGGCATGTGGAAAACATGATATCAGGTCTCATAGCTGTAATGTATAGTAGGGATCAATCAATGCACCTATATAATTTCTGATCTACAGGTTTCCCATGTGCATCAGAGTCTATTATAATATTTATAGCCATAGGTGTTTTCTTTGCTTAGGCATCAGCCATCCCATACTTCTTAATAAGCTCTTTAGCATATTTAGCCTAGGAAATGAAGATGCCATCAGGGAGCTGCTTCACTTGGAGACAAAGGAAGTAGGAGAGCTCACCTATGCTACTCTTCTCAAATTTTGAATGCATGAGGTAAGAGAACCTCTTGCATAATTTGGGATCAGTAGACCCAAATATAATGTCATCCACATATATTTGTACTAACAAGGTTTGATCCTTATGATGTCTAGTGAATAATATTTTATCTACAATGCCTCTAATGAATTTATGCTCTATCAAAAAGCTATCTAAAGTCTAATACCAAGCTCTTGGAGCTTGCTTTACACCATAGAGGGATTTTTGCAATTTAAAAACCTGATAAGGATGAGTTGGAGAGATGACACCTGGAGGTTGTTCAACATAAACCTCTTCCTTTAGCACTCCATTAAGAAAGGCACTCTTCACATCCATCGTATAGACTTTGAACTTCTTGTAGACAGCATAGGAAAAGAAATATTCTGATTGCCTCCAATCTTGCAACTGGTGCAAATGTTTGGTCATTGTCTATTCCCTCTTCCTGCATATAACCTTGAGCAACAAACCTAGCCTTATTTCTCACAATTACACCTTGGGCATCCAGTTTGTTTCTGTATACCTATTTGGTTCCAATGACTGGATGGCCTTGGGATCTTGAAACCAAATCCCAAACTCTACATTTCTCAAATTGGTTTAATTCCTCTTGCATAGCAATGATCCAGTGGGTATCTTGCTCAGCATCTTTTATGGTTTGAGGTTCAACTTGAGAGAGGAAACAAGCATGCATCAAGTCTTGGTTGAGTTGATGCCTTGTTTGTACACCTGTTATTATGTCTCCAATAACTTGGGATCTGGGGTGATCCCTTAGTGTGACAAGATCAGTAGGTGGAGTTTGTTAAGCAACAGCAGTTAGATTTAATTCCTCCTGCGGAATTATGTTTGTTGTTGGTTAAAACTCAGCTACTTCTGCGCTTTCTTCTTCACTTTGTTCTTCTTTTTGTGGAGAAGGATGTGTAGGTTCCTCTTTGGTGAAGCTTAGACCATCCAGATTCTCACACAAGTGAGGTACCTGCAAAGGATTATTGGTAGAAATTTCCTTCTCCTTGCAAGACATGTTAGCTTCATCAAATGTAACATGAACTGATTCCTCAATTTTCAGGGATGATTTATTAAATTCCCTATAAGCTTTGCTTACTTGGGAATATCCTAGAAAAATTCCCTCTTCAGCCTTAGCTTCAAACTTTCTAATGTATCTCTTGTCATTATTATGTATATAACATACACACCCAAATACTTTAAAATAAGGGATTTTAGGTTTCTTCCCATTAAGTAATTCATATGGAGTCTTATTCTTTAGTTTATGTATCAGGCTTTTGTTCAGTACATAGTTTTTTGTGCTTACATCCTCTGCCCAAAAGGATAGGGGCATGTAAGCATCTGCAAGTAATGTTCCTGCAACTTCAATTAGTGTCCTATTTTTCCTTTCAGCTACCACATTTTGTTGGGGAGTTTTAGAAGCTGAGAAGCAGTTCCTGATACATTCCTTCTCACAGAACTCATGCATAAGAAGAGACTCAAACTCTGTACTATGATCACTTCTGATCAATGCAACATGAGTAGAGTACTCAATCTATATGGTCTTGAGAAAATATGTAAGAACATTAAAGGTATCTGACTTAGATCTCAGAAAGAACACCCAAGTAAACCTTGAGAAGTCATCCACTATGACTAAGGTGTAGGATTTCCCTCCCAGGCTTTGTACAGCTATGGGTCCAAAGAGATCCATGTGTAGCAAATACAATATCCTAGGTGAATCTCTTTTATTTACTAATTTAAAACTAGATTTAGTTTGCTTTCCTAGTTGACAAGCCCTACAGAGGCCTTCCTTCTTATAGGGGCCAGAAGGTAAACCTCCCACAAGGTTGTCTTAAGATAGCCTAGCAATGTTTTTCAAATTAACATGCCCTAGTCTTTTATGCCATAAATCATTCTGATTACTTATCATGTTAAGTAAGCAAATATCTGAATTGGCAGATAGAAAATTAACAATATATATGTTTTCTTGTCTATTCCACTTTAAAGCAGTTTGTTTTTCTTTATTAAAAAAAATACAGGCAGTTGAGTTGTAGTGTACCTGATAACCTTCATCACATAATTGACTTATGGAGATAAGGTTATGCTTGAGTCTTCTTACATAGGTTACCTTGTTGAATGTGACTGCTACAATCCTTATTTGTCCATAGCCTTCAGATTGCCCACACTTTGAGTCTCCAAAGATTACTATAATGCCCCCGGTTTTTCTGTGATTTGTTTAACCCTTGTTTGGCATTACAATGACGCATTGTCTGCCCTTGCAGTTATTATAATGTGGAATTAGCTCTTTAGGTTCCTTGAGTGACCTACTTGTAGCCTGTTTGCTAGATTCCCCAGCTAGCCAGAGTCTATTTTGGTGACTCGGCTGAGCCTCTCGGGGAATGCTTATGCTTTGGCTTCGAGAGGTGTAAGCCCGAGTTTTGATTGTCGTATGTTGTTTTCTACTTCGTCGTTGTTTTTGTAGCATGGGTGTTTAGCTACGGTGCGAGTTTCGTCGAAGTCCAAGATCTTTTGTTTTCGCGTCGTTTCGACGTTTGCTTGTTAGCTAGTAGTAGTTGCTTTTGTTGTGCATGACCTTGTGTGGCAGAGCTTGGTAGGGCTGGTGCCCTATATTTAAACTAAGTTGCTTAGCTACTTATTTATATTTATATATATGTTTGGGTGTAGACTTGGGTGTGGATAGCTAAGTTTATATAAGTAGTTATGCTGATATATATATAAGTATAAATATATCTATGCTAAAATATAAGTTTATGTATTATATAAGTATATATGTTTATATTTATTTATGTGAGTAGACTTGGCTGGTTATGCTATTATAAGATAAGATATTATAGCAGTTGTTTAGTGGCCGACCAATCAGGGAGAGTATATAATATTCTATTATCTTAGTGGCTGGAGATATTATAAAAAAGGCTTTGCTGGTTTCTTTTCCCCATTTCCCGAGCCATAGCTTAGCTTCCAGCGGAAGGAATTGTGAGGCGGAGGCGCTGGAGCTCCAGGCGGCAGTTGTTGTTAGCTGAGAGCGGTTTTCTCTCGGGAAAAGAGCCGTTTTGGCTTGCTTCCGTCCCGATCTTCCTTTCTAGGTAAGTTGTTCTTGTTCTAGAGCTGTGGTTAGAGAGCTAGGATTTCCAGGTTCTTCCCTGATCCCTGTTCTTGCCATAGGTGGCCGAGCTTGCCGCCAAAGCCAGGAAGTGTTGTTGTAGTTGCTGCATCTTGGCGGTGAGGCAAGTGGCTCCTTTACCTTGCCAAATGTTTTGACTTTTTTTTACTTGATTATTCCCGTGGTGAGTGTTTTTTTGTCTAATCTCTCCCTTATATCCTCGGTTTGGTGTCCAGAGGGTAGCTGGAGGTAGGGTATGGTTGTAGCTGCTGTACAGGTATAGTTTAAGTCAGATAGTTTATGTTCAGGTATAAGGGTTAGGAGGTAATTTTTTTTGGCCAAATAGAGCTCTCTAGTTAGTAAGCGTTGAGTGGGCTGGGCTCGGGTTAGCTCCAGGGCTTCTAATTATTAGGCTAAGTCAAAAGTGTTGAGTGAGTGTACCTCACTCAACGCCTAGACTGTTAGGCTTCTGGCGTTGAGTGTGGTGCCCTCACTCAACGTCATTATAGTTTTTGCTGCTAAGTGTTTTGCCGTTGAGTGAGTGGACCTCACTCAATGTCGTGGCTGTTTAGCATTGAGAGAGGTGGACTCACTCAATGTCGCTATTGTTCCAAGGGGCTAAGTCATTTGGCGCTTAGTGAGTCGACCTCACTCAACACCGTTGCTATTTTTGCATTGAGTGTGGTGGACTCACTCAACGCCAACGCCTGTTTTTGCAGCTAAGTCATTTGGAGTTGAGTGAGTCAACCTCACTCAATGTCATGGCTGTTTTGACATTGAGTGTGGTGGGCTCACTCAACGCCAAAGCTTGTTTTTACTCTAAGTAAAAAGAGTTGAGTGAGTGGACCTAACTCAACAACTTGGCTGTTAGGCTTGGCGTTGACTGTGGTGAACTCACTCAACATCGAGACAAGTTTCTTCGGCTAAGTAGAAAAGCATTGACAGCGTTTAGTGAGTTGAGCTCACTAAACACCGTCAACCAGCAGAGATTTTGCGGCTAAGTCTTTTGGCATTGAGTGAGTAGAGCTCACTCAATGCCACGTCGAGTGGACTCGACACCGTCCGTGGCTAGCGTTTGACTCTGAGTGAGTGAAGCTCACTCAACGCCATGTCAGGTTTGGCGTTGAGTGAGTGGAGCTCACTCAACGCCGCACCGAGTGGACTCGACACTTTTGCCTTGGGTTGGTGTGTTTCCATTGGATTGTTAGTATGGCTTTTTCCCTTAGGAGGGGGGGGGGGTGTTTTGTGTTCGGCTAGTTTTTGCATGCCGACTTGTGGATTATGGCAGATGGTGTTGTTTTGTGGGCTCTGTAAGGGGTGAATTGTGTGTGCTGAGTTGTAGCCACCACCACCTAGGCCATGTTGGGCTGGTATGGTTATGTGTGTAGACTCTGTAACTGCCATCGTTTGTTTACACCCTGGAGTGTTTTTTGGTCATGTTGTTGGTGAGTGCTATGCCGCCCACTCCGACCCAAGGTATTCACCACGGCCAATATTTCATAAAGATTAGGACTGTTAGTTCCTTTCCTTTCTAGTGACTATTTCTTTTGGCATATGTTTGCCTTAGTGTTGCTGTAGGTGCTTAGCTGAGCATGTTGCTCTTTATGTTTAAACTTGGTGTGCTTTTACTACTCTTTGGACAATGTTTCTTCTTACTGTCATGCCTTTTCTTCTACTGTTAGCTTTTGTTGTTGGGTTTGTAAACCCCTTCTTTTTTTGCTTATGAATCTAATGCTCCACTTCCTTTGATTTTCTCTTACTTTCTGAGGTGCTCTTTCTTTGAATGCCTCAGGTTAAGGTTGTAGCCAGTTAGACGGCTAGTGCTCTTGTGGAGTTTAATGATAGCCTCCTGGGTAGCTGAGGTTGCCAATCTTCATCCTAGTGAGGTAGTAATCTTCCTTTCTGTATAGACATGCATACTCACTAGTGGGTTCGTGTCAGGTTGTTGACGCCCACTGGTGGCTTACTTGTGATGCTGGGTATGAACTAAAACTACTACTTTTGCATATTTTAGGTTGTTCACTTGTTTCTTGGGAAGGATTTATGCTAGGTTGCATGTTAGGTATTTTAAAACCCTAAAGCATTACTATATGTATCTCATGAACGTCATGTTTCTAAAACTAAGACACTATTTTTCCTAATAGCGTAAAGACTATATTTTTTATACATACTGTACTAACTTTAGAGTCGTGCATACCATGAATCGTCCCTCGGGGACACTAATGCTCATTCAGGATGTCTAAGCAACTTAACCAAAGTATTTTATGCTGCGTATAAATATATATTTTTGACTAGCTGATCCATTGTGCTGAGGGATACGGCTATTAAGATATAACTGGTTTTCTTTCATATTAAACAATGAATTTTCCTTAAAATCTAAAGTCTAGAGTTTTGCCTGATCGTTTGCAGTTATCCCCTGCACGACGTGGCATCATGGCGCGTATTTTCTCTTGCTCTGATACGATTTAATCGTTGAGAAAATACAGGTTGTGACAGTTGGTATCAGAGGGAGGTTGCTTGACAATTGGTCGGGAAACCTTCCCTAATTTGCATTGATAGTTTAGCATCATATCATACACACACCGATATGTCATCAACACGTCTTGGCTAAAGCACGAACACTACACTCATAAGCATGAAGAAGTATACGGGGCATATTATGTAGTATGAGATGCATAATATGTGTTTGTATATGGATCCACCATAGGAGGAAACATGTGAGGGTTATGTAGTATGGGATGCATAACCTCACCACATGAATGTGCTAGGTCATTTTCTTTTTTTCGTTGCATGGAAATGTTATGTAGTATGGGATGCATAACATTTTCATATGTACGTCGCTCGTGACATGCATTAAGGCCTTTTTTTAGAATGCATAGCACAACATGCATAGCATAATATATCATCAGCACAACGTGCCAAGCTAAAGATTTGCATGATGAGATATGTACACACATGGTTTTGAGTCAAAAAAGAATACAAATGCATGTATTCATGGTCTAGGCACATGATTTAGTATGATGATGGTGAACCATCTTAGGTTAAGCATAACAAAATAATTGTAAAAACAAATCCCAGAGCAAGTTTAGCAGTTGAAGTTCATATTTAAGTATGTTTGTCTGTACTGGGTAGTTTCATTCTAGCATTTGGGCTAGGTTCTAATTCATGCTGATATGGTTATAGGATGGAGAGGCATCCCTCGACGAGATCGACTCCCCAACTTGAGGGTGAGTCTTCTGGAGCACAAAGCGAGGCGTTGATTGAAAGTTTGCGGCAGTGTAATGAAGCCTTATCTAGGCAAGTTGTGGATATGCAGACTCAGATCTAGTCTCTGATAGCAATTGTGGTGGGACAGCCTTCGAGAGTGTCGAACCCTACTGTAGGCGTAGTTATTCCTGTTCCTCCTGCTCCCCTGGTACCTCCTGTTATGCTGCCCCCGGAGGTTACATTCATATCTCACTTCCAGTGACTTGGACAACCTACTTATGATGGGAAAGCACACTTCATGGTTTTGGATGATTGACTCATAGCCATCTAGAAGATGTTCTACTATTCTGGAGTTACCCCCGATCAAAGGGTGATGATCACCGCCTATCAGCTTAAGGGATTGGCGTAGAGTTGGTGGCTGAGAGAGAAGGAGAGCTTGAAAGAGGGATGCTCTTGGGAGGCCTTCAAGGAACTATTGGTAAGGAAGTTTCTACCTTCAGTCGAGCACGACCGCCTAATGAATGATTTCCTCCATTTGAAGCAGAGGTAGCTCTCAGTGAGTGAGTAGGAGATCGAGTTCAACAAACTGAGCAGGTTTTCTCCCAGCTTGGTGAGTACCGAAGCGAATAGAGTTAAGCGATTTCTTAGTGGCCTGAGAAGTGATGTTCAACAGTTAGTTGTTGCTCATGGAGCAGTGAGTTATGCAGGTGCGGTAGAAGCTCTTTGAAAGTGGAGGCCATTGAGAATGCAAAGCAAAGAGGGAAGAAAATGAGAAAATATAAGAGGAAATCAGTTGAACGAAACAGCCCTCAAGTACCCGGTGCTGCCAGAAAGAAGATCAAGGAGGTTTGTTGTTTCTGTAGCCGGTCAGGCCACCTCTTTGAGAGATGTTTCAAGAGGCAGGGAGCTCAGAAGAAGGAGCACGTGCATGAGATTCAAGGTGCTCCTAGGAAAGATTTATTATATTCTGCATGTAAGCGGCCAGGGCAAGATGTTGCCCATTGCTGGGGCAAGGATAAGAGTAAGGTAAGAAATTGTTTTCTTTGCGGTCAAGAAGGGCACATCAAGGCTTAGTGCCCCCAGCTCTAGCTGGTGTTCCAGCAAGTGCCACTCCATGCATTGCCACCGCCTAAGTGTGTGGATAAAGGCATGGGGAAGTTGAATGTAATTTCTTCAAAGGAAGCGCAGACTTTGACTCAGGTCATTTCAGGTAAGATTTCTCCCTAGCTTGAATGTTTTGTTTCTAGTATAGCTTTAGCATTTGTTTTCCTTAGGTGCGTATGCTATCTTATAAGAAAATTTAAGGTGAGGAACCGCTGGTCGCGTGTTCTCTTTGACTCTGGCGCTACCCACTCCTTTGTGGCTAGAGCCTTTGTGGAGCGCTATCATTTGGGTCTAGAGCAAATTAGTGATGCCTTTTGCGTCAAGTTTCCTTCCGGTTATTCTATGATTTCAGATCAGGGCATTCAGGATTGTCTGATTTGGTTTGGGGACTTTCTAGCGAGGGAAGATTTGAAGGTGATCAACCTGGAGGACATCTATATTATCTTAGGCATGGACTGGTTGTCCAGGTATGATGCAGTTATCTAGTGCAAGGGTAAGCTCTTGCACTTCGTTAAGGACGACGGTCAGCCTGGGAGTGTTTATGCTGATCCGCGCCAGGAGTCTCCAGTCATTTCTGCAGTATGTGTTTAGAAGTTGCCTTATTCTAGCTGCTCCTCCTGTTTTGTCTCTGTAGTGGGGACTGTTGTTAGTGTACCGCGTTTGGAAGAGATTCCTGTGGTGTGCGAGTTTTCGGATGTATTCCCCGACGATCTTCTACCAGATCGAGATGTCGAATTTGTTATAGATTTGGAGCCAGGAATGCGTCCTATTGCGAAGGCGCTGTACCGGATGGCCCCGCGAGAGCTGGAGGAGTTGCGTATCCAGCTGGATGAGCTATTGGAAAAGGGTTTTATCAGGCCGAGTTCGTCGCCCTTTGGTGCGCCTGTTCTATTTGTAAAGAAGAAAGATGGGTCGATGAGGCTTTGCATCGAATATAGACAGCTGAAGAAGGTTACTATCAAGAACAGGTACCCTCTGTCATGGATTGACGACTTGTTTGATCAATTGTGTGGTAGCACAGTGTTCTCCAAGATTGATCTTCAATCTTGCTACCATCAGCTCGGGATCCGTGAGTCTGATATTCTGCGGACTGCTTTTCAATCCAGGCATGGGCATTTTGAGTTTTTGGTTATGTCATTTGGTTTGACAAAAGCGCCCTCAGCTTTTATAGATTTGATGAACCGAGTGTTCAAGGATTTCCTGGATAAGTTCATGGTCGTGTTTATCGACGATGTTCTGATTTATTCCCACAATACGGAGGAGCGCGACTAGCATCTGCGTTTGGTTTTATCTGCCTTGAGGGACCATAAGCATTTCGCCAAGCTGAGCAAGTGCTAGTTTTGGTTGCCTCGGGTTGCATTTCTGGGCCACGTGGTGAATAAGAGTGGGATTTCAGTTGACCCAGAAAAGATCGCGTTTGTGATGGATTGGAGTAGGTCGGGCACACCCAAGAATATTAGGAGCATTCTGGGATTAGCCGGCTATTACAGGAGATTCAATGAGGGGTTTTCTACCCTAGCTGCACTGATAGTTTTACTTTCAAGACAACCTAAACACCTAGAGGGGGGGGGGTGAATAGGTTCTAATTGCTTGTTCAATTTTTTTAGGCAGAATTCAATTACAAAAATTAAAACATCCAGCACAGCATTCACAGGCATTTAATCATCACAGATTGCACAATGTTTTATAGTGGTTCCCCAAGGTCTGGGTACATCCACTTTCCCCCTTCACCTATCTAGCAGTATGCTAGATTCGGCCAAACTTCCACTATTCTCAGATCCTCAGATCCTACAGCTCAGAACCTGGATAGGTTCCTACAACTCAGGCACTACAGCCCTACCTCAGCCTTGCCACAAGGCCTACAACTCAGAGAAGAACCTTCTCCTACAATCATGCAAACAGTCCTACCACTCAGAGATCAACTCTCCTACACTCAGCCTTTATATCACAGGCTTACAACTCAGATCTGTGTAAAACAGATCCTACAGAAATTTAGAAAAGAAGTTTTAATATCTTGCCTTTGTTGAGAGAGAAGAGGACAAGACAATTCTTGATCAGCAGATGAAATCAAATAAATCTGAGCTTTCTTCAAAGCTTCTTGAATCTGAACTTAGCTGAGTTGATTTCCAAACAGCTTCTTGAGAAACCACTGATGGCTTCCTTCTTCTTCTTCAAAATGGGTGGATCCCTCTCTATCCAACACCTTTGATGATACTTCTGAATTCTTGTTAGAACTCTTCTTAGATCTTCTGATGAAGATCTTTAGTGTATTACACCTTATTGATTTGATTTCTCAATTTGATTGCCAAAGTTCAATCTTCTCATTACTGTCTTTACTTCTCTCTGAATCTATCAATATATAGATCTTCTTAATGGTAACCGGCTGATCCGGTTTATAACTGTCTTCTGACAAGTCTGACAACATCAGTTAACTGGCTGCAACCCACAACTGTCAAGTCTTCAAACAGATCATGTGCCTTAGTCTTGGTCAGCAATGTGTTGAGACAGACTGTCAGGAAGTGTCGAGACCAACTGTCTGTATGTGTCGACACAAGTAACTTTGGTGTCGACACAGCCTTTGATGATGTCGACAAGTTTACCTTTAAGTCGACACAGCTTCTTCAGAGAATAACTTAGTCTTGACTTTGTAGTGTGTCGACACAAGTCCTGTGTGTCGACACAGTTGTTGTAGATTCAGAACTCAGTATATGTTGACTTAGTCTTCTGGTGTCGACATAAGTATTGTCGACTTCTGCCAATGTGTGTCGACTCTGTCTCATTGTGTCGACACAGCCTCCCAGTGTCGACACAAATGTGGTCGACTATCTTCCTGTGAGTCGACACTGCTTCCCAGTGTCGACACAAATGTGGTCGACTATCTTTGTTTGTGTCGACACAGCTTCCTTCAAGTGTCGATACAAATATTCTGAAGTGTCGATACTATTTCTTCAAGTGTCGACACATGGACTTCGAATATTTTTCTGCATTCTTTAACACTTCTTCACCTGCACATGTCAACTTAAAACAACATCAAATACACCTTAATGTGTATCATTGAGCTAAGTTGGGCTTCTTCAAATCAGGTACATATTTTCCAATGTACCCAACAATCTCCCCCTATTTGGAGAAGTCATAACCCTTATAGCCAATGATATACACCATTTATAAAAAGTATAATATGATGATATATGACATAACAAGAATACTTAATATAAACAAAATATGAACAATCCATCACAGAGTGAACATTATATGATTCCAAAAATATGAACAATCCATCACAGAGTGAACATTATATGATTCCAAACAAAATATTGTTTATAACTTGATAATGTTTGATTACAGAGTTTTACATTGAATGATTTAATCAAAACATTACAAAACACATTTGAAAGAACTTAAAACTAAGACTGATCAGGCTCTTTTATGACAATCCCTTTGCCAGATTTGATTTGAGCCTTCACAGGAGCTTCAACATCTTCAGCTGGCTTCTTGCCTTTTTGATCAGCCTTCTTCTTTGCTTCTTCCTTGAGCCTTTGCCTTTCAAAGTAATGAAAGGGCTTTGGAAAGTACTTGCTCGGCTCCTGAGCATCTGATGGCAGCCTACCCAGCTTGGCATTTCTTCTGAACTGTACTATTGCCTCCTGCCTAGCTTCATGCTTTTGCCATTCTATTGCATTATACCACTTTCCTCTTTCATGAACTTGGTCTTTCATAGCCTTCCATGCAGTGAGTATAATATTTCTTGAAGTAGGGCTCCACTGCTCAAAATCTGGCTTAAGTTCAGCCTGCTCTCTAAATCACTTCTTAGATAGTAGAGCATCTTGCTGTTCTTTCAAAATAGCCTTAGGCTTATCCACTTTCTCAATAACAACCCTGTTAACCTCCTTTGGAGGACTATACATTTCTTGAACTTGCTGATCAATCATATCAAAATCTGGAGGAGGGTAAATGACTTGGGCAACCTCAGGTTGATTTCCTTCAAGTAGACCTGTTTGTATTCCTGACTCAGCCACCATAGCATCATCACACAAAGGTGGATATCCCAATGTGGCTCGAATACTATTGGTCACCCATTTGGAGTGCTCTGAGCCTGCATGAACTAACAACCTCTCCCCCTTTATGGCTTCTCTGGTAATATGATCTCTTAGATCTTCCTTCTGAAATCTGATCTGTCCATCCAGATAATTCACACCCTCTTTAAAAAATGGTTTTAACTTTTGAAGCTTGTCAGATATGTCCTTTTGAGAGGTAGTGATAGCAGTTTTAACAGATTCAATAGCAGCTTGAAATGTCTTATCAAATTCGTCCATCTCCTTTGCTCTAGCTGCAGGTAGGCCTGGAGTATTCTTTTTCAATTCAGCAATAATCTCATGATGAGATTCAGTTAAATTGTCATTCATCCTTAGCTGGTTCTCAAAAATATAGCTTTGCTTTAAAGCAATATCATCCACTTTAGGGATGATGGACTACTGTTGTTTTGCCAAATACACCACAACATTACCTCCCTTATGGAAGCAATCTGTCATCTCCTTCTTATGCATATTGACTTCAAATCGAATTGACTTTATATCCTGAGCCAAGTCAAATTGAAGGGCCTTATTGCTCTCATCAACATATTTTTCAACTGCCACTCTATGGTCATCTAACTTAACTTGTAAATCAACCATAAACTTGTTATAATTAAATTCAGAATGAGATGGTTGAGTTGTAGTCTGTAGAGCCTGCTTATAACCTTTGCTCCTTCTCTTGAAGACTACAAGTTTTCTCTTCTTAGCCATTCTGGCTTCTTCAGTCTCAGATTCAGATGAACTATCAACTTGAACTCTTTCTTGAGGAGGAGGAGGAACATCTGTCTCAGTGCCATGTTATTCAGCCTCAACATGCATAGACTCCCCCTCAACCATTTGCTCCTTCTCAATTTCCATCTCCATGTCAAGGGCTTTTTCAATCTCTTGCCCATCTTCTACTCTATCAGTAGCCATATCAACATTAGGGAATAACTCATCTAGAGTATATTCCTTCTGAGCTTGAACAGAAGATGTATCAATTAGATCTTCTATATTCAGATCTTTGGAGATATCAATTTGGACTACCTCTTGCACTGGGTCTGACATCTTCTCCCCCTGTTCCTGTTCAGTATTGGTAATGTCCTGGGCAGGTGAGTACACTTGCTCCCCCTGCAACTGTACAGAAATTGAAATATTAAAAATGTCTTTAATAAGAAAATACACCAGCTCCCCCTGCAACTGTACCTGGTTAGGAGTAGATTCATTCTGGGCAGGAGAATGAGCTTGCTCCCCCTGCATTTGTGCAGGTATAGTGTCTTGCTGGGCTGGAGTAAACACAGGGTGATCTACATCCTGCTTCCTCTCTTGTTCTTCTTGAAGCTGCTCAGTATCTTGAGCATGAGAAGAGGATTTCACTGGGGTGTCCTGCCTGCTCTCATCAGGCACATCCTTAGACAGCACCCTATCCCACCTAGAAAACAATCTCATGTCCATCTTTCTCATGTGATTAAGCTTTGTTCCTGGCAGGTGTTGCATTACCTCAGGGATCACTCCATTCAGATATAAACTCATAATTCTAGCCAGATTTGGCTTCTTTATTCCTTCCTTGATCTTTTCAAAGATTACAGCTGACCAATCAGTTGGAATTGTAAACACAATTCTAGTCATGAGGTTGAACATAGAGGCTGAAATCCTATCATGTCCCCCTGGTTTGCACAGAATCACCTTACCAACTACTTCAGACAGAAATTTCCCTTGCTGATTCATCCCTTTCCTGTTGAAAGCAGCTCCAATCTTCAGAGTGGGATCCAATCCGCACCACTGGATAGCCTCCCTTAACCTAGAAGCACGGACTTCTTCTTCATTCTCAATTATTAGTAAATGTAGAATCTTCCTTAGACTTCTTGGGGTAATCTTCACCGTCGACCCATGCACAGTGGACTTTATCTTGAGAACATCTGAACCTATTGATGCAGAGTTAAAGAATTCATGCACCTCCTTCTTCCATATCTTGGAAGGTTTAGAAACTATGAACTCTATTCCGGATTCGGAAATAAGAGAGATAACTCGTTGAACATCTGTTGGGGCTTCGGCAAAGGCATTCCTTACTAACTCATAACCTTCATTGATGTTGTCTTCAATCTTCGGCGCCATTGTTCAGGTGAGAAAGCTTGAGAGAAGAGAGAGAGAGAGAGAGAAAGTTGACACAGGGTTTCAGTCTCGAAAACCTTGTAAGCGTGTCGACTGAATAAGTTTTTGACCTATTTATACCTTCTATTGAAAGAAGATCTAAAGGCGGGCAAAAACAGTCTATATGTGTCGACACAGATGGAATGTGTCGACACAAACTGAAAGTGCAGGATAAGATCAATCCTAACTCTAGAGGGGGGTGAATAGAGTTATTTAAAATAATTTTGCAAATAAAACTTGTGTGCAGAGAAAGTTTGACTTTACTTAGTGTAAGGTGCTATAGCAAATAATCAGAGTAAAAAGAAATTCACAGCACAAAGCAAAACACAAAGAAACAAGCAATCCAGACGACACAAGGAGCTATAGTGGTTCCCCAAATCTGGGTACATCCACTCTTCTATCACCCTAGATAGGAATCCACTTCAAGATGAGTTGATCAGGTGTCTTGAGCACCAGAGAGTTTTTGACCAGGTTCTCACAAACCAAAGGAGCTGATTTTGACCAGGTTTCAGCAAAACCAAAAGTAAATTTTGAAGGGAGTTAAAACCCTGTACAGAAAGAAAAAGAAAAAGGGATGAGGTTGTCTTCTCTATCAACAAGCAGAGAGAAGCAAAAGTGGATCTGTAGTTGTTGTCAAAGCTCCCCCTGAGATCAAGAAGAAGTTCAGGAAGGAGAGCTCTGCACAAGGGTGACAGGTCTTCAAAGATCTGATTTGCTCCAGCAAGAGATGATCCAAGAAGGTTGGATGGTTGTGTCTGAAGCAATCAGAATTCCTGTGAGTGAGCTTTCAAAATAATATCACACAGAGAGAGAAAGCAGCTGAAGTCCTGTATTGTTCTTCTCTGTATATTCTCTGTGTTTTGTAAAATCTCTGTATTCTGTAAAATGAAAGAATGAATAATAATATAGCTGAGTCTTCTTCTTCCTTTTCTTTGATAGCCGTTGGAAGTCAGCATTAATTGCTTTCCTTAAATGTCCATGCCTCAAAGGAAATGACAGGCAGACATTCCTTAGAAAATGCCTTGAGCCATGCACCAGATATGCAGTAACGGCCAATAAATCTTCAGCATTAATTGTCTGACAGAAGGAATTTGAATTCCTATTCAAAACTGACGGAGGTCTGAAAAGCGTCGAGCTCACAATAAAACGTCGATCTGAGCACGACACACGTCGGCCAGAGAGTGATTTCTGTAAGCAGAACTGGGTTCGACGGAACGTCGAGTTGAGGTCGACTCCACGTCGAGCTGAGGTCGACTCAGCGTCGAGCTGAGGTCGACTCAGCGTCGAGCTGAGGTCAACTATGCGTCGAGCTGAAGATCGACTCTAACTAGCCTATGTGACCTTTATAACAACAAGGAGGTCACAACACAAAATCCCTATAGAAGTATAGTCATCCTGATCCAAATGGTAATAGGGTGTTCCAACAATCTCCCCCTATTTGGATTAGGATTACTATTTACATGAATTTAGGGATTCAAAGAAAGATAAAGCAGATACAATACACTACAATACAACCAGACATGACAGAATAAAAAGCAGCATATATAACATTATATAGCAGCACAAATGTTCAAATGTCCTGAGTCCAGCATATATAGAAAGAATTAAAGCATCTTACTTTACTTTCCCTTTGGGGCTTTGCCTTGATCACTCTTCTTGAAGATGATTTCTCTGTTTGGATTTGAAGCTTCCTTTTAGATCTGTAATCATCAGCTGCACCTAAAGACTTTTGATCTCTTGCACTGGGTGGTACAGCTGCAGGATGGAGTTGCATATATCTGTCTGAATCAAAGAATTTCTTAGATTTATATTTCTCCAATTCCTCTTTTCTTTGGTCTGACATTGTACTGATATGAGAGGTGTCCAGACCTTTTTCTCTAGCTTTATTAATCTCATTTAAAGCAGCCATTTCTGTCATTCTAGCTTTCCAGTAGGCAGGAGTTTTGGTGGGATCTTCAAAAGGTACAGCTGGTTCAAATCTGTTAGAGGAAAGTTCTTGAGAGGTAGTTGGGGTGAGGTCAGCTCTAGGTCTATAAGGATAGGGACCAGAGGTTGGATCAATGGCTCCTCCCCTTTGATAAGGTTGAGAACCTGATCTTCCTCTGGACTGCCTGCCTCTATAGTTTCCTCTTTGCTGAC
Source organism: Platanthera zijinensis (assembly GCA_039513925.1). Classification (NCBI taxonomy): domain Eukaryota; kingdom Viridiplantae; phylum Streptophyta; class Magnoliopsida; order Asparagales; family Orchidaceae; genus Platanthera; species Platanthera zijinensis. The sequence continues at coordinate 180,742,933 of CM077078.1, forward strand.
CTCCCCTTTGCTGACTGTCTCCTTGATATCTTCTTGCTTGATATGTCTTTCCATGTAGAGCTGAAGGGGCTGGATTGGAAAATAGACTAGCACCTGCACCTGCATCTGGAGGAGGTGGAGGTGGAGGCTGATGGACAGGTTTGGAGGGGCCTTCATTAAACTTTCTTTTCTTCTTCATTTCTTTTCTCTGATTTTGGGAGTACTGCATCCATGGCTCTGTGATTTCACAATTGTATTTGATATAGTAGGGAATGTCATGGTCTGTAGCTCTGGCAATTGGTACTCTTTTCATGGCTTTGGATCTAGCTTTCCTCTTCCTTGCAATAGTTGCAGAGGAGTCATCAGAATCTGTAGCAAACTCATCTTCTGAACTTTGAGATTCTTCATATAGATCTATGTACTTCCTTTTAGAGATAGGAAAACTGATGGAGTCTGGAGCTGCTGAGGAGGAAACTGAAGGAAGATCTGCTGTCAGTGGGGAGGAGTCTACCACTGCAGGAGAGGGCACAGCCTCTGGAGCCATAGAGACTAAAGAGGCTGGTTCCTGAAGGGCTTGGGAGACATGGGTCTCAACTGCAAAAGGTGTCTCAATCACTTCACCTGAAGTTTCAACAGCTGCTAACATTTCAATTTCATCATTAGCAGGAGCCACTGCTACCACTGCTACATCAGGGATCTTCTGAAAAGGGACAATAGCCCTAGACAGATCTTCTTGAAGCTGTTCTGAATTAGGAGGAGGAGCCTCAGGTGCCATGGAAAGGTCTTCTTGAATCTGAGCTGGAGGGGAGAAGCTCTGGACAGAAGCTGCCAAACACTGAAGGTCTAAGGCACTGCTGATGAGCTGAATTGAAGCTGGAGGATGAGCCTCAGATACTATCTAAACTTCTGCAACTGATACTGTCTCTGAACATGTCTGAACAAACTGAACTGATGAAGGAGGCAGCTCTTCTTCTGCAGACATCTCCCCCTGCCTAGAATCAGTGGCAGCTGACTCTAGGCCCCCAGAAGAAGGGCATGCCAGATGAGAGGAGAGGGAGGAGACAGAGTCAGAGAGAGTTCTCAGGGAAAGGAGGAGAGGAGCCAGCTTGGCATCTAAGAGGGAGGAGAGCCTAGGGGACAGAAGGTCAAAAAGCTGATTGGCTATGGGCAGGAGAGCTACTTGCTCAAGGGGAACTTGAGTAGAGGTAGATGGAGTAGCAGAAACTGTAAATGGGGAAGATGTTGAGGGTGGTGTAGACAGTAGAGGTGTAACAGGCTCATGGATGGAGGAAAAGAGTAGCTCTGAAAAAGTTGATGAATGGGGGAATTCATGAGGAGAGGAGGTAGAGGCATCCATGAAGGAGTCTTCATGAATGTCAAAGGAAGAGAGATCCTCATGAGGTGAGGAATCCAAGCTAATGGGAAGGAAAGTAGTGTGAGGTAGAAGGGAGGAGGCAATGGTAGAGATGGAGGAAGGTAGAGGTTGAGTGGATGGAATGACTGAGGTTGAGGGGATGAAAGAGGATGGGAGGGAGAGGGAGGGAGATGGCAAATTCCCTGCTTCTGGACTAGTGGACTGAGGGAGAGTGACCACTACAGTCCTTGTGTCTACAGAAGACTTCATTGCTGCTGCTGCCCTGGGATTCACAATTCTTCTGTCCCACTTGCCAATTAGGGCACATGTGAGCCTCTTGGAAGCATTGATGTGCTTCTTGGAGGACACAAGTAGTTGGGGGAAGCAATGGTTGAGAATCAACCCAAGAACTCATCCAAAGTGGACAGAGTTTTTATCCAATCTTTTCTTAATCATTTCAAACACAATCAATCCCCAGTTGGGATGTTTCTTATCCATAAGTGCAGCCATAAGACAGAACTGATGCCTAGTAATTGCATCATGTGCAGTCCTCTTTGCACAGATCACTTTGCCTGTAATGTCTGCTAATAACCTATATTCAATAGCTAGGTTAACTTTGAGGAGTTTAGAGGGGTTACCAGTAGCATGCCCCATCCTGTCCAGCATCACGGCATACTCTTCCACAGATAGTTCTATGCCATCATCTCCAGCAGCAAAGTTGAAAACTTCTGAAATGACTTGAGGTGAGATGGCTACCTCATTTCCTGAAACTTTCCCAGTCAATGTATTGTTATCTGAGATAACTGCTGTAAGACTCCACTCTTTGATTTCTGACTCTAGGAGAGGGATCCTGGTTGACATAAAGTTAACCAGTTGCTGCTCCTTGAAGAGGTCCAGTATATCCAAAAAGTATTGTGGAGATCCATCAAAAGAGTCGAAGTCGATATCGAATCCAGAATCGAACTTCATGGCCGCCAGAGCTCCTGCTGTGATTGCCATTTTCCTGCAAAAAGAATACCTTCCAAGATCAAGAGTAAAGTATTTGGAGGGAGAAAGCTTGAGCAGAAAGATATGAAAGCGCAACTGCGAACGACGATGAAAAAATGATTTTATACTTAGGGTTCGACGCAGAAAAGGAAAGAACGTCGAGCTCAGTTCGACGCTCTAAGGCTCTAGGAGAACTGAAACGACTCAACAACGTCCAGCTTAGGTCGACGTTCGACGCTTTGGCTGAAGCTATACGTCGAGCTCAGGTCGACGTTGAACGAAGACGTCGACCGGGGAGAGCGAAACTCAAGAAGCTAGGGAGCTGTGAACTTAGTTCGACGCTAGAAGCTGAGTTCGACGTTCGACGCTTTTGAGGGCGACGGACCGTCGATCTCCGTTCGACGCAGCGTCGAGCTTAGTTCAGAGCTCAGAGAAACCACTCAGACAGGAAATTTTAAAATGAAATTTTTCCTATTCCTGTTAATTATGGGTTTCAAAATCTTGGAGTTTTATTTTATGCTGTCTCCATCTAGCATTCCCAACTGATTGAGGAAAAAGAAGTCCTTCTTTTCATCCAAGGGCTTGGTGAAAATATCTCCTCTCTGTAGTTCAGTGGAAATGTATTCTAGTGCAATTTTCTTCTTTTCTACATTATCGCTTAAGAAGTGATGTCTGATCTCTATGTGCTTGGTCCTACTATGGAGAACTGGATTTTGAGCAATAGATATTGCACTGGTATTATCACAAAAGATTTTAGACATCTCTAAGTTGTACCCATAGTCTAGGAGCTGGTTTTGAATCCACAAAATCTGTGAGCAACAACTGCCTGCAGCCATGTATTCAGCTTCAGCAGTTGATGTGGACACAGAGGTTTGTTTCTTACAGAACCAGGAGACAAGTCTATTACCAAGGAATTGACAAGTTCCACTGGTGCTTTTCCTGTCTACTCTACATCCAGCATAATCAGAATCTGAAAATCCAGTTAGATCAAATCCTGAGTCATGTGGATACCAGAGACCTAGATTAGGACAACTTTTTACATACCTAAGAATCCTCTTAACTAATGTGAGGTGGGACTCTCTAGGGCTTACATGGAATCTAGCACAAATGCATGTAGCAAACATTATGTCTGGTCTACTAGCTGTTAGATAAAGTAATGAGCCAATGATTGCTCTATAGCTTGTCTGATCAACTGGTTTTCCAGATTCATCAGCATCTAAAACAGCATTTGTAGGCATAGGTGTTTTCATAGAGGATGCTTCAGACATTCCAAATTTCTTAACCAGTTCTCTTGCATACTTGGTTTGAGAAATGAAAATGCCATCCACATGTTGTTTAACTTGCAATCCAAGAAAGAAAGCAAGCTCACCCATGCTACTCATTTCAAACTTTGAGTGCATAAGTTGTGAGAACTTTTTGCATAAGTTTGAATATGTAGACCCAAATATGATATCGTCTACATAAACTTGTACTAGTAGGGTATGGGACCTATGGGTTCTAACAAAAAGAGTTTGGTCTACTCTACCCCTTTTAAAATCATTTTCCAACAAAAAACAAGCTAAGGTCTCATACCATGCTCTAGGAGCTTGCTTGAGACCATATAAAGCTTTATGCAGTTTAAAAACATGATCAGGAAAGGTTGGAGAGATAAAACGTGGAGGTTGCTTTACATAAACCTCTTCCTTGATGTCTCCATTGAGAAATGCACTCTTGACATCCATCTGATATACCTTGAATCTCTTGTGAGCTGCATATGCAAGGAAGATTCTTATGGCCTCCAACCTTGCAACTGGTGCAAAGGTTTGGTCATAATCAATTCCTTCTTCTTGGCAATATCCTTGAGCTACAAGTCTTGCCTTGTTTCTCACAATTATTCCTTGATCATCCAACTTGTTCCTGAATACCCATTTGGTTCCAACAATTTGCTGGTTTCTTGGTCTTGGTACTAATTCCCAAACTTTATTCCTTTCAAATTGATTCAACTCTTCCTGCATTGCAATGATCCAGTTTGGATCTTGCTCTGCATCTTGTATGGTTTGAGGCTCAATTTGAGAAAGAAAGCAGGTGTGCATAATATTTTGATTAACTTGATTCCTTGTTTGCACACCCACTGAGATATCTCCAATTACTTGTGAGATTGGGTGATCTCTTGTTGTTGCAAGATCAACAAGGGGTGTTGATGATGCACCAACCTGTGTTGTTGTTTCCTCTTGTGGAACGACAACTGGTTCTTCAATTTGTTGGCCTTTTGAACTTTCCAAAACCTGAAATTCCTCTTCATTGTCACTGAGTTCAGTGTCTTGCTGAATTGGTGAAGGTAATGACCCTTTGTCTGTGATGGTAAGCTGCTTCAGATTTTCTGAAATTGAATGTTCCTGCAAATTGCTTATGGTAGAAGTCTCCTTCTCCTTATAATACATGTTAGTTTCATCAAATGTAACATGCATGGATTCTTCAATTTTATTTGAGCACTTGTTAAAAACCCTATAAGCCTTGCTAGTCATGGAGTATCCCAGAAACACTCCTTCATCAGCTTTGGCTTCAAATTTAGCTAGGTATTTCTTGTCATTATTGTGAATGAAACAAATGCAACCAAAAATTTTGAAATAATTTACTTTAGGTTTCTTCCCTTTGAGTAACTCATAGGGAGTCTTACCCTTTAGTTTGTGTATCAGGCTTCTATTCAAAACATAGTTGGAGGTGTTCACAGCCTCTGCCCAAAAGGTTAGAGGGAGGTGAGCATCTGTCAACAATGTTGTGGCAGATTCAATAAGGGTTCTGTTTTTCCTTTCAATTACCCCATTTTGTTGAGGAGTTCTTGGAGCTGAGAAAGTGTGCCTGATACCTTCATTCTGGCAGAACTCTAGCATAAGAAGAGAATCAAACTCTATCCCATGATCACTTCTGATCAGGGCAATGTGAGTATTGAACTCAATCTGTATGCCTTTGAGAAAATCTGTCAGAATCTTGAAGTTATCAGACTTCTTCCTCAGAAAGAACACCCAAGTGAATCTTGAGAAGTCATCTACAACTACTAAAGCATAAGATTTCCCTCCTAGGCTTTGTACATTAATTGGTCCAAAAAGGTCCATGTGCAATAAGTACAAAATTCTAGGTGAGTCACTCTTATTTAGTGACTTTAAACTGTTTTTAGTTTGCTTGCCTAATTGACAGGCCTTGCAAAGTCCTTCCTTCTTGTAGGGACCAGAAGGTAGTCCTCTAACAAGGTTGTCTTGGGATAACTTAGCAATGGTTCTAAGGTTCACATGTCCTAGTCTTTTATGCCAAAGTTCATTAGGTTTGCTAAGGGAGTTAAATAAACAAATATCTACTTTAGATGAATTGAAATCAACTAGATATATGTTATCTTGTCTATTACCAATTAAAACAATGTTGTTATTTAATGCAATATTACATGCTGAGTTGGTAAACCAAACCTGAGAACCAGCATCACATAGCTGGCTGATGCTGATTAAGTTGTGCTTTAGTCCTTCCACATAGGCCACTTTCTTAAATGTAATTGACCCTATTTTCACTTGGCCATAGCCTTTTGTTTGTCCAAAGTTTGAATCTCCAAAGATTACTTTGGGTCCATGTTTAGCTTTGAAGGACACAAGGTTCTCCTTGTTGCCAGTCATGTGCTTTGAGCACCCACTATCCAAGTACCACTGCTGGTTCTCAATTGGATAGGTCTTTATCTGCACATACAACAAATCAATTGTTTTTGACCCAGTTTACCTTGGGCCTTTCTTGATATCCTTTAAATTCTGAAATAAAAGACATCTCAGGTTGACTCTTATAGCCTACAGGATGATATCTCCTAGGAGGTATTATCCATTCAGCATAAGGGTTAAAGTGATGAGATGTGGAGCTGGAATTAAATTTTGAATTAACCCCTGAGAACTGATTTTTGCTCTGAGCTTGGCTCGACGCACGTCGAGCTTCGGTCGACGGACTCTGGTGAGTGCGTCGAGCTCCATTCGACGGCGAGGGCTTGCTTTGTTCAGAGGGTAAAAGGCGTCGACCTGAGTTCGACGTTTTCTTGCGATTACGTCGAGCTCTGGTCGACGTCCGTCGAGCTTCGTTCGACGCTTCTTGTCCAGTTACCTGGGTTAAGTCAGCATTCTTCCTAGCTACTATCAAGACTCCTTTATGTTTCTCACTGTAAATTTGATTGGAGTTGTCAGCACTATGGGTTGGCTGGATGAAGCACCCAAGCCCAGTGAACCATTCAATCTTGAGTTCACTGTACTTGTGATGTCCATCAATTTGATACTTCTCCCATTAAGGGTTTCTTCAAATTGTTTGGCCTTAGATAGCTCACTTTTCAGTGAAGCTATCTCCTCCCCACACTGCTTCAACTCTTCTAAGAGTCTAAGATTATCTGAGTTAATGGATTTGCATTCAATTAATTGTTCTCTGAGAGTTTTAATCAACTTTTGAGATTCAATCAAGTCAATGCACATAGATTTGAACTCAGATTTAAATTCATCAGAAGTAAAATCAAATGAATCTATTACCTGATCCTCAGTAAGTTCCTGATCAGATAGGTAGTCAGCATCAGGTTCTGAATCAGTGTTCTTTTGAGATGCACTGATGGCCATCATGCAGAATCCTTTTTCTTCTGCATCATCCTCATCATCACTAGAGCTGGATGATGAATCAGACTCATCAGAGTCACTCCAGGATTCAGCCACAAATCCTTTTCTGGTGTGCTTGCTGTTGCTGGAGGAAGGCTTGTCATGGTATTTCCTTGAATCCTTATCCTTCCTTTTATCTTTTCTTTCCTTCTTGTCCCTTCTGTCCTTATCTTGATTTTCTGGACAGTTGGGGACAATATGTCCTGGTTTCCTGCAGCCAAAACAGATAACATCTTTATTAGTAGATCTGTCATACCTTGGCTTGTCTTTGTCTTTGGATGACCATCTTCTGAAGTTCTTTTTATTCAGCTTATTGAACCTTTTGACAAGTAGGCTCATAAGCTCTTCATCTCCCAACACCTTTTCTTTAGGTTGTTCTTCCTGTGCTTTGAAGGCAATGGTTTTCTCAACCTTCTCTGTTGGTGTGGATGTCTTCTGCTCTTCTTCTCTCTTCTTAATGAATTGCTCATAACTCTTGAGCTTTCCTAGAAGATCTTCTGTGGATAACTCACAGACATTTCTTCCATCTTTAATTGACCAGATTCTTGAGTCCCAAGAGCTAGGGAAACAAGTCAGTATCTTGTCATTTATCTCAGTGAGAGATATGTCCTTCTCTAGTGATCTAAGCTCACTGATGATTAGGCTCAGTCTGTTGTACATGTCAGCAACTGACTCAGACTCTGCCTTTTTGAAGTTCTCATACTGGGTGATGAGGTAGGATCTCCTATCCTTTCTTTCATCTGCAGAACCTGATACAATTTCTGAAAGTTTTTCCCAGATCTCTTTAGCAGTATTGCAATCAGCTACTTTCTGGAAAATGTCATCTGACATGGTTTGAGCCAAAATGTTCATGGCTTTAGCATCTGCTGCCTTCCACTTCTTTATGTCAGCATCAGTTCCTGAAGGAGGAGGAACAGCTGATGTACTTGTTCCTGTGGGAGGTCTTGGACAATCTGTCAACACAGAATTAAAAATGTCTTCATCAAAGGAGTTCATGTACAGTCTAATCTTTGCTTTCCATAGTGCAAACTTAGAGAGATTGCACATAGGAGGTCTGGTACTAGCAAAGTCCTTGTTTTGTGCCATGAGTTTTAAAGATAAGTAAAACTAAGGAAAATAACCCTTTGAGAGAAATGATCTTATCAGGGATCTTTTGATCCAGGTGTTAGCCTGTATGAATGATCAACCTCGCTCTGATACCAATTGAAAGTGCAGGATAAGATCAATCCTAACTCTAGAGGGGGGTGAATAGAGTTATTTAAAATAATTTTGCAAATAAAACTTGTGTGCAGAGAAAGTTTGACTTTACTTAGTGTAAGGTGCTATAGCAAATAATCAGAGTAAAAAGAAATTCACAGCACAAAGCAAAACACAAAGAAACAAGCAATCCAGACGACACAAGGAGCTATAGTGGTTCCCCAAATCTGGGTACATCCACTCTTCTATCACCCTTGATAGGAATCCACTTCAAGATGAGTTGATCAGGTGTCTTGAGCACCAGAGAGTTTTTGACCAGGTTCTCACAAACCAAAGGAGCTGATTTTGACCAGGTTTCAGCAAAACCAAAAGTAACTTTTGAAGGGAGTTAAAACCCTGTACAGAAAGAAAAAGAAAAAGGGATGAGGTTGTCTTCTCTATCAACAAGCAGAGAGAAGCAAAAGTGGATCTGTAGTTGTTGTCAAAGCTCCCCCTGAGATCAAGAAGAAGTTCAGGAAGGAGAGCTCTACACAAGGGTGACAGGTCTTCAAAGATCTGATTTGCTCCAGCAAGAGATGATCCAAGAAGGTTGGATGGTTGTGTCTGAAGCAATCAGAATTCCTGTGAGTGAGCTTTCAAAACAATATCACACAGAGAGAGAAAGCAGCTGAAGTCCTGTATTGTTCTTCTCTGTATATTCTCTGTGTTTTGTAAAATCTCTGTATTCTGTAAAATGAAAGAATGAATAATAATATAGCTGAGTCTTCTTCTTCCTTTTCTTTGATAGCCGTTGGAAGTCAGCATTAATTGCTTTCCTTAAATGTCCATGCCTCAAAGGAAATGACAGGCAGACATTCCTTAGAAAATGCCTTGAGCCATGCACCAGATATGATGTAACGGCCAATAAATCTTCAGCATTAATTGTCTGACAGAAGGAATTTGAATTCCTATTCAAAACTGACGGAGGTCTGAAAAGCGTCGAGCTCACAATAAAACGTCGATCTGAGCACGACACACGTCGGACAGAGAGTGATTTTTGTAAGCAGAACTGGGTTCGACGGAACGTCGAGCTGAGGTCGACTCCACGTCGAGCTGAGGTCGACTCAGCGTCGAGCTGAGGTCGACTCAGCGTCGAGCTGAGGTCGACTATGCGTCGAGCTGAAGATCGACTCTAACTAGCCTATGTGACCTTTATAACAACAAGGAGGTCACAACACAAAATCCCTATAGAAGTATAGTCATCCTGATCCAAATGGTAATAGGGTGTTCCAACACAAACTTCTATTGTCTCGACAACAAATCTGTCTACTATGTGTCGACACCAAATGTGGATATGTCGACACCTGAGAGATATAGTAGAGTATCAGAAAATCTGTATCGACTCTTAGGATAAGTGTCGACACAAAATTTGTAAGTGTCGACATCACTATTCTGGTGAAGTCGACACTACATTCCTGGATTAGTCGACAATTTAATTCTTAAGTGTCGACACATATTCTCTGTGTCGACACAATATTTCTGACTTGTCGACATTACTTCACTGAGTCGACACATTATTACTGAATGTGTCGACACTATTTTACTTAGCCAATTTCTGTTTCTGTCTACACAACTTAAGACCATTTGATAATCTAATATGTTATTTATAAGTTTGTTGATAATCTAATCAATGGTCAGCATGCCTAATTCAATTTTAAATTTATTGAATTTTATTTCATCCAGAGGCTTAGTGAATACATCTGCTATTTGATAATCTGTTTTAACAAATTCCAATGTGATGTCTTCTCTTTCTACATGATCTCTAAGAAAATGGTATTTAATTTCTATATGCTTAGTTCTACCATGAGAAACAGGATTATTAGCAATAGAAATTGCACTCTTAGAATCACACAAAAGAGGTGTTCTACTTACTTGAATACCATAATCTTTAAGCTGATGCTGTATCCACAATAGTTGTGCACAGCAGCTGCCAGCAGCAACATATTCTGACTCAGCTATAGATATAGCCACACTGGTCTGCTTCTTACTACTCCAAGATATCAATCTTCCTCCCAAGAATTGACAAGTACCTGTTGTACTCTTCCTATCCTCTCTACAGCCTGCAAAGTCTGCATCTGAATAACCTGTTAGTAGAAAATCTCTATTCCTAGGGTACCAAAGGCCTAAATTAGGTGTGCCCTTAAGATATCTCAGAATCCTTTTGACTGCAGTATAATGAGACTCTTTAGGGCAGGCTTGGTACCTAGCACAGACACATATAGCATACATAATATCTGGTCTACTAGCTGTGAGATATAGTAGAGAACCAACTATTCCTCTATACAAAGTCTCATCAATAGGTTTACCTGCATCATCTTTGCATATAGGCATACTTGTCCCCATAGGAGTTCTCATGATGGAGGATGACTCCATACCATACTTTTTGATTAATTCTTTAGTAAACTTTGACTGGGATATGGACAAGCCATCATCAGTCTGTCTTACTTGGAGTCCCAAGAAGAACTTCAGTTCCCCCATACTGCTCATCTCAAACTTCCCTTGCATAAGGTTGGCAAACTTTTTACAAAGGTTGTTTTCAGTAGATCCAAAGATTATGTCATCAACATAGATCTGAACTAAGATGATCTTGCCTTTGGATTCCCTAAGGAATAGAGTTTTGTCAAATTTTCCTCTTGAGAATTTATTCTCAATAAGGAAAGTAGACAGGGTTTCATACCAAGCCCTTGAGGCTTGCTTTAACCCATACAAAGCTTTTCTAAGCTTATAAACATAATCATGTTTAAGAGGATCTACAAAACCTGATGGCTGCTCTACATATACTTCTTCTTTAAGATCACCATTCAGAAATGCTGACTTCACATCCATCTGGTATACCTTGAAGTCTTGATAGGCTGCATAGGCAAGGAACATTCTGATTGCCTCCAGCCTTGTTACTGGGGCAAAGGTTTGATCAAAGTCAATCCCTTCTTCCTGCCTGTATCCTTTAGCAACCAATCTTGCTTTATTTTTCACTATTACTCCATTCTCATCCAACTTGTTCCTGTAGATCCATTTTATCCCAATTATATTGTGGCCTCTTGGTTTAGGAACAAGCTCCCAGACATTGCACCTTCTGAATTGATTCAGCTCCTCTTGCATAGCATCAGTCCAGTGCAGGTCTTGGATGGCTTCTTCAAACTTCTTAGGCTCCATTTGTGATAGGAAACTTGAATGCAGAACTGTGCTTTGACTTCTGCTTCTAGTCTGCACTCCCTGTCTTGGATCACCTATTATCTGATCAGTTGGATGGTCTCTTAAATGTCTTGTAGCTGGAGGAAGATTCCCTTCTGGTTGAACATCTCCAGCTCCTTCATTATGCTGAACCTCTTGGTTTTCTTCATCTTCTATTGTGTCTTGTACTCCCCCTGGACAATATCCTTCATTTTCCAATACTCCATCTTCCCTTGAAGCTTCAGCAATGGAGAGCTTGTCCATTCCTTTGCTTATACCTGTTGAGTCATTTGATCTACAAGATAACTCACAGTTGATTAATCTTGTTTCATCAAACACAACATGCACAGATTCTTCAACAACTTGAGTAGTCAAGTTGAAGATTCTATAGGCCTTACTATTTGTGCTGTACCCAACAAATATCCCATCCTGGGATTTGGCAGTAAACTTAGTCAAATATGACTTACCATTGTTAAGTATATAGCATTTGCAACCAAAGATTGTGAAGTAGGATAGATTTGGTTTTCTACCTTTCATAATCTCATAGGGAGTCTTTTTGTGGCTCTTGGTGATAGAAGCCCTATTGATCACATGACAAGCAGTGTTTACTGCCTCAGCCCAGAAATATTCTGGTAGAGAGGTGTCACTCAATAGAGTTCTACCAGCTTCAATTAATGTTCTATTCTTTCTTTCAGCAATTCCATTTTGCTGAGGTGTTCTTGGTGAGGAGAACTCTTGGAAAATCCCAAAGTCTTCACATAACTTTGTCATGCTTTCAGATTGAAACTCAGTACCATGGTCACTTCTGATTTTGACCACTGTACTATTCAGTTCATTTTGAATTTGCTTTACAAAATTAAGTAAGACACTTGGGGTTTCAGATTTCTGTCTCAGAAAGAATACCCATGTAATTCTAGAATAGTCATCTACAACCACAAAAGTGTAGACCTTCCTACCTAGACTATGAACTGGCATAGGACCAAAAAGATCCATATGCAAGAGGTATAAGCACCTCACAGAATCCTTGTTTTCATAGCTTTGAAAGGAGGATTTTGTCTGCTTTCTCTTTTGACAAGCTGAGCATATCCCTTCCATCATACACTTAACTTGAGGACCATTCCTCACTAACTCTTTGATAAAGAGTTGGCCAATTGTCTTGTAGTTAAGATGAGCCAATCTCTTGTGACACTTAACACAATGAGAAGCATTGTCATCAGCTACAAGATAGATGGGAGAAGCTTTATTCTCACATACAAAATTAAGACAATATACATTTCTCTTCCTATACCCAGTCAAAATGATCTCTTGATCACTTGACCTTTTGATATGACATCCATCCTTACCAAATGAAATGTCATATCCTAAATCACTCAGCTGGCTTATGCTTATTAGATTATGTTTCAAACCTTTTACATAAGCCACTTGGGTGATAGTAATTAGGTTAGAAGAAATGTTACCAAACCCTTTGATGACTCCTTTTTCAGATCCAACAAAGATCACTTTAGGTCCATCTTTGACAGATGAATACTCCTTCAGCAGCCCCTTTGTTCCAGTCATGTGCCTGGAACAACCATTATCCAAGTACCATATAGGGGCATGGTTACTTGGATTCACCTGCAACACAGATTTACTTACCCTTAGAACCCAAGTAAGTCTTGGGTCCTTGGTTCAAGTTAGCATAAACAAAGCTACCATTATTTCTTCTAATAGGTAGACTATTGTTCTTTCTAACACTTGTGTTATACCAGCAGTCTAGTGCAAAATGGCCTCTCTTGCCACAGCACCAACATTCAAACCTATTGTATCTAGTTCTAGATACATCCTTGACAAAAGAATTTCTGTCCATTGCTGGTGCTGCAGCAGCTTCACCCACTGATTTTTTATAACCATTGGGTTTATGAACATAGGTAGGCCTATTGGCATTTACACCCTTGTTTTTCAGAACATTAGACTTAATATGACCATGAATATTTTCATGATCATATAGGTTAGAAGGCACTTCCACCTTTCTAAACTTAATAGGGACTGAAAAGTTCAGTGGCTTGACAGGAGCTTTGTCTTTTCTCTTGAATTGGCCAGCCCTGGAGTTACCTTTGAATCCTAATCCTGCCTTACCCTTTTGATTCACAAATTCAGCAATCAAGGGTAAGACAGACTTTGGCTTAGAGTAACTAGCCACTAAATCTTTTTCAATTCTTAGTCTGGCCTCCAGACTCTTCACTTGATCATTGGTATAATTAATTGTGCCCATCTGAATAATAGTTATATTCTTCAGCTTGGCAATTTCATTTAACTTTTGATCAATTACTTTCTCTAACTCAGTTGCAGCCACCCTTAGTTCAGCAATTTCATGAGCCTGAGATTTAACCAGGTTCTTGCTTTTCTTAAGGGCCTGCAACAAGTACCCATAGTTATCTATCAATTGATAGACATCTCCTTCAGATTCAGATGCATCTACATCACTTGATGTAGATGTAGCTGATTTTGTACTTGTACTACAAATAGATTTCATAGAAGGACATTGTACCTTATTAGGACCAGACTGATTCTGGCATATGTCCTCTTCTGATCCTGCCATCAGTCCCATGCACTGATGATCCTCTTGATCATTGATGGAGTCTAGCAACTGCAGAAACTCCTCTTCTTCAGATATAGCATATAGTCCAATATATGCTTCTGCTTCAGATTCTGACTCTGAAGTTGACTGATCTGTTAGGCTTTTATCCTTTTTTGCAACAAAGTATTTCTCCTTCTTGCCCTTTTTATGAGTCTTATTCTTGTCTGAAGACTCCTTTCTCTTATCAGGACAGTCAGCCACTACATGTCCAAGTCTATTGCAACAATAGCAGACAATCTTTGAAGTAGTAGCCTTGCTGGGCTTTGATCTGCTCTTTTGTTTCCTTGATGACTTTTTCTTCTGATAATAGTCATCAACTTGCTGTGAAGTAGAGGGCTTAGACTTCCACTATTTCTTCTTCAAGAACCTCTAGAATTGCCTTGTGAATGCAGCAAAGTCTGCATCTGAATCACAGCTTTCTGAACCCTGATTATCTGAATTTTCTGAACTGACTTCTACAATTTCCTTAGGATGGGATGGTGATATCCTCCTATTCTTTCTGATGGATTCTGCATTGAATGCCACAGTCATTTCTCTATGCTCTCCTCTTGAATTCTTTTCCTCCTCCTTCCTCACCAAAAGTTGCATTTCATAGGATAGCAGCTTTCCAAACAAGGTGGGAGGAGAGATCTCTGCCAATTTAGCCACTTCTCTTATGGCACAGATCTTTGTGTCCCAATCCTTTGTTAAGGATCTCAAGAATTTGTCATTCAGTTCATAAGTACTGAAGACTCTTCCATAGGACATTAGCTCATTCACAATTCTATATAATTTCTTATAGCACTAAATTATGCTATCAGATTTTCCTTGTCTAAAACTTCCATATTCCTGATTGAGCATAGATTTCCTGTCCTGTCTTACTTCTTCTGATCCCTCCATGTAGATAATCAATGTGTCCCACATTTCTTTGGAGGTCTTGCAATGAATCAGATTCTGAAATGTTGAATCATCTATGACACTTACAATAATGTTCTGTGCTCTTTTATCCATGGTTGCCAAAATGATTTCATCCTTGGTCATTTCAGAATAACTCTTTGGAGTTTGAATATTAGCATCAAGAACTGATACCTTCATTGCAATGAAGGGTCCTTCCTGAACTGTGATGTATATTCTTGGGTCAGATGCCTCCATAAACAACCTGACTCTTTCTTTCCAAATTCCAAAGATTTCCTTCTTGCATATGGGTAATTTCATAGACCCTAGCTCCTTATGATTCTCTCCAGAACCCATCTTCTTGAATCTTGATTCTGCCTTTCAGATCTACCTCAGACTGTTAAGTCCTTTTTGAGGAACCTCCCTCTAATACCACTTAATAGTTTTACTTTCAAGACAACCTAAACACCTAGAGGGGGGGGGGGTGAATAGGTTCTAATTGCTTGTTCAATTTTTTTAGGCAGAATTCAATTACAAAAATTAAAACATCCAGCACAGCATTCACAGGCATTTAATCATCACAGATTGCACAATGTTTTATAGTGGTTCCCCAAGGTCTGGGTACATCCACTTTCCCCCTTCACCTATCTAGCAGTATGCTAGATTAGGCCAAACTTCCACTATTCTCAGATCCTCAGATCCTACAGCTCAGAACCTGGATAGGTTCCTACAACTCAGGCACTACAGCCCTACCTCAGCCTTGCCACAAGGCCTACAACTCAGAGAAGAACCTTCTCCTACACTCAGGCAAACAGCCCTACCACTCAGAGATTAACTCTCCTACACTCAGCCTTTATATCACAGGCTTACAACTCAGATCAGTGTAAAACAGATCCTACAGAAATTTAGAAAAGAAGTTTTAATATCATGCCTTTGTTGAGAGAGAAGAGGACAAGATAATTCTTGATCAGCTGATGAAATCAACTGAATCTGAGCTTTCTTCAAAGCTTCTTGAATCTGAACTTAGCTGAGTTGATTTCCAAACAGCTTCTTGAGAAACCACTGATGGCTTCCTTCTTCTTCTTCAAAATGGGTGGATCCCTCTCTATCCAACACCTTTGATGATACTTCTGAATTCTTGTTAGAACTCTTCTTAGATCTTCTGATGAAGATCTTCTTTAGTGTATTACACCTTCTTGATTTGATTTCTCAATTTGATTGCCAAAGTTCAATCTTCTCATTACTGTCTTTACTTCTCTCTGAATCTGTCTATATATAGATCTTCTTAATGGTAACCGGCTGATCCGGTTTATAACTGTCTTCTGACAAGTCTGACAACATCAGTTAACTGGCTGCAACCCACAGCTGTCAAGTCTTCAAACAGATCCTGTGCCTTAGTCTTGGTCAGCAATGTGTTGAGACAGACTATCAGGAAGTGTCGAGACCAACTGTCTATATGTGTCGACACAAGTAACTTTAGTGTCGACACAGCCTTTGATGATGTCGACAAGTTTGCCTTTAAGTCGACACAGCTTTTTAGAGAATAACTTAGTCTTGACTTTGTAGTGTGTCGACACAAGTTCTGTGCGTCGACACAGTTGTTTTAGATTAAGAACTCAGTATATGTTGACTTAGTCTTCTGCTGTCGACACAAGTATTGTCGACTTCTGCCAATGTGTGTCGACTCTGTCTCATTGTGTCGACACAGCCTCCCAGTGTCGACACAAATGTGGTCGACTATCTTCCTGTGAGTCGACACTGCTTCCCAGTGTCGACACAAATGTGGTCGACTATCTTTCTCTGTGTCGACACAGCTTCCTTCAAGTGTCGACACAAATATTCTGAAGTGTCGACACTGTTTCTTTAGGTGTCGACACATGGACTTAGAATATTTTTCTGCATTCTTTAACACTTCTTCACCTGCACATGTCAACTTAAAACAACATCAAATACACCTTGATGTATATCATTGAGCTAAGTTGGGCTTCTTCAAATCAGGTACACATTTTCCAATGTTCCCAACATGCACCTTTGACCAGATTGACCCAGAAGAACGTAGCTTTTGTCTGGAGCAAGAAGTGTGAGGAAGCCTTCTTGGAGCTCAAGGACAGATTGTGTAGTGCCCCTGTTTTGACCCTGCCTACTGAGGGTGTGGATTATGATGTTTATGTGGATGCATCGCATGTTGGTCTTGGTTGCGTGTTGATGCAAGTAGGGAAAGTGATTGCGTACGAGTCGAGAGAGCTGAAGACTCATGAGAGGAACTACCCTACGCATGACCTAGAGTTTGCAGCTGTGATTTATGCACTGAAGTTGTGGAGGCATCTGCTTTATGGCGCGCAATTGAAGATTTTTACTGATCACAAGAGCTTAAAGTACGTCTTTACCCAGAAGGAATTTAATCTGCGCCAGCGGTGATGGTTGGAGTAGGTGGCTGACTATGACGTTGAGATCAAGTATCATCAAGGCAAGGCCAACGTGGTGGTCGATGCCCTGAGTCTGAAGTCAGGGAAGATTTTTGGTCTCTCCGTCGAGATTTTAGTAGAGGAGTTTCTTTTGATGGGCATTTCTGTGGGAAGCGACGATTTGCAGAGTAGTTTGGCAGTGGCAGAACCTTTATGGATTGCGCTTACGAGACAGCATCAGAAGGACAATCTTGATCTTCTACATTTGTATCTTCGAGCTCAGAAAGGTGAATTACCAGAATTTTCTATTGATGATGCGGGTACCTTGCGGTACCGCGGCAGGTTTTGCATCCCCGTCGTTAGAGATATCCGGGTGATGGTGTGCAGAGAAGCCCATGGATCTAGTGTTGCCTACCATCTAGGATCTACTAAGATGTATCATGATTTAAAGCATATTGTCTGGTGGTATGGGATGAAGGGAGACATAGCCAGATTTATTTTTAAGTGCCACACTTGTAAGCGTGTGAAAGCCGATCATGGAAGGCCTGGTGGCAAGATGACTCCCATGGAGATTCCAACTTGGAAGTGGGAGAGCATCTCGATAGATTTCGTTACAGGCTTACCAAGATCTCCTAGGGGGCATGATTCAGTTTGGGTGATCGTGGACAGATTGACTAAGTGTGCTCACTTCGTACCGTTTGAGATTGACTATTCGATGAGGATGATAGGTGAGTTGTATTTGAATGAGGTCATCCGCTTGCATGGTGTGCCAGTCAGCATTATTTCAGACCGAGACTCCTGCTTTACATCCC
The DNA here is from genome assembly GCA_039513925.1 of Platanthera zijinensis. NCBI lineage: Eukaryota > Viridiplantae > Streptophyta > Magnoliopsida > Asparagales > Orchidaceae > Platanthera > Platanthera zijinensis. The sequence continues at coordinate 180,761,007 of CM077078.1, forward strand.
GCTTCTAGAAGAGCCTACAAGAGGGTTTGGGTACGAATTTGAGATATTCTCTGCATACCACCCGCAGACTAATAGCCAGACAGAGCGAGTCAATCAAATAGTGGAGGACATTATCCGATGCTATATTCTAGACCATGAAGGAGGGTGGGATGAGCGTTGCGGCTTATGGAGTTTGCGTATAACAACAGTTACCAGGAAAGCTTACAAATGGCTCCTTTTGAAGCATTGTATGGGAGGCGCTGCAGGACTCTCTTATTTTGGGCTGAGGTTGGCAAGGGACCGCTATTGGGTCTAGAGGCGCTCGAAGAGATGGAAATTGCTGTGAAGCTTATTCGGGAGAAGCTTCAGATAGCCCAGGAGAGATACGAGAAGAATGCCAACCAGCGTAGATCTAGCTTGGAATTTGCTGTGGGGGACTTGGTGTTCTTATAGGTTTCCCCAATGATTGGAGTCACGAGGTTTGGAAAGAACCAAAAGTTAGACCCGAGGTATGTGGGGCCATTTGAGATTGTTGAACGGATCGGTGTGGCAGCTTATAGGCTGGATTTTCTCGCAAGTCTTCCTGGCGTACACGATGTTTTTCATGTCAGTCAGCTGCGGAAATGTGTGTAGAGTGGAAGACAAGTTTTTGATTTTGTGCCTCAGTTGGAGCCGAATCTTTCTTATGTGGAAATGCCTGTCCGCATTTTGGATGCTCAGGATCGCATGTTGCGGAGGAAAACAATTCATATGGTTAAGATTTTATGGAAAAATCAAGGGGTGGAAAGCGCGACTTGGGAGGTAGAGTCGGCAATGAGGAAGGCTTACCCTCATCTATTTCACTGACTTGTGCCTGGTATGTTTGCACCCTTTCTTTTATGGCTTTTGGTTAGCTTTTTCTTTTCCCTTTTGCTAGAAGGGTTGTGTGTAAAGTATCGGGGCGAAACTTTCTTTTAGGAGGAGTGACTGTAACGCCCCCGATTTTTCTATGATTTGTTTAATCCTTGTTTGGCATTACGATGACGCATTATTAGCCCTTTCCATTGTTAGAACATGGTCTTAGCTCTTTAGGTTCCTTGAGTGACCTATTTATAGCCTGTTTGCAAGATTCCCCAGCTAGCCGGAGTCTTTTTTGGTGACTCGGCTGAGCCTCTCAGGGAATGCTTAGGCTTTGGATTCGAGTGGTGTTAGCCCGATTTTTGATCGTCGGATGTTGTTTTAGACGTTTTCATTTTTTTCGTAGCATGGGTGTTTAGCTACGGTGCGAGTTTCTTCGAAGTCTGAGATCTTTTGTTTTCGTGTCGTTTCCACGTTTTCTTGTTAGCTAGTAGTAGTTTCTTTTGTTGTGCATGGCCTTGAGTGGCTGAGCTTGGTAGGGCTGGTGCCCTATTTTTAGTCTAAGTTGCTTAGCTAGTTATTTATATATATATATATATGTTTGGGTGTAGACTTGGGTGCGGATATCTAAGTTTATATAAGTAGTTATGATGATATATATATAAGTATAAATATATCTATGCAGAAATATAAGTGTATGTATTATTTAAGTATATATGTTTATATTTATTTATGTGAGTATACTTGGCAGGTTATGCTATTATAAGATAAGATATTATAGCAGATGTTTAGTGGCCGACCAATCATGGATAGTATATAATATTCTATTAGCTTAGTGGCTGGAGATATTATAAAAAAGGCTTAGCTGCTTTATTTTCCCCATTTCCCGAGCCAGAGCTTAGCTTCAAGTTGAAGGAATTGGGAGGCGACGGCGCAGGAGCTCCGGCCGACGGTTGCTGTTAGCTGAGAGTGGTTTTCTCTTGGGAAAAGAACAGTTTTGGCTTTCTACTGTCCCGATCTTCCGTTCTAGGTAAGTTGTTATGGTTCTAGAGCTGTGGGTAGAGAGCTAGGATTTCCAGGTTCTTCCCTGAGCCCCGTTCTTGCCGTAGGTGGCCGAGCTTGCCTCCAAAGCAAGGAAGTGTTGCTGCAGTTGCTGCATCTTGGCGGTGAGGCAAGTGGCTCCTTGCCCTTGCCAAATGTTTTGACTTTTTTTACTTGATTATTCCTGCGGTGAGTGTTTTTTATGCTAATCTCTCCCTTATATCCTCGGTTTGGTGTCCAGAGGGTAGCTGGATGTAGGGTATGGCTGTAGTTGCTGTACAGGTATAGTTTAAGTCAGATAGCTGTTGTTCAGGTATAATGGTAAGGAGATAATTTGTTTAGGCCAAATAGATCTCTCTGGTTAGTAAGTGTTGAGTGGGCTGGGGTCGGGTTAGCTCTAGGGTTTCTAATTATTAGGCTAAGTCAAAAGCGTTGAGTGAGTGTACCTCACTCAACGCCTAGACTGTTTGGCTTCTGGCGTTGAGTGTGGTGCCCTCACTTAACGCCATGGTCATTTTTGCGGCTAAGTGTTTTGGCGTTGAGTGAGTGGACCTCACTCAACGACGTGGCTGTTTGGCGTTGAGAGAGGTGGACTCACTCAACGCCGCAGTTTTTCCCAACGGCTAAGTCATTTGGCGTTGAGTTAGTCGACCTCACTCAACGTCGTGGCTGTTGTGGCGTTGAGTGTGGTGGACTCACTCAACGTCTGTGCATGTTTTTGCGGCTAAGTCATTTAGCGTTGAGTGAGTCGACCTTAGTCAACGACGTGGCTGTTTTGGCGTTGAGTGTGGTGGACTCACTCAATGCCAAAGCCTGTTTTTGCTCTAAGTCAAAAGCGTTGAGTGAGTGGACCTCACTCAACGCCTTGGCTATTAGGTTTGGCGTTTAGTGCGGTGAACTCACTCGACGCCGAGGCTAGTTTCTATGGCTAAGTAGAAAAGCGTTGACAGCGTTGAGTGAGTTGAGCTCACTCAACGCCGTCAACCAGCGGAGATTTTGATGCTAAGTCTTTTTTCGTTGAGTGAGTGGATCCCACTCAACGCCGCTTCGAGTGGACTCGATGCTGTCCCTGGATAGCGTTCGGTACTGAGTGAGTGAAGCTCACTCAACGCCGTGTCAGGTTTGGCGTTGAGTGAGTGGAGCTCACTCAACGCCACGCCGAGTGGACTTGACGCTTTTGCCTTCGGTTGGTGTGTTTCCTTAGGATTGTTAGTATGGCTTTTTCCCTTAGGAGGGGGGGTGTTTTGTGTTTGGCTAGTTTTTGCATGCCGACTCGTGGATTATGGCAGATGGTGTGGTTTTGTGGGCTCTATAAGGGGTGAATTGTGTGTGTTGAGCTGTAGCCACCACCACCTAGGCCGTGTTGGGTTGGTATGGTTAAGTGTGTGGACTCTATAACTACCACTGTTTGTTTTCTCCCTGGAGTGTTTTTAGGCCTAGTTGTTGGTGAGGTTTGTGCCGCCCACTCCGACCCAAGGTTTTCACCATGGCCAATAATTCACAAAGATTAGGACGGTTAGTTCCTTTCCTTTCTAGTGACTATTTCTTTTGGCATATGTTTTCCTTGGTGTTGCTAAAGATGCTTAGCAGAGCATGTTGCTCTATATGATCACACTTGGTGTGCTTTTGCTTCTCTTTGGACAGTGTTTCTCCTTACTGTCATGCCTTTTCTTCTACTGTAAGCTTTTTATTACTGGGTTGGTAGACCCCTTCTTTTTTTGCTTATTAATCTAATGCTCCACTTCCTTTGATTTTCTCTTACTTGTTGAGGTGTTCTTTCTTTGAATGCCTCAGGTTTGGGTTGTAGCCAGTTAGACGGCTAGTGCTCTTGTGGAGTTTGATGATAGCCTCCTGGGTAGCTGAGGTTGACAATCTTAATCCTTGTGAGGTAGTTATCTTCCTTTATGTGTAGACATGCATACTCACCAGTGGGTTCATGTAAGGTTGTTTACGACCACTAATGGCTTACTTGTGATGCTAGGTATGAACTAAAACTAATACTTTTGCCTATTTGAGGTTGTTCACTTGTTTTCATGGAAGGATTTATGCTAGGTTGCATGTTAGGTATTTTAAAACCCTAAAGCATTATTATATGTATCTCATGCATGTCATGTTTCTAAAACTAAGACACTATTTTTCCTAATAGCATAAAGACTATATTTTTTATACATACTGTACTAACTTTAGAGTCATGCATACCATGAGTCGTCCCTCAGGGACACTTATGCTCATTCAGGATGTCTAAGCAACTTAACCAAAGTATTTTCCGCTGCGTATAAATATATATTTTGGACTAGCTGATCCATTATGCCGAGGGATTCGGCCATTAAGATAGAACTGGTTTTTTTTCATATTAAACTATCAATTTTCCTTAAAATCTAAAGTCTGGAGTTTTGCTTGAGCGTGTGCAGTTATCCCCTGCATGACGTGGCATCACGGAGCATATTTTCTCTTTCTCTTATACAATTTAATCGTTGAGAAAATGCAGGTTGTGAAAATTACCTTTGGTCCAAACTGCAACTTGTAGTTGAGTAGACTTTCCTTATTCCAAGTCATATGCTTGGAGCAACCACTGTCTAGGACCCATACTTGGTTTTCAGCTGGACAACTCTTCAACTGCAGACAAAACAGTTAGTTGTTCTTTACCCAGGTAACCTTGGGTCCTTGCTAATTTACATAAATGTAACTGGAAATATAAGAGCATTCAGGTTGATTTTTGTAACCTTTAGGATGATATGTTCTTGGTGGTATTATCCATTGACTAAAAGGATTAATGTTACTTTTAGAATTTAGGTTTCTGTTGTTAGGATCTGGGTTCAACGATTTCTTGTTGGATCGTCAACCTGAGCTCGACGATATTGGATGAGATCGTCGATCTCTGCTCGAAGAATGAAGGTATTAATTCTTGGGGCACCAAAATCGTCGATCTCTGGTCGACGAACTATACTGATATCGTTGATCGTAGATCAAAGATTTATTATTACTGAAATTTGCGTTTAGAGGTCGTCGTTCTGAGGTCGACGATCTGTTCATGTATCGTTGATCTGAGTTCGACGATAACTGTTCAACATTGTTACTTTTCTTATTATTCTGTTTTTTAAGTTTGTTCTTAGTTTCAATTTGTTTAAGGACTTCATTAACCTTATTGACTTGTTCAGTGTTTTTCTTTTCTTTATCAGAAAAAAAGTTCATAGGTGCTTGCATAATCTTTGTTCTGGGCCATGCTGTCTATGTGAATCTACTAGAAATATAAAGAGATCTAACTTAAGATCTTTGGTTCAAGGGTTAACTTGTACAACCAAAATAACTTCTCTCTGATATCAATTGAAAGTGAGAGTTAGATCTAATATACTGTAGAGAGGGGGTGAATAGAGTATTTTTAAATAATTAAACTCTTTTGCTGAATAATATAACTTGTTCCTAAACTCAAATGCTATATCACAGCACAGTAGATTAAACTAATAAAAATCACAGAATCCTAACTATCACAGTCACTACAAGAATAAAAGAACAGGCCAACTCGATAATACAAGAATTTTATAGTGGTTCCCCAACCTGGGTACATCCACTCTTCTAGCACCCTGGTAGGAATCCACTCAGGTTTTTGTTCAGGTGACTGCCACCAATGAGCTCTTGGTAAGGTGCTCAAAAACCAAACCTCAAGTCTTTTTGTTAGGATACTTGCAACCAGGAATCACTTTTGAAGGGACTACAAAACTCTTTTTATAGAGGGGGTGAGAGAGTGATGATGTCTTCTCTTTCTCAAGTATTCAACTGAGAAGACTCTATGGATTTGATGGTGGCCAAAGCTCCCACTTAAATACTTAATTTATTCAGGGTGAAAGGAACTTTGCTTCAGGGTGATAGGCCTTCAAGCTTTCAACTTAAACCAGAAGAACTTCAGGAACTCCTTGACAGATACAATAGTTGTTGTCCTTTGAAAGTTTAAGAGAGGATGACAGAAGAAGAAGACTCTTGATTTAAATGATTGTTTTTCTTCTATTGAAAGCTATTCTTCTTCTGGTCTAGCAGTTCTTTCTTTCTAGCACTTTGTTGTCAAGAGAGAGCGAGAGCAGAGAGAATCCTTATTGCTAGACAATGTTGTTCTACTCTTCCCGACTGGTTTTCTATGTGTCTGTATCAGTTGTGTTTTTTTGGAATAGGAAAAATCCTTCTTTTATATTTTCTATGTAAACATCCTTTTGAATTTCGAAATCCTTTCTGCATTCAATGCTGACAACCTTGGAAAATTTACATTGATTAGTTTCCCCAACTGTCCTTTTTGCAAACGGCAGACAATAATCCTGATGAAGACCATAATTAATGTTCTTGCCTAACGGTAATATTCAAAGAATATTAGAGCATTAATTAATTAGGAATCATTGCAATATAATAGTAACAAAAGAGGGAAACAGCCAAGTCTGGATTCGTCGACCTGAGTCCATAGTTCGTCGAGCTGAGGTCCAAGTTCGTCGACCTCTGAATGGGTGGCTGTTGCTTGATGACTTTCCTATTCTGTGCACCAAGTTCGTCGATTTAATGTCCAAGATCGTCGACCTGAGACTTGAGAACTGAGTTCGTCTAGCTGAGGTCCAAGATCTTCGACCTGAGTTTTGGTTCTGGACTTAGACTGTTTTATGGTGCTGAGTGTTGAAACATCATTTTGGCATTGAGTGTGATGTTCTCTATCATTGAGTGCTGAATCATCATTCTGGCATTGAGTGTGATGTCCTCTGGCGTTGAGTGTTGAATCATCATTCTGGAATTGAGTGTGATGTTCTCTGGCATTGAGTGTTGAAACATCTGATTAAGAATTAGTCGATTTGGGACCAGAGAACAGAGTTCCTCTAGCTGATGTTCTAAGTTTGTCGACCGAAGTTTGACGTAGAAGTGTTATCACTTTGTCCAGAGTTCGTCGAGCTGAGAACCAAGTTCGTCTATCTCAGCTCAAAGAATTCTCTCTGAGTTCGTCGAGCTGAGCTCGACTTTTGTCGACCAGGGATCGACGAACATAAATCTCTTTTTCTAAGTCTTGAATTTTCTAAAAGTCTTGAGTCTCCGGCAGTGTTGGAGGCTGGTCCCTTGCATTGTTGACTTTAAGGACTAGACCTAGACTCTAGGACACAACCATGACCCTGGCTATACATGTTGGGTCATATCCTGACTTAGTGTACCAAGGCCAAATCCAACTAGGGATCCAACAATCTCCCCCTATTTTGGTGAGGTCACTAATAACAGACTCAATGATAAAAAAGAAATGTACAAAGCAAGAAAATATATATCTGGCCGAGAATGAAATAATATATATACAGCAGATATAGTTACACTATTAGCTTTGTATTATATAACACGGTTTTCAAAAGTATACAATACACATAGGAGTTCAGGTTCTATTTCTTCTATTCCTCTGCTTCTTTGCTCGTATCCCCAGGCTGAGTAAAGATGATTTCCCTGTCAGGATTAACAGCATCTATCTTTGACATGCACATATCTACTGCTCCAATCACTGTCAGGGTGGAGGTTCTTGGTACTACAGCCTCTAGGTGTATTGTCATGTACTCTGCAGGATCAAACACTTTCTTGCTCACTTGAAGTTTATCCAATTTTTTTTCTCTATATAAAGACAATGTTGTTAACTTTGTTGGATCTTCACCCTCTTCTCTAGCCTTATTTATTTGTGACAGACCAATCAACTCTTGGAGCTTAGCAATCCTGAAGTTGGGATCAATATCCTGACTAACAGATGATTGATAATCTTCTGGGGGTAGCAGGGTAACAGGCTTGAATTGAGTGGACTGTGCTTGGAAATTTGTTACTTTTTGGCTTTCATCACTCTGAGTATACAGAGACCTTGGAGGAGCAGTCTCACTATATTTTCTTTTGGGCTTGTGGGATTCTTTGTGCCCTATTTGTTGAGCTTACTGTTTGGGAGGTGAGAACTCTAGTTTCTGATAAACTACCTCATTTATTTGCTTTATAGAACTAACATTCCGTTGTTGGCTGCTTCCTTGAGAATGATGTCTAGATGGCATTTCCTGCCTTTGATATATTTTGGTGAAGCATGTAGGCTTGGAAGGAGCATCTGTCCCTTGATAAGTTGTTCCTGAGGCACCAGCAGGAGGAGGAGGAGGAGGAGGAGGAGGAGGACCTCTCTGCAATTTCTGTGGGGGAGGAGAATATCTTCTGTTCTTATTCCTTTCCTTTTGTTCATTTTTGACAGCCACATCCAAGCTGGAATACCCTTGTATGGAGTTATGTTCGGCAGAATGTAATAGGGTGTATCATTTGCTGGATTGGGTTTTGGGGCAGGAGGTGGAGGAGCTTTCCTTTTCTTTGAAACTTTCTTCCTCTTTGGGTCCTCATCAGAATCATCATCTTCATCATCATCATCATCAGAATGCTGAGGATTGTCATACATGGCATCAATCTCTCTTATTGTGTCATCAGAAGTTATCATCTTTTCTGTCTTTGAAGGAACTGTGTACATCAGTGCTTTGAGCAGCTAATTTATTTTCTTCCTCAATATCAGCCATGACCAGTGCATCTAGATCAGACATTGGAGAATCATCCATAATATAAATTGGTGCTATAGGGGAGGAGATGGTGGGGGAAGCAACTGTGGGAAGAGGCTCAGGAGCTGCAAAAGTGGCCTTGAGCCAAATTGGTGTGGTATATGGAATTATTGCCATAGATGGCTTTGTGTTGTCTGTTGGTACATTTTCTGCTATAACTTCTTCTTGTATTTCTTCTGCTATAACTTCTTCTTGTATATATGCTGCTGTTTCTTCTTCTGTTACAACATCTTTTGCTGTAACTGCTGCTTCTTCTTCATCAAGTATCTCCCCCTGCCTGGTTTCAGGAGGAACTGAAGCCAGTCCCCCAACTGAAGAGGGAGCAATAGTTAAGGCAGTAATTTGTGCAGCTAAAGAGGAGATAGAGGCAGCAAGAGGAGAGATAGCCTCTGTTATGAGTGTTTTTAGGAGGGGTGTGAGGATGGTAATGAGTGGGGAGACAAGGGAGGGGTACAAGTGTGGAGAGGTTGATGTTGTGGCAGTGGTTGGTTGAGTGGATATGGTAGGTGCTGGGGGAGTTAGAGGTGGAGGTGGAGGTGGGATTTGAGTGTCTAGGAAAGAGTCATTTGGAGGAGAGGGAGTGTTTAGTGGGGATGATAAGAGGTTGAAGGATAGGAGGGATGATAGGTTGGTTTGGGGGATATCAGCAATATGATGTGGTAGAGGATATTGAGGTGGTGAGGGTACAAATGTATCTGGCTGGGGCGATGGAGTATTAGACGGAATGTTTGTTGGAGAGGCAGTAAGTTAGGATGCTTGAGGTGTAGAGGCAGGGACTATAATGGTAGTGGAAGGTGGGGTTGGTTGTATTGCTGGTTGGGATGGAATCTGAGGAGCTGGAGGTGGTGGAGGGTTGGAAGGGATCTCTTCAATGTGGAGGGGAGTGGCTGGTACAGCCCTGGTACTTTCAGAAGTTCTGGTGGAAGAGGAGGGAGCCTTAGTTGGCTTAGTGATTATCCTCTCCCACTTACTAAACAGAGCACAATTGTGTCTCTTGCTAGCATTAATGAATATGGTCGGGGAGACCAGTGATTCAGCAGCCTTCTCCTTGAGGAAGATCCCTAGGATTCTTCCAAAGCAAACCTCCTTTTTGTTGTTCTTCTTTCTAATCAGATCAAATAAGATCTATGCCCAGTTCACTGTCATTTTTATTCACTATAGCACACATGACCATGAACTTATGCTTGGTGATATAGACATGTGTAGTGTGCTTCCCAAGCAGCACCTTCCCCACAATGTCTGCAAGAAACTTGTATTTTGCAGACAAATGTTTCTTGAGCAATTTATTGGGGGTTTTTCCCGAATACCCCATCATGTTAAGCATCATATCAAATTCTCTCGAAGTTATTTCTAATTCTTCTTCACCATTACTCAATCCAAAAATTTTAGTTAAAACATCGGGGGTAAGAGAAACAGTAGTACCCGCGATTATTCCAATCATCGTATTTTCCTCTATAGAAGTGGTGTAAACCCATTCCCTGATCTCTATTCCTGATATATTGATGCGGGTGGAGAGCAGAGTCTTCAACTATTGGTCTTCAAGTAACTGTAGAATATTCAAGAAGATGGGATCTGAGTATTGGAAGGTTCTGAAGTTCAGTTTAAATCCAGTGTCAAACTTCATCGCCCCTAGAGTTCCTACCGGAATCGCCATTAGAGAACCTACAAGAGAAAACGAGGATCAAGTGCAAGAAAACTAAAAGCGCGGGACGGAGGTCGAAGAAAACCTAAATATAAGGTTTTCCGGAATATGAATCGATAGACTCCGTTCAACAAAAAAGAAATAGATCTTCGATCTGAGTTTGATAAAATAATTTGGAGTTATATAATTCGTCGATCTCAGTCTGAAGTGTTGAAGACATTTTGCCAAGCTCCGTTCGACGAAAGTTTTCTTAAGTAGGTTAGTCGATCTCAGGTCGACGAAACTAACTTTACTAACAGGGAGTTCGTCGATCTCAGGTCGACGAAATCTGAAGAGTTCTCTGAGTGTAGACAGAAACTAAACTATGTCTTCTCCATCATCATTCCAAGCTGATTTACAAAGAATAAGTGATTTCTTTCATCCAAGGGCTTGGTGAAAATATCAGCTTTTTGCAAATCAGTGTAGATATAGACAAGTTTAATTTTGTTTTTGTCTACATACTCTCTAATGAAATGATGCCTAATGTCTATATTCTTAGTCCTACTGTGATGGATTGAATTTTGTAATATAGCAATCGCACTTGTGTTATCACATAGTAGAGTTGAATTATTTAAGTTGAACCAATAGTCCAGGAGTTGATTTTGAATCCACAGCATCTGGGAACAATAACTGCCAGCTATAATATATTCTGCTTCAGTAGTTGATGTGGACACAGATCATTGCTTCTTGCAAAACAAGGACACTAATCTCATACCAAGGAACTGGCAAGTTCCTGAGGTACTCTTTTGTCAACTCTGCTTCAAGCAAAGTCAACATCTGAGTATCCAGTTAACTCAAACTCTAACTCAGTAGGATACCAGAGACCTAGACTAGGACAACCCTTTATATATTTTAAAATCCTTTTTAGAAAAATTAGATGAGATTCTTTTGGGTTCATCTGAAACCTAGCACAAAAGCATGTGGAAAACATAATATCAGGTCTGCTAGCTGTAAGTTATAGTAGGGATCCAACAATACCCCAATATAATTTCTGATCCACAGGTTTACCATGTTCATCAGAGTCTATTACAGCATTTGTAGTCATCGGTGTTTTCTTTGCTGAGGCATCAGCCATCCGAAACTTCTTAATAAGCTCTTTTGCATATTTAGCCTGCGAAATGAAGATTCCATCAGAGAGCTGCTTCACTTGGAGACCAAGGAAGTAGGAGAGCTCACCCATGCTACTAATCTCAAATTTTGAATGCATGAGGTCAGAGAACCTCTTGTATAATTTGGGATCAGTAGACCCAAATATAATGTCATCCACATATATTTGTACTAACAAGGTTTGATCCGTATGATGTCAAGTGAATAATGTTATATCTACAATGCCTCTAATGAATTTATGCTCTATCAAAAAGCTAGCTAAAGTCTCAGACCAAGCTCTTGGAGCATGCTTTAAACCATAGAGGGCTTTATGAAATTTAAAAACATTATAAGGATGAGTTGGAGAGAGGAAACCTGGAGATTGTTCAACATAAACCACTTCCTTTATCACTACATTCAGAAAGGCACTCTTCACATCCATCTTATAGACTTTAAACTTCTTGTAGGCAACATAGGCAATAAATATTCTGATTGCCTCCACTCTTCCAACTAGTGCAAATGTTTGGTCATAGTCTATTCCCTCTTCTTGCCTATAACCTTGAGCAACAAGTCTAGCCTTGTTTCTCATAATTACACCTTGGGCATCCAGTTTGTTTCTGTATACCCATTTGGTTCCAATGACTGGATGTTCTTGGGGTCTTGGAAAAAAATCCCAAACTCTATATCACTCAAATTGGTTTAATTCCTCTTGCATAGCAATGATCCAGTGGGGATCTTGCTCAGTATATTTTATGTTTTGAGGTTCAACTTTAGAGAGGAAACAGGCATGCATCAAGTTTTGGTTGACTTGATGCCTTGTCTATACACCTGCTGTTATGTCTCAAATCACTTGGGATCTAGGGTGATCCCTTAGTGTGAAAAGATCAGTAGGGGGAGTTGGTTCAGCAACAGCAGGTGGATTTAATTCCTCCTGTGGAATTATGTTTTCTATTGGTTGAAACTCAACTACTTCTGTGCTTTCTTCTTCACTTTGTTCTTATTCACTTTGTTCTTCTTCTTTTGGAGAAGGAAGTGTCGGGTCCTCTTTGGTGAGGCTTAGACCATCCAGATTCTCACACAAGTGAGGTACCTGTAAATGATTATTGGTATAAATTTCTTTCTCCTTGCAAGACATGTTAGCTTCATCAAATAAAACATGAACTGATTCCTCAATTTTCAGGGATGAATTATTAAATACCCTATAAGCTTTGCTTACTTGGGAATATCCTAGAAAAATTCCCTCTTCAGCCTTAGCTTCAAACTTTCTAATGTATCTCTTGTCATTATTATGTATATAACATACACACCCAAGTTCTTTAAAATAAGTGATTTTAGGTTTCTTCCCTTTAAGTAATTCATAGGAGTCCTATTCTTTAGTTTATGTATCAGGCTTCTATTCAGTATATAGTTTGTTGTGCTTATAGCATCTGCCCAAAAGGACAGGGGCATGTAAGCATCTGCAAGTAATGTTCCTACAGCTTCAATCAGTGTCCTATTTTTCCTTTCAGCTACACCATTTTGTTGGGGAGTTCTAGGAGCTGAGAAGTAGTGTATGATACCTTCCTTCTCACAGAACTCATGCATAAGAAGAGACTCAAACTCTATACCATGATCACTTTTAATCAATGCAACATGAGTAGAGTACTTAATCTGTATGGTCTTGAGAAAATCTATAAGAACCTTAAAGGTATCTGCCTTCGGTCTCAGAAAGAACACCCAAGTGAACCTTGAGAAGTCATCCACTATGACTAAGGTGTAGGATTTCCCTCCCAGGATTTGTACAGTTATGGGTCCAAAGAGATCCATGTGTAGAAAATATAATATCCTAGTTGAATCACTTTTATTTACTAATTTAAAACTAGATTTAGTTTGCTTGGCTAGTTGACAAGCCATGCAGAGGACTTCCTTCTTGTAGCAGACAGAAGGTATACCTCTCACAAGGTTTTCTTTAGATAGCCTATCAATGTTTTTCATATTAACATGCCCTTGTCTTTTATGCCATAAATCATTCGGATTACTTATCAAGTTAAGTAAGCAGATATCTGAATTGGCAGATAGAAAATTAACTATATATATGTTTCCTTATCTATTTCCCATTAAAACAGTTTGTTTTTCTTTATTAAAAATAATACAGGCAGTTGAGTTGAAGTGTACCTGATAACCTTCATCACATAATCTACTTATGGACATGAGGTTATGCTTGAGTTCTCTTACATAGGTTAACTTGTGGATTGTGACTGCTCCAAGCCTTATTTTTCCATAGCCTTCAGATTGCCCACACTTTGAGTCTCCAAAGATTAACTTTGGTCCAAGCTTGGACTTGTAGTTGAGTAGACTTTCTTTGTTCCTAGTCGTATGCTTGGAGCAACCACTGTCCAGGTACCATACTTGATTTTCAATTGGACAGCTCTTCATCAGCAGCCAAAACAGTTAGTTGTTCTTGACCCAGGTAACCTTGGGTCTTTGTTGTTTTACATAACTGTAACTGGAAATATAAGAACATTCAGGTTTATTTTTGTAACCATTAGGATGATATCTTCTTGGTGGTATTATCCATTGACTAAAAGGATTAATATTACTTTTAGAATTTAGGTTTCTGTTGTTAGGATCTGGGATCGACGATTTCTGGTTGGATCGTCGACCTGAGCTCGACGATTTTGGATGAGATCGTCGATCTCTGCTCGAAGAATGAAGGCATTCATTCTTGGGGCACCAAAATCTCAATCTCTTGTCGATGACCCATACTGATATCATTGATCGTAGATCGAAGATTGATTATTACTGAAATTTGCATTCAGAGGTCGTCGTTCTGAGGTCTACGATCTGTTCATGTATCGTCGATCTGAGTTCGACGATAACTGCTGAACATTGTTACTTTTCTTATTCTTCTGTTTTTTAAGTTTGTTCTTAGTTTCAATTTTTTAAGGACTTCATTAACCTTATTTACTTGTTTAGTGTTTTTCTTTCCTTTATCAGAAACAAAGTTCATAGGTGCTTGCATAATCTTTGTTCTGGACCATGCTGTCTATGTGAATCTACTAGAAATATAAAAAGATCTAACTTAAAATCTTTGGTTCAAGGGTTAACTTGTACAAGCAAAAGAACTTCCCTCTGTTATCAATTGAAAGTGAGAGTTAGATCTAATATACTCTAAAGGGGGGTGAATAGAGTATTTTTAAATAATTAAACTCTTTTGCTGAATAATATAACTTGTTACTAAACTCAAATGCTACATCACAGCACAATAGATTAAACTAATAAAAATCACAGAATCCTAACTATCACAGCCACTACAAGAACAAAAGAAAAGCCAACCAGACAACACAAGAATTTTATAGTGGTTCCCCAACCTGGGTACATCCACTCTTCTACCACCCTGGTAGGAATCCACTCAGGTTTTTGTTCAGGTGACTGCCACCAATGAGCTTTTCATAAGGTGCTCAAAAACCAAACCTCAAGTCTTTTGGTTAGGATACTTGCAACCAGGAATCACTTTTGAAGGGAGTAGAGAACCCTTTTTACAGTGGGGGTGAGAGAGTGATGATGTCTTCTCTTTCTCAAGTATTCAACTGAGAAGACTCTATGGATTTGATGGTGGCCAAAGCTCCCCCTGAAATTCTGAATTTATTCAGGGTGAAAGGAACTTTGCTTCAGGGTGATAGGCCTTCAAGCTTTCAACTTCAACCAGAAGAACTTCAGGAACTCCTTGACAGATGCTGTAGTTGTTGTCCTTTGAAAGTTCTTGAGAGGATGACAGAAGAAGAAGACTCTTGATTAAAATGATTGTTCTTCTTCTTCTTAAAGCTATTATTCCTCTGGTCTATCAGTTCTTTCTTTCTAGCACTTTGTTGTCAAGAGAGAGCGAGAGCAGAGAGAATCATTGTTGCGAGACGATGGTGTTCTACTCTTCCCGACTTGTTTTCTATGTGTCTGTATCAGTTGTTTTTTTTTGGAAGAGGAAAAATCCATCTTTTATATTTTCTATATAAATCTCCTTTTGAATTTCGAAATCCTTTCTGTATTCAATGCTGACGAACTTGGAAAATTTGCATTGATTAGTTTCCCCAACTGTCCTTTTGGAAAACGGCAGGCAATAATCCTGATGAAGACCATAATTAATGCTCTTGTCTAACAATAATATTCAGAGAATATTAGAGCATTAATTACTTAAGAATCATTGCAATATAATAGGAACAGAAGAGGGAAACAGCCAAGTCTTGATTCGTCGACCTGAGTCCATAGTTCGTCGAGCTGAGGTCCATGTTCGTCGACCTCTGAATTGCTGACTGCTGCTTGACGACTTTCCTATTCTGTGCACCAAGTTCGTCGATATGATGTCCAAGATCGTCGACCTTAGTTTTGGTTCTGGACTTATACTGTTTTCTGGTGCTGAGTATTGAAACATCATTTTGGCATTTAGTGTGATGTTCTCTGTCGTTGAGTGTTGAATAATCATTCTGGCATTGAATGTGATGTCCTATTGCGTTGGGTGTTGAATCATCATTCTAGCATTGAGTGTGATGTTCTCTGGTGTTGAGTGTTGAAATATCTGATTCAGAATTAGTCGATTTGGGACCAGAGAACCGAGTTCATCTGCCTGATGTTCTAAGTTTGTCGACCAAAGTTTGACTTAGAAGTATTGTCACTTTGTCCAAAGTTTTTCGATCTGAGAACCAAGTTCGTTTATCTCAGCTCAGAGAATTCTCTCTGAGTTCATCGAGCTGAGCACGACTTTCGTCGACCAGAGATCGACGAACAAAGAGCTCTTTTTCTAAGTCTTGAATTTTCTCTAAGTCTTGAGTCTCTTGCAGTGTTGGAGGCTGGTCCCTTGCATTGTTGACTCTAAGGACTAGACCTAGACTCTAGGACACAATCATGACCCTGTCTATACATGTTGGGTCATATACTGCCTTAGTGAACTTAGCCCAAATCCAACTAGAGATCCAATAGTGCATGTTGAGGCTGTGGATGAGGACAAATGATGAGATTCCAGCTCCTTCTGAATATGAGATTGATGATGTTTTGGATGTTGCTGAGGATGATGTGTCTGCTATTGTTGAGGTTAATTTGACTTTGGATGACTATGAGATAGATGTTGATAAGGAAATGATTATTGTTTATGTGTCCAAAGCTACTGATAATGCTAATGATGGGTCTGAGCTATTTTTGGTGGAGAACCAGATTGTATCTCTTCCAAAGATTATTCCTGCTTTATCTTATGAGGGAGAGGTGACTAGGCCCTCGATATCGGTTGCTACTAAGGTTGACAGGTTTATCCGCAACTTTGAGAAAAGAGTTTCCAAGGCGAAAGATATTCCTTAAGTGGTTCATGAGGAGGTAGTGGATGTTTTTGATGAGGAAGTAGATGCGGAGGAGCGTCCTCCTGTCCTAACTGCTGAAGAGCCGATGCTGATTTCTAAAGCTCGATTATCTCCATTCCATGAAGATCTGCCTTCTCTCCCCAGTATTCCTTCTAAAGATGTTTCCACCTCCAGGGCATACAGTTCCATTATAAAGACAATAGAGATTATGATGGCAGGACAACAAGATAAATTTGAAGCCACAATGCAGAATGTTCTAAATAAGGTCAAGGAAACAGTGAACGATCTTAACAATGGCCTTAGAGAATTTAAAGTCCAGAATGACAATCTTGATGCCAAGCTAGATTCTATATTTGTCGAGGGTGGAAAAACGATCACTCTTAAAATGCAAGGGCTTAAGTTTACTTCAGAAGTTCTTAATAATTTTTATACGAATGCAAAGACAATGATTGATACCCACAATAGTTCGATGGCTCACTTTGAAAGATAAGGTGTTATTGAAGAAGTCTGAAAGGGGGAGGAGGCAATGAAATCTAAGGTGGATGAGCTTGAGGCAGATATGTTAACAAACTTTCAAGGGGTAAAATATTATAACAATGGAAATTGTCCGTGGTTACATAAGGAGATTTTTGGTAGGCTAGGTCAAGTATCTCAAGTACCTATTGTGCCTGCTCAAGATGAAGTTAATCCTACTGAGGATTACACCCATTATTGGACAAATACACAGCATCTCTCACAGGACAGACTTGTTGCTGCCGCTGCTGCTGATGTATCAGAAGTTCAAGTTGTTGAAGATATTCCCAATGCTCTAGTATAAAAGAGAAGAAAGTATGGTTATGGACCTTCTACTACAAGATCAGAACCTGCCAGAGAACTACCAGTCAGAGATAGAGAAATGACTGAGGTGTGGAGTCATATTTCAAGAGGAATAATCTTAGACTCCTTAACCATGGTTGATATTGTAGGGGAAAGCATATGGGATCACTATGACCAAGATGAGTAGCATAAGTATGAAGTGACCTGCGCAAAGAGAAGGATCCACTTCAAAAAGTTCAGGCATGATGATCTTACAACACCTCCAGCCCCCCAAAGATATTATCCAAAGCCCAAGGCTTATTTTGTCAGACAGCGTCAGAAGAGCAGGAAAGGCAGTGCTGAGGGTTGTCTTATTTTGTTTTGGATTATTATGTGTTTGGTTGTAGTTTCCCCCCTCCAAACAAAAAACTCTCTGTGATATATATATGTGATTTATATTTCTTGACTGGGAATGCGCTCTATTTTTAATTTTTTATATATCTATTTTTATTTTTTTTTAATTATCTGTTCAAGTTTATGCTCTATGATTATTCTTATTGTGCAATTCACATTAGCTTATAGAATTCTGACTTCTTCAAATAGGGAGAGATTGTTGAGTATTGTATCCATAATGACCCTGATTTGAAGAGGGGTCCAGTTAAGCTAAGATGAATTATGATTGTATTTGATATTGCATTTTTAGTTATGTACTTGCAAGTTTACACCTCTAAGTACACACCAATATCAGGATACAATGATTTAGTAAACACAGGACTATACAATGTAATCCTTGATTGTGTAGGCCAATGCATTGACTCACGTGTAATCTCTCTATTGGAGTGTACCTCTATGCAAAGTGCATGAGAAGGATCAAGGAAGAAGAAGAACTTGAATTCAGGAAAACAGAAATTTTACCCAAGTAAAATTCCTCAAGAATTGTGAGGGATATTCGTCGAATTAGTCGAGTATACTTGATAATACTCGTTGAATTCATCGTATATACTTACTAGCACTCGTCGAATTCATCATATGTACTTGTGGTAGAATTTCAAATGAGATGGAAAAATAGTTAAGTAAAATTCGTCGAGTATCATAAAGTATTTTCGTCGAATATATCTAACGATACTCGCCAAATTTGTCAAATATACCTGACGATACACGCCGAATTCATCGAATCATCTCGACACTACTTCTCTAGATTTTCCTAAGGCAAGTTTGTCGAATATCGTTGGGTCGATTACATCAAGGGCTTCAAGTGCATCGATGGCATAAAGTGCATTGAGTGCATCTTAGCGTCGAGAGCGTTGAGTCTGCTTGCCTATACTCGACGAATTCATCGAGTATAATAGTTGATACTCGACGAATTAGTCGTGTATGGTTTCAGCTTTGGCATTGAGTGGATAGCTAGCTTGATCTTGATTTCTCTAAGTTAATTTCATCGTATATCAACAACTATTAGGCGAGTATACTAGCGATACTCGATGATACTTGACAAATATGACTTAGCTCTTTTTTCCAACAATTTTTCCAAATCAGGTTCGGGATGCGGTGGCCATGCACAGTAGTTTTTGGAAGCTTTTCTTTTGGAAATTATTTTTTAGCCATTTCTTTGATGTTGCTTATAAATACTTATGGTGGATTTTTCTTCAACCCTAATCGAGCAAATTGTTCAAAAATTCAAATCGTATAAGTTTCCAAAAATATACTGGTCGGCACGTGTACGTTTCGCGAACGCCATTCCACCGACAACTACTGCGCTCGATTCAATCTTCTTCCAATACGACTGGATCTTGGCTTTCTTAAGGCTTCTATTCTCCAAGATCTAGTCGATTTAAGATACAAGATTCAAGTCTTCAAGATTTCCGATTCCATAGTGTTCTCCATGTGATTCAAGTTTGATCTAAATGAAGAACGATGGATATACGACTTCAGATATTGTCAAAGTTAATTTGTATAACTCTTGTATAATTTTCTTTTACATTTGTAGGAGATTTTTATCCGAGTTGTAAGTCCGTTTGTGCATCGGGTGGTATATCCGTTTGTGCATCGAGTTGTTGATCTGTTTATGGATCGAGTCATAGATCCGTTTGCGGATCGAGTTGTAGGAGAGGTTGTTTTCTGAGTGGTAGGAGTTTTGTCTCCGAGTTGTAGGAGTTGTCAGTTAAGAGGTGTAATTTTTGTTGAAATCTGAGAAAGGTGAAGTAGCTGAATCTAGCCCTTTGTGGTAGATAGGCAAGGCGGCACAGTGGGCATACCCAACATGGGGAACCACTATATATCTCTGTGTTTTGTGTGCTTAACATTTTTAAGTAATTTTTTATTCCGCGAAAAGACACGAACATAACATTTTCAGCCCCCTCTAGGTGATTTAGGTAGACTCTAGATACTTTCAATTGGTATCATAGGGGTGTTTTGTTCGATATAAGGGTAACACCTTGAACAAGATCCAAGATCTAGCATCAAGAGATTCTGCTTAGTAGCCATGGACAGAAGCAAGGAAATGTCTTCTATGAAGTTACTAGTGTGCACCAAAGAGAACTTTCCTATGTAGAATGAATGAGTCAGGTTTTTCATGGAAGTAGTAGATCCGAGAATTTTTCATATTGTGGAAGAAGAACTGTATATACCTACACAAGCCTCAGCATTGAACCCAGCTATCATGATCCCCATGAAGATGATGGATCTCACTAAAGATGAAATTGCCCTAGTCTTCTTAGACAAAAAGGCAAAGAACATTATAATCAGTGCAGTAGACGATTTGATATTACAAAATTTATTCCACTTCAAATCTATCAAGGAGATGTGGGATTGCCTTGTAGTTCTGACGGAAGGAATAGATTAAGTCAGTGATGATCGCAGATCGTTGCTGAATCAAGAGTATAAAGAGTTCAAGCATGGACCAAATGACACCATTGTAGACTGCTTCAAGAAATTCTTCAAGATTGTTAATGACCTCAGAAACTACGGTAGTACCTTCACTAATGGTGAATTGAACGACAAATTTCTCAAATCCTTGACAAAGGATTGGGACACTAAAGTAGTAGCCATTAGGGAGTTTTGTTAGCTGCCTGAGTTTGACCCTCAGAACCTATTTGGAAAGCTCCTCTCCTACGAGCTTCAAATGAACACCAGAAAGAAGGAGGAGCAAAGCAATAGGGCTTCAAGTAGAGAGAAGTCAGTTTCCCTGAAGGATGAAGGTTTAAGGAAGTCTAAAGCCGTGTCACTAGTAAGGACACGTGCTCCAGACACCCCAAAAGACTTTTAGTCAAGCACATCAGGCTCTGAGCTATCTGATGGGGAGTTCTCCCTCATCTTTAAGTAGTTCAAGAAACTACTCAGTAAGAGGAGACAGATAAAGAATCAGTCATCCTCACTGACTTTAAAAGATCACGTTGTGATGGTGATCGCCCTAGGAAAAGTTAAAATAAGGAGGACATGTATAAATCTAAACCAAGTAAGCAGTTTTCCTCTGACATTGTTTGGTAATTTTGTAATATGCCAGGACACTTGATTGTGGATTGTCCCTATAATAAGAAGGAAGGATCCAAGAAAGTGGAGAAGAGATCCTTGAGGGGCAAGAGGAAAGAAGAAAAGAGCTTCGTCTCCAAGAAGTCCTAGACTCTGAGAAACAGTGACTCAAGTGAGTCAAGTTCAGATAATGAGGAAGCTTACTTCGGGCATATGGCTCGATTAGACGAGGAAGTTGGCGGCTCCGTGTACCATGGGAAGGTAAACTCTCACACTAACCTCTCTGAGTCAGAAATGTCAACAAATGGTCATGAGGACAACTCTTCAGGGGAAGATGAAGTTGACTTGATTGCTCTGCATGAGAACCTTTTGAAGGCTTTTGTCAAATGCTAAAAGGTAGTTAAAAGGCAAGCAAAAGAGATTGCCTCCCTTAAGGAAGTGGAAACAAGTCTTGAGGAGGGAATTGCAAAATTATTTCCTCTCAGAGATGAAGTACAATGCTTGAAAGAGGAATCAAAATGCCTAGCTGAGACATTAATCCTTAAGTAGAAATACTTAGATAAGTTAGAAGAAAAGCTCTTGGTGGAGAGGAAATTTGTTGAAAGCTACTCCAAGCCAAGAACAGTTCTCCCTCTCATCAATGAATTTTCATCTCCAAAGAAGCGTAGTGTTCTTGGCCACATAGCTGAAAAAGGAAAGGCTTCTAAGTGAGTTGTTGTCAAAGATAAAGGTAAAGCACCTTAGAGTCAAGCCACCTTTAAGAAGGTGATTTTCCTTACGAATAAATATGACTCTGAGACGTTCTATGGGCACTACGCTAGGCCTACTTATGTAGAGCCTAAGAAGATCTATCAAGTTTGAACCCGTACAAGAGACTTTGGGGCCAGTGTTTTTAGAGTACATTATAAAGAGATTGTTCTTAAAGACTATGGTCCTTATGTTCTTGTACATAATTATAAGAAAGCACCGAAAGCCAAAACTATAGTACCCAAGGCAAAGGAGATGGATAAGCCCTATGTTTGTTTCCATCAGGAGGCTTCCACCTCCAAGTATGTTTCCCCTACTAGACCTCACATTGAAAAGGTAAAGTAGGAGTACAAGATAAGGTACAACAGGTTTGACTTTTGGTGTTGTGGCAAAATTGGTCATTTTGGCGTAGATTGTTCGTTTAACCCGTCAAATTTCGAACTCCACGAGTTAACAGTATGAGACTGACCACTCGTAAAGTTAATGTTCCTAGTCGTGTTAAGCTGACAAGGAACCAAGGACCCAAATATGTTTGGGTTCCTAAGGTAAAATTATTTATGATTGCAGGTATGTCCAAAGGCCAACAAAAATCCAATCTGGTATTTGGACAGCGGATGCTCTCGACATATGACTGGAAAAAGAAGCCCACTGTGAGAATTTACCCCAGTTGAAGATGGTCCAAAGGTTATATTTGAAGGGTAAGATAGGGGAATCACAAAAGGCTATAGTATGATTTCCAACATCATAGATTCTTTCACAGACATGTCTTATGTTGAAGGATTACAGCATAATCGGATAAGCATAAGTCAATTATATGACAAAGACTATATCGTTGAGTTCTACAAGGACAAGTGTCTTATAAAGTCATCTGCTAATTTGGAGATGATCTTAAAAGGCACTCGGAGTAGATATATATTTTGTTTAATTTTTTTTGTTTAGACAATTCTACAATAGTGTGCTTTTTTGCTAAAAGTAGTGTATCTCTTTGTGACCAATGTCACAAGAGATTAGCTCATATTAATTTCAAAACAATAAATATGTTATTTTCTCACAACTTAGTGCGTGATGCCCCAATCATTAAGTGCCTTAAAGAGAGTCCCTGTCACGCATGCCAAATGGGTAAGCAGATAAGGGCTACCTTCAAGGGTATTGCTGAAAAAGATTCTTCGAGAAGTTTATATTTACTTCATATAGACTTATTCGGTCCTATATCAATTCACAGTTTAGGAGGTAAGGTCTACAAGTTAGTAATTATTGATGACTACTCTCATTTTACTTGGGTGTTCTTTTCCAAACAAAAGTCAGACACCTTCGACAAATTCACTAATTTTGTTTGGCAAATTCAGAACGAATTTAATTATTCAGTGGTAAAAATCAGAAGTGATCACAAAACAGAATTTGAGTATGGTAACATGACAGAATTCTGTGGAAATCAAGGTATCTTTCATGATTTTTCCTCCCCGTGTACTCTAGAGCAAAATGGAGTTGATGAGAGAAGAAATAGAACTCTCATTGAAGCATGTACAACTATGTTGAACGATTCTTCACTTCTGGAGTACTTCTGGACTGAAGCCATCAACACAGCTTGCTACGTGCAAAACAGAGCGCTAATCAATAAAAGTTATTGCATAACCCCCTATGGACTATTGAAGTGAAGAAAACCGACTGTGTCCTATTTTTGAATCCTTGGAAGTAAATGTTTCGTACATAATAATCAGAATTATTACCGCTCAAAGTTTAGTGAAAAATTTTTTGAAGCTATTTTCGTAGATTATTGTAGCCATCATAAGGCGTATATGATTTTTAACAAGAAAACAATGGTGGTAGAAGAGTCTATTAATATTGTATTTGATGAGACAAGCATGCTCCCAAGCAGCTCGTTTAGTATTATTGGTGCAGATGCAAGTACCAGGTTCAAGGAACTAAGCTTGGATGAAGAAGTCAAGGAAGTTGCTCCAAGCTCATTCAAGATCGTCGTTCTAGGCACGGCGGATGAAGAACATATAGAAGAACTAATCCCAAAGGATTCTCAATTCATTGGAAAGCCAGGAGATGGAGTTAGAACCAGAAGAGGTACAACAAACGAGTTATTACATCTTAGTTTTTTGTCTAGGTTTGAGTCGAAGAAGTTTGAAGAAGCAAATAAGGATGCCTCTTGGATCATGTCAATGCAGGAGGAGCTCAACCAGTTTGAAAGATGCAAAGTCTAGGAGTTGGTGCCCAGACCCAAGGGACAGAACGGGATCATCACCAAGTGGGTTTTCAGAAACAAGCTGGATTAGAATGGAATAATCATAAAGAATAATGCCCGACTTATAGCTCAAGGATATAGACAAGAAGAAGGGACCGACTTCGACCAGACCTTTGCTCTAGTGGCCATGTTCGAGGCGATCAGGTTATTTCTTGCTTATGCTTCCTTCAAAGGCTTCAAGGTATATCAAATAGACCTGAAGTCAGCATTCCTCGACGGGAATCTGAAAGAGGAAGTATATGTAGCGCAACCCCCCAGTTTTTGTCAACTCCACCTTCCCTAAAAATGTGTAATTTTAAAATAAATCTCTTTACAGCTTAAAGCAAGCTATATGAGCTTGGTATGAGACGTGTTCTAGCTTTCTTCTTGAGAACTAGTTCATAAGAGGAAAGATAGACAAGACATTATTTCTTAAGGAAGTAAAAAAGCAAGATTATGCTAGTGCAAATATATGTCGACGACATTATATTTGGCTCTACGGAAGACAACCTTTTCAAGAAGTTTTCCAAACTTATGCAAGGGAAGTTTGAAATGAGAAGTATGGGAGAGCAGAAGTATTTCTTAGGACTTCAGGTGAAGCAATTTGAAGATGGAATTTTCATCTCTCAAATGAAGTTCACCAAGGAGCTTCTTAAGAAATTAAGAATGGAGAACGTAACCTCGATGAGGACTCAAATGGGTTGAACTATGTCTCTAGACAAGGATAAGAAAAGGAAACCATTTGATGAAACCAAGTACATAACCATAATTAGATCCTTGCTCTACCTCACTGCCAGTAGACCTGACATATTGTTTTCAACATGCATCTGTGCTAGATTTCAGGTGAACTCAAAAGAATGTCATTACGTCACTACAAAGCGAATTTTAAGATACCTTAAGGGTACACCCAATCTTGGCTTATGGTACCCAAAAAGTAATGATGTCGAGCTAATAGGGTTTTCAGATGCATATTTTGCAGGATGCAGGGATGATAGGAAAATCACTTCCGGGACGTGCCAATTCCTCGAAAGAAGGCTTATTTCATGGAGCAGTAAGAAGCAGAATTGTGTGGCAACCTCAACTGCCGAGTCAGAGTATATCTCTACCAGTTGTTGTGGCACACAGTTTCTATGGATCAGGAATCAACTCGAAGACTACAACCTAAAGTTCAGAGAGATTTTAATGTATTGCGACTCATCCAGCGCAAGAGCGATCGCGCATAATCTAGTCTCTCACAGCCGGACAAAGCACATTGAAGTGCGATATCACTTTATCTAGCAGCATATGGAGAACAAAGATATAGTCCTCAACTATGTACCGACGGATAAGTAGGTCGTAGATAATTTCACGAAGCGGCTGGACGAGGCCAAGTTCATATTTTTCAAAATAGAACTAGGTATGCTGAACAAAGACTCATGAAGAAGGCTAAGAAGACAGGTACTCTCTCTTGGGAAATGCAATAGAAAGGAAGAAATTTGTCTAAGGAAAATTCATCGAGTATCGGTCGGTAAATATCATCGATTCATCGGATATTCACGAATACACACATCGAAACTCACCGAATCAGACTTTGCATTCGGTGAAACTCATTGATTTCCAATTAGGTCAAACTTTGTTTCTATATTAGATCTGAAGAGCCACTGAATATCAGTTACATGCCTTCCTAGGTCAAATTTAAAATTATATATATATATATATAATTGATAGTTTTGGGCAACCGCAGTACACTTCATTGAAACCAGACCGCCATATCCGCCAAACTATTTCTCCTTACCTTTAGGCTCTAACAAACTACTCATCCCTCCAAACTATTTGTCGTATCTTTCGTGGCCTAGCTCTCATCCTTCACATCTTAGGTCAATGACAGTAGTCCCCCATTCCAAGTTTCCAACAAAGGTTGAGTTCTAGTAGTGATTTCCAGCAGCTGTTTCTCTCGATCATTCGCGTATTCTCATTCAGCGTCAATGACAATAAACTATTTCAACTGTCAATTTAGTTAAGACATTTTTCTTGTTTCATTCTCTGATTCTCCATGTCTCCTCGAACCACTAGTCGGTTTCTAGGGGGGTGGCGAGTTGGTTCGAACAAGTTTTGCTTCAGCTTCTGATGAGTTCATGAATGCGTTCCTAATATTAGAGACATTCGACCTCTCTTTTGTACTGGAATACCCTTGCAAAATTTTTGACAAGGACATTCTTGAGTTCTTCGAGAATACTAAGCTTCGGCTTAAAGATTCCGTCATCAAAAGCAAGGTTTGTAAGACTTCAGTTAAATTGAAGGCCTCTAATCTCACCCGACTATTGAGGCTTCCAGCCTATGAAGAAGCAGATCACCTCGAAGAGGAAGACTTCTCAAGGGTATTATTGTTTTGTGGATTGCCAAGGGGCACCAAGGCTGTTAAAAGGAAAGTGATAAACGATAAAACAAAGCTACTATCAGATATTATTGCAATAGTACTATTATGCAAGACTAGTTTACACGACTACCTATCATCTGAGATGATCAAGATTCTAGTGACAATCCTCGGTAGAAAAAGAGTGGATTGGGGTGCAAAGCTATTTGAAAAGATCAAGGACAGTCTCCGCACACCCCTCTTTGGAAGGATTATCAGCTTGTACTTAAACCAACTGGACAGAGATAGGTTTTATATGACCAAAGGTGTGCCTATCCATCACGTCAAGAAAATCGACTCATAAATATTCTCAAGGTGGGATAGGAGGATCGTAAGGCAAGGGGGGAGCCCAAGATGTTCCTGAGGAGGAGGAATAATAAGTTCCTGTTGATAGGATTCCTTCTCCAACCCCCTGGGAAACTCTTGAGAGATTGAATGTAGGAGCAGAGGGGGAGCAAGTTGAAACAGTTCCAGAGATAGATAATCTTCTGATAGAGGTTGCTCAGATTGCTCAGACTACTGTTGAGGAGATTGTGCATGTTGAGGCTGTTGATGAGACTGTTGATGATGAGGTTTCAACTCCTTCTAAATAAAATATTAATGATCTTTTGGATGCTGTTGAGGATGATGTGTCTGCTGCTGTTGAAAATGAGTTGACTGTGCATGACTATGAGATAGATACTTATGAGGAAATGATTGTTGTTGATGAGCCCAAAGCTGCTGATAATGTTAATAATGGGTCTGAGCTAGTTTCAATGGAGAACCTTATTGTCTCTCTCCAAGAGATTATTCCTGCTTCATCTTCTAAGGGGGAGGTGACTATGCCCTCGATATCGGTTGCTACTGAGGTTGACAGGTTTATCTGCAACCTTAAGAAAAGAGTTTCCAAGGCGACATGTATTTGTCCAGTTATTCCCAAGGAGGTCGCTGATTTTTCTGATGAAGATGGAGATGCAGAGGAGAATCCTCTTATCCTAACTGGTTAAGAGCTAATATTGATTTCTAAAGCTCGATTATCTCCAATCCTTGAAGATCTGCCATCTCTCCCCAGTATTCCTTCTAAAGATGTACCACTTCAAGTTCAGATAGTTCCATTCTAAAGAAAATAGAGATTATGCAGGCAAGATAGCAAGAGAAATTTGAAGCCGCAATGCAGAAGGTTCAAAATAAGGTTAAGGAAACCGAGAATGATCTTGACGACAGCCTTACAGAAGTAAAAGTCCAGATTGACAAGCTTGATGCAAAGCTGGATTCGATGTTTGTCGAGGGTGGAAAATCTATCACTCTCAACATGCAAGGGCTCAAGTTTACTTCAGAAGTTCTTAATAATGTTGATACGAATGCAAAGACAATGATTGAAGCCCACAATAGATCGATGGATCACTTTGACGGAACTATTCAAGCTTATTCTAATGTTGTTATTGAAGAAGTCCGAAAAGGGGAGGAGGCAATGAAAGCTAAGGTGGATGCGCTTGAGGAAGTTATTTTAGCAAACTTTCAAGGGGTAAATGATTACATCTATGAAAATTTTTTGTGTTTACGTAAGCAAATTTTTGGTAGGCCAGGTTAAGTATCTCAAGTACATGTTGTGCCTGCTAATGATGAAGTTCATCCTACTGAGGAATACTCTCATTATTGGACAGACACATAGGATCTCTCTTAGGACAAACCTATTGCTGATGCTATTGATGTATCACAAGTTCAAGATGTTGAAGATATTCCCCATGCTCAAGTCTACAAGAGAAAAAAGTATGGTGATGGCCCTTCTGCTACAAGATTGGAACCTGCAAGAGAACTACAAGTCAGAGATAGATAAATGGCTGAGGTGTGGTGTAACACCTCTATCCGTCACATGAAATATAATAGAGGGTCTGGTCAAGGCCCCATGCCATATCCCACAGACATTCGGTGGAGTTACATGTTAATATCAAAGACTAAATAAATCCTAACTCAGAGCATTCTTGCGGATGATTCAAGGGTTAACTTTTTTAACTCAAGTATCACAATAATGTCCACTGTAAAAACATCGGAATGTTCTTTCAAAATACATAAAAGTTATTATTGACAACAATAGTCACTTTCGCCCGGTGGCAGTCAACAATAGCCAAACTTTTTCTGTCTTAAGGCCTTACAATTATTATATAGAAGTGTGGTTTACAGACATCGGTGCGTAGGCCCGGCCATACATGAAAGCAATAAAACTTTGCTTGGCCTTCGAGGGTCGGCATAGCTTATGGACTGCAACCCTCTATTTCCACTTTGCTCTCCAGCACCTAAATAGGGACATTCCACTAGATGGTGGCAAACATGGCAACAGTCAGCTTTTGGTTGTCCAATTTATAAAGACCCTACCCCATTCCAGGGGCAGCGGTATTCCTTCCCTATAGGCATAGCATTAACACATAGATATATCACAAGAAGGCACACTCAAACACCATTAAATTAATCACAAACGAGTGCCTCAGTGGCCAAACATTCCGTGCACTTAAGGCACATTCTCGGTGTATCAGATTACCAGGGTCCCACCACCATTCAAAGATCCAAGACATGACAGTCAACATTGAGCATTCTAGTCTTTTCGGACCAGGGCATAAGACTCTCATTATGCAAACGATGAAAGCAATTTACTTTAAGCAATCTATCCTGAATGACATAATGCAGGTAACGTTCAACACTTTTCCCATTGCTCAAATAGTTATGTCATTGATGAAATCCGAAGCAATCAATCCCCAAGACAAGACGCAAGTCATCTTCCCCTTTCTCGTTTGGCTCTCTGGACTTTAAGAGCCCACATTTCACACTAGACACATGATCTCCGAGAGACTGGCTTCGTCAATAAAAAGCTATCTTGAAGCTATCTGTTGGTACCCTAGTTTGATTTGAGTTTAGTCTTGTCTTTTTTGTCCCTTGACCCAAGAAATATCTATGGTCAATGGTTAGTAGTCTAGCTGTAGAGTCCTCACTTTTCTAGATTGAGAATTTTGTTAAGTAGTTTGTTCGTTCGACTATCGTCGAACGCCGCTCGACTATCGTCGACTAACTGTTCGACGATTGTCTATCAGTTGCTCGACTTTCAGTCTGCGTGGATAGTTCGACTATCGGTTGATAGTTCGACTATCTGTGTGCTTTGATAGTTCGACTATCTGCTTGGATAGGTCGACTATCTGATAGCTCGACTATCTGTTGATAGTTCGACTATCTGTTCTGCGTTGATAGTTCGACTATCTGTTGATAGGTCGACTATCTGTTTGTTTTTGATAGTTCGACTATCTGTTGATAGGTCAACTATCTGATAGCTCGACTATCTGTTGATAGGTCGACTATCTGTTCTCGCTTGGTAGTTCGACTATCTGCTTTGATAGTTCGACTATCTGTTGATAGGTCGACTATCTGTTTGTTTTTGATAGTTCGACTATCTGTTGATAGGTCGACTATCTGATAGCTCGACTATCTGTTGATAGCTCGACTATCTGTTTTGCCCTGATAGTTCGACTATCTGTTGATAGGTCGACTATCTGATAGTTCGACTATCTTCTGGTAGTTCGACTATCTACTGTGATAGTTCGACTATCTCCTTTGATAGTTCGACTATCTGGATCGTTCGACTATCTGTCCGATAGTTCGACGATCTCCGTGCGTCGGTCGACGATCTCCGAAGGTCGTTCGACGTTTTCTGTCTGCCTTTATATTTTGTATTTATTTATTATATTTAATTAATTAATACATTATCTGGCATATCTTTTCAGTTGTTTTATGATAATATTTCCAGGCGATATTTGCTCCATCCCTTATGCCTAAGTAAAATCTTTTCAGATAAAGTTGTTTGTCTTATTAGCTGTCTTTATATTTTACTTTATCTGCTGACAGTCCTTTATAGCCGTTAGACTAAAAAGTCTTCCTTTTGCTATAAAGAGTATTTCTCTGATGTGACTTTATTTAGTCCTTCTGTTATTTGATTTGATCCTACAGCTTCTTAGAAAAAGGTTTATTCCTTTTATAGGATGTCTTGCTGCAGAGTTTGTTTTGCTGTGTGTTATTTGCAGCCCAGGTCTCAAGTTTCAGAAGAAGACAAGTAATTCAAATTGAAGAGAGCCGTTGCTTGCTGCTGTTATAAAAAGGACCCTTTGAAGAAGGATTCAAGCTAGCTAACTAGTTAACCTGTTCATCTGTTTTCAAGCCTTCATCAAGATCAAGTCATCTGCTCTCAGCAATACTCATCCAACTGAGAAGTGTTAAGATCTTCTACTCTTCTTCAACCTGAGTTCTCCTGCTTTCAGGAAGTTCAAACTCAGAGTTCTTTTGAAGAAGAAGAAGAAGAAGATAGCTGCTTGAAGATCTTTAATTTTATTATTTATTATCTTCTTGTAGTTTTTCCTTCAGAGCTTTCTGAAGAGTTTTCTACACTGAAGCAAGACTTCACCTGGACATCTTTGAGCCAGGGGGAGCCTTGATTCTTTAGAGCTTTCTAGCTTAGTGCAAGTTTTTGTGCTTCTCTAATCTATTGTAAAATAGAGAAGACATCTTAACCTTCTTCCCCCTCCTGTACAGGGTTATTACTCCCTTCAAAAGTATCCCTTGGTGGCAGGGCACCTGATCAAAAACCTGTGCTTGGTTTTTAGACACCTGATCAAAAGTCTAAAGGGTTTCTGGATCTACCTGAAGCAGATCTTGTTGGTGGCAGGGCACCTGATCAAAAACCTGAGTGGATTCCTACCTTGTTGGTAGAAGAGTGGACGTACCCAAGTTGTTTGGGGAACCACTATAAATTCCTTGTGTCGTCTGGATTGCCTTGTTTATTTCCTGCATTGTGGCTGTGAATAGATATAACTAGGTTGCTAGTTGCTGATTAGGATTTCCAAGCCTTAACTGTAATTAAAGTTAGCTTGAGTTTGTGCACAACACTTGTGTTAGGCTATAGGGTTAATTCTATATCTATAATCTTTTAATTCCGCAATTCACTCCAAGGGAGTTGGGTAGACCTTCAAGTTTTGTCTAGTGCAAAATTTGATAACTCTATTCACCCCCCCTCTAGAGTAGTATCTATCCCTTCACTTTCACTATCTAAAACTATAGTTACTATCGCTTGGCGTTAATTATAGAACTCTCTTCTGTTTCCAAACTCAGCCACAAGTGGAACATCTTTCCTGCCAAAAACCTGCACCATCCTGTAGTGCCAGAATACTTGTCTTTCACATCACTCATAACTCACCAAGAGCTATCACTAGCGATACTCGCTGTTGACCAATGATATCCAATAGTAATGCAAACAGTGGTATATTCTGGGTATTTTCCTGGAGAACACCTCCAGTACTTCCTTCTACTCTCATTTCACATGTGCAACCCATAGACCATGTAAACTACTTGTTTATACTCTGAGTCTTCTCCGACATGCAAAATAAAACATCACCAATCCAGACCAACCTGTCCGGATGGGCTTCACACGGCATGCTTATTCCGTACTGTGATTTCTGGATTCTATATGCAAAACCACCCGGGGATATCACATATCAACCCATCGAAATTCCCTCGATTCTCCACCTTTTGGTGGGGGATTCCATGCATATTCAAAAGGAGGACTTCCATTGTCTAAGAAGGAAAATTGTTACCCTCATAGTTTGTTTCAGAGCCATGAACGAGCTTTCTATCTAGCAGGAAAGGAGTGCCTCACTTTCCCTTTCATAGATCTTGCATCCGTTCTTGATTCTGACTCCTAGATCTCCTTCACCAAGCCTTGTTAAGCTCAGCCTCAGCTTTCTTCTTCCTTAGCTCTTTTCTCTCAAGAGGTTGGATGAAAAGGATTAAAGAGAGTGATAAGAAGAGAAATGACTTCTCTTTTCTCCACTCCTCTGCTTAAGTGACCTCAGGATTAATCCCAGCCACAGGATCAATTCATCCAGAGAAAGCAATGGCCACGATTTCAGATGATCAGTCAAAATAACTCTATCATCGAGTGATATTCGCTATACTTTCGGCAATATCTTCGTCAACCGCTTTGACCCCAGTCAACCACCGTTCTTCGGCCGTCGTCTAGTCATCTGACACGTGTCCAGCCATATGTGGCATTATCGTCGGACGATACCCACTATCGCCACTCCAATAGCTAACTCAATGCTTCATCGAGTGTGTTGAGAGCATCGAGTGCGTCGAGAGCGTCGAGTCTACTCAAGGCTTTGTTGAAAGTGTTGAGTGTTATCGCTATCGCCAGCGAAACCCACTGTCGCCCGGCGATAGACACTTTTAATTTCTGTTTTCCAGTTTTTGGGGAGTTACAAACCACCCTTCCTTAGAGAAATTTTATCTCAAAATTTTATTCTTCTGTAGGAAAGCAGTACAAAATTATTACAACTTTATTTTTACAAAAACAACTCGAGAAACTCATCTCGCATGGTTTGCTTATGCTCCCATGCCAATTCTTCACGGCCACAATTGTTCCAACGAACTTTGACCATCCCAGTTGTCTTGTTTCGTAGATTTATGACCTCCGTATACTCGATTTGAATGGTTCTAACCTTCGTCATCAGCCCACCATTGAAGGGTACTTGATCATCAACCACTAGTTGCATCAGCTTTTTCAAAGCTTTCCGTGACACCGATATGTGAAACACATTATGCAAACCACTTAGCTACATCGAAAGAGCTAATCGATAGGAAGCTTCTCCAATCCTCTCAACCACTTCAAACAAACCAAGATACCTCGGACTCAACTTTTTCAACAGCGGAATCATGTACACGCCTTTGAATGGCTTTATCTTTAGATATACCCAATCGCCCACCGCAAACTCCACGTTTCGGTGCTTGGCATTATAGTACTTTCCCTTCCTATCCTGGGCTACCAATAGCCGCACTCGTATAGTGTGTATAGTCAAATTTGCATCTTAGACTTATCTATGTTTAAATAACTTTGATTTTGCCTATTTCATCCCAAGCTAAAGTAGTACAACACTTCCTACCGTAGAAAACTTTGAAGGGCATCATCGGTATACTAGCTTGATAGTTATTATTATAGGCGAACTCGATCATATAGAGATGATTCTATCACCTCTTCCCAAAATCCAAGGCGCACATCCTGAGCATATCCTCCATTGTTATATTAGTCCTCTCGGTATGACCATCCATCTGCTGATGAAAGGCTGTACTGAACTGTAGTTTCATACCAAACAACTGGTGGATTAGCCTCTGATAATTTGAAGTAATGCGCCATATCGGTCACTGACGATGCTACGAGGCACTCCCTTCAATCGTACTATGTTGTCCACGTACAATAAAGACAACTTTTCCACTGAATCGTCCTTCTTGTTCAATATGAAGTGTGATACCTTTGTCAATCGGTCAATGATCACCCACACAGCATCATTTTTGCTCTGTGATCTCGACAACCCAGGCACGAAATCCATAGAGATATCATTGAACTTCCACACCAGAATTGGTAACGACTTAAGGAAACCTCCAGGCTTCTGACATTCATCTATTACCAAGGCACAAGTTTGGCACTTTGCAATGTAAAGAGCTGTCTTTCTTCAAACCCGGCCACTAGAACATCTTTTTTATGTCCTTGTATATCTTTGTGCTTCCTGGGTGAATTGAGTACTTTGTGAAGTGTGCTTCATAAATTAATTATTCCCGTAGTTTACTAATATTCGGGATGAACAAATGACCATCTTTTCTAAAAAGACCGTCATCCAAGGAGAACTACGAATTTGACCAATCCGCTGCATAGAGTTTCATACTCTCAGCGAGTTTTGTTGCTCGTTGAACCTAGTCTACAAGGTCATACCACACCTCCATCCAGTTCAAGCATACATTTGCAGTGGTTTTCTTGTCAATACAAGAAATCTCTAAGGCCTCGAACTCCTAGATCAGATGCTCATCATGCATCTGCAACAAATTTTGTCGTAACGGAGTCCGCCGACTCAAGGCATCTGCGACCACATTTCCCTTCCCGGGAGTATAGTGTTTCTTGAAGGTTTAGTCCCCGAGGAACTCCATCCACCTCCGTTGCCGCATGTTCAGATGTTTCTGATCTACTATGTACTTAAGGCTTATATGGTCCATGAATATATCAACTTTTATGTCATATAAGTTGTGATGTCACTGCTTAAGTACAAAAATCACAGCCACCAACTCTAATTCATGGGCTGGATAATTTTGCTTGTTCACTTTCAATTAGCATGAGCCATAAGAAATAACCTTTCCAAACTAAAGAAGAACGCAGCCTATGCTTCTCCCTGAAGCATCACTATAAATCTCATAGCCGTCCGTACCACATGGAGAACTCAAGATGGACATTGTGGTCAAGCAACTCTTTAACTCCTCCAAAGATCGTGTGCACTCTGGCATCCAAACAAATTTCTGATCTTTCCTCGTCAGTGTAATGAGAGGTAAGGCTGTCTGTGAAAAGTTCTTTACAAAGCGCCTGTAGTAGCCAGCAAGTCCAAAGAAGCTCCTTACTTCTGCTATAGTAGACAACACAGGCCACTACCGTATCGCAACTATCTTCGCCGGATCCACCGCAATACCTTCACAACTAACAAAATGGCCATGAAAAGACACTAACGATAGCCAAAACTTGCACTTTGAGAACTTGGTATAAAGCTTGTTTCCCCTTCGGGTGTGCAAAACCAACCGCAAATGATTTGCATGATCTTCTTTGGACTAAGAGTACACCAATATGTCGTCAATAAAGACGATTATAAACAAGTCCAAGTACTCTCTATAGGTTTGATGCATCAAGTCCATGAATATCAATGGCGCATTCGTCAGCCAAAACGACATTATAGTGAACTTATAATGACTGTTATGTGTACCAAACACCGTCTTGGGAATGTCATCTTCCTGAACCCTAAACTGATAGTAACCAGATTTAAATCGAACTTCGAGTAGATAGTTGAACCCATCAACTTATCAAACAACTCATCAATCAGAGGAATTGGATACTTGTTCTTCTCCGTCAGCTTGTTTAACTCTCGATAGTCAATGCATAGCCGCAAGCTTCCATCCTTCTTCTTCTCAAAGAGGATCAGTGCACTCCAATGTGGCATACTTGGATGTATATAGCCTTAATCTAGAAATTCCAGTAATTGAACTTTCAATTCTTCAATCTCTTTTTGCCTTACTCGGTATGGTGAGCGGGCCACAAGTTTCGCACTTGGCACCAACTCTATAGTGAAGTCAATCTCCCGCTAGGTCAGTAACAAAGGAAGATCCTTAGGAAACACATCTGCGTACTCTAATATGGTTGGAACGTCACTCAAGCTTGACTTCAGCTCAGTAGCCTCCAATAGCGTGAAGAATAACTCTGCGCCCTTTCGAATAGCCTTGACTACCTGGAGAGCAGATATCAATAGCTTACTCGATCCTCGTATACCATTAAACTTAGTCTCGCGTTCGGTGTTCTGTCCCATTGTGACTTCCTTAGAGTTGCAATCTATACAGGCACGGTGCTATGAGAGCCAGTCCATACCAAAGATTACATCAAACTCAGATATCAACAACACAGACACTTCCAAATTAAAAATACTGACTTCCAATCTATACCTCAAGACAGCAAGACTTATCTACACGCATCACACATACGTTAGGTAACAAAACCTTTACTCTATCTGTCGACATAAGAGTAGGCAATCTGATCTGTAATACAAAGTCCTTAGATAGAAACAAATGAGAAGCACCGGTATAGAACAATGCTCTCACTGGATAGTCACGAATAAGGACAAAGCCTATACTTATCATATTATACACAAGCAATTCAAAATGTATAAAGTATATAAAGCAGTAAAACTATATCTTAACTCATACCTGTTACGACGTTACTTTATTTTATGGCCTCCTGCTAGACAAGATTGTAAACCCTCAGTTGAGCGGGAGCATATTAGGATGCAGCGGACTCCACCTCCTTTCCCTTCTTAGCGTAAGATGCTCATGCCTTTTTGTCCTTCCGGTAGGCTATTGGGGCATTCATAGGCAAAATTTCTTGGTTTGCCACACATATAATATGTTCGTGTGCTTTGGCCGGACGTTGCTCCAGAAGTAACAGCAGATGGAGCTTGTCCAAAAGTCCTTGACTTTGTTCTCCACGTCTTTCGGCACTCAGATTTTGCAGGATGTGACACTTTGAACTCGGGATTTATCACAGCTAAGTCCCTCTTAACCTGTACCATTTCCATGTCTTTCAATAACGAACGAGTCGTATTAACAAATACTTGAAAACCTTGGTTCATCGGACCCGAGAGAAGCAACCTCAGCTCATCTCACAGTCCCTCGTAGAACCTATTGGTCTTACGCTCTTCGTCAACAAAAGTAGACCCCGCATAACGTCCCAACCTGGTAAACTCATGCAGGCATTCATCCACACTATCCTCGCTTTGAGTTAAATGCTGGAACTCATTTGCTATGCAACAAAGACAGTAGATGCTTTGCCAAGAACAATCTCTAAAATTCCTCCATCGAGATATTTTATAATCTCCTGCCTGCAAAGTGGTGGTGTAACTCTAACTCATCCCACCAAAGCCGAGCCTCTCCTTCCAACAGGAAAGTGGCTAAGGTGACCTTCTTTCCCTCCTCTATCTCTAACACCATCAATATCCTCTTGACTCGCGAAAGCCAATACTTTGCCTGCGTCGGGGTCCTGCACCCATAAATATAGGAGGACTAAAGCTTATGAAATGCTTCAGCTGTCGTTCAGTCACTCGTTTGTCAACCAAAGCCTCAGCAGTTACTTACCTAACAGATATAGGCTCGGCTACACCAGCCTTTATTGGCACCATCACAGTTCGCACCTACCCAGTCGGCTGTACATTCATCACTGCAAACATTGCCTCAGTAACTAAGTATACTATTTTCGTAGATGGAGGAAGTGTAGGGACATTATTCGGTGCCACACTGTCAAAAGAACATTGGGGTTCAGACTGCCCCCTCCCCCACTTCTAGTCACCTATAAGTGTAAAATACTTAATTTAGCGACTATTTAACAACAAACAATAAATATTAGGAAAGCACAGGTTTCTAAAACATTTGTATTTTAATTCCTAAGTGGACATTCTTGAGTTCATTTTTGTTATAATGGTAAGAACAGACACATGCTCGCCACCCCTCAAATGAATTTGACCACGAATTCATAGGAGGAAGACAAAGACAAGAGGATACCAAATTGTAACACTTCGATAAGTCACATGAAATATAACAAATGGTCTAGTTGGGCCCCACGCGATATAACATAGAGAGTTGGTGGAGTTACATGTTAATATCAAAGACTAATCGAATCCTAACTCAGAGCATTCTAGCGAAAGCTTCAAGGGTTAACTTTTTAACTCAAGTATCACAACAATGTCCACAATAAAAACACAGGAATTTTCTTACAAAATACACAAAAGATACTATCGCCAGCGATAGTCACTGTCGTTTGATGACATTCAACAGTAGCCAAACTATTACTACCATAAGGTCTTATAATAATTCTTTAGAAGTGTGGTTTACAAACATTTGCTCCCAGGCCGGCCACACATGAAAGCAATAAAACTTCGCTTGGTCTTCGAGGGCCGGCATAGCTTCAGGGCTACAACCCACTATTTCTCACTCAGCTCTCTAGCACCTGCACAGGGACATTTCACCAGATGGTGGCAAATAATGCAACTGTCATCTTTCAACTGACCAATTTATAATGATCGTACACCATTCCCGTGGCAGCGATATTCCTTCACAACAGGAATTGCATTAACACATAGATATAACACAAGATGGCACACTCAAGCACCATTTAATATATCAC
Source organism: Platanthera zijinensis (assembly GCA_039513925.1). Lineage (NCBI taxonomy): Eukaryota > Viridiplantae > Streptophyta > Magnoliopsida > Asparagales > Orchidaceae > Platanthera > Platanthera zijinensis. The sequence goes on from CM077078.1 coordinate 180,798,920, forward strand.
GAACGAGTGCCTCAGCGGCCAAACGTTTCGTGCACTCAGGGCACATTATCGGTGTTCCGGATTACAAGGGTCACACCACCGTTCAGAGTTTTGAGACATGATGGTCAACTTTGAGCATTCTAGTCTTTTCGTCCTAGGGCCTAAGACTCTCATTATGCCAACGACGAAATCCATATACTTTAGGCAATCCAGCCCAAACAACAAAATACAGGTACAATTCAGCACTTAAATCATCATGTCATTGACGAAAGCCAAAGCAATCAAGCGCCATGACAAGATGCGGGTCAGCTTCCCCTTTGCCGTTTGACTCACTAGGCTTTAAGAGCTCAAAACTCACACTAGCCATACGGTCCACGAGAGACTGGCTTCGTTATTGAAAAGCTATCTGGAAGTTATCACCATTGATAGTTACTATTGTCAGCGATAGTTAATATCACCTAGCATTAACGATTGAACTCTCTTCTGTCTCCAGACTCAGCCATAATTCGAACTTCTTTGCAGCCAAAACCTTACAACATCCTGTAGTTCTACAAAATTGGTATTTCATAGAAATAATAGCTCACAAAGAGCTATCGCCAGCAATACTCGCTGTCGCCCGGCAATATCCAACAGTTATGCAAAATGTGGTATTTTCTGGGTATTTTCCTGGAGCATAACTCCAGTACTTCCTTCTACTCTCAGTTCACATGTACAACCCACATACCCCGTAAACAACTTATTTATACTCGAAGTCTTCTCAAGGACGCAAAATAAAACATCACCAATCCAAACCAACCTGTCCGGATCAATTTCACACACCATGCCTATTCTGTACTGTGAATTTCGGATTCTATATGCAAAACCACCTAGGGATATCACATATCAACCCTTCGGAATTCCAACAATTCTCCACCTTTTGGTGGGCGATTCCAAGCATATGCAAAAGGAGTACTTCACTTGTCCAAGTAGGAAGATTGTTACCCTCAAAGTTTGTTTTGATGCTATGAACGAGCTTTCTATCCGGCGGGAAAGGAGCACCTTGCTTTCCCCTTCACGTATCTTTCCTCGGTTCTTAATTCTGATTCTTGGATCTCCTTCACCTAGCCTTGCTAAGCTGAGACTTGGAATTCTTCATCCTTGGCTATTTTATCTCAAGAGATTGGATGAAAAGGAGGAGAGAGTGAGAAGAAGAGAAATGAATTCTCTTTTCTCCACTCCTCTATTTAAGTGACCTCGAGATTAATCCCAGCCACAAGATAATTTCATCCAGAGAAAGCAATGGCCACAATTTCAGCTGGCAAGTCAAAATAACGCTATCATCGGGCAATATCTGCTATCGTCGGGCGATATCCGCTATCGCCGGGCGATATTGATAGCAGACGCTTTGACCCCAATCAACCACCGCTCTTTGGCCACCGTCCGGTCATCCGACACATATTTAACCATACGTGCCAGTATCGACCGACGATACCTACTGTCTCCACTCTGATAGCTCACTCAACTCTTCGTCAAGTGCATTGAGAGCCTTGAGAGCGTCGAGTCTTCTTAACACTTCGTTGAAATCAATGAGTGTTATCGCTATCACCAGCGATGCCCACATTCACCGGTGATAACCACTTTTAAGTTAAATTTTCTAGTGTTTGGGGTGTTATATGTGGAGTCCTATTTCAAGAGGAATAATCTTAGACTCCTTCTCCATGGTCGAAATTGGAGGGGAAAGCAGATGGGATCACTATGATTGAGATGAGTAGCATAAGTATGAAGTGGCCTACACAAAGAGAAGGATCCACTTCAGAATGTTCAGGCATGATGATCCTACAACACCTCCATCCCCCCGAAGATATTATCCAAATCCCAAAGCTTATTTTGTTAGACAGCGTCAGAAGAGCCAGGAAAGGCAGGGATGAGGGTTATCTTATTTTGTTTTGGATTATTATGTGTGTGGTTATAGGTGTCCCCTCCAAAGTAAAAACTCTCATTGATATATATATATATATGATTTATATTTCTTGACTAGGAATGCACTCTATTTTTAATTTTTAATTTTTAATATATCTATTTTTTTATTTTAATTTTTTGTTCAATTTTATGCTCTATGATTGTTCTTGTTGTGCAATTCACCTTATCTTATAGGATTCTTCCATCTTCAAATATGGGGAGATTGTTGGGTATTGTATCCGCAATAATGCGTATTTGAAGAAGGGTCCAGTTTAGCAAAGATGAATTGTGATTGTATTTTATATTACATTTTTAGTTATGTACTTGCAGGTTTACATTGCTTAGTACACACCAATGTAAGGTTATAGTGATTCAGTAAATACAGGACTCTAAAAGGCAATACTTCATTGTGTAGGGCAATGTGTTGACTCACATGTAATCTCAATATTGGGGTGTACTTATATACCAAGTGCTTGAGAATGATCAAGTAAGAAGAAGAACTTGAATTCAGGAAATCAGAAATTTTACCCAACTAAAATTCATCAGGTATTGTAAGGGATATTCGTCGAATTCGTCGAGTATACTTGATAATACTCGTCGAATTCATCATATATACAAACTAGCACTCGTCGAATTCATCATATGTACTTGTGGTAGAATTTTTGATGAGATAGAAAAATAGTTAAGTAAAATTCGTCGAGTATCATCAAGTAGACTCGTCAAATTTGTCGAATGTATCTAACGATACTCGCCGAATTCGTCGAATTTACATGATGATACACGCCGAATTCTTTGTATCAACTCGACGTTACTTCTCTGGATTTTCATAAGGTAATTTCATCGAATATCGTGAGGTCGATGGCGTCGAGTGATTCAAGTGCAACGATGGCGTCGAGTTCGTTGAGTGCATCTTGGCATCAAGTGCTTTGAGTATATTAGCCTATACTCGACGAATACATCGAGTATATTAGCTGATACTCAACGAATTCGTCGAGTATGGTTTCTGCTTTGGCGTTGAGAGGCTGGCTATCTTGAGCTTGATTTCTCTAAGTAAAATTTGTCATATATCAATAACTATTCGGCGTGTATACTAGCGATACTCGACGATACTCGACGAATATGACTAAGGTAATTTTTCCAACAATTTTTCAAAATCAGGCTCACGTTGCAACAGCCATGCACAATAGTTTTCGGAAGCTTTTATTTTGGAAATTTTTTTTAGTCATTGCTTTGATGTTGCCTATAAATACTTAGGGTGGATTTTTCTTCAACCCTAATCGAGTAAATAGTTCAAAAATTCAACCTGTTTGTTTTGTGAATGCCATTCCGCCGATGACTGTTGTGCTCGATTCGATCATCTCCCAATATGACTGGATCTTTGCTTTCTGAAGGCTTCTATTCTCCTAGATCTAGTCGATTCTATAGACAAGATTTAAGTCTTCAAGATTTTTTATTCCACCATGTTCTTCAAGTGATTCAAGTTTGAGCTAAACGAAGAACGATGGATAGAAGATTTCAGATTTTGTCAAAGTTAATTTGTATAACTCTTGTACAATTTTCTTTTACATTTGTAAAAGATTTTTCTCCGAGTCGTAGTTCCGTTTATGTATCGAGTAGTAGATCCGTTTGTGGATCGAGTCGTAGATTCGTTTGTGGATCGAGTTGTAGGAGAGGTTGTTCTCCAAGTGGTAGGAGTTTTGTCTCGGAGTTGCAGGAGTTGCGGCTCCGAGGTGTAAGATTTCTTAGAATCTGAGAAAAGTGAAGTAGCTGAATCTACCCCTTCGTGATAGATAGGCGAGGCAGGACAGTGGATGTACCCAATACGGGGAACCACTATATATTTCTGTGTTCTGTGTGCTTGTAATTTTTAAGTAATTTTTTATTCCGCGAAATGACACAGACATCTCCTATTCATCCCCATCTAGGTTATTTAGGTTGATGCTAGATACTTTCAATGCTAATGACACGTGGAAGCTAGCGACGGTTATGACACGTTCGCTCCTGCTATCTCCACGTGACAGCTACTATCGCTGTGCGGTAGAAACCCGAGAGCTCGACAAATAAATTGCCCAAGCTACCGCCTAAGGTATCCGTACCGCCAAACGATATTTTCCCTAGAGCTCAGCCAATTAATTGGCTAACGCCGCATGATAACAACCTACCGCCATGCGGTAGACAATGCATTGAGTAAACCTTCCTCAATCGACGATCTCGACACCTGACGATACTGTTGCGTGGTATTGTTAATGCCACACTATAACACCTTTTCCCGCCTACTGAAACTTGGGGCGTTACACACTGCGAGTGTTTTATTATGAGTATCCCACTGTGATTACAACTTCAATGCCAGTGTTAAAAAAGCAACTTGGTACCCATAAGGTATATTTAGTTGGAATTCATTTTGGCTTAATTATGTTGCAAGTATGAGTGTATGTTTTAGTTTTTTATGTAGTATAGATGGTAGTTCTAATATGTAGATGTCTATTAAAATTGGCAAGCTAAAGAGTATTCAATGAAATTTGAAATTAATGTGAGTCCTCACTTTGCCAGTATATAGTCATGCCAACAAGAGAATACCCAATTGAGTGGGTTAGATTAGTCTGTCAAACATTGGGATTTATTATCACGATAACATGCTCAGATAAACTAATCGTTCATCTAACACCTCATGCGCTCTTATGGTGTGATAGAGGGGGTTGTTACCGAGACAATAAAAGCAAGATGGACTTTGTGAAGAAAAATGTTAAAAAATCATCAAGTAAGAGATGTAATTGTTAGTTTTTATTATAAAGAAAAAAAGTTGCAAATGTTGAGTAGTGGAGGATAGTTGTCTTATGCTAGAAACATAATCATGCTCTTATTCATTTGGATGCAAACTCATATATTGGGTGTTTGGATCATGATGAGGAAAAGTTGGTCTAAGATATGTATGCTTCTAGCGTGAAGCCACAAAAATACTTGCGTCGGTTAAAAATAATAACATATTAGTAAGAATGAGCTTCGAAAGAATCATTACAATTATAAACAAGGAATACTGAAGAAATTTACATGATGAACTATTGGGACATACATCCATAAATTCATTGGATTGCATTAAAGAAGAAGAAATGGTTCACAAAGGGTTACATTTTAAGCATGCTCAAGCATAAACACACAGGAAGAGGTTAACAATGGGCTTACCATTCTCACATAAGATATTGTTGTACATATTTAAATCAAAGCCCTTCTCTCCAATGTTAGCAAAATAGGCATTGGAATAAATTGACCTTGTAAGAAAATAAAGTAGATTATGGAGAGGAAATTACTATAAAGCATGAAATTCAGGCAAAACATGTGAGCCTTTGGTGTCATTGCGATTAAGAAGAAGACCAAAAGGAGCCCTCACAAAAATTTAAGGATGATTTAAAATTAAATATGCACAATCCTTCTCATTTAGAGTGCATTCTAGCTATAAAAGATATACAAAAAGAAGAAAAAGTTGAAAAAGGTGTAAAGTTGGGTGTAATAAAGAGGACAAATTATCAACTAAGAACTCATACAATGAACATAAATTTGGTTAATGATGTCCGTGAGAAATTGCCTACTTTTTACTTGAAACATATGACAGATGTAGTAGATGTACCAGGCGATGGCCATTGTGAATTTTAGGTTATTTGTAAAGGCCTGAGTAGAGGTGAAGATTTTGTTCAAGTAAGGAAATTCCTCCACCGAGAAAAATTAAAAACATAAAAGCTTATATGATTTGATATTCAGTATAACTAGACGAGAAGAGTTGTTAGATTATCTCGATTGCACCACTCCCGCTCCAGTTGAAACTTGGATTTCATTACCTAATATGGTGATGGTTAAAACGCCGGCTCTTATTTAGATGTGAAAGTGGAGGTTTTTATTTATAAAAAGAAGAGCGTTTTTATTTTGTTAGAAACCGAGTTTTAACGAGAGGGAGGCAAGTGCACCTATCGTGTGTAGTACAAGATATTCCGGTGCGGAATATCGGGGTCGTATTGTTCTCGGGGCCGGCTTAGCTATATCTACTCTTTCCCTGAAATACCTATTATTCTACCGAAAATATTTGTGGTTTTATATAAAAAAGGAAAATGACCTAAAAATTATATAAAAAGCATAATAATAATAAGCATAAAAAGAAAGCAGGAAAAAATGCAGTAAATAAGTGCGGAAGTCCGATGAACAACTTAGCGCGACGCTGTCAAAAAGAGAAATGAACTAAAGTAAACTTTTAATAAAAAGAGATACTAAATTTCAAATTAATTAAGGCGGAGACTCGGCCGTGGAGGTTCCATAAGAATGAGCTCACTTATCTCTAAGACTATCGCTCACCTGAACGCTAAGACTATTCGACCGATCGTTAGACCGACGAAGGATTACTCTTAACGCCCGCATTACGCTAAGAACCTCGCTATTGGGTGGGGAACCCAATCCGGTAGAGTCGCGTGCCTCCTCTCTCGAGGGTTAGAGCGTATCTCTCTTTACCCAAGGGCGATCGGTCCATACTTGTGGCCTCTCGGCATTGCGTATGGATAACAGAAATAGAGCCCGCACATCGATTATGCGTTCCTACGCGTCGTTAACCCGGGGCAAACCTTAAGAAATTAAATTAAATAGAAAACAGGACCTTTAATTATTTAAAGCTACTTTATCTGTCCCAATGCTCTTCGATATTGAGGGCTAAAGGCGGTTAGCCACTCATCGGAATGAGGACACTTATGCTAGAAAGCGATAAAGAAAACTGTAAAGAAAGCAGGAAATAAAGCAGTAAATGAAAGCTGAAAATTGCAAGTCCTACTCGAACGAGTAGGACTGAAGAAAGAAGTAAATGCGAAACCCGGCTCAAATTAGTGGGCGGGGGTAAATTAATCTCATACACGCACACACTCTACTTGAAAGTAAAAACACACACACACACTCTACATAAAAGTAAACACACACACACACACACACACAAAGTTTTCCTACTCAAATGAGTAGGAAGAAAATTAAAGCGATAAAATGACAAGTCCTACTCAAATGAGTAGGCAGGAAAAGAAAGCAATAAAATGACAAGTCCCACTCAAACGAGTGGGCGGGAGATGAAAGCAATGCGCCATTTAACTCTTAACGAGTAGGCAAAAATAAATGCATACGCACACACTCTACAGAAATTAAAATAAAGCTGTAAATTCTAACTCGTACATGCACGCACTCTTGCAAAAATAAGAAAAATAAAGTTGCTGAAAAATTAAAACGACTGCATTTCTACAGCTAGAATGCGGTAGAAATGCATAAAAAGTGAAAATAAAAAATTAACCGGAGCGAAAATTTTTGCAAATAAACGCAAAATGAAAGTGCTCGAAAAATTAAAACAACGACATTTCTACCGCTAGAATGCGGTAGAAATTCCTAAAAAGAGAAAATAAAAATTAAACGGACTAAAAGTTTTACAAATAAAAAGCTAAAACGAAGTGAGAAAAAATTATAACGACTATATTTTCATTCTCATATTTTTATAAAAACTCCTAAAAAGTGAAAATAAAACTAAAAAAGAGACGAAAAGTTTTACGATCCTAAAGACCCTAAGTTAAAGAAAATAAAAATAACACTTTGAAAGAGGTTTTTATAAGGGTATAAGAATGAAAATAAAGCTAAAAATAGAAAGATAAAGCTTAAACAAGTGCGAGTATGAAAATAAAACGGACATTACAATGGCTAGAAAGTGCGGATAAATCCTAAATCTAACTAAGTTATCAAAGCTATAAAAAAGAAAACATAAAAGAAACACAAAAAGATGAACAAAAAATTGCTTAAGTAGGCGCATTCAAATGGATTTTTCATACTAAGGAAGAGAGAAAATTTCAAATTTTATTAAAGCAAACACCCTAATACAAACTAAGAGAGAGAGGGGGGATAAAGTTCCCTTACATAGCATTTGGATCCATTTGAGCAGCACTTCCCCTAAGCAAAGTGGTCAAAAAATGAGACAAGAAAAGCTTCCTGGAAGCTCTTATTTATAGGCAAATTTCCGGGTTGGTCACACCCTAGGTCACGGGCGTGACATGGGGGCGTGTCACTACTGTACATGAGCTGATCGGGTGATTTGACTGGGAAGTTAATTTCGGCTGAAAACGTGGCGGTCACGCCCCAGGTCACGGGCGTGACGCCGGGCGTGTCGGGGAGGTTGATCTAGGGATTTGACGGGAGCTTTGACTTCGGGGCGGTCCATGTGGCAGACATGGGCGTGATAGAATTGTCACGGGCGTTTAGGTGGGGCGTGACTTGGACAGCAGGCATCCTGATGTCGGCAGTATTGACTGTTTGACTAATCGTTGAGTGTCGGCATCGACACGGGCGTGACCGGTCTTGGACACGGGCGTGACTGATGGCATTGAGCGAGGAATAGTGAAATCGTTGAATGTCGACAACCCGCTGGCGTTGAGCGCCTGACACGCCCGTGTCGGGCATGGTCACGGGCGTGACAGGGCCGAAAAAATATTTTTCTGGAAAAATTCAGAAAAACAAAAATGCTAAGTAAGAATATATTTTTACAAAAAGAAGCAATTTTATTGAACAAAACAAACTAAAAAGCAGAAAATAAAGTAAAACAACAAAATAAATACACTATAAAATGGGTATATTTACAACTCATCAAATACCCCCATACTTAAGCTTTTGCTATTCCAGAGCAAAAGTTGGAGATGAACCTATAAGGAATTAAAAAGAATCCTAAATTTAACTACCTCTTGATTTAATTGTACGAAAGATCGAAGTAAATTTCCGGGGTTTCGGAATTAAATCCTAAATTATGAAAATGTTATAAATAGATGAACCGTTTCAAAAATACTTCTAAACGAGAAAAATAGAAAGCGAAAATTATTTTGTTAGTTTAACAGAAATGGATTTGAATTATCGAAAAAACTTTAGCTAAAAAGAAATTGATAGGTAATAATTCAATTTAAAAAATTATGCTCTCAAAAAGTTTTAGATTAATTCTAGAATCATGAAAAATGGATAAGTGGATTGGCGGTTATGAAGAGGGCTTTGATTTTTGAGGCGAGGTAATTTTTTCTCGAACCTCCACATTTTTTTCTTTTTGGAGTATTAGGAAAATGAAATCTTATTTTCCTAACATTTTTTTTTCTTTCTTCATAAATATAAATAAACCCAATGCATATGTATAGGAGTAATGAATTTTATCCTCTTACTCCGTAGTATATAATCTTTTTAATTATTGGGTGCCTATGTTTGCGGGACAAAATCTTATCCCCATTGACATAAGATCTTTTAAGGGTGAGTGGTGAATCATACTGATTAAGGCATGAAAAAAAGGTGGATGGTTTAGTTTCTAAAAGAAAGCTAGAGTTTAATAAAAAATTTTGAGAGCAACCTCTTTAATTTGAACGTTCCTATGTTTCTAAAACCATAAGTAGAAATAATGTAAAATCCATAAATGTTATTTTCTAACATAAAAAACATGCTTTTATTCAAAAAATTAGAAGTGATAGTGAGAAAAACAAGTTCCCTATAATAAGAAAAAGCCATAAAAAATTCTTTAAAATCTTAACACCAGAAATTTAAGTCTATCGAGCTACAATTAAAAAACGAATAGTAAATAAAGAATTAATTAAAATTCGCTTATAAATAAACTCGAAACGATCATTTTGGAGAGCAAAGAGGTTAAGAAATGAGGTTTTCGAATTATTTATTACAAAATAATTTTTTTGATTTTTATGAGTTTTTCTAATTTTTTTTGATATTTTGGGGTTATTTTTCATTTTTTGTTGTAATTTTTTAAAGGTTATGCAAAAAAAAAAATTTGATTTTTTTTTTAGTTATACACATTTTTTGATTTTTTTGAAATATTTATAAGAGAAGATTTTTTTACAAGATAGGAAAGAGAAGGGAAAGAGACGAGAATATTTACAAAGTAAAAAAAAGGATCGCCCGCGAACAGATTCTTATTTGTGGTTGGTTCGATGAGTTGAACGTCGCGGAGCGATGTTTCATTTTTTTGAAATTTTTAATTTTTTTTCTATTTTTTTTTTGAGTTTTTTATTAAGTGTAGGAAATAAATGATAGAAAATAGGAAACACCCCCATACTTAAGTCCAACATTGTCCCCAATGTTGCACTAAGTAGGAGGAACATGATATATATATAAAAAAAGGAAAGCTAAACAGTTATTTACAAAAAATTTAAAAACAGGGGTTTAGAAATCTTCCCTAAATCGCGTTCGGGGAAGCCCGTTAAGTATTGTCTTGCAAAAGTTAAAAGTAAAAAACAAAAATATAATATAAAAAACAAAAAAGAAAAATTCGGCGAAAATGGTGCGGGTGATAAAGGGCAAGTGGGTGTGACTTGTAAGCTAACGTCTTAGCTAAGTGAGCGCGACCGATATGTGATCCCCTAGCGCTCACGATTGAGAAGGGCGCCGAAACAACAAAATAAATACATAATTAATAATTTTTGTGTTTTATATATTTTTTTTAGTTTTTTTTTTAATTTTTAGAGATTTTTTTTTTATGTTTTTAGTTTTTGATTTTTTGAAAATAAAAATAAAAAGAAAAAAGAAAATAAGTTAAAGGCAAAATAAAAATGAAAGATATATATTTTTTTGAATTTTAAATTTTTTTAAAAAAAAAATTTCATCATTTTTTTAAGTTTTTTAAGTTTTTTATTTTTTTTAGTTTTAATGTTTTTAATTTTTTTATGTTTTCAAGTTTTTGATTTTTTTTTTTTAAGTTTTAAATTTTTCTGATTTTTTTGGTTTTAAAGTTTTTAAATTTTTGATTTTTTTGGTTTTTTTGTTTAAGTATTTATTATTAATATTAATATTGATATTATTATTATTATTAATATAAATTTTTTTGGTTGATCAAATTTTTTTATATATATATATATATTAGTAGAATTAAAGGGTAAAATTAATAGGTTTCAGGAATTCAAAATAGTAAGGCGAAATTTTCCCCGGCAACGGCGCCAAAAACTTGATGGTTAAAACGCCGACTCTTATTTAGATGTGAAAGTGGAGGTTTTTATTTATAAAAAGAAGAGCATTTTTATTTTGTTAGAAACCGAGTTTTAACGAGAGGGAGGCAAGTGCACCTATCGCGTGTAGTACAGGATATTCCGGTGCGGAATATCGGGGTCATATTGTTCTCGGGGCCGGCTTAGCTATATCTACTCTTTCCCCGAAATACCTATTATTCTACCGAAAATATTTGTGGTTTTATATAAAAAAGGAAAATGGCATAAAAATTATATAAAAAGCATAATAATAATAAGCATAAAAAGAAAGCAGGAAAAAATGCAGTAAATAAGTGCGGAAGTCCGATGACCAACTTAGCGCGACGCTATCAAAAAGAGAAATGAACTAAAGTAAACTTTTAATAAAAAGAGATCCTAAATTTCAAATTAATTAAGGCGGAGACTCGGCCGTGGAGGTTCCATAAGAATGAGCTCACTTATCTCTAGAACTATCGCTCACCTGAACGCTAAGACTATTCGACCGATCGTTAGACCGACGAAGGATTCCTCTTAACGCCTGCATTATGCTAAGAATCCCGCTATTGGGTGGGGAACCCAATCCGGTAGAGTCGCGTGCCTCCTCTCTTGAGGGTTAGCGCGTATCTCTCTTTACCCAAGGGTGATCGGTCCATACGTGCGGCCTCTCGGCGTTGCGTATGAATAACGGAAATAGAGCCCGCACATCGATTATGCGGTCCTACGCGTCGTTAACCCGGGGCAAACCTTAAGAAATTTAATTAAATAGAAAACAGGACCTTTAATTATTTAAAGCTACTTTATCTGTCCCAATGCTCTTCGATAGTGAGGGCTAAGGGCCGTTAGCCACTTATCGGAATGGGGACACTTACGCTAGAAAGCGATAAAGAAAACTGTAAAGAAAGCAGGAAATAAAGCAGTAAATGAAAGCTGAAAATTGCAAGTCCTACTCGAACGAGTGGGACTGAAGAAAGCAGTAAATGCGAATCCCGGCTCAAATGAGTGGGCGGGGGTAAATTAATCTCATACACGCACACACTCTACTTGAAAGTAAAACACACACACACACTCTACATAAAAGTAACACACACACACACACAAAGTTTTCCTACTCAAATGAGTAGGAAGAAAATTAAAGCGATAAAATGACAAGTCCTACTCAAACGAGTAGGCGGGAAAAGAAAGCAATAAAATGTAAGTCCTACTCAAACGAGTGGGCGGGAGATGAAAGCAATGCGCCATTTAACTCTGAACGAGTAGGCAGAAATAAATGCATACGCACACACTCTACAGAAATTAAAATAAAGCTGTAAATTCTAACTCGTACACGCACGCACTCTTGCAAAAATAAGAAAAATAAAGTTGCTGAAAAATTAAAACGACTGCATTTCTACCGCTAGAATGATGTAGAAATGCATAAAAAGTGAAAATAAAAATTAACCGGAGCGAAAATTTTTGCAAATAAACGCAAAATGAAAGTGCTCGAAAAATTAAAACAACGACATTTCTACCGCTAGAATGCGGTAGAAATGCCTAAAAAGAGAAAATAAAAATTAAACGGACTAAAAGTTTTACAAATAAAAGGCTAAAACGAAGTGAGCGAAAAATTATAACGACTATATTTTCATTCTCATATTTTTATAAAAACTCCTAAAAAGTGAAAATAAAACTAAAAAAGAGACGAAAAGTTTTACGATCCTTAAGAGCCTAAGTTAAAGAAAATAAAAATAACACTTTGAAAGAGGTTTTTATAAGGGTATAAGAATGAAAATAAAGCTAAAAATAGAAAGATAAAGCTTAAACAAGTGCGAGTTTGAAAATAAAACGGACATTACAATGGCTAGAAAGTGCGGATAAATCCTAAATCTAACTAAGTTATCAAAGCTATAAAAAAGAAAACATAAAAGAAACACAAAAAGATGAACGAAAAATTGCTTAAGTAGGCGCATTCAAATGGATTTTTCATACTAAGGAAGAGAGAAAATTTCAAATTTTATTAAAGCAAACACCCTAATACAAACTAAGAGAGAGGGGGGAGGGATAAAGTTCCCTTACATAGCATTTGGATCCATTTGGGCAGCACTTCCCCTAAGCAAAGTGGTCAAAAAATGAGACAAGAAAAGCTTCCTGGAAGCTCTTACTTATAGGCAAAATTTTCGGGTTGGTCACGCCCTAGGTATCGGGCGTGACAGGGAGGCGTGTCACTACTGTACATGAGCTAATCGGGTGATTTGACTGGGAAGTTGATTTCGGATGAAAACGTGGCGGTCACACCCCAGGTCACGGGCGTGACGCTGGGCGTGTCGGGGAGGTTGATCTGGGGATTTGACGGGAGCTTTGACTTCGGGGCGGTCCACGTGGCGGACACGGGCGTGACAGAATTGTCACGGGCGTGTAGGTGGGGCGTGACTTGGACAGCTGGCATCCTGATGTCAGCAGCGTTGACTGTTTGACTAATCGTTGAGTGTCGGCATCGACACGGGCGTGACCGGTCTTGGACACGGGCGTGACTGATGGCGTTGAGTGAGGAACAGTGAAATCGTTGAGTGTCGACAACCCGCTGGCATTGAGCGCCGGACACGCCCGTGTCGGGCATGGTCACGGGCGTGATAGGGCCGAAAAAATATTTTTCCTGAAAAATTCAGAAAAACAAAAATGCTAAGTTAGAATATATTTTTACAAAAAGAAGCAATTTTATTGAACAAAACAAACTAAAAAACCAGAAAATAAAGTAAAACAACAAAATAAATACACTATAAAATGGGTATATTTACAACTCATCATATGGGTTGTCTAATTGCATCTTTCTACAATGTTCTATTAGTACAACTTTTATGAGATCAATGTTTTAAGTTTCTTCCACTACAATTTTAGTCCACGGAAATAGCCTAACTTATTTCCATTGGATTCATAAATGTGAATCATTTTTGTTGCGGGTCGCTCGGTTTTTTCCCTGGTCTGGAGAATCAGACCACCTAAGCTAAGAAAAGGACCGGGCACACAATCAGTTAAAGAAAAAAGTTAAAAATGACAAAATGCTTTTTTGGCATGGAAAACCAAGAAAGGGTGAAAACAAACGTGGATGGATCTGTGCCAAGCCAAAATCCTTTATTTTGTTGGAGTTTACAAAATTTTGGCATGATCAATCTGAGGGTGACAAACCAACTCTCTGTTACAACCATAGAGAACAAAAATGATGAAAAATAACTAAGTCCATGGAGCCTCGATGGAAGCACTCTGTCCTAGAAATTTGGCTAAGTCCAGGAACCTCGACGGAAGCGTTCCAGCCTCGAAATTTGGCTAAGTCCACAGAACCTTGATGGAAGCATTGCGGCTGGGAAAAATATCTAAGTCCACAGGATCTTGGTGAAATTTTTCTAACGTAGAATAGTGGTGCACCTTGAAGCCTATTAGAGCCTTTGTGCTAGAAGTTGAGTGGAACGAATTCCTGAGTGGAGGATCGACCTGAGTCCATAATATTGCTAGAAAATCTCAGAGTTCTTTATAGCCTCTAGAGTTGTTTGCCTTCAAATAAAGGAATGGGGGCCTATTTATAGTTTTTTTAAGGGATACATCGGTAATTACGTTGGGGAGAAATTTGTGATGGCAAATGACGTCGCTCCATTTTGGACACCTGGATCACCAAATTTAGAAAAATGAGAAAAGTGCCACCCCCCCAAGTGGCCTAGGCAGGGTGCCCGATGGTGGCGGCAGCTGGAGGTGGTGAGGGTTGTCGATGACCAGAGGCGGCAAGGGCCTCCACCTATGGTGGTGGCGGCCAGCTCACGCGCAAAAAGTGCATGCGTGCATGGCCCACATGGTGCGTTGTGCGCACGTAGGTGCATTCTGTCCCTCGAGTAGGTGTTGCATCAAAAGATTGCGTTGGTGATAGGGGAGAACTTGATTGCATCTGTGTCATATGCACATTTAGTATTGCTGGCTTGTATATTGTGTTTGTCACTTCCTTTTCCTAGACACACACATTTTGGCATGACATGTTGAGCTTGCAATTTCCCTCAGGTATTGGCTCTGTGTGGTGAAGATACTACCATTGTTATTAGGTGGGGAATCTCGGTAGTAAAAAAACCATCCCATATTGACACGGTGGTGACTTAGGGCCATGATATGCGTTGTGATGGTTTCGAAGAATTTGTCACTTTAATATTCCTCATTCATCGTATGATATTACAGGAGATTGGTTCCAAGCATCAGTGGTGGGAGCTCATTGTTTATGTGTGATAAGAGAGGACCCTTTCCCCCCTTGACCAAGGGCTCCCCCCCTTTCCTACTTACCCACGGAGCGGTCAAAACCGCAAATCATTCACTCAAGAACTACTGGAAAGGGAATCTACTGAGCTACCCTCCCCTTATGCGCCAATGCAGACCGTAAGAAACAGAAAGATATTCCCTTCGGAGAAAACTAATTCTATTAATGTCATGATCTGCTTATATCTTAGATGAAGATGAGGCAGCAAAAGTCATGATCTCAATCGAAGGATGTTGTGGTCCTCAGGCTTACTATGGTGGCTTCATGCTAGCCAAAAATCTTATGCGTCAAGGCTACTTCTGGCTACTCACTCTGTCTGTTTCAAGTGGTGGCGAAGGACCTTTGATCATGCATGCTTTAAGAGGACATAGGATCTGATTATGAGATTTTGCTCGCTTTTGAGGAGGACCAGAGTCCTTCCGTATGGTAGTGGTGAAGAACCATTGTCCATTTGCAAGGTAGAAGAACATGGGTTTGTCAAGAGGGAAGAGGAGCAGACAAAGAATAAGAGTGCTTGACTGGACGGTATGATGTCGAGGTTGTGTGAACGTCTGTGGTGGCTAAGTACAAAGGGTCTCATGACTTTGAGATGGAGCGATCCCGTATTGTAGAGGTGGTCCGCTCTGGGATGAGGGAGATTGAAATTGATTGGCTTCTAGAGGATGAGCGCGATGTCATGTACCACTTGAACATTGGCAAGGGGTTTCAGTTGCTCGAATTTACGGGAGCGCGATGACTTGGGCATGGATGATGCCTCAGATGACAAAGCTGACACCGATATTATGGGATGATCCCATTGTACCATTTTTTGTTTGTTTTACTTTTGCTCCATTTTGCGGGTGCGCCTTTGCACTGTCTCTTATTTTTTATTCTTCATGATTATATAGCCAGTGGGGTTACTTTTATTGGAATGGAGACCCTCCTTTTCCGATATTTTGTGTTCTGGTTGTGTTTTGTTGTGCGTACACTTTTGGCGAAGTAGTGCATAGCTTGAGCATTGGCATCTTGGGCAGGTTGCTAGCGGGAGATATTCGTCTTGAGTCCTTAGAGGACCTGAATTAGCATAGGGATTATTTGCGAGGAGCCCTTGTTTTCTCGTGACTTAGGAGGGTTGAGGTCTGTTCGAATGGAGGTGGCGAATAACCTCTGTTCAATTGCGATTTCATGGGGATCTAAGTAAGTTGGTGTAAAAGAGGTGAAGAATCTTAGTTCGATCGCACTTTTAGGGGGACCAAAGTCAATTCGAGTACAAATGGAGAAGAACTTTTGTTCGATCATGCTTTGTAAGTACTTTAATTCGTTTGAGTAGAGGCGGCAAAGAACCTTTGTTCGGCTGCTTTTTCGAAGGACCTGAGTCTGTTTGAGTGGAGGTAGCAAAGAACATTAGTTTGATCGCGCTTTAGGAGAAGTAGGGTTTATCTTAGTTTATGTGGCAAAGAACCTTAGTTCAATCACGCTTCAGGAGAACCAGAGTTCATCTAAGTGGAGGTGGCGAAAAACCTTAGTCCGATCGTGCTTCAGGAGAATCTGGGTTTGTCAAGGTGGAGGTGGCAAAGAAACTTTGCTCATTCTCACCTCAGAAGGACTGGATCCGTCCGTGTGGAGGTGGCAAAGATCCTTTGTTCGTTCATGCCTCAGGAGGACCGGGGTCAGTCTGGGTATAGGAAGCGAAGAACCTTTGTTCATTCGTGCCTCAGGAGGACAAGGGTCCAAGTGCAGGTGGCAAAGAACCTTTATTTTTCCGCACCTTAGGAGGACCAAGGTCGTCCGAGTGGAGGTTGACAAGAGACTTTGTTCATTCACTCCTCAGGAAGATCAGGATCCGTTCGGGTAGAGGTGGAGAAGAACATTTGTTTGTTCGTGACTCAGGAAAATTGGGGTTTGCCCAAGTGAATGTGTAGATGGACCTTTGTCCATCTCGCTTGTGAGGTGCAGACAGACCTTTGTCCTTCTCACCTGAGGTACAGAAGGGCTTTTGTTGATCTCTCCTAAGGTGTAGAAAGGCTTTCTCTGATCTCACCAGAAACATGTAGAAAGTCTTTCTTCTATCTAGCCTAGAAGGTGTAGAGGGGCTTTCACCGATCTCACCTTGTTGGTGCAGAAGGGTGTTCGCCGATCTCACCTTGGAGGAAATCCGTCTATGGTGAAAGGGAAAATAGATACTTCATTTCAAAAAACAAAGATACATGGGCTCATAAGTTTCTTCTCGCGGCTTATTCTTTAGAAAATAGGGAAAGCAATAGATAGAGGGATCGTGTTCTCTTAAGCACTGCCTAGTCATTCTTATCCCAAGTCCAAACCAAGGTGGGCCTATTAAAGGTAGTAGAGTTGAGCTACCTCATGATTTCCTCATTCTACACCTATTCCTCCCAGGGTGACGAACTTCATTGCCAGGTGTGGAATGGAGCATTTGTAGAGGCTAACCAAAAATAGCATTATACACCGAGCTGGAGTCGACTACTACAAAATGAATGTCTCGGGTAGCTTGCCTTGGGATTTCCCCTAGAGTGACGGGGAGAGTGATCATCCCCCGTACAGGAATAGGTGTGTTACAAAATTTATAGAGTTATCTGATCGCTGGCTCGAGGTGCTCTCGGGGAACTTCATGCTGAGCAGTTTGGGTTCGAATAAGTTATCCACTAAACTTAAGCTATCAAGTAATATCCACCTATTGCTGAAGTATGGATTACTGATTCCTGCATTGATAACCAGGGGATCTTGGTGTGGTATGCACATGCCCTTTAAGTCTTTGTCAACAATGCTGATGGAGGTATCTACTAGCTTCTTTGGGTCTTCCGGGCCTTTTTCGTGTTGAGTGATAGAATAAACTTGGAATGGAGAGCTAATGATGGTCTCTACCTCCCCGACCATTTATCTTTCTTATCAAGTATTTTGGCATGTCGGGGACTGATCCCATATAGGCTGTTGTAGTGGGGTCCGATTGGGCACTTAATTATGCAAGTACCTCTCCAGATTCCCAAGTTAGATGAGGCTCACTATTTCTTCCTTTAGTCTTGTTCAGTCTTCCATATTGTGTCTGAAAGTATTTGTTTCAAGTGCAGATTTACACCTATAGGGTGGGTGAATAGGTTTCTTAGTCTTTTGAATACTGTAATGCCCCGAAACTTAAAAGAGGAACGGACGGCATTTTTTGGTGTGTTTGGGCCTTGGTAAAGGTCACACAGCCTAGGACACGGATGTGTCCCAGGGCCATTTTAGGCGCTTGTTTAGCACATGGCATGTTATACGGGTGTGTCATATGGTCGTGTCATGCTCGAGACGTGTTTAGTCCCGTGTCGTTTGAGGCATACGGCCTGTGACATGGGCGTGTCACTTGGGACATGGGTGTGTTCCAAGCCGTGTCACAGGCCGTGTGATCGTCGGGATTTTGCCAAATGACGGGGAACGAGTTACACGGCCTTGGACACGGGCGTGTCACAAGCCGTGTTCGGCCCAGGAAGTTTATTTTCAGGGCGAATCGTTGCCGTTCGTTTCCTTATTTTGGGATCTAACGGTTCAGGCTTCTCCATCCTAGGGTTTAGGTCGGGATTGGGGGTTTAAACCCTCACTTTTCATTGGCCACTCTATTTCTAAGTTCTAGAGAGAAGGGAGAGCAAGGAGGAAGAAGGAGGGAAGATCCGGTAGCCGGAGGAGATTCAGAGCGCCAAATCGAAAACAGAGTCCAGATCTACATAGGCGAGATCATCGCGGTGCTTTTCATCCATGTAGATTTCCATGGCGCCGAAGAGGAATGCTAGGGTAACGATTCTCTACTTGAGCATGTTAAGCTCTTCTTCTTTTGCATAGGGAAAACTCGCTCCCACGAGTGTGCGGCGAGTTTGTGATGTTCCTTGGGGTAGATATGTAAAGTCCCCCTTATTTGCATTTAGTGTCTGAAATCGAGAAACGGACATAGGCATGGTGTGTGAAGCCTACCCGGACAAGTTGGTTTGGATCGCTGATGTTTTACTATGCATGTTTAGCCGGAGAATACTCTGTGCCTTTGGTTATTTTCAGGTTTCTACGTGGTAGATTGCAGCAGGGATCCTTGGGAATTAACCCTAAGGCGCACTCAGAAAATTGGGCGGAAATGCATTTCTGCCATCTTGGCTGCCTGGAAGCCATCTTTGAACATAACTGGGTTATGTGATGGTATGATCGAATTTGGGATCCGGCGAAGTTTAACCCGTGTGCTTGTCTTAAGTTTGACTGTGCGGCGTGAGCAACGGGCTTATGGAACTGGACCCGAGCTATGTGCTTTGGTGACAGATACCTGAAAAAAGGACTGGCCACTGGCATAGTGGTGCGAGTCTTAGGCTTAGGTCGGAAAGACTAAATGCTCATGAGATTTTCCGTGCAAGGGATGGTGGTGAGACCGCGGTTTTTACCGGGTTCACAGAGTTAGTGCACTGAGAGCATGGGGTGCATGGCCATGTGAGACTATACCAATGATGTTCTGTTTATTCAATATATTGCTTGTTACGCTAACAAGTGCAGGGAAGGAGCTTTGTAGCCCCGGGTTTGGGGGCGGAATCGTTAAAATTTGGTCGTCTTTAGCTGACCGTTATTCTTGTTTGCCACCATTGCAGTGAATTGTGATTGCAGGTGCTGCGGAGCCGAGCAGCAAATAGCGGGCCAAAGCACAAGTTGCTGAGCCGGCCCTCGAAGGCCTTGTTTATTTTCCTGTTTAAATCATGTGTGGCCGGCCTATGAGCCTAAGTTTGTAAGACACTATTTAAACATGGTGAATTATTGTAAAGCCATAAGCCCAGTACTTTTATGTATTTTATAGTTCATTCCTACTGGGTTTTGTTTGTGGACATTTGTGCTTGTGGCTGGGTTCTTTCTTTCAACTTATAAATTGTTTCTGCTAGATGCTCTGTGTAGGATGTGTGTATTGGTTGAATGGTTTCATCTAGTAACTCGCCAGTTTGTTTGTGGTATATGGCGTCGGGCCCCGACCGAACCTACTGCTATATACAATGTGATAGATTGGGGTGTTACAATTTAGTATCAGACTACCGGTTTCTGTCAGAATTAAATGAATTCGTGGACGAATTCACTTTAAGGGGTGGTGAGCACATGTGTGTGCATCATCGATATAATATGAAAAGAAACCATGAAAATCCACTTAGGAATGAAAATAAACATGTTTGAGGAACCTGCGTGTTCCTATAATTACTTTTTGTAAAGTTGTTTTGTCGCTTATTGGTGTTTTGTGCGACTATAGGTGACTAGGAGTGGTGTGGGGCCGTCGGAACATCTGGGTTCTGAGGTAAGTAGCGCACCAAATGATGCGCCGGCAACACCTCCTTTTGCGGAGACCATACGATTGGTAGCAGAGGCAGTGTTTGCGATGATTAACGCGCAGCCTGCGAGGCAGGTGCAGTAGCCTGCCCCTATTGTGAAGCAAGTACCGCTCCAAGCAGCGGAGCCAAGGAGAGTGGAGAAGGTTGTAGTGGAGCCAGTATTTCCTAGGAGAGCAATGGAGAAACAGCTTCAGCACGTTATGGGCTTCAATCCTCCATTGTTCTCGGGGACGGGAACCCCAACCCAAGCGGAGGATTGGCTCTCCAGAGTTAAGAGAGTGTTGATAGCTACTGAGACAGAAGAGTGGCAGAAGACCATAATTGCCACGTTCTTGTTGGATGGTGACGCAAGATTATGGTGGGAAGGCTTGGAGTTACACCATCTGAGGGGTAGACAGCTTACAGACGTCTCGATAGAGGAATTTTCGAGACTGTTCTTAGCTCGATACCTCCCCTCGACTCAGAGAATTAATATGGAAAACGAGTTCCAAAAGCTGGTACAAGGTGAGAGTAGCATGGATGAATATCTCCACGAGTTTACTCGCTTAGGTCGTAATGCAAGCACTACCTTCACTGATGAGGAGCAAAAGACAAATCAATTCTACGAAGGTCAAAGGGATGATTTGAGACTATTACTCTTGGGGACGATGATGCAGGGTTTCCTGACCTTGGTCAACACGGCCAGGTCTTTGGAGAAAGACATGAAGAATGTACAGGCAAAGAAGGACTCTAGTGGTAGGAAGTCAGAGTTCAACGTGCCGACTTCAAAGTCTGCTTTTTGAAGGTGGAATAAGAAGGATAGGATGTCAGATCCAGCCCCTTCCTCAGGTGCTTCGAGGGCAACTAACCGAACCCCGGGTGCTTGCTTTACTTGTGGTAAGACGGGGCACTTTGCCCGTGACTGTTTGAGCGGACGTACAAAGTCCGAGAGGAAGCAGGGAGATACTTACGAGGAAAAGGGCAAGTCGTGGAGTCAACCGCATCCCATTAAGCTCCGACTCAACCAAGAGTCTACAATTTAGGCCAGCAGGAGGCCATCAAACAAGCGGATGTGGTGGTAGGTACGGTTTAAATTTATAGCAAGTTAGCTTTAAATAATGTTACCTAGGGCTTGTTTGCTTATTACTGTTTGTATAGGCTTTGTTCTGATTTGCAATAGTCCGACAATGGCACTATTCGATACGGGAGCTTCGCACTCCTTTTTGTCTGAAGGTTTCATATCGCGCATCGGATCCCCTTCTTCGATGGAGAAGGACAAATTGGATGTGTTATTGCCGAATGGGTGTTCTATGCGTGCAGTCAGAGTATGTGCCGTAAACATTTGTATTGAATGTCAGGAGTTCGACTTACTAGCGTCGTTACTGCCGCTAGTAGAGTTCGGCATCATTTTCGGTATGGACTTGCTTTCGGAGCAGAAGGCATACATAGATTGCAACCGTAAGGAAGTCAAGCTGGGTGTTGGGCGGCAGACAATGTTTGCGGGATTAAAGGGGTCGAGCAAGACTTTAATGTATGCTCTTCAGGTGTTCAAGGCAGTCCATGCTGGTGCAGAGCTGTTCTTCACGTTAGTGGAGGCTATAAAGCCTAAACCAACTTTGGGTAGTATCCCAGTAGTGTGCGAGTACCCTGACGTGTTCCCGGACAATCTTCCCGGAGCCCCACCTCAGCGGGAGATCGATTTCAAAATTCAGTTGGTGCTAGGTGCCAAACCTGTGTCACGCTCTCCTTATAGGTTGGTGCCTAAGTAGATGGCAGAGCTAAAGGTTCAACTAGAGGAGTTGTTGGAGCAGGGCTATGTGCGTCCAAGTTTGTCGCCTTGGAGCGCACCGGTCCCTTTCGTTAAGAAAAAGGACAGAAGTTTGCAACTCTGTATCGACTATAGAGAGCTGAACAAGTTAACGGAAAAGAACAAGTACCCAATCCCACGGATTGATGATCTTTTTGATCAGTTAGTCGGGTCATCGGTGTACTCAAAATTGGATCTTAAGTTCGGTTACTATCAACTGAGGATAAGGGAGAGTGATATCCCAAAGACAGTATTCAGTACAAGGTATGGGCATTTCGAGTTTACGGTCATGCCGTTTGGGCTAACTAATGCGCCATCAGTGTTCATGGATCTGATGAACAGGACGTTCAGGGAGTTCTTAGACCATTTTATGATCGTCTTTATTGATGACATATTGGTGTACTCGTAGTGCAAAGAAGATCACTTCAAGCATCTGCATTTGGTTTTGGAGACGCTGAGGAGGAACGAACTATATGCAAAGTTCTCCAAATGAGAGTTTTGGTTATCCTCAGTGGCATTCCTTGGTCATATAGTCAGTGGAGAAGGGATATCGGTGAATCCGACGAAGATAGTTGCGATACGGGAGTGGCTTGTGTTGTATACGGTTGCGGAAGTCCGGAGTTTTCTATGGCTTGCCGGCTATTACAAGCGCTTTGTAGAGAACTTCTCGCGGATAGCGTTACCTCTCACGACGTTGCCCAGGAAAGTTCAGAAGTTTGTTTGGACGCACGAGTGCGCACAAGATTTTGAAGAGTTAAAGAGCCGGTTGACCACGACGCAAGTGCTAATTTCGTCGAGTAGAACCGAAGGCTTTGAGATCTACAACGATGCTTTGGGCAGTGGTTTGGGTTGTGTGTTGTTGCAGCATGGAAGTGTTATTGCGTATGGCTCGCATCAGCTGAAAGTGCATGAGAGGAATTATCTAGTCCACGACTTGGAGTTGGCGGCCGTGATTTTTGCGCTAAAGCTGTGGAGGCTTTATTTGTACGGCGTAAAGGTCGATATTTATACCGACCACAAGAGCCTGAAATACCTATTGGATCAAAAGGATCTGAACATGAGGCAGAGGAGATGGATGGAGTTCCTGGGGGACTATACATTCAAAATTCATTATGTGCTAAGGAGAGGCAATAAAGTTGCGAATGCGTTGAGTCGCAGGGCTCCCGCCCAAGCCAACTGTTTGTAAATTCATGAAGAGCAGTTGATTCGTGAGTTGGAGGCGTTAGAGATCTGTTATGTTGACAAGCAGACTAGCACCGAAGCATTATTGAATTGGATGGAAGTTCAGTATGATCTGGCTGATCGGATTTGGCAGGCTATGGATTTGGATAGCAGCATGAAGGAAATCATGGATGCAGCTTTGGACTGGTCAAATTCTCAATTTACAGTTGAAAATGGACAGCTAAGGAAGGATAGTTGTGTATGCGTCCCAAACGTGGGTAATCTAGGTATGGAGTTGATGTACGAGGCTCATCATACCAAGTACTTAATTCACCCAAAGAGCACGAAGATGTACTGAGATCTGAAGAAGTTGTTCTGGTGGCAAGGACTCAAGAAAGATGTGGTACTATATGTGGCTAAGTGTCAGACTTTTGCCTTAGTGAAGGCAGAGTGCCAAAAGCCAGGGGGTTTCTTGAAATCTTTGTCTATTCCGGAGTGGAAGTTCGACGAAATTTTCATGGACTTTGTGCATGGTTTGTCAAGGTCGCAAAAGGAAAACGATGCCATCATGGTGATCGTAGATCGGTTGACAAAAGTGTCGCACTTCATTCCGCATAGGAAGGACAATTCGGTGGAGAAAGTCGAAAAGCTTTACGTGGATAATATTGTTAGACTGCATGGTATGCCCCGCAGCATCATTAGCGATAGAGATGGGCGTTTTACATCCAATGACTGGAGTTTGGTGCATCAAATGCTGGGAACTAAGTTGAAGTTCAACACAGCCTTTCATCCACAAACGGATGGGCAGACCGAGAGGGTCAACAGGACGATGGAGGACATGCTTTGCATGTGCATCCTGGACTTCAGAAAGCAGTGGGAAGACCATCTGTATTTGTTACAGTTTGCGTACAACAACAGCTACCAAGCGAGCATACAAATGGCGCCCTTCGAGGCCCTATCTGGTAGAAAATGTTGCACGTCATTATCGTGGTTAGAAACGGGTGAGGCAAGGTTATACAAAAAAGCAAGAGGTGGAAAGCGCCACTTCATTGGTGCGAAAAATTCGGGAGCATTTGCTGATCACTCAGGATAGACAAGCTAAATACTACAATGCAAAGTATCGGAATGTGGAGTTCGCGGTTGGCGATTGGGTGTATTTGAAGATAAAGTCGTTCAAGGGTGTTTCACGGGTACGACTTTGAAGAAGCTGAGCTCGAGATACCTTGGACCATTTGAGATACTAGAGCGGATCGGTGAAGCGACTTATCGTTTAAGGCTATCGGTGGAGTTGAGTGGTCTACATGACGTATTCCACATATCAGTGTTGTGGAAGACGGTGCAAGAGCCTTCGCAGGTGATCGCAGTTGATCAAGTACCGGTGGACGAAGGGTTAATGACATGGGTCAAACCCGTTCATATTGAGGACTCTGAAGTCAAGTGACTTCATAACAAGGAGATCAGGATGGTCAAAGTTCGTTGGGACAATTGCGGTCAGGAGGAGCTCTCATGGGAATGGGAGCAGACCATGCTTGGGAGTACCCAGAGTAATTCCACTCAGGTACCGCTTTTGGTTTTCTGTATCTTTTCCTTTTGTAATTTTATGGACGAAATTCATTTAAGAGGGAGAGAGTTATAACTCCCCGAAACTCAAAAGAGGAATGGGTGGCATTTTTAGGCGTGTTTGGTGCTTGGTAAAGGTCACATAGCCTGGGATACGGGCGTGTCCCAGGGCTGTGTCAGGCGCGTGTTCGACGCCTCGCCGAGCACTCAACGATTTTCACTCAAGGAGCATTGAGTGAGGGCACATGGCCTAACAGAAGGGTGTGTCAGTGGTCGTGTCCTGCTGGGGCAGTTTGCTGGTTTGTGTTGAGGGAGTTACATTGCCTGGGACACGGGCGTGTCCAAGGGCGTGTCTAGCAAATGGTATGTGATACAGACGTGTCACATAGCCGTGTAGTGCTCGGGACGTGTTTGGTCCCGTGTCGTTTGAGGCACACGGCCCGTTACACGAGTGTGTAATTAGGTACACGGGCGTGTTCCAAGCCGTCTCACAAGCGTGTCATGGTCGGGATCTTCCCGAATGACAGCGAATGAGTTACATGGCCTTGGACACGGGCGTGTCACAAGCCGTGTTTAGCCTCGGAAGTTTATTTCCAGGGCAAATTGTGGTCGTTCGTTTC
The DNA here is from genome assembly GCA_039513925.1 of Platanthera zijinensis. Lineage (NCBI taxonomy): Eukaryota > Viridiplantae > Streptophyta > Magnoliopsida > Asparagales > Orchidaceae > Platanthera > Platanthera zijinensis. The sequence continues at coordinate 180,824,533 of CM077078.1, forward strand.
CTTATTTTGGGATCTAACGGTTCAGGCCTCTCCATCCTAGGGTTAAGGCCGGGATTGGGGGTTTAAACTTTCACTTTTCATTGGCCACTCTCTTTCTAAGTTCTATAGAGAAGGGAGAGCAAGGAGGAAGAAGGAGGGAAGATCCGGTCATCGGAGGAGATTCGGAGCGCCAAATCACAAACCGAGTCCAGATCTACGGAGGCGAGATCATCGCGGTGCTTTTCATACGTGTTATTTCCATGGCACCGAAGAGGAATGCTAGGGTAACAATTCTTCTTGAGCATGTTAAGCTCTTCTTCTTTTGCATAGGGAAAACCCGCTCCCGCGAGTGTGTGGCGGGTTTGCAGTGTTCCTTGGGGTATATATGTAAATTCTCCCTTATTTTCATTTAGAGTCCGAAATCGAGAAACGGACATAGGCATGGTGTGTGAAGCCTACCCGGACAAGTTGGTCTTGATCGGTGATGTTTTACTATGCATGTTTAGCCGAAGAAGACTCCGTGCCTTTGGTTTTTTTCAGGTTTCTACGTGGTAGATTGCACCAAGGATCCTTGGGGATTAACCCCAAGGCGCACATGGAAAACTGGGTGGAAACGCATTTCTGCCATCTTGGCGGCCTGGGAGCCAACTTTGAACATAACTGGGTTATGTGATTGTATGATCTAATTTGGGATCCGGCGAAGTTTAACCTGTGCTCTTGTCTTAAGTTTGACAGTGCGGCGTGAGTAATGGGCTAGTGTAACCGGACCCAGGCTATGTGGTTTGGTGACAGATACCTGAAAAAGGGACTGGCCACTGGCATAGTTGTGCGAGTCTTAGACTTATGTCAGAAAGACTAAATGCTCATGAGATTTTTCGTCCAAGGAATGGTGGTGAGACTGCGGTTTTGACCTGGTTCACAGAGTTAGTGCCCTTAGAGCACGGGGTGCGTGGCCGTGTGAGCCTGCACCTATGATGTTTTGTTTATTAACTATATTGCTTGTTACGCTAACAAGTGCAGGGAAGGAGCTTTGTCGCCCCGTGTTTGGGGGCGGAATCGTTATAATTTGGTCGGATTTAGCTGACCATTATTCTTGTTTTCCACCGTTTCGGTGAATTGTGCTTGCAGGTGCTGCGGAGCCGAGCAGCAAATAGCTGGCCAAAGCCCAAGTTGCTGAGCCTGCCCTCGAAGGCCTTGTTTGTTTTCCTGTTTAAATCATGTGTGGCCGGCCTCCGAGACAAAGTTTATAAGACACTATTTAAATTTGGTGAACTATTATAAGGCCATAAGGCCAGTACTTTTGTGTATTTTGTAGTTCATTCATACTGTGTTTTGTTAGTGGACATTCGTGCTTGGGGCTGGGTTCTTGCTTTCAACTTATAAATTGCTTCCGCTAGATGCTCTGTGTAGGACATGTGTATTGGTTGAATGGTTTCTTCTAGTAACTCGTCAGTCTGTCTGTGGTATATGGCGTCGTGCCCCGGCCGGACCTACTACTATATGCTATGTGATGGATTGGCGTGTTATAAATACTTTATTAATTTAGTGTGTTGTGATTTAAGTTATTTGGCTTACTTTCAAGAACACACAATAACAAGGTAGGGGTTCATCCATTGTCCCTCCCACCTTTCTAACAGTGTGTTAGACAAGGCCAACTTCTCCAATATATGCTCAAAGAGCTTATAACAAAGATCCCTCAGGATCTCTCAGACTACTCCAAGTCCTACAACTCAAGCTAGGAGGATAGCCCTACACTCAGAGAGAATAAATATCCTACCTCAGATCTGATCCATATCCTACCTCAGGCTAAAGGCCTTACAGCTCAGAGAATAAATCTTCTACCTCAGATCCACAACTAGATCCTACCTTAGGTATATATGCCCTACAACTCAGATCCACAATAGAATCCTAACTAAGTACAAAGGCCCTATAGCTCAGAGAATAAATCTCCTACATCAGATCCACAACTGAATCCTACCTAAGGCACACAGGATGTAAGACCCCCATTTTTTTTGAACACCGGGGTTTTAGGCCAAGGATCGCCGCTTTGTGGTGACACATTCACGCCCTGAAGGTTCATCACCACAAAGCGCCGATTTTTCCGGCAAAATTCGATCACAGAAAGGCAACACAATAAATGAAAAGCAAGTCCACAGAAATCACATGTATAGAAATAAAGTCTCCACGAAGGGAGATTTCACAGAAATAGTATAAAAGGTACTGAAAGTAAGGGCTTATGCCCGGTATATCATAATCCTCACTACAGGTCACTCATGCGGAAGCAAACTAAAACATCTACTATAAGTAGGGACTCATAGTCCCAGTTGTCTGAACTCCTGAGCTAGACTGCCCTATCTCCAAGAGGGCCGACCTCCGGGGCTGCTCCTCCATATTGGGCTCCACGATCCCCTAAATGATGTGGTCCGAAAACCGTTAGTCCTAAAGACTAATCCCTATCATCCCCTACCCCTTCCCCCTTGGCTCCTAAGTACCGAGCGGAGAGGAAGAAAGTGGAGGACATGAAGGTGTAAAATGAATAAAAAGCAGGTGACAGCAGACCTATACAAGTAATTCTATAGTAAATATAACAGAAACAGAAAGTAAGAAAAGTAACATTAACATATGTGCGGAAGCACCTAAGCCAAGGGATCTTCTACAAGGCTCCCATCGTATAAAGTGTCCCATACCACTTATACGTTGGGGTGTCGGTTATCAAACAATAGCATATATATATATAATTTAACCTTAATTTATAAACTTGCCCACACAAGCTTATATACCAAGGGGTCGTTTTGCAAGTCCTAATGTATAAGCGTCCCATTCCACTTATACATTAGGTGTCAGGGGTAAAATGAATTGATTATTCCATGACATGCTAGTGGGTATGATGAATCATGCAAGTGCAACACACACACACCCGACTCTGTGTACACAGACCTTTAGTTCCCTCTTTCGGAGCCGTTCCCTCCCAGGATACCTTCGTAGTGGCAGATGGAAGTGGTTGGTTTGGCCTTGCCCATCTCTAAACCAGTAAAGCACTACCAGTCAGACCTATCGTATGCCACAAAACTTGGTGTACAAAGAGGACTCCTGTGTACTCTTATCGGCTGGCGCACAGGACTTCTGTTGGTGAAGTGTTAACCACACTTGCCGAGTCAACGTATTGGCGTCGTTGCATCGACCCTCCAATACCGAAGACCCACAACCTTTATTTTTCTTTCCCTCTTATGCACATGCAATATTTATCGTATCAAACCAATCGAGCTGAAGCTCCCCGTACCATTCCGTCTGTCTCTAAACCATTCGAGCTGAAGCTCCCCGGACCATTCTGTCTATCTCTTAACCAACCGAGTCGAAGCTCCCAACTATCTTCCTATGGTAATAGTGTTTGTGAAACGTGCAACCCTAATTACTAAGTTTCTCTTATCTGTTTATTAATACAGTTTACGTTAACCCAGGACTGACCCCGGTATTCCCTGAGAAGGGCTCTCAAAGGGCACTAGGAACTATGATTGTAGTTGAAGCTCATCGTTCCCTTTCGCAAGGCACTTATTATTTTTGGTTGATTCCCTTAACCCATTCCCTTCTCATATTATAGTGGGCTAATCCTAGGGTGATTTTGACTCTTCCTCTCCTCGGGGAAGACGATCTTTTCTCGAACCCGAACACCTCTAAACTCTAGCCAAACCACTTCTCACTACTCTTCCTGTCCCTCTATAGTGAAATCATCCACATCAGGCCACCCAGCTAAAATGACTAACTCCAACAACTATTCCAGATCATGTCCTAATGTAAATTAACAATTTGCTATATATAGACTAACCTAGGCTATATGTCGAACCGAGTTAGTGATAATCTATATAATCATCCAAATGCCCTAAATTACTTACTGGAGACTTATCATGACATGAATAGACTAAATCCAGAAAATTGTAATTTTCCTAATTTATCTGGCATTTAATTAATTTTCCTTGAAGCCTCCAAGGGCTACCAATTGAACATGAAGTGCACTTTTCAGGTATGTATAAAGATTCATAAAATCATGATAAATCCTAAACAATAATTTAACAGTAAAGCCAAGATATAACAATTTTTCCAGTGATTTAAGGACTCTAATTTAATTTTGATAATAAATCATATCTCCTTTCATTAATGAAGTAAGTGCAGTAGATAATCATCCAAAAATTCTTAATTAATCTTCTAGAGGAGATACTGTCCTAAAAACATCAGTGGCCAAATTTCATAATTCTTCAATGGGGATTGAGCTCTAGAATAAATATTTACCAAAATCTCAAAAAGCTATATTTGTGAAGCAAGTATTGTAAATATTCTTCTAAAAATCATGAATAAAATTATACGACTAGATATTGATCTGAAAACATCATTGGCCAGGTTTCAAAATTTTACAGTAAGTACTTTGCTCCAATTGATTAATTGACCATAATTTCTCTTTTGGAACTTGTGAAGGAAGTACTAGATATAATCAACTAAAATTTGTAACAAAATTCAGGAATATTCCTTTAGAACTAAAACATATGCTGACCAAGTTTCATGAGATTCAAATGAACAGAGTAATCAAAATTATTAAAACACCAGTTTGAGCAAATTGATATCTAAAAAATAAAGTACTTGAAATATAATCCATAAAATCCTAATAATATTACTAAGGGTTCTACCAAGTCTAAAACTTACTCCACCCAATTCTCATAACTTTTATCTAAGGTTTAGTGACTGTGTTTTCAGAATTAAACTTCTACCCTAATACTAAGGTTAGGGTTTTGAGGTGTCTACCTACCTCTAAATCCTCTAAGATTTCTACCAGAGAACTTAGGATACACTACCTTCAACTCTACTGAGTTACCAAATCACACAAGGGAATTTACCCCAATGCCCTTAAGAACACTCAAAAACCCTTCCTTAGTGTTTGAGTTTGAACCCTAGGGTAAACAACCCTAAATCACACAATTTTCCTTAAGAGGGTGACATTATCCATTCCAAATCAGTGTCCAAATTTTCATCCTCTGTTGAGGTGATTTGACCACTTAAAACCCCAAGCGGGTGTTTGGACCTAAATAACCCTATAAGTGTCAACCTAGGGTTGGATAAAAACCTATTCAAAACATCTCCAAATGAGATGATATTTTTACAAGAGCCTTAACATGCCCTCTAAGACTACCCACCCAAATTTGGGGGTATTTTGATGTGTTTATGACACCGAATTAATTTATACATGGTTTATTAAATTTTTCCAAAAACTATAAAAAATATTCTCCACAAATTCCCATTTTTGGGCAGGCCCTAGGTATAACTATGTTAGACCCCCTGACCAAATTTCAGCTCATTTGGACATGGGATGAAAGGTGGGTATCCATTTGAACCTCAGGATAGCCCTAGGTATAGGTCCCACAAAAATGTGTGATGTTGTCAAACCACTTACCCAATCGAGTTGAAATAAATTTTAGAATACTGTAGACTCGAAGGTCTACAACTTCTGTGACTGGCCATTTTTCCTAAAAAGGCCTCTAAGTGCCTCATTTAATACATGAAAATAAGCTTGATAAAAGTGATTAATTACTATATATTATCTATAAATATATATCAGATTTAATATATGGCACTGTTCATCTTCTCAAAAACCCGAAACTAGTAACTTAAAAACACTTAAAACCTGTAGCTTTTTTTGAGCCACCGCCGGCCATTTGTCCACCTCCTTGGACAGCCACCGCCACCACTACCTCTGTCGAGGTGGTGGGTATCGGTCAGTGGTGGTTTGGCTGCCGGAGGTGGTGGTTTCCGGCGAACCCAACAACCATGAATTATCGAAAAACGATGGAAACGCTCACCCAATCCAGCTCTATTGAGCCCGATGTCTCTCCTAATTGATTTCTAAGATCTATCCATAGAAGAAAGAGTAGAGGAGAACCTTATTCGAGGTTTGGAGTCGAGCCGATCGTCGTGATGCCATTTGTGCGGTGGTGACGTCGCCGAAATTCTTCAACAGTAAGGTAATAAGATCTAGCTTTATCGAGCAAGGGCGAAAACTTCCTCTCTAAGTCTAGGGAGTCTTTTAAAGGAGAAACAAGGCTACGGGTGGGGGTATAAGCTGTCCAGCCATTAAGGCCTCCTTAAAAGCATGCTTCGGACATGGTGGAGGGGAGATGAAATGACTCATAACAGCTAAGAGAAGGCTGGAAACTCCTCCTCTCCCCGAGAGGAGTTGAATCCAGTCGTTTCAAGGGGGAGAGGTGATGGCGCCGCCACCCCCCGACATGTTGACTTGGAGCGTCCCCCACCGGACGATGTTGGTGATCCGGTACATGGCAAAGATCCACGTAATGTTGCCGAAGAAGATCCTCTTCCAGATGATTATGGTGACCAGGTTTATGTTGGTGCCGACTCAAGCTTGTTGTTCCTTCGCCGCCTCGAGATGAAGATTTGTCACACCCTCCGCCATGGCCGCGTCAACATCTCCGCATGTCGTGTCAAATCTCCGCCGCGTCATTTTAAATATTATTTCAGATTTTAATTATGTTTTTATTTTGGCCTTTGTTTTGCTAAAAGTTTTAATTATTTGTCATTTCATTTTGGCCTTTGTTTAGCCACATTTGGGGTGCTTATAACCCTTGTCTTTGTAAAGCCTATATAAGGCTATGTTGTATTGGATTTTTAGATTAGTGAATGAATGAATTAAAATTGAAACCTAAATTGGTTTTCCCTCTTCCTCTTGGAGTTCGGATCCCCTACCCCCTCTCCTCCTTGGCCGCCGGCCACCCCTCTCCTTCCTCTCCCTATTTTGGCCTCCTCTCTATCTCCACCTCCTCCTTTCCAATAATCAACCATAACCTTCAATCCCTCTCCAAAAACTAAGCCCTCCTCTTCATCTTCAAGAAGGCCGACCACTTGCAACCTCCCCTAGCCGCCGGCCTCCACCTCCATCACCACACCCGAGCCCCCCTTTCAACATCAACCCGACCACCACCTCTCCTCCACAAAACTGTCCTCATCCCTCTCAACAAAACCCGACCATCACATATATCCTCTTCCCAAAAAACCGATTCCTTTGGTGAGATCCAAATCAGCCCCATCTTCTAATCCAAGAGAAGAATCGGCCAAAGCTTGTGGTGAATCTTGTGAAACTTCAACGGCGTCGGAAGGCAACGAAGAACTTGGAGTTTCCCTCCAACCGACATGCTTTCGGTGGATCCGGAACGGAGCGTTCCAAAAAGAGTTAAATCGGAATCATCCATTCCGGTTGGGTAACGAACGTCTCCACTCTTGTGTGTTTCTCTCTTAGATCTTTTCTTTGGGCATTTAGCATATCGTGTGATTTGTGATTGGTAGAATTTTCGTGGATAATATCTATTAAATTATTGTTATTGTTATTTGATTCCCATTTGAATTCGTGAGGCGTGGCGGCCCTCATTTTATTTCGTTGGGAGAGAACCACCCGTTATCCGAATCCTTATTTCGGTGGTGTCTCTTTTGGTACAACGTACGCTCGATCGAACCGTGTGGGTTCATTTCGCTTGAGAGGATCTTGGCCTATAGCCTTGATATTATCTTAAGGGGCCTAGCGAACCCCCCCGAATCCTATTAAATTAATTGTTACAACTTGCGTAGTGGCTGTGTTTATTCTTCGTGTGAGCATAATAGTAATTATAATTAAGCGAGCGTGTGAATCCCTTAGCCGTTACGGTGTCGAAACCCGTGGCTTACATCAATTTGGTATCAGAGGGAGGTTATTGTCGATTTCCTAATCGGCACCATCCTTCTATTTTAAGGTAGGCTAAAGAAAATATAAATTTCAAATTTCAAAATTTCAAATTTCAAAATTCAAAATTTATAATTCAAAATTCGAATTTCAAATTTCAAATTTCAAATTTCAAATTTCAAATTTCAAATTTCAAAATTTCAAATTTCAAATTTCGAAATTTCAAATTTAGAATTTCAAATTTCAAATTCCAAATTTCAAATTTCAAATTTCAAATTTCAAGATTTCAAATTTCAAAATTTAAAAATTTCAAAATTCAAAATTTCAAATTTCTAATTTCAAATTCTAAATTTCAAATTTTTCTCAAAATCTAAAAAAATAAAATTCTGGAAATTCTCTATCTTAATTTTAATAAGAAATCCAAAAAAAAATATTTTTCATTAAGTCATTTTTTTTATTTAGTTATTTTAAAATTTAATAGTTGGTCTGCCAATAGCGGCCTATATTTTTATTTTTTCAGCAAAATTCAAAAATAAAAAATTTATTAATAATCTCCATATTTTTGCCAGCAAGACTATCAAAAAATATATATATAGTATTTTGAAATATTAGCGGGAACAAATCGATCTTTGAAAATTAAATAGAACCAGACTATATTACTTTGTATTTGTGCACTTAATCCGAGTAGTCTATCCCCATTTTCCCGCTGAAAATTAAAACAAAAAATAGCCTACGATGTTCACGTTTCCCGAATGAAATCTTTAGGTTCCGTCATGAAAGTTAGAAAGCCAGTCCATTGCCCGGTAGTGGAAGAGATTAAGGGGTTGATTGGCCAACTAAAGGCTAATCAAGTTACACCGCGCACCTCTAGGCATGTTAGGATTCCTGCTACGACATATGATGGGCTAGGTGGACCGCGAGTGTTTCTATGTTGGGTGAACGACATGGAGCATTATTTTGAGCAATATCGTATTGTGGATCCCCACAGAATTCCCGTTGCGAGACTGCAATTATTTGGTCGAGCCCATACTTTCTGGCTCAATGAGGAAAGACGTTTAGGAATGCCCTCCGTCGACCCACGTATAGGTTGGCAGATTATGAAGAATTTATTAACGGATGAGTATTACCCTCCATACTGCCGCTCACCGTCGTCTGATTATTTGAGTGAGACGCCGCCTAAGATTTTGCCTACATCGAACCAGCATGTTCCCTCGTACTCCCGTATGAGGACGTCTCATGATTTTATTTCTCCCCGCAAGGGCACCAGACCCCTTCCTGTTTATGAGAGTGTTCCTATCAGCGTGATTGAATCTGAGCTTGCGATTACGAGTACACCCGTCACTGAGGACGATGCAGTTAATGTTGACAACATGAGCGACAATGAGGAGATTGGTTACCCGAGTGACTTGGATGAGGATTTCTCATTTGAGGAACCCTCTCCACTCCTTTTCGACGACATTTTGGAGCCATCCCCTTTGACTGTTGTGGAGCCTTTTGATGTTCCTAAGTCGATTGATATTCTAAATGAGTCAGAAGAGTTACAGTCTGCTGAAAGATTACCCAGTCGTGATTCATTTGACGATCTGTTAGGGCATGAGCTTGCTATTTCTAGTCCGAGACGTATCGAAGTGCCCGTTTCTGAGATTTTCACTGTAACTGATGTCAGGACTGATGTGTTGTAAGATTGTTCTAGTAAAGGTGTTAAACTTTTGGAATACGATATTGAAGTGGAACCGGATGAGCATACCCTAATGCTAACTCCTTTGCCTAAACTTGAATGTGATTTTAACTCTCTACTGTTTGTAACGCCTGATCTCGTTGTAGTGTTGCCGATCTATGATACGATCACTGAATCTGAAATACATGATTTACCACATGATTTAGAAGACATGTCGGTTGATTTTTCCGTAAGAGCGAATTCACTGTTTGAATTTTCTTACAACTTTATTGGGTTGCGACCGGATGATCTTTATTGGAAGTCAAATCTGTGTTTTGAAGTTTCGAATTGGATTACTAGTGGTACCTTGGCGATGGTGCCTTATGACGTGATGTCCCCTCGACAAACTTATTTGCAAAGCCCGGTCGCACACATTTATCCCCCGCCTTTTGATGACCCGTGCACGCACACGCTAGCGAACGTAGTTACGAATGTTAAGTTGTGTTGCTCGCACGTCATGTCAAATCCGGGAGCGCCCCGTTCTATATATAATGGTGAGTGTTTTCCGTTAGCTTTTATTCATGACGTTTTAAAATTTAAATTTAAGTTTAAATTTAAAACTACGACGTTGTATGGCGTTGATTTCACCACTGCTTTTATAGCACCCGTGCCACCTGACTTGTTCCCGTTACTGCCCACTGCTAAAGCAAGTCACGTTGCACATGGGTTCTCCCCACACAGTTCTAAGATTGTTTGTTGGAATCGGAGAGTATCCTACTGTTACATAAGTGATTTGTTTTTGGTTTGTCTCGTCCCTGAACGGATGCCTCCAGGCACCTCAGAAATATTTATGAACCGGCCAGTCCATTATTTGCGAATCTTATGGAAATTTAGTAGCATGACATTTCTTGTAGAATTTTCCATTGATTAGGGCATCGCTCCTTTTTTCTACTTTTCATACTTTACGCGTCATGCTCTTATGCCCCTTGAAAAGTCTATCTCTCCGTTTACATATTCCACTACTTTCTATTGGGTTGGGTGGTGATAGTTTGTTTGGATCGTTCTCTTCTCCGGTCTCCATCGGAGGTATGTTGGTTGATGTTATGGAAATACTTTGTTCTTATTTGTCTAATGCGTCTTTGAGGTCCCCCCAAGACCACCTTTTGCTTTGTAGGTTCCTCTTCCTCAACGATTATACCCGGGACTACTCATCAGTGATGAGTATTTTTGAGAGGGGGAAGATTGATGGCGCCGCCACCCCTCGACATGTTGACTTGGAGCATCCCCCACCGGACGACGTTGGTGATCCGGTACATGTCAAAGATCCACGTCATGTTGCCGAAGAAGATCCCCTTCCAGATGATTATGGTGACCTGGTTTATGTTGGTGCCGACTCAAGCTTGATGTTCCTTCGCCGCCTCGAGATAAAGATTTGTCACATCCTCCGCCATGGCCGCATCAACATCTCCGCCAATGTCGTGTCAAATCTCCGCCGCGTCATTTTAAATATTATTTCAGATTTTAATTATGTTTTTATTTTGGCCTTTGTTTAGCCAAAAGTTTTAATTATTTGTCATTTCATTTTGGCCTTTGTTTAGCCACATTTGGGGTGCTTATAACCCTTTTCTTTGTAAAGCCTATATAAGGCTATGTTGTATTGGATTTTTAGATTAGTGAATGAATGAATTAAAATTGAAACCTAAATTGGTTTTCCCTCTTCCCTCTTCCTCGTGGAGTTCGGCTCCCCTACCCCCTCTCCTCCTTGGCCGCCGGCCACCCCTCTCCTTCCTCTCCCTATTTTGGCCTCCTTTCTACCTCCACCTCCTCCTTTCCAATAATCAACGATCGGAATGAATCTGGCCACCTTCGTCAACCGATCGACGATGACCCAAATCGAGTCGTTTCTCGTCCATGATCGAGGGAGGCCATGAATGAAATCCATCGCGATGTCCTCAAATTTCCACTATGGCACCGGAAGTGGATGTAGCAATCCAGCGGGGTTCCTGCACTCCGCCTTCACCAGTTGGAATGCCTCGTAATGAGTCACGAAGTATGTAATGTCCTTCTTCATCCCTGGCCAAAACATCGTCTTCTTCAAGTCTACCATCATCTTGGTGACCCCTGGGTGTATAAAATATCTACTACAATGCGCTTCTGCCATAATGTCTTCCCGAATCTGACCTTCTGCGGGTATATAGACCCTGTCTCTAAAATATAGCAATCTGTCTCTCAGGGAATAATCCCCTGTCGAACCCTCCTCCAAGGCTCGGAATATCGGCTCTGCCCATACATCTGTCTTCTGTCCATCCCGGATGCGGTCCCAAATCTCATTTATGGCAACCATTGATGCTAGATACTCCATATACAGCTCTGGATCATTCTCGGACACTATGGATATTTACATATCTCTGAAGGACCGGATAAGCTCCATGGACATCAGTTGTGGTCCCTTCCCTGAGGTATCTCCTCTCTGGCTCAAAGCATCTGCCACCACGTTCGCCTTCCCAGGGTGGTAGTGCATGGTGTACTGGTAATCCGACATGAACTCCACCCAACATCTCTGTCTGATGTTTAGTTCCTTCTGTGTGTCCTCGTATTTTAAGTTCCTGTGATCTGAGAAAATGTCACAGTGAACTCCGTAGAGATAGTGTCGCCAAATCTTCAGAGAAAAGATCACTGCACCCATCTCCAGATCATGCACTGGATAGTTCTTCTTATGAATCTTCAGCTGTCGGGAGGCGTAGGCTATTACGTGCCTTTTCTTGCATCAGAATGACACCCATCCCCTGATAGGAGGCGTTCGTGTATACTTGGAATCCCTCCCTTCCAGACGGAAGAGTGAGAATGGGAGCCGAGGTAAGCCACCCTTTGAACTCCACAAAGGCCGCCTCGCACTGTGGCGTCCAAATGAAAGGGGATTCCTTTTTCGTCAGGGAAGTAAGAGGGAGTGCAATTCGGGAGAATCCTTCGACGAACTTCCGGTAATATCCGGCAAGTCCCAGGAAGCTCCGTACATCCGTGGCTATCTTCAACGGTGGCCAGTCCCGTACTGCTTGAATCTTGGCCGGATCTACTGCCAACCCTGCTCTGCTGATAATATGACCTAAGAAGACTACCTTCTTTAGCCAAAACTGGCATTCGCTGAACTTTGCAAACAACTGGTGCTCCTGTAGCCTCTCTACGGTCAATGTCAAGTGTCGTGCATGATCCTCCTTCGTCCTTGAGCAGATGAGGATGTCGTCAATAAATACTATGACAAAAACATCCAAATACTCTTCGAATACCCGATTCATGAGGCTCGTAAATGCTGAAGGTGCATTTGTGAGCCCGAAGGGTATCACTGTAAACTCGTACAGTCCATACCTACTGCTGAAGGCGGTCTTCAGAATGTCCTCCTCTCGAATCCATAGCAGGTAGTACCCTGACCTTAAATCGAGTTTCGAGAAGAAATGGGCTCCTTCCAATTGATCGAACAACTCGTCAATCTGTGGCAGCGGGTATGTGTTATGGACTGTTAGTCTGTTCAGCGCTCAATAATCAATACACAAGCGAAGACTTCCATCCTTTTTCTTGACAAATAACACCGGGGCTCCCCAAGGTGAAGAGATTGGCCGGAAAAACCCTGCCTCTTCTAATTCTTGCAACTGACTTCGGAACTCTTTCAACTCTTTCGAGGCCATCCGGTAAGGGGCCCTAGATGCCGGCTTGGCCCCCGGCACAAGTTGTATCCTGAAGTCCTGCTCCTGGTGCGGAGGTAAACCTGGCAGCTTCTCTGGAAAAACATCGGCAAAATCTCGTACTATATGAATGTCTGTCAACGATTCCTTAACCTCCGTCATCTCAAATAGAACCTAGAAAACCTCCTCCCCATGTAGATGGGCCTTAACGGCCTGAACTGATGATAAGAAAATACGGAAGGCAAGTCTTATACCTTCGATAATAATAAAAGAGTCCCCGTGTCTCACAGTGATCCTCTTTGCTTGGCAATCAATCTGGGCATGGTTCCAGTGTAGCCATACCATGCCCCGGATCAAGTCATAGTCCATCAACTTCAAAAGCGTCGTCGGAGCCTCAAACACCTTTCCACCGATTTCTGCATCCATGTTATAGTGGTCCGAGGTAAGGAGTTCAGATCCATCGGGTAGTCGAACCCTCATCACCGAGCCCGTGAATCGCTCCACGCCATCCAATCCTTTTACGAACGTCTCCGACACGAAGGAGTGAGAAGCTCCGGTATCGAAAAGCGTGCGGGCAGGCTTGCCGCTGATGAATACTATACCTGGGGTGATTAAATGTCTTAGGATTCTATAACGAGTTTTCTTTCCTATTTATTCTATCTAGTGCAGTTTTATAATTCAACAACCAAGAGGGGAATTCTATGAAAATAACGAAACATTGCAGCATACCTGCTATGACCAGCTCAGGATTCCAAGGATGTGCCAGGTCCAAAGCATATACCTGCTCTCTTCCTTGTCTACGATCCCCACCCTTGTATCCTCGGCCACGACCTTGGCCTCCAAAATACTGCGCTGGCTGGGCAGCCGATGGTGCTAGTGGGGGTGCCCCCTCATGGGGTAATTTCTGCGGATGCGACCAACCTTATGGCAGTGGAAGCACTCTAGCGGGGGATATGCCATTCCCCCGGGTATCTATCCCTCCAGTTCCTGAAGAGGTGGTGGAGCCACCACCATAGGCTCCCTTGTCTCCTGTCTTGCCTCCTAACGAGGCTGGTCCTTGACCCTTCTCCCGTCCGTGACATGGGCTCATCTCTAATCGTTCCTTGCTCCTCGACCTTGATCCTCCGTTGGACGTTTCCGGCCCCGAGTAGCTTGCCAATCAGCCTCTATCCTTTTATCCATCTCCAGTATCCGGGAAATGGTCCCATCAGATACAAACAACAGTGCATCCCTCAGCTCCTCTCGGAGGCCCTTGTAGAATCTCTTGATATATCCAGCCTTGTCTAACTGATACGAGTTTGCAAACCGGCCTAGGTGGTTGAACTCTCGGTGGTACTCCACCACCGTTCTGGTGCCCTACTTCAGGTGTAAAAACCTGTCCTCCAGCTCATCCTTAGCCGACTGTGGAATAAAATGCTCCAGTAACGTGGCCCTGAACTCCCCCCAAGTAATCTCTGCAATCTCCATATCCGCAAAGGTCGTGTCCAGAGACGTCTTCCACCATCTCTTGGCTTGAGACTCCAAGCAAGAGACCACCAATGGCACTCTCTCCTCCAAGTGGCACCGTATCCCTGTCAACATTTTTTACATAATGTCCAGCCATTCTTCTGTCCGGACAGCTGACTCTATCCCTAAGTAGGACGGGGGAGAGAGTCCTCGGAAGATGCTCAGATAGTTGGCTCCCGGATTTTGTTGCGGTGCCGGAACCTGCTGAGCCCTGAAATACTCCAAAATGGCTATCAGAGTCTGCCCCATTTCCGACTGTAGGAACGGAGTGGGGACCGGGGGCGGTGGTGCATCATTCAAAGTCTGCTGAACTCCGCCCTGTGGTGTAGGCTATGATGGAAGCTGCACATCAAAAATCGTTTGTAAGCAATTGACTCAAGCCTAATTAATAGTGGACATTTACATGTGACCCCCACATGGGCACACCACGCTTCTGCTGCTTAGTTTGTCCCCAAACTAAACTCGAGCGGGTGTGACCAAGGGTTAGTGACTGCTACTCTTCTGATCGAGGTTCCCTCTTATACCACTTATAAGACCCCTTTTTTTTTGAACATCGGGGTCTTAGGCCCAGGATCGCCGCTTTGCGGTGACACCTTCACGCCCTAAAGGGTCATCACCACAAAGCGCTGATTCTGTCGGCCAAATTCGATCATAGAAAGGTAGCACAATAAATGAAAAGCAAGTCCACAAAAATCACATGTATAAAAATAAAGTCTCCACGAAGGGAGAGTCCACAAAAATAGTATAAAAGGTACTGAAAGTAAGGGATTATGCCCGGTATATCATAATCCTCACTATAGGTCACTCATGCGAAAGCAAACTAAAACATCTACTATAAGTCGGGACTCATAGTCCAAGCTGTCTGAACTCCTGATCTAGACTGCCCTATCTCCAAGCGGGCCGACCTCCGGGGCTGCTCCTCTATGTTGGGCTCCACGATCCCCTAAATGATGTGGTCCGAAAATTGTTAGTCATAAAGAGTAAGCCCTATCATCCCCTACTACTTCCCCCATGGCTCCTAAGTACCGAGCGGAGAGGAAAAAAGGGGAGGACATGAAGGTGGAGAATGAATCAAAAGAATGTGACAGCGGACCTATGCTAGCAATTCTATAGTAAATATAACAGAAACAGAAAGTAAGAAAAGTAACCTTAACTTATGTGAGGAAGCACCTAAGCCAAGGGATCTTCTGCAAGGCTCCCATCGTATAAAGTGTCCCATACCACTTATACGTTGGGGTGTCGGTTATCAAACAACAGCATATATATATAGAATTTAACCTTAATTTATAAACTTGCCCACACAAGCTTATAGACCAAGGGGTCGTTTTGCAAGTCCTAATGTATAAGCGTCAAATTCCACTTATACATTAGGTGTCAGGGGTTAAATGAATCGATTATTCAATGACATACTAGTGGGTATGATGAATCATGCAAGTGCAACACACAGACCCGACTCTGTGTACACAGACCTTTAGTTCCCCCTTGCGGAGTCGTTACCTCCTAGGATACCTCTGTAGTGGCAGATGGAAGTGGTGGGTTGGGCCTCACCCACCTCTAAACCAGTAAAGCACTACCGGTCAGACCTATCGTACGCCTCAACTCTTGATGCACAAAGCAGACTCCTGCGTACTCTTGCCAGCTGGCGCACCGGACTTCTGGTTGCGAAGTGCTAACCACACTTACCGAGTCAGCATATTGGCGTCGGTGCATTGACCCTCCAATACCGAAGACCCACAACCTTAATTTTTATTTCCCTCTTATGCACATGCAATATTTATTGTATCAAACCAATCGAGCTGAAGCTCCCCAGACCATTGTGTCCGTCTCTTAACCAATCGAGCCAAAGCTCCCCGGACCATTCTGCCCTTCTCTTAACCAACCGAGTCGAAGCTCCCAACTATCTTCCTGTGCTAGCAGTGTTTGTGAAACGTGCAACCCTAATTACTAAGTTACTCATATCCGTTTGTTAATACAGTTTACATTAACCCAGAACTGCCCCCGGTATTCCCTGTGAAGGGCCCTCAAAGGGCACTAGGAACTATGATAGTAGCTGAAGCCCATCGTTCCCTTTCGCAAGGCACTTATTGTTATTAGTTGATTCCCTTAACCCATTCCCTTCTCATATTACAGTGGGCTAATCCTAGGGTGATTTTGACTCTTCCTCTCCTCGGGGAAGACGATCTATCGTCGAACCTGAACACCTCTAAACTCTAACCAAACCACTTCTCACCACTCTTCTTATCCCTCTATAGTGAAATCATCAACATAAGTCCACCCAGCTAAAATGACTAACTCCAACAACTATTCCAGATCATGTCCTATTGTAATTTAACAATTTGTTATATGTAGACTAACCTAGGCTATATGTCGAACCGAGTAAGTGATAATCTAGATAATCATCCAAATGCCCTAAATTACTTACTGGAGACTTATCATGACACGAATAGACTAAATCCAGAAAATTGTAATTTTCCTAATTTATCTGGCATTTAATTAATTTTCCTTGAAGCCTCCAAGGGCTACCAATTGAACATGAAGTGCACTTTTCAGGTATGTATAAAGCTTCATAAAATCATGATAAATCGTAAACAACAATTTAATAGTAAAGCCAAGATATAACAATTTTTCAAGTGATTTAAGGACTTTAATTTAATTTTTATAATAAATCATATCTCCTTTCATTAATGAAGTAAGTGTAGTAGATAATCATTCAAAAATTCTTAATTAATCTTCTAGAGGAGATACTGTCCTAAAAACATCAGTGGCCAAATTTCATAATTCTTCAATGGGGATTGAGCTCAAGAATAAATATTTACCAAAATCTCAAAAAGCTATATTTGTGAAGCAAGTATTGTAAATATTCTTCTAAAAATCATGAATAAAATTATACGACTAGATATTGATCTGAAAACATCATTGGTCAGGTTTCAAAATTTTTACAGTAAGTACTTTGCTCCAATTGATTTATTGACCATAATTGCCCTTTTGGAACTTGTGAAGGAAGTACTAGATATAATCAACTAAAATTTGTAACAAAATTTAGGGATATTCCTTTAGAACTAAAACATCTGCTGTGTAACACCTCCCCTGTAAAGACCATATAATATGGGTCCGGCTAGGGCCCCACAACATACGGACACCACAGCTTTAGTATTAAAAGATGATATGAAACTACCCAAACTCAAAACTCCAGACATACACAGCGGAAACAGAACAAACCGACAGAAGTTATCCACTAACGTTAGAGTATCAAATGGCCTTAAGGCCTTACACAATAATAGTCCAAACAAAAATATAAATGTGCCAAGCACTCCTAGGCTACCTCGGCATGCAAGCCGGACAAAAACATAACAAAAGTAGCAAACACACCAAGAGAAACCAAGTACAGCAACACTTCATGAGGCTTAGGGCTTTTCGCCTGGCGCGCTAGCTCCTGCATGCGATCCTTGCCCTGTAAGGATTTGAAGTAACGTGGGTCAGCAAAGGCTGACCTCTACTGTGTAACAAACACATCTCCTCCCGGCCGCCCCTAACGGACCACGGGGTACCACTCCACCTGCAAGTTAGCACTTCGTATACCAAAGAGTATATATAATAAAGTGGTAAAACAGGCTTGGATGTCTCATACAGCATACATGTTCTCTATGTTTTGTACAAAGTGAAAGGGGCCTACTATGCAGCATGAATGCAGCCCGAGTTTCACCCAAGGCACCCTAGTTCGTATGCATCTAACACAACATCAGACACTGGGTACTTCCGTTTCCCCATTGGCTTAAAGCCGCAAACACAAGGGAACCACCATGTCCCTAACGGCACACACGCCGTCACACGGAACCTTGCAAAGGCCCCACCCGCACAAGGGTCATAACCCCCGGGCTTGCCCGCACAATCTTACTTCGCTCGTCAGGGTTCCGCCTCACACTAATCGATTCTAAGAAGCATTGCTGGACCCCACCCGCTCATGGCTACATTGCCCGGGCTTGCCCTCCGCTCGGCATTCTCGTCAGTCTCACACAAGGGGCTAGTCTCGCCGGGACACTTTCCCCACATGACTTGCGCGTCACGGAAAAGCCAGCCGACCACGGAGACATAGCCGCACCTTAGCACAGCACTAACAAAGGTTTCCCCACCCCAATTACCACTCGCACCGTGTATTTCCCGTGCTCCAAGGAAACCATCTACCGCACAAAGCGGAGCTAACCTCGTCCGGTTCCGACTACGAGTACTCACTCAAATATAAGGGGGAAAATGCATACATACAACGGCGTATTGCCGCTACGGATTTCTACCAAATCCTCACATCTCGCTATGCAACATCACCGGGTCGGACTAACGGTCGCGACCACGGCTTCACCCACAATGCCTAATCCGCTAACGGAGCGGATCTCTAATGCAAAGCATGCCGGGATGAACATACTCCACCCGGAGGTTCCTCTTGAACCTAGGCTACACGAATCCCTCTCATTTGAGAGATTCGGTGCTCAGAATATGAAAGGAAGGGGATGCTATTCATGCATCCTAAATCCTAAAAACCGAGAGGAGAAGTGTCGTTACCTTCCGTCCCCTCTTCCTAGCCATGGAGAAGATTTGCTCGGTTGGAAACCACCGCAACGCTCCCACCTTCGCGGATCTAAACTCCGCTCGCAAAACGGACCTCCGAAGCTTCGCCGGCGGCCGGATCTTGGCCTTCTTCCTCCTCCTTGCTCTCCCTTCTCTCTAGAATCAAGAGAGATAAAGCCCAAAGGAAAATGAGGGTTTCAAACCCTATTCCCGAGCATAATCCCTCAGATCCAGCCCCCAGCCGTCGAATCTCAAACCAAAGAAACGAACGGCCACGATTCAGCCTAAAAATTCACAAAACTGGGCCGAACACGGGTTGCAACAAGGCCGTGTGCCTGGCCGTGTTACCCATTCGTCGTCTCGATCAGTTCGAAAACAAGCACACGGCTCCTAACATGGCCTTCGACATGGCCGTGTCTCGCTCCACACGGCTGTGTCATGACCCGTGTCACGGCACCCGTTTTCAACATTTTCAGTCAGAGAAGTACACGGCCTCTGACACGGCCCCTGACACTCCCGTTTCACCTGGGACACGGCCGTGTCCGGACCCGTGTCATGCCCCGTGTGCAATACCTCAGAAAAGTTCAAAACGACCCGATGTTACACGGCCTGGGACACGGCCGTGTGCCTGGCCGAGTTCCATACCCGACTATCGTCGACCTTAATATGGTCGACCACACGGCCAGCTCGATGACCGAGCTCGACACAGCCGACACGGCCTCCGACACGGCCGTGTCGGGACCCGTGTCACCTGCTCAAAAAACTGTCTTGGCCAAAAGCGATCCCCGTCGCTCCTACAACATTTTGGGGCGTTACAATTCTCCCCCCCTTAAAAGAATTTCGTCCCGAAATTTAAAACATGGAAAGAACACAAATTCTAAACGATACCTGAGGAGAAAAGCTCGGGGTACTCCTCCAGCATGGCCTGCTCTCGCTCCCATGAGAGCTCCTCGCAGCCACAATTGTCCCAACGGACCTTTACGGGTCGGACCCTTGTTCCGCAGTTGCCGAACCTCCGAATCTTCTATCCCGACAGGACGTACTCGCGTCCTCAAGTCTTCCTCTACCGACACCGCCGCCGGTTCAATCACCACGCTGGCCTCTAACAAGGCTTTCCTCAAGATGGAGACGTGAAAAACGTCATGCAAACTGCTTAGCTCTGTGGACAACGCCAACCGATACGCTGCCTCTCCCATTCGCTCGATGACCTTGAATGGTCCCAAAAATCTCGGACTCAGCTTCTTGAGTCGGCGAACTCGTAAAACGCCTTTGAATGGCTTGATCTTGAGATAAACCCAATCGCCCACAGCGAACTCCACATGCTTGTGACGAGTATTGAAATACTTTGACTGCCGATCTTGAGCTACCTTCATACGCTCTTGGATGGTTCGCACTAGCTCACTTACGTCTGCTACCACCTCTTTCCCCAAAAGCTTGGTGTCTCCCGCCTCTGTCCAAGACATTGGTGTTCGACACCGCCTCCCATACCGAGCTTTGTATGGCGCCATCTTGATACTTGCTTGGTAACTATTGTTATAAGCAAACTCCACCATGAAGAGGTGATCCTCCCACTTCTTGCCGAAGTCGAGAGTACACATCCTTAGCATATCCTCTATAGTACGGTTCGTTCTCTCAGTTTGCCCATCGGTCTGAGGATGAAAGGTCGTACTGAACCTGAGTTTTGTGCCCAAGCTCTTCTGCACCAACCGCCAATCCTTCGACGTGAAACGTCCATCCCGGTCGCTGACTATACTCTTCGGAATCCCCTGGAGTCGTACAATATTGCGGACGTACAACTCCACCAACTTTTCCACACCGTCCTCCTTCCGGTTTGGGATGAAATGTGCCACTTTGGTCAAGCGGTCCACAATCACCCAAATGGCATCATTACCCTGCTGCGATCTAGGCAACCCATGCACAAAATCCATGGAGATGTCATCAAATTTCCATTCAGGGATTGGAAGAGGCTTCAAGAACCCGCCCGGCTTCTGACATTCGGCCTTCACCAAGGCACATGTTTGGCACTGACTCACACACAAAACCACGTCCCGCTTCATCCCAGGCCACCAATAGGACTTCTTCAAGTCCAAGTACATCTTTGTACTACCCGGGTGAATGGAGTACTTAGTGAAGTGGGCATCAAACATCAACTCCTCGCGGAGCTTGCCGAACTGCAGCACACAAATCCTTCCGCCCTTCCTCAGAATCCCATCACCCATCTCCCAGGCGCTACCCTCGCCCTTTAGAGCTTCCTCCACGAAAGGTTGGAACTCCGCATCTACACGGGTCGCTTCCCGAATACGATCGCATAAGTCACTCTGCATCTCAATCCAATTTAGTCGAGCCACACTAGACTCGCCTCTTGCCACACATTCCAAACCAAGGGACTCCCAGTCCCGCCTTAACCGCTCATCGTGAGCTTCAATCCAATTTCCTTGCCCCGAGTATTTCCTACTCAAAGCATCTGCCACCACATTGGCTTTCCCTGGCGTGTACTGAATCGCCACCTCGTAGTTCCCCAGGAACTCGACCCACCTACGCTGTCGCATATTTAGGTCCTTCTGATCTAGGAGATACTTCAGACTCTTGTGGTCCGTGAAGATCTCCACCTTTGCACCATAAACGTAGTGCCTCCACAACTTCAATGCAAAAATTACCGCCGCCAACTCCAAATCATGGACTGGGTAATTTCTCTCATGAGGCTTCAGCTGCCTCGACCCAAAAGCTATCACACTACCATGTTGCACCAACACGTACCCTAAACCGCATCCGGATGCGTCGCTGAAAATCTAGAACCCTTCGGTCCCCTTTGACAGACTTAGGATCGGCGCCGTCATTAGCCTTTCCTTCAGGGTTTCAAACGCCTCGTTCCACTCTTGAGTCCATACAAATTTCTGATCCTTGCGAGTTAGTGAAGTGAGGGGTAGAGCTATCCGCGAAAAGTTTTCCACAAACCTTCGGTAGTACCCGGCTAGTCCAAGAAAGCTCCGGACTTCCGCCACAGTCCTCAAAACTGGCCAATCTCTGATGGCTTCCACTTTCGTTGGATCTACCGCCACCCCATCCCGACTAATCACATGGCCTAAAAACTCCACCTTCTCCAACCAAAACTCGCACTTGGAGAACTTCGCATAGAGCTGGTTCTCTCTCAATACTTGCAACACTGTCCTCAAGTGCACCTCGTGCTCCGCTTCCGACTTCGAATACACCAAAATGTCATCGATAAAAACGACGATGAACCTGTCCAAGTATTCGCGAAACACTCGGTTCATCAAGTTCATGAACACGGACGGCGCGTTCGTCAACCCGAACGGCATCACCGAGAACTCAAAATGACCATATCTCGTACCAAACGCTGTCTTGGGTATGTCTTCATCACGAATCCGCAACTGATAATATCCGTACTTCAAGTCCAACTTGGAGTACAACACCGACCCCACCAACTGGTCGAAGAGATCGTCTATCCGAGGAATCGGATACTTATTCTTGATTGTCAATTTGTTCAACTCTCGGTAGTCTATGCACAAACGCATACTACCATCCTTTTTCTTTACGAATAACACCGGCGCACTCCACGGTGAAGAGCTGGGTCTGATATACCCTTGTTCAAAAAGCTCCTGCAATTGAACCTTGAGCTCAGCCAACTCCTTTGGTGCCATCCTAAATGGTGGACATGACACCGGTCTAGCCTCGAGCACTAACTCGATGGAGAAACCAATCTCCCGCCGAGGAGGTGCTCCCGGTAACTCCTCGGGAAAAACATCTCC
Source organism: Platanthera zijinensis (assembly GCA_039513925.1). Classification (NCBI taxonomy): domain Eukaryota; kingdom Viridiplantae; phylum Streptophyta; class Magnoliopsida; order Asparagales; family Orchidaceae; genus Platanthera; species Platanthera zijinensis. Next base: position 180,847,390 of record CM077078.1, read on the forward strand.
AAACTCCGCCACCACGGGCACTTCTCCTAGAGAAAGCCCGGAGAGGCTAACCTCCAACAACGCTACTAGAGCTACACCTCCCTGGTTAACAGCTCGCACTAACTGAAGTGCCGAAACTAGGGAGCAGGCCACTCCATGCAGACCTTCGAACTTGACTTCCGCTTGCCCCACGCCCCTCAGGGTTACCACCTTGGACAAACAGTCGATACTGGCATGCTGCTCCGCTAGCCAATCCATCCCCAAGATCACATCGAACTCGGACAATGGCAAGATCGCCGCTACCAACACGAAGTCGACCCCCTCAAGACTCCAACAAATCCGGCCTCTAGCCCTGGTAGTCATAGATGACCCATTGGGCATGCGCACCTTCAACTCTGAGTCCGTTGAGAAGGACTCAACTCCAATCCTCCGGATGAAACTTTCCACAAGGAAGGAGTGCGACGCCCCCGTATCGAAAAGTACCCTAGCGGGGTACCCTGATACCACTACAAAGCCTACACACATGCAACAAACACAAAAAGGCTTGAAAGGAAGAAATCTAAGGTGCAGGTTGAATTCTCGTACCTGTCACCACATCGGGTTGACGGATTGCTTCCTGCTGCCCAAGGTTGTAGGCCCTTGGCTGCACTGGTTGAAACCGGGAAGCACTCGACTCCGCCATCTTCCCTTTCTCTGCGGCACTGGGGCCGGAGCGCCCAGTCTTCTCCTGCCTTGGCTCTTTCTCAGCGCCCCCTTGGGTACAAAATCTTGCTATGTGGCCTGACTTGCCACAACTGTAACACGTCTGCGGTCCCTTAGAGCGTGACCCTCCGGACGTCCAATTACTTTTCTCGCCCAACTTAAATGGGGGAGGCTTCTTCTTCCATCGGCTCCCTTCCGCCTTTCCATGGGACTGAGCAGGCTTCTTCTCCTCCCCCTGCTTGGGTGTGAAACCTTTGCGACGCTGGGATCGCTCCATGTCACTCTCCAAAATTCGGGCCGCCTCCACCAATTCGTTGAAACTCGCACGTTTCATCGATATGAGGGGTTGTCTTAGGTTCTCCCTCAATCCATGGTAGAAGAGATTGTCCCTCTCTTCATCGTCTGCCATGGTCGTTCCCGCATAGCGACCCAAGCGAGTAAATTCCTGAACATACTCATCCACTGACTTGTCTCGCTGCACCAGATGTAGGAACTGCCTCTGGAGGGCTAACCTCGTTGAGGCGGGTATGTACTTCTTCAGGAAGGCATTCCCAAACTCCTCGATGGACGGTGTGCGTCCTAGAAATTATCGGCCACTATGGCTCACCCACCATAACTTGGCATCTCCCTCCAACATAAAGGCGGCGAACTCTGCCTTTTTCTTATCTAGCACCTCTGCCACCCTCAGAAGCTCCTGAATTCTAGCCCACCAATCCTCTGCATCTGTGGGTGTGTCGGTTCCCTTGAAGGTGGGAGGGTGGAAACTCAGAAAGTAATTCATTTGCCGGTCCCCATGCCCGACAACCACTCTCTCGGCCTGCGGCTCTGCCCGCCTGGCTTCCTCAACCTGCACGGTCGCCGCCGTGTACGGGGTAGCAGGAGTTGCCACCTGAGCAACGGGAGCTGCTACCTGTGCTGTCGCTGTAGCTTGGGCCGCCACCATCGCTTCTGCAAGCATACGACAGAAGTCGGCCGGTGTGACCCCCATCCCTAGCGGACCTTGCGCAGTCGCACTACTTACCGAGAGCTCTTCTCTTGGCCTCGAGGTCCCAGCCTCGTTGCTTGCACTCTAAACACAAGCAAGAAAACACAAATCAGTCTCTAATCGCAAGACTCGAACACCAGGACACTCATGGTCTTGCGATACTCCTATGTGGATAACTTCTTATACGCGACTCGACTTATACTTTCGACCGCGAAACTTCTCGTTGGAACGCAACCTCCCTCTGATACCAAATTGTAACACCTCCCCTGTAAAGACCATATAATATGGGTCCGACCGGGGCCCCATAACATACGGACACCACAGCTTTAGTATTAAAAGATGATATGAAACTACCCAAACTCAAAACTCCAGACATACACAACGGAAACAGAACAAACCGACAGAAGTTATCCACTAACGATAGAGTATCAAATGGCCTTAAGGCCTTACACAATAATAGTCCAAACAAAAATATAAATGTGCCAAGCACTCCTAGGCTACCTCGGCATGCAAGCCGGACAAAAACATAACAAAAGTAGCAAACACACCAAGAGAAACCAAGTACAGCAACACTTCATGAGGCTTAGGGCTTTTTGTCTGGCGCGCTAGCTCCTGCATGCGATCCTTTCCCTGTAAGGATTTGAAGTAACGTGGGTCAGCAAAGGCTGACCTCTACTGTGTAACAAACACATCTCCTCCCGGCCGCCCCTAACGGACCCCGGGGTACCACTCCACCTGCAAGTTAGCACTTCGTATACCAAAGAGTATATATAATAAAGCGGTAAAATAGGCTTTGATGTCTCATACAGCATACATGTTCTCTATGTTTTGTACAAAGTGAAAGGGTCCTACTATGCAGCATGAATGCAGCCCGGGTTTCACCCAAGGCACCCTAGTTCGTATGCATCTAACACAACATCAGACACTGGGTACTTCCGTTTCCCCATTGGCTTAAAGCCGCAAACACAAGGGAACCACCATGTCCCTAACGGCACACACGCCGTCACACAGAACCTTGCAAAGGCCCCACCCGCACAAGGGTCATAACCCCCGGGCTTGCCCGCATAATCTGACTTCGCTCATCAGGGTTCAGCCTCACACTGACAGATTCTAAAAAGCCTTGCTAGACCCCACCCGCTCATGGCTACATTACCCGGGCTTGCCCTCCGCTCGGCATTCTCGTCAGTCTCACACAAGGGGCTAGTCTCGCCGGGACACTTTCCCCACATGACTTGCGCGTCACGGAAAAGCCAGCCGACCACGGAGACATAGCCGCGCCTTAGCACAGCACTAACAAAGGTTTCCCCACCCCAATTGCCACTCGCACCGTGTCTTTCCCGTGCTCCAAGGAAACCATCTACCGCACAAAGCGGAGCTAACCTCGTCCGGTTCCGACTACGAGTACTCACTCAAATATAAGGGGGGAAATGCATACATACAACGGCGTATTGCCGCTACGGATTTCTACCAAATCCTCACATCTCGCTATGCAACATCACCGGGTCGGACTAACGATCGCGACCACGGCTTCACCCACAATGCCTAATCCGCTAACGGAGCGGATCTCTAATGCAAAGCATGCCGGGATGAACATACTCCACCCGGAGGTTCCTCTTGAACCTAGGCTACACGAATCCCTCTCATTTGAGAGATTCAGTACTCAGAATATGAAAGGAAGGGGATGCTATTCATGCATCCTAAATCCTAAAAACCGAGAGGAGAAGTGTCGTTACCTTCCGTCCCCTCTTCCTAGCCATGGAGAAGATTTGCTCGGTTGGAAACCACCGCAACGCTCCCACCTTCGCAGATCTAAACTCCGCTCGCGAAACGGACCTCCGAAGCTTCGCCGGCGGCCGGATCTTGGCCTTCTTCCTCCTCCTTGCTCTCCCTTCTCTCTAGAATCAAGAGAGATAAAGCCCAAAGGAAAATGAGGGTTTTAAACCCATTCCCGAGCATAATCCCTCAGATCCAGCCCCCAGCCGTCGGATCTCAAACCAAAGAAACGAACGGCCACGATTCAGCCTAAAAATTCACAAAACTGGGCCGAACACGGGTTGCAACACGGCCATGTGCCTGGCCGTGTTACCCATTCGCCGTCTCGATCGGTTCGAAAACCAGCACACGGCTCCTGACACGGCCTTCAACACGGCCGTGTCTCGCTCCACACGGCTGTGTCGTGACCCGTGTCACGGCACCCGTTTTCAACATTTTTAGTCAGAGAAGTACACGGCCTCTGACACGGCCCCTAACACGCCCGTGTCACCTGGGACACGGCCGTGTCCGGACCCGTGTCATGCCCTGTATGCAATACCTCAGAAAAGTTCAAAACGACCCGATGTTACACGGCCTGGGACACAGCCGTGTGCCTGGCCGTGTTCCATAACTGACTATCGTCGACCTTAACATGGTCGACCACACGGCCAGCTCGATGACCGAGCTCGACACAGCCGACACGGCCTCCGATACGGCCGTGTCGGGACCCGTGTCACCTGCTCCAAAAAAACTGTCTTGGCCAAAAGCGATCCCCATCGCTCCTACAACATTTTGGGGCATTACATGCTGACCAAGTTTCATGAGATTCAAATGAACAGAATAATCAAAATAATTAAAACACCAGTTTGAGCAAATTGATACCTAACAAAAAAGTACTTGAAATATAATCCATAAAATCCTAATAATATTACTAAGGGTTCTACCTAGTCTAAAACTTACTCCACCCAATTCTCACAACTTTTAACTAAGGTTTAGTGACTGTGTTTTCATAATTGAACTTCTACCCTAAACCTAGGGTTAGGGTTTTTAGGTGTCTACCTACCACCAAATCCTCTAAGATTTCTACCAGAGAACTTAGGATACACTACCTTCAACTCTACTGAGTTACCAGGTCACGCAAAGGCATTTTCCCCTATGCCCTTCACAACACTCAAAAACCCTTCCTTAGGGTTTGAGTTTGAACCCTATGGTAAATCAACCCTAAATCACACCATTTTCCTTAAGAGGGTGACATTAGCCATGCCAAATCAGTGTCCAAAATTTCAGGCTCTGTTGAGGTGATTTGGCCACTCAAAACCCCAAGGGGGTGTTTGGACCTAAATAACCCTATAAGGGTCAACCTCGGGTTTGATAAAAACCTATTCAAAACATCTCCAAATGAGATGTGATTTTTACCAAAGCTTTAACATGCCCTCTAAGACTACCCACCCAAATTTGGGGGGATTTTGAGGTGTTTATGACACCTAATTAATTTATACATGGTTTATTAACTTTTTTCCAAAAACTATAGAAACATATTCTCAAAAAATTCCCATTTTGGAAAGGCCCATGGTATAGCTAAGGTAGACCCCCTGACCAAATTTCAGCTCATTTGGACAAGGGATGAAAGGTGGGTATCCATTTGAACCTCAGGATAGCCCTAGGTATAGGTCCCACAAAATGAGTGTTGTTGTCAAACAACTTACCCAATCGAGTTGAAATAAATTTCAGAGTAATCTAGACTCAGAGGGCTACAACTTCTGTGACTGGCCATTTTTCCTAAAACAGCTTCTAAGTGCCTCATTTAATAGCATCAAAATGAGCTTGATAAAAGTGATTACAATATATTATCTATAAGTAGATATCAGATTTAATATATGGCAATGTTCATCTTCTCAAAAACTCGAAACCAGTAACCTAAAAACACTTAAAACCTGTAGCTTTGCTTGAGCCACCGCCGGCCATTTGGCCACCTCCCTGGCCAGCCACCGCCACCACTACCTCCGTCGAGGTGGTGACTATCAGTCGGCGGTGGTTTGGCTGCCGGAGGTGGTGGTTTCCGGCGAATCCGACTACAATGAATTTTGGAAAAAACCATGGAAATGCTCACCCGATCCAGCTCTATTGAGCCCAATGTCTCTCCTAATTGATTTTTAAGATCTATCCATAAAAGAAAGAGCAGAGGAGGACCTTATTCGCAGTTTGGAGTCGAGCTGATCGTCGTGAAGCAATTTGCGCGGTGGTGGCATCGCCAGAATTCTTCAACATCAAGGTAATAAGCTCTAGCTTTATCAGGCAAGGGTGAAAACTTCCTCTCTTAGTCTAGGGAGTCTTTTAAAGGAGAAATAAGGCTGCGGGTGGGGGTATAAGCTGTCCATCCATTAATGCCTCCTTAAAAGCATGCTTCGGCCATGGTGGAGGGGAGATGAAACGACTCTAAATGGCTAAGAGAAGGCTGGAAACTCCTCCTCTCCCCTAGAGGAGTTGAATCAAGCCTTTTCAAGGGGAAGAGGATGGAGCCGAGCCTTAAAAGCCATTAATGGCCATGCAAACCGTTGCTCGGCCATGGCTGGAAGGAAGCAGAGATGGTTGCCACGTGGCACAGCCTGTCAAAATCATAAAATAAGACTTAACTAAGTATCAATAAGAGAAAACAGCCCAATAACGCATTCTGGCCCACTTCCTAGAACAGCCCGGTTAAACTGAACCATCAGCCAAGCTTATAAAATTTCTAAGTAAAATGGCGTTGAGTGAGCTTAGTTCACTCAACGCCATCCAGGCTACGACGTTGAGTGAGCTCTGCTCACTCAATGCCATCCATGCTGCGGCGTTGAGTGAGCTCTGCTCACTCAACGCCATACAGGATATGGCGTTGAGTGAGCTCTTCTCACTCAACGCCATCCAGAATACGGCCCTTCCAGACTATGACATTGAGTGAGCTCAGCTCACTCAACGCCATCCAGATTATGGCATTGAGTGAGCTCTGCTCACTCAACGCCATCCACATTATGGCGTTGAGTGAGCTCAGCTCACTCAATGCCATCCAGATTATGGTGTTGAGTGAGCTCTGCTCACTCAATGCCACTCATACTTTAGCGTTGAGTGAGCTCAGCTCACTCAATGCCATCCAGATTATGGTGTTGAGTGAGATCTACTCACTTAACGCCACCCGGACTATTGCGTTGACTGAGCTCAGCTCACTCAATGCCATCCAAACAACACCAGATGGGTTGAGTGCAGTCACTGAACTCAACGCCATTAAACTTATGGCATTGAGTGCACCCGACGCACTCAACGCCAACCCACCTGTAAGATGGCATTGAGTGTAGTCAGTGCACTCAACGCCATTCTGCTTATGGCATTGAGTGCACTCGACGCACTCAACGCCCGAGTCCTAATCATAATTTAAGCAAGTTTTTGACCTACTATTTGCAGACCAAGGTGATTTTCACCTTCCTACCTAAGCTCTCTTGGTCTTTTGGGTTTCCTAGGGTTTTGTCATGACCTAGTCATGACAGAACCACTCCTGGGGGTCTAGCCGGAAATGGGATGTTGCACAGGACCTATAACTCAGATCCACAATTGGATCATAGCTCAACCTTTATAATTTAGGCTTATATCCTAGATAAGGAATAATCCTACAGGATAAGTTAGTTTGTTGTTGATGATATGACTATAGAGAAGTGATTCTCTTAATCTGCTTTTCTAGACTGAATGAACTCAGCCCTAATATTGACTCTAGAGAAAAGATTCTCTGAGTCTTCTTCTTCCTGAACAGAGAAAGCTCAGTCATATCTTCTTCACGGTAATAAGATGGTTGATCATCAAGTTGGTTCTTCTAAAGTTGACAAGTAACAGAAGAGATCTGTTTATTCAAGCCTTTTGTGTAAATGAGTTGACTGTAGTGGCCTTAAATATGAACAATAGCTTAGGCTTGCTCTTCTTCTTCTTCTTCTTGCTCAGAGAGAAAGCTCTCTAACTTTATTTTTGAAGACTTTCTTCAACCAGCTAACTTTAGCTCTGCTTCACCTTCGAACTCAGAGGGAAAACTCTCTGAACTTGCTTTTGAAGATAGATTTAATCTTCAGTGAACTATTTCTTCAACAACCAATGTTGTTTGGGAATCACAGACTAACTATAGAATAAGTTCTTGGAAAACTTCTCCTTTATCGAGAGGAAGAAGATGATCGGAAAGCTCTATTCTACTTTTCTCACTCCAAGATCTCTTTCTTCTTTCCTTTGTACTGTGCTTTTGTATCCCGATGATCAATGGCTCAATGTGCAGTGTTAACCCCTAGAATGGGCAACTGTAGCACAATTTTTCCATTAACTGTAATACTAAAGGTGTAACGACCCCATCCGTTACATGACGTATAGTAGAAGGTACGACCGGGGCCCTACACTATATGCCACAAACAAGTGGTGAAGTTACAGGTTAATACCAAATCATAAAGACAACCTAACTCAAAGCATGCTAGAGGAAGCTTAAAGTTAACATTGAACTCAACCATTCGGAATGTCCACTATATATAAACTTCACATTTATATATATACCCCAAAGGAATGTACCAAATACATAAAGTTAGGGCCTTAAGGCCTTACAGTTCCTCTTTTCATAGTATGGATTACATACATCGGCGCATAGGCCGACCATACATGAATAAAAGACAACACATTTCGCTTAGCCTTCAAGGGCTAGCAACAGCAACGGTGACATCAGTAACAGGGACTTCAGCCCTTCATTTTCCGCTCGGCTCTCCAGCACCTGCACGGAGACAATCCACCCAGAAGGTGGAAAAAAAGGAAACGATCAGCATTCAACTGACAAATTAATAACAATCCTACACCTTTCTCAGGGTAGTGGAATTCCTTACCGGTAGAGCAATGCATCGACAGATATAGCATATCTTGTGCTCTTATGCACAAAAATTCCATCACATCAGTTGGCCACACTACCCGACGATCTGTGCACTCAGGCATAATTTTGGGTACACCGGCAAACCGGGATCAACACCTTTAAGCATTTAGGCTTGATGGCCCACAGGCCTAAGACTCTCATTATGCTACTAACGAAAACCCAATTCCTTGGCGCTCTCCTGTACAATCAACATAACACAGGATACAGATCCACCACCCCCCCCCCCCCCCCCGTTGCTCAAATCGCCTTGCTATCACCAAGCACGTCGTAATTGAGGCTACAATTAAAGATGTGGGTCGGTTTCACCTTTCCTGTTCGGCAAGAAGCCTTTTAAGAGCTCGCAACTCACAATAGCTATAATGTCCGCCAAGGACTGGCTTTACAATCCAAAAGGGGAGTTAATGTCAGCGTCCTTCATGGTAGCTTGGCGGGTTCAGCAGAACTCTCTATCTGCACCCAAACCATTCATTTCATGTAGTGCTAGAAAACTAGTCTTTCCTTGCATACAACACAAGCATTACAAGGGTGTTGTCCTGGAATTCCTCATTCTAGTACTTCCTGCTTCTTCCCTTCACAATCACAACCCATTGACTCCAAAAACTACACATTTATACGCGGAGTCTTCACCGGTGCGCAATATGCAACATCACCAATCAAGACCAACCTGTCCAGATGGGCTTAACACAGCATGCCTATCTCATACTATACATTTTCGAGTCTAAATGCAAACTCAACCGGGGATAGCAACTATCAACCCACTGGGATCACTTACTCTTTCCAACTTTTGGTGGAGGATCCCATGGTCATGTATAAAGGAGGACTTCACTTGTACAAGATGGAAGATCGTTACACTTTACGATCTCTTGGGAGCCATCAAAATTCTAGCCAATTGGAAAGCACCGCAGCAGCTTTTCCTCCACAGAACTGGCCTCGGATCTCGAACCGGAACTCAGGAGCTCCACCGATGGTTGGATCTTCTCCTCCTTCTCCTTCCTCCTCTCCCTGATCTCTTCTCTTTTAGAAAGAGAATAATCCAAAGCATGAGGAAACTCTTCACTCAAAGCCTTGACTTAACCCAGCAGGAAAATATCTGGGAATTGGATCTAGATGAAGGAAACGAATGGCCACAAATCTCACAAAAGTCTAATATTTGGGCTGACATGGCCTGTGACACGTCCGTTTCATAGGCCGTGTACTTTAAGCGGTACACGAACTGACTCACCCAGACCAGACCACAGGCTTAGACATGCCCTTGTTAATCACCTGACATGCCTGTGTCACTTAGTACACGCCCGTGTCGAGGGGCGTGTCCCTCAATTGACGTAGGATCAATATTAACGAAAAGAACATGGCTAGGGTACACGCCCGTGTCCATGGCCGTGTGCCAAACATGCCCTTGTGACACGCCCATGTCATAGGCCATGCGCCACACTCAATGCCGCTCGGTTACTCACCCGAGAAGGACACGGCCTCAGATACGCCCGTGTCCCTGGCCGTGTCACCTCTCGACGATCGTTGACTGTATAGCGTTGAGTGCTCAAGACGACATAGAGAAGGACACACCCATTTACCAGGCCGTGTCCCTCACTCAATGCTCTCTCGAGACCAAATTCATACCCAAGAAAATAGAGCATGACACGCCCCGGGACACGCCCATGTCCCAGGCCGTGTGCACTAGATACGCCTTGGGACACGCCCGTGTCCTAGGACGTGTCACCCAGCCTGAACCCTATTTTTGGATTTTTAGGATTTTGGGGTATTGCAACCCTCCCCTCCATACAATAAATTTTGTCCCGAAATTTGCTCACAACAAGGAAACTAGTATTCACAGATGTTACACCAAGATGTACACAGTCAACAGTTTATATAAATAGCTCGGGAAATTCAGCTCGCATGGTCTGCTCTCGCTCCCATGTTAGCTCCTCACGGCCATAATTGTCCCACCGGACTTTGACCATCCCGATCTTCTTATTCCGCAACTGTTTATCGGCTCAATCCTCGATCTGAATGGGTTTAACCTTCTTCGTTAGCCTATACCCGACCGGTACACGACCATTTTCAATCACTTGAGCTGGATCCTTCACGGCTTTTCGAAGCACTGAGATGTGGAAAACATCATGTAAGTCACTCTGTTCTGAAGAAAGAGCTAGCCAATAGGCAACTTCCCCAACTCGCTCCACCACTTCAAACAGACCAAGATATCTCGGACTTAGATTTTTCAAACGCCGAATCCTGGACATGCCTTTGAAGGGTTTGATCTTCAAATAGACTCACTCGCCCACCGCAAACTCCGTGTTCTGGTGCTTGGAATTGTAGTACTTTGCTTGTTGATCCTGGGCTATTAGTAGCCTCTCCCGGATAGAGCGTATTGTCAAGGTAGCTTCTTCGACCTCCTTACGCTCATATAGCTTGGATTTGCCTACTTCTGCCCAAGCTAACGGTGTACGACATTTACGACCATACAGAGCTTCAAACGGTGCCATACTGATGCTCGTTTGGTAGTTATTATTGTAGGAAAACTCCACCATATAGAGATGATCTTACCATCTCTTACCAAAATCCAGGGCGCACATTCGGAGCATATCATCAATCGTCTTGTTGGTCCGCTCAGTCTGGCCATCCGTTTTGGGATGAAAGGCCGTACTAAATGCTACCTTTGTTCCCAACATTAGAAGAATTAGTCTACAATCAGTCGAGGTGAATCGCCCATCACGGTCACTTACGATGCTCCGAGGAACACCGTGCAATCGGACAATCTGCTGCACATAGAGCTTAGCAAAGGTTTCCACTGAATCGTCTCTCTTGTTTGGAAGGAAGTGAGCCTTTTTGTCAATAGGTCTACAACCACCAAGATTGAATCATTATCCCGTTGAGATCTCGGCAACCCGTGCACGAAATCCATTGAAATATCTTCAAACTTCCACTCCAGAATCGGTAATGACTTCAGAAAACTGCCATGCTTCTGGCATTCTGCTTTCACCAATACACAGGTGTGACATTTAGCCACATAATGTACTATGTCTTTCTTTAGTCCGGACAACCAGAACAACTTCTTCAAATCTTTGTACATCTTTGTGATCCTAGGGTGAATTGAGTACTTGGCAATGTGAGAGTTATACATCAACTCTTCTCTCAACTTACCCGTACCTGGGACGCACAACCGTCCATCCTTCCGTAACAAGCCATCATCCCAGGAGAATCGGTCACCTGACCCATCCTTTGCATAGCGTTGGAGACTTTCATCAAACTCCGTTGCTCGTTGAACCCTGTATGCATGGTCATACTATACCTTCGTCCAGTTCAAGCATGCATTGGCTATGAAATTCTTGTCAACACAAGAAATCTCAAATGCTCCCAACTACTAGATTAGATGCTCATCATGCATATGCAACCAACTTGCCTGTACCGGAGTCCTACGACTCAACGCATAAGCGACCATATTTCCCTTCCCAGGAGTATAGTGAATATCAAAGGTATAGTCCCCTAGGAACTCCATCCACCTTTATTGTCGCAAGTTCAGATACTTCTGATCCAACAGATACTTTAGGCTCTTATGCTCTGTATAGATATCCACTTTTACACCATATAGATAGTGTCGCCACAACTTCAGCGTAAAGATCACCGCCTCCTACTCTAAGTCATGGACGGGATAATTCTATTCGTGCACTTTCAACTAGCGTGAGCCATAAGCAATCACTTTAGCAGAAGAATGTAGCCTATGCCACTCCCTGAAGAATCACTCTAGATCTCAAAGCCGTCTGTACCACATGGCGAGGTCAAAACAGGCGCCGTGGTCAAACGAATCTTTAGCTCTTCAACAGCTCGCGCGCACTCCGATGTCCAAATGAACTTCCAATCCTTTCTCGTCAACGTGGTCAGAGGTAAAGCAATCCGTGAGAAGTTTTCCACAAATCGTGTGTAGTAGCCTACCAGTCCAAGGAAGCTCCTGACCTCGGCCACTGAAGACATCACTGGCCACTCTCGTATGACACTTATCTTTGAAGGATTAACTGTTTTGCCCTCTTTACTTATCACAAGGCCCAGAAAAGCCACTGACGGTAGCAAGAACTCACACTTTGAGAACTTGGCGTAGAGCTTATTCCTCCGCAGGGTATGTAATATCAACCGCAAATGGTCTGCATGATCATCTTCCGACTAAGAGTAGACTAAGATATCATCAATGAATACAATTTCGAACAAATTCAAGTACTCTCGGAAGGATCGGTGCATGATATCCATAAATACCGAAGGCGCATTACATAAGCCAAACAACATTACCGTGAACTCATAATGTCCGTATCGTGTTCCAAATGTTGTCTTGGGAATGTCACTTTCCCGAATCCTCAGCTGGTAATATCCCGATTTCAAATCCAACTAGGAATAGATGGTTGATCCCAATAGCTGATCGAATAGGTCATCTATCCGTGCAATTGGATCCTTGCTTTTCTTCGTCAGCTTATTAAACTCACGATAGTCAATCCATAATCGTAAACTACCGTCTTTCTTTTTTACAAATAGAACAGGCGCACTCCAAGGTGACATACTTGAGTGTATATATCCCTGTTTCAGCAACTCTTGCAATGGTACTTTCAATTCAGCCCTTTCCTTTGGCATGACGGGCTATGGAGAGCGGGCCACAAGTTTCGCACCTGGAACCAAGGCAATAGAGAATTCGATCTCCTGTGGCCATCATCACTTATAAAGGTCATTAGGAAACACATCTGTCTAAACTGAACACACAATAGAAGGGTCACTCAACCTGCCTTCGGCCTATAGACTGTTAGAGGCATGAAGACTCGCTTCAAGCATGACCAAACAAGTTTGACCACTTAGCGAGCATACAAGAACTCTTGGTCCCTCGTTCAACACAGATGGTCCTACGGTCTGTGATAACCTCAAAATGACCTCTACCCATATGCATTCTTTCCACTACGGCCATGTCGTTTCACTGGAATCTCTAATACCCAGATAAATAGATAGGGTGGAAAAAGCCGTAAACAAACGTTTTGCTTATTCATCACAACATAGTTATACATATACAAAACAAGTTTTGGAGCCAGCATTACAAACGCGGATATGTACAGTACATAGTTACAATTATTTATGTACAATCTTTTCTCTCTCTTCTTGTTTCATCTCGTCTAAGGGACAACTCTGCAGTCTCGGGCTTTATGTCCTTCTGTACCACACGAGTAGCAAATGGGTGGAGTTCTCCCTGCCACTTCTCTAGCCTTAGCTTTCCTTGTCACGGGCGCATTACCATGGCAGTATCGAGCAATATGTCCTACGTTTCTACATGAAAAACAAACATGCCTTTCCTTTGTTCCCATGGTGGTAGAAGAGGTCGACTCCCGCATATGTTTGTTCTTCTTCCACTTACGAGAACTTGATGTTTGAATCTTTGTAACGGTGGGCACACTGGCACCGTACCTTTCTGAAAAAAGATTTAAGTCCATTTCGAAAGATCGAGCTGTCATGACCAAGGCACAAAAGCCAAGTAACTTTGGACCCACCAATAGACTTCGTAGTTCCTCGCGCAGACCATTATAAAATCTGTTGGTCTTAGCCTCCTCACTTTCAACCATACACTCTGCATGTTGTCTCAGCGCCACAAATGCATGAAAGTATTCCTCGATTGTATATGGTCCTTCGATCAGACGCATATTCAACAGCGGGGCCGATGCTCTTTTCCTTGCCATATTCTCAGGCACACCAACCGGCATGAGAGGCACCATTGGAACAGAGGGTTGTACATGTCCCTCGTGGCAGGCGTTGATCATTGCCAAAACCACATCAGTGATCAATCGGACCGTCGCTACTGAAAGAGGGAGTGTTGGCACCACACTTAGCTCATTAATCCTCATTGCATGCTGGGGTTCTTGCTGTCCCTCATTATTACTAGTCGCCTATAAGCGTGAAACACACAAGTAAGCAACTAAAATATTGCACAAAGTAGAAGCAGGAACACACAAGGACCCCAAAGAGAACACACATGAGCGCCCTCGCACAAGCAATAACAACAATTAGCAACGTGTAGGTTCCTCAAACAAGTGTATTTGCATTCCTTAGTAGACACTCAAGAGTTCATTAATGTTAGAGCAGTTCGCACTAACACGTGCTTTCCACCCCCACAAAAGAATTTGACAATGAATTCGAAAGAGCAAGACCGAGACAAGCTGATACCAAAATGTAATGACCCCAACTGTTACATGACGTATAGTATAAGGTCTGGCCGGGACCCCACACTATATGCAACAAATAGGCGGTGAAGTTAAAGGTTAATACCAAATCATAAACGCAACCTAACTCGAAGCATGCTAGCGGAAGCTTAAAGTTAACATTGAACTCAACCATTCAGAATGTCCACTATATACAAACTACAAATTTATATATACCTCAAAGAATGTACCAAATACACAAAGTTTGGGCCTTAAGGCCTTACAGTTCCTCTTTTCATAGTATGGATTACATACATTGGCGCATAGGCTGGCCATACATTAATAAAAGACAACACATTTTGCTTAGCCTTCAATGGCTAGCAGCAGCAGTGGCGACAACAGTAGTAAGGACTTCAGCCCTTCATTCTCCTCTCGTCTCTCCCGAACCTGCATAGGGACAATCCACCCAGAAGGTGGCAAACAAGGAAACAATCAGCATTCAGCTAACTAATTTATAACAATCCTACCCCTTTCCTGGGGAAGTGGAATTCCTTCCCTGCAGAGCAATGCATCAACAGATATATCATATCTTGTGCTCTTACGCACAGACAATCAATCACAACCGTCAGCCATATGGCCCGATGATCCGTGCACTTAGGCATAATTTTGGGTACACCGGCGAACCGGGATCAACACCTTTGAGCATTTAGTCTTGATGGCACGCAGGCCTAAGACTCTCATTATACTACTGACGAAAACCCAATGTGTTGGCGCTTTCCTGTACAGTCAACATAACGCAGGATACAGATCCACCACCCCCCATTACTCAAATCGCCTTGCCATCACCAAGCATATTGTACTCGAGGCTACAGTTAAAGGCGTGGGTTGGTTTCACCTTTCTTGTTCGGCAAGAAGCCTTTTAAGAGCTCGCAGCTCACAATAGCCATAATGTCCGCCAAGGACTGGCTTCACAATCCAAAAGGGGAGTTAATGTCGGCGTCCTTAGCGGTCGCTTGGCGGGTTCAGCAGAACTCTCTATCTGCTCCCAAACTCAACCCAAACCATGTATTTCTTGCAGTGCAAGAAGACACAAGCATTACATGGGTGTTTTGCTAGAATTCCTAATTCTAGTACTTCTTGCAACTTCCGTTCACAGGCACAACTCATTGACTCCATAAACTACACGTTTATACGAGGAGTCTTCTCCGGTGTGCAATATGCAACATCACCAATCCAGACCAACCTGTCTAGATGGGCTTCACACAATATACCTATCCCGTACTATACATTTTCGGGTCTAAATGAAGACTCAATCGGGGATAGCAACTATCAACCCACTGTGATCACTTACTCTTTCGACCTTTTAGTGGAGGATCCCATGCACATGCATAAAGGAAGACTTCACTTATCCAAGATGGAAGATCGTTACCCTTGACAATCTCTTGGGAGCCATCAAAATTCTAGACGGTTGGAAAGCACCGCAGTAGCTTTGCCTCCACAGAACTTGCTTCGGATCTCGAACCGGAACTCGGGAGCTCCACTGCTGGCTGGATCTTCTCCTCTTTCTCCTTCTTTCTCTCCCTTCTCTCTTCTCTTTTATAAAGAGAATAATAAAAAACATGAGTGAACTCTTCACTCAAATCCTTGACTTAACCCAGCAGGAAAATATCCGGGTCATTAGATCTAGGATGAGGGAAACGAACGGCCACAAATCTCCACAAAAGTCTAATATTTTGGCTGACACATCCTGTGACACGCTCATGTCACAGGCCGTGTACTTTAAGAGGTACACGAACCGACTCACCCAGACTAGACTACGGGCTTAGACACGCCTGTGTCTATCACCTGACACGCCCATATCACTTAGTATACGCCCGTGTTGAGGGGAGTGTCCCTCAATTGATGCAAGATCAACATTCCCGAAAACAACAAGGCTGGGGCACACGCCCGTGTCCTTGGCCGTGTGCCAAACATGCCCCTGTGACACGCCCGTGTCATAGGCCGTACGCCACACTCAACACCGTCTGGTTACCCACCTGAGCAAGAAACGGCCTCGGATACGCCCGTGTCCCTGGCCGTGTCACCTCTCGACGATCGTCGACTGCATGGCGTTGAGTGCTCGAGATGACATAGATAAGGACATGCCCTGGGACATGCCCGTGTCCCAGGCCATGTGCACTGGACACGCATTGGGGCATGCCCATGTCCCAAGCCGTGTCACCAAGACTGAACCCCATTTTGGGATTTTTGGGATTTTGGGGTGTTACAAAAGAAAAGTGGCACCTTTTATCTTCTAGCATGCAAAAACCGCGATATTTTAAATTATGCTGATGTTAGCATGACTCAGCTCCTGTGGACTTAGAAAATTCCATACAATCTGCACAGGCATTGAGTGAAGCCTTGTCACTCAACGCAAATGTACTTTGTTGAATTCTGCATCTTCAGGCGTTGAGTGCAATGAGTGAGCCTTCATCACTCAATGCATATTGACTTTTATAGTTTAACAGCTTAGGCAATGAGTGAGACTTCATCACTCGATGCTTCTTGACTTAGTTGAATTTCTCTTAATGTAGGCGTCCGGTGCAGCTTCTTAACTCAACCCTTTCAACCTTTATCTGACTTCTTGATGAGGCGTTGAGTGGTCTATCTTCACTCAATGCTTTTGTACTTAGTTGAATTTTCTTTGTTGAGTAGGCGTTGAGTGAACTTCCTTCACTCACTGCTTATGTACTTGTACAAAATTTCTATTGAGTAGGCATTGAGTGAACTGTCTTCACTCAACACTTCTGGACTTAGCCAAACTTCTTTTCTACACCTCTGAGACTTTGACTGATTGAGCTTCTATCGACGCTTTTGCTCTTCTATCGTTTAGTGAAGTGATTTCACTCAATGCTTCTGGACTTAGTGGATTTTCTGCCTATCCAGAAACCAATCTTCTTGATTGAGGCATTGAGTTAACTTCCTTCACTCAATGCTTCTGTCCTTAGACAGATTTCTTGTTTAGTAGGGGTTGAGTGAACTGTCTTCACTCAAAGCTTCTAGACTTAGCCAGATTTTTGCTTAGCCAGCATCAAGTCTTGAGACAAACTAGTATTATGACCCTTAAGTCCTATCTAATCGTAGATAATCTGTATACATTGAACTTAAACATACATCAAATACAATTATGCACTTAGCATTGATGGTGATGCCTCTTCAAATTCAGGGAACATTGAAGGGAAATATTCCCAACAATCTCCGCCTATTTGAAGAAGGCAAAACACACAGCAATGCTAAGATGCATTAATACATAAAACATATTTGCTAAGCAAATATATGCTTAGAAGATATAGCTTGTTCAATCTTAAGCTAGCAAATATAGCTTGTTCAAAGTTCCCGGGTATTATGCGCTTACTCAACATGACATTTCAAGTCATTGCGCTCTCCTCCCACAACTTGTTAAAAGTTCACCGGTATTATGTACTGACTCAACATGTCAAGTCATTACACTCATCTCCCTTTCTGGCTTCTTCAATAGGCATTATTCTACTGAGGGTGGAGAAAGGATCGTGGGTGAACTTATCTCCTGCTCCTTTTGACCATCATTCTCAGGAAGAGTTGATTCCTCATCCAAAATGGTAGATGGAATGACCTCATCCTGAGTAGGAACACGTGAATGCTCCCCCTCAACTACATCATTATTTTTGGAGGAACATCACTCTTGTTCAACATTGTATCTATCTCAGGTGATTAAGCTGATCTCACTGAAGTTTAACCTAGATAGTTAAAGTGATTAACTACTATGTATCTATTTACCCTTACTAAAGTTATACTTTAATAATAAGGTAGATAGTCTTCATTATGAATTGAAAAATAAAAATATATACATGTAGATCTATAACTGAAACACTTAATGTACATGAGTCATTCAACATTAAGCATTCCTAACTTAATTTTGAGAGAAATGAACTTAGCCTCATCCATTGACTTATTGAAGATATCAGCAACTTGATTGTCAGTGGGGAAAAATTCAAGGCAAATGTCTTCACTATCTATAAATTCTTTAATTATCTAATTTATATAAGCTTAGTCCTGCTATTTGAGATAGGAGTCTTAGCAATATAAATTACACTGGATGAGTCACACTATAAGGGTGAATAACTTACTGATGAGTCCTATTTATATAGTGATTTTCGGACTCATCTAGGCTAGTTTTCTTTCACTTGCACTTCACTTTTAGTTCGTTATCGTATATATTTCATCTAATCTTTATTTCCATAGGAAGTGCACATTTAGGCCCGTAGTTGTGTATTTTTGTACTTTTTTTATTGTACTCCTTTTTTTTATTACTTGGAATGTCTGCACATATCATTGTTGGTACAAGGGCATTTCCGTGTTCTGGGACTATTTATAAATAGGAATACAGCGTACGATCATCGAATCTATTGCGCACGACCATTGGTCTTGCACCACTGATCGTGCACACTATTCTTCATTTTCTAAGTTCTGCCTGGGGCTAATGCACGATCACTGGACAAAGTGCGCATGAACACTGGTCATGCGCCACTGATCGTGTGCATTGATTCATATTTTTACCAGGTTCTGCCATGCCAATGCGCACTATCACTAGACACAGTGCGCACGACCACTGGTCGTGCACCACTGGTCATGTGCATTGTAATTTGTGTTATCTATAAATTTGCAGGTTCTGCCCTAATTCGGGATAGCCAAACTTTTCTCCGACATTTTCATCTCTGATGAGGGATTCCTCCGCTCTCCTTCATCTTCCGTCGTAGGGAGGTGCTCCGGGCAAGCTTTCACCGCCAAATCCAAGCCGGAGCTTCCTCTTACCTCCTCCTTCATCCTTGAGCTTCAAGAAGAGTTTAACCTAGCTTTCTCAATAAAGCTAGTGGAAGTTTGTGTCATCCTCCACCGGCTCGTGACACTAAGAAGATGAGTCCATTGGGAGTGAGTGATAGCCTCTGCTACCTCGGACGTAGTTGAGGACCAAGCTAGGACGCGAATTGACAACCCGGCAAATCATAAAGCGAATCCTCAGCAAGACTTCAGATCTGGTCGATTTCGCACACTTTTCTGCTCTTGTTGTTGATAGTTCAGTTGATCTCTTATATATGATGAAGTTGTTCTTATTTTGATAAACATGTGTATACATTCATGTCTATGTGATTTCATATTTATGTTATTTGCTTGAGGTGCGCCTTTATTTTCCATCATCCACCACATCTGGTTTTGCCGCACTAGCAATTGCTAGTGGCGTGCGTAGCGAAGAGGTGATCTCGACCATCATTCTGCTATTCTCACCACCTCATCTACAATCCTACACGCCCATCCGCCCAGCGATTCGATGCATAGCGTACCATGTAGTTTTACATCCAGCCTGGCGAAGCATCGTATAGCAGCGTTGTATAGTAGTAGTTTATAGTATTTTACTTTTTGTTTCCGCAAACAACCAAACCCCTCTTTTTGTAGTTTAGCCCCTAAGGACTTCAATCTCAAGTCCTCCTCAAAATTAACTCCACTTTGCTATGTTCCCTCAAGATCGATACTTGGGGAAATTTGCCCATTTTATATTAATTGTATGACCGGTACACTTGTCGTTCAGCCGCATCAAGTTTGTAATGTCGTTGCTCGGGAACATAGTCGTGTGAGTTTTTGGAGAGAGAGATAGGACATAGAAGCCTTTTTCCATTTGTTCATATCATGTTTCTTCTTTGCTTTAGTTTTTTAATTTTGTTGCTTACTTTTCTTTGTTCCTTTTCTAGTTTTATTTTTTCAGCAGCATGCATTCATTTTCTTTTATCTGCTAGTGTGTAGTTAATTTTTGCTTAGAATATTTCTTATGGTGAATTACTTCTTGTTGCACCATGTTTTCTTATATGAATATCCGTTGTAGATGGTGCGAGGATTATAGGCATGGAAGTGATGAGTGCCCCAATGAAGAAAATGAGCATAATTCTCGTGGTTTAGTGTATGGAGCACCATTCTCTTATGGTACTTCATACACCATGGCCATGTCTTATGGTCAACTCAATTCTCCGCCTTCAACTTTTTCTTATTCCTCTCCGGTCCAACCGGGACTGAGTAGTAATGGAAAACAGTGTTTTTGTTGTCGTAGCACCGAGCACGTATTGAAAGATTGCGCAGAATTTCAACGCTAGTTGGAGGAGAATGATGAACCGAATATCTGACTCGTTCCATCCACCTCTCAATTGGCTGCTCCTTCTGATTTTGATGGTATATTAACAGTAACACCATGTCTATGGGGGACTGATGCGGATATACCCATACGACTTTCTATTGATCGGTGTGACGATATTGTGGTGTCGTCTCTCCCTATGCATTCTTCCCCCCTTTTTGATTCACTGCCGGAGGAACCCGTACACATTTTATCTAATATTGTTGATCCTCCGCTTTCTTTGCAAGAATTATCCATCCCAATTTCTAATGAGTCGGTTGATGATACTGACAATGATCTATACTTGGATCCTGTTAGGAGTGAGACCGGGACCACTCCCCCTATTGTTGATAATTTTAGTTCTTCATCTTCTTTATTTCTTGATCCCCTTTCTATATCTGAGCCTGTGCAGGTTGAGTCTCCGCAGGTGCTTCAGGAGGACTTGGAGCTTTCAGCTCGAGTCGTGGATGATAGAATCCTCTTTCACGAGGAGGTTTATTCCTCCTCTATTGAGGAAGCTCAATTCATCGCTTTCTCCTCCTGCAGTCTCCCTGTAGACAATACCTTGCTGGGCAAGGATGTATTTTATGGTTAGATGAGTGAGGTCCAGTGCTCCTCCTCTTCTTACTTCCTATTTCCTCTACCTGTGTTTGGTAGGTATTATTATGTAGGTAGAGGGGTAACTGTTTTATCACAATATCGGTACCCGTTACCGAAATGGATAATGGAACAGTTACCTGTGCACTTTTATTTTCATAGACCCATTAGCTAGAAATGTATAGAATCTAATAAGTCATGCTGGGATGAAAATAACACCAGTACTTATCTTACATTTTCTGTATTTTTATTTTCATGTTTATCTTAGTTTTAGTATTACTTTGTATTTTGTATATTTTTCTTTTGTTTTTGCGGAGCTCACCCCTGCAGGTATTCATGGCAACTTCGTATTGGTGGGGTTGTTATTCTTCGTATGGCAGAACTGCCTCTATTTTTCAAACGTCTTCTAGTATGCTCACTAGCTGAGCATTGGGTAACCTCTCCCCTTGTCTTTATCTGAGTTAAATTTCTATATCATATGTTGTGTAGTTTAGTTTAAGTTTGGGGGAGAGCAGTATTGTTACCTTTTTCACGCGCACAATTCATGTGCATACTACAAGCTTTTATAGTTTTATTTTGATTAGTTCATTATATCGCACACCTCTACACCCACATGAGCGAGTGCTTAGCTGTTAGCATGCTGCGAGTTAAACTCGTTTTTTTTGTATGATTTGGGAAAATTATTGTGCTGGCATAGGATTGTGAGACAGAATAAAATGTTGACTCTTGTAGTGCTCCTAGTCGAGTGCTCTCGTCTCGTGTAGAAATTGGAGTAGATTAAATTTTTCTATATTCTAATAGTTTTATATTTTTCTATTTGCGTAAAGGCTTTTTATTCTACTCAAAAATTGGTGAATACGGTGTGAATCGAACTGTATTGTAGGGATGTCTGTAGCCGTCACTAGACTCATTTTGCTCGAGTCGGGAGGAAGGATCAATTTTCTCGGTGACTAAGAACTTGCCCCAGGCTACTCTCAAAGCTTTGGTGCATGGTTAGTCTAGCGTGAGTGTGATGTAGGCAATTATTTTGGCTCGGTTGAGCTTTGTACCATTCCTAATGTCTTATCTTCGTTAGCCCTGTTGTGCCTACCCCTTCTTTTGATTTAGCTCCACCATTATTTCACCAAAGCCTCATAGCCGATCCTAGTCACATACCCAAGTCAAGCTTTAGTGTTTTACATTTTCATGTTGGGGTGTTGATGTGGTGATGTTCTTTTGAATATGTGGTTGTGCTCCAAAGTTTAGATTTGCTGAATTTGTTAAAATAAAGATGATTTGAAAAAAAAATCTGTAAAAAAGAAAAGTGAAAAGAAAAATTATAATTGAAAATTATATTTGAGATGAGATTATAATTGGAGTAGGTAGTGCACACACCCATATGTTAAAAGTTAATTCTGGGGGTGTGGTATACCCGTATGTATTGTGGTTAACATTGGATTCTTTTTATGATAGATCATTTGGTTAGGTGCATAGCTTTCCTTTTTATCTTTTTTTACCTCTCCGTAACCCAATCCCCAAGATTATCCTAAAGTCTTACGGATTCACGCTTGATTCGAACTAGTACTGTGGAGAGAGTGTGAACGGGCAAGCGTATGGTCCCCGACATTAGTGGATTCCTTTGGAGGTGATCCTGAGCCCCGGTCTTTGGCAAAGCTCAACTTAGTGGCCTGCCTACATTCTTCCTACGCATGACCGGATGATTCACCGTGATTCCATTTTGTAGTAGTAATAAAATTTTGATACGCATTATGAGAAGTATTGGTGATCTCTTTCTACTAAAGAAAAGAGATCCAAACTAGAAATCCAAACTAGCAATACAAATAGGCAAGTATACCTGTCGAACTGTAGCTAGGGGACACAAGTGTCATATTGAAATCCGGGAACAGTTGAGTACACTTACTCACACGAAGACTATTATTTTATCGATGGAAAATCTTTTGGGATAAAGAGAAAATTAAAGGCACTTAATAAAAGGAAAATAGCACTAAAGGAGAACTAATTGCACTTGAATAGAAAGCAAAAAAGAAGCAATTATAATGAAGGATTAGAATGATGAAATGGAAATGCCCTCGATTGAGAATCACCTCGACTAAAGTCGATTAAAAACATGATAAATAAACCTAAACTTAATAGGGTGAAAGGTCCTTGACCGTGGAGGTTCCTAAAGCTTGAACATGCTTCTCTCAAAGCCGTGCCAAACTAAGTTTAGGAAGGTCTGACCGACTCTCGTCTAAATTAGAGGCCTAAAGCTTGCTTTACGCATGAACCCCACTATTGGATTTTACTCCAATCCAGGAGATTTGGACGTCTACCTCTCTCGAGGGGTGCGTACTGTAAGACCCCCCTTTTTTTTTTGAAAACTCGATTCATAACTCGGGGTCATATGCCCAGAACTGCCGCTTTGCGGTGACACCTTCGCACCCGGGAAGGTCGTCACTACAACGCGCCGATTCTGCCGGCCTTTTCGATCACAATCAAGTAGCAAGTAGAACAGTAAAGAGAAATGCAGTCCACAATATAATATCACATATAAATAAAAACTCCACGAGGGTAGCGTCCACAGTATAACATCAGAGTAAAATCAGAGTACTGAAAGGAAAAGGACTTAAGCCCGGTACAATAACACCTAACTACATGGTCACTCAAACAAAAGCTAAAAAAACAAACTGCTACTAAGGAACGGAACTCACGGTCCCGGCTGTCTGAGCTCCTGAGCTAGACTGCCCTGTCTCCAAGCGCACCGGCCTCCTGGGCTGCTCCTTCGGGCTGGGCTCCACGATTCCGTAAAATGATGTGGTATGAAAACCGTTAGTCTATAAGACTAAGCCCTATCATCCCCCACCCCTTCCCCCATACCCTAAGGCCTCGAGCGGAGAGGAAGAAAGGGAAGGAAATGAAGGTGGAGAGTAGTCAAAAGCAGATGACGGTGGACCTAACTAGCAAGTTATAATAGGTGAACAATATAAGTGTTGTAATAGGTATAACAGAAAGGAAAGAAAGTATGAAATTAAACCTTCGCTTATGTGAGTACACATAAGCCAAGGGATCTTTTGCAGGGCTCCCATCGTATAACGCGTCCCATACCGCTTATACGTTGGGGTGTCGGTTATCAAGCAGCAGATATACATATATCAAATTGACCTTAATTTATAAACTTGCCCAAACAAGCTTATAGACCAAGGGGTCGTTTTGCAAGTCCTAAAGTATAAGCATCCCATTCCACTTATATTTTAGGTGTCAAGGTTGTTATGAATGATTATGACATGCAGCTATATGGTGGGTTATGATGTTCAAGCAGTGCAACTCACACACCCAACTTTGTGTACACAAACCTTTAGTTCCCCCTTTCTGGAGATAACTCCCAGGTTACTCCCGTAGTGGCAAACGGAAGAGGTAGGTTGGGTCTCGCCCACCTCAAAACCAGTAAAAGCACCACTGGTCTGACCTATCGTACGCCCTCAACGCCTGGTGCACGAGGCGGACTTCTGCGTACTCTTGCCGACTGGTCCGCCGGACTTAACCTTGGCTAAGTGCTAGTCACCTTGCCGAGTCAACAATATCGGTGTCGGTGCAATCGAACTCCCCGATATCGAGAACCCACCCCCTTAATCTTTCCTATTTTTATGCACATGCTGCAGTTTAATATATAACAATTTAAAGTGTCAAACTCCCGGACTAAACCGTCCGTATTAACCACAACCGAGACTAAGCTCCCCGGACTAAATCGTCCGGCTCAATACCAAACCTCATCCCTTGAGCACCGCGGGATGGCGCCCCTTTGAACACCTCGGGACGACTTAACCTTTTCCAAATATCTATCTAACTAGTGTGTGAAGTGTAAACCTATTTCAACTAATTACTCTTTTGATTTATTTAAGATTTACGTTAGCCCAGGACTGCCTCCGGATTATGCCCCGCGAAGGGTTCTCAATAGGCACTAGGAACCAAGACGGCGGCATTACGGCCCGAAGTTCCCTTTCGCAAGACACTTATTGTTATTGGTTGTTTTTTTCCTTACCCGTTCCCTTTATAAATTGCATCAAACTAAACCTAGGGTGAATTTGACTCTTCACTCTTACGGGGACGACGATCTTTCGTCGGTCCCGCGCACCTTCTAGAGCGCATCAACTCATTCCTCACCACACTTGAAACCTCTTATGGTGATCCATCCACTTTCTTTAAATCCACCCAACACAACCTGTCCTTACGCTAACCCAAACCCTATCTTGTTACACATTTCCCAAAATCACTAATTACAAACCACCCTATACTATATGATGACCTTGATAAGATGTCCTTTGTGCCTTCATCCGAACGACCTAAGTTATTTACTGGGGTCCTATCATGTCATAAATGAATCAATTCCAGGTTATAACCATTTTCTCAATTAATCTAATAATTAATTAATTTTCCTACAAATCCAAGGTCTACCAATTTGAACATGAAGTAGACTTTTAGCTATGTAAAAATCATAATAAATTCAGAATAAATTCTGTTATATCAAAAAAAGGATATATCCAAGGTTTGACATTTTTCTCTAAGGTCTAAGGGGCCTAATCATGTTTTATCAATAATTCATTTCTTTCATGACTAATGAATAAACTACATCAAATCTTCATTCAAATAATTTGAATTAATTACAGGGTACTAATAACACCATGAAAACAACACTAGTTAATTTTCATAATTTTCCTACTGGAATTAATTTATAATAAATCATTTACTAAATTCTTACTCTAACATGCTTGTGAATCAAGTACCATAATCATAACTCCAAAAATCTTGAATAACTTGCCACTAGTAAATATTGGTTTAAGGACCCTATTTACCAAATTTTCATAATTTTCCAGAAAGTATTTAAGTCATAATATATTTTAAAACCATAAAGCCCTTTTATAACACTTGTGAAAGAACTACTAGATTTCTTCAACATAAAATTAAAATAAAAATTCAGGAGCATTCCTACTGGCCAACAACATCTAATTCCAGAGTTTTATGGGGTCTTATTTGACTTAAAAATCTTTAATAAATAAAATATCAAATAGGGCTATACCCACTTTCATAAGTGAAGTACTAGAAATAATTATCCAAAAATTCTAGTAAAATCATCCAAGGGTCCTAACTACCCTAAAAACACTCTACCCAAGTTTCATAGCTTTTAAATGGATTTAAATTACTGTTTTGACCTAAAAGCCCTTCTACCCTAAAACTAGAGTTTAGGTTTTGAGGTACCTACCTACCTATAAATTCTTTAATATTTCAACCAGAGGGTTAAATACCAATTAACAACCTCTCCACCATATCCCAAGGCCATACAAGGGTATTTGCCCTTATGTCCTTCACAAGCCCCCAAAGTCCTTATTTAGGGTTTGAACCTGGGCCCTAGGGTAAACTCACCCTAATCCATCCCATCTTCCCCAAGGGAGTTCTTAGGACCATTTTAAACCACTGGTCAGAATCTCAACCTCTGTTGAGGTGAGATGATCACTCAATTTCCAAAAGTAACTTTCCCTAAATTTCCCTTCACTAGGTCCAAACTAGGGTTTAGTGAATTCCTATTCAAAACTCAACCAAATGAATTTAAATTTGAACCAGACCTATATAGCTATACCAGGGACACCTCACAAAAATTTGGGAGGGTATGGACGTCATTTGACCCTTTAAATAACTTACCCTAGCTTTTCTAGGGTTAGGGTAAAACCCTAAGCTACACTATCCCAAATGGTCTCCAATATTTACAGGAGATATATCTAGGTAATATTGAGCCCCTGTCCAAAATTCAGGGAATTTGGACGCGGGGTTAAGTGTGGGTAATTATTTTGAAATCTGCCCTACATATAGGACCTACCCTAGAAAAATGGCCCTATAAGTCAGTAGACTTGTCATAAAATTTTCCATTACATATCAAACTGTATATAATAAAAATGCCTACAACATTTATGTAGATCATTTTTGATGAACATGCCCCTAAAGGACCTAAATAATTTTTAGAAGGAAACTGCCCTAGTTGTAGGACATACCCTCACTAAAAAGGCTCTACAGGGCAGTCCCCTCATCCACTTTTTCACCACTATATATCAAATTGTAGGTATTCAAAAGACCTACAACTTTCATGTTGTAACCTTTTTCATGTGGTGCCCAAATGTGGCCTAAATTTAAGTTACAGTGAAAACTATTTTATTAAAATACTGAAAAATCAGAAAATATGGGTTTATAAGTGTTTATTTTGATCTTGCACGAATCTTAAAGCACATTAGACGGCAACTGTTCATCTCCTCCGATTTGGACAGAAAATGAGCCCGCACAGGTGGTTTTTGTGGGCCTTATTCCGGCGACCTGAGGCGGCGCAACCACCGGGAAACATCACCCATTTGTTCCCGGTGGTGGGGGCTATCCATGGCCGGAGCTAGGGCAGCCGGAGGTGGCGGCGCCGCCCTACCCAAGAGCTTCAAACGCTCCAAAAAAATGGAAATTTCAGGATTTTTAAACCCTTGCTCCGGTTCGTTTGAGCATGAACTCAACTCCTAACCAATCCTAGGATCTAAATATGAGAGAAGAGGTGAGGGAGGACTTGAGTTCGGGCACGAATGCGGGTTGAACGGCGGGATGCCATGGTGGCGGTAGTGGCGGCGTTTCTCTCCTTGGTGGCTCCGGCAAGCCTCTCACCTCCTTCTCTGGTTTCGAAAATGGTCTCCCCTCTCTCTTAAGTGAGTATATAAAGAGGAGAGGGGGAGAGGGGAGGTTTTCTCCAAGAGGCAAAACACCTCTTCATGTGGGGGGGGGGGGGTTAGAGGAGAGAGAGAGTGGAAACACCTCTTGATGGTCGGGAAAAGAGTGGGGGGAAGAGGTGTCAACCTCTAGGTGGCTGTTGGCCCCTCTTTGGCCGAGCTTCATGCCTCCTCACTCTTTAAATCCACCCCTTCACTTCCACCACCTTTTCTCTCTCCTAAATTTATCCTCTTCCTTACTTCTTTCTCTCTCCTAGTCACCCTCACAAATTTTCTTCCCCTAGAAGCCTAAAGGCAGCCCATAAAATTAATATTAAATCCTCAAATGCCATATGAGAGGGGGGCTCACCATTCTACCATGCAAATACCCCCTTATTCTCACTTTCTCTCTCCTAAATTTAGCCTATTCCTCACTTCTTTCTCTCTCCTAGTCACCCTCACGAATTCTCTTCCCCTAGAAGCCTAAAGGCAGCCCATAAAATGAATATTAAATCCTTAAATGCCATATGAGAAGGGGGCTCACCATTCTACCATGAAAATACCCCATTATTCTCACTTTCTCTCTCCTATTCAACATGTTGGCTAGCCTAGGGTTTAGGGCTGACTTGGTCAATTTGACCTTCGGAGTCAACATCAATAGACCCTTAGGGTTCCATTGACCTCCCCTAAGGCCTAGGTATGGTTGGGTAGGGTAGACTTGGCATAATGAGGGTGAGTTGACCCAAGACATGGTTACTTTGGCCTAACTAGGGCTTATGTTGACTTGGGTCAACTTAGCTACTAGGTTTGCACCCAATGGGTCCTTGGTGACCCATTGATCTCATATTAAGTCAAGGAATGCCTTGGAGTCAGATTGAACCCACTAGGCCACCAAAATCAGGGTTTTAAGATTTTACTATTTGTAGCCCAAGTGAGTCTCAACTAACTAGTTGGGTCACTTGACCTCCTAGATTCAACCAAGGCCTTGTTATGACCGAGGTATGTTCAAGTCACTCCTAAGGGGGGTCTATTTGAAAATGGGATGTTACACGTACAACTCTCTTTACTCTTGAATGCTCACTTCAATCTATTAGCCACTCGGCTAGCCAAGAATGAAAACTATATTGGAAATAATATATCGACAATATAATTCCAAACGAGAAAAATTAAGAGTAATTCAAAGGCCTAAACCCTAAAAAGAAATGGTAAATTCAAAGCATCATAACTTAATCACTCGAATCTCGGATCATCAAGATCGAGTATAAGGAGGATTAGTTAATCATAGCGAAGTGGAGGAGGGGGGATGAGTATTAAAGCATTATAACACAAAGTAAACAAGGAGCACTTATATTAATGAAGAAGGAGAACTACAGTTGAAATAAAAGATTACAATTGCATGGAATGAAAATCCTATTCAAGCCCTATAATTAGCAACTAGAGAAATTATAAAGCTATTATAAAAGATTAAACTATGCTAGGGTTAAGAAAAATACAACATAAGAAAGACAGAGAGGGGAGAAAGCATGAAAAAAAACACTAAAAGACAATGGAACAAAGGGGCAACACCTCCCCCTCTCAGACAAAACTTGTTTTGAAATGAAAGGGGGGACTTGAATTTATAAGAAAAATTCTCGAGTTGGTCACGTCCTAGGTCACGCCCGGGGAGGGCGTGTTAGGGGGCGTGACATGTACGGGGTTGACCTCAGGTTCTGGATTCTGGTGGGAAGGATGATTACTTCTTTATGATGGCTGACATGCCCTGGGTAACCCCTGTGTAGGGGGGCATGACACGTACGTACTGTCGAAATCATTGGTCGGAAATCTGTCAGCCTTGGAAAAGGGGGAGAACACGCCCTAGGTTACGCTCGTGACTGGGGGCATGACAGATACGATTTGCGTACAGAGGATAAAATGCATTTAATGCGGCGGTAGACTTCGAGCAGAGGGTGAAATGCCCCGTGTCATGCCCTGGGACACGCCCAAGGAGGGCATGTATGGGGGGTGTAACAATAGTTTTTCCTGTTACTTGGTCTCTGGTGACACGCCAGCTTGACACGGTAAGCGACACGGCCGTATTTAAGGACGTATCCTACTCGGGATGAACTCTTGAATTTCCACTAGTGGCTTACTTCCTTGGGATTGGGTGATACTCCCTATGACACACCCAGGGAGGGCGTGGTAGGAGGCATGTCAAATAATTTTTGGCCAAAATTCTGAAAACCTGCAAAAAGATAAGAAAATGTTTGTGGTAATAATATTTACATAAAAAAGATAAAAATTAAGTTAATAAGACACGATTAGCGCCTTCAAAACTAGAAAATAAGATAAAATTTTAGGCTACAAAACGTATTATCAAATTCCCCCATGCTTAAACTTTGCTCTTCCCCAAGAAAAAATATAAAAACTAGCTAACATAAAAATTGACTAATCAAAAAGTTCTAATTATTCCTACACAAGTACTATGCAAAATTCAGAGTAGGGAAAAGGTGAAACGTAAATCTAAAATAATTATTTAGGTATGGTTTAACTTTTATAAACTTTACTCAATGGAAATAAATCATCCAAAATTTTGACGAAATTATTTAAAGAGATTTAAGCAAAGCAACAAAAATGAACAAATGCATTGAGTAGTTACTAGATCCAAGCAACGCATTTTAATTATATCAATTAAATAATAAAAATCTAAGTTTAAATCCAAAACTAATACTGATTTACTTTTCTTCTTTTCTTAGTTTTTAAATAAAATTCAAAAGCATGAATCAAAAGGACTTAATAGGACCGAAATGTTTTTTTAGGATTATGATTAGGAGTGGAATTAAAAGATAAACAGAGAGGCTTAAAATCACACTAAACCAAAAAAAGGGTTTCAAAAATATAAACAAAATATTTTTCTTTCTTTTTCTTTTCCATTTTTTTTTCCTTTTCTTTTTCAAAACAAAGGCCATAAATATTTTTATTTTCATTTTGAATTGGCCAAACAAAAGCAAATATTTCTTTTGAGCATACTTTTTTCAAAAACATTTCCCAAAAAATATCACAAAATAACCTATCATAATCATGAAAATTCTTTATGAAAATCAAAAAGGCTAGTGTGATTAGATAGGTTGGAAATTTTGACTTTGGTGAAAATGATATGAAAAGAGAAGCTATCAAATGAAATTGGAAAAAAGCTCAAAAGCGGCTAACTAGTGGTGAAAGTTTTTATGTTGACAGGAAAGCTCAAACGAAAACAAAAACGGCCTAAATCATTTTCATGCTTTTAAATTTATTTAAAACATAGATTTGAAAAATTTCAAATTGCAAGTCCTAGATAATAAAAGAAGATTGATGAAATTATCTTCAAAATAGAAATAATAGGTGACTTGGATTGTTCACAGCTACTATGCTATTCAAAAGTTGACCTTACAAAAATTATCCAAAAACGAAAAGCAAAATAGTGGATGATGAATTTTTGAGAAAGTAAATAAAACAAAGAACGAAAACCATAATGAAAATGCAAATTTTAGAAAAAACTTTTACGTTAACATGCTACCACGAATTAGAAATACAACATGACCAATATTTTACTTGTGAAACATAATTAAAAAAGGCGATTAGAATTATTATAATTAATTAAGTTGTTTATATAAGATTTTGAGAAAAACAAAACAAAAACAAGGGTTACTATTGAAATACCAAAATGTCTAAACTATTAAAATAATGACAAAAAGCATATATATATTTTTATTTTGAAATATTTTCTATTTTTTTTTTTTAAGATATTCATTTTTTTGGATTTTTGTAAAATATTCACAAAAAGCAAAATATTCATGTATAGCAAAAAGAAGGAGGATGTCCTACCCCAAGATTAAAATAGACATTTTCCTCAATGGAGAAAGGAGGTTAGAGAAGGAGAGAAAATGAAATTACAGAATTGAAAGTACATAATTGAAAAACAGGTACTTCCCTAGATTTATTCGTTGTGAATGCTGATTGATGTCGATCCCCCATGCTTGCGCATTGGATCTTCATGAAAATTCTTCTTTGGACTTCGTGATGGATTCAGCAATGTTGGAGCAGGCGATCGCAGAAGCTTCAGCTTGTCGGAGCTGTCCGGGGTAAAAATTGTAAAATAAAGAAGACAGAAAAAGATAATTTGGGTGCCTCCCAAGAGCGACCTTTGTTTAAAACGTCGTTTGAGCTCGACGTAACAAAATAATAATGTCAAAAAATATTTTTTCCAAAATAATAATAATTAAAGTTTTTAACAAAAAAACAAAAGTTCGAAGTTCGAGTTCGTGCAGCAGAAATTAAACAATGTTTGGACTGACATCATCTTCACCAGAGAAATATAGTTTATGATGCTGACCATTAATTTGAAATTACCCTTATCAGGGTGTGAAAATAAAACAACACAATAAGGAAAAACTTCTAAAACAGAAAACAGCCCAGACCATCTCGACTTTAATTTGCCCGGAAATAAACATAAACGAGAGTTATACAAAAGTACTTGGTCGTCCAGCTTAAAGGTTTTTGGGTGCCTTAAGTGTTTGTCGTGAAAACGTCTCGTCCGCTCTTTATAAAATTTGTTGTTTTCATATGCGTAAGAGCGTCACTCGTCGAGTTTGTTTAGTTGAAATTTTCTAAGGTCTCCGATAGAGTGGGGATCGAAATTTAAAAACCTTAAGGCCCAAAAAGCGCAGTGTTCTAGTTCTATGTGTAAATGGCATGATTTTCCATAAACCAACCGATATGGAGTACATCCGATGGAGGTTTTGTACGTTGTTCGGTAGTCCCATAGAGAATCGTCTAATTTCGCTGACCAGTCTTTTCTAAATATTGAAACAGACTTTTCTAAAATTCTTTTAATTTCTCTGTTCACTACTTCGGCTTGTCTGTTAGCTTGGGGTGGTAGGCAGTTGAAGTTTATGCGTATCGCCGTTTTTAGTAAGGATTTTAGAAATCTGTGCGTTCCAGAAATGGGTACCCTTGTCACTAGCGATGGCCCGAGCCGTACCGAATCGAGAAAATAATTTTTTTAAAAACATAACTACAACTCGGGCGTCGTTAGTAGGAAGAGCTTGGGCTTCAGCCCATCAAGAAACATAATCTACGGCAATGAAAATATACTTATTCCTGAAGCTAGAAGGAAGAGGGCCAACAAAATCAATTCCCAAGTGGTCGAAAACTTCGCACTCGAGGAAATAATTTTGTGGCATTTCATTTTTTTTGGAAATATTGCTCGACCGTTGGCAACTATCACACCTACACACAAAGGCTTGCGCATCTTTAAACTGGCTAGGCAAGTAAAAACCCGCGCTTAGCACTTTGTGAGCGGTGCGACCAGCTTTATAGTGCCCACCCATCGGTCCTTCATGCAAATGTTTAATAATATCTAAACTTTCTTCATAAGAAACACATCTCCTTATCACTTAGTCCGCATAGACTCTGAAAAAATGCGGGTCCTCCCAAAAATAGTTTTTCAACTCAGAAAATAATTTCTTCTTTTGTTTAGAGGAGAACTCTTTTTGGAGCACACGAGCCACTAAATAGTTGGCGATGTGTGCGAACCAAGGAGAAGTAGATGTGTTAATTGAAAATAGATTCTCATATGGGAATAAATCGTTAAAAGATTTTTCATCTAATTTTTCAATAAACGGATTATCTAATCGGGATAGATGGTCGGCGGCCATGTTCTCGACTCCTCGCTTATCATGGATCTCTAAGTCAAACTCATGGAGCAGTAAGACCCAGCGAATCAAGTGCGGCATGGCATCTGATTTAAAAGAAGATATTTGAGGGCTGAGTGGTTCGTAAAAATAATAATTTTTGAAAGTGTAATATAAGGACGGAATTTATCAAAAGTGAATACTATAACAAGGAGCTCCTTCTCGGTTGTGGTGTAATTTTCTTGTCCCGATGTAAGTCTTTTACTTGCATAATAGATGTGGTGGAAGTTTTTAGATATGCGTTGACTTGATATGGCTCCCACCGCAAAACTACTCGAATCGCACGTGATTTAAAATGGAAGGTACCACACCGGAGCTATCATAATCGGGGCATTAATTAATTTTTCTTTTACCAAATTAAAGGCAACAAAGAAAAGGTCATCAAAAATAAATGGGGCGTCTTTTTCTAGGAGATGGGTAAGGGGCTTGGTGATCTTGGAGAAGTCCTTTACGAAGCAGCGGTAGAAACCAGCGTGACTTAGGAAACTTCTTATAGCTTTGACGTTCGTAGGCGGCGACAGCTTCTCGATAACTTATATCTTGGAAATATCTACCCTAATTCCTCTCGCAAAAATTTTATCACCCAAAACTATCCCTTCCCTCACCATAAAATGGCATTTTTCCCAATTTAGGACAAGGTTAGTTTCTTCGCATCTTTCTAAAACATTTTCGAGTTTTTCTAAACAATTATCAAAAGCTTCACCGAACATGGAGAAATTATCCATGAATACCTCCATTATGCTTTCTACGTACTTGTCAAAAATAGCGAGCATACATCGCTGGAATGTAGCCGGCGCATTGCACAATCCAAACGACATTTTTCGGTAGGCGAATGTGTCGAAGGGACAAGTAAACATAGTTTTCTCTTGGTCCTCGGGGGAGATGGGGATTTGAAAATACCCTGAGAGGCCATCGAGAAAATAATAAAAGCTATGGCCGGATAATCACGAAAGTGGTCCTTGCGGGTGGCATCATTTAACTTTCGATAATCAATACACATTCGCCACCCGGTCACCATCCGTGTCATGATTAATTCAATATTCTCATTACTAACACCGTTATCCCTTCCTTCTCCGACACTATCTAGACTGGGCTAATCCCCTTACTATCAGATATAGGATAGATAATTCCTGTGTCTAACAATTAAATAACCTTGCCCTTAACTACTTCTTTCATGTTGTGATTTATGCGGCACTGAAGTTGGATTGAATTACGCAAATTATCTTCCATTAGGATTTTGTGAGTGCAGAAAGATGGGCTTATGCCCTTGATATCAGAAATTTGCTAGGCAATAGCTCTGCGATATTTACGTAAAACTAAAAGAAGTTTATCATTTTACGCATCCGTGTGGTAGGCCGAAACTATTACTGGTAACTTGGATTCTTTTTCTAAGAAAGCATATCTAAGATGTTCGGGTAGTTCCTTCAATTCTAGGGTAGGGGGTTCTTCATACGAGATTTTAGAAATTCTTTTTTTTTCAAATACTATGTCTTTGTAGACTTTTTTTAAAAGAAAATTAAAAGGAGTGGGGCTAGCGTCCATGGCGGCTTCTTGTAGCGATTCAGTTGGAAGAGTAGAGGAGGAACAAAAATCAGAATTTTTTTTTTCAAATTCAGAGAGGCGATAGGAGGATTCTTCACTTAGGTCCATCTATTCAGTTGGAAGAGTAGAGAAGGAATAAAAATTAGAAAATTCTTTTTTAAATTTAGAGAGACAATAGGAGGATTCTTCACTTAGGGCATCTACAAAAAAATATGAGTCGTCATTTGCTAGGGTGTTCTTCATCGAGGGGGTGATAGATAAAGTCACTTCATCGTTGCCTACTCGAAGGAAGAGCTTACCATTGCTTACATCAATGATAGCTCGGGAGGTGGCAAGGAATGGTCGGCCAAGGATTATGGGAACCTCGACGTCTTCTTCGATATCCAATATGACGAAGTCCACCAGGAAGATGAACTTGTCGACTTTAACTAAGACATCCTCCACAATTCCTAACGGGTATTTGACGGATCTATTGGCGAGCTGGATACTCATGTGTGTGGGGCTGAGGCTACCAATTCTTAACTTCTTAAACAATGAGAGGGGCATCAGGTGTATACTCTCACCTAAGTCGGCCAATGCGTTCTTAACAAAAAGATCACCAAAGACACATGGAATAAAAAAACTACCCGGGTCACTGATTTTCTTTGGAAAACCGTTTGTCAAGATTGTAGAGCACTCAACATTTAACGTGACATTCGAAAGTTTCTCTAACTTCATTTTGTTAGTCAGGAGGTCCTTAACGTACTTAGCGTACTTCGTCATCTGGGAGATCGCTTCGTGGACGGGAAGATTTATGTGGATTTTCTTGAACATTTCTAAGAAGCGGGAGTACTGATCATCCTGAAGTTGCTTATTAAGTTCGGAAGGGTATGGCGAGATTGAATTATTTTTAAAGATGGGTGATGGAGTGAGGTCTTTTTCTAAAACGGGGGTGATAACTTCTTCAGCAGAGGGTAGAATTTTTAAAATCTTGGCGGAGCTTTGATTTATTAAAATTAGGGTGGAGCTTGCCTCGAGCTCTTCACTAATCCTACCGGAAACTTGCTTCCCACTCTGAAGAGTTATATCTTTCGATTGCTCTCTCGGGTTGGGCTCGGTATTGTAAGAAAGACCCCATGCGGGTCACTCAGAAATTATTTTTGTGAGATGTCCTACTTGACTTTCTATACTTTAACGCTTCCGGTTAAGGTTCTTATAAAAGCGTCATTTGAGGTTATATATTTACAATGTAAGTCCTCCAATCTTGGAGGTTTTAGATAGTTTTTAAGAGGTGGTGGTGGTGCAGAAAAATCATTTTGTGGTGGCGGGTGCATTGCGTTCGAGGGATTACTCCACGAAAAATTCTGGTGATTTCTTAAAGCAGGATTATAACTATTCAGAAAAGTAAAATTGGGTGCAGGTAAATTCACAGTAGAAAAATTATTGAAAGCATTTCAAGGCATATTGTTAACATAATCTAATTGTTCGGGAGTAGGGGATGCAGATTCCCATACCTGAGGGGCAGAGGCAGCAGTCATCTCCATAAATTTTTTGCTTAATATTTCAACTTGCAGAGCAAGCTAGGAGACGTTGTCCACTTCAAAGATACCTGCAGGTTTGTTTCGGCGAGACCTAACCACATTCCACTGATAAGTGTTCATGGCCATGCCCTCGAAAAGCTCAAGAGCTGCTTCTGGGGTCTTATGGTTTAAAGTACCGCTAGCAGCTTCGTCTATCATTTGCTTTGAATTATGATTTAGCCTGTTATAAAATGTCTACACTTGTAACCATATAGACAGCGCGTGATGTGGGCATCGTCTTAATAATTCTTTAAATCTCTCCCAAGTTTCATATAAGGTTTCAGAGTCTATTTGTCTAAAAGCAGAAATGTCGTTCCTATGTTTTGCAGTTTTAGCTGGTGGAAAATACTTCGCCAAGAATTTTTCAGTTAATTGATCCCAGGTTGTGATGCTGTTTTTAGGTAGAGTGTTCATCCACTGCTTAGCCTTAGTTCTAAGAGAAAAAGGAAATAATTTTAGCTTAATAGCATCATTTGTAAAACCATTTATCTTGAAGGTGTCACAAATCTCAAGAAAGCTTGCTATATGTGCGTTCGAATCTTCATCTTGGAGTCCATCATATTGCACATACTACTGCACCATTTGAATTATGCTAGGCTTCAGTTCAAAGTTATTATTACTTATAGTAGGGCGCACTATACTAGATTTTGTACCCTCTAGATTCGACCGTGCATAATAGAACATAGGCCTATGCATGACTTCCTCCACGTAGGGTTCTTCTATTCAAAAGTAGAAAGTGACTCGGAGTCCTCAACCGGTACTTGGAGAGTAGGGCCTTGAAATCGCAATCTTCTTCGAAGAGTACGGGCAATTTCGTGGTCCAAGTCCGAAATAACCGACGGACTCCCGTGGGTCAAGCACTAAAAGAAGAGAAGAGAAGAAAGAGAAATAAATAAACTAGAAATAAGCTAGATTTTTTTTTGAAATAGATTTTTTTTTAATATTTAACTACCGAACTTCCCAAGGGCTACCCAATGAAAAGTTCGCAAGGTACTAGACAAGATAGTGGCACTTAAAGCCCTTTGCCCTTTTCGAGAGAATTAGGTAGCGTAGAAAAATTGTGAAGTGGGTTTCTATTAAGAGCGATAATAAAATTTTTGGATTTTAAAATTTTTTTAGAAGGAGGATGAGAAAGAGAAATGTTTAAAGTAATTGGTTTGTGTTTTCGATATATCAACAAAAGTTGCTCCCCGGCAACGGTGCCAAAAACATGGTGATCGCTTTTTGCTTAAGAAAATAGAGTCGAACTAGTAATCCAATTAGGCAAGTATTCCTATCGAACTGTAGCTAGGGGACACAAGTGTCATATTGAAATCTGGGAACAGTTGAGTACACTTACTCACATGAAGACTATTATTTTATCGACGAAAAATCTTTAGGGATAAAGACAAAATTAAACGCACTTAATGAAAGGAAAATAGCACTAAAGGAGAACTACTTGCAGTTAAATAGAAAGCATAAAAGAAGAAATTACAACGAAGGATTAGAATGATGAAATGGAAATGCAATCGATCGTGAATCACCTCGGCTAAAGTCGATTAAA
This sequence comes from Platanthera zijinensis, assembly GCA_039513925.1. NCBI lineage: Eukaryota > Viridiplantae > Streptophyta > Magnoliopsida > Asparagales > Orchidaceae > Platanthera > Platanthera zijinensis. Next base: position 180,885,715 of record CM077078.1, read on the forward strand.
AACATAATAAATAAACCTAAACTTAATAGGGTGAAAGGTCCTTGACCGTGGAGGTTCCTAAAGCTTGAACACGCTTCTCTCGAAGTCATGCCCAACTGAGTTTGGGAAGGTTCGACCGACTCTCGTCTAAATCGGAGACCTAAAGCTCGCTTTACGTGGTGAACCCCACTTTTGGATTTTACTTTAATCCAGGAGATTTGGACGTCTGCCTCTCTCGAGGGTTGCATACAACTATCTTTACTCTTGAATGCTCACTTCAAACTATTGGCCTCTCAGCTAGCCAAGAATGAAAGCTGTATTGGAAATTATATATCGACAATATAATTCCAAACGAGAAAAATAAAGAGTAATTCGAAGGCCTAAAAAGAAAAGGTAAATTCAAAGCATCATACTTAATCACTAGAACCTCAGATCATCAAGATCGAGTACTGTTGGAACACCCTATTTCTAATTTGGTCAAGGATCACTATGTTTTTAGGAAATCAGTTTGACCTAGATGTATAGTTGAAAAGGTCAAGTTAGAATGAGTCTAGGGCTTAGAATTTAGGTTTGAAGCTGCCCCCAGGACCATTCAAGGATTCAGACATAGAGCTGAGACAAAGATAATTATCGTCGAGCTTAGGTCGACGAAACTTCAAACTCCGTTCGATGCTCTCTGAGCTCAACTCTGCTAAATCATCGAACTCCGATCGACGATCTTCGAGCTCAGATCGACGATCTGCCTTCACCTTATTCTTCAGGTCGCTGAGCTCCGGTCAACGATCTTTGAGCTCAAGTCGACGTTTTCTGTCTGATGTTCATTCCAATCTCTGAGCTCAGGTCGACGATCTTAGAGCTCAAATCGACGTTTTTCCTGAGAGATCGACGACTTTGATGATTCAAATTCAGTCAGCTTTTGGAATGTTTTTCAAACTCTCTCAACATTTATTTCAAGAGATCTGCTAGCCGTTTTCAATTATTATGGAGCAAGTTTCAAGGGATTTATCAGAGAATGTTTATTGGACTTTCCTCCAGAAGACAAAACATTTATGGAAGACATTTATTGACTGCTAACGACTATCTTTGATAAAGGATCATCAGAGAATAAAACATCTAACAGCAGATCAAGACAATCAACCTATCACTCAATACAGACATACACAAATAGTTAGAAAAACTCAGAGGAAAATTAAGTGATCAATCCTGAAGAGTTTGATTGAATATTGGCATACTGAAAAGTGATCATAGCTTTAACATCAAGGACTCCAGACAATTCATATTTCAGCCTCTGCTGAAACCATCTTCTGCTGGAGATCTGAAGCTTCTGAAGACCTATCACCCTAACAAAGCTCTCATCTCTGAACCATCTACATTTCAGGGGGAGCTTTTGACAACACAATCAATCCACTAAGTCTTCTATCAGTGATTGAGATAAAGAAGACAACTTCACCTCTTCCTTTTTCTTTTCCTGCTGTAAAAGGGTTATCAAGACTCCCTTCAAAAGTTTTGATTCTGGTTCTGAGAGCCTTGTCAAAACTCAGTGGTGGCAAGAAACCTTATCAAAAAATCCAGTTTGGTTTTTGAGCACCTTATCAAAAGCTCATTGGTGCCCAGGACACCTGATCAACTCATCCTGTAGTGGATTCCTTCCAAGGGTAGTAGAAGAGTGGATGTACCCAGGTTGTTGGGGAACCATTATAGCTCCTTGTGTCTTCTGGTTTCTTGTGCATATTCTTTGCTGTGTGCTGTGGTTTTTATTTTTACTGCGTTAGTTTTATTTCTACATCAAAGCACCTTACACATATACATAAATTAAGCCTTTACTACTGTGCAATTTTTAAATTGTAAATTTACTTTAAAATACTCTATTCACCCCCCCCCCCCCTCTAGAGTTAAGATAGATCTTACCCTCACTTTCAATTGGTATCAGAGGAGGTCACGGGTTCAAGACCGGGGGGCGCTATTAAATCCTTATTTTTCCCTTCTACCTGTGTGGGTCCGATGGGTCAGGCAACCGTGGACATATGGTAACCCCACCTCTGAGCCGTGTGGGCCATGTGGTAACCCCACCTCTGAGCTGACGGGTTGTGCTGGACGCCGGGGGGGATTGTTGGGTCCGGCGTTCCTTCACTTGACCCGTAGCGCTCTGCTACTTATATAAAAAATTAAGTAGCGCCCCCTCCAACAGTCCGGGCTTTTGGTGCAGTTGGGTATGCGCTTGATCCTTCAAGTACAAAGAGGATTAGTTAATCATAACGAAGTAGAGGAGAGGGGATGAGTAGTAAAACATAATAACACAAAGTAAACAAGGAGCACTTATATTAATGAAGAAGGAGAACTATACTTGAAATGAAAGATTACAATTTCCTGGATTGAAAATCCTATTCTAGCCCTAAAATTAGCAACTAGAGCAATTACAAAGCTATTATAAAAGATTACACTAGGCTATGGTTAAGAAAAATACAACATAAGAAAGAGATAGGGGATAAAGCATGAAAAAAACACTTAAAGACTAAGGAACAAAGGGGCAGCAACTCTCCCTCTCAACACAAACTTATTTTGAAATGAAAGGGGGACCTAGAATTTATATGAAATATACTCGGGTTGGTCATGCCCTAGGTCACGCCCGGGGAGGGCGTGTTAGGGGGCGTGACACGTACGGGGTTGACCTCGGGTTTTGGATTCTGGCAGGAAGGATGATTGCTTCTGTACGATGGCTGACACACCCTAGTTTATGCCCGTATAGGGGCGCATGACACGTACATCACATCAAAATCATTGGTCGGAAATTCGTCAGTCTTGGAAAAGGGGGCGAACACGCCCTGGGTCATGCCCGTGACGGGGGGTGTGACAGGAACGATTGGCATGCAGAGGAAAAATGCATTTAATGTGGCAGCAGACTTCAGGCAGAGGGCAACGCGCACTGTATCACGCCATGGGACACGCCCAAGGAGGGCGTGTCAGGGGGCATGACAGCCGTTTTTCCTATTACTTGGTCTCTACTTACACGCCATCTTGACACGGCCAACGACACGACTATGTTTAAGGTCGTGTTCTACTCGAGATGAACTCTGGAATTTCCATTTGTGGCTGACTTCCTTGGGATCGGGTAATATGCCCTGTGGCAAGCCCAGGGAGGGCGTGACAGGTGCGTGTAAGGTCATTTTTGGCCAAAATTCTGGAAACCTGCAAAAAGATAAGAAAATGTTAGTGACAATAATATTTACATAAGAATGATAAAAATTAAGCTAATAATACACGATTAGCGCCGTCAAAACTAGAAAATACGATAATTGTTTAGGCTACAAAACGTATTATAAATTATAAACTATTTTGTATACTTTGAAATTTCCTCTATTATATTTCTATGCGCGCGAGCATGCGACTTCGCATGGTACTCTGTATCTTTATTTCTTTGTTAGCTAGTTTATTTGCCCAATCTGCATAGATTTTGTTTGCTCGGGACGCACAAACAGGTAAGTCTGTGGGTGTGATGAGTCCTATTTATATAGTGATTTTCAGACTCATCTGGGCTAGTTTTCTTTCACTTGCACTTAACTTTTAGTTCGTTATTGTATATATTTCATCTTATCTTTATTTCCATAGGAAGTGCACATTTAGGCCCGTAGTTGTGTATTTTTGTACATTTTTTTTATTGTACTCCTTTTTGTGATTGCCTGGAATGTTTGCACATATCAGTGTTAATACAAGGGCCGTATGTGTTTTCTGGGACTATTATGAAATAGGAATACTACGCACGATCATCAGATCTATTGCGCATGACCACTAGTCGTGTGCCACTGATCGTGCGCACTATTCTTCATTTTCTAAGTTCTTCCTGGGGCTAACGCACGATCACTAGACATAGTGCGCACAACCACTAGTCGTGTGCCACTGATCTTGTGCATTGATTCCAATTTTTACCAGGTTTTGTCATGCTAATGCATACTATCATTGAACACAGTGCGCATGACCAATGGTCGTGCGCCATTATTCGTGTGCATTGTAATTTCTACAATATATAAATTCGCAGGTTCCACCATAGGGAATTGCTCCGGGCAAGCTTTTATCGCCAAATCCAAGCCGGAGCTTTCTCTCGGCCTCCTACTTCATCCTTGAACTTTAAGAAGAGTTTAACCTAGCTTTCTCCATCAATCCAGGAGTTGTTTGTGCCATCCTCCAATGGCTCGTGACACGAAGAAGATGGGTCCATTGGGAGTGAGTTATAGCCTCCACTACCCCTGACGTAGTTGAGGACTAAGCTAGGACGCGGATTGACAACTCGGTGAATCCTTCCGTGAATCCTCACCAATACTTTAGATCCGGCCGATTTCACACACTTTTTTGCTCTTGTTGTTGATAGTTTAGTTGATCTCTTGTATATGATGAAGTTGTTCATATTTTGATAAACATATGTATACAATCATGTCTATGTGATTTCATATTTATGTTATTTTCTTGAGGTGCGCATTTATTTTCCATCATCCACCATATCCGGTTTTGTCGCACTAGCAATTGCTAATGGCATGCGTAGCAAAGAGGTGCTCTCGACCCTCATTCCTCCATTCTCACCACCTCATCCGCAAGCCTAATCGTCCATCTGCCCAGCGATTCGGTGCATAGCGGCCCATATAGTCTTCCATCCCGCTTGGAGAAGCATCGCATAGCAGTGTTACATAGGAGTAGTTTATAGTGTTTTACTTTTTTTCCTGCAAATAACCAAACCACCCTTTTCGTAGGTTATACCCTAGGGACTTCAATCTCAAGTCCTCCTCAAAATTAACTCCACCTTATTTTGTTCCATCGAGATCGATACTTGGAGAAATTCGCAAAATTTATATTACTTTTGCGACCGGTACACTTGCCGTTCAACAACATCACTTACCTTAAGATTGTAGTCCTCTAGCTGATATTGTATCCATAGAGGTTGTGCACAGCAGCTCCCTGCAGAGATGTATTCTAACTCAGTAGTGGATATAACCATACTTGTCTACTTCATGCTACTCCATGAACTCAGCTTTCTCCATAGGAATTGACAAGTTTTTCCCTTGCTTTTCCAATCTTCCTTGCACCCTGCAAAGTCTCTACTTGCTGAGTCAGATCTCTTCCTCTTCTTCAGCAACAGATTTGCCTCTGGCTATAGTTATCTTATCTGCAGCAATAAAGGGTTCAGCCCACTGAGCAATATCTTAATTATCACATTGAACTACCCTCTTATAACCATACTATTCATCATACAGAACTTCTTGAGTAGGGTCAGTCATGTTTTCATCTGTACACTATTGAAGCCCCAATGAACCTCTAATTACATTGGTAACCCAAACAGTATTCTCTCCCTTGATCATTGTGATTTCCTTTGCCTTTGATCATTGTCATCTCCCACTTTATCATTGCCTTCTACCCCTTTATAACTACTTCAAGCTGCAGTCAAGGAGGTTTTGTCATGATCTATCTTTTCATCAATATACAAATCCCATTTTCTTGAGCAGGGAGCTCTGTTAGAATCTCCCTCTCAATCTCTGCATTTACCATAGGAATTTGCTGACTTGTATCAACAATAGTTGGGTCAATACAGCTATTCTTGAACTTTTATACTTACTCTCACACATCATGTACAACCATCTGAGTAGTCTCCCTCTCAACCTCAACATTGTCCATAGGGACATTCTAATATTTCATAGTATTATTCTGATCTATTCTGTGCTGTAGATACTCTAGGTAAAAGTTAAGCTTGTCTATCATATCAGACTGAACATGCTCTCCCTTAATAAGAGCATCAAGCTTGTCAGTCTTCCCCTCAATATTTGTATAGATGTTTTCCACTACCTGCCCAGTTAGAATTTTTAGAGCTTCAGCTGGACTTTCTTCAGACTGAGATCCGCTTAGTTGATTTCTAGCTACAGGTTGAGAGTATTGAAACCTGAGCACTATTATCTCTTCTTGTTTCCTCAGAAGAAATAGACAGCTGAGGATCATGTGCCTATTCCTTACTGCTCTCAAAAGAGCAGCTTCATGTACATTCCTCTGTGATAAGTAAAGACTTCATTTTGTTCTTCTCATTTGTTTGTTGATGTGATAGTAGTACTCTATCCCACCTGATAGACATCTTGAACTTCAATGGTTGGATCCTGCTGGTCATCACCCAAGTCTTGTGTATTTTTTCCTTCTTTAGGAATACACACAACATCCTCTTCCTCTTGGGCAGTAGGAGGAGTATCCTTGATGGTCAGTTTATCCATCTCCAACTTCTCACTTGTAGATCTTAGGTCAATTTCTCACTAGAGAATGATCCTTAAGATGGCTCCTTATTCCAGTCTTATTCCTGGAACATCCTCTATCCATATACCCCATTTGAATTGTGTGGGCACTTAGACTATCCTACAAATAATGATTAGTTTACCCTAGGACCCCAAAATGTATTGGGTCCTAGGTTCTGGTTAGCTTGAAATGGATATGTCTACATACAACTGTCATGTCAGGAAGACTTACCCTTTCCATTCGTGAACTAGGGTTGTGTCAACAATTTGTGGCAAAGTGACCCACTTTACCACAACACCAACACTCATAGATATTATATCTCCTCTTCAAAACAGCCTTTGAAGAGTGCAATCTATCACTAGCTGCTTGTTCTGAGGGGAGAGAAGAATCCTTCTTCTTGTTTCTTTTAGCAAGAATCTAACTGAAATTTAGTCTGCCAGTATATGTACTTGTCTTACTCTTAGTTTCATCAATATTAGTCTTCTTTGTTGTTGACATGCTGTTAATGACCTAGAGGATAGCTAAGTTAGGCTTACTGACTAACCTACACTTTGTCTATGTTTTTGTTGGAAGAGCTTGAGAATAGGCCACACCCTTATCTTTGAGTGTGGGGGCTGGAGAACCAAATACAAATTTTCCATGATGGTCCATCTGTATTTCCTCATGGGGATCCTTAAATGCACCCAAGCCCATGCCCTTTCTTCCACTATAGTTGCGAACATTTTTTTTTCACACTGCTGGATCTTCCATTCAACCAATGACCATATATACTCTCTCGGTCATACTTTTTTGATGGCAATAGAACTTTCTTAAAAGAGATATCAGGCTAAATTGGAGCCTTGCCCTTAATCCTATTCCTTCTTCTAGTATTCCTCTAAATGTACCCCAGTCCTGTCTTATTAGTTTGTGAGGTGAAGGTATCGATGAGTGGAAATACTGATTTGGGTTTGGAGTATTGAGCCACTAACATCCTCTCTTTAAGGAGCTTATGTTCAAGATTCCAGATGATCTTATTCTTCTAGTAGAGGGGCTGACTCATACTGTAACATCCCATTTCCCGCTAGAACCCTAAGAGTGGTTTTGTCATGACTAGGTCATGACAAAACCCTAGGAAGTCCAAGTAGACTAGGTGAACTTAGGTAGGAAGGTGAAGGCCACCATGGTCTGCAAATAGTAGATTTCTAAACACTAGTTTAGGATGATCATGGGGCTTCACCATGACTCCAATACCCCCACCACATCCTCACCAACCTATTGGAAGGTCCATTAGATCCCTAAGGGTCCATTGGAGTCAACCCAGGGTGGCCAAGTTGACCTAGGATCATCCTAGGCCTTAATTGGGCAAGATGCCCTAACTATGGGCAATGTTCCAAACCAACCCTACCTAGGTAATACTAGACCTAAGGTGAGGTCAATGGGTCACCAAAGATCCCTTGGGGTCAACATTAGAGGCTAAGTTGACCGAAGTCAACCCTAGCCATAAAGTGGTCAAATTGCCTTAACTAAGGGGCAAGTGGCCTCCAAGGTGCCAAGTCAACCCTTCCTAGACCTTAGGGGAAGCCAAGGGGTCACCTAGGACCCCTTGGGGTCAACCCAAATGGTCATGTTGACCAAAGTCTACTCATGGGTCAAAGTGGTCAACCTAGGTTAACCTAGGCCAATTTAAGTGTGCTAAGCCCAAGTGGTGTGGCCCATTAGCCTAAGGAGTGGAGAGACACATTTTGGGCCCATCAAAATTTAGAGAGTGATGACTAGGAGAGAGAGGGAGGAGGTTACCCCCCTTGGGAGGAGAGAGAAAATTGTGGCTTAATGGTCATCATGGTCATGGAGGTTTCATAACCCCTCACTTTGATGGGGCTTTTACTCCTTGGAGGCAGGGGAAGAGTTTTTAGGAGGTGGTGGACCAGTGGGGTGGCTCAGCCACCTTAATTTGGCTGAAACTGAAAATTAGGTTTAATGGCCATTAATGGTGTTTTGATGAATTGGGTAGTTACAAGCCTCCTCTCCCCAATTCCTTCTTTAAGAACCTTCATCAGGATCAGAGCAGGCGTTTCCCCCGATTATATCTCAAATCCCTTGCTATTGGTGTAGAAGTTGCATAGGAGCCAAATCTTGGTGGTCGAAAATGGCAAGGAGGCACATCACCATCTCTCAGGCCGCAACTCACATCCTCCCTTACTCCTTCTTCTATGGGTAGATCATAGGAATCAATAGGGATAAGCATCAGGCTCAATTGAGCCCGATCGAGAGAAGGAAATTCCTGATTTTTTTGTGAATTTCGATTTGTCGGGTTTGCCGGAATAGGACCCTCTGGCGGTTGTGCAGCCGCCATGCGACTTCCACCACCTCGATGGAGGTGGTGGTGGCAGTGGCTGGCTAGGGAGGTGGCAGTGGCTGTCCAGGGAGGTGGCCGGGTGGCTAAGAAAACAGGCTGGAACCGGCTCTAGGATGGTAAGATCGGGGCCTTCGGCTGGAGGAAAAAGAAACCCTGCAGCCGTTGGATGATGCTTTAAGATCTGTGCAAGATCAAGTTTTATTTATTTATTAAATGGATTTTTTGCCTCCTTTCATCAGTCACCTTATGAATTTATTTATAAATAACTAAATTCTTCTAAGGAAAAAAGTAGTAAACACCAAAGTTGTAGCCCTTGAGTTCAAATTTAATTTAAAATTGGTTTTAACCATTTTGGCTTAGTGGTTGGACCTCAATACTCAATTTGGTGGGGTCTATACCTAGGGCTAGTCAGAGATTAAAATGAGTGCCCCTACTTCATCATATGTCCAAATGGCCTGAAATTTGGACAGTGAGTCAATCTTACCTCTATCTAGGACATTTCCAAAAAAGTGGAATTTTTGGAGATACCTTTTCTATAGTTTATTAAATTATTTAATAATCCTAGGGTAATTTAATTAAGGGACCTAATAACCACCATACCCTCCCAAATTTTGACGAGTGGTCCTTGGGGTCATCATAAGGCCCTAGATAAAATTTCATCTCATTTGAAGATGATTTGGGTTGAATTTTTGTAAACCCTAGCCTTGGCCTAAAGGGGGGTATTTAGGTCAAAGTGTTCCTTATGGGTTTGAGTGGTCAAATCACCTTAATAGAGGCTGAAACTTAGGACACTAGTTTGATATGATGCTAGACAACCTCACATGGAATTTTTAGTTGATTGGGGTAGGTTTGCCCTAGAACCCAAGTTCAAACCCAAAGGTTGGACTTTGGGGATTTGTGAAGGGCATGGGGTGATATGCCCTTGTATGGACTTGGGGTTTAGTCCATGTGATCCTATGGTGGTGAAAAGCCCTGGGGAGAGATATGGTGGGATTTGGACAAATGCACACCACTTAAACTACTGGGTATGTTTTTGGGTCCATACACTTTAGGGAATGTCTAGTGGCTCATATGACTTTGGAATTGCAAGACATTTTGGTAGAGTTCGTTTTCATAATCATATTAACCATTGAAATATACTACATATTATTTGGATGAGTTTACAAGTGGGTTCCTTTGAAAAGTGCACTATCATGAGTTGTCTTGAAGAATTTCATTATGTGACTTCCTAACCTTGGGTTTGGATGATACTTAGTCAAGCTATGTTTTAAGACTATGACAAGCCCTAAAATTTTTTAATATGAATTTTAGATCATTATATGGGGTACTTCATTCACAACCCATCAAGTTGCACCTTCTACTTAGAAATTCATTATGAACAAACCACTCAACAGAAACTTATGAAATTTCTTAACAAGACCTCTAATGATATTTTAAAGCTCTGTGAATTTTTATGGAATTTTTTGAAGTCTATCTGTAGGTGTTGGTTCACAAGGTGCTGGTTTCTAAGTAAAAGTAATTAAATTTATTTTGGTACTTAGTAAGCTTGATAAAATATGATTTTTGGACAGAGGCTCTTTCTGGTCATCCTTGAGATTAAGTAATTTTTATACAATTTTCCAATGATTAACTTTAGTACTTTCTTCTTTACCCATAATTTATGGCTTATTATTGGATTAATTAATTAGAGGCCAAATCCTTTATGGAAAATCATGAAATTTGGTATTTACTGTTATTACTCTGATTATCTAGTGTTCATAATTTTTGGGTGGCCATTACTTGAGAAAATATTATACTTCATGTTCAAATTACCCGTGGCCTAACTTTGGGAAAATTTAATTAAATACCAAATTAATTAGGAAAATTATAAGTTTCTGGAGTTAGTCTAATCAAGTAATGATAGACCCCCCCATTAAATATCGTAAGGCTTGTGGATGAAAATTTAGAGTACCCTCTATCATGTACATCATATAGTATAGGTTGGTCTGCATATAGTAAAACTGCAAAAAATGTGATAGCATTTGAATTGTGAATATGGGTTAGGATTAATAGTTTGCTGGTTTGTGTAAAATGAAATTGAGTTCATCAATGTAAGTTGCGATGAGTAGAATGTTGGGTTGGCTGGCGTCAGGTGGTGCACGGGATTGGCGAAAGATCATCTTTCCTATAGAGAGAGAGAGAGAGAGAGTCAAAACACATTAGGGTTAGATCCAGAGTAATAACAAAAGGGATCAGTAATTGGGTATTAACCAATAACAGTAAGTACCTTGTGAAAGGGAGCTTTGAGCTTCAGCCCATCGTAGTTCCTTGTGCCCTCGAGAGCCCTTCACGGGGTATGCCTTGGGCAGTCCTGTGCTAACCTAAACCGTAGGAATAATAAACTTCAAGAGCAACTAGTATAACAAGGGGTTCACATTCACACACCCCGGTGTCTCGGGAAGTTAGGTTGACTAGGATGTTCACGCGATAGGCTCGGTGGTTGTGGAAATGGGCAGGATAGCCCGACGAGCCAAAGGCTCAGTTGATAATTGTGACAAATAGGGTAGTCAGGGGATCTTTGGCTCGGTTGTTGGTTGTGACGGACGGGTTAGTCTGGGGAGCTTTGGCTCGGTGGTTGATGCATCAAGATTGCATGTACATAAATTATAAGGTGGTGGGTCTTCAGTGTTGGAGAGTCGATGCACCGACGCCAATACATTTACTCGGTAAGTGTGGTTTTACACTTCGCAAAATTAAGTCCGGTGGACCAGCCGACAAAGAGTATGTAGGAGCTCCACTTAGTGCACAAGCGTTGAGGCATTGGATAGGTCTGACTGGTAGTGCAATTACTAGTTTAGAGGGGGGTGAGGCCCAACCCATCGCTTCTGTTTGCCACTACGGAGGTATCCTGGGATGTTAGGCTCTAGAAATGGAGAACTAAAGGTCTGTGTGAATAGAGTCGGGTGGGTGTGTTGCACTTGGACAATCATACCATGGCATACTTGCAAGACATAGCATAACCATTGCATATAACCCTTGACACCTTTTAAATAAATTGGTGTGGGACTCTTTATACAATATGCCCTGCAAAATGACCCCTTAGTTTATAAGCTTACGTGAGCGTGCTTATAAGCTACGGTTATTATTCTATGGATATATATATTGCTTGCATGAAAACCGACACCCCATCGTATAAATTGGTATGAGACTTTTTATACGATAGGAGCCTTACATAAGACCCCTTATCTTATGTGTTTGTATGGGCATTCATATAAGTTAAGGTTACATATTTCAGAATTTTTCTTACATACTTTTGTTATTGCTACATGTTTTCATGGAACAGCTAGATTAGTACCGCCTCCACCTGTTACCTTTGTTATTCTCCACCTTCATTACCTTTCCTTTCCTTCTCTCTGCTCGGTGCCTAGGAGCCATGGGGGAGGGGTGGGGGATGATAGGACTTAGTCTTTTAGACTAACATTTTTCGGACCAAATCATTTTAGAGGATCGTGGATCCTAGCTTGGAGGTGCAGCCTTGGAGGTCGGCATGCTTGGAGATGGGACAGTCTAGTACCAGAGTTCTGATAGCTGGGACAGTGAGTCCCGTTCGCTAGTAGTTGTTATAGATTTGCTTCTGCAATGAGTGACTTGTAATGTTGACTTTGATGTATCGGGCATGAGCCCTATTTCAGTACTTTAATTATTATTATTGTGGAATCTCCCTTCATGGAGAATTGCTACTATATATGTGATTATTTTGGACATGTGTTAGAGTTCTAATTTCATGTACTCTCATACTTTTGCTACTATTCTATGATCGATATGGCCGGCAGGATCTGTATTTTGTAGTGACGACCTTCCCGGGCGTGATGGTGTCACCACAAAGCGGCGGTTCTGGGCCTAAGACTCCGTGGTTTAAAAATAAAAAAAAAATTGGGGTATTATACATACTGTAGGGAAGCAACATGCTATTGGGAGACAATCTTCATAGCTTGTCTCTTGAAAAGTCATTTGCTCCTTTTCAGAGCATTTATGATTTTAACATACTTGTCAATCAATTGATTAACCTCATTTTAAGATTCTGAACCATTATTCCTACCGGAGGAAGGGGATCCTTCAAAGACAGAGCCAAACTCATAGGTAGAAGAAGAGCTAGGGATAGAGTGTACTGATGGGCCAAAACCCGAACAGGCAAGCGTACCTGTCGAATCGTAGTATCAAGGTCGTATTTAAACACGGGGTTGTCAAGTACTGCTACTCACGCTTGAACTATTATCCTACTGGAAAATTGTTGGATTTTGAGAATTTTTAAAAGTGAAATAAACGATAATTTGCGAGACGAAAAACTTATATTAAAAAGCTAGCATTCGATCATTGATTCACCATAAAATAAAATGAAAGGGATAAAAGGTATAGTTTTAAATTTGCAAATCATACTCGGCCGTGACGGATCCGAAAATGAGACAAAATCTCACTAGAGCATTAGGTCTCCTAACTTATAGACTCTTTGATCGAAATCTCTTTACAAACCAAAGAAGCCTAAAGTTGCATTATCGATGTGATCCGCACTATTGGATTTGACTCCAATCCGGAAGATTTACGTCGTCCTATCTCTAGGGTTGCGTTCAACTCCTTCCTTCTTTGAGTGATCTTTCACATTCATGAGCCTCTCGGCTACTCAAATATGAGATCCTAAGCCTACTAACGTATACCGGAAATACGAAGTCGACGAAATAAAAATCAAAGAAGGACCGAGTAGAATTTAGCAAAAATAAAACTATGAAATAAAAGAAACCCTCATCTCATTTTATGGATTCTCACGATAGAATGCTAAAGGAAAATTAGCTACGCATATTCGAAAGGAAAGACAAAGTAAAATAAGAGAAGAACATGTTTTATTACTTGAACAAAGAAAGAGTACAAAACAAGGAAATAAAAAGGCCAAATTATGCCACTACAAGGAAAAGAAAATTATAACATGAAATCATAAAAAATAAAGCTTGCACTAATGAAGAACTATGACAATAATGAAAAGAGAATTACAACTCACAAACACTCAAAATCTCCAACTCAACACTAAAACTTGCTTAGAACTTCACTCCAATAATTTTTTGTAATCCTTTGGCTTGAGGGATGGAGAGGCTTATATAGAGGATGGAGAGGATTCTATAATGAAGAGGAGAAGAAGGGACCCATGGGGGCCGGCCATGTGGATGGAAGGAGGTTCATGCATGCAATTATGGAGGGGAGAGAGGAAAGAGGGGGGGTTCATGTATTTCATTTAATGGGAAGTGAAAATAAAAATATAAAATAAAGAGGGGGAATGAATGGAAGTGTGTAGAAGGGAGAGAGAGAGTGGGATTCAATGTAGTTGAAGAGTGAGAAAGGTGGCCGGCCAAGCATATGGGAATGAATGCATTTGGATTTATTAAGGAGAGAGGGCGATGCATGCATGAGAGAATAAAGGTGGCCGGCCATGAATGAAAATATTCATGCATGGCAATAAATGAAGGAGGGGGGATGCACTTGAATGTGTGAAGGGGGCTGGCCATATAATGGGTTGGATGCACAGGGGCTCGAGTAGGTGGCTAAGGAGAGCTTTGTGGGCTGCTTGCTTGAAGAGGTGGGCTCGGGTAGGGGGCTAGGTGCTGCTCCAAGTGAGGTGGGCTGCTCCAATGGGCTGCTCTAATGTTGTGAAGCTCGGGTTGGATATGATAGGTGGCCAGGCTGATCCAATGATGGTTGGGCTTTTGCTTGGGCTGCTCCTTGTTAAACCAACAAAATAAAACAAAACAACACACATTAGCTAAATTTATAATAACAAAATATAACTAAACATAGAACATATAACAATTCTAAACAAAATAATCATAATAACATGTCATTGTAAAACTAAACTATAACAAAGATACTAATATTTAAAAATAAAACTAATCATTATGATAACATAAACATAACATAAAACTATATATTTATATAAAAGATAACACAACAACAACAAACAAGCATACAAAAACATAAAATTATAATAATACTTAGGAATTTAAGCAACTAAATTACCCCAAAAATGATGACTAAAACTAGTCATCAAATTCCCCCATGCTTTGACATTTGCTTGCCCTCAAGCAAAGAGAAATAAAGACTAGGGAAAAAACAAAAAGAAAGCAAAAGATATATATTTTATTTTAGGTTCCATAGTTAAGAAAAGCAAAACATGAAAAATTAAACTATCCTAATTTCCATGTTATCAACTAGTGGGGTGAGAAGTGCACAATAGAGAACTTGAGAGTGGAACCCTAAAAATCTCATTAAAACATAAGAAAAGTCTACACATTTCTAAATCTTAAAAACAAGGCATCCAAAATAAATGAAAATAAGGAAAACAAAAGTAGAGGTTCTAAATAAACGGCGCATTAACAAACTACTAGGTTGCTAGATAAACATTAACCCTAAAACACTTCAAGGTAACCTCCAAAGAAATCCATCAATGATGGTTGCCATAGGCTTGTACGTTCAAACTTTCTCCACTATGCGAATTTACGTTCTAAAGATCAATAGAACTTCTAATAGGCGTTAAGACTTGGCTTAGGTAAATAATTAGGAAGTGAAAACAAGGATAAACATGAGGGCTTAAACACTAAACCAAGGTGAGCTTCAAAAATAAAAATAAAAACATGATTAAAAAATGAGAACTGACAAGCAAGTCATTTCTCCAATTTATACTACAAAATAAGGCCATGAAATTTTCTTTTATAAACTTGGCCAAACAAAAACTTTTTCTTTCATTCATTCATTCATTATTTTGATTTTGATTTTTCCATTTTTTTTAATAACATTTGGATAAGAAAGCTCCAAAAATAGGCTTGAGAATTTCCTATTCATTTGAAAGATAATACCCCCTCACAAAATAATTTTTAGCTCAAGGTTATAGTGTGAAAAATAGGAAAGGCATTTGGCTTTGGTGAACATAATGAAATGAAAGGTGGAGCTAAAAACAAAGAAAACATGAAAAGGCCCAAAATTGTTTAGCAATGGTGATGTTTTTTGTGGGCAAGAAAAGCTCAAACTAGTCAAATGGTGGCCTAAATCATTTCTAAAGAACGTAAAAACGACGCAAATGTTTCGAGAGTAGCTCGGGACAAGTTCTAGACACCAAGAAAGACTACCCCTCAAATGAAAAAGAGCTAATGATACCTAGAAACCATTCGTAAGCAACTAACCGAATAAAAAGACATAACTACAAATTGCTAACTTATAACGTAAAAAAGCGGATGCCTATATTTAAGAAAGAGAAACTAGTAGAACTAAACTATGTTAAAATGATAAGTTTAGAAAACATTTTCAAAGTAATCTATATAGAACTACAAAAACCGCGCGGGCCTACACATCACTAGAAGAAACATAAAAATAATTTTAGATTTTGTTTTTCAAATAGATTGTAGCATTTTTTTAAAAAATTTTTTCTAATTTTTTTTGGGTTTTGTATATTATAATTTTTTTGGATTTTTTGTTGATCAAGTTAAAATAAAGTACAATACTAATTTAAAATATAAAAGAAGAAAGAAGGAAAATAAACCCTCCCCCATGCTTAAACTCTTCATTGCCGTCAATGAAGGAAACAAAAAGAAAAAGAGAAGGGGACTGAGAAGAAGAGAAAAAGAAAAAAATGCAGAAAGTAAAGTAAATAAAAAAAAAGAACAGGACTCCCCCGGGGTTGTGAGATGAAGGCGGATGTCACTCCCCCATGCTTGCTTTTTAGTGCACTTGTTCATCAGCAGGTTTGACTTGATCCATTTGATATCAGCAGCGGCGGAGCAGCGACCACGAACTTGTAATTGATTGGCCTCCGGTGGGAAGAGCAAAATAAAAGGAAAAAAATAATAGAGTCCATGGGCAGATGCCCAATAGTGTTCTTTATTACAATAATCCAAATAAAAGAGTTTCATAATAATAATAAGAAGTACTCCAAAAATAAAAATGTCCATAATAAAATAACAATATAAGAGTCCAGAATAAGAGTCTCCTTTGCTGGAGACACAGAATCAGTAGAAAGATATAATTTCAGTTTATGCTCCTTCACTATAAAGTCACCCTTATCCGGGTGCGAAAGCAACACAGATCTATCAGAAAAGACTTCCTTGACCGTAAACGATCCAGACCAATGAGATTTAGATTTTCCAAAGAAAATACGTAAACGTGAATTTAAAAGAAGAACTTGATCGCCTAGTTAAAAATTTTTATGGTGGCGAAAGTTCTTATCGCGATAAATTTTTGCGTCAGGGTCGGGTGGTTTTACAAAATAATTTGTCAAATTTTTATCATTTTCAAAAATAAGATTCTTTTGTCTAAAATCAGATTCATGTCCGAATTTTGCTTGCACGGACATAACTGTGTTTTCAAAATCATTTGATGAGAGTTCAGAAAAGGAGGAAGAAAAATCTTCTGGAGAAATATATGAGTCTCCTTTTAAGTCATCAATGAAAAAGCAAGAATTATCATTTTGTAAAGAGTTTTTCATCGATTTGTTAATGTCAAATGTGACTTCCTCATCTCCCACACGCAAAAACAACTTTCCGTTACTAGCATCGATAACTGCTCGAGAGGTGGCTAGAAATGGTCGACCAAGGATAAGAGGGACCACGACGTCCTCTTCAATATCAAGAATGACAAAATCAACCGGGAAGATGAATTTGTCGACCTTTACTAGCACGTCCTCAACGATACCTAATGGGTACTTAATGGACCTATCAGCTAATTGGATACTCATTCTTATAGGGCTAAGAGTGCCCAATCCTAGTTTCTTAAATAAAGAAAAAGGCATCAAATTGATGCTCGCTCCTAGATCTGCTAACGCATGTTTAACAAATAAATCACCAAAGACGCAAGGAATGGAAAAACTACCCGGATCGTTTATATTTTTAGGAAGATTAGAGTTCTTAACGACCGCCAAGCATTCTTCATTTAATGTTACATGTGATAAATTTTCCAATTTCGTCTTGTTTGTTAATAGATCCTTAAGGTACTTCGCATACTTAGGCATTTGACTAATCGCTTCATGAAATGGCAAATTAATGTTAATTTGTTTGAACATTTCAAGGAAGCATTTGTACTAATCGTCTAGTTTTTCCTTCCTAAGTCGAGCCTGATAAGGAGGTGGTGGAGATTCCTTTATAATAACAGGAGCATCATTTTGAAAATCAGAAAGAACAGAAATATCTTTTTCTTTGTCAAAAATAGATTTTTCATTTTCAAGATTTGATATATCATTTTCCGTGGGGACAAAAACAGGAGGGACAATCACCCTTGGCTCTTCCCTTGTGGTGGGCTCGTTAATAACCTTACCGCTCCGAAGGGAAATCGCATTTGCGTGCTCCCTTGGGTTATGCTCAGTGTTCGAGGGAAGAGTTCCAGGTGGTCTCTCGGAAAAGGCCTTGGCGAGTTGGCCGACCTGATTTTCTAAATTTTTCATTGATCCTGTTAAGTTTTTAATAACAACATCGTTTGAGCTTATATACTTAGCGAGGATCTCTTCAGAAGGGGAAGGTTTTTGAAAATTTTGTTGTGGTGGTGGTGGTGGTGTAAAATCGTGCAGTGGGCATACAATATTAGCGTTATTACTCCATGAAAAATTAGGATGGTTACGCCATCCAGGATGATAAGTGTTTGAAGAAGAAGAAAAACCAGGAGGAGAAGAAAAATTCAAAAAAGCAGAAAAATTATTGGCAGAATTATTTTGAGCAGGCCCGGGTATGTTCCCCAGAAAATCCACCTGCTCGGCAACAGCAGCATTTTCATATACCTTAGCGGCGGAGGGAGCAGTCATCTCCGAGATCTTCTTGTTTTGCATTTCCACTTGTTGCGACACTGAATCCACTTCATATATACCTGCTGGTTTAGATGGGTGAGTCTTAGACGAATTCCACTAATAGGTGTTCAACGCCATGTCCGATAAGCTCAAGAGCGTCTTCCGGAGTTTTGCGGTCCAAAGAACCAGCGGAAGCGGCATCGATAATCTGCTTAGTTTCTTGGTTTAGCCCATTGTAGAATGTCTGGACCTGCAACCATAAAGGCAGAGCATGATGTGGGCATCTTCTCAAAAGTTCTTTGAACCTCTCCCAAGTGTCATAGAGGGTCTCAGAATCAATTTGAGAGTATGAAGTTATATCATTTCGTAGCTTAACAGTTTTGGCGGGGGGGGGGAATAACAAGAAAGAAATTTTTCAGTTAAAATGTTCCAAGTAGTGATTGATCCTCTTGGAAGAGAACTCAACCACTGTTTGGCTTTAGTCCTTAAGGAGAATGGCAAGAGTCTTAGCCTTATAGCATCGTCTTAAACACTATTAATCTTAAAGGTGTCACAGATTTCAAGAAAATTAGCAATATGCAAGTTCGGATCTTCATCTTGTAATCCGTCGAACTGTACATATTGCTGCACCATTTGAATGATGCTAGGCTTAAGCTCGAAGTTATTGTTCGCAATCGCAGGTCGAACAATACTTGTCTCTGTCCCTTCCAAGTTGGGCCGAGCATAATCGGACATGGTCCTTTATTGAGCCACTCCTGGGTTAGGGTCTCCCATTTCAGAATTGAAATTGCAATCCCCGAAGGAATCTTCAACCGCTGTTTGAGAAGTGGAAGCCCCGAATCGTAGTTGTCTCCGAAAGGAGCGTTCGATTTCTGGGTCCAAATCAACAAGTAGCGACGGATTCGCTCGGGTCATGCACTAGCAAAGAAGACGAAGGAGAATGAAAATGAAAACTTGAAAAAGAAAGAAAAAAGAGAAGAAAGGATTTTTTTTTAATTAGATTTTTTACGGTTTGGCTCTTGAACTTCCCAAGGGCTACCCGGTGAAGGGTTCGCAAGGTAATAGGTAAAATGGTGGCGCTTAAAGCCCCTTACCCTTTTCGAGAGATTTTAGGTTGGGTAGAAAATAAGATGAGGTGGGTTGATTATAAATATTTAAATAAATATATTTTTTTGATTTTTTTGCACAAGTAATAGCACAAGCATTTTCAAAATATTGACGAAGAAAAATCCCCGGCAACGGTGCCAAAAACTTGATGGGCCAAAACCCGAACAGGCAAGCGTACCTGTCGAATCGTAGTATCAAGGTCGTATTTAAACACGGGGTTGTCAAGTACTGCTACTCACGTTTGAACTATTATCCTACCAGAAAATTGTTGGATTTTGAGAATTTCTAAAAGTGAAATAAACGATAATTTGCGAGGCGAAAAACTTATATTAAAAAGCTAGCATTCGATCATTGATTCACCATAAAATGAAATGAAAGGGATAAAAGGTATAATTTTAAATTTGCAAATCATACTCGGCCGTGATGGATCCGAAAATGAGACAAAATCACGCAAGAGCATTAGGTCTCCTAACTTATAGACTCTTTGATCGAAATCTCTTTACAAACCAAAGAAGCCTAAAGTTGCATTATCGATGTGATCCGCACTATTGGATTTGACTCCAATCCGGAAGATTTACGTCGTCCTATCTCTAGGATTGCGTTCAACTCCTTCCTTCTTTGAGTGATCTTTCACATTCACGAGCCTCTCGGCTACTCAAATATGAGATCCTAAGCCTACTACCGTATACCGGAAATACGGAGTCGACGAAATAAATATCAAAGAAGGACCGAGTAGAATTTAGCAAAAATAAAACTATGAAATAAAAGAAACCCTCATCTCATTTTATGGATCCTCACGATCGAATGCTAAAGGAAAATTAGCTACGCATATTCGAAAGGAAAGACAAAGTAAAATAAGAGAAGAACATGTTTTATTACTTGAACAAAGAAAGAGTACAAAACAAGGAAATAAAAAGGACAAATTATGCCACTACAAGGAAAAGAAAATTATAACATGAAATCATAAAAAATAAAGCTTGCACTAATGAAGAACTATGACAATAATGAAAAGATAATTACAACTCACAAACACTCAAAATCTCCAACTCAACACTCAAACTTGCTTAGAACTTCACTCCAACAATTTTTTGTAATCCTTTGGCTTGAGGGATGGAGAGGCTTATATAGAGGATGGAGAGGATTCTAGAATGAAGAGGAGAAGAAGGGACACAAGGGGGGGCCAGCCATGTGGATGGAAGGAGGTTCATGCATGCAATTATGGAGGGGAGAGAGGAAAGAGGGGGGTTCATGTATTTTATTTAATGGGAAGTGAAAATAAAAATATAAAATAAAGAGGGGGAATGAATGGAAGTGTGTAGAAGGGAGAGAGAGAGTGGGGTTCAATGTAGATGGAGAGGGAGAAAGGTTGCCGGCCAAGCATAGGTGAATGAATGCATTTGGATTTAATAAGGAGAGAGGGAGATGCATGCATGAGAGAATAAAGGTGGTCGGCCATGCATGAAAATATTCATGCATGGCAATAAATGTATGAGGGGGGCTGCACTTGAATGTGTGAAGGGGGCCGTCCATATAATGGGCTGGATGCACATGGGCTCGGGTAGGGGGCTAAGGAGAGCTTTGTGGGCTGCTTGCTTGAAGAGGTGGGCTCGGGTAGGGGGCTAGGTGCTGCTCAGAGTGAGGTGGGCTGCTCCAATGGGCTGCTCCAATGTTGTGAAGCTCGGGTTGGATGTGCTAGGTGGCCGGGCTGCTCCAATGATAGTTGGGCTTGTGCTTGGGCTGCTCCTTGTTGAACCTACAAAATAAAATAAAACAGCACACATTAGCTAAATTTATAATAACAAAATATAACTAAACATAGAACATATAACAATTCTAAACAAAATAATCATAATAACATGTCATTGTAAAACTAAACTATAACAAAGATACTAATATTTAAAAATAAAACTAATCATAACGATAACATAAACATAACATAAAACTATATATTTATATAAAAAATAACACAACAATAACAAACCAGCATACAAAAACATAAAATTATAATAATACTTAGGAATTTAAGCTACAAAATTACCCCAAAAACGATGACTAAAACTAGTCATCATGTACCTAATTAGGAGTAGGATTATCCTGATTGTCTTCTGATAGAGCTATGAGGCAGAACTCCTCATCCTCTTTAGAGTCACTATCAATAGAGGATAGTGGGGCCCTAATTCCTATCCTTGTAGGCAGATAGTCCTCATCCACTTCAGCAGCAGCGGTAGTAAACTTCCCTATATATGCTTCATCTTGTTCTTCAGAGTTAGAAGATGTTGAGTCAGTTTGACTCCAGCTCTTCTCATTCTTGACAATGAAAGCTTTTTCCTTCTTACCCTTTTGTGGTAGTTCTTCTTCTCACTTATCTCTTTTCTTTTCACTAGGCAGTCATCACTGACATGCCCTGGCTTACTACAACAATAACATACTGTGTTAGAGGAAATATGTTTACTGGGTTTAGAATCATACCTGTCTCATTTGGAGAACTTCTTCCCAAATTTTTTGTGATCCTTCTTTTAATGTGTGGAGGAGGAAGGTTTATTCTTCCAATGTGCCCTCCTGCTCAGCAACTTCTTGAACTGCTTAGTAAACAGAATCAGTTTTCTATCTAACAGCTCATTTCTAGAGGAGCTGGGATATGTGCTTTCTAACTCTACAACTCTCCTTGGTGGAGAAGGAGTCTTTCCCCTGCTTCTTCTTGTTCCTTCAGCTCTGAAGCACACAAACTTCTCTTTATTATGAGAACTGGTAGCATCCTCTTCAACTTTCCTGGAGTTCAGCGGAATCTCTTGGGATAGCAGCTTCCCAAAAAAATTCTGAGGCCGAGTGTTGGCCAGTTTGCCAACTTCTTTAATGGCACAGGTCTTGATATCCCATTCCTTGTTTAGGGGTCTCAAGAACTTGTCATTCAGCTAATAATAAGAGAACTAGCTGCCATAAGTTATCAGACTGTTCACCATCATGAAGAACTTCTCATAGCATTCAGCTATGGAATCCTTCTTCTCCTGCTTGAATTCTTCATTCTCTTAGTTCAGGAGGGATTTCCTATCATCCCTCACCTCCTCTGTCCCCTCCATGTAGATAATGAGAGAGTCATACATTTCCTTGGCTATCTTACATTGGACAAGGTTCTAGAAGGTTGAGTCATCTATGGAACTAACAAAGATATTCTGTGCCCTCATTCATGGTTATTAGGATGACCTCATCCTTGGTCATCTTAGAGTACTTATTGGGAGTTTAGTCATTTGCATCTAAGACACAGACCTTCATGGGGATGAAAGGTCCTTCTTGGACTGTAATAAAGAGCATAGGATCTGAGGCTTCCATGAACACCCTGACCCTCTCTTTCTAGATCCCAAAGGTTTCCTTTCTATAGACTTTAAGCTTCATTGAGCTCAACTCCATATGGTTCTCTCCTGAACCCATAAGGATAATCTTAAGCTACTCTTGGAGATCTGTTCAAACTGTTAAGTCCTTTTTGAACAACCTCCCACTAATACCACTTGAAATTCTTTGTTTCAAGAGTAGATTTGCATCCAGAGCTGATACTTTCATGGGGATGAAAGGTCCCTCTTTGATAAGAGGGCACAAAATAATATAGTTAGTGCCATTGATGACTCCACATTCCAGAATATGGTGCACTATAAAACCTCCAAGGATATGTGGGACACCTTGGTGGTCTATATGGAGGGCACAGAGGAAGTCATAGATGACAAAAAGTCCATGCTCTGTAACACCTCCCCTGTAAAGATCATATAATATGGGTCCGGCCGGGGCCCCACAACATACGGACGCCACAGCTTTAGTATTAAAAGATGATATGAAAACTACCCAATCTCAAAACTCCAGACAAACACAGCAGAAATGGAACATAAACCGACAGAAGTTATCCACTAACACTAGAGTATCAAATGGCCTTAAGGCCTTACACAATAATAGTCCAAAAATATAAATGTGTCAAGCACTCCTAGGCTACCTCGGCATGCAAGCCGGACATAAACATAACAAGAGTAGCAAACACAAAAGGAAAATCCAAGCACAACAACACTTCATGAGGCTTAGGGCTTTTCGCCCGGCGCGCTAGCTCCTGCATGCGATCCTTGCCCTTTTAGGATTTGAAGTAACGTGGGTCAGCAAAGGCTGACCTCTACTATGTAACAAACACATCTCCTCCCGGCTGTCCCTAATGGACCCCGAGGTACCACTCCACCTGCAAGTTAGCACTTCCTATACCAAAAGAGCATATATATTAAAGCGGTAAAACAGGCTTGGATGTCTCATACATCATACATGTTTTCTATGTTTTGTACAAAGTGAAAGGGGCCTACTATGCAACATGAATGCAACCCGTGTTTCACCCAAGGCACCCTAGCTCGTATGCATCTAGCACAACATCAAACACTGGGTACTTCCGTTTCCCCATCGTCTTAAAGACGCAAACAAAAGGGAACCACTATGTCCCTAACGATACACACGCCGTCACACGGAACCTTGCAAAGGCCCCACCCGCACAAGGATCATAACCCCAGGGCTTGCCCGCACAATCTGACTTCGCTCGTCAGGGTTCCGCCTCACACTGACTGATTCTAAGAAGCCTTGCTGGACCCCACCCGCTCATGGCTACATTGCCCGGGCTTGCCCTCCACTCGGCATTCTCGTCAGTCTCACACAAGGGGCTATTCTCGCCGGGACACTTTCCCCACATGACTTGCACGTCACGGGATAGCCAGCCGACCACGGATACATAGCCGCTCCTTTGCACAGCACAAACAAAGGTTTCCCCACCCCAATCGCCACTCGCACCGTGTCTTTCCCGTGCTCCAAGGAAACCATATACCGGTAAAAGCGGAGCTAACCTCATCCGGTTCCGACTACCAGTACTCACTCAAATATAAGGGGGAAAACGCATACATACAACGGCATATTGCCGTAACGGATTTCTACCGAATCCTCAAATCTCGCTATGCAACATCACCGGGTTGGACTAATGGTCGCGACCACGGCTTCACCCATGATGCCTAATCCGCTAACGAAGCGGATCTCTAATGCAAGCATGCCGGGATGAACGTACTCAACCCGGAGGTTCCTCTAGAACCTAGGCTACACGAATCCCTCTCATTTGAGAGATTCGGGCTCAAAAATACAAAATGAAGGGGATGTTATTCATGCATCCTAAATCCTAAAAACCGAGAGGAGAAGTGTCGTTACCTTCCATCCCCTCTTCCTAGCCATGGAGAAGATTTGCTCGGTTGAACACAACCGCAACGCTCCCACCTTCGCGGATCTGAACTCTGTTCGCGAAACGGACCTCCAAGGCTTCGCCGGCGGCCGGAACTTGGCCTCCTTCCTCCTCCTTGCTCTCCCTTCTCTCTAGAATCAAGAGAGATAAAGCCAAATGGAAAATGAGGGTTTGAAACCCTATTCCCGGCCTTAAACCACCTAGGGAGGCTCCCCACCGTTGGATCTTCCAAAGAAAAGAACGAACGGCCACGATCGGAACCCAAAATAGAAAATCTGGGCCGAACACGGGTTGCAACACGGCCGTGTGCATGGCCATGTTAGCCATTCGCCGTCTCGACCGATTCGAAAACCAGCACACGGCCTCTGACACGGCCTTTGACACGGCCTCCGACACGCCCGTGTCAGCCCCGACACGGCCGTGTCGTGACCCGTGTCACGCCTAGCAGAATAAATTCTGCGAACAGCCCGAGAAGGACACGGCCAAGGACACGCCCGTGTCCAAGGCCGTGTGCCTTCTCGCCGATCGTCAACCAACACATCTCGGCGACCCAGGCGCAACACGGCTCGACGACCCAGGCGCAATACGGCTTGTGACACGACCGTATCACAGGCCGTGTGCCTACCCCCAAAACCCAAACTTGGCCAAAACGACGTCGTCGATTCCTCTTCCAAGTTTTGGGGTGTTACATGCTCAACCAAGAGTATGAAGCTTTCAGGCAGAGCAAGACTGACTTCATATCTGAGTGCTATGAGAGATTATTCAGGATAGTTAATGAGCTGAGGACATATGGCAGGGTCTTCAGTACTTATGAGATGAACGACAAGATTCTCAGTTCCCTAACTAGAGTTTCAGATACTAAAATTTGTGCCATCTGGGAGGTGGCAAGGCTGGATGACACACTGAAAGTGAGGGTAAGATCTATCTCAACTCTAGAGGGGGGGTGAATAGAGTATTTTAAAATAGTTTTTCACAGTTGAAATAAATAGCACATATAAAATTTAATTTATGATATAGTGTAGAGTGCTAGTAAGAAGTTAAAAACCAAGAAGTAAAGAGCACAACACACAGCAGACAAATCACACAAACAAACCAGAAGACACAAGGAAATATAGTGGTTCCCCAAAAACCTGGGTACATCCACTCTTCTACCACCCTTGGTAGGAATCC
The DNA here is from genome assembly GCA_039513925.1 of Platanthera zijinensis. NCBI lineage: Eukaryota > Viridiplantae > Streptophyta > Magnoliopsida > Asparagales > Orchidaceae > Platanthera > Platanthera zijinensis. Next base: position 180,911,587 of record CM077078.1, read on the forward strand.
ACTCAGGATGAGTTGATCAGGTGTCCTGACACCAATGAGCTTTTGATAAGGTGCTCAAAAACCAAAACTGGATTTTTTGATAAGGTGTCTTGCCACCACTGAGTTTTGACAAGGCTCTCAAAACCAGACAAAACTTTTGAAGGGAGTTCAAGAACCCTTTACAGCAGAAAAAATAAAAAGGTAAAGAGGTGAGGTTGTCTTCTCTGTTCTCAAATCAAATGAGAGAAGACTAGTGGATCTTTTGTTGTCAAAGCTCCCCCTGAGATGTTGAATGAATCAGGAATGGAAGCTTTGCTCTAGGGTGATAGGTCTTCAGATCTTTAGATCTCCAGCAAAGAATTGTCTCAGCAAAGAGGCTGAAAGATGAGGTGTCTGGAGTTCTTTGAGATGAAGCTTTTGATCACTTTTCTGTAAGCAAGAGGATGGTTATCTTTCACAGCTTAATTCTTCTTGTTCTTCTGTAACAGTGTGTGTCTCTTGATTCTATTGTATATTGACTCTGGATTAATTCTCACTAAGAGTAGTGTTGGAGAAGACGATCTTATTCTCTGAATATATTTCTTCCAAGATAGCCGTTATCAGACATTAAATGCCTTCCATAAATGATTTGTCTTCTAGAGGAAAGTCCAATGAAACATTCCTGAATAATTCCTTGAAACTTGTTCCAGAATAAATGAGAATGGCTGGCAAATCTTCTTGAAATTAAATGCTGAGAGAATTCAAAAACATTCCAAAGACTGGCAGCATTTGAATCCTTAAGATCGTCGATCTCTCAAAATAAACGTCGATCTGAGCTCCACGATCGTCGACCTGAGCTCAGAGATATTGAAGATAAGCAGTAGACAGAAAACTTCGATCTGAGATCGACTATCTAAGTTCTTGGTCTGGCAGAAATAGTCGATCTGATTAGACAGCGATCGTCGACCTAGACTTCAACAGAAAACGTCAACCAGAAGCAAACAGAGATCGTCGACCTAAACTTTCCCAGAAATAGTCGACCCAAGCACAGCCAGAGATCGTCGACCAAAGCTCGACGATCGTCGGACTGAAGCTCGACGATAGCCGACCGAAGCCAGCAACAAGCAGAAGGCTGAGGACATAAGTAGTTGACCAGAGCTCGACGATCGTCGACCTGAGCTCGACGATAGTCGACCGTCGTTCGACTATTTTTATATCTTTACTTAGCTTGAAATCCTGAGCTTGAATGGTCCTTGGGGGCAGCTTCAAACCTAAGTTCTAAGCCCTAGACTCATTCTAATGTTGACCTTTACACTATACAACTAGGTCAACCTGGCTTCCTAAGAGACATAATGATCCTTGCCCAAATCGGTAATAGGATGTTCCAACACACACCACCACAAACACTGTTAAGGAAGCTTCTTTCCTATGAAATGCAGCTAACTGCATGGAAGGAGGAGGATAAGAACAGCAAGTCTCAGGCCAAAGAAAAGTCTGTTGCATTCAAAGCTGAAGCCACAAGGAGAAGTAGGAGAAAGACTCCATCTCCACCAAGGAGGATGCTGAGATTGGCTTAGATGACTTAGAGACAAGCACATCATATTTCCACATGTCCGATGAATACTATGTTTTCTTCTCCAAACAATTCTAGAAGTTCATGAAGAAGAAGCAGAGGAAGAGCATACCCTCCTCCTCCTCTCATCACAAGGAGGACTACTATAGGGGAAAGAAGAAATCCTCCAAGTAGGATAGGTATGGTTCTAAACTGGTAAACATATATCTACTAATGTTATCTGATACTGCTGCAGCAAGCCAGGGCATGTTGTATCAGACTGCCCAATAATGAGATGAGAGGATGGAGAGAAGAAGCACCACCATCAGCACAATGGCAAGAAGGAAAAGTCCTTTGTGGAGAAGAAGGAGAAGAGCTTGACTTATAGTGAGTCATCTTCTTCAAAATCTGAACAAGAAGAGAAAGCCTACTTTGGGCTTGTTGCTGTTGTAGAAGATGAAGACTATCCTGCTGCCAGGATAGAAATCAGGGCCCCTCTATCACAGCCAGATAGTGCATTAGGGGTGGATGAAGATAAAGAAGAAGATAATTGCTGCTATAGGCATAGCTATGACTGTTGAATAATCAAGTCAGGATCAGCATAATCAACAAAAGGTATATTATATGTCTAAGTCCTCTTCTGAGTCAGACTATGAGACCAGCCCAGATTCTAAAGCTCATTCATCAAGAGATGAAGGAGACTCTAACTGAGGAAGATGTCAATTCTTTAATTAACAAGTATGGTGTCTTGTTGAATGCTTTCAAGAAAAGCAAGTTGTTGGCTTAGAAGTAAGCTAAGGAAATTTCTTCTCTTCAGCTTACTGCTTCCCAGCATGCAGACTCAGCTTCCTTGCTGGATCTAAAGATGAAGGAAACCAGTGAATTAGAAATTATTTCCTTTATTCAGATAGGCACCATAGAGTACCAAGAAAACCGAATAAGGGACCTGATAGAGCTGCTGGAGAGGGAGAAGAGGATAGTGGCTAGTTAATCAAAGCCAAGTTCAGTGCTGCCCTTGATAGACTCCTTCACCTCCCAAAAGGGTAAGAAGATGTTGGGCTTCAAGGGACACACAAGAGCTGTCAATCCCAAAGGAAAGGGCAAAGCTCTAGTGGAGCCACTAGCCTCCAAGCCTCCTATTCCCTTCAATAGAGTTATGTTACCTTCTAACAGGCATGACCAAGATAACATCTATAGTCACTGGAAGAATGGTAGAAAAACCTGTGTGAACAAAGATGTTCCACACTATGCTGGTAAATATAGTAAGGGTGAAAATACCTTTAAGACATCCCATGAGGAGATTATAATGGCCCATCATGGACTATTTGTGTTTGGTGCACCCACCCCAACAATGAAGAATAAGGCAGTAGCCTTTTCTTAAGATCTCGCAATCCATAATAAGAATAAGGGCTAGTCTGTCAGTAAGCCATACTTGGGCATATCTGAGGCCATCAAAAGTATGTTTTCTTGAAAGAAGACTACTACAGGTAGGGCTCATGATATTCCAAATACTTCTACTATTAGTCACACCCCAAGTCTGACAGTGGTTGAAAGATACAAGAATAAGACTGATGGTGTACCTTCTGGATTGAAAGCTACTGTCAGCACAACTATAAGACCAGCTCGAAAAAAAAGGTATAATATCCATGAGTGCTAGTTTTGTGGCAAAGTGGGACACTATACTATTGAATGCTGGCACAATCCAAGTGTGCCAAGAGAAAGAGAGAGCTTACCTGTCAAAAGAACTGCAGGTAGGCAGGTTCATTATCAGACTAACTTGCACTTAGGACCCAATAAGAATTAGGGTCCTAAGGTTAACTAATTTATGTCTTGTAGGTTATTCCATGTGACCATACCCCCATATGGTACTTGGACAGTGGATGTTCTATGCACATGATTGGAATAAGGAGCATTCTACAGGACTACACTCCAGCAAAGAATGGACCCAAAGTCATCTTTAGTGATTTTGATAGGGGAGTGACTAAAGGGCATAGAGAAGGTGATGGACAAGCTCACCATCAAGGAAGATGATCCAGTAGTCCGGGATAAGTGTTAGGATATATACTATTCATAGGGAGCACAAGACTCACAAGTTGAGTATGAAGAACAGCTAGCTAAGGTTAGTGAAGAATATCAAGCTTAAGTTAGATTGCCTCTAGTTGTTAGGAATTTAAAAGATCATCCTACACACCAGATCATTATTGATCCAAGCCAAGAAGTCCTGACCATAAGCAATTGTATCAACATAGCACTCTACTCAAGTTTCCTGTCACAAGTAGAGCCAAGGAAGTTTGAAGAGGAAATCAAAAACCAGTTCTTGATTGGAGCAATGTAGGAAAAGTTGAACTAGTTTAAGAGGTATAAGGTCTGGAAGCTGGTTCCCAGACCACAAGGACATAATGTCATAGGGGCCAAGTGGATCTACATGAATAATTTGGATGAGAATGGTATTATTGTCAAGAACAAGGCTAGAATTGTGGCTAAAGGATACCGCCAAGAAGAAGGGATTGATTTTGATCAGACATTTTCTCTAGTAGCCAGATTGGAAGCAATAAGACTCTTCCTTGCATTTACGCCTACCAAGGATTCAAAGTCTACCAAATGGATGTGAAGTTAGCATTCTTGAATGGTTACTTAAAATAGGAAGTATACGTAGAACAGACTCCAGATTTTGTAGGTTGCAAAGAGGACAGGAAAAACACTTTAGGATCCTGTAAGTTTTTAGGTGGGAGATTAATATCTTGGATCAGCAAGAAGCAAACAAGTGTGGCAATCTAACCTTCAGTGTCAGAGTACATATCTGCAAGCAGCTACTATGCTCAGTTGCTATGGATCCAGCATCAGCTACGGGATTACAACCTCCAGATAAGTAGAACTCCTCTATTTTGTGACTCTACTAGTGCTATTTCTATTTCTAGGAATCCTATCTCATTCAGCAAGACTAAGCACATAGAAATTAAGTATCACTTTATTAGGGAGTATGTGGAAAAGGAAGATATCAACCTCGAGTTTGTCCCCACAGATAATCAAGTGGCTAACATCTTAACTAAGCCACTAGATGAAGCAAAGTTCAACACCTTCCAGTTTGAAATGGGCATGTTAAACCTCGTGTAGCTTCAGTCACTCCCTATATTGTTTTCGTTGCAGGATTTGTTCTTCTTGCAAGTTGTGAAGACTTCAAGTGATATGGAGATTTTGGAGACCATAGTGTCTATTAGAAGATGGTGATAGAATATGCTCCTGCTGAGGGGGATCAAGTCTAGCAACTATAAAAGTAGTTCTATCCTTATAAAGAGAGGAAGCTAGCAGTTGCATCAGCTGTTCATTTGCAATCGGCTAGGGAGAGAACATAAAAGAAGTCAAGCTCCTCCCTAACTATTCAGAAATAAAAAAGGGGGAGAGAAGAGATGATTGATCAAAGCATCAGAGGTTGATCAAGTAATCAAGTGCATCAAAGGGAAAAGAAGATGATCAATGTCATATAACAAATGCAGGGGGAGAAAAATATGTCCCCATATAAGGTTATGGGGTAAAGGTAATCAAGGCCTTCAAGTGGTATCACATACCTTGTAGTAATTCAGAGGGCGTAGGTGATACTCACCATATATGTAAGGAATGTGGTAATCTTCCTTGATCTGTTCTATCATTATAGTATATTTGTTATTGCATATGTTATGCATGTCATTGACCAAGAAAGATGATACTAGGTTTTGAATTCTTCAAATAGGGGGAGATTGTTGGGTCCATTGATCCCAATGTCCCAGATTTGTAAGAAGTCAAACAAGTCAATGACATACACATAGTTGTATTTGCTGTATGTTTAAGTTCATGCATACGGGATAGTCCTTGTCACCTTGATTGGACAAGTGGACACAAAGAAGGATGCTGGAAAGGATGGAAATTGCCTAAGTCCATAGGCATTGAGTAAAGCCAATTCACTCTACTCTAGAGGTCAAGGAGAATACTGACAAATGGCAAGATTCTAGTTAAGTCTAGAAGCGTTGAGTGAGGACATATCACTCAATGCCAGATGAGCTATAGCGTTGATTCAGGTGTGGATATTCAAAGTCATGCTTCAGCAAGCAGAAAGATCGACTAAGTCCACAGGCATTGAGTGATGTCAACTCACTCAACGTCATGCTGCATATTTGTTGAGTAAAGATCAGTATGTCAAAGCCATAGAGTTTCTGGAATAGAAAGAGATTCTAAGTCCAAAAGCATTGAGTGAAGCAAGTTCACTCAACTCCATGCTGTTTCTATCAAAGCCAAAGAATATAGACTTAAAAATCTGTAAAGTACAGAAGCATTGAGTGAAACAAGTTCACTCAATGCCATATGACACAAGTGTTGAGACAAGCTGAAGCAGTCATAGCCAGAAGGAGTTACAGAATTTGATGAAGTCCAAAAGCATTGAGTGAAGCCAGTTCACTCAATGCCTAGTCAAAAGATGAGGCTGAGGCAGGAAGCGTTGAGTGAAGTCAACTCACTCAACACCTCCATTCAGATGAAAAGTTTCTAAGTACAGAAGTGTTGAGTGAAGCTAGTTCATTAGACGCCTCAGCAGTTGACAGAGTTCAGAAGGAGCTAAGGAAAATGGCATTGAGTGAAGGCTAACCACTCAACGCTCTCAATGCCATCGATGCAGAAAGAGCTGAAGAATAAGCTAAGGCAAATGCCACTGAGTGAATGCCAACCACTTAATGCTCTCAATGCCATGGATGTAGAAAGAGCTGAAGAATAAGTTAATTCCAGAATCGTTGAGTGAAACCTGTTCACTCAACGCACACAATGCCTGAAGTGATTCTGTGAATTTGGCTAAGTACAGAATGGCTGACGTTAGCGATAGTCAACAAAGTCAACGCAGTTCAAATTCTTTGCAGGAAAGCTGCAGTATACATTTAATGGCATCGGCAGATAGCTGTTGTGATTTTCTATAAATGGAAGGTGATAACTCATCCTTTTAGGCTGGCCCATAGTACAAAGTGTCATTGATCAACTGACTATAAAAGGATATGATTGGCTGGAAGGAAAGAAGCAATTAGGGTTTTTGATTATGCATAGTGGAGGAACTTCATTTTCTTCCTCATCATTAACATCGAGCCTGAAGCATAAGTTCTGATCAGTTGACTTGAAAGTAAAAAATAGATAGCTGTTGCGATTCTCATCAGTAATAGCAAGTTCAAAATCGATTTATGATTGAGAAGAGAAGCAAAGCCTTGAGAGTCTGCTAGTCCTGGTACCTGTTTGAAGAAGATACAAAACCTTCAGATCCTATGTCTTCAAAAGAATATCAGAATCTTGATTCGAAGTTACTTCTAGCACAAGCAGCCCAGTACTGAAGATCTTTTCAACTTGTTACTGTGAAAAAGAAAGGGCTAAAATCTTCTCAGCCTAGGGAGAAAGACATAAGATGAGTTCTCTGGTGTCTAACTGTATCATAACATTTCTATTTTCTGTAAGATCAAGTCTTGGATCTGAGTGTAGGATTCCTGTGAGAATCTGAGTTGAAAGCATATGTTATAGAGGCTAAGGTTGGATCATTTGTTGATCAAAGTGTAAGATCTATTTTGGATCTGAGTGTAGGGTTATCCTCCCAGCCTGAGTTATAGGTATGTTGGCCTGAGATAGGTTGTTGTCTAATCACTGATTTGTAGGGCCTTTTGCCTGAACAGTAGGTCTTGGAGGAGACTGTGTGGTCCTGCGGGATCGAGTGGTAAGCTCTTAAGGAGCCGAGTATTGGGGAAGATCCTTATCTAACACACTGTTAGAAAGGCGGAAAGGGATAGTGGACGAACCCATAATCCGGGGAATAACTATAAAACAACTATATCCTTTGTGATTAATCTTGAAAGCTAAAATAACCTAATCACTAAGTACATCACAATTGGGTAAAGGTCTAAAAGATTTAAAGAAATACCAAAAACCTATTCAGCCCCCTCTAGGTGTTTAGCTGACCTTGAAAACAAAGACCTTCAAAAAGCATTCTTTACGTCCAGCTACCTCATCTTCAAAACATGGCAAGCCGTCATGGCCATCACCACCCATACTGAAGTCATTTTTGTAATAGGACTAAACATCTCCTTATAGTTTTCTCCATACTGTTTAGAAAACCCTCGAGCTATAAGGTGAGCCTTGTACCGCACGATGCTTCCATCATCCTTCTTCTTCAGTTTGTATACCCACTTATATGTCACAGGAGTAATGCAATCGACCTTAGGCACAAGGTCCCAAGTCAAATTGTTCTTGAGGGAAGCCATCTCCTCATCCTTGGTGTTATTTCACTCCTTGACTCCTATGGCGTCTTCAAAGCTAGAAGGCTTTGGCTCATCCAGAGGACCTGTGAAGAAACAAGAGACAAATCTCGCCGCGTTTCCTTCGCAAGAACGAGCTGGTGGTTTGACGGTCCTCTTCGACCTCCAAAGAGTCTGAACCTTGCTAACCACCTCCACTGCTGCTTCTGAACCAGCTCCATTCTCGGGCAAACATTAAGCATCACTCCCCTTCTTACTGAACCAGAAGCCTCTGCCCCGGAGCTAGAAAAACCTGAAGCTCTTGGTGACACAGACATCTCCACTAGAAGATCCTTAGTAGCCTATTCCTGCGCACCGTCCAACCTACTTTCCTGCAACTCCATAGAAGAGCCACCTCCATATGACGTTAATTTGTCGAAGACCATGTCTCTCGATCCGACAACTTATTTATCACTATATCCATACACTTCAATCCCTTCTTTCGCTCGTCATAGGCAATGAGGACAAGATTCCTCGCCTTCGTATCCAGCTTTATCCTGAGAGCATTCGGGACGTGTACGTAGCAGGTAGACCAGAACACCCAAAGGTGTCCAATGTTGGGCTTATCCTTAAACATCATCTCATGAGGATACTACATGTTGATCAGACTCAGAGGCATCTAATTGATGACATATGTTGTGCAGACCATTCCTTTTACCCAAAAGGCCCTAGGAATGCCTTTTGCATGAAGCTAACACTTGCAGGTCTCCATTAGATGATGGATTTTCCTCTCTGTTACTCCATTTTCTTGTGGATCATATGCACATGTGAGCTCTCTCCGGATCCCATGCTTCATGTAGAAGTTAGAGAACTCATTTGAAATGAACTCACCTTTGTTGTACATTCTTAACTTCTTAATCCGTGGGCCAAGCCGGTCTTCAATCAGCTCCTTGAACTCTACAAACAAATTGAATGCGTCTGACTTCTCCTTCATGAAGTACACCCAAGTGTATCACATGTAGTTGATGCGCTCCTGGAAAGTTTACCGATCACGGTCAAGTAATAAAGATGAGGAGTAGCTTCCCGAGATATCGATCTCACGCGGAGTGCAAGTAGGGAGCATGGATTTCACTTTTGCAAAAATGAGTGTAAGTGAAACTATGAAAAAAGGGGGTTTGGTTTTTGGTTCCTACATTAAGCATGATTAAACTAGTGTGGGTCATCGTCACCGCGTTGTACGTTTTGATCACTCAAACGAGTAATAACGTACATGAACGAACAATCGAGGGTCGTAAACACCTCTTCACAGTGTGTGCTTCTAGCAATAACTAGAATGGCTCAAACTTAATCCACACTAGAAGAACTTATGTTTACTACACAAGCCAAGATTAAAATATCACTACCAAACCTTGTGGAAACCTCAAGCAAAATTAGTGTTATCAAGTTACAAGCTCACTAACACAAGTTCAGAACATAGCAAGCTTAAGAAAAAGTGAAGGAATACAACCGAGTGCATGAAAGCTCTCCAAGATTCACAGCCGGAAGCGAGGGTTGTCGATCCTCGTCTTAGCTTGGTCTTCGAAAGGATTCCGGGATCCAGAAGGGTTGTCATCTCCATCTTCTAACCCATCTTCTTCATGTTGAGTCACTTGTAGGTCAGAGATGGCAATGGTTGTTGGAGACGAAGCTTTTGCAAGCTCTTCGGAGGAGAACAATGGTCGGAGGAGCTTCCCACAGAGGAGAGAGAGTGTGTGAAGGTTAGAGGGATGATTTCCTGCTCAAAGGAGCGGAAATGGAGGGCGAAGAAGAGTTGATCCAGTCAAGAAGAAATATGCATCTTAAATAGTAAAAGTCAGAAATAATGGTCACGCGTGGTTTGGCGCACGTCCTTGCACAAACCGTGCGATATTAACTTTAAGAATACGCCTGAAGAAGAAGAAGCGTTGACCCGTACGTTTTACTCATGCACGGACGATTCCGCCCATGCGTTAAGGAAATCACACGGGTAACAACAGAATGCACAAATCGCAGGCAAACAGGTGGAATCGTGCTTTTAACTCACGCCCGGGCGCTTCCTCCCTTGCGTGAAGGAAAACACACGATTAACCACAGAACGGCCTAATACAAAAGCTACAGGAAAACTATGTGTTTCCTTCGCGCACGGTTCTGAAGAAACCATACGTGAAGGAATCACACGGGCCGGTCAATCCTCCAGAATAACTTACAGAAAATGAAAGATCATAAGTAACCGTGCGTTAAGAAAACGCACGACGGTGCGTATTCCACAAATCAGAATTTTGAAATGAGGAAAACTGACCACCTACAAACAACAAAAACACAGCAAAGGAGGACCCTCCAGCAACACAGAAAAACAACAAAACACTGGAAAGAGCCCTGGGGAGCACCATGTACATTCGCCCAGCAAACGAATGCGCAATTGCGCACCCACTGGCAAAAAAGGTGCACAAGCGTGATGCGCAGAAGAAATGAAATATCAACGTTAACATACTAAAAGAGAAGTGCAAGAGCATGAAAACTAGCCCAGATGAGTCCGAAAAACCCTATATAAATCGGACTCATCACACCCCCAGACTTACCTATTTGCGCGTCCCGAGCAAACAAAATCTCAGCAGATAAGAAAAAGAACTAATAAGCATAGTAATTGTAGTCCGGAGTACCATACGAAGTCGCATGCTCGAGTGCGTAAAAATATAGCAAAGAAAATTTCTAAGCAGACAGAATAGATTATACTTTTCAACATGAATAACAAAATTTTTATGACTACTCAAAAATAGAATCACGGTGAATCATCTGGTCATGCGTAGGCAGAAAGTAGACTAATCGCTAAGACGGGCATTGCCAAAGATAGGGATTTGGGACAGCCTCCAAAGGAATCCACCAATGTCGGTGACCATAAGCTTTCCCGTTCGCACTCTCTCCACGACACTAGTCTGACTCAGGCGCGAGTCCATAGGACTTCGGGTAATGATAGGGTTTGGGTTTCGGTGAGGTAAACAAAGATAAAAATGGACGCTACGCACCAAACCCAACTGAGCAAGCACAAATAGAATCTATCGTCTACCCACAAACACGTGGGTAGACCACACCCCCACACTCAATTATTAACATATGGGTGTGTGCACCGCCTACCCCAAATACTATACTCTCTCAAATAGATTTATCAATGACACTTTTTCTTTTCAACATTCTTTTTCATATTTACCTTTTTTACTTATTTTTTATCGCCATATTTCTTTTAACAACTTCAGCAAAAAAGGACTTTGGAGCACATCCACATTTCACAAGGGCAATCCCCAAATCAACAACCAAAGATATAAACGAAAAACACTAAAGCTCGACTCGAGTGTGCAACTAGGATTGGCTATTAGGCTTTGGTGAAATAAAGGTGGAGCTGAATCGAAAGAAGGGGTAGGCACAAAGGGGCTAGCGATGATAGGATGTTAGGAATGGGCAAAAAGCTCAACCTGGCCAAAATGATGGCCTACATCATGCGCACTCTTGACTAACCGTGTACCAATACTTCGAGAGTAGCTTGGGGCAAGTTCTTAGTCAACGAGAAAGACTATCCATCCTCCCGACTCGAGCAATACAAATCTAATGACCGTCTACACACATCCCTAAGCTACCGTCTAATTCACAACGGAATCACCAATTTTGTAGTAGAATAAAAAGAATTTACGCAATTAGAAAAATATAAAACTAAAAGCATGCAGAAAAATTAACTCTACAATAATTTCTACCTGAAACGAGAGCAATTGACTAGGAGCACAGCAAGATCAACATTTTACTCTGTCTCGCAATCCTAAGCCAGCACCATAATTTTCCCAAATCTAACAAAGAAACAAGTTTAACTCACAGCACGCAAAAAGGTAAGCACGCACTCATGTGGGTGTAGTGGTGTGCAATTCAATGAACTAAGAAAATAAAATAATAAGAACTACTGGTAATGCAAATGAAGTGCACATGCGAAAGGTAACAGTGACGAGCTCTCCCCCAGACTAGAACTAAGCATCACAGCATAATATGTTGAAGTTAAAACCAAATAAAGATAAGGGGAAATTTACCCAATGCTCAGCAGATGAGCATACCAGAAGATTGGCATTTAACTTCAACAACAAGCCCAGAGTCCAGGCGAAATTCACCTGCAAAAAGCATTTACCAAACCACGCAGATAGTAGGTACATAAACAGGCTGCCAAATAATTTACAGCAAGCAACAGCCTTAAATCAAATTAGAAGCGACAAAATTGGGTTGTCTCCCATAAGCCCTTTTCTTTACCGTCCTTAAGGTGGACCAAATACCTATATTAGTAGTTATATATAATTGTTTAGATCAAAAGTCTAACACGCAAAGAAGGAGAAGAATCCATAGCCACACAAAGCACTAAGCAAATCTAACACTAGCAGCAACAGGAAAAAGGGAGACGGCCCCAGAGATCCCTCACTCTTCAGCTAAACCCTGATTTGTGACAGATCTCCCAAGACACACAGGACGAGGAAGAGGTGAAAGCTTTAGGGAACAGGGAAGGTAAACCTCCCGTGACCCTAACCTCCCCCTTCCCGCACTTGCAGGCAAAACTCTGCGCCTTGCGCAGGAGCAGCTCCTTACGTTTCAACTCCACAGAAGGGGATCTCCAGAGTGGTAAGGTCACATCCGGCATCACAGTAGCTAGTTTACCATTCATGATTGGGGGCATACTTTCCTCACCCGTAGCGGGTGAAAGATCATCCCAAACTTCCTGTTTAACATTTTTACAAACTTTGTCCAAATAATTAGAATTTTTTAATCCAAATTCCTGCGCACTCTTAACTGGCGTGCACAGCTCATCCTTCTTCACAGCAGCATCATGTATCACATCGAGTGTCAGTGTCACTACTTCTCCTTCAGTTGTCATCGGTGTTTTTATAGCTTTCTCACCCTGCTCTTGTCATATCAGTTGAAAATCTACCTTAACAGCACTAGAAGCCTCATTAGATAACAAAAGGGTTAAGTTCACCTGTTATACAAGTTCATCAGAAGTAACATGAGGAATTGAAGGCGGTAGAGGCAAAATAACTTTAGGCGCAAGATTGGCGCCACTAGCATTAAAATGCATGGTCGCTTCATTGGCTTTCAGGAAGGGGACAACAAGGATGGGTTTTGACGTATTACCCCTAGGTCCTAGCACCTGAAAGTCCGTGATGACCGCAACCCCATTCAAAAAAACTTATATACCCTTAACCTCCCCATTAGTCTTAACTACTGATCCATCCGCTAGCACTAAGGATTTCCTCCCATCAGATATGATATTTAAATTCATCTTTTCAACATCTTGCAAAGCAAGAATGTTGCAGGATAAACCGGAATCACATAGTGCTAATGTTTCAATAACATTAATTTCACATTTAATGGTCGTTTCATTGGTATTGCACTCCTCCGCATCCTCGAAACTCTTACCCTGCTCATGGGGATTTTTCTCCCTATTGCTAGGAAGTGCATCGCGAGTGCGCTCGGAAAACACGTGGGCCAGTTGCCCTTGTTGTGTTTCTAAGTTCCTCATAGATGCAGTCTGAGTCACCATATTGGACTGAGCCATTTCTACAAACTTCTCCATCATCTCCTCTAGCGCGCTCTTGTGTGTCCCTTGCATATTCGGATTATAACCCGGCTGAGGCAGTCGCGGCTGGCTGCTAGAATCCTGAGCATCGAATTGATGCTGGCAGCCCTGCCATCTTTGACCTGGGGTTTTTTGGTTCCACGATAAATTGGGGTGATTTCTCGCATTAGGGTTATACGCGTTATTGCAAGGTGCAGCACAGTTTTGATTGCTTATGAAATTAACATTTTCATCAGAAGGTATACATGCCAGGTCAACAAACAACTCCCCCGCTTGGCACTCATAAGCATGGTGGGTAGGGCTTCCACAACCCTGGCATGAGATGTTCATAACTGGAGCAGGCGCAGGGGTCGATCTCGTAAAAATTATCCTCCCATCTATAGTAGGATAACTCGATTTTGCTTGTTGCCCCACCGCATTTACATCAAATAAATTTCTTACACCTCTTGGGGCATTCCTGTCTGCCGTACAGTACGTGTCGTGGGAGGCCAACTCTCTAAGGAGCCTCAACACCTCTTTAGGAGATAAATTAATGATTTTCCAATCTGCCACCGCATCAATCATTGCCCTGAAATTTTGCTCGATGGCAAAATAGAATATCCACCAGGTTCCAAGGCTTATACCCGTGCTGGGGACACCGGCGCTGCAAGTTAGTAAATCTCTCTCACGCCTCGGATAAGTTCTCTTGGTCCAGCTGTCTGAATGTAGCGATTTCACTGTGACCATTAACAATTTTATCTACTGGGTGGAACTTAGCCAAGAACATAGAGGAAAAAATTTCCCAGGTAGTTGCAGTGTCAGGGGCAATCGTATGAAGCCATGTTTTAGCCCTATCTCGCAGCGAGAAAGGGAATAACTTCATCTTCACCACCTCATATGAAATGCAAACATAGCAGAATGTACTGCATATCTCAAAAAACTCTACAAAATGGAGCTGAGGGTCTTCACTCGGCAGACCCGAGTACTGTGTATTTTTTCTAATCATGTTCAAGATCGCAGGCTTTATCTCGAAATGAGGGTTGGCAATGGCTGGTCCGAACCCAGGTTAAACAGTCCCCACTGTAGGGGTAGTGAAATCCCGCATCGTCCTGCCACGAGGTTGGACTACCTCCTGGCCTTCAACAATTCTTTCGCCTTGGCCATTCCCTCCTTGGCCCAGGTCTTCCATTCTCTCTCCTACGGTAGCAGCACGCACATGAGCTTCCTTGCTCGTGCGGTCTAAGGATCAGCACCCAAATCTTCACCCCCACCACCAGGGTTAAGATCTGTCATACCACACTCAAAAAAGAAAACAATTAAAACACTAAAACACTTACAAACTATTTCCTAATCAAAACAAAATCACACACAACGGTTGCACTCCCCGGCAACGGTGCCAAAAACTTGATGCGCTCCCAGAAAGTTTACCGATCACGATCAAGTAAGAAAGATCAGTAATAGCTTCCCCAGATATCGATCTCACGCGGTGTGCAAGTAGGGAGCATGGATTTCACTTTTAGAAAAATGAGTGTAAGTGCAACTATGAAAAAATGGGGGTTTGGTTTTGGGTTCCTACGTTAAGCATGATTAAATTAGTGTGGGTCACCGTCACCGCGTCATACGGGTGGATCACTCCAACGAGTAATTATGTAGATGAACGAACAATCGAGGGTCGTAAACACCTCTTCGCAGCGCGCATTTCTAGCAATCGCTAGAATGGCTCAAACACAATCCAAACTTGCAGAATTGAAGTTTACTACACAAGCCAAGATTAAAATATGACTACCAAACCTTGCTGAAACCTCAAGAAAAAAGTGTTAACAAGTTACAAGCTCAGTAGCACAAGTTTAGAACATAGAAAGCTTAAGAAAAAGTGAAGGAATACAACCGAGCGCACGAAATCTCTCAAAGATTCACGGACGTAAGCTAGGGTTGTCGATCCTAATCCTAGCTCGGTCTTCGGAAGGCATTTGGGATCAAGAAGGGCTGTCACTTCCTTCTTCTAACCCGTCTTCTTCGTGTTGAGTCGCTAAGTTGGATCTGAACGTAGAACTTCACAAGTGCAGCAACAAGGAAATCGAATGGTGGCTTGTAGGTCGGAGATGGCAATGGTGGTTGGAGACGAAGCTTTTGCAAGCTCTTCGGAAGAGAATAATGGCCGGAGGAGCTTCCCACAAGCGAGAGAGAGAGTGATGGCTGGAGGGATGATTTCCCGCTCCAAGGAGCGGAAATGGCGGGGGAAGCGGAGTTGATCCGGTCTAGAATAAATCTGTGCCTTCAATAGTAAAAGTCAGAAATAAAGGTCACGCACGCTTTAGTGCACGATCGTGCGCAAACCGTGCGATATTAACTTTTAAAATACGCCTGAAGAAGAAGAAGCATTGACTTGTGCGTTTTACTCACGCACGGGCGATTCCGCCCGTGCGCTAAGTAAATCGCACCGGTAAAACCAGAATGCACAAATCGCAGGCAATCAGGTGGAATCGTGTGTTTAACTCGCGCATGGGCGCTTCCGCCCAAGCGTGAAGGAAAACACACGATTAACCACAGAACGGCCTAATACAAAAGCTATAGGAAAACCATACGTTTCCTTCGCGCATGGTCCCGAAGAAACCGTGCGTGAAGGAATCACACGGGCAGGTCAATCCTCAAGAATTACTTGTAGAAAACACACGATCAGAAGTAACCGTGCGCTAAGAAAACGCATGACCATGCATTTTCCACAAATCAGAATTTTGAAATGAGGAAAACTGACCACCTGCAAGCAATAAAAACAGAGCAAAGGAGGATCCTCCAATAGCATAGAAAAACAACAAAACACTTGAATGAGCCCTGGGGAGCACCATGTGCATTCCCAAAGCAAACGAATGCGCAATTGCGCACCCACGGAAAAAAGGTTCACTAAGTGTGATGCGCAGAAGAAATGAAATATCAACATTACCA
The DNA here is from genome assembly GCA_039513925.1 of Platanthera zijinensis. Lineage (NCBI taxonomy): Eukaryota > Viridiplantae > Streptophyta > Magnoliopsida > Asparagales > Orchidaceae > Platanthera > Platanthera zijinensis. Next base: position 180,927,866 of record CM077078.1, read on the forward strand.
TACTAAAAGTGAAGTGCAAGAACATGAAAACTAGCCAAGATGAGTCCGAAAAATCCTATATAAATCAGACTCATCAGCAGTCATCAATCAACACCAGCATGTACCTGCTGCTTCCAAGACTAGCGGTGATGGTCGGACCCATCAGATCTCCATGGATACAGTCTAATGTTGCATTACTCTTGGTCTGTGACTTGTCAAATGGAAGGCGATGAGCCTTACCATTTTTACATCGTGTATATATATGACCGTCATCGAAGGATGATAACTTCTGCAAGCCTTTCGCGAATCTCTTCACCGCCACAGCTTTCAACTTGTCCATCCCGACATGTCCAAGCCTCTCGTGCCATATAACAGAGCTATCAATTACTCTCATCCGATCGACATAGGAGCTTGTTGATAACACAAATAATTCCTTAACCATTCTCCCTACATGAGCAACGACAGCCTTCAGCCCTGACACATTGTAGAGAAACTTCACTTATGTTGGGTAGAACAAAACGTGATTGCCCGCGTCCACCACATTTGTCACAGAGAAGAGGTTCTTCTTCATGCCCGGTACGTGATAAACACTTTTTAAGGTGAGTGGACCCTTATCACTACCTAAAGAAATGACACCCTTCTTCTCGACTACATGTACTGTATCATAAGCAATAATAATAGATTTTTTACCTAAGTATGCTTGCAGGGAGGAGAACTTTGACTAATCCCCAGTGAGGTGGTGACTGCACCCTGAGTTCACTATCAAGTCATCTCGGTAGTCAATGGTGGACAAAGCACAAACACACGTGCCCTTTATGAATGCATTCCCCCATCCAGATTTCTCAGCACTAGAACCAACTTCTTCTTTATTTGCAATATGCCCTAGCTGCTTGATCTTGTAGTCCATCTTAAAGTGACCCATTTAGTTATATCTATAGCACCTCAGCCCTTCCTTCTTCTTCCAATCATGCTTAGGAGCAGCACTCCTCTCTTGATGATAAGAAGTTAAAGGGCCATCCCCAGCAGTAGGCTTCTTCTTCTCCCATCTCTTCTTCTTCCCTGAGAAGAGCATCTAATTACCCCCTTCAGAGATAGTGACTCTAGCCATCTATCTAGCTAAGCTCTCCTGTGAAGCCAGTAGGTTATTCAGCTCCAGCAAAGATGCTTGAGTGGCCCTACCTTGAACAGAAGTAACAAAGGCCACATATTCCTTCCGCAAACCGTAGATTGTGTGCCTCTTAAGCTTCGCTTCCAAAATAGGCTCATTAAGGTCAAATGTTGAAATCTCAGTGCATAAGTTCATCTTCAGGAAGAACGTTGAGATGGGCTGATCTCCTTAAATTGCTCTTGCCAAATCATTCTCCAGGAAGTGTAGTGCTACATTCTTCGTATTGAACAACCCATCGAGGGAAGTCCAAATCTCCACAACTGACCGACATCTGATGATGTGGTCGAAGAGTTCCGGTGAGATATCCCACATGAGAGTAAACTCTGGTTTCACATTGGTCTTCCCCCAAGCTCTCACCGCTTCAGCATTTCCAGTGTCAACAATCACCTCTTGTATGTCGTCTCCGCAAACGACCTCCCATAGGTCCTTGCCCAGAAGATAATATTCCATACACGACCTCCACTTCTTGAAGTTGGTCGATGTAAGAAGCTCAATTCCAAGACCTCTTGCTTGTCCACCTTTCATTACACTAATCCTGGTTCACTTAGACTTCTAGAAGAAATAAAGCAAACTGACGGTTGATCGCTGCTCAAGCCTCTATTCCCTTTGATACCATGTAAAAATCTATGAACCACAAAAAATGAGAAACCAGGCAAAGGAACACTCCAACCAAAACCAAGCCAAGTAAACTAGATACAACTAGAAGAGTGTTGGAACATTAGGAGACCGGGCGGTTTTATATCTAGTTGTAGCGGTCTACTGATCTCCTCATTCTGGCTGTTTGGCTCAGCGGTCTGGTGGTGAACCTCGGCTAGTAGTTTGGAGGATATCAGTAGTGGGGGTCTGAGGGATAGCCTCAACTACGGTCTGGGAGTTAGCCGCACAAGCGGTCTGGAGGATTGCTGTAACAGCGGGATGGTGGTTAGTCGCAGTAGCGATCTTGAGGTTAGCCGCATCAAAGGTCTAGAGGGTAGCCTCAGTAACTGTTTTGTGTTTAGCAACAGTAGTGGTCTTGCAATTAGCGGTAGTAGTGGTCTCGTAATTAACCGCAGTAGCGTTCTGGCAATTAGCCACAGCAACGGTCTGATGATTAATCGTAGCAGCGATCTGGGTGTTAGCCGCAGCTGGAGTTTAGAGGCTTCCTAGTTTTGTATAATATATAATATGGGGGTTTGAATGTGTCAAACCCCCTAGCCGCGCAGCTTGTATTTAGTCCCACATCGCCTGTTGTATTCTCTCATCTTCCCTATTTTATATATATAAGGGGGCATACCTATGTATTGTTTATCTCTTTGAAGCAATAAAATTTGCCTTTATTTAGCTCTTTTTCATATGGTATCTCAGCAAACTGATCCTTTGCTCTAATTACATTGCAGTTTGTTTGTTTAACCGCTCGGGTTTGATTCTTCCATACTTCTTCCAATTTTCTTCCTGCCATACCCTACCCTCCCTTATTTGTCGTTGTTCCTTTGCGACTTGTTCTTTTCGGGCGATTTGCCTTATGGCTTGTTCTATTCACGTTGTTTGCTTTGTCGCTTGTTTTGGTCATGGTGCCTTCCTTGCTAGCCGTTTGTCTTTGCGACTTGTTGTGTTCACGCGGGTTGTTTACTCTACCCGTGTAGTTTCTCGTCATTTTCTATGGACACTCCTGCTCTATCTTCTTCTTCTACTATCTCTGATCCTCCTTCTCTTTCTACTTCTTCTATCTTTTCTTCCGGTAATTTGGGTACTGCTTCAAAGCTTACCAGTCCCAATTACCCTTGCTGGATTGTTTTCTTCATTTTTTTATTTCGTTCTCAGCACAAGCATCATCATTTGACTAATGCCCCCCTCCTTCTAGCTCTATTTCTTTTGATGATTGGGATCCTTCTGATTCATTGGTGCGTACATGGTTATCGAATAGTTTGTTTGATGAGTGCCTTCCTGTCTTTATCCATGATCCGAATATCAAAGCTACCTTGAATCATCTTGCCGCTTTATATTCCAAGGGGCCCAAACTTCGCACATTTATACTCTATATGCTGATCTTTTTGCTCGACCAATCATGACTCCTGCTTAAGCCTATCAAGAGGTTCAGACTCTTGGTGCTGAAGTTCTTCAATATAGACCTTTTTTTGTTGATCTGGCTGAGCAACACAAGCATTTTCTGGTGCTTCTTGTTTTTTGCTATTTACTTTGCCTACCGGACTCTTATGATATGATCTGCCAGCAAATTCTTGAAAAGGTGGATACTTCGACTCTAGATGCTACTTTTGCTCGAATTTCCACTATTACTACTCTTCTTCAGTGTCCTTTGCTTCCATCTCTATCTCCTAATATTATTGTTCATCCTGGTCATCATAATACCTTTGGTGGTCGCGGGGGCCATTCTTGTGGCCATTGTGGTGGTCGCGGTTGCTCTAAGCATCTTTGTTCTCATTGTGGCTGCCTTGATCACTTGGTTGACTGTTGCTGGACCAAACATCCTCATCTTCGTCCAACATCGGTTGATTCCTCCATGCAGTCTACTTCTTCTCTAGCTACTTCTGGAGCTACTCAGTTGGCTATAATGGGTAGGAGGCTCATTGATTCTAGTGCTACTAATCATATGACGGGCAATTCTCGCCTTTTCTCTTATCTTGATAAGAGCAACCGGTTACCTCCAATACTTATTGCATATTGTTCTCCATATCCGGTTTGCAGGTCACTCTTTATGTCCTGAATTTTTCATGCAACCTTCTTTCTATTACTGCTCTTTGCAAACAGTTGAATTGTGAAGTTATTTTTACTGCCTCTACTTGTGCTTTTCAGATTCCGTATTCCAAGGAAAGCGACGGCTTGTTATATCTTGACACTGCTTCTGCATTTTTTGCCTCCTATTCTCTACTTTAGTGGCATCTTCTCCTTTGGCATCCTCCTCCTCAGATTCTTTATCAGCTTCTACCTGATTTACCTCGCGGTAATTCTTCTCTTGATTGTGAAACTTGTAAGTTTGGCAAGCATTACCGGTCTAATTTTCTTGCTAAGCATGACCGCAGTTATTCTCGTCCTTTTGACCATGTTCTTTTGGATGTTTGGGGTCCTGCTACCCTTCAGACTATTGGTAGGGGTAGTTTGTACTTTGTTATATTTATCGATAATTTTTCTCGGTGTACGGGGTTGTATTTGTTATATGAATGCTCTGAGATTTTCTCAATTTTTACTGTCTTTTATAATGAAATTCATACAAAGTTTGATACCCCTATTAAAACACTTCACAATGATAATGCTAAGGAGTATCTTAGTCATCAGTTTACATCGTTATGTTTGGATCATGCCATTGTCCATCAAACTACTTGCCCATTAGACTTCACAATAGAATGACATTGCTGAACATAAAAAATTGCTATCTTCTGGATGTGGCTTGTATTCTTCTCACTCATATGCATGTTCCTCGGTCTTATTGGGGTCATGCGGTTCTTCTTTCCTATTTTCTCATTATTCGAGTTCCGACTTCGGTTCTCAATGGCAAAACCACTTTTTTTGTCCTATATCCTAATGCGACACCATTTACGCTACCTCCTCGTGTCTTTGGATGCACGACATTTGTCCACTCTCCTACTTCTGGTCACAACAAACTCTCTCCTCGTTATATTAAGTTCATCTTTTGGTCTATTGTTCGACACAGAAAGGATATAGGTGTTTTGATCCCATTCTTCAGAGATAGTATGTCACGGATGATGTTACTTTCTTTGAGGATGCTCCATTCAAATATTCTCCCTTTATTCTTCCTTCTTCTGATGATTCTTCTTCTTTCCCAAATGTGTCGGCACCCCTTCCAGAGCCTGCACTTGTTTCTTCTCCTTCTGTTTCTGATTCTTCTACTATCCCTGATTCTTCTCCTGAGCCGCTTCCACCAGCTTCTGGGCCAGTACTCTCTCCTTTTGATGGGACTGAAACAACAGACAGGACAGATCGTAATCTTTCGATTACTCTGCGGAAGGGTGTTCGCTCCAGCATGAAACATCCTCTTCAGGCTGTGGTTTCTTATGCTCAGCTATCTCCCTCATCTTCGAGCTTTATTCTTTCCCTCTCGGCCAATGTTGTCCCAGCCTCGTATCACGATGCTCTTGTTATTCCTCATTGGAAGTCTTTAATGGATGAAGAGATGCACACTATCACTGAACAGGGTACTTGGACTCTTGTTCCTACTCCTCCTAGAGCTGATATGGTTGGCTGTCGTTTGGTCTTTGTTATCAGATTTCTCCTTAATGGTACTAATGATCGTTACAAGGCATGACTTGTTGCCAAAGGGTTTACGCAAACTTATGGTGTGGATTCCTTTGATACTTTCTCTCTTATTGTTCGGATTACTACGATCAGTGTTATATTTTCGATGGTTGGCAACAGGGACTGGGAAATATCACAGGTTGATATGAAGAATGTCATTCTTTATGGTGATTTGCAGGAAATTATCTATATAGAGAAACCTCCTAGGTATGTTGCTTAGGGGGTGTCTCAGGTCTGTAAACTGTGAAAGGCGATCCATATTCTTAAGCAAAGTCCTAGGACCTGGTTTAACAAGTTCAACGAAGTTATTTATGTTGTTGGGTTTGCTTGAAGTGCTGCAGATCACTCTTTATTCATTCACAAAACATCTGTTGGTCTTGTTATCCTTACGGTTTATATGCATGACATTCTTCTTACTGGGGATGATAGAGAAGGTATGGATAGGACAAAGAAGTCTTTTCTTCAGCATTTTGTTACCAAAGATATGGGATCTCCGAAATTTTTTTTGGGGATTGAGAAATCAAGGAAACCAGGTTCTTTTGTTCTTTCACAGCGAAAGTATGCACTGGATCTCTTAAAAGAGATAGGTCTCCTTGGGGATAAACCTGCTTGATCTCCGATATCTGTTGTAGATGAAAAGTGCTAGAGTAAGGACTCTCCTCTTCTTAAAGATGTCACCAGGTACAGACGGCTTGTGGGGAAACTCATTTATCTAACAGTCACAAGACCGAATATTTGTTATGCATTTGGAAGAGTGAGCCAGTTTAGGCAAGCTCCTAAGGAGTGTCATATTCAGTCGGTTATGAAGATTCTATAGTATGTGAAAGGTGCTCTAAGGAAAGGGCCTTTATTTCAAAAAAGGGACATTTGAAGGTTGAGGCATACTCTGATTCTAGCTATGCAGATGATAAGGAAGATAGGAAGTATACGCCAGGATTTTGTACTTTTGTTGGTGGGAATTTGGTTCGCTGGAAGAGTAAGAAACAAGCTGTTATTTCCAAGTCAAGTGCATAAGCCGAGTATTGGAGCATGAATCTAACTACTTGCGAGCTGAAGTGGTTACAGACACTTATGCTTGATTTTGTAGAGGTTTATGATCATCCTATGCCAATGTTCTGTGACAAAAGGTGGCAATAAATATTTCGAGAAATCCTGTATTTCAAGAGAGGACGAAGCATATCGAGGTTGATTTCCACTTCATTAGAGAGGAGATTTTGAAGAATCAGTTCTGCACTCCGTTTGTTACCTCAGAGAGAGAACTAGCTCATTTCTTCACCAAGCCAGTTACTTCTTTTGGGGGAGTTTGTAGCAAGCTGGGCATGGTAGATATATATGCTCCCGCTTGAGGGGAGTGTTGGAGCTTGAGGATACCGAGCAGTTTTATATCTATCCACAGCGGTCTACTACTCTCCTCAGTCTAGCGGTCTAGCAGTTTGGCTCAACAATCTGGTGGTGAACCTCCGCTAGCGTTCAGGAGGATTGCAGCAGCGGTGGTCAGATGGATAGCCGCAGCAGCAGTCTGGGAGTTTGCCACAACAACATTCTAGAGGATTGCCACAACAGCAGGCTTGTGGTTAGCCGCAGCAGAGGTCTTGAGGTTAGCCGCAGTAGCAGTCTTGAAATTAGCCACAACAATGGTCTAGTGATTAACTACAGCAACGGTTTGGCAATTAGCCCCAGCAGTGGTCAGGTGATTGACAGTAGTAACGTTCTTGGTGTTAGTCGCAGTTGGAGTTCGGAGGATTCCTGGTTTTATATTCTGTATATCATGGCGGTTTGACTATGTCAAACCGCCTAGCCTCGTGGCTTATATTTAGTCCCACATCACATGTTGAATTCTCTCATCTTCACTATTTTCTATATATAAGGGGGAATACCTATATATTGTTAATTTTTTTGGAGCAATAAAATTTGCCTTTATTTACCTCTTTTTCACAAAGAGCAAGAAAACTTTGTACTATCAACAATCATTACAAGGCGATGTATACATTGAGTGATATGATTCGTTGATGTATTCAATGGAAGTAAAACAAAAGAGTGATAATCTAGCCGCACGATCTCAATGAGTAACCGCTGACTCTAGCGAGCTTCCTACGGAGTGTAAGACCCCCCTCGAGGAATACAAACCACGACCGAAGGGATTCTTATGCCTAGAACAGCCGCCTTGCGGTAGCTTCAGCACGCGAGCTAACCTGTACCACAAGACTCCTATCCAGCTGGATAAAACTAGTATCATCCTTGCCAAACCAACATAAATAAAGTACAGACATCAAAATCCACACAAGTATATTGTCCAAACAAAGTAAAATAGAAATAAGAAGCAACTTCGGCTTCTATAATATTAGAGTACACAAATTGCCCAAAGGGCTACAACATGAGTCTCTCAAAACTCACATCAGTCACCGACGATAGCAAAGGTATCGTCATATCATGCCCTATCACCCTGGCATGGCTACCCTCCTGTATGACCTTCTACTATTGCTCTATCTACGGGGTTTTCTCATAAAACGGAAGACGTAGCATCCATTAGTCATAAAGACTAAGTGGCTATTACATCCGCTCACCACGATGACTCTTAGGCATCGGGCGGTAGAAGGAGAAAAGGTACAATATATATATATATATATATATATATATATATATATATATATACACATATATATAAGCAGTAAATACAAGCAGGTGGTATATCATTACAGATCATGAGTTATAACAGTAGTAGAGTATAACAGCAATAACATTAATCTATCATGGCAATTAAATAAGAGTATATATCATTCATTCGCAGCAAATCTACTTCTATAACAGGAATGTAACTTAACTTAAAAAAATGCCCATACAGATTTATAAGTTAAGGATCGGCTTAACAGTTACGTAACTTATCATATAAGAGTGCCCATACAAACTTATATGATAAGGATCTTGTGCAATGTAATACAATGTAATGTTATGAATGCAACAAGATGACTCACCGATGCACACACACCCACACTTCTATGTCGACATAGACTTATAGTTCCCACTTTTCGAGCAGGTAGCTAAACTCTCAAGCATCATCCGTCATGGCTAGACGATGACAGTAGAATGGGCTTCTGCACTACCAGGATGGTCTCAACACTACCTGGCCTAGGCCTCCATTCGCATCGAGGCTAAGAACATAATAGCGAGCCCATATGTATTACGGCTCAGAGGGGTCTCGGTTAGATGTGCACCGAGAACACAATCTAAACTAGCCTATAAGTATGGCACAGAAGGATCCTCCGGGAGCGTATCACCAAAGGACCAAGCCCAACCGTCCAATTGGCACAGAATGAGCCTCGGGAGTGAGCACCGAGGACCAATCCCAACCGTCTAAAGTATATCTGTCAACTCCCGTCGGTGTGACGACTGGCAAGCCCATAGACCTGCCACACTATCATTAACCCAGGATTATGACACCGCATGTCAACTCAGACTGCATGCAAATTCACTAAGCCATGTCATCACATCCAAGCTCTCCAATCGATTCCCTTCTCATTATAACCAATCCAGTGCTCCACAGTACTCAAGGGCTCCACACTGATTCCCTTATCATCACATTAATCCAGTGTGGTAAAATACTCACGCACTTACACCCTTTCGCATTCCCGCGCTCCCAAGCACTTAAGGGTTCATCATTATCACAGGGGGCAATCCACCTTACACATCACACTAGTCCTACACTGCTACCCGTAGGGAGATATTACTCTAAGTAGTGGACTATCCAATTCATCTCTTAAATTTTAAGACTCTTCATAGTGCATGACCATGGGCATTTTCTCATATAGCCCAATTTCAATGATCCGCATGCACGTGCATATCAAGTCATTTGTTTTCTTCCACATTCCAAATTGTAGATACTTACCATACAATTTATTTATTTCTTCATTACCAACATGGCTTGCTAGAAATACATTATGTGTCCATCCAACGACTTTGTTGCCGCAAGCTATAAATTACACATTCACGTATTATTATTAAGATGCATCTTTTACCGGTTTTCAATTAAGAATCCAACAATTATTTGTTCGCTCGATGAGTCGAATCCATTTGTTTACTCGAGATCTGACAATCATTTTTTCTTTCAAGATTCAACAACATTTATCCATTCAAGAACCAATCAAACTTTTATCAATTCAATATCCAACGACCATCTGTTCATCTTAATTACTCGAACGTACAACTCAACCGAAATAACCTGCATTCAAGATATTGTTGTGCAGCAACTTTGACCGGACATTCCCGGAGCTACAGAGATCCTATGAGAATGTATAACCATCCATTAGAAAGGTATTTTCGAGGGATACAGTTTTTATGTTCAGCCCAAGACCTAAATAACGCAGAACCGTACTAAAAAATTGCCTTGAAATCTATTGCACGCAAAAAATAGATTTCTGCACTCATCTTGAAGAGCAACGGACGACATCCGTTCATCTTCCTCCTTTAACCATTTATACTAAAATGCATTCAACTCTTCCTCCTCCCTTATTTACCCTCATTATACCATCATTCTTCACGAAACCAAGTCCACCATCTTCACATTGAAGAGAGTAAAGGTTGAAGACAACAAACCCTAGGACAAAGGTCCTATCATAGTCTCTTTCTAAGAGATCTCCATGTCTCACCAAGGCCGAACTCCTTTGAGCTGACATCTCCCCTATTTCAAAACTAAATATCTAGCACCAAGAGAGGCGGTAGGAAGCTCACCTCATTTCCAACCATGGATCTTTTCACTCTCCTTAGCAGCATGCTTAGCTTTCCTTATTGGTATTGTTCCTCACAGGCATAAATGTTCTACACGGAGAGGGAGAGTTTCTCCTCTAGAAAATCTGACTCCGGCGACTTCCGGTGACCTCTTCACTTCCATCGGGTTCAGCACAGGGATCTGCTCGTCAATAAAATGAACGATGATGGCGTTTCATTGAATGTTTCCTTTTTAATGAAGGATTTGGGTTTTGGTTACTTCGCCAAGTGTTGCTTTGCCATTGGACCGCCTATCATCACCTTAATTAAGTCCTTTTTGAAAAGGCCGGTCCAAGGAGCCATCCTGCATGCATCCTTAAACCCGGTTTAGCCTGTACGTACAGGCCAACGAATATAGTCTGGGCATCCAAACCGTCCAAGTAAAATTCGATGAGTATCCTTCTACATATTCGACGAATTGTTGAGTTTCCATGTATTGTCTCGACGAATCGACCCAACATAACCCGACGATTCATTCACCACTCGACAAGCCGAAAATCTTCTAAGTATAATTCATCATATATACTCGATGAATTGGTACGAATTATGTCGAATCATCTAAGTCCTTCATCGACAAATTCATCGGATATCCTAGATGATATCCAACGAATTATCCTTTTTCCATGAATTTCCCCAAAGTCTTTCCCGCCAAATTTGCCAAGAATCACTCGACGAATTTATCGGGTATATCCGACGATACTCTATGAATTCCTTGCCCAAAAATTCTTAAGTCAAAAATGTCGTATGCGTCGAGTATCACTCGACGCTTGTCGAAAAGTGTCGTGACCACACAACGAATTCCCCTTAGCCAAAATTATTCTAAGTCCAATTCTCTTCATGCGTCGAGTATCACTCAGCTCAAGCCTACCAGTCAATGTACTCGATGCCTATTACCAGCGCACCCTGAGTCTCAGTCAACTTTCTTGACTCAAAATGCGCGCGAGGGGTCTAGCACGAATTGGGATGTTACAAATCTTATTAACAAAATAAAAGTTTTCATCCCCAAAATCAGGATAAGTCTATGGGGAATGAAAAGCATGAAATATATATTTAAACTTTTATATTTACCTTGGGGAAACAACTCCAAGTAGCTCTTTGGCATCAAGTCCACCGGCTCCGAAGTATATTCCTCCTTCCCGTGATTAGACCACTAGACCTTCACCAAAGGGATGCTCTTTTGCCGTAAGTGTGTTGTCTTAGTGTCCACTATCCTCACGGGCTCTAGTCGAATGGACCTATTAGTTGCCATTGTTCCATATATGGCGGTGAAATGCTAATCAGGTCGTAGGAATGCTTTCCAAAGCGATGACACATGGAAGACATCGTGCAAATTTTGTAGCTCGGGTGGTAGCTACAACGGATAGGCCTAAGGGCCAATTCTCTCTAATATAACATAAGGCCCCATATATCTCAGGTTGAGCTTCTTCCTACCACGCACACGTGACAGTCCATGCATCGACCTGATCTTCAAATACACCTTATCACCCACTTAGAACTCCACCATCCTATGTTTGACATCATAATACTTTGCCTGCCGACTTCGAGCCTCAAACATGCGGTCCCATATAAATCTAACAATAGCATTGGCGTCATCAATATACTCGACTCACAAAATCCTCAAATCTTCATCTTGCACCCACGATAAAGGTGTTCTACACCTCCTCCTCCCATAAAGCGCTTCGTAGGGTGCCATTCCTATGCTGGCTAGATGACTGTTGTTGTACGAGAATTCCACCAGTGGTAAGAGCCTTTCTAATGGCTCTTCTTTATCCAATATGCACAATCTTAAGAGATCTTCCAAGGTTTGATAGTCCTCTCAGACAAGCCATCTGTTTAAGGATGAAAAGCTGTGCTAATGGTAAGGTGGGAGCCCATATACGCTTGAACTTCTCACCATTCCTTAGAGGTAAAACGACTGTCGCGGTCTATGACTATCGTCTTATATACCCATGGTACCGTACAAATTGTTCCAAAAAGAGACATACCAATACATCAACCCGTGTATATTTTCTCATTAGGATAAACCTGGCGACTTTGGTCAAGCGATCCACAATAACCCAAACTAATTCATTCCCTGATCGTGATCGGGGAAGACCGTGAACGAAGTCCATAGAGATATCCTCAAATTTCCACTCTGGAATGGGAAATGATTGTAACAATCCATCAGGGCTCTTGCACTCTACCTTCACCTTCTGACAAGCCTCACTATGTGTAGCGTAATATGTGAGATCCCTCTACATCCCCGACAAAAACATGGTCTTTCTCAAGTCAGTAAAATTTTTTGCAATTCCAGGGTGCACCAAATATTTCGTGTAATGAGCCTCTCTCAAAATATGCTCCCAGAGTCCACCACCTGCGGAAATGTAAAGTTTGCCATGGAAATTAACTAGGTCTTCTTTTAGTATATAACCTTCCGCGAGTCCTCTCTCCATGGCTTAAAAATCTGGGGCCAAATTTGGATAATTCCCTTGCTCTCCCGGAATTCGATCTCGAATGTCACAAACTATGCTCATGACAACTAGGTATTCTGAATATGTCTCAGAATGATCCTTGCATACTAACGTGATCACCATCTCTTCAATACTCGATCCAATTCCATACTCATCATCCGAGGCTCGGGGCTTGACTATGGTACCTTTCTGCTCAACGCATCAGCTATAGAGTTTGCATTCTCGGGGTGGTAGTTCATTATAAATTCATAATCACAAAAATATTCTAACCACCGCTGCTGCCTCAAGTTCAAGTCCTTCTGAGTATAAACATACTTCAAATTTTTATGGTCCGAAAAGATCTTGTAGTGGACGTCATATAAATAATTTCTCTAAAACTTCAAGGAGAACACCACTGCCCCCAACTCAAAATCATGTACTTGATAATTTACCTCATGCTTCTTCAACTGTCTCGAAGCGTAAGCAATCACATGTCCGTGCTGCATCAACACTGCTCCCATCGCTTGATAGGAGGCATCAGTGTAGACTTGAAATCTTTCTTTCCTTGATGGAAGATCTAGGATTAGTACGGAGGTAAGTCGATCCTTTAGTTCTTGAAATGCGGCCACGCACTGGGGTGTCCACTCATAGGGCACACCTTTCTTTGTCAAAGTGGTGAGAGGAAGAGTTATCTTCGAAAATCCCTTCACAAACTTGCGATAATATCAGCAAGTCCAAGAAAACTTTGTACATCAGCCACTAACTTCAATGGTGACCACTCCTTCATGGCACATACCTTGGCTGGGTCTACTACTAATCCAACATCGCTAATGACATGGCCCAAGAAGGCAACTTCTAGGAGACAAAACTCACACTTGCTAAACTTAGCAAATATGGAGTGCTCTCTTAATTTATTCAAATCCAAGGACAAGTGTTCAGCATGTTCCTCTTCTGTCTTCGAGTAGACTAGAATGTCATCAATGAAGATGATGATAAAGATGTCCAAATACTGCTCCGAGTTGTAGGAGCGTTGCTCCGAATTGTAGGATTATTGTAATCTGATATTTAGTGAAGTAGCTGAGGCTATCCATGGTGCTAGGTAGGCGAAGTGGAAAGTGGACGTACCCAAGATTTGGGAACCACTATAAATTCCTTGTGTCATCTAGGTTATGCTTGGTTATTTTTTGTGTTGATTCCTCTAAAATTTTTATTATGCAAAAGACGTAGAACTCACCTATTCACCCCCCTCTAGGTGATTTAGGTAGGCAACTAGATACTTCAATTGGTATCAGAGCGAAGGTTGTTCACAAAAAGCTTCACACCTTGAACAGATCTACTTCTAGTTGTCGTAGAGATTATAAAGCATGGACAGATCCACGGATTTCACATAGATTTCGGTGTACACCAAGGCTAACTTTCCCATGTGGAAAGAGAGAGTAAGATTCTTTATGGAAGTTGTTGATCCCCGTATCTTCATGATAGTAGAAGAAGGTCCCTATGTTCCAATGACTTCTTCCAATATCGATCAAACCAAGAAAGTGCCGAAGAAACTGATGGATCTTGACAAAGATTAGATTGTCCTTGTCTCTCTAGACAAGAAAGCCAAGAACATCATCGCAAGAGCAGTCGATGATTTAGTGTTGCAGAACCTAATACACTGCCAATCTGCCAAGGAAATATGGAAGTCTCTGATTGTTTTGATGGAATGCGCCGAAGAAGTAAGGGATGATAGAAGATCCCTCATGAACCAGAAGTATGAGGCTTTCAAGCAAGGCCCCAAGGACACAATAGCTGATACATTTAAGAACTTCAAGATCATCAACCGCCTGAAGAACTATGGCCGGATTTTCACTAATGGATAGCTTAATGACAAGTTCCTAAGATCCTTGACTAAGGAATGTGACAAGAAGATTTGTGCTATCAGGGAGTTTGGGAGACTAGCTGACACTGACCCCCAGAACCTCTTCAGGAAGCTTATATCCTATTAACTTCAAATCAACTCCAAAAAAGCTGAAGAAGAGGGCATCTGATCTTCATCAAAGGAGAAGTTTGTTGCACTGAAGGTAGATAGCTCAAGATAGGCTAAAGCAACATCTCCTGCTCCCACTCAGGAAGAAAGTGAAGAAGAAGACTAAGAGCCAAACACCTCGGGCTCAGAGTTATCTGATGGAGAGTTCCCTCTTCTCTCCAGATAGTTCAAGAAGTTTCTCAATAAGAAGAAATTGATGAGAGGAAAAGACTCCTCATACAGAAGATCACGTCACGATGGTGATCATCAAAAGAAACGTCACACAAATGACAGGTATAAATCTAAGTAGAACAAATATAGTTCTACTGAGATTGTGTGTTATTGCTTTAATAAACCAGTTCACGTGATCCTTGACTGCCCTCATAAGAAGGAGGGTGGAATAAGAGAACATAAGCCCTCCCATGACAAATATAAGTAGAAGAGCTTCATTGCAAAGAAGCAGAAGATCTTCAGTGACACTAACTCATCCAAGTCAAGTGAGGATGAAGAAGCCTACTTCGGGCTCATGGCTCACTCCGACGAAGAATAAGTTGACCCCCAATTTCATGGGAAGGTAAATTCTGACACCATTCTTTTAGAGTCTGATGCTCCAGACGATGTTCATTAGGACTATTACTCTGATGATGAATCAGAACACATGGCTCAGTATAAAGAGTTGATCAAGGCCTATGACCGGTGTAGAAAAGTTGTTAGAACTCAGGCCAAGAAGATCAAATACCTTAAGGCTGAGAAGATCACTCTAAGAGAGGAAGTCGTAAGAATGAACTCACTCAGATAGGAACTCCATACTGTGGCTGATGACAACAACAGTTCACACGAGCTCCATAACAAAAAATAGAAAATCATCGAGAATTGGAAGAACAGCTTGTCGCTGAAAAGAAACTTATTGAAAGTTTATCCAAGCCAAAGACAATCCTTCCATTTGTTGCTGAATTCTCTACTCAGGCTAAGGGAGTTGGCTTAGGTCATATGGCTACTCCTAGTAAATCTTCCAAGAGGGCAAAGGCTAAAAGGAAAAATAAGGCTACTAAAATAACAATTATCGAAGAGAAAGGGAATGGGCCTCTCACTCAAACTACATTTAAGAAGGTTATTTTTCCTTCTAACGAATTTGATTTTGAGAGATCCTTTGGTTACTTGACAAGACCAATTCAGTTTGAACTTTTAAGGACTATTAGGGGTGGACTTGTCCCCGAATCTTTGGTGGAAGTGTCTTTAAGGCACCTTATGAAGAGATCACACTACTGAGCTATGATCCCTATATTCATGGTCCTAATGATAAGAAAGCTCCAATGGTGAAACACGTTGTTGAAAATCCACTTGAGAAGAAGAAGCCATGTGAGTGTTATCATCATGATGCTTCTACCTCCAAGTCAGCCGCTTCTGCTAGACCACACGTTTAAGAGGTTAAGTAGGAGACTTGAAAAAGATACGACTGATTTGACTTTTAGTGTTGCGGCAAAGTTGGTCACTTTGTTTTGGATTGCTGGTTTAATTCCATAAACATCGAAACTCCTCAATTTAATCAGGCGAGACAAACCACTCATAGTGTTAACACTCGTAGGGGGAGTATGCTAACAGGGAACCAAGGACATAAATCTTATTGGGTTCCTAAGGTTAAATTATCTACGATTGCAGGTATGTCCAATGGCCAACAAAACTCTTATCTGGTATTTGGACAGTGGATGCTCTCAGCATATAACCGGGATAAGAAGCCTACTTCAAAATTATACTCCAATCAAAGATGGTCCAAAGGTTATCTTTGGTGGTTCTGGCCAGTTAATTACAAAAGGCTACGGTATGATTTCTAATGGTGTAGTCTAATTCATTGATGTGTTATTATGTGTTGGGTCCGGCGTTCCTTCACTTGACCCGTGGCGCTTTGCTACTTATTTAAGAAATTAAGTAGCGCCCTCTCCAACAGTCCGGGCTTTTGGTGTAGTTGGGTATGCGCTTGATCCTTCAATTGGTATCAGAGGAGGTCACAGGTTCAAGACCAGAGGGCGCTATTAAATCCTGATTTTTCCCTTCTACCTGTGTGGGTTCGGTGGGTCAGGCAACCGTGGACATGTGGTAACCCCACCTCTGAGCCGTGTGGGCCATGTGGTAACCCCACCTCTGAGCCGACGGGTTGTGCTGGACGCCGGGGGGGGATTGTTGGGTCTGGCGTTCCTTCACTTGACCAGTGGCGCTTTGCTACTTATTTAAGAAATTAAGTAGCGCCCTCTCCAACAGTCCGGGCTTTTGGTGTAGTTGGGTATGCGCTTGATCCTTCATTATGTTAAAGGATTAGAACATAATATGATTAGCATAAGTCAATTATATGATAAAGGCTTCATTGTTATTTTCTCTAAGAATCAGTGCTTGATAAAATTGGCCTCTATACTAGATATTGTATTAACAGGCACTAGGAGTAGAAATATTTTTTGTCTTAACTTTCTATGTTTAGATACTTCTACCCTAGTGTGTTTTGTTGCAAAAGATAGTGTGTCTCTCTGTGACCAATGACACAAGAGATTAGCACATATTAATTTCAAAACCATTAATATGTTATTTTCTCAAGACCTATTACGTGATAAACTGACTATTTAGTGCATTAAAGAGAGTCCTTATCACACATGCCAAATAGGCAAGCAGACAAGGGTTACCTTTAAGGGTATTGCTGATAAAGATTCCTCAAGGTGCTTGTATTTACTGCACATGGACTTATTTGGCCCAATGCAAGTTCGTAGCTTAGGAGTTAGTCATATACGATGGTAATTATTGATGATCACTAACATTATACTTGGGTGTTCTTTCTGAATGAAAGTCAGATACCTTTGATGTGTTCACAAATTTTTTTAGGCAAATTCAGAATGAATTAAACTATTCAGTGGCAAGAATCAAAAGTGACCATGGAACAGAATTTGAATCTTGTGCCATGAAAGAATTCTTTGGAAGTCTAGGTATCTTTCATGAGTTTTCCTCCCCACATACTCCACAACAAAATGGAGTTGTAGAGAGAAGGAATAGAACACTTATTGAAGCATGTACTACAATGTTGACTGACTCCTCTCTACCAGAGTACTTCTAGGCAGAGGCTGTTAATATAACTTGTCATGTGCAAAATAGAGCATTGATCAACAAGAGTCATTAAAAGACTCCCTATGAGCTACTAAAAGATAGGAGACCGACTATGTCCTACTTCAAGATCTTTGGCAGCAAATGCTATGTACTTAATAATGGGAAATATCATCATACAAAGTTTTGAGAAAATGTTTTGAAGGTATTTTTGTATGCTATAGTAGTCAAAGTAAGTCTTATAGATTTTTTAATAAGAAAACTTTGGTGGTTGAAGAGTCAATATATGTTGTATTTGATAAGACGAGCATGCTACAAAGTAGCTCTTCCAGTGTTTTCATTGAAGATGCAGGTTCAAGGCTGAAAGAGTTAAGCTTGGATGAGATAGTTGAAGAAAATGCTCAAAAGTTTACCAAGATCACTTCTCCAACCTCAATTAGAGAGGGAGATCACCAAGTTGAAGAAGTTATCCAAGATGAGGAAGACACTCTAGAAATAGAAGAAGCTCCCGATGCAAGAACCCAAGAGCTCAGACACTTGAGGGATCACCCGGTCTATCAAATCATATGAGGTCCTCTTGATGGTGTAAGAACTCGAAGAGGTACTACTAATGAAAATATGCATTTGATTTTTCTCTCACAGGTTGAACCAAAGAAATTTGAAGAAACAAATGAAGACGCATCTTGGATAGTTGTAATGGAAGAAGAACTCAATCAGTTCAAGCACTGCCAAGTCCGGAAGCTTATACAAAGACCCAAAGGCAAAAAAGTAATTGGAACTAAGTTGGATGAATATGGAATCATCATCAAAAATAAAACCAGACTTTTAGCTAAGGGATATATATAAGAAGAAGGAATCGATTTTGATCAGACCTATGCTCCAGTGGCAAGACTCAAGGCCATCAGGTTGTTCCTCGCATATGCTGCTCTCTTGGGTTTCATTGTTTATCAAATAGATGTGAAGTCGGCCTTCCTAAATGGTAAATTAAAGGAAGAAGTTTAGGTGGAAGAAGACCCAGGTTTAATTGATCCTAACCATCCTGATTATGTATATTTATTATTTAAAGCATTATATGGTAAAAAACAAGCTTCCCGAGCTTGGTATGAAATGATGTCTAACTTTCTTCTTAAGAACAAGTTCATAAGGGTAAAGATAGATAAGACATTTTTTTTAGGAAAGTAAAAGGCAAGATTTTGCTAGTACAAATCTATGTCGATGATATTATCTTTGGCTCTACTGATGACAACCTTTGTATGAAGTTTTCCAAACTTATGCAAGGGAAGTTCAAAATGAATAGTATAGGTGAGATGATGTATTTCTTAGGACTACAAGTGAAGCAATCTGAAGATGGAATTTTCATCTCTCAGACAAAGTTCACCAAGGAGTTGCTAAAGAAATTCAGAATGGAGAATGCTACCTGTATGAGGACTCCAATGGGTTCAACTATGTCTCTAAACAAGGATGAGAAATGGAAACCTTTTGATGAAACTAAGTATAGAAGCATAATTGAATCTTTGCTCTATCTTACTGCTAGAAGACCTGACATAATGTTTTAGACATGTGTGTGTTATAGATATCAGGTGAACTCTAAGGAATTTCACTACACAGCTGCAAAGTGGATTTTGAAATACCTTAAGGTAACACCAAATCTTTTCTTATGGTAACCAATAAGTAATGATAGTGAACTAATTTGATTTTCAGATGCATACTTTGTAGGTAGCAAAGATGACAAAAAGAGCATTTTCGGGACTTGTCAATTCCTATGAAGAAGCCTCATATCTTGGAGCAGCAAGAAACAAGATTGTGTTGCAATCTCAACCGCCGAGTCAGAATATATTTATGCAGGCAGTTGATGTGCACAACTTCTCTGGATAAAGAATCAATTTGAAGACTACAACTTGAACTTCAGAGAAATCCCCATTTTTTGTGACACCTCTAGTGCTATAGCAATTGCAAACAATCCAGTTTCTCACAGCCGGACAAAGCACATTGAATTGAGATATCATTTCATCAGAGAGCATGTGGAGAATGGGGACATTAACCTCCCGTATGTTCCAAAAGATATGCAAGTTGTAGATGTTTTCACGAAGCCGCTGGATGAGTCCAAGTTCTTCTTTTTCAAGACAGAACTTGGTATGCTTAACAAGGAGTCCTGAAAAGTTCACATTTGAAGACAAGAGAAGATTATGCAATCAGCCACTCAGAAAATTCCAAGAGAATTCTTACTCAGCAAACCTTCAGATAAATTCAAGCTCAGAACTGGATTTCTCGAAAAATTATTGGACTTCTCGCAAAATTATTGGATTTCTCGATAAATATTGGATTTCTCAGAAAAATTTACTTATACTTCTCGGGAAACTTAAATGGATTTCTCGGGAAACTTTAGTGGATTTCTCTGCAAATTAATAGATTTCTAGAAGAATTCGAATAGACATTCCTCAGGTACGCTTTTCTTAATTCTTCAAAATTTTCAATTTTATATAAATAAAAAATTCCATAGAAAGTCAAAATCCACTCTTTCGAAAAATCCCTTTCCCGAGAAAGACCCTTGAGTTCCGCAGAAGGCCTCCGCCGTTCTTCTCACAAACTACGTCATTTCTTCTCGGAAAAGTCGAAAATCTCTCATCTTCTTCAATCGATGGCTCCCAATGCAAATAGGGGCGTCGGGATTGAGTTTGTTCACATAAGTATTGACAAAATCTCTGATGATTTCCGCAATGTTCTTCTACTTTTTGAAACCATCGGCCACTCTTTCATTCTTGAGCATCCTTGCAAAGTTTTGGGTCCAGAAGTTGAAGAGTTCTTTAGAAATGTTAAGCTTAAAAGGAGTGGGAAATTGTTGAAAAGTTCTTTCAAAGAAGTGAAGATCAAATTGAAGTCGTCCTCCTTAACAAAATTTTTGAGGTTACCCTCCATTGATGAGGAAGATTATTTGGAAGAACCTGATTACTCTAGGTCACTTTCTTTTTGTTGCCTCTCCAAATCCACTACCTCTATTCGCCGACAACACATGAATGATGAAAGCAAGCTTTTGACCAACATTCTAGGAAAATTTCTCCTTTGCAAGACAGGTTAAATTGGATATATCTCCTCAGACTTCTTTTGCATGATGACTGCTATGGCGTGTCACAAGAAATTCCAATGGGGAAACATGTTATTTGACAAGATTAAGGAAAGCATGAAAGCACCCAATTTTGTAAGGATCATCTCACTATATCTGAATCAAGTGCACCCTAAAATTTTTGACTTGTCCAAAGGTGTGTCCATTCACCACCTAAAGAAAGTCTCTCTCTCATCCATCAACAGATGGGAAATCAAAATTCAAAAGCCAGACCAAGATCCAGCAATTCCAAGGACTGTAGTATATGAGTACAGGACCACATCTCCCCTTCATATGGATATAGTTAGCACATTTATTGCAGCTATTGAGGGGGAGCCTCCTCCTTTAGTTCATGAGGAATATTAGCAGGCAAATGTACCAGACATAGAGTTTCACTCAGATGTTCTTACATACTAGGCTATAAAGAAAGTCCTTGCTGATGATGTGGCAGTGGACAAGGAAAACCAAGCTTAGACTAATGATGAGAAGAGCACCTATGTGCATGATGGTGGATCAGGTATGAATATTGACTACTCCTCTGATCATAAAAATCTTCATGATGCCCAAGTGGATGCTGAAGAGATTCCAAAAGGTTCTCAACCCAAGAACAAATTGAGGGGGAGAATGTTATTATGCTTTCTAATTAGGATGAAGTTACCGCTAAACCTGCAGAACCTCCACTATGGAATTTAAATTTCCCTTTACCTATCATTCTTGGTGAGGAAGGGGATGTGATGACATTTACACAAAGAGGCAAAAGCTCAGTTGTTATTGAAGAACTATCAGTCTGGACAGCTCCAGCACTACCTCCTCCACCTCCTATAGCATAAGTCATTCCTGATGATACACTTTTGGGTAAGATTGAGTCAATGATGAATAAGCAGAGAGAGTACTTTGACAAGTCTCTCAAAGAAATAACTGAAAGAGTAACTGCTCTTGAGAAAGAAGTGAGTAGAGGATTTTCTGAAATTCAGAGTAATGCAAATGAATTCAAAATACTACTCAATATTGGCAGCAAGGATTTGGACCACACTATCACTAGTGTTGCTGAAGTCATGGATCAGGAAATTATGGTAGCTAACAATCAGATACTCTTACTGAAGAAAACTGAACAACAAAACTTAAAAACCTGTGAAGAGGTCGAGAAACTCAAGGAAGAAGTCAGAAAGGTGGAGGATAAGGTTAAAGAAAATCTAGAATGCAAAGTTCAAAAAATGAAGACTCAGTGGGGTAATCAACTGAAAGAGATCAGTACAAATATAGGAACCCAAATTAAGGGTGTAAACTTCTATACTTATGAGACAGCTGTGTGGATGCACAATCAAATTTTTCCAGAGTTCAAGTTGATCCAAATGAGGCTCCACGTCCTCATCTTGATCCAAATGTCTGTAAGCCTACATTTTCTCCCAGACCTGAACAGTATGGATTTCCTCCTGAAATTTATTCTCAAGTCTTGACTTATAATCAGAAAAATATACCTCGGGACCTACCTCCTAAAATGTCAGTGCCTAAGAAGAGAAAATATGGTGATGGTGCTTCAACCAGCCGATCAATCCCAAGTCAAGAAACTACTAGAAGGAAAGAAATGGAATTTGCTGAAGTTTCGAGTCCAACCTCCAAGTCTTTAATACTAGACACTATGAAGTTAGTTGGGGAACTTCATGATAATAAGGATGATCATTACAGTCATAAGGTGTTGGAGTTATATGAGAATTCTATGACAAAAAGAAGGATTTATTATCGTGAATATGGCCGCAATAATCCTAATGCTCCTCCTCATCCTCCAAAGTACTATCCCATGCCCTTCAGCTACTAGAAAAGGGAACAAGAGAAGAAGGAATGACAATACCAACAACAGTTCAAATGATTTTTAATTGTCAGTGTTATAGAATTATGTGAACCGGGAATTTTCTATGGACAAATTCTCTATATATAAAAAATTTTGAATTTTGATGATTTAATTATCTCTTAACTGTCATTACAAATATTGTTTTATTTGTTTGTTAATTCTTTGATAATCTTGATATAATTCACCTTAGTTTAGAGGGTTTTGACTTTTACAAATAAGGGGGAGATTATTGAGTATTGTATCCACCATAACCTTGATTTGTGTGAAGTCACCCTTGAATTAAGTTGAATTAATTATGTATTTGATGTTATTCTTTAGTTGAGTGCTTGTAGGTAATTATTGCTTAGTGTAGACCAATGTTAGTTTACAATGAGTCGCTAAACACAGGACTATGCAATGTAATCCCTCATTGTGTGACTGATGATGTTGACTAATGTGTAACCTATCTATTTTGATGCACTTCATTTTCAAGTACTAAAGCAATGGAAGAAAGTAAGGGTTGTTGTTTTCAACAAAGAAGAATCAGTCTTTCAGAAAAATTTTCTTAGTCCATTTCTCGAGAAGAAGAAGTGAATTTCTCGAGAAGTCTCAATGTAGTTCTCGAGAAATCAAAGCTATTCTCGAGAAACATTAAGACTTCTCGGAAAATTCTAAGAAACATCTCTAAGTGTTTTTCTCGAGAAAGTCCTGAAGAATTCTCGAGAAGCCAAGTAAAGTTCTCGAGAAAGCTAAGTAGTTCTCGAGAAGTCAAAATTATTTCTCAATAAACTAAGTATTTTTCTCGAGAAATCAGTTCCTCAATTCAAAGATTCTGTGTAAAGTATTTTCTTGAGAAGCTATGAACATTTCTCGAGAAACCAAATTCTTCTCGAGAAATCATATTTCATCTCGAGAAATAGAGTTGCGGAAATTTTTTTTAATCTGTCTGACAGGATTTTAATTTAACCTAAGTATCTCATGATTGGTCCACATAGATCCTTCCTTAATGATTTCATACTGTTATACGATGTTCTATATAAAGTCTTTTCAGAGGAATCGCTAACTCTAATAATAATAAGAACATCATTCTGAATCATATTCGTAATTTATAGATCGGGGGCTGCCGCGCTATCTTCAACATTCTTCTTTGTCGCTCCTCTCTCGATCCAGCGATTCCAAGAAGAAAAGATTTGACAGATCCTAGATTCAAGATTATTCAAACATCAACTTGATCGTGTCGAATCCTCAGAAAGTAAGATCAAGTTTTCTCACGGGATTTCTTCCTCAACTTCTTCATAGAGATTTTCATTTTTAAAGAAGGAAGAACCTTGAAGATTTCAGATCTGAGAGTATAAAGTTTTCATTATTATTGTACAATTATTTTAACTCTTGTAGGAGCTTTGTCTCCGAGTTATAGGAGCATTGTTCTCCGAGTTTGTAGGAGCTTTGTTCTCCGAGTTTGTAGGAGTTGTTATCTCCTAGTTATAGGAGCGTTGCTCCGAGTTGTAGGATTGTTGCAATCCGAGATTTAGTAAAGTAGCCGAGACTATTCGTGGTGCTAGATAGGCGAGGTGGAAAGCGGACGTACCCAAGATTAGGGAACCACTATATATTCCTTGTACGTCTGGGTTATGCTTGGTTATTTTCTTTGTTGATTCCTCTCAAATTTTAATTCCGCAAAAGACGCAGAACTCACCTATTCACCCCCTTCTAGGTTATTTACGTAGGCAACTAGATACTTCACTCCTACCAACAGATCGAATAACTCATTGGTCAAGAGTGACGGATAGGTTTTCTACACCGTCAGTTATTTGAGTTCTCTGTAATCTATGCACAACCGTAGGGACCCATCATTCTTCCTAACGAAAAAAATAAGGGCTCCCCAGGGTGATGAACTGGGATGAACAAACCCTGATTCCACCAACACTTGCAACTGAACTCTAAACTTAGCGAGTTCCTTTGGAGCCATTCGATAAGGGGTGCAAGAGATGGGTCGTAGAAACGAGATACCCAATATTGGAGAGGTTGAATCTAACATTAGTAATGTCAGCTCAAATACTTCGCCCATATTTCTAAGCTCATGCAGTTCAGGTAGTAATAGAACAACATTTGAGGAGAGTCCTGGAAAAACCAGAACACTTAGGAAGATTAGATAAGTGGGCGATAGAGTTTAGCAAATTTGAAATTTCTTATGTGCCCAGAACAGCAATCAAAGCTTAGGTGTTAGCAGACTTTTTTATTGATACAGCAGAGTCCACCTCTGGTCAAGCAGAAAGATATCCTTTGGCTTGGACCATATATTTTGATAAAGCCTCAGGCAGAAATTCCTCTGGAGCAGGAGTGGTTCTAATTAATCCTAACAGCATCAAGCTGGAGCAAGCAATAAAAATCTTTTTTCCAACGACCAATAATCAAGGAGAGTATGAAGCGTTACTGTCCAGTTTGAGGCTTGCAAGAGAGCTTGGAATAGATCATGTTCATATCAAGATAGATTCTTTGGTGATGGCTTCGCAAGTGTTGGGCAATTTTGAGACTAGAGAGCCTATCTTGAGGAAGTATCTTGCTTCGGTTAAGGTTGAGGTTGGCAAATTCAAAAGTTTTAAAATTGAGCATATCAGGAGGACCGAAAATGAAGAGGCAGATGTTCTAGCCAAGCATGGCCTTCCTTCAGGAGGAGCAACTTTAGAACTCTTCCGCCCGGCTGTGGATAAAGAAGAGATGATGCAGATTAACCAGCATTCCTCCTGGATGGATCTATTGGTCCTTTATCTGTCAACAGGAAACTTCCATCCTTCAATCAAAGATAAGAAGAAGTTCAAAATAAAGGAAGCACATTATTATTTGGTATCAGGCATCTTATACAGAAAGGAATTCTTGTCTACTATGGCAAGGTGTGTCTCAGAAGAAGAAGCTCCTCTTGTGCTTTAATAAGTTCATTCTGGTGAGTGCGGAAGTCACTCAGGAGCAAGGACTTTAGATAAAAGAATCCTCTGGCAGGGTTATTTCTAGCCCACTATGAAGAAAGACTCAGATGCTTATGCAATAAAATGCGCTCAATGCCAGAAGTTCGCTCCGCTGCAGCATCAGTAAGCTCAGTCGCTCTGATCAATTGTAACTCCATGGCCTTTTGTAGTTTGGGGAATGGATCTCCTTGGTCCTTTTCCCATGTCAAGTGGACAACGGCGTTTCATTATAGTGATGGTTGACTACTTCAGCAAGTGTATTGAGGCCAAAGCATTAGCCAAAACAACAAGTTCAGAAGCAGTAACATGTGCTTACAATTCAAATCCCACCCAAAGGAAATCTAGTCTGTAATTCATATAAGCAGAAGTGGCATGATGTTGCAAATTGAAAGTCTTTAATTGAAAGGTAGCTAGCAACCAAGTGGGGGGGTGAATAGGTCTGCTTAGGTCTTTCGAGAGTCTTTTTGTATTACTTGATTGTTTCTTTAAGCTTTCATCTTTTAGTGATCTAGAGCTTGTTCTAAGCACCTATAATTAAGAAAACAAAAACAAACACAAAAGAATTTTATAGTGGTTCCCCAAAATTATGGGTACATCCACTCTCCTACAACCTTGCTAACTTCTTGTTTGTCAAGGCTCTTCTCCAAACCAATTCTCCAAAGAGCTTAGACCACAGATCCCTCATGATCTCTCAGTCTCCTCTAAGACTTAAGCCTCAACCAAAAAGTCCTACACTCATTGATATAAGTATCACCTACCTCAGGCACTTAACCCCTACCATTCAGGCTATGGAGGATAGCCCTACCTTAGAGCAAGCTTGCTCCTAAATCGTAGAGAGATAGACTCTCCTACAATTCATGCAATATGCCCTACTACTCAGTGAATAACACTAACCTACCTCAGAGAGATTAACTCTCCTATAACTCAGGCAAATTTGCCCTACCTCACACCCAAAGGTCCTACAGCTCAGACCCAGAAAGATCCTATAAAGAGAAAAAGTTTACTTAACTTTGACACAGAGAAATTTCTCTATGTCAACCACTTGAACAGAAAACTTTCTACTCCTCTCCTCATAGCAGGGAAATGATTTGCTGGAGGAACTAAGAAGAAAACTTCTGAACAAGCTGCTGAAGGCTGAAGATCTTCTGATCTTGAGTCTTCAAACAGCCTACCAAACCTACCAAAAGATGAAGGTTCTACTTCTTTAGAATAGATTCTCAATCT
The DNA here is from genome assembly GCA_039513925.1 of Platanthera zijinensis. Classification (NCBI taxonomy): domain Eukaryota; kingdom Viridiplantae; phylum Streptophyta; class Magnoliopsida; order Asparagales; family Orchidaceae; genus Platanthera; species Platanthera zijinensis. The sequence continues at coordinate 180,954,655 of CM077078.1, forward strand.
GCTCGGGCAGTTGGAGACTTGCACAGCTAATTGAACTTTTCTTTTTGGAGAGCCTCAAGCTTTTTCACTAGCAATAATGGCGAGGAAGATGAAGATGGCTGCTCTCCTTTTTGAATAAAGTATGCCCTAAAAGTTGTCTTTGTCCTGACACTTTTTCTTTATTTTGTAGTTCGTCGATCAACGGCTCTTAGAGAGCGGTGGGCCCCACCTGTAGCTTCCAACTGCACCTTGCTTTAACGAAAGAAGACATACAATAGCTTCACGGTAAGTTTTGTCATGTAGTGTAGCTTTCCCGTGACTAATTTGACCTTAGTTGACTTTGTCGATTTTGCTGACGTCAGCACCTGTGGACTTAGCCAAAATCAAGCATCAGAGAATCGGCGTTGAGTGAGTAGGCATCACTCTACACCAAAACACTTAGATAGATTCACTGTGTCATGGCGTTGAGTGAGATGCCATAATTAAGGATCTGAGTTACAGTCTTGTTGACAGGCGAGGGCAGATTCTTGCTTGAAAACTGAAAGATCTTGTGGAAAAACCTTTTTTTTTCAATTTCAGCTGAGACAATGAGTCTGTTAGGCTAACCTATGGAGGTGTAGGAAGCAGTGGTGGGAAACAGTGGAGCAGAAATCAGCTGTTTGGTAGTGGTGATAAGATTTATGAAACTATTTGGAAAACTATATTTGCATTGTTGTATGAAACAATGGTGCAGAATTAAACAGTGGTAGTAATAATTAAACAGCTCGGAGAATTTACTAAATCTAAAAATAAATAAATAATTTGCTCGGCATTAATTTTATTTAATTATAATGGTAAATATATTAATATTGATGGGATTCCCCAAAATATGTTCAGACGAGTCATAGATTTTTTTATCGATCTTGTCTAGCTCGACGCTATAATTCCAACTAGCACATTCTCACACAATTTTGAGTACATTCAGTATTCCAAATGGACGGACGGACGCACGTATGCACACTTGATTCGCTCATGAGCTAGGACGATTCATTTTTGACTGATTCACGAGCGTCTCGAGTAATTCGCAATAAAAATTATTAAACATTTAAACATTAATTAATTATTAAAAGAAGTTAAAATGTTAATATAGTTTATTAATAACAAAATTTTAATATAATTTTATTAAAACTTAATTTTAACTTTAAAAAATTATTATATTAATGTTTTAATTAATTACCAAAAAAAATTAAATGTTAATAATTTATTAAATACTAATTAATTATGTTATAAATATAAATTTATATAATATAAATAATTATCACTATATATGTATATAAATTATAAATTAATATATATATATATTATATTATTTTTTATGTTTAAAATTATTTTATATATTAGTAATAATAAAAAAATAGCGTTGCAGCCCTTTTTCAGGGATGCAGCGGCGGCTGCCGCCGTGGGCGGTCGCTTCATGCCACCGCCCACACCAAACTTCATATTTGGCTTGGCAGCAGCAAAATCAGCGGCATGCCGCTGTGTTGCCGCTCAGCCAAACAAGCCCTATAGGGGATCCTGTTGTTTGGTAAGTAATTTTACATAGATTTTGTGCAAATGAGACATTGTAGCCTCTTTGTAGTAGTTGACCTACACTTAGTTGGTTTTGTGCTAACTTGGGCACATATTGAACATCATGAATCATTTTCATGTGTCCTGATGGTGTGGTTATAGTGACGCTTCCTTTTCTTTCTATCTCTGATGCTTTCCCGTCCCCAAGATAAACTTCTGCTTTATGGGTCTCATCCAAGGTTGTGAAAGCTTCCTCTTGGTATGTCCTATTTGATGAACATACACTGTCAACATACCACACATTTAAGAGTTTCACCTCTATTTTTTAAACCGGAATAGAATAGACTTTCTACTTCAATTTTTTTTCTTTTTCAGCAAATCGGGTTGGATCCTTGTGTCAGCAATCCCTCTCTGAGTGATTAGGGATTTTGCACCTCTTGTACTTGGAATAGTAGTCATGGGAATTGTGTTTGGTCTTATTGTATATGATACAATAAGGTGTTGAGTTGTCAGTAGTTATAATTTTAGATGGTATTGCCCTTTTGCCTCTTCCTTTCATTCCTTCACTCCAGGGCTTCTTGCCCCTTCCAGGGGTCCTTACCCCTTTCCCCTGGGCTCTTTTTGTTACAAGTTCTTTTGATAGTGATCTCCTTTCTGAACCTCATTCCTTGGCTTACGAAATCTCTTTTTTGTTTGCAAGGCTTGCTTCAGATTTTGTGTAACACCCCGAAACTCAAAAGAGACACGGGTGGCATTTTTAAGCCAAGACAGGGTTTTGAAGAAGGTGACACGGGTCTCGACACGGGCGTGTCGGAGGCCGTGTCAGGGCGTGTTCGACCACGGGTCGTGCGGTCGACGCTTTGGTGGTCGACGATCGTAGAAGGCTGGAACACAGCCTGGGACACGGGCGTGTCCCAGGGCGTGTCAGGCACACGGCATGTGAAACGGGCGTGTCACATGGTCGTGTCCTCCTCGGGACATTTCTAATCCTGTGCCATTTTTGGCACACGGGTAGTGACACGGGTGTGTCATCCGACACGGGTAGTGACACGGGCGTGTCATCCGACACGGGTAGTGACACGGGTGTCGACACGGGTGTGTCAACCGACATGGGTAGTGACACGGGTGTCGACACGGGGATGTCGGTGGCCGTGTCCTTCTCGGGTTAGGAAAGCTGGCCGATTGCACACGGGGGGGCGTGACACGGGTCCCAACACGGGCGTGTCACAGGTGACACGGGCGTGTCGGAGGCCGTGTCGAATGTCGTGTGCTGGTTTTTGAGTCAATCGAGACGGCGAATGGGTGACACGGCCGTGTTGCAACCCGTGTTCGGCCCCAGATTTTGTATTTTAGGCCTAATCGTGGCCGTTCGTTCCCTTGGATTTGGATCCAACGGTGGGGGGCTGTTGCTGGGATGTTATATCCGGGAATAGGGTTTAGAAACCCTCATTCCCTTTGGTTGGTTATCTCTCTAAGAGTTAGAGAGAGGAGAGAGGTTGGAGGAGGAGGAAGAAGCTAGATCCGGTCACCGGCGGAGCTTCGGAGCTCCAAATCGCGATCCGAGTCTGGATCCGCGAAGGCGAGGCCGATACGGTGCTTTCCATCCGACTAGATCGTCATGGCACCGAGGAAAAGCGAAAGGGTAATGATTCTCTTCTTGAGCATGTGAAGCTCTTCTTCCTTTGCATGGGAAAACCCCTCTCCCGCGAGTGTGCGGCGAGATTGTCGTATTCCTTGGGGTAGATATGTAAAGTCCCCCTTGTTAGAGTCCGGAATCGTAGTACGGACATAGGCATGCTGTGTGAAGCCTACCCGGACGTGTTTTCCGGATCGGTGATGTTTTGCTATACATATTCTAGCCGGAGAAGACTCCGAGCGTTGTGATTATTTTTGGGTTGCTATGTGGTAGAATGCATCAGGCAATCCGGGGGATTAACCTCGAGGTGCACCCGGAAATCTGGACGGAAACGCATTTCTGTCATATCGGTGGCCTGAGAGCCAACCGGGTACATAGCGGGGCTATGTACCATGTTTGATCATTATTTGGGACTGGGGAAGCTTAGTCCGCATCAGTGGCCAAATAGCAATGGAGGGGTGAGCAACGGGCTAGTGTACCCCTAAATGCTCCACCTGCTCGGTTAAAGTGACCTAAAGTTTTATGTGGGACTTACCGACGTTTGGAGATCGAGTCTAGGCTGCGGCTGAGAAGACTAAATGCTCACAAAGATTGCCACCCTGGGGGTGGTGGTGGAGTCGAGGACCGGATGGGGTTCGGGCTGGCTTCGCCGAGTAAGTGCCCTGAGAGCACGGGGTGTACGGTCGTGAGAGCGTGCACCTATGATGAGATGCTTGTTTTACTGTGTTGCTTGTTTTGCTAACAAGTGGAGGGAAGAAGCTTTGCCGCCCCGGTTTGGGGGCGGAATCGTTATAATTTGGTCAGCATAGCTGACCGTTGCCTTTGTTTACCACTGTGCGGTGGATTGTTGCTTGCAGGTACTGCGGAGCCGAGAGGTAAATAGCGGGCTAAAGCCCAAGTTGCTGTGCTGGCCCTCGAAGGCCAAGTTTTGAGTGTTTTTCCATTTGTACTCATGTGTGGCCGGCCTGCGTGCCGAGGTTTGGAAGACGCTCTTATTAAGCAAACTCTTGTAAGGCCATAAGGCTATTTCCGTTTTGTGTATTTTACGTTCCTATGGGTTTGAGTAGTGGACATTCATGCTTGGCAGGGTTCTTTATTCTTTGCAACTCTAATAAATTGCTTCCGCTAGGTGTTGTGTAGGACGTTGTGATTGGTTGAATGGTTTCAACGCGTAACCAACCGGTCTGTCCGTAGTATATGGCGTCGGGACCCGGTCGGACCTACTGCTATATGCTATCCGACGGATAGGGGTGTTACATTTTGTGAGTTTCTTGCTAAACGATCTTCGTGAGATTTTAGTGACACCATTAATTCAGTTAATGGTAACATGTAAATGTCTTTCGACTACTCAAATGTTGTTACTACTGGATTTAAGGCACGTAGAAGAATTCTTAGCAATTTTGGAACTATACGTTTATCCTCTACCGTATCACCATAATTTCAAATTTGATTTATTAAACTAACAACTTTAGCAAAAAAATATTATACAGACTCACCTGTTTTCATGCTTACTAGGTTCAGCTCTGCACAAAGTGTTTGTAACTTCATGGCAATTACTCTAGCAGAGCCTTTATATTCTTCTTGAAAAATATCTCATGCCTCCTTTGCAGTTTCAGCACTCATTATCCGTGGGAAGATTGTTTCTGCTGCACCTTGTTGAATAAGCATGAGTTCTTTGGAATCCTTCATTAGAATTTTTGTATTCATTTGTATATCCCCTATTTCAATTCCATTTTCTTTTCCTCCTACAGGTATAACAGGACCTTCTTGCACAAGCTCCCATAGACCTTGAGATCGAAACACAATGCACATTTGGACCCACCAGTGTTGATATTTTTCACCATTAAATAAAGGGATGGAAGAGTGAGAATAATTCCTTACTACTGTGGTAGATGATGAAGCCATAACTGGTCCTTCGATGAGAAGATGTTCAGGAAAAATGAATGACCAAACAAAGGCTCGGATACTGGAGAGTTGGCTTGTCACCCTCAAAGGAGCTCAAACCCTTGTAACCTCAAGGAAGATATATAGTGGACTTTGACTCGACACGGATTCGGTCACGTGGGTTTTCACACTTTCCAGATTTTTCACACTAAAAAACCTGTGTCATTGCTGCTTGGTTTACTTTTAACTATTTGTGCGCCCAATATACTGACTTGGAGCTAAGACGGTCTGATTCTCGGAAAACCGAGCGACCGACAACAATAGTAAAAATAGATGGAAAGGGATTTAAATATAAAATCTAGAATATATATATATATATATATATATATATATCTTTATTATATATGCAAACACTAAAGTGAGATGGTGTAACATTAAGAGTTCCCAAAATAGCCCCGCTTCTCATCTTCTTTAGTTTAAAATTTTTGATTTTAGAGTCATTTCCTCTTTCCCTCCAATTTTTCTCACCCAAACTCCATTTTCGTGTGCCTATCAAATCTTAACCCTCTCCCCGAAATATCTTTTATTACTACACGTTTACTCCTTCTACACGTCTTCATGGAAGCTTCAATAATAAATAACTTGTACCCCATCTCGGATTGGCTCTGCTTCAGAGCTCAAAAACCTTAAAGATCCTTTTCCCTTCTACATGTTATGCAAGGGGCTTCTTCCTCTTCGACATTAGACCTCCGATTTCGAGCTTCCTAATACCTAAATCCAAACTTCCAGCCTCCGATTATGATCTTCCAGTTCGTTAACCTACAATGCTTCATCCGTGGTAGGCTTCAGATCTCTGTTCATCTTCTTCCTTTGTGTCAATGTTATGAAAACATTTTGGTGTGTATACCCTTTCTGTAAGTTTACAATAATTTATCTGATGGTGTGATATTAAAATTTGGATTGTAATGACATTTCTAATTTAATGATTTATCCAGAATAATTTAACAGATTGATTATCATTCTAACTTTAGAAAAGTATTCATCATTATTTAAAAAAATCATTAAGCATTATAGCTATTTCTTCTTCTTTTTCTCTACATTTCTTTGTGGTAAAATATACATCCTCTTCTTTCTTTTACAGAGGTCCTACTCCACACGCCAACACCACGTCTCTTCTTACAGTGCAGGTAAGCCGATCTACCTCTTGGTTTCTCTTTGTTTTCCTCTTATTCTTTTTTTTCTTTTTGCTGCTCACACCATGATTTTAATCTTGATCATGTGATTCTTTGTTGCTACTACTAAAATTTCAGTTTGGTTCATTTTCATTTGTTTCCAGGTTCCTCATCCGTCCTCCTGTTTGCTTCTATGTCCCTAAAAAACTTCATTCATTGTGGTGATGGGAAGCAGGTCCTTTCATCAGCAAAAAACATTTCTCTGCATTTATTAACCATCTGTCCCATTTGGGTTTACTTCCTCTTTTTTGCATAGCTATCATTTTTGTTTTTCAGTCACTTCATATTTTTCCACTGTACAGGACATCAGTAATTGTTTATTACATGATCTGTAACCATTAGCATATATCTACATATAAGTTGAAAGCATATATAACTTCAACCATGTTTGACTGATGTCGCCTTCCCTGTTAAATGTTGCTACTACCTAAATTTTTGTTTGGTTCATCTTCGTTTATATACATTGCTTTGAATTAGCATCTCACTCAGATTCTAAACTAAATGTTATCATAAATTGCAAGAAATGATGCTGGTGTTTCATTGCTAGCTGGTGTCTGGTGAAGGATTACTTTGATTTTTTTATTGCTTCTTTTATTTTCGCATAATAAGTCTTTGTGGCAGGATCCTTTTGGGGACAACTCACATTCATGTTTTTTGGTTTTTGACGTTCTTTTATTTTCGCATAATAAGCCTTTGTGGCAGGATTCTTTTGGGGACAACTCACTTTCACGTATTTTTGTTTTGGACTTTTTTTTGTCTGTTTGTCTTTTTTGTGGCGTTGTACTTTTGCTTTGTCATTAGCTCCATGGATCATCATTTACAGGCTCAGATAGTCTTCTAGAGAATCATAAATTTATTAACTTTGATATTGTTATTTGATTTTTTTCTCCTATGGTAGCTATATGTTCACCTCCCCACTATGATTTTCATATGTTGTCTTCAATATTATGTTCTTTAGACAATTTGCAACCTTGCTCCACCATCATATTTTTGCATTCTTTATCTGAATAAGGTTCAAATGAGGTAAGCCATAATTTTCTTATCTCTTAAGTTTGTTTCTTGGCAATTCTTTCACGCTACTTTTGTGTCTTTTCTTCATCTTTTGAATCAGTAGGATATATGAAAATATGTTTCGGCTGATGGTTGTATTGCATAAGATTGATTTCTCTTTCAAAAGTATTGGAATATTAGAAAATAATGCATTAAATTGTTAATATCATTTATCATTTAGAATATTTGCATGCTTTTAGCTAAAAGATATTGATATTATAATTAGGGAGCTGTTTGAGTAAGCCGAAGCCATTGATTTTTTATACCTTCTAATTATTAATAGGTGTAGACCTTTCTTTTATGTATCCTTCCTGTTCACAATCGGTAGACCGCTTGGGCGTGGGCAAGGACTACCTGAAGGGTTTAAACGAATGAAATAACCCGCATTTAAATATTTATAGATTCATTCTCTAAGTAATACCAATGCTCTCTATTTTTGAGTTCCAGTTTTTTTGGAACATTGTCTGATGTAATTATTAGTTTAATCAGCTAGAGCCAATGTCTCCGCCTCAGATCAATGTCGACGCACATGACAAATGTCACCCCCCATGACCAATGTCGCCATCCACGACCAATGTCGCCATCCACGACCAATGTCGCCCCCACGACCAATGTCGCCCCCCCATCCACAGTCGCCCACATGACATATGACACCTCCACGACAAATGTTGCTTCCACGACAACTGTCAACCCCCACTCCACCAATGCTCCCCAGACATATGTCACCCCACGAAAAATATCGCCCCCATGATAAATGTCGCCCTCACGACCAATGTCGCCTCCCGACAACATTTGTAGCCCCCATGAAATTTGTTGTCCCTCTGAAAAATGTTGGCCCCACGACCAATGTTTCCCCCACGACGGATGTCGTCCCCGCAGAATGTATCCCCCATGCCGAATGTCCCCCCCTGGACGATTGTCGCCCCCAGGACGATTGTCGTCCCCAAGACGAATATGGCCCCCACGATGAATTTCAACCCCACGACGAATTTCACTCCAACGACGAATATCGCCACCACAACGAATGTCGTAACCACGACGAATGTCGCCCCCACAAAAAATTTTTACTCCATGATAAATGTCGTCCCCACAACAAATGTCGTCACCACGACAAATGTCGCCCCCACGACAAATTCTCCCCCTTGACAAATGTTGCACCCACAACAAATATTGCCTGCACAGAGTCCCTCGTGCATGACTGCTTATATATATATATATACATATATATATATATATATATGAACAGGGGTGCATTGACTAAAGTAAATATTCCACGGTGATGGTAAAAGAAAAAAAAAGAGCATACAAATATCATGCATATAGAAGCTATATATAGTCATAGTCTCCGTGAACCACAAGAAATAATTAACTTGCATACATATATCACTACAATACTCCATCACCTTTACATGCTTACAAACTTCAAGTCAGCTAAGTCCATGCAAACAATAGAAAAGCTCCTTTTGAATCTTGACCCAGCTTCTACATACATGTCAACCTGTCCTTCTTCTTCTTCACAAACTAGAGAAAGAGAGAGAGAGAGAGAGAGAGAGAGAGAGAGAGAGACGAGTTAGAGAGAGGGGGTGATGCTTGATAAATTGTAAGTAATCACATGGTCGTCGAGGATGTGATGAATAATTCAATTCTTGCTGACAAGAACCATCGGTATAAATGGGAAAATTTTTAGGTTAGATTAAGGGACCATGCCATGGTCAGGACATAAATACTCTTCATTTGTGGGGCCCACCACCATTTCGAAAATTTTCCCCTCTCCTGAGCTCCTCCTGCTGTAGCTCTCGCCATTCTGGGAAAATTTCGCTGCCTTCCGCTCCCTCCTCTGCCATAAACCTAGCCATTTCTTGATGTCGAAGACGATGAGCCACCTACTTGAAATCCCTGTCTCTGCCAGAATCTCCCTCCTCTATCGGAATCTCCGCTATTCCATCGCTTACTCTGACTAAAAAGAGTATTGTCGTCGTCATCCGCTCCACTACTTGAAATCCCAGAAAATTTATCATGTCCGCCGCTTACTCTGAATGTTTGCAATCGCAATGTGTAGTTATAGTTGCAGTTGTTTTTATTTCAATGTTTGTAGTCGCAAAGTGTAGTTGTAGTTGCAGTTGTGCTTATTTCAATGTTTGCAGTCACAATGTGTAGTTGTAGTTGTAGTTGTATTTATTTAGGGTTCAATGTTTGTTCTCAGTCCATTTTTGTAAAATTCCACCCATATATTTTTAATGTTTGTTTGCAGTCATTTTTTACCCAAAGTTGCAGTTGTTTTTTCGTTCAATGCTTATTTGCAGTCGCATTTTGTATTCTTAGTTGCAGTTGCATTAAGTGAGCCTTCAGATTTTTCAGTTTCAGCATGCCCGGGAGCAAATACCTAAATTGTCGATGCGCACCTAACACCTTCAAAGGAATTGTCACACCTCTCTTAAATAGATTGTCTGAAGAATCTATAGAGGCCCTTTGGGATGCACGTCTCCTTCCCCTGTTCGAATGCCAACTATTCCACAAAACATACCAATGTTGTATGTTCTTCTGAGGTTATACAACAAGGAGAAGGAAGCCTTCCAGCTTGGGAAATATCTTCTCAAAATGACAGTCAACGAATTGGCACTTATATTGGGTCTCCCAAATGCCAGTCTTCGCTTTAAGTTTTCAAGATCACCCGTTGTGGACAAGATCCAAAAGAATTTAACTGAATAGATTCATAGAGCCGAAAGTGAGGAGGAGTGGTCTCCCATGGCGGAGGGTAGAATATTATGTATGCTGGTGAAATATTTATTAGCTATGTTTTTTTCATTGAAGTGTTTGAAGGTTCCTTCTTGTAATGACAAGATAACATGTCTTCATGAATTCGTGAAATATAATTGGCCTCTTGCCATCCATGAGTTCCTCCATTTATAGTTTGATCATTTAAGCTGAGTAAGCACTATTTGAAATGCTGGTAGCAACATTGGTTCCTTGGAGGGATGCGCTACTGTATTACTGGTATGTGTTGGTCTAAATAGCAATGTTTTTTTTGTATTATGTTTATTCATTTTTGCTCTAACTATCTATACTTGAAGGTGTGGATGTACGAACACACCAACTCCAGCCTACATTTGTCGACCTAGCTCGCCCTAGAGTTTATCGCTTGTCTCCTACCCTTAAGTACAGTGCCAAGTTTTGCATGAAAGTACAGGAGAACCTTTTCATCAAGAATTATGTACGTTCTAAAAATCATAACCTTATTTATCAAATAATCTTATACTTATCATCATCATTGTATTTTAGTGTTATTTGTAGGTAATTAAGAAGTTTATGAATGTACTGGATGAGGAGAAGGTCCTACTGGGTGAAGAAGATGATGACTCAAATTTTGAAACACCTTCACCGAGAAAAGATAAAAGAAGAAGGGTACAGTTTGCGATCATAGATGTTGTTGGCGAGAAATTAGGTTATAAGAGTAAGATAGATGAGAAGAGGAGTTTAAGAACTAAAGAGAAAATTTTGATGAGGAAGATTAGGTCGGAGATTAAGAGAGCGAGGAGTGAAGAAAAAATTGGGCAGTCACTCAATCGCAAAGATGAGCATGTAAAATTTAACGAGGATTGGATAGGTCTAGAAGTCCGACTCAAGGCTTATATCAAATAAAAAGTTGCAAGATTGAAGAATTTTTGCGAGGCATGGTTTAAGACCTCACAAAATGAATGTAAACCAAATTCTTCATCGGTTCCGACTACACAGCTGTCACAGCCCACTTCCACACTGGAGTATACCATTGTTCCTAAAACACAAATGTCTTCTCCGAAGGTAATTAGAGTTAGCCCACTTAGGATGAAGAAGGACATCTGTAAATGATCACTTAACATTCAAGAGACAGATCCAAAGTATCCCGGGAAATTGCTTCTAACAGAAAGAGCTAGGGAAAGTGTTGAATTTGTCCTGGGCAAATTTGTTGACAGGTACATTTACTTGTCCTTCTAAAATACTTGGTTGTAATGAAAGCTATTAAATTCCAAATGTTTTTTCCCTTTTCAGGAGTATGTTAATATTTGAAAGTGGGAACATATCCATGTCAAGAGGGGAGGTAGATCATCTATCATCTAAATGCCTATGTTGTGGTACTTGGTGCGAAACGAAAAAGGATGCCATAAAAAGTTAGAAGTGATCTCTACGTGTCCCCAAATCACGAGGTATGGTACTTTTTCCATCAAAATAAGTAAAGCAAGGATTTACACCATGTTCAATCATTTAAATTATGATAGTATTGACCAATATGCATTATCTAATATGCAGTATTATAAAAGAAGTAAAGCAAGGAATTATACTGATCTTATTAGTCATATTACCGAAGAGGCTGTTAAATCCTTCGAAATAATTCTCATGTCTTGTCACCTAACTAGTCATTGGGCCTTATTGGTTTGCTGGATAAAAGAGCAACGTTGGGAATATTATGATTCACTCCAAAGTAGCCTTCATTGGGCCGGCATACGTGATAACTTATGTATAAAGAAGGCCACTCCATATAATTTTGTTGCTTAATGTTAATCATTCAATTAAATTATATTTATATTATCACATGTACTACAGCTGAAGGCCCTGAAAGATGATATTCTAACAACATTTCCAGAAGGATTCATTAATCTGCCGGCAGAGGATGCTGTCGGCTTGCCTAAACAGGACAATAGTTGGGACTGCGGAGTATTTGTTATGAAGTTCATGGAAGTGATTTCATCTACTACAAGCGTATCATGGGTAGATAACAAGAAATGGCAAGCCGACATGCAATGTTTTCGTGCCGAAATTGTGGAAGAAATTTTAAAAACCTTTTCAAGCAGTATTATTGAGAGGATTGCTAGCCTAGATCCTTCAGATGCAGGATTAGCTTAAATTTATAAGACAATGTTTTATTCTAAACAGTTTAGAATTGATGCAGACACTAATTTTGGAAGTGTGCTTTAGGGTTTAACTTGATGCAGTATTTGTTTAACCTGATTACCATGTTGAACTTGATTTCCATGTTTAACATGTAGCTTGCCTAACTTTAAGCAAATCTGTATTATATAAGTAGTTGATTAATTTCTATACCGTCCACAATTATGCATTTTATGGTCGTGGGGGTTATGTAATCTTTTAATCCTTCCCTTCCATAATTAGTTCCATATTCTGAAGTAGAAAAGTTGTTGTTATGAAAATCTATTGTGTTAGCTCTAGGAAAAAAAATTCTACTTTGACTGTGCCAATAAACTATTCTAATTTGTTCAGTTTCACTAAATAAATTTTCAACTATTCTGAATAGCTATATGGTAATTTTATTTCTTTTCTACATTACTTCATTTTGTTGCTGCTGATGAACTTGATACGACATTTGAGAAGGTGGTGGACCAATGCGTCCTCCCGATTTTGCTTGAAATTGAGCCAGGCGCTTATTTTGTGGAAACTGAATACAAATATATATAACATAAATAGCATTTTCAAGGTATACAAATGTAACTCGTTGTAGCATAAATTAGAAACAAATTTTGGAAGCAAGTGCCAAACAAAGGTAGTTCATCCAAACTCGTAGGGTGTCAAATGGCTTACTTCCTTTTTAACTTAAACTTTTAAAGCCTATCTTTGGCTTTTGTCTCGCAAACATCTATCTTCTGGGTTCTCAATAAGGCCTGTTTAGTTCAATACAAAGCTACATCACATCATTTAAATAAAATTTGTCCAATTCCCGCTTTTACTCATGGTCGCACAAACATTATGGTTTAAAGACATCGAGAATGCCCGAAAAATCAAAAGATAAATTTACATAAAATTCATCAATAAAATCACTTGGAGCTTTATTAGGCACTACAGTTGGAGCATTTGTTTTTGTCTCCTCTTGATTTTCTGCTGAAAGTTTGAAAAAATTTATCTCTTGCACATCTCCAAAGGATTGTTCAGCGTCTACTGTCTCCTTCTTAACCATGTCTTTCTTCCTTACAAAAAATAATTAATTTAATAGTAAGTTGGTCAAAATAATTAATCAAAGTTGTAACAATTTTTAAAAGGTTAATAGATTTACTTGGTTTTTTACTCCCTGTCTTTCAGTACCCCTTCAATCTTGCATTCAATATTCCTTTTGGTTTCTTCGTTACAGGATCTCTAACTAATGGTGTGTTTCTGTCATTCTCATCGCTCAAACCTTTTTTTCGCATTTCAGCAGCCTCAACTATCTCATCTGCTTCTTTTGCTAAAACATGCAATCCTCCAAGAACATTTGTCTTTGCATCCATGTTGTTCTCTACTCGGTTTGCAAGGTCATAAGCTAAACGCACCAGGTGGTTTCTAAATATCAAATTAGAGTTACACTCTATTATGTTGGGAGTATTGGGAAGGTATATGCCCTTCTTAGAATTACGATAGAATCGTGTAAGCAAATATATGGGTGGAATTTTTTAAAAATTTTCAAATTATATATTCTAAGAATATGCTTGCAAAGAATGCCTCTAGTATCGAAACCTCTGCATGAACAAGTGGTCTCATTGGACTTAGAACTATAGCTAACAAACCATCGTTTACCATCACTACCATCACAGAGCTTTATAACGTATAAATAATTATTTTCATCATGTCTCATTTCATCCACTACACATACGCACGCAGCTCCCTCCATGAAAGCATGTTCAAATCTAACAAACATTTATCTTGTGTAGAACTTAGACACATGTTTAAGCATCTCACAACTTCTGACCTTTTAAGCTTACGGTCCCTTGCTTGCATCTAAAATCTTCGTCTCGTTCTCTGCTCCGCCAAGACCCCACCAATTTCTCCAACCCCATGAAACACTCCACCAGAGTACTAGTTGCCTTCTAACATCCATGCAATCCATTATTGGCAGATTCGCTTCGTTGTGTTGGCAATATAACAAGATATAAAACATCCTTGTTAAAGGTTGTAGACCAGTTCCTCCTTGCTCTATGTAAATCCCCCAACCATCGGTTTTCTTGCAAGTTTCCTCTGTTAATCATCTCATTCCAGTATTTATCAAACTCGAGCTCACTGTCACACTTACTCATGCATTGATAAAAAAGCCCGTGTACACTTTTCTCATTATTAAAGCATGGGACTTTTGAAGGCACTTTCTTGGAGATATGCCACTGACATAAACGATGATGGGTCCCGGTAAATACTCTTTCAATAGCAATGGGCATAGCTTTGTATTGATCCATGAATATAGTTGTCGGTAGTTTGCCACCAACAAATTTCAGAAATGTGTTGAAGACCCAACAAAATGAATCAACGGACTCCTCAGAAATAAAAGCACCACCAATAAATACATTTTGCCAGTGATTGTTGACGGTGATAAATGGTGCACAAGCCAAGTTATACTTATTGAATCTGTATGTTGTGTCAAAGATAACTACGTCACCGTAGCAGTCATAATCGATTTGTTTTTGTCCATCCATCCAGAAAAAACTTTTCAATCTATTCAACTCATCAGTACGAACATCATACGAGAACATGTTGTCCTCCAACTGTTTTTCCTGTAGAATCTTCAGGAAACTAAGTGAATCACCACTTTCAATTAGCGCCTTCTTTTCCCGCTACACAAAGTTGTATGGATCAGATTTTGATAAGCCAACATTCTCGAACCCACCGACTTCATTAGCCAAAAAAGTTGTATGCATGAACTATTTTAACTCCCGCGTCCGTCATATTCTTAATAAGGCTACCCTGCATTTTTGAAATGTTGAGGGCCGATCTCAATAGATGATGCTCGTTCTCCATCGCTAAAGGGTGATTGTGTTCCTCGACAAACTTTGTAACTTTCCAATTCCTACACTCTGTATCAGTGGTTAGATAATTGCACGCGAGACAACTGATGCGTGTTTCTAATTTGCGATATTTTTTGGGTGAGGGTCTCACCTTCTTCAATCCAGCTTTGGCGCACCTATATGCCTGAAATTTTATAATCCGTGTGTGTATCCAATAGCTCAAATGTTCTTTTCGAACACTGAAACCCATGCTATGAGCATATTCACAGTACATAGTGTACGCCTCGTCTTTTGAATGCACAATTGGACAAACAACCTGTTGTTTGTTGACCTGAAAAAAGAATAAAGCTTTAGTTCACTCCTAAATAAAAAAGGAGCTGCAAATAAAGATAATGTAACAATTAATTTTCAAAACAGTTGAATTTCACATTGAAGAATGCAATTATAAACCCTAAAAGAAAACAAAGCAGTTGAATTTCACATAAAAAATATTGTTGTAAACCCTAAAAGAAAACAAAGCAGTTGAATTTCACATAAAAAATGCAGTTATAAACCCTAAAAGAAAATGTCGCAGTTGAATTTCCCATAAAAAATGCAGTTGAAAAGTAAAATGTAAAAATACTAGCCAATGTCCAGCAAATCGTTTCAAAATAGAATGCAGCACTGCCATAAGAAAACCAAGCTTACATTGACCGTTTCATCACCAACATTTTTCGAAGAGGCCTGGGCACTTGTTCCCCCGTGAGCCGCCATTTCCATGTACCTATCAGAAAAATGGCCATGAAAAACAACCTTGAAATTGTATCTAAAATTAAAGAGAGAGATTTATTGATATTGATACTAACCTTCAGAAAAAAAAAACACCTCAGACTTAAGCATTCAAGAGCTAGGTTTCCGCCATTTCTTCTGCCTATGATGAGGAAGACGACCTAAGCCATTGAACGGAGAAGGTGGATCATCGTCTTCAACATCAAGAAACGGCTAGGTTTCCGGCAGAGGAGGGAGCGAATGGTGGCGAAATTTTCCCTAAAGGGCGAGAGTTGTGGTAGGAGGAGCTCAGGAGAGGGGAAAATTTTTGAAATGGTCGTGGGCCCCACCAATGAAGAGTATTTATGTCATGACCATGGCATTGTCCCTTCTCCTGACCTAAAAATTTTCCGTGTAAATGGAGCCCATCTCCTGTCTCTCACACTTAATCTCTCTTGAAGGAGATCGGGATTACTGCATCCTGGTCGTGACTCTGCTCTCTCTCACAAGTCATAATATATAATAAGAGTCTGTGAAACATGTTGTTTTCATTACTTTTTTGTTCAATGACTATCATTATTCATTCAGAATGACTGTAATAATTTTTTTTTGAAAAAATAAATTCAATCAAAATTTTGTTTTGTATCAAAATAAATTTTCCAAAACTTCATTTTATAAACTCTGTTTCACCAAAACATTAATTTAATAAAATTCTATTTTTCAGAATCATCATTTTTTCTATCATCAGCTTTCTATCAGTAACGTTCCATTAGCAACAGTCCAACCAAACAGAACCTCAGATCGGTGGGTCGGATGGGGCTCCACAACCATTAATCCGGTGCACACAATAGTTGATATTTGCGCTTCTTCGGGTTGGAACGGAACCACGAAGCCTAGCTATCAATATATTTGACTTCTTCATGCATTAGAAATTTTACCCGGGCCAATGAAATATAAGAGAAATTAATGCTCTCTCAAAATCCCTGTCCCTTATGATACAATTTCACGGGAAAATTTTACATAAGCTCTCATTATTAGCATGGTGGGATGACAGTTCTATTTTTATATAACTTTATTAATTATTCCAATATATATATTGATGGGGATGAAGCCTCATTTATAGGTTTGGGGGTCCATTTAACCACTTCCACCATGATTTCTCCTATTGTGGAGATCATGAGTTTGACCGGTCAACCCACTCCCCATAATGTCCACCACAATAAGAGAAATCATGGGAGCCTCTCATTCAATAACTACCGCCGCCGCCGCCCGCTGCCGTCGTCAGCCGCCGCTCACTGTCGCTTGCCATCGCTCGTTGTCACTATCATCGCCTCCACCGCCACCGGCAACTATCGACTGCCGCCGGTGACCACCGCCGTCTCCACCGGCCACCGCCACCGCTTGCAGGCCGCCGCCATCCGATCACTATAGGGCATCCATTGTCATCCGATCCAAGGGTAACCACTCACAACCACTAGAATAGTGTGGGGCCCACCATGACCACCTCCTAGAGGCTAAAAAAGGAGCCTCAGGCCTCCTTATTTCTCACCTTTTTGCTCCTGGAGTCTTCTTCTTCCTCAGGTCAGAGCTTTGCCGAACTCCTCCCTCGGGTCATTATCAAGCCGTCTAAGAGCCAAAGTAATGCACAAGTCCCCAAGTGCGCGGAGAAGGGAAGAAGACGACCATCATCAGCACTCAAGCACACCAAGCCACCAAGCAACATCTAGCACTCCCTCGGTGCAGCTTGTTTCCCATTGCGAGTCATGAATTCTCTCTCACAACCAAGTTGTAACGAGGAGCGGTCTGTCGCCCTTGAGTCTCTAAGCATATTGTACCCGCAACCTGATAGTTGACTTTAACTGGCACAGATCCGGTCACATGATTTTTTACCCAGTTAAGGGGTTTTCCCACGTTAAAATCTCTTGTGTCTACTCCTTATTTTCATTGACTGTGTGCGCGCTCGACTGTCCCGAGAGCTAAGGCGGTGAATTTTATTCTGGCCTGACCGGGACACCTAGTTAGTCCGCAACAGTTTGGCATTGTCTGTGGGAACCACGATTCCCAATATCCTTCGGAAGCCAAGACCTCTCTCCTTGCAACATCCAAGCTCTGCTTTAATGACGAAAAGAAGCGTCCGCACTGCTGAAGGATCTGCCCCTGGTGGACGCACTGAACCAACACACACCCACTCACTCGTGAGTGTACTGTTGGAGGCAGAAGTTTTATTCGCAGCTGTTACCACCCTCGTGAGGTGTGTTCGCCAGATGGAGGAGCAGCAGACCTAAATACAAACTCTGCTTATAAATTTAGCAGCACCACCCACTCCTCCTCTACCACTAGCACCAGACATTCCCCTACCTATGCCAAATCATTGCCCGACGCAAGAAGTTCCGCAAAGAGAAGAACAAACTCTCATAAGACAAGAAGAACGGCGTCAGGCTGAGCGTTGTTATGACAACCGTCGACGTGACCCTCTAAGAAATGGGGGGAAACATCCACTTCAAGAATACTCCCCTCTAAATACCACCTCCACTAACGTGATGTTCGCAATTCAGAATGATCCAGCATTCCACCGGCCAAGAATTCATCAGCCATTCAAGCAAGTTGATTCACCCCCATCAGAAGAACTCTCCGCCTCAACCAGACATTGCTTGCACAAGGAGTACAACATAGAGAAGGAATTATCAAGTACAAGTAGCTCTCCCACGCCTGCAGCATTACTCCAAGAAATACATGATCACCACCTCGCCAATCCTCATTATGAAGAGAACTTTGGAAACATGATGAGTATCGATGCCTCAGCCACGAACCAGGGACTAAGTGAACATCTACCCAACTACAACTCACCTGACACTTGGGCAGTCCTAGGTCTAGAAGATGGCTTTTGTTGGTTATTGTATCCACAATGTACCTGATTTGAAGAAGCCCCTGAACAAGCTAAGTTGAATAGAAAATATATTTGATGATTTTCTTCAAGATGTGCTTGCAGTTATTCCATGCTAAGTACACACCAATGTCAGGGTGCAGTGGGTCAATATACCCGAGTGTGTGCATCGTAATCCCTCGTTGAGCAGATCAGTGTGTTGGCTTACGTGTACTCTCTCTATTGGAGTGTACTTATATTCAAGTACAGGGCTGAGACAGATCAAGAGCAAAAGAGGAGCAAGGATGGGTCAAAGACCAACTCATGGGCAGAAAGACAAAAAATCGTTTAAGTAAAATTCGACGAGAATCACTAAGTGATTCTCGCCGAATCGTCGAGAATCACTAGCCGATTCTCGTCGTCTGCCCCCGGCTGACTCAACGTGTGCAAAACTCACGCTAAGTCAGAATCATCGAGAATCATTAAGTGATTCTCGACGAATCGTCAAGAATGACTCTGCATTCTCGACGAATCGTCGAGAATGACTCTGCATTCTCGACGAATCGTCGAGAATGACTCTGCATTCTCGACGATTTGTCGAAAATCAATGATGACTCTACACGATTTTTTCCGGTTGGCAAGCTATTCAGCTAAGAATTCTTCTAAGTAGAATTCGACGGGAATCATTAGTGATTCTCGTGGATTCGTCGAGAATCACCAATGATTCCCGCCGAATTTGCCTTAAGCGATTTTCGTTGGCGCGCTGGACCGGACCAAATGTACAGGCGCTGTTTTGAACCGGATTTAGGGCTACTTTTGGTGGGGCCCACAACGGTCATAAAGGATGACCTACAGTATATATAATCGTGTATTTTGAACAGTAAAGATAATCCAGACATACGAAAAGAAAGGGCCGTCGGATTTGACCTAGCGTATCGCGTATTCTCTTCCGCCTCCATCTCCGCGCATCAAGTTGTTGCCGCTGCCGATCATGGATTCTTCCTGATCTCCTGGCAACAGAAGCTTAGCCAAGCAACGCGTCTCACGTGTCTATCTTGAGATCCTTTGTCTCTTGATTTGTTGAACGGGAATACCTTCCCCTTTCGAATCGATTGAGACAATCGATCCAAGTAAGACTGTTGGTAGACCTTGCTAGCTTTGCTACGAAGGTTGGATCTCGAAAGAATCGCTGCCGCAATCTGTGCCGCCGATGATCTTGAAAGAATCGCCGCCACAATCTTTGCCGCCGCCGATCTCGAGTAGATCCTTTCCAAGTGAGAGCTATGGTCGTGGACTCTTCGTCTTCTTCAAGAACGCGTCATCGAACGAAGAGAGACACCTAGCGCTCCAAAAGTAGTTTGTATTTTATACATTCCATTTTTACTTCTGTTGTAAAGGAACGTTGGTTCCTCATCGTAAGGGTTGGGTGCAACCCGTGGTGGAGGAGTAGTGACTTCTTCGGGTGGAAGAGTTCCTTCCATAGTGTGAGGATTGGATTTCAATCTGGTTGGTGAAGTGACCGAGTCGTCCCTTGTTGGGAGATAGGTCGAAGGGGGAAAGTGGACGTACCCAAATCGGGGAACCACTATAACTGCCTGTGTGTTTCTGTGTTGTGCTTGTTTTGTTTTATTGTGCAGGTAAATTTTTAATTCCGCAAAAAGACTGCAAATCACCTATCCCCCCCATAGGTGAAGGTAGTTGACACTAGTGTGACTTTCAAGTGGTATCAGAGGGAGGTTGCTCATCAAAAAGGTTAACACCTTGAGAAAGTTCCTGCCACTAGTGTCAAGAAGAAGGCAGATATCTCTATGGACAGACTCAAGTACTCAGGCAAGATCCCAGTGTGCACCAGGCTAAACTTTCTTATCTTGAAGGAAAGGATTAGATTCTACATGGAAGCAGTCGATCCCCGACTCTTCATGATCGTGGAGGAGGGACCTTATATTCCCACTAAGGCATCCACCATTGATCCTACCAAAATGGTGCCAAAGAAGTTTTCTGAAATGGACATGGACGAGATGGTGTTGGTCGGACTTGACCAGAAGGCACAGAACATTCTGGTCAGCGCAGTCGATGACTCCAAGATGCAGAACTTCTGCAACTGCAGGACAGCCAAGGAAATTTGGCACTGCCTGATTATTCTAATGGAGGGCACTGATGAAGTTAGGGATGATTGGAGATCCCTCCTGAACCAGAAATATGAGGCCTTCAGGCGAGGGCCTAAGGAAGAGATCGGAGTTACCTTCGAGAATTTCCTCAAGATAGTTAATGCCCTAAAGGGATATGGAAGAGTGTTCACTGATGGTGAACTTAATGATAAATTCCTTAGGTCCCTTACTAAGGAATGGGACACGAAGATCTGCGCCATCCGAGAGTTTGACAGATTAGAAGAAACTGTCCTCAAATATTATTTGGGAAGCTTATGTCCTATGAGCTTCAGCTGAACACGAGGAAAGCAGAAGAAGAAGCCGAGAAAGCCGCAGCAAAAGAAAAGACATTGGCCCTGAAATCCATTCACTCCAGGAAAGGCAAGGGTGCTGCCTCGTCCCGTTCATGGAAAAAGGATGAGGTGGATGACTCTGAGCCATGCTCCTTCGGCTCAGAGCTGTCTGAAGAAGACTTCTCCCTCATCACTCGGGAGTACAAAAAGTTCCTCAAGTTGAGGAATCAAAGAAAGAGAGACGGCTCCTCCTCCAGGCATCAGAAGAAGAATTATTCTTCTGACAGGTATGAATCCAAATAGAACAAACATCGCTCTAACGACATCATTTGTTTTGGGTACAATAAGCCAGGACACGTCGTGGCTGACTGCCACCAAGGCAAGAGAGATAAGGGGAGGGAGAGGATCACAAGTCCTCTAGAGATAAGAAGAAAGAGAGGAGCTACATCGCCAAAAAGCCAAAGACACTGAGTGAGTCTAATTCCTCAGACTCCAGTGATGATGAAGAAGCCTACTTCGGGCTAGTGGGTTGCTCTGACTCAGAAGGAGACTACCCCCCATTTACTGGGAAGGTAAAAGCTCGTACCCCCCTCTCTGACTCTGACTATGAGTCTCCTGATGATGATCTCGAGGACAGCCCTTCTGCCCGAGAAGACAAGCTCCTCCAAAATTATGAGATTCTGCTAAACACCTTCGAGGAATGCTGCAAGAGATTGAGGGCTCAGAAAAAGGAAGTCAAATTCCTTAAGGTCGAGGGTGTCTCCCTAAGGGAAGAGATCACTAGCTTGATTTCTCGCCGACAGGAGCACTTGGACCTGGTCTCAAAGCACTCTGAGTCTCTAAGTCTCCTTGATCTTAAATAGGATGAAATCAATAAGTTGGAAGAACAACTTGTGGCAGAAAGAAAGATTGTCAAAAGCTTCTCTATGCCAAAGACTGTTCTTCCACTGGTTGATACCTTCTCTGCTCTGGCTAAGGGGGCTGGCTTGGGGCATATGGGTGTACCTGGTAAATCATCCAGGAGAAACAGAAAGCAGAGGAAAAATAAGGCTGCTAAGAAGGCCTCTGCTGTAGAAAAGGAAAAGGCCCCACTCAACCCTATTGAATTCAGGAAGCCTAGCTTTCCCTGCAATGAACAGGACTTTGAGTCAACCTATGGCCACTTCTTCCGGCCCTCGGTTGAAAAGCCCAAGAGCCGGTTTTATGGTCGGGCCTTCCCCCGCAACTATGGTGAAAGTGTCTTTAAGGCACCTTATGAGGAAATCCAAGTGGAGGATTATGGCCACTTCTCTTGCGGACATAATAGGAAGCAGGCACTAAAAGCCAAGCCTTTTATATTGAAGGAACAGAAGGTGAAGAAATCATGTGACTGTTGTCATCATGATGGCTCCACCTCCAGATCCAAGGCCCCGGCTGGACCCACCGTTCCAAGGGTGAAGCATAATCCTATGAAAAGGTACAATAGATTTGACTGTTGGTGCTGTGGTAAAGTTGGTCACTTTGCCGTGGATTGCTGGTTTAATCCGAGATATAACGAGACTCCTCATGTTAGCAATGCAATACCGACCACTCGTAGGGTTAACCATCTGAGGGGGAGTGTGCTAACAAGGAATCTAGGACCCAAGTTCGATTGGGTTCATAAGGGAAATTAATTCTATTTTGCAGGAATGTCCAAAGGCCACCAAAACTCCAATCTGGTACTTGGACAGTGGATGTTCCCGACATATGACTGGGATTAGAAGCCTACTGCGTGACTACTCTCCAGTCGAAAATGGACCCAAAGTCATCTTTGGGGGATCAGATCGAGGTGTCACCAGAGGTTATGGTATGATTTCCAACGGAATAATCTCTATCACCGACATGGCTTATGTTGAAGGTTTAAATCATAACCTGATCAGTGTAAGTCAATTATGTGATAAAGGATATGACGTTAAGTTCTGCAAGGATAAATGCTTGATACTATCGTGTGCCTCTTCGGAGACGGTATTAACTTGCATTAGGAGCATAAATATCTTTTGTTTAGATTTTCTTAGTTTAGATTCTTCTACCCCCGTGTGCCTAGTAGCAAAAGGCAGTGCATCTCTTTGTGAACAATGGCACAAGAGATTGGCACATATTAATTTCAAGACGATTAGTATGTTATTTTCTAAAAATTTAGTAAGGGATGCTCCCAATATTAAGTGAATCAAAGATAGCCCCTGTCCTGCGTGCTAGAAGGGCAAACAGACTCGGGCTACCTTTAAGGGCATTGTAGACAAAGACTCTTCCAGATGTCTTTATCTTCTGCATATGGACTTGTTTGGTCCAGTGCAAGTTCATAGCTCGGGAGGCAAGTCCTATACGCTAGTGATTGTTGATGATCACTCTCGGTTTACATGGGTGTTCCTCTTAAAATGAAAGTCAGATACGTATGACATCTTTACGAGTTTTGTCAAGCAAATTAAGAACGAACTTAACTGCTCTGTGGTCAAAATCAGAAGTGACCATGGAACAGAATTTGAGTCTGGGGATTTAACAGAATTTTGTGAAGAACATGGTATCTTTCATGAGTTTTCATCCCCGCGTACTCCTCAGCAAAATGGAGTTGCGGAGAGGAGAAATAGAACGCTCATTGAAGCTTGCACGACAATGCTGAATGACGCTTTTTTGCAAGAATACTTCTGGGCAGAGGCTGTCAATACGGCTTATCATGTACAAAACCGGGCCTTGATCAACAAGAGTCATCGTAAGACGCATCATGAGCTACTGAAAGGCAGGAAACCAACCATGTCCTATTTAAGGATCTTTGGCTGCAGATGCTATGTACTAAATAACGGGAAGTAATCGCGTACTAAGTTTGGTGAAAAATACTTCGAAGGCATATTTATGGGCTATAGTAGCCATAGCCGGGCAGATAGGGTCTTCAATAAGAAAACCCTAGTGGTAGAGGAATCCATCCATGTTGTATTTGATGAAGGAAGCTTGCTTAATAACAATTCTTCCAGTGGCTTTCTTGAAGATGCAGGTGCAAGACTTGAACAGCTAAGTCTCGATGAGACTGCTAAGGGTGCAACTCCCAAGTACGTCAAGGTTTCCACCTCGACGTCAGCTGGAGAAGTTGACGAGCAGGATGGAGAAAATCTTCCGGAAGAAGGAGAAGCCCGAGAAGACGTCAGAGCTCCAGATGCCAGACTCCTAGAGCTCCGACACGTGAGGGATCATCCTAGAGATCAGATCATCGGAGATCCTCGTGACGGTGTCAGAACTCGAAGATGTACAATTAACGAGATTTTGCACCTTAGTTTCCTATCACAGGTTGAGCTAAAGAAGTTCGACGAGGCGAACAAAGATGTGGCATGGATATTGGCCATGCAAGATGAACTGCATCAATTTTAAAGATGCAACGTCTGGATGCTTATTCCCAGACCAAAGAACCAGAATGTGATCGACACCAAGTGGATCTTCAGAAACAAACTGGATGAACACGGTGTCATCATAAAGAACAAGACCAGGCCGGTGGCTCAAGGTTACAGATAGGAGGAGGGGATTGACTTCGACCAGACCTTTGCACCAGTGGCAAGGCTCGAGGCAATCAGATTGTTCCTGGCATATGCTTCGCACAAAGGATTCACTGTCTATCAGATGGACGTGAAATCCGCTTTCCTCAACGGAAATCCTAAAGAGGAAGTATATGTCGCACAACCCCCAGATTTTGTTACTCCTGCATTTCCCAATCATGTTTATTTTCTTAATAAAGCCCTATATGGCTTAAAACAAGCTCCTCGAGCTTGGTATGAGACTATGTCTAGTTTTCTTCTTGAGAACAAGTTCTCTAGAGGAAAAATAGATAAGACATTGTTTCTTAGGGAAGTCAAAGGCAAGATTTTGCTGGTGCAAATCTATGTCGATGACATAATATTCGGGTCAACGGAAAACAACCTTTGTAAGAAGTTTTCCAAACTTATGCAAGGGAAGTTTGAAATGAGTAGTATGGGAGAGCTGAAGTATTTCTTGGGACTTCAAGTGAAACAGTCTGAGGATGGGATTTTCATCTGTCAGACAAAGTTCACAAATGAACTCCTCAAGAAATTCGGAATGGAGAGGGCAACCTCTATGAGGACTCCAATGAGATCCACTGTGTCTCTGGACAAGGATAAGAAAGGGAAACCTTTTGATGAAACCAAGTACAGAAGCATAATTGGATCCCTTCTCTATCTTACTGCTAGTAGACCGGATATTATGTTTTCCACATGCGTTTGTGCCAGATATCAGGTGAACACTAAGGAATCTCATTATGTCGCTGCAAAGCGGATTCATAGATACCTTAAAGGTACACCAAATCTTGGCTTGTGGTACCCAAGAAACAATGATGTCGAACTGATAGGTTTTTCAGATGCTGACTTTGCAGGAAGCAGGTATGATAGGAAAAGCACTTCCGGGACGTGTCAATTCCTCGGAAGAAGGCTTATTTCTTGGAACAGTAAGAAGCAGAATTGTGTCGCAACCTCCACGGCTTAATCTGAGTACATCTCAGCAGGCAGCTGTTGTGCATAACTTCTATGGATCAGAAATAAGCTCAAAGATTATGACCTGCAGTTCAGAGAAGTTATGATATATTGTGACTCCTCGAGCGCAATAGCAATTGCGAACAATCCTGTGTCGCACAGCAAAACGAAGCATATTGAAGTGCGCTATCACTTCAATCGGGAGCATGTGGAAAACAAAGACATATCTCTCTGTTATGTCCCCACGGATAAGCAGGTTGCAGATATCTTCACAAAGCCCCTAGACGAGGGCAAGTTCAGTCTCTTCAAAACTGAACTCGGCATGCTGAACTATGAAGAATGAAGACTGTGCGGCTCAAGGCTCTTGGATCAAGGGGGAGCATCAGCAAAGAACTCAAGCTCGAGCATGGATGCAAGATCTGAGGGGGAGCATGTGGCTCCAAGTAAAGACCCAGATTTGTAGAAGCCGAAAAGTGGGAGATTACCCTCTTGGCTAAGGATAAGGTGGCTCCAAGTATGCTCTCAGGAAAGTGGTAATGAATTTATCTCTCAACTGAATTAGTAGTTTATGATTTTCCTATGCTCCATTCACCTTAGCTTGTAGGGATTAGGCTTCTTCAAATAGGGGGAGATTGTTGGGTATTGTATCCACAATGTACTTGATTTGAAGAAGCCCCTGAACAAGCTAAGTTGAATAGATAATGTATTTGATGATTTTCTTCAAGATGTGCTTCCGGTTATTCCACGCTAAGTACACACCAATGTCAGGGTGCAGTGGGTCAATATACACGGGTCTGCGCATCGTAATCCCTCGTTTAGCAGATCAATGTGTTGGCTTACGTGTACTCTCTCTATTGGAGTGTACTTATATTCAAGTACAGGGCTGAGACAGATCAAGAGCAGAAGAGGAGCAAGGATGGGTCAAAGACCAACTCATGGGCAGAAAGACAAAAAATCGTCTAAGTAAGATTCGACGAGAATCACTAAGTGATTCTCGCCGATTCGACGAGAATCACTAGTGATTCTCGCTGAATCGTCGAGAATCACTAGCCGATTCTCGCCGTCTGCCCCTGGCTGACTTAACGCGTGCAAAACTCACGCTAAGTCAGAATCGTCGAGAGTCATTAAGTGATTCTCAACGAATCGTCGAGAATAACTCTGCATTCTCGACGATTCGTCGAGAATGGATGATGACTCACAACGATTCTTTCCGGTTGGCAAGCTATTCAGCTAAGAGTTCTTCTAAGTAGAATTCGACTGGAATCATTAGTGATTCTCATCGATTCGTCAAGAATCACCAATGATTCCCGCCGAATTTGCCTTAGGCGATTTTCATTGGCGCGCTGGACCGGACCAAATGTACAGGCGCTGTTTTGAACCGGATTTAGGGCTACTTTTGGTGGGGCCCACAACGGTCATAAAGGATGACCTACAGTATATATAATCGTGTATTTTGAACAGTAAAGATAATCCAAACATACGAAAAGAAAGGGCCGCCGGATTTGACCTAGTGTATCGCATATTCTCTGCCGCCTCCGTCTCCGCGCTTCAAGTTGTCGTCGCCACCGATCGTGGATTCTTCCTGATCTCCCGATGATAGAAGCTTAGCCAAGCAACACATCTCACGTGTCTATCTTGAGATCCTTTGTCTCTTAATTTTTTGAACGGGAATACCTTCCCCTTCCGAATCGATTGAGACGATAGATCCAAGTAAGACTGTTGGTAGACCTTGCTAGCTTTGCTACGAAGGTTGGATCTCGAAAGAATCGCTGCCACAATCTGTGCAGCCGCAAATCTTGAAAGAAATGCCGCCGCAATCTTTGCCGCCGCCGATCTCTAAGAGATCCTTTCCAAGTGAGAGCAACGGTCGTGGACACTTCGTCTTATTCAAGAGCGCATCATCGAATGAAGAGGGACACCTAGCGCTCCAAAAGTAGTTTGTATTTTATACATTCCATTTTTACTTTTGTTGTAAAGGAACGTTGGTTCCTCATCGTAAGGGTTGGGTTCAACCCGTGGTGGAGGAGTAGTGACTCCTTCGGGTGGAAGGGTTCCTTCCATAGTGTGAGGATTGGATTTCAATCTGGTTGGTGAAGTGACCGAGTCGTCCCTTGTTGGGAGATAGGTCGAAGGGGGAAAGTGGGCGTACCCAAATCGGGGAACCACTATAACTGCCTGTGTGTTTCTGTGTTGTGCTTGTTTTGTTTTATTGTGCAGGTAAATTTTTAATTTCGCAAAAAGACTGCAAATCACCAATCCCCCCCCCGATAGGTGAAGGTAGTTGACACTAGTGTGACTTTCAGCTTTGAAATCCACAGATTCAGCGGAACCGGCCACCCGCTGGCACACGTGGAGTGTTTCGAAGTTATCATGCACGCTCGCAACGCTTCAGATTAATTCATGGTCCAGGTGTTTCCGACAACACTAAAAGGGAAAGCTAGAGCTTGGTTTCATTCCCTACAAGAAGAGAAGTTAAACAGCTATATTAAACTCGCAACTCTCTTTATCAAAATGTTCATGACGGTCAGAAAGCCCACACCTGAAAGTCTAAGCCCGTATAAAGTCCAAAAAAGGAAACTAGAGAACAGTGTGTACTCCGAGCATAAGAGAAACTGCGACCAACACACAAGTACATACCATGGACGAGAGTTGCGTCAGTTTGAGGTTCTTAATGCCCCCCAAGGAAAGAACTTCAGAGCAATTCATAACCATCCGGCCTTGTGCAGGTCCAGGGCACTCGCCCCTGGCCGAAGAGATTTGTCAAAGTATTGTGAGTATCACCGGGGTCATGGCCACAACACCGACTGGTGCAATCGGCTAAAGGAAGAGATCCAGCAACTTACTAGTCTGGGGGTGGTTGATCAATTCCTATCAAGAAAGAGACAGCCTCCTAGTTAGAACATGAGATGTACAACCATCAGAATTGGCGAGCCATCCACCGAGTTGAACCAAGTTCTGGTGGACGGAGAGATTACCGTTAATGTGTTGTTTTATCAGCACTACTTCAACTCAAACAAACCACAGGCAACCTCGAGCTAACATCTGTCAGCGCACGTGTTTCGGGGAAAGCCACGGTACCAGTCATAGGTACCATTACTCTCCCGGTCACTCTTGAAGAAGAACCTGGGCAAGCACACTATGACATACAGTTCGTCGTCATCCAAGCTGATTCTAACTGCATCGCAAAACTCCAACAATCACTCCTTGATGTTTTCCAATCCGGCTCCCGCCACTTCCATCCTTGAGTCGTTTCCTTTTTCGCTCATTTATTTATTTGTTATTGTAAAAACTGCAAGCTCGGACTTGCGAAGACTATCTTTTTGATATTTGCTTTAATAATGCCTAATTGAGAAATTATTTAGTCAGGTTAAGGCGCGCAACCGGATTGAGTACCTACATTCTCCATCGGTACTGCAAGTCGACACCCTGCCATCGCAAGGGCCTGCACCCCTTTTGCGACAAAGTCATGACTAGAGCCGTGCAAACTAAGCCGTGAGTCTGACTCGTGCAAACCTCGCAAGGGCCTGCCCCACTTTCGCGACAAAGTCGTGGACTAGAGCCATGCAAACTAATCCACGAGCCTGACTCAAGCAAACCTCGCAAGGGCCTGCCCCCTTTCTCGACAAAGACGAGGACTCGAGCCGTGCAAACTAATTCGTGAGCTTGAATCGCATAAACATCGCAAGGGCTAGCCCCCCTTTCGCGACAAAGCCATGGACTAGAGCCGTGCAAACTAAGTCGCGAGCCTGACTCATGCAAACCTCGCAAGGGCATTCCCCCCTCACGGCAAAGCTGCGATTACAACCCGCACAAACTAAGCCGCGAGGCTGACTCGTGCAAGTTCCCCGTAGGGGCTTGCCCCCATCACGGCAAAGCCGCGATTGCAGCCCGTGCAAACTAAGTCGCGAGCCCGACTCGTGCAAGCTCCCCGTGGGGGCCTGCCCCCCTCACGGCAAAGCCGCAATTACAACCCACGTAAACTAAGAAATGATCCCGACTCGTGCAAGCTCCCAGTGGGGGCCTGCCCCCTCACGGCAAAGCCGCGATTACAACCCGCATAAACTAAACTGCGAGCCCGACTCGAGCAAACTCTCCGTGGGGGCCTGCCCCCTCCCGGCAACGCCGTAATTACAACTCGTGAAAACTAAGACGCGAGCCCTACTCGTGCAAACTCCCCATGGGGGCCTTCCCCCCTCATGGCAAAGCCGCGGGCAACCCTCGCGCAAACTAAGCCGCGAGCCAGACTCATGCAAACTATCCGTGGGGGCCTGACCCCCTGAAGACTAAGTTGTGCGCGACTCTCACGTAAACTAAGCCACGAGCAACCCCCGAGCAAACTAAGTCGCGAGCAACCCTCGCGCAAACTAAGACGCGAGTTAGACTTGTGCAAACTCCCCTGTGGGGGCCTGCCCCCCTCCCGGCTAAGTCGTGAGCAACCCTCGTGCAAACTAAGCCGCTAGCATCCCTCATGCAAGCTAAGCCGCGAGCAAACCTCGCGCAAACTAAGCCGCGAGTAACCCTCGTGCAAACTAAGTCACAAGAAACCCCCGTGCAAACTAAGCCGTAGAATGGAACTGTGCAAACAAAGCTTCAAATCAAGTTCACGTGAAATACTTCGCCCACACTCTTTTGTGAACCAAACTCGCAAAAACAGTACTCAAAGAAGACAATGGAAAAACAAAATAGCTAAGTGGCATAAAAAATAATGATGTCATACAGATCGATACACAAGAGCGCCCACTATAACTACTAAGAAAAAACAACACACGATACGAATGTTGGAGGAAGAATACAAAAACATACAAATGCAGAAACCTAAGGCCGCTACTCATTAGCAACATCGACATCAGAGCGCTCATCCTCAGAAATGACATCAAAGCTAAAGCCAGAGGTGTTGCATCCTAAGTGTCGACCGACAAACTGGAAGGCCTTCGCCACTCCACGCCTGAGGGCTAACTCACGGGCATCTTCCACTTGAGGCTCCACCTCCTTGGACCAAGTCTCGTCGCGCACCTCCTACGCAATCAGGCAATGGTCTCGCTTGTATTCCAACGACTCCAAGTACTCTGCGAGTCCAACAACCTTCAACTCCGACATATGGCTATCAGAAGACAACGCCTCCACTTGGGCCTTCGCTATACCAAGCTCCGCCTCTAGACGAGAAGTCTCCCCTTAAGCGTGCTTCAGCATCTACGTAGTCCTCTCTGCCAGAGACTTCTCCACCTCTAAAGAAGCTCGAGTCTCCTCCAGCTCCACCTTCAGCTCCGACCCAATCCGGCGAAATCGAGAAAAATCCCGGTCATGATCATTCTTCAAGGCGACAAGAGAACCCGTCGTAACTTGAAATTTCTCCTGGAGGGATAGGTATCCATCCTTAAAACTCACATAATGGTCATTGCAGGTAACGACAATCTGAACCTGAGCCTCTATCTGCATAAGAAAAAAGAGAATTCAAAGCAAATTAACAATAAAAAGGAGCCAAAAATGATCAAGCTCACTTACCACTTCATTCATCGCCCTCAAAGAAGAAGATAGCCTCGGATCCGATGCCTCCGTAGGAAAAGACTAGGGGGCAGACGAACCAAGCACCTGCACTTCGGGTGGTAAACCGCCACGGCCACCGGAAGGAGAATCATCTCTCGGAGAAGACAAACAAGGCACCACGCTCTTGCCACCTCGGGAAACTACAACAGTCTTCCTTTTCCGACTACCACCCAAAGACATCTTAGCGGTCCGTCCGGAGACGGAAGAAATGCCGCATTACAGCAAGTGCTTCTCCTCCACAAATGAGAAGATGCTAAACAGGCGATTGGCCAACTCACAGGCTCTGAAAACCCCAGCACCGGGGAGAATTCTCGCTCCTTCAACTTCTAGCGGCGACAACGATCGGGGAGCGAATTTCACACCTCCGGTAAGCCCCAAGGATTCCTGATGTATCCGAAAAGGGTGTTCCCATGACGACGGTGTATCTGAGCCTCAAACACCAGCGAACTCTTATTGCTGTGAATATCCACGCGCTCCCCATCATCGGATCGGACATCGCACAACTCTCGGAAGAACTCCAGAGAAAGTCTCCTGCCATGCTCACGGAAGAAAACACCCATGCCCATTAGGCGCACTACTCCCAACGAGATGAACTGGGAGATCGACACCCCGCAAAATTTCAAGATCTAGGTCACTTCCTAACAAGGCGGGAATCAGAATCCATACTTTAATGTGTTCTCGCAGACTGTCAGCCAGCCTCGCGGGGGATTCTGCACTCTCTCCTCGACATACAGAATTTCCACTTCTAAATCAGCAGGTAGCCCGAACTTCTTCCTCCAAATGAAAATTTGGCCGTCGATAAGAGAAGAACGCAGACGTAGTGGTCTTGCGGTATGCTTCAATCCTTGACGCCAGAAAAGAAAAATCAAATACAATATGAAAATCCAACTCACAGCAGTAAAATTAAAGGGAAGGCCCCCTTGAAGCAAGCCAAGGGGCGCCTCTGAGCATGCGCACACACAAAGCATAATACCTATAGGCCCTGTGAAACTGAGCATGCCCGCGCAAGCGCATTATCATGCGCACACGCGCACATCCAGACACGTGCATGCGGCCCGGCGCGTAGCACGTGCGCACCGGGCGCGCGCGCACAACGCTCAGTTTGTGCGCGTGCTACGCGAGCGCTAACCCGCACGTCTTGGTCCACGCTCCTATGTGCATGCCCGCGTAGTGGCTACCGCCGCGCCGCCAGGCCGTGGGGGCGCCGAGAGTCGCCCTCTTTTTTGTTCACACTGCCGCTTCCTCTTGTCGTCCCCTCTCTCCCCCAAGAAATCTTTTAACATATTTTTACCTGGGCTCGCTGGGTGCCGCTCTCTGATGTTTCTATCCTTTCGGTGCTCGCCGTCATAGTCGAATAGAATGGGAGAAAATTCTTGTTATCTCGCTTGTGCCAACCTCTGACAACAAAGGATTTGGGGGGCAATTGATGGGGATGATGTCCCATTTATAGGTTTGGGAGTGCATTTAACCACTTCCCCCATGATTTCTCCTATTATGGAGATCATGGGTTTGATCGGTCAACCCACTCCCCATGATCTCAACCACAATAAGAGAAATAATGGGAGCCTCCCATTCAATAACTACCATCGCCGCCGCCGTCAGTCGCCACTCGCCGCCATCGCCCGCCATCGCCGCCGGCAGCCGCCACTGCTGGCCACCGCCACCATCGCCGCCACCTCCACCGGCCGCCGTTGTCGCTTGCAGGTCGCCGCCGTCCAGTCACTACGGGGCCTCCATCGTCGTCTGATCCACAGGTAACCACACACTAACCACTAGGTTAGTGGGGGCCCACCATGACCACCAGGTTAGTGGGGGCCCACCATGACCACCTCCTAGAGGCTATAAAAAGGAGCATCATGCCTCCTCATTTCTCACATTTTTGCTTCCGGAGTCTTCTTCTTCCTCAAGCCAGAGCTCTGCTGAACTCCTCCCTCGGGTCATCTTCAAGCCGCCTATGAGCCAGAGGAACTCCCAAGTCCCTAAGTGCGCGGAGAAGGGAAGAAGACGACCATCATCAACACTCAAGCACACCAAGCCACCAAGCATCATCAAGCACTCCCTCGGTGCAACCTGTTTCCCGTTGCGAGTCACGAATTCTCTCTCACAAACAAGTTGTTACGAGGAGGGGCCTATCGCCCTCGATTCTCTAAGCATATTGTAACCGCAACCTGATAGTGGACTTTGACCGGCACAGATCCGGTCACGTAGTTTTTTACCTAGTTGAGAGGTTTTTCACGTTAAAACCTCTTGTGTCAACTCTCTATTTTCATTGACTGTGTGCACGCTCGACCGTCCCGAGAGCTAAGGCGGTCCAGTTTATTCCGGGCCGACCGGGACGCCGAGTTAGTCCGCAACATATATATATAGTATATTGAAATAATAATATAACCTGCAAATAGCCAGAAATTAAAATTCATCCGGTAAATCTAAACCATTCAGTATGGTTTGATTAATAGGGGGGTCATTCATCATAAACCCCCAACTCCCTCCTTCTCTCTCCTCATTTCCGATCCTTTTTTTCTAAAACATTTGTATCTGTCTTCTTCACTAATCTACTCACGATGCCCATCGGCCTCTTCGAGTTCTCCACTCTAGGTCACGATGGCTTCCCGCTTCTCCGCTCCCACCTCAACCATGGAGCGGGGAAAATTTGGGGGCAAAATCACGAGGCGGCTTCTTCATATACGCACCTCCATCTCCTCCTCTTAGGTAGGGAGAGGCGAAAAGACATCGTCTCTCCTCTTCGACGACGCACACATGCTCCTTCGGCTTCTCCCCTATTTTTTTGGCAAAGTGCACCCTCACAATATGGGTTTTTGCCAAAATACATCCCAAAAGTTTAAAATTGGCAAAATGCACCCCTCAAAATGGTTTTTTTGGCAAAGTGCACCCTCAATGGGCAAAAAAAAATGACAAAAATGTACACTCTAGAGTGCATATTGCCCAAAAAAACCATTTGGGGGGGGGCATTTAGTCAAATTTAAACTTTCGGGATGCATTTTGCCAAAAGCCTATATTTCGAGGATGCACTTTGCCGAAAAACCGCTCCTCCGATCCCTTCCAATCTTCGTCAATTAGAGAGGGATTGAGCTGGCGCTATTGGGAGGATGCCCGACCTTCATTTTTCAGGATGCATTTTGCCAAAAACCGATATTTCGAGGATGCACTTTGCCAAAAAACCGCTCCTCCGATCCCTTCCAATCTTCGTCAATTAGAGTGGGCTTGAGCTGGCGCTATTGGGAGGAGGATGAACTAGGTTTGCGACTCTCTCTTTCCCTCTATCTTATTACCAATTGCAGGGGTCACGGCGGGAAATTGAGCCAATTTTCGTCTTTCCCCGAATGCCCGGCCATCAATTTTCGCTGCCTCTTATACGAAACAGGGCATCATTCATGCATACTCTGCTATCTCTTCTTCAAAGTTCTGATTTGGAACAGTGTTTCATTTATGGATTCCCTACATTATCTGTTCTGTTTTTTTATTCCCTGCATTCTATATTCTATCATGTAAACTGTAGATTGCTTTAGTTCAACTAAAGAATTAAAACAATCCTACCTCTTCTCTTCCTAATCAATTTGGTTAATAATGCGTATCATTTGCTTGATGTATTGCCTAAATGAAAATAAAAACAAAAAGACTTTAATATAAGAAAATATTTTAAGTAATATACTTTGCTATCACTAGCTTGATGTCTCCTTAGACTTAATAAGATAATAAGTTATTTTAAGTGTTTGTACGTGCTCGCTCTCTCTCTCTCTGGAGCTGGAACTGGAGCTGATTTTGTTTGGTTGAGGCTCCTGTTCTGTAGCTTCGTCTTGTGGTTGGGAAAAATATTGCGACACTCTTATCTCTGTTGACCCTTTGAATGGTTATTTTTCTTTCATCCATACACAGAACTACTTCGAATTATTTTAAAATTAATTTCTGTATAAATCTAGTTGTTGGTACTATTATTTGAGTATCGTCTACTTATTGAGGCCTTTCAGTAGCTGAATCTTTTAGGAAGGACAGTGGTCTTGATGGGATAGTCCGCTATTTATAGAAAATTCCAGGCTAAATAGCCGGAGTTTCCCTGTTCCCAGTCCCCTGGGCGGCCTTGGCCGGTATACGTGAGTCCGGCCATGCCTAGGCCGCCAAGCGCCCAGGCGGCCTCCGCAAGGCCAGCCTCCCGGCTCCCTAGGGGACCACGGCCGGCCTCCGCGAGGTAAGCCGTGCCTTGGCCGCTCGGCGCCCAGGCTGCCTCGATTGGCCTTCGAAAGGCCGGTCGCCCCGCGGACGCCTAGCGTCCTGGCGGCCTCGGCCGGCCTCCGCGAGGCCGGCCGAGGCTTGGCCACCCAACGCAAGGGAGGTCGCGGCCTTGGCCACATGGCGCAGCCTTGGCTGCCGGGCTCATCGGGCCTCCCGTTTCCTCAGGCGGTTCTTTTTTGGCCTTGGGGGCAGGGTCGTCATTTCACTAAAATTGGCAATCCGCGAGCTCAGATCCACTCATTCCTATTTGTCCATCCGATAGTTATTCAGTAAAATTACCGGACCGTCCCCTAAAAATTTATAAATAGCCCCCATTTTCTCTTCTTTTTCATCTTTTCCTCACCGGAATTTCCTCCTGCATTCCTCTCTCTCTCTCTCTCTCTCTTTCTCTCTTCGCGGGTTCCCCGCCAAATTTCTCCTTGACCATCGAAGCCGCTCTTGAATTACTTCGAGCACTTAGGAGATCGTAGGAAGACCATCAACCACCTTCTGCCTTTTGCCGCCCGCATGGCACCCAAACAATCTGCAAGCCTTCTTAGCGCCAGCATTCCAAGCCAGCCAACTCCCTCAAGTTCGTGTGCCCTTTGTCACGTGCAGAAGCAAGACCGCTGTTGTTGGGTTTTCTATACAGGAGTGGAACAACACATCATATGTACACAACGGAATTGAGTACAAGAAAATCCTAAAGAGAAACTAGATCTTGTGATGAAACATTGATCAGGAAGTAAAATTGAAAAGTGATTGCAATATACCTTAGAGGGATTGAGTCAGTACTCAACCAAGATGCTCCAGAAGGCTGAGTCCACATAGAAATCGATCTACGGCTCTACAGGTATCCACACGAGTGAAGATTAACACAAAAACCATGCTCAACAAGATTTGGGATTGTGAAAAGAATGGCCTCCGCCTCTCCACAAACTGCTAGGTTTTGCTCCAGGAGAGGCGGTGATAAGATGAAGTCACGACGGGATCTAGGGTTAGTGATGGCTTAAAAATCACACAGTAACAGTTACTTGAAAAATACTTTTCCAAGTCTATTTATACCCTAGGAAAACAAACAGACAAAAGTCTCCTTAGAAATCCGTATAAATTCAACATGCGTCGACATGCGTCGACTTGCACTCGACGTGCGTCGATAAGAACTCGACGCAACGTCGAGATACACTCGAAGACATTCGATGCAACTGCAGTCGTTGTACTTGCGTAGAGTAGAACTCGATGTTGCATCGATTTCTACTCGACGTAGCGTCGACAAAGCACCTGCTTCAATGTTGAGCTTGGATACATCGACATCAAGTCGATGTGCATCGATACGCACTCGATGTGCGTCGATATGCATTCGACGCAACTCGTCAGAATTCTTTATGTCATTGATTTGGTCCCTTTATCATATCCCATATGAGTGGGGCCAACACAATCTTTCCTTCAATTTCTACAAACACTCTTATGTGTGAATTTATAGGCTCATATCGCGTTGGCAGTGAGACTACCTGCTTGATTGCTTTGCGAACACCTTGGAAACCCCAACAGCAGTTTCATGAGCGGTGCCTAGACACGCTCCAAGTGCCTCCCCTCTCTCACCTCACAAGTTGTAATGAGTAGCAGTCTATCTCCCTCAATTCTCTTCAAAGCCCTGTAAAACAACGCTACTTAGTGGAAGTTTTGTCGACGCCGAATCGAGCACGTGATTTTTCACCCAGTTTACTGGCTTTCCACGTCAAAAAGGCTTTTTCTTTGTTCTGTGTTTTTTAACTGTTTGCGCACTCGACCGCTCAATGGACTAAGGCAACTCATTTAGTCGGGTCTACCAAGAGCCTCAAGTGGACCGCAATAGTTTGGCGGCGTCTGTGGGAATGGGGTTCCTGAAAGTTTGTAAGAAATCTAGAGCACAGTAACCGGCCTCAGAGGGACGATCGAAATAACAAGAAGAAGCACTTGTACAACCCAGGGATTGGCTTGTACAGGCCGTGTTGATCCAGTGCCATCACATTCACGCATCAATGCTCCCCGAGCAGAAGAAGCAGAGAAAGTGCCCCTAACTTTTCGGACAGGGCGCATTGCCCGAATGGAAGAGCAGCATGTCGAGATGTTATCCCTACTAATGGAACCAGGAACGCCCCAGATTTTGTAGCACCTCTTGCTCAAGCCGGTTTACCCTTACCAGTCCGAGGCACAAGAGTCGACCAAGGAGAGGACTTCGAGTCCTAGAAAGAAGCTAGTACAACGTACCCCGCCCGCCAGGGCCGGGCCGCCAAATTCGGCTCGCATAATCACCACAACGGGCGGGTGCCTTTAAGAACCCGGACAGAGGAATGACCATAGAAGAGATTAGGGAACTATTTGAGGAATAGTAAGGCTAGGTCGGCCGCCAACCCACTCAGATTCACCATTGGCACAAGAGGTCATGACACACCCAGTCACAACAGGATTCAAGCTTTTGAGCATCGAGTCCTACGATGGGACCAAAGACCCCCTTGAGCACGTGAACCACTTTTCCACGATCCTCTGAATCTACAACGCGCCCGACCAGTTACTCTGTCAGGTGTTCCCAGCCACGTGTAAGGGTCAGGCGAGGACGTGTTTCTACTCGCTTCAGGAAGGAACAGTCTGGAATTTAGCTCGATTAACCCAGTAATTCTGGGTTCATTTTATCGTCAATCACAGGATCTTCAAGGACTTGTCATATCTCTCTGGGATCTGTCAGAGTGAGAGGGAGACCCTTAAAAAGAGTTCTTACGCCGATTCACAGCAGAGGCAAGGAAGATCCCCGGGGTGGATCCCGAACTCCTGCGAGGAGTCTTCCTCGGGAGACTCCGCCCCGGTGGAGTCTATTTGGCCCTGATGAGGAAAAGATTCCCTTATTATCCAGTAGTCGTGTCAGAGCGTATCCTGCCTCGAGACGTGGCTC
Organism: Platanthera zijinensis; assembly: GCA_039513925.1. NCBI lineage: Eukaryota > Viridiplantae > Streptophyta > Magnoliopsida > Asparagales > Orchidaceae > Platanthera > Platanthera zijinensis. Next base: position 180,992,951 of record CM077078.1, read on the forward strand.
GCCCCGAGGACTCTCTCACCGAAGAACTCTCGAATGAAGAAAGCTTCGCACATGCCGCATGATGGTTGGGACGCTGGGGAACGCTCAACTCAACCCTCTCCGAATGGAGGTGGATGTCAGGTAAGATGACTTAAGACTCACTTGCCAAGGAGTGAGGAATATGATCGGGAAGAGTACACCAAGGAAGGCGCCGCCCTGCGAATGGGGGGCCCCCATTCCATCATGGGTCCCCGCTCGCTCCTCAGGTTATGGAACACCCCGTGCCTCACAGATTCAAGCTGCCCCACTTCGAGGCCATCGATGGGATAGAGGAACCCCTGGAACATGTAAACTACTTCAAGACAATCATGTGCCTATTCAACGCGACAGATCAACTTGTTTGCTAAGTGTTCCTCGCGGATCTAAAGGGGCAAGCGCGCACCTGGTTTCACTCACTACGGAAAGGAGAGATAAATAACTTTGAGGAGCTCACAGATCTCTTTACTGATCAATTCATAACAAACCGTCAAATCATCAACGACCCCTCCCATCTGTCTAGCATTCTCCAGAATGAAGGAGAGTCGCTTAAGGAATTCTTCCGCCACTTTACCTCTGAGGATCAATAAATCCCATTAGTCGACCTGGAACTCATTCGCATCTTCCTTGCGGGGATCCGCCCGAGCTGATTCTACTCTGCTCTAATGCAAGAAACAGTGCCAGGCTACACGGACCTCGTTCAACGAGTTGAGACCCAAATTGTGGCGAATGAGGCCATCGAGGCCCATCGCCAGCACTTCAAAGGATCTTCCAAACGGAATAGGAAGGCATAGCCCATGCCGCCAGCACACCATAAGAATGAATATCGCCGCAATAACCCTCGCATGGATTAGGACACTCACCGATACTAGGAGTTTGCCCCTATAAACACCGACCGGGCGCATGTTCTCATGGCCAGTCAGGACTCTGATATGCTTCGTCGACCCAAGATATAGTCCCCCCCTAACGGTCGAGACCAGACGAAGTACTGCGAGTATCACTGCGAGAGAGGGCACATCACGAAGGATTGCTCCCGACTAAAAGATGAGATAGAACAATTCATCCGCCAGGGGTATCTGGGGAGGCACATGCATAATCAGGCACCAAATCGACTCCCTCCACATCAGCAAGGGCGGTAGCACCCCACCCCCCCCCCCCCCCCCCCGACACACCATGTGGCATAGGCGGCAGACAAGTGATCAGGGAGGTTGAAACCATCATTAGCTCTCAATTCTCTGCTGCCCACATCCTCTCCAACGCTCAGCTGGAGAAGGATTCAGAAAATTTGAAGCCATAATCAAACACGGCCATCAGCTTCGGGGACACGGACCTAGAGGGAGTGCACACACTACACTAGGATCCCCTCATCATCAGCGCAGGAATCAATAATCCTTATTTTAGGTTTAGGAGTGGGCATCATTTTCACATCCACGCTACTCAACAAGAAGGTATCCCAGGAGCGCCTTGAGCCAGTAATGGGACCTCTATACGGGTTTAACAACAGCCTAGTTCACTCTCCCCATCACCCTAGGGGAATTCCCAAGGAAGGTTGCCAGGGATGTTCAGTTAAGGTAGTCGACTCTAGCTCGGCATACAACGCCATCTTCAGTCAGCCGCTCCAGACGCTCTTCAAGGTGATCCCCTCCATTCTGCATCTCAATATGAAGTTCGTCACAACTAGAGGGATAAGAATTGTACGAGTATATCAGGAGGCAACTCGACTTTGCTACCTACAATAGCCACACCACGGGTGGGATCTGAATCAAGAAGAACCACGCAGAACCTGAGTTGTTCTCGGGGGAGGGGGAGCAGGGCGAAATTCTCTCCCCATTATCTACTATTTTACCTACTTTCACAAGAATAAGTCGCGAGAAGAAATTGGCAAGCACCTGTATCTTCGCTTGAAGTAACAAAGCATCTGCTTTTCCTGACGGAAGGATATTTGGAAGACGAACAGGCTTTGTGTCCCCCTACTACTAAGGCGAGATGGACGAAAGTCCTTCTGCACCTCACATGCAAGATGGATAAAAGTTTTTCTTCACCTCTTAGGCGAGATGGACGAAATTCATTCTGCACCTCTCAGGAGAGATGGACAAAAGTCCTTCTACATCTCCCAGGCAAGATGGACGAAAGTCCTTTTGCACCTCTCAGGAAATATGGACGGAAGTCCTTCTGTACCTCTAAGGTGAGATAGATGTGTTTGAACATGTGGAGACCGGGTGATTAGCTTTTTTAGTAGCAGCTGTCTATTTGTTTAGTGTTCTGGCGGTTTGGACCAGTGTCCTATCTGGTAGCTATCCTAGCGGTTTGGGAAGAGTCCGCAATAGAGGCCTGATTGCTGCCCGCACTGCGGTCTGGTGGCTATCTGCTGCAGCGGCTTGATGATTATCCGCAGTAGCGGAGTGGAGTTTATTCACAGCAACGATCTGGTGGTTAGCCGCAACAACGGTCTGGTGGTTAGCCGCAACAGCGGTCTGGAGGTTAGCCACAGTAGCGATCTGGTCGTTAGTTGTAACAGGGGTTTGGTGGTTTGCCATGACAGCGGTCTGGTGGTTAGCCGCAGTAGTGGTCTGGAGGTTAGCCGCAGCAGCGGTCTTAAGGTTAGTCGCAGTAGGTGTTAAGAGGCTTCCCAGAAGATTGTATCTGTTGTATAGTCTGGCGGTTTGACAGGGTCAAACCACTCAGCCCGCGCGACTTGTATTTAGTCCCACATCGCTTGTTGTATTCTCTCATCTCTCTCATTTTTTATAAATTAGGGGGCATACCTATGTATTGTTTATATTTTTGGAGCAAAAAAAATTTGTCTTTATTTAGCTCTTTTTTACATGGTATCAGAGCTAACTTGTTCATTGCTCCAGTTTCCTCGCGATCAATTTTTCTAACCACGTGCGATCTTTTTTCCTAACCACATGCGGTCTCTTTTTCCTCCCGCCATCCCTTGTCTTGTCGCGCCCTTTGCGACCTCTTCTTTGACTGATTGTTCTCTTGCGGGTTGTTGTGTTCGCACGAGTTCTTCTCTCTACTCGTGCGGTCTTTTCCCCTTCTTGGTCGCTTTTTGTTACTCTCTTGTTAGCGCGGTTTGATTTGTTAAACTGTATGATTTGCTGATGTTTTCTATGGATACTCCATATCTTTCTTCTTCTTCCATTTTTTCTGCTCCTCTCTCTCTTTCCTCTTCTTCTAGTTCTACTTCCAAGAATTTGGGTACTGCTTCCAAGCTTACCACTCCAAATTACCCTGATTGGAGTGTGTCCTTTATTTCTCTGTTGCGCTCTCAGCATAAACGTCATCATTTGACTGATGACCCCCCTCCTTTTGGCTCTGCTTCTTTTGATGATTGGGATGCTACTAATGCCTTGGTGCGAACTTGGTTGGGCAACAGTTTGCCTGATGAGTGTCTTCCTGTCATTTTGGCATGATCAAACGGTTATGGCTGCCTAGAATCATCTTGTTGTTTTGTACTCCAAGGGAGCACAAACATCGCGTATTTATACTTTATATGCAGATCATTTTGATCGACCCGTCATGAATCCTGCTGCTGCCTATCAGGAGGTTCAAACTTTTGGTGCTGAACTTCTTTAGCATAGACCTTTTTTGTTGATCTCGCTGAGTAACACAAACACTTTTAGGAGCTTCTTGTTGTTTGCCACTTACTTCGCCTACCTGACTCTTATGATATGATTCGACAATAAATTGTTAGAGAGGCAGATACTCCGACTTTGGATGTTACTGTTACTCGCATTTCCGACGTTACTAGTCTTCTTCAGCGTCCTTTGCTTCCGTCTCTATCTCATGATATTATTGCTCATCCAGCTCGTCATGACATCTCTGGTGGTCGGGGTGGTCGTACTTGTGGTCATGGTTACTCTAAGTTTCTTTGCTCTCATTGGGGCAAAGTTAATCATTTGGTTGATCGTTGTTGTACTAAACATCCTCACCTTCGTCCTGCTTCGGCTGATTCCTCAAAGAAGTCTACTTTTCTTGTTACTTCTGGTGCTGCTCAGTTGGCTACTATGTGTAGGTGGCTTATTGATTCTGTTGTTACTAATCATATGACGGGGAATTCTCGTTTTTTCTCTTGTCTTGCCAAGAGTAACTGGTTACCTTTAGTTCTTATTACGGATGGTTCTCCGTCTTCAGATTGTGGGTCTGGCACGGTGCGTGTTACTCATTCTCTTCAGTTTCAGGACACTCTTTATGTTCTAAATTTTCTGTGCAACCTTCTTTTTTCACTGCTCTTTACAAACAGTTGAATTCTGAAGCTATTTTTACTACATCTGCTTGTGCTTTTCAGATTCCTCACTCTAAAAAGACGATTGCTACTGAGACTGAAAGCGGCGACTTGTTCTATCTTGATACTTCTGCTTTTTCTGCCTCCTCTTCTTTACTTCAGTGACATCTTCGGCTTTAGCATCCTTCTCCCCTGATTCTTTATGAGCTTCTGCCTAATTTTCCTCGAGGAGATTATTCTCTTAATTGTGAGGCTTGTCAATTTGGCAAACATCACCGATCTACTTTTCCTGCTAAGCATGAACGTAGTTCTTCTCGTCCTTTTGACCGTGTTCATTCGGATGTTTGGGGTCCTGCTTCCCTTCAGGCTCTTGGTAGGAGTAGCTTGTATTTTGTTATCTTTATTGATGATTTCTTTCTATGTACATGGTTGTATTTATTACATGAACGCTCTGAAAGTTTTTCTAGTTTTACTGTGTTTTATAATGAAATTCGCACACAATTTCATATCCCTTTTAAAATTTTTCGCACCGATAATACTATGGAGTATCTTAGTCATCAATTCACATCATTTTGTCTACATCATGACATTTTCCATCAAACTACTTATCCTTATTGTACAACTTGTATTCGTCAAGGGTACACCCCTCCAGAGTCAGGTCAGCAGAAGTCAAAGTCAGCAAGTCAAAACAGAGGTCAGAGTCAAAGAGCCAGCCTGCAGAAGGCCTGGGCGAGTATGGCGAGCTCCCCACGCATACTCGCTAGGTAGGCGACTAGGCGAGCTACTCTCCCAGCCGTGCGAGTTCCTCCAGGAAGTCACCTAGTCGCTCAGGGGTGGGGGTATAAATAGACCCCCCTTCCCCAGGATTTCCCTATAATTAGGACCCTAGGGGTACGAGGTGAGGCACATGAAATCCCCTACAAGGATCTCGTGAGCTCTACTTCTTGGACACCAACTGAACCTTCGGATTCCTTTTCCTTAGAGACCAGGTCGCGAACTCGCGACTTAGTTACCAGCTATTCTCCCTCGTACCTTGGTCGACCATTTTTGGTTGTGGAAGGGTTACTTCTTCCAAGCATCCAGGTACGTGGTGTGACCTTCCTGCCGAAGCGCCTGGGGTCCTGTTTATTGATGTTATTCTTCATCCTTGCTTCCTTTGCCGTCCAGCCTTGCCGCTTAGCCGATAAGATTAGGATGTCTTGATCCTATTTCTAGAGTCGGGATTTTCCTAGCTTCAATACTTGGTGTGGTGAGCGTGGATCGCAGCCAAGGAAGAAAGTTTCGTGGTTTGGCGAGATGGCAAGTGGCGGCGAGCATGGAGAGTTAGTCGGTAACTCGACCGGTGCTGGTAATCCCACGTGAGGTAGTGAGTTCGTGACCGTGATAGCTTTTGAAGACTTCGCACAGAAGATCGAGAGGACCATCCTCGACGGGCTTTCTCATCGCCCCGATATCACGGCGACCTCCCCCAATCGCGTGAGACCGCTGGATGAGGAAGCGCCGCCGAGGCGAGCTGGGAAGGAGCCCTCTTGGGCGAGAGAGGAGTGACCGATGCCGCCGGCGAGATATCGTGATACTCGCCAATGGAGGGAGTATGACATTTCCAGCGAGTATGAAACTCGTCACCGCCAGGAAGGGAGGAGCCCCTTCTGTGATGAGATCCATGCCGCCCCCATTCCCAAAGCATTCAGAGAGCTCGTTCTTACCTACTACTCCGGCAAAGATGACCCGGGCAGGCATCTCTAGTGGTTTGAAGACATTGTCTCCATCCGCAACATGTCTGACGCTTTCAAGTGCTTATTCTTCTCCATTGCCTTTAAGGGAAACGCAAGGGATTGGTTCCACCAGTTTCCAGCAGGTTCCATTTACTGCTTCATCAATCTGCATCGGGGCCTCATGGCGTGGTTCATGACATCTAAGAAGAGGAAGAAGGAGGCAACGATCCTCTTCAAGATTACTCAAGGACAGCACGAGAGTCTCGACCATTACATAGATCGTTTACAGGAGGAGATCTTGGACGTAGAGGAGGTGGATAGATTTACCCTGATGGTGGCCCTCAAGTTCAGCCTGAAGCAAGGCCTCTTGAACATGGAGATAGGATCCAAACCCCCAAGGTCCTTTGAGGACATGGTGGAGAGGGCAAATACGTTTGTCTAGGGGGAGGAAAGGAGCAAAGATTTCTTGGAAATAATGGTTGGAGATGAGAAGTTTGAGAGGAAGAGAGGGAGACTTTTAGAGTCAGGGAGAGGAAGGCTATCAGAAAGGCGGGAAGAGAGGAGAGGGGTGGAGCAGAGAAGGAGAGAGGAGAAGAGGAAGGGAGAAGAGCCCAGGAGGGTGGAAGAAAGGAGGCAGGAAAGGCCTCAGAGGCTGGAAGAGAGGAGGCCCGTAGAAGCTCCGACAAGGAGAGGAGAAGAAAGGCGATTCCAATACCAAGAGAATCGCCCCCAGTGGAAGCCACCAGTTTGGCCACGTTGTCAACAAGAGGAGAGGAGGAATGAAATCTGGCAAGAAGAAGGCCGACGAGGAGGAAGAAGAGAGGCGATGGCCATCGCACGTCAGAGGAACACGCGTCGTTAGAGGGAACAACGGGCAACGCATCAGGAGGCGGAGATTCCCCTCTACTGCGATATTCATCGGGTAGAGGGGCATAGGACATTAGCCTGTCTGGAGTTATGGGAAGCAAGGAGGAGATTGGAGGTCGGAGTGGCAGAGAGGGAACAACAGAGTCAGGAGGCCCTGGTGGGGCAGGTAGAATTCCAAGCTCCAGCGTTGAGGAATGCAGATCAGATCGATTTGGGGGGTCGTGGGGATTTGATCCACGGCCCGGGAGGTGGGCAGGTCGATGTGATCAATGGCGGGGCCGGACTCGGAGCTTCCCACAAGGGAAGTCTTCATCAGATCTATCGGAAGAGCAATGCCTCTGAGTGTGTCGCCTAGACCTCTCAGGTCCCTGCGCTATTGGATGAGATCACTTTCTCAAGAAAAAATGTTGGGAAATGATAACCCCTTCCACGACGCCCTATTCATCCAAGTAACCATAGAGGAGTTCACCGTCGACTGAATCTTGGCGGAAAACGGGATTTCGGTGAACGTGATCTTCAAAAAACCTTCATAGGGCTTCAGGTGGAAGCTTCCAGAGTCCAAGCTGCGGACGGACCCCTCTTTGGCTTCTCGAGAGAGAAGAAATAGGTGGAAGGAGGGGTGGATCTTCTAGTCACCCTGGGTGGAACTTCAATCTGATGCCGCTTCGTCATCGTCGATGCTCCAAGCTGCTATAGCGCCATATTTGGGCATCCCCTCATCAACTAATTTAATGTAGTCCCATCTTCCTACCATCAATGCCTAAAATACTGCCGAGGAGACATCCAAGTAAGAATCAGGGGCGATTTGAGAGCTATCAGGGAGTGCTACCTGAATGCAGTCAGCACCATTAGCTGGATGGAGGACGCGGAGAGGTTGGAGAAGCTGCTGGAAATAGAAGAGGTTCTGTGTACTACTGAGGAAGTGGAAGAGGTGGAGGTGATCTCCGAGGGAGGAGAGCCCGGTCTGCTGAAAGTTGGAGGATCCATGCCGATGGAGGGAAAGATCGAAATGGTCGCGTATCTGCAAGAAAACTTGGATGTATTTGCTTGGAGCGCTGCCGAGATGCCAGGGATCGACGTCGATGTTTGCTACCATCGCATCAACCTGGATCCCGTGATGGCCCTCATTCGTCAGAAGTAAAGAAAGAGTGTCGCAGCGCTGGCCGGGCCAATCAGAGAGGAGGTGGAGAAGATGTTAGAGGCGGGTTTTGTTTCAGAGATTCAGTATCCAGTCTAGGTCTCCAATGTTGTAATGGTGAAGAAGCCTTGAGGGGGCTGGAGGTTATGTATCGACTTTTCCATGTTGAATAAAGCTTTCCCGAAGGATTGCTACCCCTTGCCTCAAATCGACGTGCTGGTTGATTCCGCCGTCGGGTTTCCTGTGATGAGTTTTCTTGATGCTTTTTCAGGGTATCACTAGATTTGGTTCATCCCCCTGATTGCTGCGACGTCTCCTTCATCACCAGCGAGGGCTGCTACACCTACAAGATGATGCCCTTCGGGCTCAAGAATGCAGGCGCAACATACTAGAGAATGATGTACCAAGTCTTCAAAGAGTAGAAGGGGCGGAATCTTGAGGTGTATGTAGATGAACTCCTTGTTAAGCGCAAGAGCGTCGCGGAACATATACTGGATCTGGCGGAGACCTTCGCCACCCTGAGAAAGTATAAGATGTGACTCAATCTGGCTAAGTGCGTCTTCGGTGTAGGAAGAGGGAAGTTCCTAGGTCACCTCCTCACTCCTAGGGAGGTAGAACCTAACCCCGACAAAGTTAAAGCCATCTTGGATATGGCATCTCGAAAAGACTCTAAGGAAGTTTAGAGGTTGACAGAAAGGCTGGCAGGCCTTAGTCATTTTCTCTCCAAGGCAGGGGAGAAGTGTTCTCCGTTCTTCAAGGCTCTTCGAGACAAGCAAAAGTTCGAGTGGAATGCGGAGTGTGAGGAGGCTTTTGGAAAGCTCAAGCAACATCTAACTCAAGCTCATCTCCTCCAAGGCCCACAGGGAAGCGAAGATCTCCTACTCTATCTGGGAGTGGGAGCCGAGGCGGTTAGTTCGGTGCTGGTCAAAGAAGAGGGCAAGAAGCAGCTCCCCATATACTATGTGAGTAGAGTGTTACGGCAAGCAGAGACAAGGTATCCTATCCTGGAGAAGTTGATTTTCGCCTTAGAAATTTCGGCTCATAGGCTCCGCCAGTATTTTCCGGCTCACTCCATCAAGATCGTCTCTGATCATCCACTTCAAAGTATCCTGGATGGGGTGGAGCACTCTTGCAGGTTGGCAAAATGGGCGGTTGAGCTTAGCGAGTTCGACATCTCTTACTCTTCTAGGGTAGCGATCAAGGACCAGGCGGTGACAAACATCCTGGCCGACTTCTTAGTTGAAGTAGGAGGATATGAAGGCTCTTCCAGCCTAGTCTCTTAAAAGATGTTCGTTGATGGGGCCTCGGGCAGACATTCCGTGGGAGCCGGAGTCGTGCTAGTAAGCCCATAGGGAACCAGGATCGACCAGTTGTCGAAATCCTTTTCCCCGTCAAAAATAATCAGGCAGAGTACGAAGCCATGGTTGCCGTCTTGCATCTTGCCAAGGAGCTGTCAATCAATGACATCAGGGCCTTCACCGACTCGATGGTGGTTGCTTCGCATATCAGAGGAGAGTTCGAAGTGCACGACCCCGTCCTGCAAAAATATTTAATCAAGGTCAAGGGTTTAATCGTGGGTTTCTAGTCTTTCTTCGTCGAGCATGTACCCCAGAAGGAAAATTCAGAGGTCGATAATCTCGCCAAGTATGGTCCTCGGGCTGGGGGGACAGTGATCGAGTTGTTTAGATCCGCCATTGAGGAAGGGGAGATGATGGAGATCGAACAACGAGCCCTCTCGACATGCCCATGTCCAGCCTGTATTCAACATGCCTCACAAACCTGGCCAAAACCCGAGAAGGACACGACCTCTTACACGCCTGTGTCGCATGCCGTGTACCCTCTTGACAAATGTCGAGAGCATTTCGTTGAGTACTCGAGACAACACAAAGCAGGACACGGCTTGGGACACGCCCGTGTCCCAGGACGTGTTACCCTCTCGACAAACGTCGAGTGCATTTCGTCGAGCACTCGATAGGCTGTGTGTCAACTCAATAATAGAGAGCAGGGAACGGCTTGGGACACGCCCGTGTCCCAGGCTGTTTTGCCCAGCATGCACTCACTCTTGAGATTTGGGGTGTTACAACCCTCCCCTCCTTACAAGTAATTTCATCTCGAAATTTGTATACAATATGGAAAATGACAATCAAGATGTTATAACTTCATAAAAGTTTGATACAACTTGACACGCACTTTACAACAATTTACACAAACAACTCCGGAAATTCAGCTCGCATGGTCTGCTCTCGCTCCCATGTTAGCTCCTCACGATCACAGTTGTCCCATCGGACCTAGACCATCCTGATTGTCTTGTTCCGCAACTGTTTATCAGCTCTATCCTCGATCCGAATGGGCCTAACATTCGTTGTTAGCCCAAATTCAACCGGTACGCAATCATTCGCAATCACTTGAGCTGGATATTTTACGGCTTTACGAAGCACTGATATGTGAAACACATCATGTAATCCACTCAATTTTTTCGAAAGATCTAGCTGATAGGCAGCTTCTCCAATTCGCTCCACCACTTCAAACAGACCAAGATATCTCGGACTTAACTTTTGCAAATGCTGAATCGTGGACAGACCTTTGAAGTGCTGTATTTTCAAATATACCCAATCGCCCACCGCAAATTCCACGTTCCGATGATTGGCGTTGTAGTATTTGGCTTATCTATCCTGGGCTATTAATGGCCTCTCCCAAATAGAGCATATCGTCTAATTAGCTCCTTTGACTTCCTTACGCTTATACAATTTAGATTTGCCTGCTTCTGCCTAAGCTAACGGTGCACGGCATTTCCGACCATATAAAGATTCAAATGGTGTCATACCGATACTCGCTTGGTAGCTATTATTCTAGGCAATCTCTACCATGTGATCTTCCCACCTCTTTCCAAAATCCAAGGCACACATTCAGAGCATATCCTCCATTGTTCTGTCGGTTCTCTCAGTCTGTCCATCCGTTTGGAGATGAAAGGTCGTACTGAACGCTTACTTTGTGCCCAATAATTGATGGATTAGCCTCCAATCATTCAAACTTAATCGCCAACCGGTCTACTTACGATGCTACGGGGAACACCGTGCAATCGTACAATCTTCTAAACATAAAGTTTAGCCAAGACTTCCACAGAATCGTCCCTCTTGTTCGGAACGAAGTGAGCCACTTTCGTCAACCGGTCTATGATCACCCAAACCGAATCATTACCGCGTTGAGATCTCGACAAACCATGCACGAAATCCATTGAAATATCATCAAACTTCCATTCTGGAATATGTAGAGACTTCAGGAAACCTCCGGGCTTCTAGCATTCTGCTTTCACCAAGGCACATGTTTGACATTTAGCCACATAATGTGCTATGTCTTTCTTTAACCCTGCCCACCAGAACAACTTTTTCATGTCTTTATACATCTTTGTGCTCCCTGGGTGAATTGAGTATTTTATAAAGTGAGATTTATACATCAATTCTTCTCTTAACTTACCCACACTTGGGATGCACAAACGGCCCTCTTTCCGTAAAAGGTCATCTTCCCAGAAGAATTGGTCATCTGACCAATTCTTTGCATAGCGTTGGAGACTTTCATCCAGTTCCGTTCCTCGCCAAACCTTGTCAGCAAGGTCATATTGTACCTCCGTCTAGTTCAAGCAAGCATTTTATGTAGAATTCATGTCAACAAAAGAAATCTCTAACGCTTCCAACTCCTAGATCAGACGCTCATCATGCATCTGCAACCAATTTGCCCTTACCGGAGTCCTACGACTCAAGGCATCTGCGACCACGTTTCCCTTCCCGAGAGTGTAGTGAATATCAAAGGTGGAGTCCCCGAGGAACTCCATCCACCTCCGTTGTCGCATATTGATATCCTTATGATCCAACAAGTACTTTAGGCTCTTATGATCCGTAAAGATATCCACTTTTATGCAATATAAATAGTGCCGCCACAATTTAAGTGCAAAGATCACCACCGCAACCTCCAAGTCATGGACAGGATAATTTCGCTCACGCACTTTTAACTGGCGTGAGCCATAAGCAATCACCTTTCCAAACTGCAAAAGAACATAGCCTAAGCCGCTCCCTGAAGCATCACTATAAATCTCATAGCCGTCTGTACCACATGGCGATGTAAAAATAGGCGTTCTGGTCAAACGACTCTTTCGCTCTTCAAAAGCTCGCGTGCACTCCGACGTCAAAACAAACTTCTGATCCTTCCTCGTTAATGTGGTAAGAGGCAAAGCGATCAGTGAGAAGTTTTCTACAAAACGTCTGTAGTAGCCTGCCAGTCCAAGGAAACTCCTGACTTCGGACACCAAAGACAACACTGGCCACTCCTGTATGGTGCTTATCTTTGACGGATCCACTGTAATGCCCTCTCAACTTACCACATGGCCAAGAAAAGCCACTGACGACAACCAAAACTCACACTTTGAGAACTTGGCATAAAGCTTATTTCTCCGCAGGGTATGCAACACCAACTGTAAATGGTTCGTATGATCAGCTTCAGATTGAGAGTACACATAGATATCATCAATGAATAATATCACAAATAGATCCAAGTACTCTCAGAACGTTTGGTGCATTAGATCCATGAACACCGATGGCGCATTACATAGCCCAAACGACATTACAGTGAACTCATAATGACCAAAGCGTGTTCCAAATGCTGTCTTGGGAATGTATCTTCCCGAATACTCAATTGGTAATATCCAGATTTTTAATCCAATTTAGAATAGACGGTTGATCCCACTAGCTGATCGAACAAGTAATCTATCTGTGGAATCGGATACTTGTTTTTCTCTGTCAGCTTATTCAATTCACGATAATCAATACACAACCGTATACTACCGTCCTTCTTTTTCAAAAACAGAACAGGTGCGCTCCAAGGTGACATACTTGGGCGTATATAACCCTGTTCCAACAACTCTTTCAATTGAACTTTCAGTTCATCCATTTCATTTGGCGCTACGCGATATGGAGAGCGGGCCATAGGTTTCACACCTGGCACCAAATCAATAGTGAAGTCAATCTCCCGCTGGGGTGGTAACCCAGGGAGATCTTTAGGAAACACATCAACAAACTCCGTTACAATTAGAACATCATTCATACTGTCTTTTGCCTCAATAGCCTTAATAAGCGTGAAGAATAACTCCGCGCCCTTCCGAGCAACCTTGACGATTTGGAAAGCAGACATCAAGGTCCCGCCTACTCCTCGCATACCAGCAAACTAAGTCTCAAGCTCGGTATTCTAGCCCAGTGGGATCTCCTTTGAATTGCAATCAATAAAAGCACGCTGCTCCGAGAGCCAGTCCATACCAAAGATCACATCAAATTCCGATATCGGAAGCACATATGCGCTTAACCAGAAATCCTGACTTCCTATTTGAACTTCCACGCAGCAAGTACTACCCGCACACATAACACATCCGTTTGGCAAAAACACCTTCATAGTATCTGTCGTCAAATGACTAGGTACACCAATTCATGCTACAAATCCTTAGACAGAAACAAATGCGAATCACCCATATCAAATAGTGCTCTCGCCGGATTATTCCAAATTAGGACAAAGCCTAATACAAACACATCAAACACAAGCTACACACATGGTACGCAATATAAAAAGCAATCAATATCTTAAATCGAACCTGTGACGACGTCACTTTGCTTTATGGCTTATTGCTGGCCAAGATTATATACCCGGGGCTGTGCCTGGGATGCAGAGGAATCCACCACTACTTTTACCTTCTCCGTATATGACACTCCCTTCTTCTTTTCCACCTTTGGCAGACCAACCCGACAATCATGGGCTATATGTCCCACTCTTCCACATGTAAAGCAGGTACGAGACTCTGGCCTTGACGTTGCCCCCAACGCAACTATAGAAGGACCCTGTCCAGAAGATTTGAATCTCTTATTCCACTTCTTTTGGTTGTTCGATTTTCCAGGACGGGGCGCTTTGAACTCAGACTTCGTCATAGCCAAGTCCCTCTTTCCTTGCACCCGTTTCAAATCCTTCTCCCGCACACAAGCCGTATCGACCAACGCCTGAAACCCTTTGTTCACCGAGCTTGAGAGCAGGAATCTCTGCTCATCCCGCAACCCTTCGTAGAACCTATTGGTTTTTCGTTATTCATCAGCGAAGATAGACCCCGCATAGCATCCCAACTGTGTAAAATCAAGCAAGTAAGTATCAACACAACTTTCTCCTTGCATTAGACATTGGAACTCATTTTCCATGGCTATGCATTGTGCCGCTGGTAGGTGCTTTGCCAAAAATAGTCGCGAAGACTCCACGATCGAGACTTGTGTTAACTGCCTGCCGGCTAAGTGATGTAACTCTAGATCGTCCCACCATTCCTGAGCCTCTTCTTCCAACAAGAAGGTGGCCAAGGTGACCTTCTAATCTTTCGTTGTCTTTATTGCGTCAATATACGCTTGACACGCGACAACCAATCCTCCTACTGCGTTGGGGATCCCATACCAGTAAATATAGGAGGATTGAAGCTCATAAATTGCTTCAACAGCCGTTCAGCTGCTCGAGGATCAACATCCGCAATAGGGTTTGGCCTTCACTAACACGTTCTGGCACTACTGCCGGCTGGGCTTGCTAAGTAGGCTGTGCATGAAAAATTTCAAACAGTGCATTAGCAACTAAGCGTATTGTTTCCGCATAAGGATGAGGTGTAGGCACCTCAGCTGGTGCCGCACTCTAAACGGAACGCTGGGGCTCAAACTGCCCAACACCTCTACGAGTCACCTATAGGTGAACAAGACACACTTTAGCGACCTTGCACAAGCAATAACAACAAAATAGGAATGCGCAGGTTCCTCAAACAGGTGTATTAGCATTCCTTAGTGGACATTCCAGAGTTCATTAATGTTAAAGCGGATCGCACTTACACGTGCTCGCTACCCCACAAAAGAATTCGACCACGAATTTGAAAGAGGAAGACTGAGACAAGCTGATAAAAAATTTAAAGACCCCATCAGTTAAGTAATATATAATAAATGGTCCGGCCGGGCCCCCACACCATATGCCACAAAACAGGCAGCGAGGTTAAAGTTTAATACCAAAAACATACTGCATCCTAATATACAGCACACTAGCGGAAGATTTTAATGTTAATATTGAACTCAAACCAAGAATTTCCACTTATATAAACAACCACATTTATATATACTCTCGAAGGAATGTACAAATACTCAAGATTTTGGCCTTAAGGCCTTATAGTTACGCTTTACAAGTGTGGATTACAAACATCGGTGCGCAGGCCGGCCACACATGAACATAACGAAAGTCTTTGCTCAGCCTTCGAGGGCCAGCAGCACTAGGGACTTCAGCCCTCTATTTCTCGCTCGGCTCTCCAACACCTGCACAGGGACAGCCCACCATAATGATAGCAAACAAAGCAACGGTCAGCATTCAGCTGACCAATTTATAACGACCCTACCCATTTCCCGGGGAAGTGGTATTCCTTACCTGCAGACATAGCATTTCATAAGCAGATATATCATACATTATGCACTCACGCACAAGCAACATATCACAATCGTCGGCCAGGAGACCCGACGATCCGTGCACTCAGGGCACATTCTTGGTGTACCGACGAACTAGGGTCCCACCACTGTTCAAGGTCCGAAACCCAATGACATTGAGCATTTAGTCTTAATGGCGCGCATTCCTAAGACTCTTATAATGTGCTCCAACGAGACCAATAAATAGGTCTACCAGTCGGTCAGACATAACGCGGTCTGGTTCAGCCAATCCCGTTGCTCAAATCATTCATAATGACACGGGCCATCTTTCCCCTTATTCGTTCAGCACGAATCCTTTAATATCTCGCAACTCACACTAGCCACACTGTACACCAAGGACTGGCTTCACAATCTAAAAAGGGAGTTAGTGCCAGTATTCCTCACGATCGTTTGGCGGGATCAGTAGAACTCTCTTTCTGCACCCAAAATCAACCCAAAACCCTGCAGCATCCTGCAGTGCCAAAAAACTGGTCTTTCATAGTATATAGCCCAAGAATAACGAGGGTATTTTCCTGGAATTCCATTCCAGTACTTCCTGCTACTGCCCTTCACAGGTACAAACATATTGACTCCACAAACTAAATGTTTATACGCAGAGTCTTCTCCGATGCGCAAAATGAAACCTCACCAATCCAGAACAACCTGTCAAGATGGGCTTCATACAGCATGCCTATTCCGTACTACACATTTCTGTATCTATATGCAAGACTGAGGATTTCAAGAATCAACCCAAGGAAATCTCTCAACAACCATCTTTTGGTGGGGGAAATCCATGTACATGCAAAAATGAGGACTTCACATGTCCAAGGAAGAAAGATCGTTTCCCTTGACGATCTCTTTGGAGCCAGGGAAATCTAGCCGGATAGAAAGCACCGCAATGCTTCTTGCCTCCACAAATCTGGACTCGGTTCGTGATTCGGGGCTCTGAAGCTCCACCGGCGGCCGGATTCCTTCTCCTCCTATTTCTTTGCTCTCCCTTCTCTCTATCTCTTTTAGAAAGATAATGGCCAAGATTAATGAAAGATAACTCTCAATTCCTGGACTTAATACAACAGGGAAAGTTCTGGACTAGTGGATCCTAGGTGAAGGAAATAAACTGCCACAAATCGCCCAGACATTACTTTTCCTGGGCCAAACATGACTTATGATACGGCCGTGTCCCAGACCGTGTGTCTTAAGCGGCAAAGAAATCGACTAATCCAAAACAGGACACAGCCCTATGATATGCCCATGTCACAGGCCATGTGCCTAGACACGGCTTCGGACATGCCTCTGTCCAGCCCGTGTTCAACAGGACTCACAAACCTAGCCAAAACCCGAGAAGGACACGACCTCTAACATGCCCGTGACGCGGGTCGTGTACCCTCTCGACAAACGTCGAGAGCATTTCATCGAGTACTCGAGACAACATAAAGCAGGACACGGCTTGGGACACGCCCGTGTCCTAGGCCGTGTTGTCCTCTCGACAAACGTCGAATGCATTTCTTCGAGCACTCGACAGGCTGTGTGTCAACTCGACAACACAGAGCAGGACACGGCTTGGGACACGCCCGTGTCCTAGGTCGTGTTTCCCGGCCTGCACTCAGTCTTGAGATTTGGGGTGTTATAATTTTCCTCCAATCAAAGGCATCTGAACTAATAGTCTCACAGACCACATTCATTAATGCCTCCAAGAGGCTTACAACTGCCTTGTTTGGCAGATGGGAGAGGACCATCCCCAAGCCATCCAGGGCTCCCCCCTTTTCCAGGATTTCTGAGGACACAAGGGCAGTTACAGCTACTCCCCCATCTGTAGAAGAAATTACTCCCTCCATCAGAATTCCTTCACCTCCTTCTCAATAACAACTATCATCAACTCCCCTCCAACAATCATAAATTTCCTCTCCAATCACTACTGGCTCACCTTCACAACCTTACTCTCCACTTCCTCAATCTCCAATCCATATACCAGAGGATTCTCTATCTACACTACCTCAGTCTCCTCTTCCAACTCTTCTAGCTGGCTTTCCATCTACATCCTCACAGCTTAATTTCAATCTGTTATCTTAACCTCCACCATCTCCACATAAATCACCAGCTCAATCACCCATACAGGACATCACCACTACATCAGTTCCTACCATAACAACTACTTCTACCACAATTCCAACCACATCTACTACCATTCCATCCAACATTGCCTCTAACCCTACCTCCACATTCCCTCTAACCCTATCTCCACATTCCCTGAATTCCTTCATACTGACTTCCGCAATGCTTTTTCTGTATGTTTAAATTGCGGACATCATTCCTCCTATACTCCCTCTGCTCATGAACCTTAAAAGTATCTAGTGTCGACTAAGTCCACCTATGGGGGGGGGGGGGGAATAGGTGTCGTGCAGTCTTTTGCGGAATTTAAATTACCTGCACAAATAAACAAACACAGCACAAAAAAGCACACAAGCAATTATAGTGGTTCCCCGATTTGGGTGCGTCCACTCTCCCCCTTCGACCTATCTCCCACCAAGGGACAACTCTGTCATTTCACCAACCAGATTGAAATCCAATCCTCACACTACGGAAGGAACCCTTCCAACCAAAGGAGTCACTACTCCTCCACCACGGGTTGCACACAACCCTTACAACTAGGAATAAAATTCCTTTACAACAAAACAAAAATTGAATGTACAAGAAATACAAAAAAACTTGTGGAGAATCCGATGTCGCTCTTCGTTCGTTGATGATTTCTTGAAAGAGACAAAGAGTCCACGACTGGAGTACTCTCTTGGAGAGGATCTTGTCAAGATCGGTGGCAACAAGTGGTTGCGGCGGCGATGCTTTGTAGATCCAAACTTCTTGACGAAGCAAGCAAGGTCTACCAACGATCTCAATCGGATAAGTCGTCTCAATTGATTCGGAATGAAGAACTATCCTCGTTTAACAAATTGAGAGACAAGAGATCTCGAGAGAGAAGTGCGAGATGGTAGGCTTGCCTCGGTACTATTGTCGAAAGATCAGAGATGATCGGAGAAGATGTCGACGATGAACTGTGAGCGGCGATCGGCGATCGGCGATCAGCAGTTTCGGCGAGCTTCTAGGGCACGCTCGGCTGCTTTTTATTTTTCGTGAATCGATACCTCGGTATGTTCAAATACGCAAGTATATATTCTGGAAGCCAACCCTAAATGACCATTGTGGGGCCCACAAGGAGAAACCCTAGACCCGGTCAAAACAACGCATAACAAACTTGGTTCGGTCCAGCAAATGTGAAATTTGCCTAAGGCAAAATCGACGAGAATCGCTGGTGATTCCCGTCGAAGTCGGCGGGAATCACTCACGATTCCCGTCGAATTTTCCTTGGCAGAATTACAGCTGGATATCTGGTCATCCGGAGGGAATCGACGGGAATGCAAGGTGATTCTCATAGAATCTGCGAGAATCACTTGGTGATTCCCGTCGATTCTGCCTTAGCAGAATTCTTGTAGGAGGATAGTAAGCTGGATGAAGTCGGCGGGAATCACTGACTGATTCTCGAAAATTCGTCGAGAATCACTAATGATTGACATCGAATCGGCGAGAATCCCTTAGTGATTCCCATCGATTTTGACTTGGACGATTTTTATCTTCCTTCCTATGAACTTGGTCTTTGACCCATCTTTGCTACTCTTTTGCTCTTGATCTATCTCGACCCTATACTTGAAAATAAGTACACTCCAATAGAGAGAGCACACGTAAGTCAACACACTGATCTGCTCAACGAGGGATTACGTTTCGCAGACCCGTGTATATTGACCCACTGCACCCTGACATTAGTGTGTACTTAGCATGGAATAACTACAAGCACAACTTGATAGAAAATCATCAAATACATTGTCAATTCAACTTTGCTTGTCCAGGGGCTTCTTCAAATCAGGTACATTGTGGATACAATACCCAACAAACCTCTATATCTAAATTTCTCTGATATTGCAAAGGATCTTCTAAAATTCATCTCTCCTATTCTAGGTCAATTAATAGCAAATGTTATTGCTCCTCTCTCTGCCTCTATCACTTCTCTATCTTTAAGAATTACTGCCCTCTCTACTGTCCCTTCTTCTGGGGGCCTGGCTTCAGGACCCTCTGAAACCAGGTAGGGGGAGATGTCCTGTGAAGATGTTCCAGTTCCTCCTCTAGTAGCAGCAGCAATAGTTCCAGTTCCTCTTCTAGCTGCAATAGCAACAGATTCCTCTGATGTAGACATTCCAACAGATATTATAGATATTATAGATGATTCTGATATGGATATGGCTTATGATATAGATGAAGAAATAAGCACTGCTGGTGATTTAAACATAAATCCCATATTTGATTTGAATTCTTTACTCAATTCTTTCAATCCAATTTATAGAATTTACAGAAATGTTCTACCTAGTTTTGATGTGGATTACTCCAAGGCCATTATATGTTATACTACTCCAATAAGTCCTGAAGTTGTAGATCATCTAAGGGAAAGCTTTGCAGCTCCTCTGATTACAGAAATATTAGTTGCTGAAGATGTTTGTAGTCCTCCTCCTTGTATGTGGGCTGAGTACCTAATACCAGATCTGGATGATATTTTTTGTTTGCAGACATGGAAGAAGAGGAAGGAAATCAGATTGTTACTGAAAGTTTTGTAGAGCTAGAATTTGAAGTACAACCTCAGGCTGAGAAGCAGATCTCTAAAGAAGCTCTAAAAGAAATTAATGATTTATATGACAATCCTCCTAGATCATCTGATGATGATGATGAGGATTCTGATGACTCTAGCCCTAAGAAGACAAAATCTTAGAAGCGAAAGGTTCCTGCCAAGGCTATTCCTAAGCCTAATCCTACAGCTGACACACCTTATTACATTCTACATAACATTACTCCATATCCAGAAATGCATCAATGGATGTGGTTATCCAAAAATGAGCAAAAGGAAAGGAAGAAAGGGAGAAGATACAAATCCCCACCTAAGCAGACCAGGAGAGGACCTAGTCCTCCTCCTCCTACTACAGGTGCTTCAAGAAGTGTTGCAAAAACTCAGAAGCCAGCTTCCAGCAGCTCTCAGACTCCCAGGACAGCCTCCCATCAATCTTCTAGACCTGGTGGGAAGTACAATCAATACAGACCTCCAGGGTCTTACTATTCAGGCCAACGTCAATAGTCTCTTCCTCCAACAAACTTTCAACAACAATCAATTATTTTCAGAAACCCTCAAAAGTCTACTAAGGATGCTTCTAAATCTGATCTAGAGAGACCTCCCTCTCCAGTTTATGAACCTGAGTTAGATCCAAACTTCCGAATGGCTAGATTTCAAGAATTGATTGGTTTGTCTTAGATGAATTAGGACAGAGAAGAAGGATCAGATCCATCAAAGTTCACTACAATGTCTACC
Organism: Platanthera zijinensis; assembly: GCA_039513925.1. Classification (NCBI taxonomy): domain Eukaryota; kingdom Viridiplantae; phylum Streptophyta; class Magnoliopsida; order Asparagales; family Orchidaceae; genus Platanthera; species Platanthera zijinensis. The sequence continues at coordinate 181,013,817 of CM077078.1, forward strand.
TACAGGCAGAAAATTTTTGAAAAATTTCAGGTAGACTGACATTTATTTGATCTAAATAAATATATGTAGGTACATCCAGAAGTTGTTGTTCCCAGATCTTTATTTATGACAGTTCTTGGAGTTCAAGACATACAAATATTTAAGAAGGAAGCAGAAAATCACCACAGGACAAGTATTTTTGCTAAATAATCATCTACTCCTCCATCTGACAAATCTTGAACATTTATTTCTCTGTGATATATATGTATATTGAACTTATGTATATTATGTCTGCTGAATAGTTTAGAATTATGTCAGATATATATATTGCTTTGTGTTTTTATACTTTACTTTTTGTTTAGTGACCTCACCCAGATAGGGTAAGATTGTTGGATCCCTAGTTTGGAATTGGGCTAGGTTCACTTTTAGGTTATTGACCCATCATGTATAACTTAGGGTAAATTTGTTAGTTCTAAGGTCTAGGTCAGTCTGACTAGGTTAGACAATTTATATTCCAGCCTTCAGAAGACTTCATAGATTCAGACTTAGAAGAATTACAGTTTTTAAGAGTTCAGAAAATAAGTTTGGAGTTCTTCGAACTCAGCTCGATGATCGTCAATCGCAGATCGACGAATTAAGAGTTTCTTCTCTGAGCTGAGCTCGATGAAATATGAGCTCAGGTCGATGAACTCTCTTCTCTACTCAGATTCTGTGGTCGACGAAATTCTACCTCAGGATGATGAACTTGGAGCTCAACATTGGCAGTTTTTCTCCATATTAATTTTGTCTAAGCTCAACTCGACGAAGACGATTTCTTAGCTTGACGAACTTTGAGTTCAGGTCAACGAAATCTTTCCTGAGTTCGACGATTTCTGTCAGTATCCGTTTTGGCGATTTCTCTGTCATTTTCATTTCAATTGGTATTATTCTAAGACAGTAATTCTCTGATAATTATTGCTTATATTCTCAAGAATATAGTCGTTGCTTGACAGCATTAATTATGGATTTCACAGAGTAAATTACTTGACTTATTTACTAGGACAGTTGAGGAAACACATTAAAGACATTTTTCAGCCGTTTCAACTCCCAAAATCTCAGCAACAAATCAAGATAATATTCAAAATTCAACTGCTGGAAATCCTCTCAGAATATAAAAAGATCTTTTTCAAAAAGAAGAATAACAAGAGATCTTGACACAAAGAATTTTTACAGATAACTAATACAGAGAAAAGTATTTCCATCTACAGGAAATTGAAGAAGAATAACACACACACACAGACAGATCTTTAGTCTTTTTCAGTTTCTGCTTCAGGCTTCACAAGGATAACTCATTAACACCAGTCTAAGAAGTTTCTGAAGATCTTCATCAAGACCTACACCCTATTCAAAACTCTCATCTTCCTAAACCATTCTTCATCTCAGGGGGAGCTTTGACAACAACATCCACTAAGTCTTCTCAGTTGTTTGAGAAAGAGAAGACAACATCACTTTTCATTTCCCACTGTAAAAAGTGTTTCTAACTCCCTTCAAAAGTTATCACCTGATTGACAAGTCTCCTTATCAAAAGACTTGATTTGGTTTTTGGGCACCTTATCAAAAGGCCAAAGGGTTTCTATATCTCCCTTAAAAAATAGATTTTATGGTGACAGGGCACCTGTGCAAAAACTTGTTGGTGGCAGGGAACCTGATCAAAAACCTGTTAGTGGATTCCTACCAGGGTGGTGGAATAGTGGATGTACCCAGTTTTGGGGAACAACTATAATTTTATTATGTTGTCTGGATGTTCTTTTCTTTATTTCTGTTGTGTTGTGATAGTGTCTTTGTCTTACCTCTCTTTATATATATACTACTATCACTTATTTTAATTCCGCTATAAAAACTAATCAAGTTTTTAAAATACTCTATTCACCCTCCCTCTAGAGTTAGTCAGATCTATCCCCTCACTTTTAGGGAGTATAATGAATCTGGAAGGTGTAGTCCCTGAGGAACTCCATCCACCTCCGCTGCCGCATGTTCAGATCTTTCTTATCTAATAGATATTTCAGGCTCTTATGGTCCGTGAATATATCCACTTTCATGCCGTATAAGTAACGATGCCACAGCTTCAGTGCAAAGATCATAGCCACCAACTTCAAGTCATAGAATGGGTAATTTTGCTCGTTAACTTTCAACTGGCATGAGCCATAAGCAATCACATTTCCGAACTGAAGAAGAACGCAACATAATCCGCTCCCTGAAGCATCACTATAAATCTCATAGCCGTCTGTACCACATGGCAAACTCAAGATAGGCACTGTGGTCAAACAACTCTTTAGCTCCTCATAAGCTCGTGCGCACTGAGGCGTCCATTCGAACTTCTGATCTTTCCTCATCAGTGTTGTGAGTTGCAAGGCTATCCATGAAAAGTTCTCTACGAAGCGCCTGTAGTAGCCCGTAAGTCCAAGGAAACTCCTGATTTCTGCTACGGTAGGCAACACAGACCACTCCCGTATCACAACTATTTTCGCCAGATCCACCGATATACTTTATCCACTAACCACATGACCAAGAAAAGCCACCGACGACAGCCAAAACTCGTATTTTGAGAACTTGGATAAGAGTTTGTATCTCCTCAGGGTGTGCAAAACCATTTGCAAATGATTTGCATGATATTCTTCGGACTAAGAGTACACTAATAGGTCATCAATGAAGACGATCATAAATAGTTCCAAGTACTCCCTAAACTTTTGATGCATCAAGTCCATGAATACCGTTGGCGCATTGGTTAGCCCAAACGGCATTACGGTAAACTCATAATGCCTATAGTGTGTACCAAATGCTGTTTTGGGAATGTCACATATCCTAATCCTAAACTAGTAATAACCCGACTTTAAATCCAGCTTCAAGTAGACAGTTGATCCCACTAGATGATCGAACAAGTCATCAATCCGTGGAATCAGATACTTGTTCTTCTCCGTCAGCTTATTCAACTCTCGATAGTCAATGCCTAGATGCAAGTTTCCGTCCTTCTTCTTCACAAAGAGGACCGGTGCACTCCAAGGAGACATACTTGGATGTATATAGCCTTGTTTTAGTAATTCTTGTAATTGCACATTTAGTTCCGCCATCTCCTTTTTGTGCAACACTATACGGTGAGCGGGCCACAGGTTTCGCACCTGAAACCAACTAAATGGCGAAGTCAATCTCTTATTTGGGCGGTAACCCCATAAGATCCTTAGGAAACAAATCAGCATACTCTGATACAATATGAACGTCACTCAAACTGGGCTTTGGCTCAATAGCCTCTAACAGCGTGAAGAATAAGCCCGCGCCCTTCCGAACAACCTTGACTACCTGAAGAGTAGACATCAATATCCTGCCCGATCCTCGCATACTAGAGAAATTAGTCTCTCATTCGGTAATCTTTCCCAGTGTGACTTCCTTCGAGTTGCAATCTATATAGGCACGATGCTCCAAGAGCCAGTCCATACTAAAGATTACATCAAACTCCGATATCGGAAGCACAGATGCTTCCAAACCAAAATCCCGACTTCCTATCCGCACCTCAACACATCAAGCCCTATCCGGACGCATCAAGCATCTGTTAAGTAAAAACACCTTTAGTCTATTTATCGATACAAGAGTAGGTACTCTGATCCGCGATACGAAGTCCTCAAATAGAAATGAATGCGAAGCTCCAGTATAAAACATTGCTCTCGCTGAATAGTCCTGAATAAGGACAAAGCCTAAAACACATACACAAATAACGAACAAGGTACTAAGTATGGAAAACAATAGAAACTATATCTTAACTCATACCTGTTACGACGTCACTTTGTTTTATGTTCTCCTGCTGGCCAAGGTTATAGATTCGAGGTTGCGCTATGGATGTAGTTGAATCCAACACTGCCTTTCCCTTTTCAGCATAAGACGCACCCGTGTTTTTCTCCCCTTTTGGAAGACCACTCTAACAATCTCGAGTTATATGTCCCAATTTACCACATGTATAACATGTGAGTGAACTTTTTCCTGTCGCCATTTCAGGCTTGCTTGAAGAAGTAGCAGGCCCCGAAGACCTAGCCTTTGACTTCCACTTCTTTTGGTACTCAGACTTTAAGGAATGCGGCCCTTTGAAATCTGACATCTTCACTGCCAGATCATTCTTACGATGCACGTGCTTCATATCTAATTCGAGGGAACGGGCCGTGTTGACCAAGGTAAGAAAACCTTGCGTTATCAGTCCTGAGAGAAGTAACCGCAAGTCATCTCTCAACACTACATAGAACTTTTTTGTCTTCCTTTCCTCATCCGCAACCGTAAAGCCTGCATAACTTCCCAATCTCGTAAACTCGTGCAAGTAGTCATCCACAGAACTCTCCCCTTGAGTTAGCCTTTGAAATTGGTTCTCCATCGCAATCTGCTGTGCCGATGGAATGTACCTTGCCAGAAAATATCTCGAGAACTCCTCCATTGAGATCTCAGCCATCTGCCGACCAGCAAACTGGTGCAGTTCTAACTCATTTCACCATATCCTCGCCACACCCTCTAATAAGAAGATAGCTATAGTGGATTTCAACCACTCCTCCATTTCAGTCGCCGTCAGTAATCTCTTTACTCTAGAGAGTCAATCTTCGGCTTGTGTCGGGGTTCCACTACCCACAAATATAGGAGGGTTGAAACTCATAACATGTTTCAATTTCTTCTCCGTCGCTTGCCTTGCGAACACTGGCTCAATTGCCACTTATCTCACTGCTACATTCTCAACTACGCCAACCGGTTCTTGGACCACTGAAGGGGTAGGAGGTTGTCTTTGTCCTCCTTGTTGCGCATTGATTAATGATAACACGGCTTCAGCAACCGACCATATAGTTTCTACTGAAGGAGGAGGTGTTGGCTCCTCATTTGGTGGATTACTCTCGACCGAGCGCTGGGTTCTTGCTTCCTCACACCACTTATAGTAACCTACAATCGTAAAATACACATTAAGAAACTAATAATATTGCTAAAAGAAATTATAAGAACGCGTAAGTCCCTCACACATGGGTATTTTTATTCCTAAGTTGAGATTCTTGAGTTCATTGTTATTATAACGGTAAGCACATACATGTGCTCGCCACCACTCAAAAGAATTCGACCATGAATTCGTCGAAGGAAGTCCGAGATAAGCTGATACCAAAATTGTAACACCTCCATCGGTATAATGAAATAAAATAGAGAGTCCAGGCGGGGCCCCATGCAATAGCCCACAAACAGTCGACGAAGTTACGGATTAATATCTAAACTACACGAACCCTAACTCAGTGAATTCTAATGGATGGTTTTAGGTTGCCCAATCTCAAATCATTCGAATGTCCACTATATATAAACAACATTTATATATATATCAGGAATATACATACAAGTACCCCAAATATCACATCCTTAAGGCATTACAGTTAGACTTCACAAGTGTGGTTTATAAATAATGGCACACAGGCTGGCCACACATGAAAACAACAAAAGTTCGCCTTAGGGCCTTCGAGGGCCAGCCAATCGTAGAACAAGGGCTTCAGCCCGCTACTTTCCACTTGGCTCTCCAACACCTGCAATTCACCACCCACCAAAACGTGGCAAATAAGGAAACGGTCAGTAATTGCCGACGCATTTATAACGACCCCACCCCTTACTCGGGCCAACAATTCTCCTTCCCTACACTAGCAAATATATATATATATATATATATATATATATATATATATATATATATATATATATATATATATATATATATATATATATATAGTGGCCATAATAATGTGTATTCAAGCACTATTCACCACATACGTAGGCTCAACGACCACACTCCCCGTGCACTCATGACACATTCATGGTGTACCGGACTTCCCGAATCCAAGTTCACATTCAGAGGTCTATGACTTAATGGTTCATTCTTGAGCATTCTAGTATTTTCGGCCCCAGACTAAAGACTATCATTATACCATCGACAAGAGCCATTTACTTTAGGCAGACAAATCAAGATCGACATAATGTAGGTACCATTCAGTCTCTTCCCATTGCTCAGATCGTCATGCCACTTCCAAAAGCTGAAGCAATCAAGGACAATTGCCAAGATGCGGGTGGACCTCCCCTTTCCCGTTTGACTCAACAGACTTTAGAACAGGGCACTAATAGCTCACAGCTTTATTGTGGCTCTCACAACCATAATAGTTGGACTCCATGGCTCAACTCAAATGTTAGCCTCACAGTCTTTGCAAGACAGGCTTCGCAACAAATTCTGCTGGAACTCATGTCCACCATAGCTTGGCACTATAAGCTCTACGCTTTTCATACAATGGACTCCAGGTCTCCCTGAGACAGGACTCACAAATATAGCTCACTGGAAGCTTTCGCCGACGGTAGTACTACCGCCACGCGGTAGGGACAGAATTTTCCACTTTTGGGTGTTCTCCTAGAGATCACCTCCAGTACCATCACTATAGCACCCTACACACCCCCAGACCCCAGATTCTACACGTTTAACCACATGGTTTATCCACGTAGTCTTCTCTAGCAAGTACATAAATTCATCACCAATCCTAACCAACCTGTCCAGATGGGCTTCACACAGCATGCATATTCCGTACTTTGATTCCGGATCTATATGAAAATTTAATCGGGGATCACAACGATCGACCTGCTGGAAACCACCTTTTCTTCACCTTTTGGTGAGGGGTTCTATGCACATATACAATTTGAGGATGTCATAACCCGCATTTTCCCCGCATTTAACAATATATCAGAGTAAGGAAAAACGCGCGTCATGATGCCACGTCGATAGAGGATAACTGCAGATGCTCAGGAAAACTCCAACTTAACTCCTTAAAAAAAGATCTATAAGTTATTTTGAGAAAGTATAGTTTAAGTTAAGCGGTTAGCCGTATCCCTCGGCTCAGTGGCTCATCTAGTTCACAAGAAAAAGATACACTGCGGAAAATACTTTATTTACAATATTTGACGTCCTACATGAGTATAACATCCCCAGAGGACAACTCATAGTATGCAAGACTCAAGATTTATAATAATAGAAAAGTAGCTTTTACTACCGTTTAAATATAGTGATTTTGGGTTTCAAATATGACATGTATGAAGTAATAATAATAGTTTTTATACTTTAAAATACCTAACATGCAACATAGCATAAAACCTTCCCAGAGAGCAAGTAAAAACAACCATAAAGGGGGTGGGGGGGTGGGGGTAAACTAGCAGCTAGCAAAGTATTTAATATTCCAGAGAAAACTACTAGAGGGCGTCAACAACTTGACATGAACCCATTGAAAGTATGCAAGTCTGAACAAAAAAAAAAAAAACAAAATACCTTATGGTTGTGAGGAAAACCACTACTACTGCAGTCCAAAATCTACTACCTAACACAGATGCTCCACCGGCTATAGCCCTGAACCTGAGGCATTGAAAAGAAGAATACCTCAGCAAGAAAAATACAAGTGGCAATGAAAGTAAATGTATAATAAGAAAAAAGGCAAGACATTGTTTAACAAACCTGACTATAAGGAATGCTGAAACCATAGCTGGTTAGTCAAATATAAACTGGTAAAAAAGAAGTCTGCAATAAAGGAGTTAAATGAATATTTGCACAAAGTGCGGAACGAAGCCATGCTTTGACAAAATTTGCAAGGATTAGCATAATAAAATAGCATAGATTGGTCTAAGAAGCAAACTGAGCACAAAACAACTCGAATATGCGAATCATTAACACATGGTAAAAACAACTAGGCCGTAGTCGGTGACCAAAGAATCCAAACCCGAACTACCAGACCCAAATGTTTCACAAGGCACTATGGTGTTGGCCACCTGGCTCAACGCAACCCAACTGGCCATAAAACAGAGACCAAACCAAACCACTAAGTGTAATGACCCACAAATCGACATCTAGTTGGTGGTCCTTTATCCACTGCCAACCTTTATACCCGAAGAAACAACATACCCAAACACCACAACCCAAAATCTAAGCCTAAAATCACTCTAAGGACCATACACGATGAATCCTACACGAGGCGACAAAATATTCTAAGTTCTGTCCAAATTTGGCGAGTATACCCGATGAATTACAATGATACTCGACGAATTGTATGATGATACTCGACGAATTCTACTATACTCGACAAAAAAGATTAGCGATAATCGACGATTTCCACTGATGCATGTCGAAATTTCCTTAGCTTTTCCGACCACTCAACACTTATTCCTAGACTATATTCGGCAATTCGTCAATTATATTCAACGAATCGGGCTCCTCTCAACACTACGCTACCGATACTCGATGAAATAGCCTAGATACTCGTTGAAAAATGACTCGGCGAACTCCCATCCATACTTGACGAATTTCACTTTGTCTAATTTCTTATATTCGACGAATTTGCCTTAACGAATTCTTACACCTAATTCATACTCGACGAATTCTACTCAGTAAATACGCCAAATTTTCCTTAGGCTGAACTATGACATTCAATGATTTTACCCTCAATACTCGTCGAACCTAATATACGATATAAGCCGAATTTAACTTAATCTCTATCCTTTCCTCCAAGCCTTGGCCGAAAATTTGGCCTACCCTGGGATTTCCTTTCACGGTTCTACCTACACAACTCCTACTCTCTAAAGGAAGAAGAAATAAGGGAAGAAAGACAACAAGTAAATGGAGATGTAAGGGGAAAACAACACAGTGCCTTAGATATTGAATCTGTGTGCGTTGTGGACCTTTTGCTCGGCATAGTTCCTTAGTTGTTGAATCTGTGTGCATTGTGGACCTTTTTCCCCTGCCCAGTGCCTTAGCTGTTGAATCTGTGCGCATTGTGGACCTTTTCCCTCACACAGTTCCTTAGCTGTTGAATCTGTGCGTGTTGTGGACCTTTTCACCGGCACAGTTCCTTAGCTATTGAATCTGTGCGCGTTGTGGACCTTTTCCCTGGCACAGTTCTTTAGTGTTTGAATTTGTGCGCGTTGTGGACCTTTTCCCCGGCATAGTACTTTAGCTGTTGAGTCTGTGCGTGTTGTGGACCTTTTTCCCCGGCATAGTACACCCTTTTGGTTGCGGATCATACACCTAGGTATGCCCGGTGTTTTGATGCCCTTCTCAAGCTGATTAGTCTAATTTGAATTTGGAAAATGATAATATTTAAAGAAAGATAAACATGACCTTATGGCACTTGGTACTATGTTTCTATTTGGCCTTTTATTGCATAGCTTTTACAGTGTAGCTAGATATTTTGCTCTGTTTTTATTGATTCGTACTGACTTTTGTTGTTAGTTTGTCTGTTGATTCCACCCTACTTGGAGGTTTGTAAGGTTCTTTTACTTCTTTCTGCACAACTTGTAACTTGCTTCTGAGGTGTTCTTCTTTTGAATGCCTCAAGTTCAGAGCAGTAGCAGGTTTGGCTGGTTTAGTTTGTGGTTTAAGGGCTGCGGCTAGTTGCTGTCGCTTGTCTTTCACCTCAGTTTAAAGAGGTAGATGTTTCTTTGTTTCAGGCTAGAATGTTTTCCTATGGGTTCATGTCAGTTTGTTGGTGCGCATAGTGTTAGTTCTTGTGTTAGACTACTTGCTTATTTTTACTACTGTTACTTACTGTTAGTTTTATACTTTCTCTCTGAGGAGGTTTTATGTTAGGATGCATGTTAATTAATTTTAACTATAAAAGTTGCATTTTAGCGTAGTTCCATAACATGCTTTTAAACTGCCAAACTACTATTTTAAGAGCTACATAACTGCTTTCCTACTTATAATAAATCCAGAAGTCACATCTTCATTGCTTTATATGATGAGTCTTCATTCTCACTTAGGATACCAAATGAATCAAACTTAATAACTTTTCGCTGTCTAAACTTATACTTTCTCACTCGTGGACTAGTTGATCTACCAGACCGAGGGACACGGTCAGTAAACCTAATAATATAACTATGTTTCAAAACATAATTCATAAGTATTTTTATAAAAATAAATGAAAGGATAGGGTGGCCTGAGCGTCTACAGTTGTCCATTGTACGGCATGGCATCAAGATCGTGTATTTTCTCTCACTCTGATAGTATTTTAATGCTGAAAAAATGCGGGTTGTGACAGAGGAATTCACTTGTCAAAGGAGAAAATCATTACCCTAGTCATCCATTTCGGAGCCATGAACGAGCTTTTTTGTCCGGTTGAAAAGGAGCGACTCACTAACTCTTCACAGATCTTAGTTTGGCTCATGAATATGACTACAAAATCTCCTTCCCTTTGCTAGCAAAGCTTAGCCTTAGCCTTCTTGCTCTCAAGAACCTCAAGAATTAAGATAATGAACAATGAGAATTCATTCTTCTTGTACAACTTATATCTAGAGTCTACCTCTGCGCGGTATCTACTACGACCATGCGGTATAAAAGACGGTTGCTGCTTGGGCCAATTGGCATCGCACTGTCGCTCCAAAATAGCCTCCACCTTACTGCCACGTGGCAGTTACCGCCGCACGTCGAGTTACCTCCAAGCGGTATTTTAACTCAAGCAATCACTGCGCGTTAGCTCACTAATGCTTCAGGTAGTGACTCAATTCTTCGTCGAAGTTGTTGGGAGCGTTGAGTGCTATCGCCACGCGAAGCATACTACCGCCCCACGGTAGTCACTCAATGCTTTGTCAAAAGCATTGAGTTGTAGTTCCATGCGCTAGCATACTACCGCCGCGATGTTGATTCCCAGCCCTCAGACTATTTAATTCAAAGGTTAACGCCGCCGTTAACCCTACCGCCGCGTGTTAACTCCAATTCTTCCTTTTTATGATTTTTGGGGAATTACAAAGCTGCTAGTCCACAAGTATAAAAGTATATACGCAGTGGAAAAATATAGAGTTTAGATCATTTTATCTGACATGAACATGAAGACACAACAATATGCTAATGATGTGTAAGTTTCTAAATTTAGTATAATTAGAAAATGTAGTTTTAAGATCTTAAAAATATGGTGACATTTAGTTGAAACAATTTTAATGAGAATGTGTAAAAGTGCAAATCTTTATACATAATAAAATAACTAATATGCATCCTTAGATAAAACTCTTCCCAAAGAGTAATACATCAACAAACATAAAGTAGTAGTAGCAGAAATAACAAGTAATTGTCTAACACATAAAGTAATAGTAGCAGAAACTATGCTATGAGTTCCAAAATCTGGCATGAACCCATAACACCAAAATAAAAATTTGAGATACACTACAAGGACAAGAAAAGAAATAATAGACTACCTCTCACTGATGAGAGGAAAAAATATCAGTAACTAAAGCCTGGATGAAATGAACTCGGTCAGCTCTAACAGCTACTAGTCCGAACCTGAGGCATTCAAAAGAAAAGAATGGCTCAGCACAAATGCGCAAAAAACGGTTCAAATTGAGTTCAAAAGGTTAATAAGTTTAAGAGGTTACCCACCCAACGAGAATAACTGTGCAATAACAACAAAACAAAGATCATATGAATATTATGTATAACTAATTAAACATGTAATGGCTATAAGAGGGAAAGAATTGCACCAAGTGCAATACGTATTCATATTAATAATCATATATATATGGTTATATATATATATGAGACTGATCGGCTCAAAGAGTGAATCATTAACATAGATCCTAAAACGGTACTAAGATGATGACATTCTTTCCAACACAAACCATCAACTAAAACATCCAAAGAAAAAGATACTATGGTGGTGGTCATCCATCCAACCCAACCCAACAGTCCAAAAATATTATAACAAAATCTGGCACCGCACAAGACTTGGCATCAAATCACCATAATGACACAAGGAAATAAAAACCCAGAAATTCCAAGTAAAAACAACCCTTCATGACAAATTAGTCGAGACCATACATTATATTCGGCGTGATCACTCAACGAATGTCATAATAACTCGACGAACTTTCAAGAACACTTGATGAACTTGACATAACCACTCGACAAATTCGACTTAACTAACTACCCGACAAATTTGACTTAACCACTCGACGAATTCGACTTAACTACCCGACAAATTTGACTAAACCACTCGACGAATTCGACGTAACTACCTGACGAATTCGACTTAATAACTCAACAAATTCGATGTAACTACTCGACGAATTTGACTTAACTACTCAAAAAATTCGACGTAATCACTCGACGCACTCGACAAACTTCTCGACAAACTCGACTAATTTTACGTAACTACTCGACGAATTTTACATAACAAACCGACAAATTTCACATGACTACTCGATGGATTTCACACAACTACTCGACAAATTTTACTAAGGACAATCGAAACTGCCAGAACTTGTTGGATCCCTAGTTGGATTTAGTCTAGGTTCATTAAGTTAGGATCATATGACCCAATATGTATAGCAGGGGTCATGGTTGTGTCCTAGAGTCTAGGCCAAGTTCTTAGAGTCAACAATGCATTGACCAGCCATCAACAGTCTGCTAAAGATTCAAGACTTAGAGAACTATCAAAACTCAGAAAAAGAGTTTGATGTTCGTCAAACTCAGGCGACGAAAGTCGTGCTAAGCTCGATAAAATCAGAGAAAAATTCTCTGAGCTGAGCTCGACGAACTCAGTTCTCAGGTCGATGATTTCTGGATCATCTGCTTCAACACTTAAGTCCAGAAAACATCTCAATATTTCTAAGTCCAGAAGCAAACTCCAGTCGACGAACTTATTTCTCAGCTCGACAATCTTTATGCACAGAATTGGAAAGATTCATCAAGCAACAGTCAGCAGTTCTCAGGTCAACAATCGTGGAACTCAGCTCGATGAATCCAAATTTGGTTATTTTTATCCTTCTGTCCCTATTATAATGCAATAATTCCTGAGTAATTAATGCTAAAATATTCTCTAAATATTACCGTTAGACGGAGAATTAGTTATGGTCTTCATCAGGATTATTGCTTGCCTTTTTTCAAAGGGACAGTTGGGGAAATCAATCAATGCAAACGTTCTCAAGACCGTCAGCATTGAATGCAGGAAGGAATTCAAAATTCCGAAAGCAAATTTATATGTAAAATATAAACGGGATTTTCCTCCTTCTGGCAACATACAGAGAACAACAAGACATACAGAAGAAGAAGAACAACAAGAGAAATACAGAACAACTTAAACAACAACAACATTGAACAAGGATCTTCTGCTCTCTCTCTCTCTGTACAAAACTCTGAGACGCAGATTACATAGAACAAAGTGATAGAGAGAAACAAGTGCTAGACCAGAGGAAGAAATTTAAGCTTAAGAAGAAGAAGAACAGCCATTCAAAAATTAAGAGTCTTCTTCTGTCCTCATCCAAGGATTCTTCAAAGGACAATAACTACAACATCAGTCAAGAAGTTCCTAGAGATATTCTGGTCAAAACAAAAAGTCCTAAGGCCTATCACCTTGCAGCAAAGCTCCACCTTCCTAAACCATTCAATATCTCAGGGGGAGCTCTTTGCTAAAGTCAACATCCACAAAAGTCTTCTCAGTTGTATTTGAGAAAGAGAAGACAAAATCATTCTCTCACCCCACTATATAAGGGTTCTTAACTCCCTTACAAAGTTATTCCTAGTTGCAAGTCACCTGATCAAAAGACTTGAGGTTTTGTTGTTGAGCACCTGATCAAAAGCTCATTGGTGGCAGTCACCTGATCAAAAACCTGTGTGGATTCCTACCAGGGTGGGAGAAGAGTGGATGTACCCAGGTTGGGGAACCACTATAAAATTCTTGTGTTCACTGGATGCCCTTTTCTTTTTTTTTTCTTGCTGTGGCTGTGCTAGTTAGGTTGCTGTGGTTGTGACTACTTATATTTGTTGTTTTCCTATGACAATTCATATAGGTTTAGGAACAACTTTTTATTTACAGCAAAAGTTTTAAAACCCAAAGAATACTCTATTCACCCCCCTCCCCTCTAGAGTATACCAGATCTAACCCCTAACTTTCAGAACTTGAAATGACCAACACCAGGAAAGTAAAATTAATATCATTGGGTCTTAGAAATTTAAAGAAATGTAGAAGAAGAACTAAAAGAAGACTAAGCAAGAGGGATAGTCCACCGCTTGCCTCTAATCTTCCGATTTCCTACCTCCCAAGCACTCCATGCCAAGGATCAGCTGAAAGAAAACTATGATGACAAAAATCTGGAAGGATTTGAATGAAAACAAAAGTTAGGTCTACTCACTCAAATGCCAAAAATCCACAAAACCGGAAATACTCACTACACATGCATAGATCTTGGTGAGGGCTTTCCAGAGATCTATATTCCGGCGAAGATTCCGTACACTAGAGCTTCAACGGCGGACATCTGAAAGATCCCGAAAAGACGGTCTCCCTCTCCCTCGCATGATATGGTTTGATGAATAAGAAGAAGAAAAATTAAAAACCAAAGTCCTATGGTTAGGCTAGTCTTTTTATATTGAAATTTTATGTATATTTATATATATAATATTATATATAAATGATCTTAACGTTTCATTTGACGATTTGGACTAATTCCACTTAGTATTTGATGAAATATACAACCTAGGTTAATATCGGTCCTACGAATCCAATGGCGAAGTCAAAATCAGAGTTCGACGAGTCAGTATTGATTTACGATTTATTATCATAGTTTACGACAACAATAATTCCTCTCAATATTTGAAATTTCACCGGGCTTCCTAAAATAGCTCGGATCACAACTTAACAGAAGAATCACGATTAAAATTAAATACTTTGATTTTCTAGAGTAAAAAAATTCTACACTCCCCCAAGTTTGAAATTCAGTTGACTTGAACAAAAGGACATGGATGCGCACTAACGACGTTGTACTATTAACTTCGCATTAATGTAACGCCCTAACGTCAAAATTACACCAAAAGAAGATCAAAATAAATTATAAAAAATTCAGGGGCGTTACAGCCACCCCCCTAAACTGAAGTTTCATCCTGAAACTTGAAACGCAATACAAACCTAAGAGATAAAAAGACAAATTAAATTTTTGCTTGATAAAAATACTCACCAAAGAAAGCTAAGAGAAAAGATATGGATGAGACTCCTTCATAGCATACTCTATTTCCCATGGCCCGCTCCTGACGTCCTGATTTTGCCAAATGACCTTAACCATAGGAACCGTATTCCTCTACAACACTCAATTTTGCGTCTCAAGAATATGGACAGGCACTTAGGCATAAGATAGATTGGGATGCAACTGGGGCATAGAGACAAGAACAGGATGATCACTTAGTAAACTCGTTCACAACTAGCTCACATGAAACACATCATGAACACTATGGAAAGTAGCGGGCAATTCAAGCCTATAAGTGGACACTCTGATGCGCTCAACAATCAGGAAAGGTCCCACATACCTGGGATCTAACTTGTGGTTCTTTCCAAATCTCTTAACACCTGGAATCAGAGAAACTTTCAAGAAAATTATGTCCTCAACTGCGAACTATAGATCAACCCTTCGTTGATTTTTATACTTTTCATAATGCTATTGAGCCACACAGAGCTTCTCACGAATATGTGGCACAACAATGCTCATCTCTTTTAAGGCTTCTAGACCTAACAACAGTCTTTCACCTACCTTAACACAAAATAGGAGAGTTCGATAACACCTCCCATACAAAGCTTCAAAGGGCACCATCTGCAAACTCTCCTGATAATTGTTGTTTTAAGCAAACTCCATAAGTCCAAGATTTTTGTCCCAAGCTCCATCATGGTCCACAATATACCATATAATCATATCTTACATAATCTGATTCACTCTATCTTTTTGACAATTATTCTACAGAAGATAAACAGTAGAATAGCAAAGGTCATTGACCAAAGCTTCCTGCAAGCTTCGCAAAAAACTAGATATATATCTGGAATCCAAGTCTAACACAATACTCATTAACACGCCATGCAATCTGTTGACCTCTCCTAAATAAAGTTCTATTTTTTCTCCATGGAATAGTCAATCTTGAAGGGCATGAAGTGAGCACACTTCGTCAATCTGTCAATAATAACCCACACAACATCATGCCCTCGGTAAGACCTTGGTAAACTAGTACTTAAATCTATGGAAATACTCGCCCACCTCCAGCTTAGAATATCCAACAGTGTCAACTTACCTCTAGGTCTTCTATTGTCTGCCTTAAAACGCTAACAGGTATAACATTCTGATATGAACTTTGAAATATCATTCTTCATACATGACCTACAAACAATCTGCTTTAGATCTCGGTACATCTTCGTAAAATCAGAATGATATACAATACTATGACCATGTGCTTAATAATAAATCTTTGCCCAAATATCCTCAATAGCGGGAATGCAATATCTATCCCGGTACTTCAAGGTACCATATATACAGAAGTATAGTAGTTCTCCCCTTTCAACTCAACTACGAATTTGCTATAAATCCAGATCATCATTCTGAAGTAATCTTGTAAGTATAATCCACAAAAGGCTCTTCAACTTCTAAGCTAGTCGACATAGTGCTACTCCCAACAGTTATGTTCTTTAATAAGAACTCCTCCAAAGATTGCATGAAAAGACAAAAAATATGTGCCACTTTTCTACTCAAGGCATCATCCACCACATTATCCTTGCCTGGATGATAAAGGATATCAACCTCATAGTCCACATAAGACTCTAACCATCTGCACTGGCACATATTCAGCTCCTTTTGAGTGAAGACATTTCAAAATTTTGAAAACATTATAAATATAACATGACACCCCGTACAATAAATGTCTCCATAACTTTAGAGCATAAATGACTGCTGAAAACTCCAGGTCATGCGTAGAGTAGTTCCTTTCGTGATCCTTCAGTTGTCTTGATCTATAGGCAATCACCATTCCTTTTTGCATCAAGACACACCCGAGTCCAACTTGTGATGTGTCCACATAAACAACATACTCCACTCCTTTGCTAGGTAAAGTCAAAATAGGAGTGTACAATAGCTTCTTTAATTTTTGAAAAGCACCGTTTTCCAAACACAAACACCATTTTCCATTACTCCTCAGTCCTGGTGGGACTGGAGAGGAATAAGAAAATGGTGAAGGCGTAGAAGAGAAGCGACCATGAGACTTAGGTATGGTGTGTTAAGTACCATAAGAGGACGGTGCTCCATACACTGAACCACGAGAATTATGCTCACTATCTTCAGTGGGGCACTCATCACTACCATGCCTATAATCCCCGCACCGTCTACAACAAATATTCATATAATAAAACATGGTGTAACAAGAAAAAATTCACCAACAGAAATATTCTAAGCAAAAATTAACTACACACCCGCAGATAAAAGAAAAGGAATGCTTGCTGCTGAATAATTAAAACTAGAAAAGTAACAAAAAAAAATAAGCAACAAATTTTAAAAACTAAAGCAAAGAAGAAACATGAAATGAACAAATTGAAAAGGGCTTCTATCTTCTATCTCCCTCTCCAAAAACTCACACGACTGTGTTCCCCGGCAATGACGCCAAAAACTTGATGCGGTCTACAGCAAGTGTACCGGTCGCACAGGTAATATAAAATGGGCGAATTTTCCCAAGTATCGATCTTTTAAGGAACACAGTAAGGTGGAGTTAATTTCTAGGAGGACTTGAGATTGAAGTCCTTAGGTCGGAGTTTACGAAGGGGGTTTTGATTGTTGCGGAAATAGAAAGTAAAACACTAATAAACTACTCCTATGCAATGCCGTTATGCAATGCTTTGCTAGGTGGATGGAAAACTACACAGGTCGCTATGCACCGAATCGCTAGGCGGATGGATGAGTAGACTTGTAGATGAGGTGGTGAGAACGGAGGAATAAGGGTCATTAGCACCTCTTCTCTACGCACGCCACTAACAATTTGTAGTGCGACACTGTGTGGTGGAGGATGGATAATGGCGCACCTCAAGCAAATGACGTGAATATAAAATCACATAGACATGATTGTACATAATCGTATATTAAATTAAACACACTTCATCAAATACACAGATATCAAACTACACTATCAACAATAAGAGAAGAAGAAAGTGTGAAATCGACTGTATCCGAAGTCTTTCTGAGGATTTACGGAAGGAATCACCGGGTTGTCAGTCCACATCCAAGCTCGGTCCTCAACTGTGTCCGGGGTAGAGGAGGATATCACTAACTCCCAATAGACCCGTCTTCTTCGTGTAATGATCCGGTGGAGGACGGCACAAACTCCTCAAAGCTTGATGGTGAAACCTAGGTCAAACCCTTCTTGAAGCTCAAGGATGAAGTAGGAGGCTGAGAGGAAGCTCCAGCTTGAATTTGGCGTTGAAAGCTTGTCATGAGCCCCTCCCTATGTGGAGGAAGAAAGAAAACGGCTGAACCCTCCTCGGATACAAAAACGGCGGAGGAAAATTCCACTATCCAGAATTAAGGGGGAACCTGCGAATTTATAGATTGCAGAAATAATATTGCACACAATCAGTGGCGCACGACCAGTGGTCCTGCACACTGAGTCCAGTGATCGTGCCTATTGGCATGGTATAACTCAAAGAAAATCTGGGATAACGTGCACGAGCAGTGGCTCATGACCGGTGGTCGTGCGCACTATGTTCAATGGTCGTTCAATTGACCAAGACAGAAATACAAAAAAATGGAATTAATGCGCATGTGTAGTGGCGCATGACCGGCGGTCGTGCGCACTATGTCTAATGCTCGTGCAAATTCCTCAGACAGAACTTGGAGAAATGGAGAATAGTGCGCTCGATCAGTGGCTCATGACCAGTGGTCATGCGCTATAGATCCAATGATCGGGCACAGTGTTCCTGTACTGGGGTTCGACGAACAGGTCGCGAACGACCAACGGTCGTGTGCTAAGGAGTCCACTGACCGTGTACGAGTAAAAATGCACGATTAGTGGCCCTTAGTCAGAAAATATTCCCAAACAATCTCGGGACATGCACATGACCTTTGTACCTAGAGCGAAAATAGACGACCACCGAAATGGGCATACCACATTCTCCATACACAAAAAAAAACCAAGTAGGGCAAAAGAATAAAAACTAAGAAATCACAAAGAAAACGGGCCAAAAGTGTACCTTAACATGGAATGGGCATAATAAAAAATATGAACAATTATGGCTCTAAAGTGTAGTGCATCAACGAGAAAACTAGCACAGATGAGTCAAAAAATAATTATATAAATAAGACTCATCAATGAACAGTTGTGAGCTCGACGAAACTGAGCTTGACGAACAGTCGTGAGCTCGATGAAACTGAGCTAGACAAATATTCATGAGCTCGATGAACGTAGCTCGACGAATAGTCGTGAGCTCGATGAAACTGAGCTCGACGAACAATCATGAGCTCGATGAAATTTAGCTCGACAAACAATTGTGAGCTCGACGAACTAATCTCGACGAACAGTCGTGAGCTCAATGAAACTGTGCTCGATGAATAGTCGTGAGCTCAACGAAACTGTGCACGACGAACAGTCGTGAGCTCGACAAAATTGAGCTCGATGAAATGTCGTGAGCGACCTTGATGTAGGCATACACGTTTGGACCGAAATATAATTACGGACGCGCACGACTAGCTCTCTACGAATGAAATTCTACACTCGCACAATCGATCTACGCAACACCACATAATTAATGTTATCAATTTTATACTAGCGTACGGGTAGCCAAACCGATAGGGATCGAACAAGGAATATAGGCTAATGGTCTTTCTGGCTAAAGGGACCTACACGATCCGATCGAGCGGTGTTGTACCAAAAGAGATCTACCAAATAAAACACTATCCGGAAAAGGTAGATCTCTCCCAACAAAAGAAAAATAAGGGCTCGCCAAACCCCTTTACGAAAATTAGATTAATCAAGAAAAGACACAAAACGATTAAAGTTATCCACTATATTTTCAATGCTATCAAAATTAACGCCAAGAAAAATCCACCAAAAGATTATCTAAGAAAAGAAACGCACGAGAGTGGAAATTATCGTTACCTAACCGGAATGGATGATTCCGGATTTCTCGGCGAGGATCTTTCTTCTACGTCTCCACCGGACTCACGCCGGTAGGAGAGAAACTCGCCCGCCTTTGTTGCGTCACGCTGGAGTTAGAAATCCACTACGAGGAGGTCTTCTATATTTGGCAACAAATATATATAAATATGGTAGAGAGGGCAAATATGGTAGGTTTTAGTGCTTAATATGGAAGGTGGTGGTCGAATTAGGAAGGGGATGAGGAGGGGGGTCGCACTTGTCGGTGTTGGTTGTTGGCGGCTAGGATTTTGTGGAAGATGGAGGGGCTCGGGTTGTGATGAAGGGGGTGATCGGTTTTTGAGAGGGGTGGCCGGGTTGGTGAGAGGAGGAGGAGGCCGGTGGCTTGTTGGATGGAAGTGGTCAGTTTTCTTTGTAGAGGAAGAGGAGGGCTCGGGTAGCAAGAGGAAGAGGGAGATATGAAGGAGGGAGGAGGAGGAGGGGAAGATGGTGGCCGACGGCCAAGAAGGAGGAGAAGAGAGGGGGGGGGGGGGGGGTCGGTCAAGGAGAAGAAGGAGAGAGATTCTCAAGTTAGGTTTTCAAATTTTCTTTCATTCAATAGTTAAAATATTAAACATATATGCCTATATATAGGCTACACCACTCAATCTCCACCTTAGAAAATTAAACCACTCATGATGGCTATTTGAACCCATCATGACATAACAATTACAATAATTAAGAACATGAAATAAAAATAACAACTGATGGTTATAAGCACCCATCATACATGAAATGAAAATAACATTGCGACATAAAAATACCAAACATAGAAATGACTTATTAATTAATAATAATTTATTAATAATAATTATTATTAATTAATAATATATGGGTTTGCGTTCTGGACGACTATTATGCCGACGCTCCGCATTGTCGTCCGCAAGCATGTCGTCGCCGTCCTCGAAATGTTGTGGGCCATCGTCTCCATCAATCCTCCCCCGCTCAAAAGTACTCATCACCGATGAGTTGGTCTGAGAGTACCGGTGCAGGAGAGCATCATCCACAAGAGACAAGTAGCAGTGAACAACACCACTTGGAGAAGAGAGCACTTCAACCTGGAGTATCCTGTCATGCAAAATGTTGGTCCTGGGGACACTTGGAAAAGCATTAGGCAATAAAAGAAGAAATGTTTCAACATCAACTACCAACGTACCTCCAGTAAAGACCGAAGAAGAGAGCGATCCAAGCATTAACTCACTACCCAAACCATAAGAGAATGAAGTGGAACAAAACGAACAGGCAGATAATTCAAGTGGTGGAGAAACATGCAGCGTTAAATAAGAAACATTAAAAATAGGGGTATTACCCCAATCAGTGGAAAACCTCAAAAGAAATGTGTGTTCTCCTAATTTCATTAATGTCCGCAAAAGGGGCAGCTCGCCAACTCGCCAACTTTCTATAGTGCCCGAAGGCAACCGTTCAGGGACGAGACGCACCAAAACAAAATCGCCAATTATACCGTAAGACGCCCTTTTATGTAAGCTAGCAAAAAATTGATAAGGTTTTTGTGACGTGGACATCGTTTCACTAAAGTGCTTACGTAAATAAAATTCATTGCGAGCATCATCATGCGCAAACGTACTTAGTGCATTCGGTGGTAACGGAATGACATAAGGCGGCACCAGACCTTCTTTCACCACTTCAACCCGACAACTTGCTCAGGAAAACAAGGGTGTTACAAAAAGTCTACCTGCAGATCACTTCACCATGTTTGGACCTGAGCTAGAGGAACTATGACTGAACGGTTCCGATCTTCCATTGAAGAGGGGGAGCTGATGGAGATCGACCAACGACCCTCATGGATGGACCCATTCATCCATTTCCAAACTTCAGGAAAGTTCCCAGAGAACATCAAAAATAAGATGAGGTTCAGATACAAGTCATCTTACTATTTTTTATAGGAGGGAGTATTGTAGTTGAAGACCCATTCTGGGATCCTAACCAGATGTGTGGGCGAAGATGATCTCCCTTGAGTTTTAGAAGAGATTCACTCTAGGGAGTGTGGCGGCCATTCGCAAAATCAGACTCTGGAGAAGAGACTATTGCAGCATATTTATTGAGTATAGCTCATCCTATCAAAGCCACAAAAATCTGGGTTGTTATTTGACTAAGTACAAAGGCATTGAGTGAGGCAATCTCACTCAACACCATGAGGACATAGTGTTGACTGACCCTTGTTCAGTCAGATCCACTATGTTTCAAACACAGAATTTTGTCAAAGGACAAAAGTGTTGAGTGAATGCTATTCACTCAACACCTAATCAAATGTGATACTATCTTAAGAACAGAAGCGTTGAGTGAAGCGTACTCACTCAACGCCATGTCAATATAATCGATAGATGCTAAAAGCTTTGAGTGAGGGGTGATCACTCAATGCCTAGTGATAGAAAATTTGTCCAAGTGTTTTGGCGTTGAGTGAAGCTTACTCACTCAATGCCTAGTGATAAAAAATCTGTCTAAGTGTTTTGGTGTTGAGTGAAGCTTACTCACTCAACGCTTAGTGACAGAAAATCTATCTAAGTGTTTTGGCATTAAGTGAAGCCTACTCACTCAACTCCTATACTAATGTGTTTGAATTTGACCAAGTCCACAGGTGCTGACGTCAATAATTGTCAGCAAAATTCAAAATATTGTGGGAAGGATACAATACGTGACAAATGGCTCCACAGGCCTACCACATGACTTTTGCAGTAAATATAGGGTTGCAAAGACCAACTCCTTGTGTGGGACCCACAACTCAAATAGACATTTAGCGGCATAATAGAAAATGCAGAGCTCTGATTGAAGAAAGAAGCTTTTAACACAAATAGTTGGCACTCATCTTCTTCCTCACCATTATTACAAAGGCGGAAGAACAGAGTTCAAATCAGCTTGTCTGAAAGCTCAAAAAGTTAGTTGTTGTCCTCTACACCGACAACAACAAGTTCATAGAAAATCTCTGAAGAAAAGAAAGCAGCCAAGGTGTAACCCGAGCTGTAGGATCTGGGATCTAAAGCAAGTTAGCTGGTTCCATTTTTACCTACACCAACAAGTTCTGAAGGCTTACTTTTAGAGTAAGAAGAAGATGTTGAATCATCTATTTTCAACAGTCTAGAAGATAGGGTGGAGCTTATCTCAACTCACGAAGCAGTTAAGGGAAAAAGCCCCAGCTGCAGTTACTTCTCAGTTCAAGCAAATCTTATTCTGAAGATTAATTTCTGGAGCTTTGAAGAAGAAAGAACTGAGGTTCTAGTTCAGTATAGAAATGAAAGAAGAATTAGAATAGGTTTCTTCAAGTCACTTCCAGCCCAAGTAGATCTATACCTATTGCTGTGAAGGAGTTAGAGCAGAGAATATATCTGCTCAGAAAGTAGAAGGCTCAGAGAAATTTCTCTGGAGTCAAATCAATTACACCCACTTACACCCTGTAAGATCTTTACAGATCTTAGTTGTATGCCTGAATATATAGAGGATGAGTGTAGGATCACTTGTTGATCTAAGGTAAGATTTTGTTGAGAATCTGAGTGTAGGGATTTGGCCTGAGTAGTAGGATTCAAGTGTGAATCTGAGTTGTAGGATCCTTTGGATCTGAGGTAGGACTTTTGTGCCTGAGCTATAGGAGAGTAATTCTCTCTAAGGTAGGATCCTTTGTGGATCTGAGGTTGGTCTATCCTCCAAGCTTGACTGGTAGGGCATTTGGCCTGAGGTAGGTGATCAGTTGATCACTGAGTTATAAGGCTTAGTGCCTGAGTTGTAAGTCTTGGAGGAGACTGAGTGGTCCTACGATATCTGTAGTGTAAGCTCTTGGAGCTGAGTTTTTATAGAACTGTCTTGTCTAACAAGATGTTAGAAAGGTGGGAGGGAAAGTGGATGTACCCAAAATCTGGAGAACCACTATAAATTTTGTGTGTGCTTCTTGTTTAGTTTCTTTGTTGCAGGTTGTGTGTTTCTTGAAAGCGGAAAAATTCTAACTCACAAAGCAATTAAGAAGGAAAATAAAAGCGAGTCACAAGAGACTAAGAAGCCTATTCACCCCCCTCTCGGTGATTTAGCTATCCTTGAAATTAAAGACTTTCAAGTTGTATCTGAGGGAGGTTTCTCAAAAAGGACTTAATAGTCTAAGTGATGTCCAAGGATAGCTAAAAGGTTTGTGCTTGTGAGTCGAGTAGTGAACCATAAGGAGTTAAGCTCAAGTAAGTTTCAAGTCTACAGAAAGGAAAAGTCCGTTGTTAGCAGCTATTGTCGATTATGAAGACTATCCTATTGCCAGAATAGGAATCAGAACCCCACTATCCTCTATGTACATTGATATAGATAATGTCTATCCAGATGCAAGAATAGAGATCAGGGCCCCTCTATCTCTCTCAGACAGTGATTAAGAGGGTGATGATGATGAGGAAGATGACTATAGAAGATATGGGATAATAGCCATGTCAGAAGAAGAATCCTGCCAGGATCAGCCTGGTCCTGATCAAAGAAAGGTACATTCCTTATCTTGTACTTCACATGAGTCTGGCTATGAGACTAGTTCAGATTCTGATGAAGAGGACTCAGTATCTAATGAAGATGTCAGTCAATTGATTGAAAAATAAGGTGAAATTCTGGAGGCCTTGAAATGAAGCAAGAAGTTGGCTAAAAAGCAGGCTGAGAAGATTGCTTCTCTTAAGCTATCTGCTTCCCAGCAAGTTGAGAGAGCAACCCTGCTGGAACAGAAGGCAAGGGAAGTTTGCCAACAAAAGGCTATCTCAAATATCCAAATTAAGACTTTAAGCCAGAAGGACAAGATCATCTTGGATCTGAAGAGAAACTCCTAAAGGTGAAAAAGGTTGTGGCTGATTTCAATAAACCCAAAGTTGTATTGCAACTGATTGACTCCTTTATCTCTCAAAAAGATGAGAGAGGTTTAGGGTCTATATGGAATTCTAGAGTTGACCTTTCCAAAGGGAAAGGCAAAACTCCTGTAGTGCCTCAGGCCACGTTTCACAAGGTAATCCTCCCTTCCAACAAGTATGATCATGAATCCATGCATGGTCAACGGAAGAATAGGAATCTTCCCTATAAGCGTACAAATGTACCTTACAGTGTAAGAAGAAAGGACATGGGGTCGAGCTCACAAAAGGCACCTCATAAAGAAGTCCAAATGGCGCATCATGGACCATTTATATTTGGTGCACCAACCACTACCCTCAAGAATTAGGCAGTGTCCTTTTCTTAAATTCTCCCAACCCACATATAGACCAACGGAAAGTCTGTCAGCAAGTCAGACTTGGGCATTTATAAGGTCATGAACAGTATATCTTCTGTATGAAGACCACTGTTGGTAGATCTCGTGAAAAACCAAGCTCTACTACTAACAGACTCATCTTCAGTCAGATTGTGATTGAGAGAAATAAGAAGATGGAAGCTGTTCTTCTTTCTAAACATTCTGCTGTGCATTAATGCAGACCTGCACAAAAAATAAGGTACAACATTCATGAGTGTTGGTACTGTGGAAAAGTGGGGCATTTTGCCTTGGATTGCTGGAACAATCCATCTGTGCCCAGAGCAAAAGTCAGTCTTCCTGTCAGGAAATCTACATGAAGACAAGCTCTATTTGAAGCTAAAAAGAACCTAGGACCCTATTCATCTTGAGGTCCTAAGATAAATTAAACTTTGTTTTACAAGATAGTCCAAGTGTCAATCCCCTATATGGTACTTGGATAGAATATATTCCTTGCCTTGGACTAGAATCACGGTGGACCATTTAAGAATCAAGTGGTGTAAGCTTAAGTGGCTTGATCATTTTTGGGTGGTATCAAGGCCTGATCAAGAAAGAAGACAATGATCAATGGGGAGTAGGCTGTTTGGGTTGCCAATGGAATCAAAGGTTCACAGGGGCCTAAACAGCTTGGAGACAACTTTTCTACTCTTTAAGAAGGACTGTGTGTTAAACAATAGCTAGAGCTAGAAGCAAATCAATTGCTGAAAGAGAGGAAGAAATCTGACTCAGCAAACAAATACTTTCAAGTGGCTCAGCTGTTGTGTACAACTTCTGTGGATCACAATATCAAGATAAGTAACACACTCATGTTCTGTGTCTCTACTAAGTGCAATCTCAATTACTCAGTTCCTGTATAACACTGCTGAACTTAGCACAATTAGATTAGTTTACAATTCTTTAGGGAGCATGTGGAAAGGGAAGACATCTATCTTGTGTGTGTGTCCACTGACTAACAAGTAGATGTCATCTTAAAAAAACCACTTGATGTAGTTAGGTTCAACTCTTACAAAATTGATCTGGGTATATTGAACTTAGTCAACCACAATAAGCTCCCTCCTATATATATATATATATATATATATATAGTGCTTGTGTACTGCAGGTTGATCTAATCCATGCAGGGAAGGTTAGTCAAATAAGAGTAGGTATAAAGGTGTTGAGAAAGTTGAGTGTATTAAGTTAACTCAACAAATACTATGGGAGTGTCTATTTATGGCTAAGTAACGGGAGTCAATCCCAGGCATCGATCATATCGTGATCCTAAACAGGTAAGTGCCTTTTTTTCCTTCTCACTTATAAATAACTATAAATAGAAGGACCTGTGCATAGAACAAAATACATTGTTCATTACCTTCCTCTGCCCATATTCGCCGAAACGACGGAACCGTCTCGCCGACCTCTAGAAATTCCGTACAAAATGGCGCCGAAAGGTCAAGATTTCCTGTTCGAAGGCTCTAAACTAGTGAGGAACGGCTTCAAGGATGCACCAGAGGAGGTGCAATATGTTCTCCATCTGCTCCAGGTTTCTGTCCTAACTTTGGTTCTAACGGAGCCCTGTTTGTTGTGAAACCGGGAAGTCCTAGAATTGTTTTACAATGCCAAGGCACATGAATCTATGAGGAAGATCAAAACGGTAGTCAGTGGAAAAAATATTCAGATAACATAAAGAAGATTGAGCCAAGTCCTCCAATTGCTAAATTTCACAGAAGGTGATCTGGAAGAGGACCTGGATCATTCTGAGGTCAGGTCTGCTCTGAAATGGTGTGGCTTGTTTAAGAAAAACTCTGATTCCATCCTCAGGAAGGAATTGAACCGAAAAAATAAATTCCTGGCCGACTTTATTGGGAAGGCTTGGATCTGCAAGACAGGGTTCCATGATAAGATATCTTAAAAGTTGTTTGAACTTATGACTCGAGTGATTCACACCAAAAGAACTGATTGGGGAAGTGTTCTACTAGAAAGAATAGAAGATTGCCTGACTAAGCTAAACTTGGGAAGGATCCTGTCTCTGTTCTTACTTAGAAATGTTCCTGAGATCCTCAATATGAGGTTAGGAGTCAGGATTCACCACATGCGGTGAATGGACATCAAGATGCTGGAAAGATGGGATAACGACCTTCAGCCTCATGGACAGCTTTTCACCAAGAAAAAGTAAAAGGAAGTTCCAATTCCAGCAATATGCAGCTCAAGTACTTCTTCTGAAGAAGATGAGGAAGATCCTCATGACCCCAATCTTAATGTGTCTGATGATGTGACCAGGATAGACACAGCTATTGAAGTGTCAATATCTTCTGATCTTGATGTTAGAAATCAGTTGAGCAGGGCTCAATCTGAAGATGTTCTAGACAAATATGTTGACTTGCCATCAGCTGAGGATGCTGGGCAAGTAGCTGAAGTTATTATCAATAGAATCTATGCTAGGATGGAGGGGGAGATTTCTAGGCCTGATGCTGCTGCTGACAACATTCATGCACCAGATCCTGTTGATATAACCAGCCCATAGAGTGAGGGGGAGCAAATCCTAGAACAAGTAATGCATGATGCATTTGTTGAGGGGGAGCAGTTCCAGAATCCTCCAAAAGAAATTCAGACTGCTGACACTGAAATTGGTTCTACTACTGGTGCCATTGCTGATGATACTGTGCTGCATGCCAATGAGGACATGGCAGATATTGAGGGGAAGATTCAATCTGAACTCCATGTTCAGGTTGAAGTACATGACATAGATTCTTCTATGTCAGGAAAAGGACACGATTCTCCTGTGGATCCACCAAGAACTCATTCTTTTGAATTCACAATGGCTTACTCTGCCAACAGGGAAGAGGTCAGGCTAGTCCAAGAAACCAATGATGAAGGCACCTCTGTAAGGATGGATCAAATTCCTCATATGTTTCCTTCCAAGCTGAAGGGCTTGCTGGATGAGCAGAGGAGAACCTTAGAAAAATGTTTGGATGACGCTCTAAAGAATATCAAAAATGAACTGTCCTTAGAAATCAAGTCTATCATGTTTGAGGTCAACCTGCTAAAAGCTGAAATAGTCAAATTCTTCACCAGGGTTGCACTTGCGGTGGATTATGCAATGGACATGCTTTATGAAGTGGGCACAAATGTAACCAGTGTCATAAAAAATCAAAACATTCAGTAAAAGAGTATGTTAGCTATACACAATGCTGATAAAGTATTGATAGTGAAACAGATACTGAAAATTTGGTCTGGGATACTAATGTGATTAGGGGATCATTTGGGATTGAACCTATCCAATATGACAACATCCCTCTGTTTCCTACTCAAGTACAAGAAGCCTTGAATCCTAGATTGTCTGCTCATCAAGAAGGCCCACTATAAGATGTTCAGAATAGAGTAGAAGGTGCTCAGTGGAGATATTCATATGTTGTTGCTGAATCCTCCCAGTTCAGCCCCTATGCAGACCAGCTACAAATGATAAAGGTAAAAGTTGTTGCCGAGGGAGAAGAAGTGATAAGGATGAGCAAGAAAAGATATAGAGAATAGATGGAAAAGAGGTCTGAGTTTGAAAAGTGGAGCCCTGAATCAAGGACTATCATCTTGACAGCCTGGGAGCAAGTCAATTCAAAGATAATTTAATGGGGCAAAATGTATAAATCACTTTAGTGGAAAAAAATGGAAAAGAGGGACACTGAAAGGAGGCTATACAGGAGAAACAAGAATGCATGCACTCTCCTTCCTGATGTTGTTGAGTCGACAAATTACATACCTAAGCCTTATAATTACTTTGAGAGTCAAAGAAACAAGATATCTGAAGATGAAGCTAAGGAAGCAGAATATAAAGGTAAGAAGAAAGCTACAGCTGAAGCTGAGAAGAAAGATAAATTTTTCAAGAAGCCAAAGGGAAGTGGAATTGTTATAAGAGAACCTGAAACATGAGATATTTCATTTTCATCTTAAAAGGGACAAAGGATATGTGATCTTGTACAATGCACATTGAAATATTTAACCTTCATAACTAATGAACCTATTTTTAAATTAATTATATGATCATTATCTCTAAGTTATGCAAGTATTACTTTATGTATGTATTGCAAATATATGTTAGTGTACAATATTGTATTAGGTTTTGAATTCTTCAAATAGGGAGAGATTATTGGGTCCATTGATCCCATTGTCCCAGATTTGAAGAAGGCCAAATAGACAATGGTATACACATGTTGTAATCTAACAAGTGTTACAAGTTCTTTGCATGTAGGATACCTCCTATGCATTGATTAAACAGGTTGCCGAAGTAACCAAGACAGGTGATAATCGTCCAAGATTATGAAAAGGCAGAAAACTATCCAAGTCCACAGGCATTGAGTGAAGTCTATTCACCCAATCCCAGATGACTAAAAGTTTTGAGTACATCATGCATAGTCAAATCCAAGATATTAATAAGCTAAAAATGTGTCTAAGTCCACAGATGTTAAGTGATGTCTACTCACTCAATGCCAAACAACATATTCGTTGAGTATATCTCATCCTATCAAAGCCATAGAAAATTTGTGTAGTTATTTGACTAAGTCCATAGGCATTGAGTGAGGCAAACTCACTCAATGCCATGAGGTCATAGCGTTGACTGACCCATGTTCAGTTAGAGCCACAGTGTTTCAAACACAGAATTTTGTCAAAGGACAAAAGCGTTGAGTGAAGGGTATTCACTCAACGACTAATCAACTATGATAATGTCTTAAGGACAGTAGCATTGAGTGAAGCCTACTCACTCAACGCCACATCAATATAATTGACAGGTGCTAAAAGAGTTGAGTGAGGGGTGCTCACTCAATGCATAGTGATAAAAAATCTATCCAGGTGTTTTGGCATTGAGTGAAGCTTACTCACTCAACGCCTAGTGACAGAAAATATGTCTAAGTGTTTTGGAATTGAGTGAAGCTTACTCACTCAATGCCCAGTGATAAAAAATTTGTCTAAGTGTTTTAGCATTAAGTGAAGCCTACACACTCAACGCCTATACTAATGTGTTTGAATTTGACCAAGTCCACAGATGCTGACGTCAGCAATTGTCAGCAAAATTCAAAATGTTTTGGGAAGGCTACAGTATGCGACAAACATCGCCTAAGGCCTACCACACAACTTTTGTAGTTAACGCAAGGTTACAATAACCAACTCCTTGCATGGGGCCCACAACTCAAAGAGTCATTTAGCGACAGAATAGAAAAGGCAGAGCTCTGATTGAATAATGAAGCTTTTCACACATACAGCTGGCAGTAATCTTCTTCCTTGCCATTATTGCAGAGGCAGAAGACAGAGTTCAAATCAGTTGGTCTGAAAGCTCAAAAAGTTATTTTTTCTCCTCTTCACTTAGAACTGCAAGTTCAGAGAAAATCTTTAAAGAAAAGAAAGCAGCCAAGGTGTAATCCGAGTTGCAGTATCTAGGATCTGAAGAAAATTAGCTTGTGTCATTTTTTCCTACACCAGCAAGTTCTGAAGGCTTACTTTCTGAGTAAGAGGAAGAAGTTGAATCATTTGGTTTAAGCAGTCTAAAAGATAGGACGGAGATTATCTTAGCTCAAGAAGCAGTTAAGGGAAAAATCCCCAGCTACAGTTAATTCTCAACTTAAGCAAGTCTTATCCTTAAGATCAACTTCTGGAGCTTTGAAGAAGAAAGAACTGAGGTTCTGTTTCAGTCTAGAAAGGAAAGAAGAAGCAGAATAGGTTTCTTCAAGTTACTTCTTTCCCAAGTATATCTATACTTGTTGTTATAAAGGAGTTAGAGACGAGAATATCTCAGCTCAGAAAGTAGAAGGATTAGAGAAATTTCTCTGGAGTAAAATCAACTACACCCACTTACACCATGTAAGTTCTTTATAGATCTAAGAAGTTGGCCATAATATATAAAGGCTGAGTGTAGGATCACTTGTTGATCTGAGGTAGGATTCTGTTGAGAATCTGAGTATAGGGCTTTGGCCTGAGCAGTAGGACTCAAGTGTGAATCTGAGTTGTAGGATCCATTAGATCAGAGGTAGGGCCTTGTGTCTGAGCTATAAGAGAGTCATTCTCTCTAAGGTAGGATCATTTATGGATCTGAGGTAGGGCTATCCACCAACCTAAGTGGTATGGCCTTTAGCTTGAGGTAGGTGATTAGTTGATCACTAAGTTGTAGGTCTTAGTGCCTGATTTTTAAGTCTTGGAGGATACTGAGTGGTAATACGGGATTTGTGGTGTAATCTCTTTGAAGCCGAGTTTTTGGAGAAGTGCCTTGTTAAACAAGAAGTTAGAAAGGTGGCAGGGAAAGTGGAAGTACCCATAGTCTGGGGAACCACTATAAATTATATGTGTGCTTCTTTTATAGTTTCTTTGTTGCAGGTTGTGTGTTTCTTGAAAGCAGAAAACTACTAACTCACAAAGCAATTAAGACGGAAAATAAAAGAAAATCACAAGAGACTAAGAAACCTATTCACCACCCTCTAGGTGATTTAGCGATCCTTGAAATTAAAAACTTTCAAGCATTAGGAAAGAATGACTTCACATCCATTTGATAGACTTTGAAGACCTTTTGAGCAGTATACCCTATTAACAATCTAATTTCTTCGTGTCTAACCACTAGAGCAAAAATCTAATCGAAGTCAGTCCCTTCTTCTTGTCAGTAACCTTGTGCTATAAGTCTAGCTTTATTCTTTTTGATAACTCCATTCTTGTCCAACTTGTTCCTAAAGACCCATTTTGTCCCTATAATATTATGACCTCTATGCCTTGGTACTAGCTACCACACCTTGCATCCCTTAAACTGATTGAGATCTTCTTACATTACGATGATCCTTAAAGTATCCTTGTTTGCTTCTTTGAATTTCTTCGGCTCAATCTGGGAAAGGAAACTCAAATGCAGGGCTTCGTTAGCTGTACCTCTTATTATTCGAACTCTTCACTAGGATCTCCTAAGTTCAGATAAATGGGGTGATCTCTTGAATGCCTGATCACTAGATTCCTTATATTTCCACCAGGAGGTTCTTCTTCTTCTGGTGCATGTTCTTCAATTTAGATTTCTTTATCTTCAATCAAGCTTGGAGTATTGACTTTCATGTAGCTTGAGAGGTCTTCTTTAACCGCTTCTTCAAATCTTAGCTCTTTTATTTGTGAACCTGGATCTTCAACAAGAATACTAGAAGAGTTGCTATGAAGCAAACTCATCTCATCAAATACAACATTAATGGATTCTTCTAAAACCAAGATTTTTTATTAAAAATTCTATATGTCTTACAATGGCTACTCTATCCTAAAAATATACCATCAAAACATTTTTCACTAAAGCTAGTTTTGTAATAGTTCCCATTATTAAGTTCGAAGCATTTGCTTTCAAAAATTTTTAAGTAAGACATAGCCGGTTTCATGTCTTTCAGAAGTTCATAAGGTGTCTTATGATGATTCTTGTGGATTAAGGCTCTATTTTGCACGTGTAAGCTATGTTGATTGCTTTAGCCCAGAAGTACTCTTGTAATGAAAAGTCATTTAACATTGTTCAGCCATCCTCAATGAGTGTTGTTCGATTCTTTCTATTAGAAACTCAATTTTGCTATGGAGTACGAGGAGAGGAAAACTCATGAAACATACATTGACTTCCACAGATCTCTATCATGACTCCAAATTCAAATTCTGTTATATGGTCACTTCTGATTTTGACCACAGAGCAGTTCAATTCATTATGTGTTTGCCTGACAAAGCTAATGAAAGAGTCAAGGGTATCTTACTTGTGTTTTAGAAAGAACACCCATGCAAAATGTTAGTTGTCATCAATAATAACAAAGGTGTAACCTTTAACCCCGAAACTACGAACCGGCAAGAGTCCGAATAAGTCCATATGAAGCAAATATAAAAATTTTGAAGAGTCTTTAGAGACGATACTTTTAAAGATAGCTCTTGTCTACTTACCTATCTGGCATGCATTACAAGGTCTCTATTTAACACACTTAATATCAGGAGTATCATGCACAAAGTTATGAGAAAATAACATATTTATAGTTTTGAAATTAATATGTGATAGTCTCTTATGTCATTGATCGCAAAGAGATGCACTATCTTTTGCAAATACAGCACACAAGTGTAGAAGATTCCAAACAAAGAAAATGAAGACATAAAATATTTCTACTCTGAGTGCCTGTTAATATCGTTTTTGATTTATCAGAAGCTTTTATCAGACACTTGTACTTGTAGAACTCAACCATATACCCATTATCATATAATTGACTTATGCATTTGAGATGATGTTGTAATACTTTAACATAAGCCATGTCTATAAAAGAGACAATACCGTTGGTAATCATACGGTAGCCTTTTGTGATTCCTCTATTAGAATAACAAAATATAACTTTTGGACAATCTTTGACTAAGTAATAATTTTGTAGTAGTCTTCTTCTTCGAGTCATATGCCTGGAACATCCACTGTCTAAGTACCAGATAGAATTTCTGTCGGCCTTTGGACATACCTGCATTCACAGATTTAATACCCTTAGGAACCCAAACAGATTTGGGTCCTTGGTTTCTTGTTAGATAATAACTACTGGTAATGTTAACATTTCGAGGGGTCATTCTAGTATTATTAACTTGGGGTGTCTTATATTCACATGAATTGTATTGCATCACATAACATTGTTAATCATTTCATTGCATTGCATATTATTGCATTCTTTAATTAGTATAGTAAGATTATAACTATAGACCCTCATCATATAAATTAGTATGGGCTCTTAATATGATGGATTACTTTGGAAACCTTAACTTATAAATTTGTATAGGCATTCATATAAGTTAAGGTACGTTCTGTGATGGTAGTGTTGCTCGTTTATATTACTTTACTATAAATTACTGCACTACTCTTACTTTACTATTTCTACATTTTAGTGTTTCTCTTTATACATTTATACTCCTATTAGAATAGTTCCATGTCACCTATTTTACTTTTGATACTACATTTGTTGTCCTCTACTTTTGTCCTCTCGCTCGGTGCTTAAGAGTCGCGGGGGTTAGGCCAGGACAAAATTGCTTAGTATTTATGACTAACTATCGGTTGTGACTGTAGGAGTTCAATAAGACGCACCGGTCGTACGAAAAGACACACCAATTGTACGAGGAGGTAAGATATGAGGTTCAGTTGCCGCGAGCTACCATTACTACTCGGCGATAGGTTGATTTTAGATTTTTGTAGCTTCCTCTTGTAGTGAGTTGAGAGAGAGATTTTATATTGGACATGTACCGGGCATAAGCCCTTCTATACTCTCTTTTATTATATTTACTCATTGCAGGCATTTCTCTATTCTTTGATATATATTAAGCTGTGATTGTGGACTATGTTTTAGCAAATACTTTTATTTGACTTACATGTAAAATGATTGTACGAGCCGGTAGGATCGACGAAATACGGTGGAGACTAACTCGGTAGTTAGTGTCATTATAAGCCGGCGGTCCTGAGCATAAGACTCGGGTAACTCCCTGGTTTTGAGAGTAGTTTTACAAGTATCCCATTCTTTCATCAGGGATATCAAGAATTTGTCATTAAGTTTGCTAGTTGTAAATTCACGACCATAATTTCTTTAGTTCGTTGACGATCTTAAAAAACTTCTCGCAGGTGTTAGAAATAGTGTCCCTATTATCTTGCTTGAAGGCATCGTATTCCTGATTTAGTAGAGATATCTGATCATCCCTTACAAGTGTGGTGTACGATTCATTATTTTTTAGGAACCATTAGATTTGGATAAATGGTTGATGAATTAATGGGAATGTGCGGGCTTTCTCCAACAATGATGAAGATTCTAAGATCAGAAGCTTCCATGAATAATTTTACCCTTTCCTTCCATATGGGGAAGTTCTCCTTGGTGCACACTGGGAACTTCATTGGGGACAAATCCTTGATCCTGTCCATTTCTCTTTTGACAACTAGATCAAGAACTGTTCAAGTTGTTCACCTTTTAATTAACAACCTGCCTCAGATACCAATTGAAAGTATCTATTTTTCAACCTAAATCGCCTAGAAGGGGGTAAATAGGTGAATCTTGTGGCTTAAAGCGGAATAAAAATCTTATAAAAATAAAGCGCACAGAACAAGAGAGTAAGCACAATACAGACACGAGAATTTATGGTAGCTTCCCAAACTGGGAACTTATACTATCCTACCTCACCTATCTAGAACTTCGGGCTAGACTCGGCTACTTCACCAAAACTCAGATTAATAATAATCTTACAACTCAGAGTCTCTCACTCCTACAAACTCGGAGAAGAACTTCCCATACATTTGATCCGTCAATAAGGATCTACAAAAACTCGGAAAAAAACTTCCTATAAAACATTAAGAAAAAAATTGTTTGAAAGAAAACTCCATTTTTCAGTTTTGATATTATAATCCTTCTTCGTTGCTTGAAAGCTCTAACTGAATTCTTGAAGAAGAAGAATCTGAAATTAGCAACACAGATCGGATTTGAGAAATGACCGATCTCTAAAAGATTGTGAATCATTAATCTTGAGATCGATGAAGCCTTTTCTTTGCAAGAGGAATCACGGATCAGGAGAGTTGTTCGTGATAGAGTTCTTCGTGAAATTGATTTGAAATCCTGATTATTTATGGCAATATGAAATTAAAACACGATTAGGTTATTCTGAAATAATCATTGACTATTTATAGAGGATTCCTCACTAATGACTCGATCTTGAACTTTGTTCTACCATCCACGTGTATTGTATATGATAGAAACCCTAATTTTGGAAAGCTGTAAAACGAGAATGACAACTAAACAAAAAATTGTTTAAGTCCAATTTGTCGAGAAATCACCTGAACTCTCAAAACCACTCGACAAACTAGTCGAAATAACTTGGGATAGAGCTTCCATGAGATGTTTGGAATTCATGAGACCTTTCAACAAATTAGCTGAAAGCTCTCGAGAGTACCCGATGAATTTACTTGAGCACTGGATGAAATTAACTTAAAACCGGCTAACACTAACTTTCTCTGTAACATTAAAGTAGTTCACTTGACTTCTCAAGAGGACTCAACAAATTTCATGAGTACTCCTGTAAGTACTCGATGAATTCTTTTGTGTATTTGAAAAAATTACTTAGTCATTCTGGTTAGTAGTTCTCCTTGAGCTTTCAAGTACTCTTGAGATCACTCGACAAATTCTACGAGTACTTACGTGAGTTCTCAATGAATTTAACGAGACCTCACATGATCACTCAACGAATTTGCCTTTGCAAAAATCCGCAACTTCTGAACAATAACTTCTTTTGTGAAGTTAAGTGAAGTACAACCCATTAGAGAGACTATACATGGGTCAACACGATGTTATATAAAATGATTGATTAAAATACACAGAACTGTGTTTGATGACCCATTGTAACCTGACAAATGTTTGTACTTGACAATAAAAACTTGCTCCACACATAACTAAAACTAAGATCAAATACAACCTTAATTAAACTTAGTTTAAGGGGCACTTTTTAAAATTAGGTCTATTGTGGATAAAACACCCAACAGGCCGCAGGGCCTTCAATTGAAGGGAAGCAACTCCAGGAGCTAGAGAGAGCTTTGTGGTTTTCCGGCGATAGCTTGAGACTTAGATCGTTTCTCCACTCGAAATTCACTATGATCCCACTCTAGCACAGAGACATATCCAGGATTCAAAAGCAAAAAATTCTTATCTACAAGAATGCTCTCATCTAGGCTCTGAATCATCCAAAGCGCTTCGATTGAGGCTTCGAGAAATTTGAGAATTTTCCAACTAGAGCGCTCCCATCCAGGCTCCAAAGACTTAGTTTCTATTCCACTATTTTCCTACTTAGTACTTGTAAAGGAGAGGTGTCCTGTCACCATTTGAGGAATTGTCTTAACTCTTATAAACAACAAAAAAATAGTTGATTTGGGCCGAAAAAGAACCGTCCATGTGGTTTTTCACCCTTTCAGGGTTTTCCACGTCAAAAAAGCCTTTTGTCTTTTGTTGTTGTTTTTAATTGACTGTTTGCTCACCCGGTCCAATTTCGAGCTAAGGCAGTCTGATTCTCTGGTTAAGTAAAAAATTGGGTGACCCATAACAGTTTGGAGCCGTTTGTGGGAAAGTGTTCCCAAACTCTGCAATAACACCAGGCAAACAACGATTGTATCACCCGAGCACAGTCGACCAACAATAATGGAAAAGAGAAGCACACAAACTACCTGTGATGTGCCACTGTAGGAGTGCTCCAATCCATCCTCACACCAACTCGCTCGCAGGAAACTCATCGCTTTAGGAAGAATCCACCGTCATAGCATCTCAAGCTTCGGGGGAAGAATGCAGGTACCTAAAAAGGGAGAGCTACACAAAGGTACTCACCTTGATAGGAATCTTAAATTATCATCATTCTCCCAATGCAAATATTGGTGAGAGTGGTCAACCATCACTAGTCCAAAGTCAGATAATGCCTAAAGATGGTGTCTGCTCTCATGATCTTGTCACAGAAGAATAATTAGGTACTGATGGCCCTGCGCACCCCATAATACTTGATGGCCTTCCCAAGCATGCATGGGAAAACTTTCATGCGACGAAGGAAGCTGTCAGCTTAATTGATAAAAGACTCACTTATGAGGAAGTAAGATGCAAGATCAAGGAGAAATGTGTATATGGGGGATGGAGTACCAAGACACAAATGTGCAATGCCCCATCCACCTCATCTCCTCGCTAGCTCCACTGGACTTAGCATTTACTGTTTCTCCCAAGATCGATCTCTGTGACATTATGACATTTGACGGGACAAACGATCCTTTGGAGCACATCAAGAGCTTTTCAACCATCATGCGTATATATAATACTCACGATCGTCTCCTATGCATAGTGTTCCAAATATCTCTAAAAGGAGAGGCACATACCTGGCTCCACTCCCTAAAGTAGAGGGAAATAAAGAAGTTATAGAACTAAATAAACTTTTTGCCGATCAGTTTATCACCAACAAGAAAATAGTTTGAGACCCATCACACCTCTTAGGGATCCGATGGCTCGAGAGGGAGTCGCTTAAGGATTTTTCTTACTAATTCACAATAGAGGCACGATAGTTGATTAGAGTCAACAATGACTTCCTATGCGGTATTTTCCTTTGGGGACTCCAGCCAAGAAAATTCCACTCCACAATGATGCGCAAAATGGTGCCCAACTAAGTTGATCTCATCCGCTGGGTCAAGGTTCAAATCACGATAAACGAGACAATCAGTGCACATCAATAACAATTCAAAGGAAGCTCAAAGAGGAAAAGGAATTCTGAGCCGCTATAATTATCTAGGGAAAGCAACCAGAATCATGAGTATCTTTGCTGAGACTAAGAAACTCATCCGCATCAAGACAACACTCCCTTGAACACCACCCAAACTGACGTTCTCTTGGCCAGCCAAGACAGCAATGAGCTTGACCGACCCGAGCCACTTGCGAATAGAAGAGGAGAACAATCAAAATATTATGACATCCATCACAGATACAACCACTGGACAAAGGGCTACAATCAGTTGATGAGTGAGATCGAGGGCCTCATCCGGCAAGGTCTCCTTAGAAAATTTGTGCAGGACTCCACCCCGAACAATCCCGCATCATGGAGCGACAATCCAACTAAAGGTCATATGGAAACCCAATGTAAATAAGCCAGAGACCACGCGCAGGGGTCCCTCCCCCTCGTTGCGTGCTCAAAACCCGCACTTTAACTTTACACTTCCCTTTTTTGACTTACTAAGCTGTAGGATGTGACTTGCACACACATATATGTTCCATATTTCTCCAATATTGAAACAGCTTTCTGATTTAGGTCGGTCATGCAAATCTTCCCAAGGAAAGATTCTTTGATAATACCACAAACATAGACGACAACCTCGATTGACAAGAAATGTTGCTCATCTTTAATGTAAGGCAACTCGGTCCCACGCTGTAGAGAATTTCGCCACCTGTGTTGCAGAGCATCTCTCCAATGCTGCAGGGCATTTTGGCCCCGCATTGTACGACATCTCGCTCCTTTATTGTAGGGAATTTTTCCCTCATATTGTAGGGTATGTCACTCCGATGAAGCAGGGTATTTTTCCTTTGCGTTGGATGGCATCTAACCACACACTATAGGGCATTTCTCACCCGCTTTTCATGGCATCTTGATCCCACATGACATGAAATTTTCCCTCGCCTTGTAGGGCATTTATCTCCCACACTACAAGGCATCTCGCTCCCACACTACATGGAATTTTGCCCCAATATTCAAGGGCATCTCTCTCCAACACTGCAAGGAATTTCGCCCCAGCATTATAGGGCATATTAATCCAATGCTACATGCCATCTCGCTCTAATGTTGTAGGGAATTTTCCCCCTACATTGTAGGGCATCTACGTTCCGCACTCCAGGGCATTTCGCCCCCGCATTGCCAGGCATCTCGCTCTAACTGATGAGTCCAATATTTATAGTATTTTTTGGACTCATTCATGCTAGTTTTCACGCACGTGCAATACACTTTATGCTCAATATTGATCATAATACATTCATTCCGTGTTTGTTCATATAGTGCACTTTTTAGGCCAATTGTGGTGTGCAATTGCACGCTTCTTTAATGGGGGTAAGCATTTGCTGCTCTCCATTATTTTTTGTTGCTTTTATGGTTCTCTATGTGTTCTGGAAGCCTGGGCCCCAGCTGTGGTTTTCCTATGCAGGTGGGTAGAGCCCCATTCAAGTCCAGTTCTTTTTTATATGAATCGCACAATTGTGCATTTTTGTTCACGCATAATCAACACGATTGTGTAATGCCTACATGTAATTTCTGGTGCTCTTCTCCCGGCCCTGCGATTTGCTCGTGCACATGCTGTTTTTCCTGTACGTGACCAAATCGCACGACCTCCTCTTTTGTCTAAAATTTTATGAAATTATTGCCCGACTGTTTTCTTCACGCACAGTTGAATTCAACAGTGTGTGAAGGGGAATGCACGACCTCTCTATTTACCTGTGTTTCCTGCATTCTGTCACCGTCCGTGCATTTTGTTCTCACACGGGCTATCTTACTTGTGCGCGTTCAAAATCATACGGTTGGTTTGTCTTCTAGGCTGGGTGTTTCAGTGCTATAATTAATGCACGATGAATGCACAGTCGTTTGTTCGACCGTCCATTCCTTATTTCCGGACTAGTTAATATTTAAGCCACAGGATTTTCCCTATGTGAAAAAAAACTTCATTTGACTAGCTTCCAAGCTCCCATTTTTTCTCCACTCCACCATTCCACCATTGTCCATCATCTTGAGGTGCTCCGACCACATTTTCCTCGCAAATCTTAAGCAAGACTCTCCTATTGGCTTCCTTCATCATTCACAAGCATCCAAGCTTTGTTTTGTGGGATTTCTCACTGCACACGAAGAGTTCTTCAGTGAAGAACATGACCGAAGACTATATATGAA
The DNA here is from genome assembly GCA_039513925.1 of Platanthera zijinensis. Taxonomy (NCBI): domain Eukaryota; kingdom Viridiplantae; phylum Streptophyta; class Magnoliopsida; order Asparagales; family Orchidaceae; genus Platanthera; species Platanthera zijinensis. Next base: position 181,054,391 of record CM077078.1, read on the forward strand.
TAAGACGGGTAGCAAGGAAGAAGGTGATGTTTCTTCTAGACCTCGGAAAGTGGTCAAAGCCCAAGCTCGGAAGAGGATTGACAACCCTCGACTCCGACAGCAAAACTTTGATGAGTCTACGTGCATCGGTTGTATTCTTCCCCCCTCATCGCTTATAGTAAACTTCTCTTGGTCTATTTGGATGTTTTGTGGATGATTTCTTAAACACTAATTTCATTAATGTTATCTTACATGTCTATGTGTTTGCTCTGTGGTATATGCGTATGAGGAGCACCCCCATTTCAGATCTTCATCCCGCCATTATGTGAGTGCTGCACTAGCAATTATTAGTTGTGTGCATTGCGAGGAGGTGCTTGTGACCATCAGCCAATTCCCTCCATCAGCCTATGATTCCATCCACCATAGGGAGGTGGTGAAGATGAACCATACTTTTAATATTGTTTCTCTTATTTGAATCACTCCCCAAAATCAAGCCCAGTATTTTCTTTTTGCCTTTATAATTAATTCTCTTAATAATTAAATCACATACTCACTTTGTGTTCCTCAAGAGATTTATATTTGGGGATATTCTCCCATTTTATATTACTTGATTGACCAATGTACTTACCCAACGCACATCAAGTTTTTTTGCTTCATTGCCGGGGAACACAATTGTGTGAGAATATTCTGTTTGGAGAATTAGTCATGGCTGATAATTATTTTGAGATTTCTGCAGATTTAGTTCTTTAATCTCTTAAGGGAACTATTCAATGGCAGCTCTAGCAAAGATGCGCTTACACATTTGCAAGATTTTTGTAAAGTTTGCAACACATTTTAGCATATAGAAGGAGAAGGAGACATGCTTGCTTAGGATTCTGTTATTCACATTTTCTTTGGTAGGGTAGACGCGAATTTTGTATCGGGATATTCAGACTAACCCAAAGCATTTCTGGTGCAATGTGGAGGAGGGGTTCCTTGCAAATTCTATCCATGTGAGCAATTATTTGAGATGCATCGCAGGCTGTTGTTGATGTTTAATCCGGAATAAGAGGAAACTCTGCTGGAAGCATGGAAAAGATTCCTCCTTCTACAGAAATTCTGCTTTGCGCACACCCTTTCTAAGCCGACAAACCTCCAGATATTTTACTTCAGGATTTTGGCTTGTTATAGATCACATTTCTATATGGTGTCTGGGGGATGTTTGTTGAGTAAGTCAAGTTCTGATGCATGGAAGATTGTGGATAGAATCTCTCGCACAAGAAGGATGTAGCAACCAACTGTTGTGGACGTTGGTGTTGTGAACGTTGGGGGTACTGCTTGTGTTCTTGATGAATTTCAGATATCTAATAATGCCATGGATAAGTTGTAATGCACAAAATTTCCTGAAAACCAATAGGAAGTTGATCACTGGAAGTTACCTCTAGGAAGTAGAGCTACCGCTTCCGATTTCTATTTGATTTTAAATAACATTGTCTCTGGAAGGTATCACCAACGGTAGAGGTACCATGCGACGATAGTGTGCCATGTGTCATGATGTGTTGAAATTGTCATTGAATGAAAGAATGGTGTTGGACGAGAACACTGCCACCACCTAAACTACCGCATAGAGGTAGCAAGTTACCGCCTGATGGTAGCCATTTAAAATGAGATCTTAAGTGAATCATGGTCATCCACTCCTTAGGAGGTGGAGATTGATGACATGTTTTAGTCATCGTTTTTGGTATAGTTTAATATGCAAATTTCCTAGTTTCATTATATGTTTTAAGTATTTTTATGCATGTTGTGTTTTATTTCTTCTTAAAATCTTTTTGTGTTAGGATAATATAATTCCTAGTTTTATTATAGTTTTTATTTGCTTTTTATGCTGCAATTTTATGTCGTTATGTTATGATATAAAAATCTATGGTTTTATTATATGTATTTTTATTATTATGTTTGTTATGTTGTATTATGTTTGTTATGTTATATTTACTATAATAATTAATGCTATGTTATTAAATTTATCTAACATGTTTGTTTTGTTTCTTGTAGGTCCATGCTACATGTGCTGCCCACTATGATAGCCCTACCCGAGCCCTCATAAAGACCACAAAAATAGCCAATTTTATCCCATGATTGGTCGGCCACCCACTTCATTTCCCCTCTCCATTTACATTGAATCTCTTCTCTCTCCTCATTCATTTCCACATGCATTCACCTCCCTTTGCATTGGCCAGCCCCCTTCATTAAAAATCATTCATGCACATCCATGTTTGGCCGGCTACTCTCATGCATGCACCTTGCCACCTCATTCATCTCTCTCTCTCCCCTTTATTATTATTTTCTCCCCACTTTATTCCTCATCCATCCCCCCTTTTTTATGTTTAATTTTCTTTTCATTTTCCTAAAATAAAATGCATGCATGTAGCCTCCTCTCTCTCCTTCCATTTATTATCATACATTGAACCTCCCATTTTCTCTCTCCCTCATTAAACTCATGCATGAACCCTCTCCACCACCTATGACCGGCCACCCCCCTTTGCCATTTCATTTTATTCCCATCTAGAATCTTCCCTCCTCATCTATAAAAGGAGCCCATGTCTCATGCATTTGAAAGAGAGATTTTGTTGAGAGCAAGTGAGATAGTTTAGTTTCTTATTTCTTTGCTAAGTAGATTTGCTTTTCATTCCTTGTAATCTTTTCCTTTAGTAGTATAAATCTATCTTGTTCTTATTTTGTGTACCCCTTTTATTAATCAATGAAAATAAATTTGCTTTTTCTTATTGTTGTTATTTCATTTTCAGTCATGCTTAGCAAAATAGTTTTTGTGCTCGATCGTGATAAGCTTTGCGATAAAATAATATCCTTTCATTTTATGTTGCATTTGTATTTTTATTTTTTGATCCTCCCTTTATTTATTTCGTATCGACTCCGTATTGCTAGTATACGGTAGTATATTCTGATCTCATATTTGAGTAGTCGAGAGGCTCGTGAATATGAAAGATCACTCAAGGAAGGAAGGAGTTGAACGCAACCCTAGAGATAGGATGACGTAAATCCTCCGGATTGGAGTCAAATCCAATAGTGCGGGTCACTTCGGTAATGCGACTTTAGGCCTTTTTGACTTGAAAGAGATTTCAGTCAAAACGTCTATAAGTCAGGGGATTTAATGCTCTAGCGAGATTAATTCCTAAATCGGATCCGTCACGATCTTAATAGATTTACAAATGTTAAACTAATTTATTTCGTTATTTTATTTCAAAGTGAATCGTCGATCGAGCACTCTTTCGCAATATTTTATTTCTCTTTTAACTAAGTTTAGTTTATTTTATTTTAAAAACCCATCAATCGTTTGGTAGAATAATAGAGTCGTTGTGAGTAATAGTACTTGCCTGCCTCGAGTTTTTATACGACCTTGATATATTTTTATCACTATACTATAAAACGATAGGTACACTTGCCTATTCAGATTGAAGCCCGTGAGATGATTTTTAGCCCATCAAGTTTTTGGCGTCGTTGCCGGGGAATATTTTTGGCAATATTACGAAAGCATCGAATTTATTACTTCTACTAAAATTCAAAAAAAAAAAATTATCATTATTATTATTATTTATATTATAATTAACCCACATAACCTAATTTCTACCCAACCTAAATTCTCTCCAAAAGGGTAAGGGGTTTTAAATGCCACCATTTTACCTAGTACCTTTCGAACCCTTCACCGGGTAGCCTTGGGAAGTTTGGGAGCCAATCCATTAAAAAATCTATTTTTCAAAAAAAAAACAAATCAAAAAAATTAAATTTTCTTTTTCTTTTTGGTAACAGTTTATTTTATATGGAATCATAATATTTTTGCTCTTTTTGCGGGTCGCCCGACCACTTTTTATTCTGAATGTCTTTTGGGAACCGCTCCCTCTTTTGATTTTAATTTTTCTGGGGAAGGTCAAAATGGCAAATTTGACCCTTCAATTTTTATCCTACTTGGGAGATGGGGAACCCATCTTATTTTTCTTATGATTTTTCCCTGCAAAGCGCCGCGCCTCCAAATTTTAATTTTAATTCTATCGATAATGGGTATTTTGAATTGAAAACTTCTCTTGATAATATTAATTCGCATTTAAAAACCAATATGGATTATTTTTCTCGTAAGGCCGCATCTTTTTCTTCGTCTTCTTCTCCGTCTCCTCCAATTTCTTATTGTAATGAGTCACCAGATATCCCGGCTTGTCTTTTTCCTCTCGAGGAGGATAACTATTTGGATATCCCGGATTGTTTCCTTCCTCCTTTGGAAGACACCTCTATGGATATTCCGGTGTGCTTCTTACCCGCTGAGGATGACGAGACGTCTCCTAATTCTCATTCTGAAGACGTTTGTGATTCCATTTCGCTTCAATTTTCAACTGTTCCAAATTTTTCTATTTTTAGTGAGTCTTTTTCTTCTTCTTCTTTTATTTTAGAAAATTCTTCTTCAGTCCTCTCTACCCCTTCTTCTCCCAAAATTTCACAAGTCTCTCCTTCTCCTTGTGAAATTTTCATTGATGAAATTTTTTTTCTACTTCTTTTATTCCTCTTTCTATTTCTTCTTCTTTTTTTTCTTCTTCTTTTGACGACCCTTTCTTTCCCGTTTTACATACGGCGGTGTTCTTTTATAACTCCGTCCGTTCACTTTTGGGCGTCATTCCCTTGAAGATTCCACCGCATATCGGTGTGATTCTTCAATTTTTATTTTTTTTAATTTACTCCCCTAAGCGCATACTTAGGGAGTTACCACTTCATTTCAGTTTTTATTTTCCATTTAGCTAACTAATAACGTCGAACTCAGACGACGTTAAACAAAGAGCGCTCTTGGGAGGCACCCCTTGCTTATCCTTTTTTTTCTTTTTCTTTTTTGTTTGCTTGTTTTGTTTTGCAGGAATAAAACCCCCGGCGGTTCGTTTGGATCCATCCTTTCCTCTCTTCCTTAGGCCTGAGTCGGTGTCCAGCTCAAGCATTGGGGAGCGGCATCTGCATTCGGCCTTACGAATCTGGGGAAGTAATTTTCTTTTTAAGTATTTACTTTATTACATCCCCCCTCCCCTTTCTTCTTCCTTTTTTTCTTTCTTGTTTTTATTTTTCATTGAGGACAATGCAAAATTTAAGCATGGGGGGAGAGTTTAGTTGTTTTCTTTCTTCTTTCTTTTCTAAAAAAAAGTTTTAAATTTCTACAAAAAACAAAAAAAGATTAGTATAGTTTTATTAAGTTTCTTTAGTACTGCTTTTATTTAGCCTTATCAAAAACCCAAAAAAATATAGAAAAATCAAAAATACCAAAAAAATCAGATTTCAAAATTGAAAAAAATTGAAAAATCTTAGAAAAATAAAAAAATAATAAACCTCATGCTTAGCTTTTTTTTATTTTCAGAAATTTAGTTTGAGTTTGTTTATAAGCATTTTATTTTATTTGCTAATCTTTTATTTCATCATATTTAGTTAACTTTAATATTTAGTGATTAGTTTTGAGGATAATCTTATTATTTTATTTTACTTAGAGTAATTTATTTAGTACTTTTTCTCTTTTATTTTAAATAGTTTCAATTTTGTAGTAATTTTGCTTAACAATTTTGGATTCTAAGGATTATTACCACATGCTTTTAGATTCTTAGCAAATCTCAATCTACTAGTAGTTGCTCTCTAGTATTTTAGTTTATTTTCTAAAATCTTGTTTAATCCCTTATCCTTACCTAATTCTCTTTTTCTTTCTTTTATTGTTAGATCATATGTCATGGGAATAAGAAGATGTTAGTTCCTTATTCTCTGGTACACATATGCAACCCTAATGAAGAGAGGAATTAAAAGCTCATATATGTCAGGGGAAGTGATAGGATGTTAGTCTATCATTTTCTGGTATTACATATATAATTTATGGTAAAAAAAAATTGTTTGGGGTATGAAGAAAAAAATAATGATTATCACCTCCAATCAAAGACCTCTTGAAGTTGTTTTCCTCCCCAAACCCCTTAGCCAATATTATTGTCTTACTTTTTAAATTAAAATATTGGGAGAGCATAAGTAGTAGGTTGCAATTTTTTCCTTAAGTTTCTTTTAAGTTATGGTTTTTATAATTTAATTCCAACCTTGTTTGCACTTTACTCAATTTTGAGTGCTAGTTAATTTATTAGAGAATTTTTGGCTAAATATTTCTCTCTTTTCACTTTAATTTCATAATTTAGGACTTAATTCGTAAATCCCTAAATTTTATTTTTGGCTAGATTTTGGTGTAAATAAATTTTTAGTTTAATTGAAATTTTTATTATTATCTTATAAATATTTCTCATACTTTTACTCTGGAATAGCAAAAGCCTAAGCATGGGGGAGTTTGATGACTTGTTTTAGTCATCGTTTTTGGTATAGTTTAATATGCAAAATTCCTAGTTTAATTATATGTTTTAAGTATTTTTATGCATGTTGTGTTTTATTTCTTCTTAAAATCTTTTTGTGTTAGGATAATATAATTCCTAATTTTATTATAGTTTTTATTTGCTTTTTATGCTGCAATTTTATGTTGTTATGTTATGATATAAAAATTGATGGTTTTATTATATGTATTTTTATTATTATGTTTGTTATGTTGTATTATGTTTGTTATGTTATATTTAGTATAATAATTAATGTTATGTTATTAATTTTATCTAACATGTTTGCTTTGTTTCTTGTAGGTCCATGCTACATGTGCTGCCCACTATGATAGCCCTACCCGAGCCCTCATAAAGCCCACAAAAATTTCCCATTTTATCCCATGATTGGTCGGCCACCCACTTCATTTCCCCTCTCCATTTACATTGAATCTCTTCTCTCTCCTCATTCATTTCCACATGCATTCACCTCCCTTTGCATTGGCCAGCCCCCTTCATTAAAAATCATTCATGCACATCCATGTTTGGCCGGCCACTCTCATGCATGCACCTTGCCACCTCATTCATCTCTCTCTCTCCCCTTTATTATTATTTTCTCCCCACTTTATTCCTCATCCATCCCCCCTCTTTTATGTTTAATTTTCTTTTCAATTTCCTAAAATAAAATGCATGCATGTAGCCTCCTCTTTCTCCTTCCATTTATTATCATACATTGAACCTCCAATTTTCTCTCTCCCTCATTAAACTCATGCATGAACCCTCTCCACCACCTATGGTCGGCCACCCCACTTTGCCATTTCATTTTATTCCCATCTAGAATCTTACCTCCTCATCTATAAAAGGAGCCCATGTCTCATGCATTTGGAAGAGAGATTTTGTGGAGAGAAAGTGAGATAGTTTAGTTTCTTCTTTGTTTGCTAAGTAGATTTGCATTTCATTCCTTGTAATCTTTTCCTTTAGTAGTATAATTCTGTCTTGTTCTTATTTTGTGCACCCCTTTTATTAATCAATGAAAATGAATTTGCTTTTTCTTATTGTTGTTATTTCCTTTTCAGTCATGCTTAGCTAATTTGTTTTTATGCCCGATCGCGATAAGCTTTGCGATAAAATAATATCCTTTCATTTTATGTTGCATTTGTATTTTTATTTTTTAATCCTCCCTTGATTTATTTCGTATCGACTCCGTATTACAAGTATACGGTAGTAGATTCCGATCTCATATTTGAGTAGCCGAGAGGCTCGTGAATATGAAAGATCACTCAAGGAAGGAAGGAGTTGAATGCAACCCTGGAGATAGGATTACGTAAATCCTCCGGATTTGAGTCAAATCCAATAGTGCGGGTCACTTCGGAAATGCGACTTTAGGCCTTTTTGACTTGAAAGAGATTTCTGTCAAAACATCTATAAGTCAGGGGATTTAATGCTCTAGCGAGATTAATTCCTAATATCGGATCCGTCACGGTCTTAATAGATTTTCAAATGTTAAACTAATTTATTTTGTTATTTTATTTCAAAGTGAATCGTCGATCGAGCACTCTTTCGCAATATTTTATTTCTCTTTTAACTAAGTTTAGTTTATTTTATTTTCAAAACCCATCAATCGTTCGGTAGAATAATAGAGTCATTGTGAGTAATAGTACTTGCCTTCCCCGAGTTTTTATACGACCTTGATATATTTTTATCACTATACTATAAAACGATAGGTACACTTGCCTATTCGGATTGTAGTCCGTGAGACAATTTTTTGCCCATCGGAGATTATGTGACTGATATTGTAGTACAGATTGTTAATAAGAGGTGAAGAGGTTAGAGCTTCTCATTCTATTTACACACAATGTCAATCTCTCTCTTGTGTTTTGAGAAAAGGAGATAGAAGAGATAAAAAGAAGCAGAAGAGAATGTTAAACCAGACCTAGAGGAGAGCTTGGGAGGCCTTCTTGAGATCGGAGTAGCAAATGAAGCTTGTTCTATGGAGAGGAAAGCGCTGCGGTCATTTAAATCTGAATTAAGTTTGTGTTCATGACTCCAAGAAGATCGACAGGGGTAACGATCTTCCTTCTTGGACATGTGAATTCCTTAATTTGTCATGGTGCATGAAGTCCCCCACTAATTGGTGGAGAGCGAAGGGATTTTGAATGAGGTGATCGATAGTATCCACGATTAAAATTGAATATATAATTCAGAATCGAAGTATAGAATAGGCATGTTGTAAGAAGCCCATCCAGACAGGTTGGTCTGTATTAGTGATGGTTATGTTGTTGATTATCATGATGGAGAAGACTCAATGGTTAAACATGTAGTTTACGGAGTCATGGGCTATGCAGGTTGTTGCAGTGAGAGTACTGAAGCTAGTCTCCAGGAAAACACAAAAATTTCGGGAAGAAATGGTGTTTTGTCCCCTACCTTGCGACGGTAGTGCTATTACTAGCAGTAGATCCCAATGAGCAGTTTTGTGGATGTGGAACTTTTGTAAATGAGATAAGGTGGGTAACATGTTGAGCTGAGAGACTAGAGTGCCCAGCTATAGTGGCCATGAGAGCTAGTATTGAAACATAACAAAGTTATGTATTTTGTAAATGGTAAAGGGGGGCCGACCCGCGTCATGCCGACTACCTGATGGCATGGCGAATTGAGCAATAAGAAAAGGCTGAGCTACACCCACACTATGTCTCTCAACTAGATGGCCAAAGGTAATTGGTGATGTTGGGTGCAAAGGAGAGAGTCATTAGCATTAGTTTATGCGTGACTATAAATCTCAAATGTTACTGTCTAAGTGGTTGATTCTTAAGATGGTGGTGGGCCTGGGAAAGTCTAGAACACTGAAAATATGTCGTGAGTGCATGGGGCATCTATAACGTCCCAATTCGGGCTAGGCCCCTCGCACGAGTTTTGAGTCAAGAGACTTGACTCGGGCTCGGGGCGCACTGGCAAAAGGTGTCAAGTGCGTTGGATGGGGTGTAGGGTTGAGTGTTATCCAACGAACCGAAAGGAAATGGCCTAAGGGAAAATTGTCGAGAATGCCTGGTGATTCTCGCCGATCGTCGAGTATCGATGAGAATACTCAACGCACTCAACGCCAGATTTCCGATAAGCATAGCTTAAGGGAAAATCGTAGAGAATGCCTGGTGATTCTCGTCGATCGTCGAGTATCGCTAAGAAAACTCAACGCACTCAACGCCAGATTTCCGATAAGCATAGCCTAAGGGAAAATCGTCGAGAATGCCTGGTGATTCTCGCCGATCGTCGAGTATCGCTGAGAATACTCAACGCACTCAACGCCAGATTTCCGATAAGCATGGCCTAAGGGAAAATCGTAGAGAATGCCTGGTGATTATCGCCGATCGTCGAGTATCGCTGAGAATACTCAACGCACTCAACGCCAGATTTCCGATAAGTTAGGCTAAGGGAAAATCGCCGGGAATCATTGTTGATACCCGACGAATTCGTCGAGAATTCCTGACGATTCTCTCCGATCGTCGAGAATGACAGATGATTCCCGCAGAATTTGACTTATGCGTTTTCTTCACCCAGGCAGATTCGCCGGCTTGTACAGGCGGACCGAACCGGATTTTGGTATTCGCGCTGGATGGTTCCTTGGACTGGGTCACTTCAATATGACCCATTATGGGCGGTCCAATGAGGCATTGACACGTGGCAGAATATGTAACCTAATACATCGGCTTATAAAAGGGAGTTAAAGCCGAACCCTAGCTTTTGCGCCGATCGACCCTTGCCTTCATCGTGGATCTCACGAAACCGACGGAGCTGAGGGAGGCAGGCAGAGCTCTTGGAGGTGGCATTCTTTCTCTCTCTCCCTCTCCTTCCTTTTCCGTGAAGAACAACCGCACCAAGCGAGAGATGCCACAATGAAGAACTACTAGATCCATGGCCGGGAACGGTGGTACCGCTGGAAACGAGGTGAGCTTCCTCCCATCTCCCTTGGTGCTAGATCTGTAGTTATATTCTAGGAGAGATATCGAATCCATAGAGTCTTGATGGTGAGGAGGAGATTTCTTAGGGAAAGCCATGCCTAGGTTGTTTTCTAGGCTTTAGTCTTCTTCAACCTCTTCATCATTCAAAAGTAAGATGAGAGAATGATTCGTGGAGAAGTACGGCTTTGTGAGGGTGAATAAGGGTGGATGAATTTTTGGAGGTCGGTGCAAGGAGGAAGATGAACGGATGCCGTTCATCTTACCTTAAGATGTGTGCAGAAATCTGACTTCTGCATGCAGCGATCTTCGCCGCCAGTTTCGGAAGGGTTCTGTTCATATCTTGGTTTTCGACTCAACACAAAAGTCGTAGACCTCGAAAATACCTTTCCAACGAGTGGTTGCACGTTTCCAGGCAATACCTGTAGCCACAGGAAAGTCCGTTCGAGTCTGCTGCGATTAGGGGAAATATGTCCAGGAAATCTGTATCCTGTACGCAGCAGACTTCGAGTCGATTTCTGATGTGATGCGACCAGATCTGGGCTTCTGAATCAACATGAAAGTCGTAGCACTCGCGAATACCTTTCCAACGAGGGGTTGAGCATTTATATAGGATTCCTGTAGCTCCAGGAATTCCACTTTTGGTGGTAGGCTATATAATAATAATGCTCATGTTAACTCATGAATAAGTGTACTCTTGTGAAAGTTATGATGTGCAATTTATATCATTTAGTTCCTTCAATTATGATGCTATAGTTAACCTTATGAATGTTGTGCTTAACATTGGTAGCCATCTAGGTTAATGGTGATGTGAATTGAGATAGGATGGCTAGTGATCAATGGAGGTTGAGCTTGGTTGTAGATTATATCTATCATGTGATGAATTGAGGTGATCAATTGAATAGATAGTTGTGAATGAGATGAACTCTATGGGAAGAGTATTTTGTACCCGGGATCCGAGCCTAATGGGTTTTGTTGATAACCGATGCTTAGAGATGTAGTCTCCCTACGGGTAACATCGAGTGAGTTGTGATGGTGCAAGTGGTGTGCGACGACTCGATGTGTCGTGATATTGAGATAATGAATGTGGTAGGTCTACGGGCTCGCCAGTCGTCACACCGATGGGAGTCAATAGTTAGACCTTGGGCGGTAGGGTTAGACACTTGGTGTCCATAACGATGTCTCCTCCGCGCCATGAGAATGGTTGGGATTGCGCCTCGTGCGATTCCGAGGTTCCTTTCGATTCGAAATCATAGGCCAGGTTCGGCTGTGTTCTTGGTGCACATCTACCTAAGACCCCTTCTGAGCCGTAGGACGCGTGTGAGATTCGCTATTGTGTTATCAGCGTCGAGGCGTACGGAGGCCTAGGACAGGTAGTGTGGATACCACCTAGTAGTGGAGACGCCTGCTCCACTGTCACCGTCTGGCCATGACGTTTGATGCCTGAGAGGTTAGCTACCTGCTCGAAAAGTGGGAACTTCAAGTCTGTGTCGACATAGCAACTTGCATGTGTGTGAACATGGTTTGGTCATTGCATAGCATTCATATCATACCATTCATATCATGCACAAGATCCTTATCGTATAAGTTTGTATGGGCACTATTATACGATGAGTTACTTTTCTGTTAAGCCGAACCTTAACTTATAAGTTTGTATGGGCACTCTTATAAGTTAAGTTACTGTTCCTGTTTTAGATTACCTGCTGATTAATTATTTAATTTAATAGAACTGCTAGCTTACTTCGCAGAGATATTATTCTTACCAGTTCCTTGTCACCTGCTTGATTACTCCTGCTTTATATATACATATTGTACTTGTTTCCTTTCTCCACCCGGTGTCGAGGAGTCGTCGGGGGAGCGGATGTGAAGCCACTTAGTCTTTATGACTAACGGTTGCTACGTCTTCCATTTTAGGAGGAAACCTCGAAGATAGGCCAGCAGCAGGACATCCACGCCCGTACGACAGGACCTGAGGTGATGGTACCGTCGATACCGTCCGTGATAATTGTGAGTGTTTTGTTGTAGCCTTATTGGCAAATAGTTTTTAGACTCTGATATTTAAGAAGCTTGTTATGCTTCTTATTTTTCGCTTCGTTTTGGACTTAAAACTATGTGTGAATTGACTTTCTTTTTTATCTTATGGTTGGGTTTGCATAGTATATTGATATTGGTTGTAGCCGACAGAATAGACATCTTGTAGTACAGGCTAACTCGTGTGTTAGTGCTACCGCAAGGCGGCTACTCTGGGCATAAGACTCCCCTCGTGCCGTGTTTTGTGTTCCGGGAGGGGGGGGGGGGGGGTCTTACAAATGGTATCAGTTTGCCGCGATCCTCACCTAAAGAAGTCATTTAATGGGCCACTCCTATTCGATTAGTCAGCTTGGGGACAAACTAACTTAGCGGAAGCAGTGGTGTGCCCATATGTAATTCACACTAAGTTTGTCCAACTTTGACCTTAGTGTTAGCCAACCTGACCCTAGTTTGTACCTTATACGTAGGTCCCAACGCAGGTGGAGCCAGTTGGGGGTACTCCTACCCCTTCCGTTCCTTCACAATTCCAACAATCAGAGCTGGGGCAAACACTGTCAGCAATATTAGATGCTTTTAGAGCACAACAAGCTCCGGTGCAGCAGCAAGCTCCGGGCTCAAACTGGTTGAGCACCTTCTATGCCCTGTCCCCTCCTGCTTACCTAGGGACAGAGTCGGCGGTGCGCACCGAAGATTGGATTGATACCGTTCAAGAGCTGATGGCCGGTATAAGGTGCCCGAGCAATATGGCAGTGACCTTGGTGGTGACGTTGCTTGAGCTTCACGCCAAACAATTGTAGAAGTCCCTCATGGGCTCCACCTTTCGAGGGCGAGTGTAGACAGACATTAGTTGGAGTGAATTCTCTGAAGCTTTCTTGGAACATTTCATCCCCTCTTCCGCACGGGATGGACTTGAGGAGAGATTTGTACAACTGAAGCAGGGATCAAAATCGGTGACGAAATACCAGCAAGAGTTCCAACACCTCGCTAGGTTTGCCGATTCTTATGACTTGGATGATAGAGGCTATGCGAAGCGCTTTTACAAAGGGTTAAGGGACCCACTGAGACAGGCCCTTTTGTTTATAGCTGACGCTAGCCTAGCGGAAATCATTGACATTGCAAAGAGACTAGAGGCAGATCACATGGAAAGTAATAAGAGACCTGCAGAAGGGGTGATGGAAGTCGGCCCCAGTAATAGAAGGAGACATGATCATGGTAGAGGAAGAGGAAACCAGAGAGGCGGCCGGTGGTTCAACCGGAACTATAGAGTGAAGCACCCGATTCCGCAGCCATCAGCTTTGCCTACACCACAATAATAAAGACAATTTCAACAACCTGGGGGCCGACGTGACATAGTGTGTTTCGAGTGCAACTAACCGGGACACATCCGGCGTTTCTGCCCGCGGTTGTTCACGAATGCTCCTCTTTCTCTCCCTCCAGTAGCTCCTCGTGGACGGGGTCATATGCGTGGTCGGGGACGGGGACCACTAGGGAGAAATCAGGGACATGCACGGGAGCAGGTGTTCGCATTGGATATGACCCAAGAGCGGAACCCGCAAGAGGTTATCGCAGGTACGTACTGAGTTTATTAATAGTGCACGGACATGTTTATTATTTATGATACATAGAACATGCACATTCCTAGCTAGTGGTTATATCTTGATATTTTAGGCACCGTCATGGTTAGTGGGAGCCCTGCTTATGCATTATTTGATACGGGCGCATCTCACACGTTCATTTCGGCGGACTTCGTGAAAAACCTAGAGTGGGTGCACCATTTCACTGGCACTACGCAAAGGGTGCGTCTCCCGAACGGATCCGAGAAGACGTCGTCTGCCAGCTGTGACTTTGACATGCTCATAGGAGGGAAGTTCTTTGAAATTATAGTGACATTATTGAAGATTCCGGAGTTCGACCTCATTTTGGGCATGCATTGGTTGGACTAGCATCACGCCAGAATTAATTGTGCGGAGAAGCAAGTTACCTTGAGGCATGGAGACTCGGAAGTCGTTTTTCAAGGTATTAGATTCGCACCTCGTAAACTGTTATCTTCAATTCAGGTTATAAAATCTCATATGGAGGGGGACGAAGTCTATGTAATTTGTTTCGAGTTGAAGAAGATGGCATTAGATGTCAAAGATGTGCGGGTGGTGCGGGATTTCCCTGAGGTATTCCCCGAGAAATTGCCGGGACTACCCCCGCATAGGGAGGTGGATTTCCAAATCAAGCTAGTTCCGGGTGCCAAGCCCGTTTCACGGGCTCCTTACCGAATGGCTCCGAAGGAACTTGCGGAGTTTAGAGTCCAACTTCAGGAGTTGGTGGAAGCAGGCTTCTTTCGCCCAAGTTCGTCACCTTGGGGAGCTCCTGTTTTGTTCGTTAAGAAGAAGGATGACACCCTTTGGTTGTGCATAGATTATCGAGAATTGAATCGGTTAACAGTGCGGAACACCTACCCTCTACCACGCATCGATGAACTATTTGATCAGTTGGTGGGATCACATTGGTTCTCCAAGCTGGACCTGCAGTCGGGGTATTATTAGCTGAGAATACAAGACGATGATATTCAGAAAATAGCGTTTAGCTCGAGATACGACCTATATGAGTTTACCGTGATGACATTCGGGCTCACGAACGCCCTTTCAGCCTTTATGAGTTTGATGAACAAGGTGTTTGGCCCCTATTTGGACATCTTTGTCATCGTGTTCATCGATGACATTCTGGTCTACTCTAAGACAGAAGCGGAGCACGGCGAACATCTAGCCTTAGTACTGAAGAAGTTAAAGGAACATTCTTTATTTGCCAAGTTTAGCAAATGCGAGTTTTGGCTCCAAGAGGTTGCCTTCTTGGTCCATGTGATTAGTGGGGCTGGGCTAGCGGTGGATCCGGCAAAGGTGCGGGCCGTGAAGGAATGGTCGCCATTGAAGTCGGCGGCTGACGTACGGAGCTTTCTTGGACTTGCCGGGTACTATCACAAGTTTGTGAAAGGCTTCTCGAAGATCGCCCTTCCCCTTACCACACTGACGAAGAAAGGTATTCCGTATGAATGGACACCCCAGTGCGAAGCCACGTTCCAAGAGTTGAAGGACCGGCTCACGACCGCACCCATCCTAGCCCTCCCATCGGGGAAGGAAGGCTTTCAACTTTACACGGATGCGTCGTACCAAGGGATGGGAGCCGTATTGATGCAGAATGGGCACGTGATTGCTTATGCTTCAAGATAGTTGAAGAAGCATGAATCCAACTATCCGGTGCATGATTTGGAGTTGGGAACGGTGGTGTTCGCCCTGAAGATTTGGAGACACTATCTGTATGGCATCCACTGCGAAATCTTCTCGGATCATAAGAACTTAAAGTACGTCCATACTCAAAAGGAGTTGAATTTGAGAAAACGGCGGTAGTTGGAGTTTTTGTGTGACTATGAATTCACCTTGAACTACCACCCCGGAAAAGTTAATTCCCTAGCTGATGCCTTGAGTCGAAAAGTATCGGGATCGAGCACGGAGTCCCGTTTGATGAGCATGGAGTTAGTCTGGATACTTAAGGAGATGGAGATCACGTTGGTATTTAAGGATTAACCGGAAGAGTACTCCTTAAAAGACAGCCTCGTCCATTTTCGTGGAGGGCTTTATATTCCCAAAGGTGGCAATATTCGGGAGGATATCCTAAAGGAGGCTCATTGCTCCCAATATTCAGTACATCCTGGGATTGAAAAGATGTACACCGATTTGCGGAAGACGATATGTTGGCCGGGCATGAAGAGGGATGTCAAGTATTTTGTTACGCATTGTGTGGCCTGCCAAATGGTGAAGGCAGAGTGCAGAAGTCCTGGTGGAATGTTACAGTCATTGCCCATCCCAGAATGGAAGTTTTAGGATATCTCCATGGACTTCGTACACGGATTACCTCGCTCACGCTCGGGGAATGATTCGGTGTGGGTGATTGTCGATCGCTTGACCAAAGTAGCCCGATTTATCCCTATGAAGAAGGAGGCGCATGTGGATGTTTTGGTGCGCCTATTCGTAGAACAGTTTATGCGGTAGCATGGAGTGCCGAAGACGATCGTCTCTGACCGAGATGGTGGGTTTACGTCAAGAGAATGGAGGTCTGTACAGGCTTACTTGGGCTCGCGTCTCAGTTTCAGCACAGCTTTTCATCCTCAGACGGACGGGCAATCTGAACGGACCATTCGAACATTGGAGGATCTGTTGAGATTGTGTGTGATAGATAGGGGGGAGCCGTGGGAAAGACTCTTGCCCTTAGTGGAATTCTCCTATAACAACAGTCGTCAAGCTAGCATTAGCATGGCACCCCATGAAGCTCTATACAAAAGGAGGTGTAGGACCCCCTTGTCTTGGGTGCAAGACGAAGACCCGAAGGCATTGGGCATAGAGTATATTGATGATACTGATGCGGTAGTAAGATTGATACGGGATCGCATGCTTGAGGCTCAGAGTCAGCAAGAAAAGTATTATAACGAGAAACACCAGATGGTGGAATTTCAAGTAGGAGAAAGGGTGTTTCTGAAACTTCGTCCGATGCATGGAGTATCACGAGTACGAGGAGTGAAGAAGCTCAGCCCACGATATGTTGGACCCTATGTCATAGTTGAAAAGATTGGCCCTTTGGCCTATCGGCTGGAGCTACCGCCCGAGTTAGAAAATCTCCACGACGTGTTCCATGTCTCGTCGCTTCGGAAGGCGCTGTTGCGGCCCGAACAATACATCCCCACGACTGATGGTGTTGTGGCATCTGACAGATATGTGCGATTGGAGCCGGTACGAATCGTTAATAATGAGATAAGAACCCTGCGCCGCAAAAGTTTGCCTCTGGTAAAAGTGATGTGGTCTAATCATGGGAAGGAAGAATTTACTTGGGAGCCGGTGGACTTGATGCAGAAGCGCTACCCGGAGCTGTTCTTCCAAGGTAACATTTTATAGCGCATATTATTTTGTACTTGGATCCCCATTGACCTAGACAGATTTCGGGGATGAAATCTTTTATTTTGTTTATAGGATTTGTAACGTCCCAATTCGCGCTAGGCCCCTCGTACGAGTTTTGAGTCAAGAGACTTGACTCGGGCTCGAGGCGCACTGGCAAAAGGTGTCAAGTGCGTTGGATGGAGTGTAGGGTTGAGTGTTATCCAACGGACCGAAAGGAAATGGCCTAAGGGAAAATCGTCGAGAATTCCTAGTGATTCTCGCCGATCGTCGAGTATCGATGAGAATACCCAACGCACTCAACGCCAGATTTACGATAAGCATAGCCTAAGGGAAAATCATCGAGAATGCCCGGTGATTCTCGCCGATCGTCGAGTACGCTGAGAATACTCCACACACTCAACGCCAGATTTTTGATAAGCATAGCCTAAGGGAAAATCGTCGAGAATGCCTGGTGATTCTCGCCGATCGTCGAGTATCGCTAAGAATACTCAACGCACTCAATGCCAGATTTCCGATAAGCATGGCTTAAGGGAAAATCCTCGAGAATTCCTGGTGATTCTCGCCGATCGTCGAGTATCGCTGAGAATACTCAACGCACTCAACGCCAGATTTCCGATAAGTTAGGCTAAGGGAAAATCGCCGGGTATCATTGTTGATACCTGACGAATTCGTCGAGAATGCCTGACGATTCTCGCCGATCATCGAGAATGACAGATGATTCCCGCCGAATTTGACTTATGCGTTTTCTTCACCTAGGCAGATTCGCCGGCTTGTACAGGCGAACCGAACCGGATTTCGGTATTCACACTGGATGGTTCCTTGGACCGGGTCACTTTAATATGACCCATTATGGGAGGTCCAATAAGGCGTTGACACGCGGCAGAAGATGTAACCTAATAGATCGGCTTATAAAAGGGAGTTAAAGCCGAAACCTAGCTTTTGAGCCGATCGACCCTTGCCGTCATCGTGGATCTCGCGAAACCGACGGAGCCGAGGGAGGCAGGCAGAGCTCTTGGATGCGGCCTTCTTTCTTTCTCTCCCTCTCCTTCCTTTGCCGTGAAGAACAACCGCACCAAGCGAGAGATGCCACAAAGAAGAACGACTAGATCCATGGCCGGGAACGGTGGTACTGCTGGAAACGAGGTGAGCTTCCTCCCCTCTCCCTTGGTGCTAGATCTGTAGTTATATTAAAGGAGAGATATCGACTCCATAGAGTCTTGATGGTGAGGAGGAGATTACTTAGGGAAAGCCATGCCTAGGTTGTTTTCTAGGCTTTAGTCTTCTTCAACCTCTTCATTATTCAAAGGTATGATGAGAGAATGATTCGTGGAGAAGTACGACTTTGTGAGGGTGAATAAGGGTGGACGAATTTATGTAGGAGTTTTGGGAGGTCGGTGCAAGGAGGAAGATGAACGGATGCCATTCATCTTACCTTAAGATGTGTGCAGAAATCTGACTTCTGCACGCATCGATCTTCGCCGCAAGTTTCGGAGGGGTTCTGTTCATATCTGGGTTTTTGACTCAACACAAAAGTCATAGCCCTCGAAAATACCTTTCCAACGAGTGGTTGCACGTTTTCAGGCTATACCTGTAGCAACAGTAAAGTCCGTTTGAGTCTGCTATGATTGGGGGAAATATGTCCAGGAAATCTGTATCCTGTACGCAACAGACTTCGAGTCGAATTTCTGATTGATGCGACAAGATCTGGGCTTCTGACTCAACATAAAAGTCGTAGCCCTCGCGAATACCTTTCCAACGAGGGGTTGAGCATTTATAGCGGATTCTTGTAGCTCAAGGAATTCCACTTTTGGTGGTAGGCTATATAATAATAATGCTCATGTTAACTCATGGTTAAGTGTACTCTTGTGAAAGTTATGATGTGCAATTTATATCATTTGGTTCCTTCAATTATGATGCTATAGTTAACCTTATGAATGTTGTGCTTAACATTGGTAGCTATCTAGGTTAATGGTGATGAGAATTGAGATAGGATGGCTAGTGATCAATGGAGGCTTAGCTTGGTTGTAGATTATATCTATCATGTGATGAATTGAGGTGATCAATTGAATAGATAGTTGTGAATGAGATGAACTCTATTGGGAGAGTATTTTGTACCCGGGATCCGAGCCTAATGGGTTTTGTTGATAACCGATTCTTAGAGATGTAGTCTCCCTACGGGTAGCATCAAGTGAGTTGTGATGGTTCAAGTGGTGTGCGACGACTTGATGTGTCGTGATATTGAGATAATGAATGTGGCAGGTCTACGGGCTTGCCCGTCGTCACACCGATGGGAGTCAATAGTTAGATCTTGGGCGGTAGGGTTAGACACTTGGTGTCCATAACCCGAGGTCTCCTCCGCGCCATGAGAACGGTTGGGCTTGCGCCTCGTGTGATTCCGAGGTTCCTTCCGATTCGAAATCAAAGGTCAGGTTTGGCTGTGTTCTTGGTGCACATCTACCCCAGACTCCTTCTGAGCTGTACTACGCATGTGAGCTCCGCTGTTGTGTTCTTAGCATCGAGGCATACGGAGGCCTAGGACAGGTAGTTTGGATACCACCTAGTAGTGGAGACGCCCGCTCCACTGTCACCGTCTGGCCACAACGGTTGACGCATGAGAGGTTAGCTACCTGCTCGAAAAGTGGGAACTTCAAGTCTGTGTCGACATAGCAACTTGCATGTGTGTGAACAAGGGTCGGTCATTGCATAGCATTCATATCATACCATTCATATCATGCCCAAGATCCTTATCGTATAAGTTTGTATGGGCACTCTTATATGATGAGTTACTTTTCTGTTAAGCCGAACCTTAACTTATAAGTTTGTATGGGCACTCTTATAAGTTAATTTACTGTTCCTGTTATAGATTACCTGCTGATTAATTATTTGATTTAATAGAACCGCTAGCTTACTTCGCAGAGATATTATTCTTACCAGTTCCTTGTCACCTGCTTGATTACTCCTGCTTTATATATACATATTGTACTTGTTTCCTTTCTCCGCCCGGTTCCGAGGTGTCGCCGGGGGAGCGGATGTGAAGCCAGTTAGTCTTTAAGACTAACGGTTGCTACGTCTTCCATTTTAGGAGGAAACCCCGTAGATAGGCCAGCAGCTGGACATCCAGGCCCGGACGACAGGACCTGAGGTGACGGTACCGTCGATACCGTCGGTGATAGTTGTGAGTGTTTTGTTGTAGCCTTTTTGGCAAACAATTTTTAGACTCTGATAATTTAGAAGCTTGTTATGCTTCTTATTTTCCGCTTAGTTTTGGACT
Source organism: Platanthera zijinensis (assembly GCA_039513925.1). Lineage (NCBI taxonomy): Eukaryota > Viridiplantae > Streptophyta > Magnoliopsida > Asparagales > Orchidaceae > Platanthera > Platanthera zijinensis. Next base: position 181,074,909 of record CM077078.1, read on the forward strand.
TAAAACTATGTGAATTGACTTTCTTTTTATCTTATGGTTGGGTTGGCATAGTATATTGATATTGGTTGTAGCCGGCGGAATAGGCGTCTTGTAGTACAGGCTAACCTGTGTGTTAGTGCTACCGCAAGGCTGCTACTCTGGGCATAAAACTCCCCTCGTGCCGTGTTTTGTGTTCCGGGAGGGGGGTCTTACAGCATCTAGCCTTTGTGTCAACATATGCGAGGGTTGATTTATACAGACACACACACACACACACACATATATATATATATATATATATGTATATATATATATATATAACCATTCTGCTGTTTGTAGGGAAGGAATTCTACCGCCTCAAGTAGGGGGTGTGATCGTTATAAATTAGTCATCTAAAGCTGACCTTTACCTTGTTTTGCCATATCTTGGTGGGTTGTGCTTGTGAAGGTGCTGGAGAACAATATGGAAAGTAGCAGGATGAAGTCCCTTATGCGGTGTTGGCAGTCTCTCAAAAGCCCAAAGACAAATCGTTTATTGTTTTCGTGTGTGCCCGTCCTTTTCACCGATGTATGTAATATATCTTTGTGATGTAAATAGTTGTAAGGCCTTAAGGCCAAAACACTTAGTGTATTTCGAATATCATTCATATGGTGTTATTAGTGTACATTCCTACATTTGTGGTATAAGTAAATTTTAAACACTTCCTCTAGAATACAACTCTGAGCTAGGATGCTATAATGAATTGGTTTCAATCCATAACTCCATTGATCTATTCGTGGAATATGACTTGGGTCCCCAACCAGACCCTCTGTTTTATTCCTCCTAAAGGATGGGGGTGTAACAATTTGGTATCATCTTCTTGTGTCGGACTTCATTAGTCAAATTCATTGTCGAATGCATTTAAGGGGTGGTGAACACGTGTGTGTGTGTGACCGTTATAACATCAAAGAACCCATGAATGCCAACATAGGAATGAAAATACACATGTTTGTTGAACCTGCATGTCTGTATAATATCTTTTTGCAATATTATTGGCCATTTGATTATGTGTTTAATGATTATAGGTGACTAGAAGCAGTGCAGGGCAGTCTCAGCCCCAGTGCTTGAAAGAGTGTAGTGCACAAACTAAGGTGCCTACACCTCCTGCGTTTGCGAAAATGGGTCGGATTATAGTTGATGTGGTATTCGCACTGATCAATTCCCAACCTAAAAGGCATGTGTAGCCCCCTTTCCCTGTGGTGGCATCGATGCAGATTGGTGTACTTGAGCAGATTGCAATAAGAAGAGCCTTAGATCAATAGTTGAACGTGTGTTTGGTGCAGGGAGTGCATATAGTCGAGGAGTACTTACATGCATTTGTTATGCTAAGGATCTATGCAAGATTTGTGTTGGAGGATGAGGAGACCAAGATAGATAGATTTTATAATGGTCTGCATGATGAACTAAGACTTTTATTGGTGGGCTAAAGTTATTTGGATTCCGGACATTGGTGGAGTCAGCTAGATTTTTGGAGATAGATTTGGCAAAAGTCCACCAGATGCTAGAGCTTAAAGTACCGAGCTATTCAAATTCTGGTTATTGAAGGTTGAATAAGAAGTCCAAATCTTCAAGACTAGCTCTTTTTTCTACTAGAACCAGTGCAACTTCTGGATGAGGCCCAATTATCTGCTATACTTGCGGCAAGCCGGGACACATAGCTTGGTATTGTCGTAGTGATGTTACAAGGAGGAAGAAAGCTAGGTCTGGAGCAACTGTAGGAAGAAGTCCACTTACTTACTACATGTGTGGCAAAGGGGACATTATGCTCGAGACTGTTCGTGGCCATCCGATGATGGAGAAATAAATGACGTTACAAGTTTGAATAAGGGAGTAGCTGTAATAGACTCTTATACTTTCTAATTAATTTAAGAATGCATGCTTTACATGCACGAACTAGGTTAAAACCGATTATTTACCCGGCCAATAAGAACTCGTTTTGACTGAGCACATCGTATCCCTTTCTGTATATGGATTTGTGTTATTTATCATAGTGCTTTTATTTGGATTAATTATGAGAATGGGATAACATTGCCTAACGGGTAAAAGGTCAATGCGGGTAGAGAGATTTGTGTAAGGGTGCAGATGGGAAATTGTGTTTTTTGATTGGAAGCATCTGTACTACCAATATTTGTGTTCGATATAACATTTGGCATGGACTGGCTCTCAAAGCATCATGCCTGTATTGATTGAAACTCGAAGGAAGTCACACTGGGGCAGAACACCAAACGCGAGACTAAATTTGCATGTATAAGAGGATCGAGAAAGATACCGATGTCTGCTCTCCAGGTAGTCAAGGTGCTTTAGAAGGTCATGGAGTTATTCTTCTTGCTATTGAAGGTTGTAGAGCTAAAACCTACAGGGACATTCCTTTTGTGGCAGAGTTCTTATATGTGTTTCATAAAGACCTCCCTAGTGATTCCACCTCTGCGAGAGGTCGACTTCACTATTGAGTTGGTGCTTGATGTGAAGCATGTATCACGCTCATCATACTATATAGCACAAAAGGAGATGACAGAAGTGAATGTTCAGTTGCACGAGATGCTAGAGCAATGCTATATACGTCCAAGTATGTCACCTTGAATGCACCGGTCCTCTATGTGAAGAAATAGGATGGAAGCTTATGCCTATACATTGATTACCGTGAACTAAACAAGCTAGAGGAAAAGAACAAGTATCCAATTTTGAGAATTAATGATTTATTTGATCTGCTTGTTGGATCAACTATCTATTTGAAGCTGGATTTAAAGATCGGCTATTAGTAGTTGAGTATTAGGGAATATGATATTCCAAAGATAGTGTTTGGTACACGCTATGGTCATAATTGTTCGTGTCGAGAACGTCCCTTGGTGGCTGAAGAACCTGCGAGAAAGAGAAAGCGGTAAAGGAGGAATTGCGAGTTATCGGTTACTAGCGGTTAAATGAAAAGGAGATAAAAGGGTGTCGCTGATAGAGGCGACATCAGAGTTGGCCCGTCGCGGCTAAAACCACTCCTGCGACGGGCTTTTCGGTTGTCATATAATGAAGCAATTACAATGGTTACCAAGGAGCACGCGATCAGACAGTAACCCGCTCGACAAAGGATTCGAGACCACTGCCACAGACGGCGAGCTTGAGGATTCGATTCGCGATGCCTAGAGAGTACTGTTCATGCCTATTTATAGGCTCGGGGTCCTGCCCGACCGGGCAAGTGCTAGAATCACCGGCTACCCGAAGGACAGGAGAGAGGGCAGCGGTGACAGGATGCACAACTAAAGAAGAAAAAGGCAAAGCTCTTAACCGCGCGGATACGCGGTCTGCAGTAAAAAGTCTGGCGACTCTCAGACGAAAAACTAGCATGCTGATTACTTCGTGTAATATCCCTAGCGTGTATGTAACAGCGTTACGTCTCTGCTCTCCAGGCATCGCTACCGGGCTGCAGCCCAAGTACCCCAACCCACCTCTCCCTCCACAGGCGGGTTGTTGGTGGCCACATCCTCCCTTTGATGAGGTAAACTCGATAGTCAAGCGCGCACCACAGGGACTTCCAAGGCGGTCACCCATCCCAGTACTACTCCAGCCCGAGCACGCTTAACTATGACCTTCTATTATATGTTATTTAATGGGTGGAGTCATTGCACTGCGGTCTCGCGGTTACGCGGTCAAAAAATGAGGCCTTGACATATCTTGTGGAAGAATCTGAATAGCGGTCTTCCGGGTAAACATGATCCCCGCACATTTCCGAATAGTGGAAAATTTTGGAAATGTTGCCTTTATCCGCAAGACCAGTATAGCCTTTAATACGTCCCAAAACTATAAATATCGCCGGAAGGAGCTATCCAGGTATCCCTTGGGAAAGAACATTCTTGGATTGCAGTTAACATTACATTATTCGCTATATCGATTGTTGAAGTAGTGACCGGGCGGTCTGGTGGTCTAGCTTGGCGGGTTGATGACCGGGCGGTCTGGCGGTTTCCCTTCAGCGGTTTGGTTGCTGTGTGGTGCTGTCTGTGGTCCAAGCGGTCTAGCGGCTTGTATCTGGCGACTTGGAGACCAGGCGGTCTGGCAGTCTCACCTGGCGGTCTCTCTCTCTCACTCTGGCAGTTGCCGAGCGGTTAACCCCTCTGACTAACCGCTCGGCTTGTGTGGTTTGTTTATGTACAGTCCGGTTGTGTATTGTAATTTGTTTTAGTCCTACATCTCTTATTTGTATTCTCTCTTCTCTCCTCCATTCTATATAAGGGAGGCCATACCTTTGTAATAGATACCTTTTTCCAATAATAAACTTTCAGTTAAAAACCGTTCCGGCTTGTTTTTGTTCGTTTCTCACATGGTATCAGAGGACTCGATCTTTTCCTCCTGATTCTGTGCGTCGTCTCTGTCCGCGCGGTTTGCTTCGCCGGCTTGCGCCCTGTCCGTGCGGTCTCCTTCTTCCTCCTTGTTGTTGGCCTCTGTGTGCGCGACCTTCTTCTTCTTGTGCTTAGTCGCCGCTTGGCCTGTTGCCTTGGGTGCTCTTGGTCTGCTCTCTGCGACCTGTTTCCCTGTTCGCTGCGACCAATCTCTCTGTTCGCCGCGACCTGTCGCCGTGTGCCTTGTTTTTTGCTCGTGCTTCTGTTCGAGCAGACTGTCTGCTTGCCACTCGACTTCTACCCCTCTACTTGTTTCCGCGGCTTGTTCGTGGCCTCTCTGGCCGCTGGTGTTTGACATCGTGACCGCTACCGATTTCTTCTTCCTCACTGCGCGGCTTGTTTCCTGACCGCGCGGCTTCCTTGTGGTTGCTCCTATGGCTCTTTCTGAGGCTTCTACTGCCACCACCACCACTGTTGCCAATCCGGCTCCGCCTCTTCCTCCAACTGCTTCCAGGAACCATGACACCGTTTCCAATCTTGTCGGCTCCAATTACCCGGATTGGAGTGTCTCTTTCACCTTTCTCCTTCGCTCGCAACGCAAGCGCCACCATCTCATTGATGACCCTCCTCCTACCACTTCACCTCTCTTTGATGACTGGGGTGCGAGTGGCGCTCTTGTGCGTACTTGGCTCGCTAACAGCCTATCCGATGAGTGCCTTCCAGTCATCCGTCATGATGAGACGGTCAAGGCCGCTTGGCTTCATCTTGCTTCTCTGTACTCCAAAGGGGCTCAGACGTCCCGAATTTATACGTTATATGCGGACCTCTTTGCCCGGCCTACCTTATCTCTTGCTGCTGCCTACCAGCATGTTCAAGCTCTTGGGGCTGAGATTCTTCAGAATTGTCCCTTTTCTGTGGATTTAGCTCAACAACACAAGCACTTCCAGGAGCTTCTGGTTGTGTGTTATCTGCTCCGTCTTCCGGACACTAATGACATGATCCACCAGCAAATTCTGGGTGAAGGAGAATCCCCTACTTTAGATGCCACTACTGCTCGCATCGCCGCTGTCACCTCTCTTCTTCAGCGTCCGCTTCTGCCCACTCCTTCTCAACCGGATAACTATGCTCATCAAACTCAGCGGAGTGGCTCTGGTAGCCGCAGTCATCAGTCTGGCGGACGTCCTTCTTCCCGCTACCTCTGCTCTCACTGTGGCCGCACCGGCCATACTTCAGACCGCTGCTGGGCGAAGCATCCCCATCTTCGCCCCTCGAGTGACTCTTCCGCCCCCTCTTCCAAGCCGTCTGCTTCCATGGTCACATCATCAGGTAGTGCCCACGTGGTCACTCAAGGTAAATGGCTTATCGACTCCGGTGCAACTAATCACATGACGGGCAATCCTCAGTGCTTCTCTCTCCTCGAACAGCATGATCGGTTGCCCCCGGTCCTCGTTGCAGACGGTTCCCCCTCCCCAGTTCATGGGTCGGGTGTGGTTCATGTTACTCCATCCCTTCGGCTAGCGGACACTCTCTATGTGCCCAAGTTTCCATGCAATCTATTGTCGGTTACTTCTTTGTGCAAGCAACTTCAATGTTTTGTAACGTTTACTCATACTTCTTGTTCTTTTCAGGATACGAGCTCCCAGCGGACGATTGCTACTGGGACTGAGAGCGGTGGCCTCTACTTCCTCGACAACATTTCTGCCTTATCCGCCTTCTCTTCTTCGTGTACGGATCTTCTCCAGTGGCATCTCCGTCTCGGTCATCCTCCACTACGGCTTCTACATCAGCTTTTACCCCACCTCCCTCCCTCCAGTACTCCTCTCAACTGCGATGCTTGTCAACTTGGCAAGCATCACCGTTCCTCCTTCCCGCCGAAGCAAGATCGCGGCTCTTGTCGTCCGTTTGATCTCGTCCACTCCGACATCTGGGGGCCTGCTCCTACCCTTACTATTGGTCGGGGTAGTTCTTATTTTGTAACATTTATTGATGATTTTTCCAGATGTACTTGGGTGTATCTCTTACGAGATCGCTTTGAACTTTTTAATGTATGGCTCTCCTTTTATCATTTAATTCAAAATCAGTTTGGTGTTGGTATTAAAACTTTTCGCTCTGATAATGCTAAAGAATACTTAAGCCATGATTTTACTTCTTTCTGTGTGCAACATGGCATCATTCATCAGACCAGCTGTGTCTATACATCCCAACAAAATGGGGTGGCGGAATGCAAAAATCGTCACCTCCTCGATGTGGCTCGCACATTGATGACTCAAATGCAAGTCCCTCATTCATATTGGGGCTATGCTGTTCTCCTTGTCTGCTACCTCATCAATCGCATTCCTTCCTCCGTTCTCCACGGCAAAACCCCTTTTTCCATACATCATCCAGGCAAGGAGCCGTTTCCTCTCCCTCTCCGCATCTTTGGGTGCACTGCTTTTGTGCATGCCCCCTCTGCCACCCGTGATAAGCTCTCCCCTCGCTCCACCAAATGTGTCTTTCTGGGGTACTACACCACTCAGAAAGGCTACTGCTGCTTTGACCCTGTTCTTCGTAAGCAGTTCATCTCTGCTGACGTTACCTTCTTCGAGAATGCCTCCTACTTCTCGTATGCCTCCTCTTCTATTCCCCCACCTCTGAATCTCCTGTTATTCCCTTCGTTCCCTCGTCTCCTACTGCGATATCCACCCCTCCTACATCTCTGTCCCTTCCTCTCCCTCCGCCTCTCTCTCCGCCACCATCTCCTTCATCTCCGCTGCCGTCGCTCTCTCCTCCCGGGCCAGCTCTCTCTGCCACGGATGCTCTGGATGCCGAGCGGCCCGCCGACCTGGATCTTCCTATAGCTCTTTGCAAAGGGGTGCAGACGTGTACCCTACACCACCTTGCTGCTGTTGTTTCATATGATCGTCTTACCTCTTCTCGCAGGACCTTTGCGCTTGCTATCTCTGCCAATACCACACCTCGTTCCTACCAGGAGGCGCTTGCTATTCCTCACTGGAAGATGGCCATGGATGAGGAAATGGCGACTCTAACAGAGCGGAGTACATGGACTCTTGTTCCTCCTCCTTTTGATACTGATGTTGTTGGCTGTCGCTGGGTCTTTTTGGTCAAATTTGGCCCGGATGGCACTGCGGACCGTTATAAAGCTCGCGTGGTGGCTAAAGGCTTTACTTAGACTTATGGAGTTGATTACTTTGATACCTTTTCTCCCGTGGCTCGTCTCAGTACTATACGGGTCCTTCTCTCTGTGGCAGTCAATAAAGACTGGCCAATTTCCCAGCTGGATGTTAAGAATGCCTTCCTTTATGGTGACCTTTAGGAAGCCGTCTACATGGAGCAACGTCCTGGGTATGTTGCTCAGGGGGAGACACGCGTATACCGACTGCAGAAGGCAATCTATGGCCTCAAGCAGAGCCCTCGAGCTTGGTTTGACAAGTTCAGCGGTATCGTGGTGGCTGTTGGTTTTGCGCGCAGCTCTGCCGATCACTCTCTATTTATTCTCAAAACCTCCTCAGGACTGGTGGTTCTTGTTGTGTATGATGATGATATTATTCTCACTGGCGATGACCAGGAAGGGGTAGCCTTGACAAAGCGGCATCTTCATCAACATCTGGTCACGAAAGACATGGGCTCTCCGAAGTACTTTTTGGGGATCGAGATCTCTCGAAAGCCCAACTCATTGGTCCTTTCCCAACGTAAGTATGCCCTTGATCTTCTAAAATAAGCAGGATTGACTGAGGCCAAACCTGCTCGGTGCCCTATGATTATTGGAGAGGATAAAACCTGGACAGATGATTCGCCTCTTCTTTCAGATACTATGCGGTACAGGCGTCTTGTTGGTAAGCTCATATACCTCAAACTGACCAGGCCCGACATTTCCTATGCTGTGGGGAAGGTGAGTAAATTCATGTAAGCTCCCAGGGAATATCATCTACAGTCTGCCTTGCGGATCTTGGAGTACGTCAAAGCAGCCCTTGGGAAAGGACTGCTCTTTCAGAAGAATGGTCACCTGAGGGTTGAAGCATACTCAGATGTGAGTTACGCGGATGACAAAGGGGACCGCAAGTCCACCTTCGGTTTCTGTACTTTTTTTAGGGGAAATCTGGTGAGCTGGAAGAGCAAGAAGCAGTCGGTTGTCTCCAGGTCCAGTGCTGAAGCAGAATATCGGAGTATGGCATCGACTACTTGTGAGTTAAAATGGCTACGAGCTCTCATGCTGGATTTAGGAGAGGTCTACAACCATCCTCTACCTATGTTCTGTGACAACAAGGCTGCTATATACCTCTCCAAAAATCCAGTCTTCCATGAAAGAACTAAGCACATTGAAGTCGACTGTCATTTCATTCGTGAATAGATTTTGAAGGAGCAAATTTGCACTCCCTTCGTCACTTCTGAGAAGGAGCTGGCTGACATCTTCACCAAGCCAGTATCCGCCTCGTTTCTCCATATTTGTGACAAGCTGGGCATGATCGATATATATGCTCCAGCTTGAGGGGGAGTGTTGAAGTGGTGACCGGGCGGTCTGGCGGTCTAGCTTGGCGGGTTGATGACCGAGCGGTCTGGCAGTTTCCCTTCAGCGGTTTGGTTGCTGTGTGGTGATGTCTGTGGTCCAAGCGGTCTATCGGCTTGTATCTGGCGACTTGGAGACCGGGCGGTCTGACAGTCTCACATGGCGGTCTCTCTCTCTCACTCTGGCAGTTGCCGAGCGGTTAACCCCTCTGACTAACCGCTCGGCTTGTGCGGTTTGTTTATGTACAGTCCGGTTGTGTATTGTAAATTTTTTTAGTCCCACATCTCTTATTTGTATTCTCTCTTCTCTCCTCCATTCTATATAAGGGAGGCCATACCTTTGTAATAGATACCTTTTTCCGATAATAAACTTTCAGTTTAAAACCGTTCCGAGTTGTTTTTGTTCGTTTCTCACATCGATGAGAAGCTTGTTGGGAGACATGTACAGGAGATCCGGCTCGAATGTAAAACCGCTTGCTTGGGAAAACGCGGCCAAAGTTGTAGAGGTCGCCAGTCCATCAGAAAAATCGATTGAGAACATTTCTACTGTCCCCACACCAACTATTCTCGCTCGTAAACCGAGCGTAGAAAGCGGGAACGGCGGGACCAAAATCCACCTGCCTGTTACCCCAAAGATCACCATTACCCCTAATGTAGACACACAGACAACACTCCACCCAGCCTTGACAGCGGGTTATCTTCTCCTCCAACCGACACTCTAACTGCAATCAGGGGGAAAGCTATGAATGCCGCTTTGACCGCGGAGAATAAACTGAAACTGAAGTTAGGGATCACAGAGCCCAGTCCGGAGAAACGAAAACGCCGATTCAGGACGACCACCGAGGAGCGGGTGGAGAAGAAACTTCGTCAAAGGGGAAAGAGAACAAAAAATCATCTACTCTCAAAGTCGCCGCTGCCCCACTATCTGCAATTTCTAAGGAGGGCGAGATACCCGCTGACTCGCAAAAGGACATCGAACAACCACGAGAGATAACCGCATTGGCCGAGCTAGAGATATTTCTTATTGTGGACGAAGACTCTTTTGATTTTGACCTCCCTACTAATACCGAATATTTACAGGGGATGGAAGAAATTATTAACAATATGGTCGTAACGAGCAGTGGGACCCCAACATCCAAATCCTCTGCCAAGCTTCAGGAGGAGTCTGCTATTGAGAAAGTGCTCCTAGCCGCTGGCTTTGTACCCTGACGACAAGACCAACCAGGACGTATGCGAGCGGGCAGAAGAAACTGGGACGCCTCAGATAGGTAAGTTGTTGTTCGCTTTGGCTAAGTAAAGTCTCTCAAAGAAGATACTGCAGAGAAAACATCCATTCCGCCTGATATCCGAAGGTAGGGATATTCCGATGATCGAGGAGATATATGAGGCGGAAAGAATCAAGTCTGCGTGACTTTGGAAAGCTCAAATAAGGAGGATCGATCCGGAGAATACGCGACGACCGATATTCTCTGCCCGCGAGTTAACGACAGTTGGAGAAAGACTTGAATTCGAGCCTCTGCCTCAAACTATCAATCCCTCAATTCGCTCTATTTGCCGCTAATTCCTCTTTTAACCGCTTATTGCATTGTTGTTTCAGTGACGAATGATGAGAGCTAGGCAGTTATCCTTAAGAGTACTTCGTCTCTTCCAGACAAAGAGCAGAGGTCTCATGATGGGTTTTGTCGTGAGTTCGCACGGTTAGAGGAAAAGATTCAGTCTGTGGAGGAGGAGAAGGATGCATTAAGATTGATGGTGGAGAATTCGCCTGCAGAGGTGATTTCGGCCCGCAAAGAGACCGCCGCGGATTTTGCCGAGGCTAGAACCGCCCGAGAAGATACAAGGCGCGGGAAAGAACAACTGATCGTACAAGCCACAATGCACAAGAAAGAGTTGAGAGATCAAGATCAACAACAAAAGCGACTACTGGACGACGTTGCTCAATATCGAAGCCGGTGTCATCAAACAGAGAATTAAGTATGACGTCGGTCCGGGAATGCTGAATCCGAGAGTCAAAGGGGTAATGGTATGGTTCTGGATGAGACCTTGCAGACGAATCAAGCGGCTTCAACCACGTGACCTGCCAAACAAGCGACCTCCATGGAAACGGGCGTATACCATTGCCGTGTTGGTTGCGATGCCGCAAGGATTCATCGGCACCACCACACTATGCTTAACCATCTATCCGCTGCGATCTCCACGATTCTGCATGCAGATGACTTGGTGGCTCACATTAGTGGGGACCTGCCAGATCATAATGAGTCAATAAGTGAGGAGAAAAGGAAGGAAATGAATGCAAAAGGGAAATAGTTTAAGTATATTTATTTGAACTTGATGGTACTGTGCGATTAGATTTATTTCTAACTTTTGTTCGAATTTTATGGTTCCTTCGTTATTATGCCTTCTAACCGTTCGACTTTATATTACTTTTCTGATATATCCACGCAGTTTTTCGACTATATGCTCGGTCATATATGCTTCTCTGAATATAACTTTCCCTATAAATAGTATTGAAGATTCTCCCCTTGTAATAAATTTAGAGTTCTTTACTTCCGCTGGGTAAGAAATTCGGTATCCGTGTGATCTAGTGCTTCAGCCGTCTTCTTCCGGTCAGAATTCAAGGCCTCCTCCTTGACCAAAAGCGAGCTTTCGCAATTTGTGAGCAAGCACATTCTCGATGATTCCATAGCTGCACGGTTACTATTAGCAACAGAGCGATTAAATTCTGTTGGAAATAATATGGCTATCATACCCATCGATCATTTTGATCACGGCTTTTTTTCCCGCCGTTCATCGAACTGATAGAGGTTGTGGATTTTTATGGAATTATCCTCAGTCAACTCCCCCGAACACAATCGCCGCCATAATAAGCTTTTTTATCTATATGCGATCGGAGCAGGTAAAGTTTACTATGAACCTCTTCAGGAATTGTTTCGTAGCCCGATCGATCAAGGCGTATAAAAAGGAAAACAAAATCTTCTGTGGTATCATTTACTTCGGCTGCAAAGGGCTGAAGGTAGTAAATCTTCCTAATAAAGTTACAGATTGGTCGACTAGGTATCTGGTATTCACAGGTAACCTTAGAGTCCTTCCCTTAAGTCCGCAAACCCGAGCGGATAGTAACTTCAGACGGATAAATCTCGTAGGGAAAGCATTAGAGATCGCAAATTTCTACAAGAAAGAGCGGTTGGACATCGTCTATTATTTGCCGCTGCGGGTAGTTGCGCCCGAATGCGATACGACTGAATGTAAGCGTTCTGTTGCTTTTAGAAGTTTGTATCTGTGGCGTTCTGTTAACCATTTTCTTTTACAGTTCAGCTAGAGGTTTCGGCGAGTACACCGATCTCTCTAGAAGGTCTGGTGCCGACCCAAAGTGAACTACGCAAACAAAGGGAAGCAGACCATATCGAGGCTGATGACCCCGCTGCGAGTGACAGCTCAGCAATTCCTTTCATGCCCAATTGGATTGATAAGCCTCTGAAGGATCTCTGTGGCAAGGAGGCCATGCGATTTCATCGACATGTGGAGAATATCTCGGTTTCTACTTCTATTCATCCCTGGTCAAGCTCCAAAATTTGTTGTCATGCCCGGGCAGTTGGCTTTGCTCTATACAGGAAGAAAAATATGGCCGAAATGAAATCAGTGCCAACTGCGCGGTTACCTAGATTAGCCGCCCAAGCTTGGGCGAGATGCTTCACCCTTTATCACTTTATGGGTGAATCTCTGGATGAGGTAACCAGTGTAGCCGAGCGGCTAGAGGTAAGGGTGGAGGACTTAGAAGAAGAAAAGGAAGCTTTGAAGGCTGACAAAAAATGGCTGAAGGAGATCATCGAGGTAAAAAGGACCTTACCCGTAGTTTTTATGCGACCGGTCTCAGTTTCTAACCGATTTTTATATTGCTTTTTTCTTATAGCAAATGTACAACCGGGAGAATCAACCTTTTTTGCACGAGATTATCTCCCATTTGATGGAAGGAGGGGAAGACATTCTTTGTATCCTCAAGGAGCGAGGCTCGCTGATACCGGAAGAGCAAAACTGATAGTTTTACTTTCAAGACTACCTAAACACCTACAGGGGGGGTGAATAGGTTCTAATGCTTATTTTCACTTTAGGCAGAATATAACTACTGAATAATATAGAATGCAGAATATACTTTAGCAAACACAGCACATCAATCACAGATATTCACACATCACAGATTGCACACAGATTTATAGTGGTTCCCCAAGGTCTGGGTACATCCACTTCCCCCTTCACCTATCTAGCAGTGTGCGAGATTCGGCCTAACTTCCTTCTTTAACTCAGATCCCCAGATCCTACAGCTCAGAACCTGGAAAGATTCCTACAACTCAGGCTAATCAGCCCTACCTCAGCCTTGACACAAGGCCTACAACTCAGAGAAATACCTTCTCCTACACTCAGGCTTACACAGCCCTACCACTCAGAGATCAAATCTCCTACACTCAGCCTTTATAACATAGGCTTACAACTCAGATCTATATTAATAGATCCTACAGAATATGAAAAGAGTTTTATTATATCTTGCCTTTGTTGAGAGAGAAGGGACAAGACAGCACTTGATCAGCTGATGGATGAAATCAACTGAATCTTAGCTTTCTTCAAAGCTTCTTGAATCTGAACTTAGCTGAGTTGATTTCCTGACAGCTTCTTGAGAAACCTGTGATAGCTTCCTTCTTGATCTTCAAATGGCTGGATCTCTCTCTATCCAATACCTTTGATAATACTTCAGAATTCTTGGACGAATTCTACTTAGACAGATCCTGAGAGGTTGTACCCTTCAGAATGTCTTCTTAGATCTTCTGATGAAGATCTTCTTCTATGCCTTGCACTTTCTTGATTTGATTACTCAATCAGTTTCTATGTGTGTTGCTTCTTAATCAAAAAATCATCCATTCTACTTCTGAATCTGTCTATTTAAAGACCTTCTTCATGGTAACCGGCTGATCCGGTTTCTAACTAACTTCTGACAAGTTTGACAGCTTCAGTTAACCTGTTGTAACTCACAGCTGTCAAGTCTTCAAACAGATCTTGTGCCTTTGTCTTGGTTTGCAAAGTGTCGAGGCTGTCTATCAGAAAGTGTCGAGACCATCTGTCAATATGTGTCGAAACAAGTAACTTTGGTGTCGACACAGCCTTTGATGATGTCGACATGTTGGCCTTTAAGTCGACTCAGCTTCTTCATACTACATCTTGAGAATGAGTCGACACTGAGTATTTGTGTCGACTCAAACACATCATCATTCTTCAGCAAATGACTTGGTCTAGACTTTGTAGTGTGTCGACACAAGTCCTGTGTGTCGACACAGTTGATGTAGATTCAGAACATAGTATGTGTCGACACTGCCTTCAGGTGTCGACAAAGCTGTTGTCTACTCTGCCTATATGTGTCGACTCAGCCTTCTGGTGTCGACACAAATGTAGTCAACTCTGCCTCTGTGTGTCGACACAGCCTTCTGGTGTCGACTCTGCCTCAGTGTATCGACACAACCTTCTGGTGTCGACTCTGCCTCAGTGTGTCGACACAGCCTTCTGCAAGTGTCGACACAATTATTCTGAAGTGTCGACACAGCTTCTTCTGGTGTCGACACATGGACTTAGAATAATTTTCCTGCTTTTTTGGTACATTCTTAACCTGCACATGTCAACTCAAAATAACATCAAATACACCTTGATGTATATCATTGAGCTAAGTTAGGCTTCTTCAAATCAGGTACACATTTTCCAATGTACCCAACAATCTCCCCCTATTTGGAGAAATCATAACCCTTTTAGTTAATGATATACACCATTTATAAAAATTTAACATGATGATGTATATAAGCATGAAATATCAGGAAACATTTTAAAAAAAAACAAAACATTAAGCAACAGATTCATCATAGAATAAAGATGAACATGAAGAAATAATTACAGAACAATGTTTTGTTTATAAACTTAGAAATGTTTGTTGCAGCTTGTTTACATTGATTGGATAAACAAACAAATCACTACAAAATATTTGAAATAACTGATAAGCTTAATGTAAGACTGATCAGGCTCCCTTATGACAATTCCTTTGCCTGGTTGAATTTGAGCCTTCACAGTAGGTTCAGCAACATCAGCAGGCATCTTGCCTTTCAGTTCAGCTTTCTTCTGAGCTTCCTCCTTGAGCCTTTGCCTTTCAAAGTAATGAAAGGGCTTGGGAAAATATTTGCTGGGATCCTGAGCATCTGGTGGTAGCCTCCCCATCTTAGCTTTCCTTCTGAACTGAACTATGGCCTCCTGCCTAGCCTCATACTTTTGCCATTCAATTTCATTATACCATTTTCCTCTTTCATGGACTTGATCCTTCAAAGCCTTCCAGGCAGTTAGTATAATGTTTCTTGAAGTGGGGTCCACTGCTCAAAATCAGGTCTAAGTTCAGCTTGCTCTTTAAATCTCTTCTTGGACAATTGAGCATCTTGTTGTTCTTTGAAACTTGCTTCAGGCTTATCAACTTTTTCAATAACAACATTTGTAACCTCCTTTGGAGGACTGTACATGTACTGCACTTGCTGTTGAATCATATCAATATCAGCAGGGGGGTAAATGACTTGGGCAACCTCAGGTTGATTGCCTTCAAGTAGACCTTGGTGAATGCCTGACTCAGCGACAATATCATCATCACATAATGGTGGATAGCCCAATGTGGCTCGAATACTATTGGTTACCCACTTGGTATGTTTTGAGCCAGCATGAACTAATAACCTCTCCCCCTTTATTACTTCTCTTTCAATATGATCTCTTAGGTCAATTTTCTGAAACCTTATTTGGTTATCAAGACAATTCACACCCTCTTTAAAAAATGGTTTCAAATTTTGAAGCTTAGCAGATATTTCTTTCTGAGAGATGGTGATTGCAGTTTGAACTGAAGTTATGGCATCCTTGAGTTTCTGATCATAAATTTCCATCTCTTTAGCCCTTGCATCAGTCAGCCCTGTAGCAGTATTTTTTAACTCAGTGAGAATCTCATGGTGAGATTCAGCCAGATTGTTATTCATTCTCAGCTGATTTTCTAGAACATAACCTTGCTTCAATGCAATATCATCCACTTTAGTAAGAAAAGTCTGCTGTTGCTTAGCAAGGTACACCACAGCATTACCTCCCTTGTGGAAGCAATCTGTCATTTCCTTTTTATTCAGATTTACTTCAAATCTGATGGACTTAATGTCTTGAGCCAAATGAAATTGAAGTGATTTATTACTCTCATCAACATATCTCTCCAAAGCTAATATCTGCTCATCCATCTTTACCTACAAATCTACCATGAACTTATTGTAATCAAAAGCAGAAGAAGATTGATGAGTTGAAGTCTGTAGAGCCTGCTTATAGCAATGGCTTCTTCTCTTGAAGACCATGAGCTTCCTTTTCTTAGCGTCTCTAGCTTCGTCAGTCTCAGATTCTGAAGAGCTTTCAATCTGAACTCTTTCAGGAGGTGTTGGAGGAATTTCTGTCTCAGTGACATGTTGTTCTTTCTCAATATTCACTTGCTCCCCCTCAACATCTTGCTCCTCCTCAATATCTTGCTCCTTCCCAAGTTCTTGCTCCTCCTCAATTCTAGCAGTAGCAATTCCATCATCAGGAAACACCTCTTCTAGAGTGAATTCCTTTTGTGCTTGAGCAGAAGATGAGGCATCAAAGCCAGCAATGTTCAGATCTTCTGGTAGGTTTACTCTTTCTTCCTCTTGGACTTGTTCAGAAATTTGCTCCCCCTACACCTGTTCAGGATTAGAAATGTTCTGGGCAGGAGAATGAACTGGCTCCCCCTACACCTGTGCAGGAGTATTTTCTTCCTGGGCATGAGTAGACCCTGTCTGGTCCTCAGCTGGTTCTCTAACTTGTTCTTCTTGATGTTGTTCAGTGCCTTGTTCATGGTCTGGTGACATCTCAGTTATGTCCTGCCTGTCCACATCAGGCATCTCTTTGGACAAAACTTTATCCCACCTTGAGAATAATCTCATATCCATTTTTCTCATGTGATTGATTTTGGACCCTGGTATCTGTTGCATGACTTCTGGAATGATTCCAGCCAGGTATAAACTCAAAATCCTAGCCAAATTTGGCTTCTTAATACCTTCCTTCATTGTATCAAACACAACTCCTGACCAGTCTGTGTTAATCCTGAAGATTATCCTTGTCATGAGATTCAACATTAAGGCCGAAATCCTATCATGCCATCCTGGTTTACACAAAATTACTTTTCCTACTACTTCAGATAGAAATTTGCCCTGTTGATTCATTCCTTTTCGGTTGATGGCTGCTCCAATCTTTATTGTTGGATCCAATCCCCACCATTGGAGAGCCTCCCTTGTCTTAGAGGCTGGGACCTCTTCTTCATCTTGTATGCTAGGTAGTTGAAGAATCTTTCTTAAACTTCTTGGAGTAAGTTTCACTGTTGTCCCATGAATAGTGGATTTGATCTATAGCCCCGAAGAGTCCAATATTGCAGAAGTATAAAATTCAATTACCTCTTTCTTTCAGATTTTTGTTGGTTCAGAAACAAGAAACTCTAATCCAGATTCGGAATTTATAGTGATAACCCTTTGTATATCTGTCTGTGCATCCTCAAAAGCATTGTGCACCAACTCGTATTCTTCGTTAACATTGTCTTCAACTTTGGGCGTCATTGGAAAGATGAGAAATCTTGAGAAAAGAGAAGAGAGATTGTCGACACAGGGTTTTAGTCTCGAAAACCTTGTGAGCGTGTCGACAGAATACGTTCTTGACCTATTTATACCCTCTAAAGAAAGAAGGTCAAAAGTCGGGCAAAAACAGTCTAAATGTGTTGACACAGATGAAATGTGTCGACACAAACTTCTATTGACTCGACATCAATGCAGACTACTTTGTGTCGACACTAATTGAGGATATGTCGACACGTGAGATACATAGTAGTGCATCAGAAATTCTGTGTCGACTCTTAGTACAAGTATCGACAAAAAATCTGTAAGTGTCGACACCCTTATTCTGGTGAAGTCGACACTACATTTCTGGATGAGTCGACTATTTGACCCTTAAGTGTCGTCATATATTTTCTATGTTGACATAATTTCTCTGACTAGTCGACATGACTTCTCTGTGTCGACACTTAATTTCTGAATGTGTCGACACCATTTGACTTAGCCAATTTTTTTTTGATTTTGAAAAACACCTGATAAACTAACCTATGGTCAGCATTCCTAATTCAATTTTAAATCTATTGAATTTAGTTTCATCCAGTGGCTTAGTAAATACATCTGCAATTTGAAAATCTGTTTTAACAAACTCCAATGAGATGTCTTCTTTTTCTACATGATCTCTAAGAAAATGGTATTTTATTTCTATATGCTTAGTTCTACTATGTGAAACAGGATTGTTTGCAATAGAAATAGCACTCTTAGAATCACACAATAAAGGTGTTCTACTTACTTGAATACCATAGTCCTTTAGCTGGTGCTGAATCCACAATAGCTATTCACAGCAACTTCCAGCTTCAACATATTCAGACTCAGCTGTGGATATTGCCACACTGGTCTGCTTCTTACTGCTCCAGGATATCAGTCTTCCTACCAAAAACTGACATGTCCCTATTGTACTCTTTCTATCTTCTCTACAGCCTGTAAAATATGCATCTGAATAACCTGTTAGAAGAAAATCTCAATTCCTAGGGTACCAAAGACCTAGATTAGGTGTGCCCTTAAGATATCTCAAGATCTTTTTGACTGCAGTATAATGAGATTCTTTAGGGCAAGCTTGGTACCTAGCACAGACACATGTAGCATACATAATGTCTGGTCTACTAGCAATGAGATATAATAGAGAGCCTATTATTCCTCTATACAAAGACTCATCTACAGGTTTACCTGCATCATCTTTGCATATAGGCATACTTGTTCCCATAGGAGTTCTTATGGTGGAGGATGATTCCATACCATATTTCTTAATTAATTCCTTGGTGAACTTAGACTGGGATATGGACAAGCCATCTTCAGTCTGTCTTTCTTGGAGTCCCAAGAAGAACTTAAGTTCCCCCATGCTACTCATTTCAAACTTCCCTTGCATAAGTTTGGCAAACTTTTTGCAAAGGTTGTTCTCTGTAGACCCAAAGATTATGTCATCTATATAGATCTGAACTAAGATGATCTTACCTTCAGATTCCCTAAAGAATAGAGTTTTGTCTATTTTACCTCTTGAGAATTTGTTCTCAATAAGGAAAGTAGACAGGGTTTCATACCAAGCCCTTGGAGCTTGCTTTAACCCATACAATGCTTTCCTAAGTCTATAAACATAACCAGGTTTAAGAGAATCTACAAAACCTGATGGCTGTTCTACATAAACTTCTTCTTTTAAATCACCATTCAGAAATGCTGATTTCACATCCATTTGGTATACTTTGAATCCTTGATAAGCTGCATACGCAAGGAACATTCTGATTGCCTCCAGTCTTGCTACTAGGGCAAATGTTTTATCAAAGTCAATCCCTTCTTCCTACCTGTATCCTTTAGCAACCAATCTTGCTTTATTCTTCACAATTACACCACTCTCATCCAACTTGTTCCTATAGATCCACTTTGTGCCAATTATGTTGTGGTCTCTTGGTTTAGAAACTAACTCCCAGACCTTACACCTTCTGAATTGATTAAGATCCTCTTGCATCGCATTAATCCAGTGTTGGTCTTGGATGGCTTCTTCAAATTTCTTAGGCTCCATTTGAGATAGGAAACTTGAGTGCAGGACTGTGCTCAGATTTTTGCTTCTAGTCTGCACTCCTTGACTTGGATCACCTATTATTTGATTAGCTTGATGATCTTTTAGATGTCTTATGGCTGGAGGTAGATTTCCTTCAGGTTGAACATCTTCAGCTCCTTCATCATGATGTACCTATTGGTTGTCATCAGCTTCTATAGAGTCTTGTACTCCCCCTGGACAGTAGCCTTCAATTTCCAATGCTTCATTTGCATTTGATGCTTCTATAATGGAAAGCTTGTCCATCCTTTTGCTTATACCTGTTGAATGATTTGATCTACAAGGCAACTCACTGTTGATTAATCTTGTTTCATCAAATACAACATGTACAGATTCTTCTACAACTTGAGTAGTCAAGTTGAAGACTCTATAAGCCTTACTATTTATACTGTACCTAACAAATATCCCATCTTAGGATTTGGCAGCAAACTTAGTTAGATATGACTTGCCATTGTTAAGTATATAACACTTGCAACCAAAGACCCTAAAGTAGGATAGATTTTGTTTTCTACCTTTCATAATTTCATAGGGAGTCTTTTTTTGGCACTTGGTGATAGAAGCCCTATTGATCACATGACATGCAGTGTTTACTTCCTCAGCCCAGAAATATTCTGGAAGAGAGGTGTCACTCAATAGAGTTCTACCGGCTTCAATCAATGTCCTATTCTTTCTTTCAGCAATACCATTTTGCTGAGGTGTTCTAGGTGAGGAGAACTCTTGGAAAATCCCAAAGTCTTCACATAATTTTGTCATACTTTCAGATTGAAATTCAGTTCCATGGTCACTTCTGATTTTGACCATTGTACTGTTTAGTTCATTCTGAATTTGTTTCACAAAACTAAGTAAGACACTTGGGGTTTCTGATTTTTGTCTCAGAAAGAACACCCATATATATCTAGAATAGTCATCTACAACCACAAAAGTATAGACCTTCCTACCTAGACTATGAACTGGCATAGGACCAAAAAGATCCATATGTAAGAGGTATAAGCACCTCACAGAATCCTTGTTTTCAAGGCTATGAAAGGAGGATTTTGTCTGCTTGCCCTTTTGACAAGCTGAACATATCCCTTCCTTTATACACTTAACTTGAGGACCATTCCTCACTAACTCTTTGCTAAAGAGTTGGCCAATTGTCTTGGAGTTAAGATGAGCCAACCTCTTGTGCCACTTGACACAATGAGATGCATTATCATCAGCTACAATACAGATGGGAGAAACCTTGTTCTCACATACAAAATTAAGACAATAAACATTTCTCTTTCTATACCCAGTCAATATGATCTTTTGATCACTTGACCTTTTGATATGACATCCATCCTTAATAAATGAAATGTCATATCCAAGATCACTCAGCTGACTTATGCTTATGAGATTATGTTTCAAACCTTTTACATAAGCCACTTGGGTGATGGTAATTTGGTTTGAAGAAATGTTACCAAACCCTTTGATGATTCCTCTTTCAGATCCACCAAAGATTACTTTAGGTCCATCTTGGACAGATGTGTACTCCTTCATCAGCCCCTTTGTTCCAGTCATGTGCCTGGAACATCCACTGTCCAAGTACCATATAGGAGCATGACAACTTGGACTTTCCTGCAATACAGAATTACTTTCCCTTAGAACCCAAGTAAGTCTTGGGTCCTTGGTTCAGGTTAGCACCATTCATATTAAGACTACCAGTAGCTCTTCTAACTGGTAGACAATTGTTCTTCCTTACATTTGTGTTATGCCAGCAGTCTAAGGCAAAATGGCCTCTCTTGCCACAACACCAACATTCAAACTTGTTATATCTAGGTCTTGATACACCCTTGACAGATGAATTTTTGTCCAGTGCTGGTGTTGTTGCAGCTTCACCCACAGATTTCTTATAACCATGGGTAGACCTATCGGCATTTACACCCTTGTTTATCAGAACATTAGTCTTAATATGACCATGAATATTTTCAAGATCATATTTGTTAGAAGACACTTGCACCTTTCTAAACATAACAGGGACTGAAAGGTTTAGTGGCTGGACAGGAGCTTTGCCTTTTCTCTTGAATTGGGCAGCCCTGGGGTTACCTTTCAAGCCTAATGCTGTCTTACCCTTTTGAGCCACAAACTCATCTATTAAAGGTAAGACAGATTTTGGCTTAGAGTAACTGGCCACTAAATCTTTCTCTATTATTAGTCTGGCCTCCAGACTCTTAATTTGATCATTGTTATATTTGATTGTGCCCATCTGAATAATGGTTATATTTTTCAGTTTGGCAATCTCATTTAACCTTAAGATCAGCAATTTCCTGAGCCCGAGTTTTGACTAGGTTCTTGCTTTTCTTAAGAACCTGCAACAAGTCCCCATACTTATCTATCAACTGATAAACATCACCTTCAGATTCAGATCCATCTACATCACTTGATGCAGATATAGCTGATTTTGCACTAGTACTACAAACTAATTTTATAGAAGGACAATGTACCTTACTGGGACCAGACTGATTCTAGCACATGTCTTCTTCTGATCCAGTCATCAGTCCTATACACTGATGGTGTTCTTGATCATAGATGGAGTTCAGCAATTGCATAAACTCCTCTTCTTTATTGGCTGCATACAACCCAATGTATGCTTCAGCTTCAGATTCTGACTCTGAAGCAGATTGATCTGTAAGGCTCTTCTCCTTCTTAGAAACAAAGGACTTCTCCTTCTTGCCCTTTTGATGAGTCTTTTTTCTGTCTGTTGACTCCTTCCTCTTATCAGGACATTCAGCCACTACATGTCCAGGCCTATTACAGCAGTAGCAAACAATCTTTGAAGTTGTAGCTTTGCTGGGCTTAGTTCTGCTCTTCTCCTGTCTTGATGATTTTCTCTTCTGATAGTAATCATCAGCTGGCTGTGATGTGGAGGGCCTTGACTTCCACTGCTTCTTCTTTAAGAACCTCTGAAACTGCCTTGTAAAAGCAGCAAAATCTGTATCTGAATCACTGCTTTCTGAAATCTGATTGTCTGAAATTTCTGAGTTAACTTCAGCAACTTCCTTAGGAGGTGATGGAGATATCCTCATATTATTTTTAGTGGCTTCTGCCTTGAAGGCCACTGACTTCTCTCTATGCTCTCCTTTTGAATTCTTTTCTTCCTTCTTCCTAGCCATTAGTTGCATTTCATATGATAGCAACTTTCCAAACAAGGTTGGAGGAGAAATCTCTGCCAGTTTAGCCACTTCTCTTACGGCACAAATCTTGGTGTCCCAATCCTTTGTCATGGACCTTAGGAATTTGTCATTCAGTTCATAGGTACTGAAGACCCTTCCATAGGACAACAATTCATTTACTATCCTGTAGAATTTCTTGTAGCATTCAGTTATGCTATCAGACTTCCCTTGTCTGAAACTCTCATACTCTTGGTTGAGCATAGACTTCCTATCCTGTCTAACTTCTTCAGACCCCTCCATGTAGACAATCAAAGTGTCCCACATTTCCTTGGAGGTTTTACAGTGAATCAGATTTTGGAATGTAGAATCATCTATGGCACTCACTATGATATTCTGAGCTCTCTTATCCATAGTTGCCAATATGATTTCATCCTTGGTCATTTCAGAATAACTCTTTGGAGTTTGAATATTTACATCAAGAACTGATACCTTCATTGGAATGAAGGGGCCTTCCTGTACTGTGATTTATATCCTTGGGTCGGAAGCCTCCATAAACAACCTAACCCTTTCTTTCCAGATTCCAAAGATTTCTTTTCTGCAGATGGGTAATTTCATTGACCCTAGTTCCTTGTGATTCTCTCCATAACCCATTTTCTTGATTCTTGAATCTGCGTTTAGGGATCTAACTCAGACGGTTAAGTCCTTATTTGAGCAACCTCCCTCTGATACCACTTGATAGTTTTACTTTCATGACTACCTAAACACCTAGAGGGGGGGGGGGGGTGAATAGGTTCTAATGCTTATTTTCACTTTAGGCAGAATATAACTACTGAATAATATAGAATGTAGAATATACTTTAGCAAACACAGCACAGCAATCACAGATATTCACACATCACAGATTGCACACAGATTTATAGTGGTTCCCCAAGGTCTGGGTACATCCACTTTCCCCCTTCACCTATCTAGCACAGTGCTAGATTCGGCCTAACTTCCTTCTTTAACTCAGATCCTCAGATCCTACAGCTCAGAACCTGGAAAGGTTCCTATAACTCAGGCTAATCAGCCCTACCTCAGCCTTGACACAAGGCCTACAACTCAGAGAAATACCTTCTCCTACACTCAGGCTTACACAGCCCTATCACTCAGAGATCAAATCTCCTACACTCAGCCTTTATAACATAGGCTTACAACTCAGATCTATATTAATAGATCCTACAGAATATGAAAAGAGTTTTATTATATCTTGCCTTTGTTGAGAGAGAAGGGACAAGACAGCACTTGATCAGCTGATGGATGAAATCAACTGAATCTTAGCTTTCTTCAAAGCTTCTTGAATCCGAACTTAGCTGAGTTGATTTCCTGACAGCTTCTTGAGAAACCTGTGACAGCTTCCTTCTTGATCTTCAAATGGATGGATCTCTCTCTATCCAATACCTTTGATAATACTTCAGAATTCTTGGACGAATTCTACTTAGACAGATCCTGAGAGGTTGTACCCTTCAGAATGTCTTCTTAGATCTTCTGATGAAGATCTTCTTCTATGCCTTGCACTTTCTTGATTTGATTACTGAATCAGTTTCTATGTGTGTTGCTTCTTAATCAAAAAATCATCCATTCTACTTCTGAATCTGTCTATTTATAGACCTTCTTCATGGTAACCGGCTGATCCGGTTTCTAACTAACTTCTGACAAGTCTGACAGCTTCAATTAACCTGTTGTAACTCACATATGTCAAGTCTTCAAACAGATCTTGTGCCTTTGTCTTGGTCAACAAAGTGTCGAGACTGTCTGTCAGAAAGTGTCGAGACCATCTGTCAATATGTGTCGACACAAGTAACTTTGGTGTCGACACAGCCTTTGATGATGTCGACATGTTGGCCTTTAAGTCGACTCAGCTTCTTCATACTGCATCTTGAGAATGAGTCGACACTGAGTATTTGTGTCGACTCAAACACTTCATCATTCTTCAGCAAATGACTTGGTCTAGACTTTGTAGTGTGTCGACACAAGTCCTGTGTGTCGACACAGTTAATGTAGATTCAGAACATAGTATGTGTCGACACTACCTTCAGGTGTCGACATAGCTGTTGTCTACTCTGCCTATATGTGTCGACTCAGTCTTCTGATGTCGACACAAATGTAGTCGACTCTGCCTCTGTGTGTCGACACAGCCTTCTGGTGTCGACTCTGCCTCAGTGTATCGACACAACCTTCTGGTGTCGACTCTGCCTCAGTGTGTCGACACAGCCTTCTGCAAGTGTCGACACAATTATTCTGAAGTGTCGACACAGCTTCTTCTGGTGTCGACACATGGACTTCGAATAATTTTCCTGCTTTTTTAGTACATTCTTAACCTGCACATGTAAACTCAAAATAACATCAAATACACCTTGATGTATATCATTGAGCTAAGTTAGGCTTCTTCAAATAAGGTACACATTTTCCAATGTAACCAACAAAAACCTCACCTTCGACGATCTCTTCCCCGACTTCAGAACATTGGAGGCCGAGCGGGATAAAGCAGCCAATGCGGCTAAGGTAGATGAATCAATTCCTGCTTCTGAGGATGAGGCCGATATTCAGGACGATAAAGAGAGCGACGTTGAAGAGGTTACCGAGGATGATTCTGGGGATAACGGAGAGTCCGATTTTTCGGAATCAACTGGGTCGAGCGAGTCTTCCAGCGCTTCAAGTTTGTCTCGCTTGGGAAGAGATCAATGGAAGAAGAAATCCAGTACATAGATGAGATGTATTTATTTTCATTTTGCAGACCTTGCGGATTCTGTTTTTTGTAAACCGCTCGGTATATGTGTAACCGCCTTTTTTATGAAGGATATCTTTCGTTTTTCCTGCTGTGTGATGTCGTGTGGTTGAGTGGTTTCTATTTCCTCGACTAATGAATAGATCGACATGAAAATTTTGCAACTTAATCCTGCATAGAATTCCACAAGACAGGTCTGCGGCTTGCAACCTTTTTATCGCACGATTACAATTTAGATAAGAAAAACAGCACAAAATTCCATATAACAAATCTGTGGCTTGCAGCCTTTTTATCCGCCTGATTACAATTTAGATAAGAAAAACAGCACAGAATTCCATATAACAAATCTGCGGCTTGCAGACGTTTTATCCGCCCGATTACAATTTAGATAAGAAATACAGCACCAGATTCCATATAACAAATTTGCGGCTTGCAGCCTTTTTATTCGCCCGATTACAATTTAGAAAGTTACTTAGATTGTTGTGCTAGTGATGACTTGTTCGCTGCTCTTGGTCTCCTCGCCCGCACGGCTTGACCACCTTTCTTCAAGAGACTGGCTTGACCGCCGATCCGAAAGTGAATAGAAATTCTGAAAATCTCGCCCTGCGATCAACCAAGTTTTACCTTGCTGCGCGGTTACACGATAAAATTTGAATTCAGAAAATAAAGAAGGGAGGTGTGCCTGATTACAATTGCCTAGATGTATCAACAAGGATGAGGATGGTGGGTGCTGAAACCGCAACATCTCATCTCAAGGAAGATCAATGAAACCGTAATAATATCCCTTGTGACGCATTGTAGAGCTAAGCACCCACCCTGACCCTCCTGATATGCAGAGGTGTTGTGTTAGATGCAAGCTGGGATACGTCGTCCAGAAGCCCTCCGCACGAGAATCTGCAAGCTCCCACTACACGGTGCGAAAACTCCCCGCTACACATGGTCTTGGTGGTGTTACGCTAATGACAACGATTCTCGTGGGGGATCGAGCTGGACTTGGCGGTGTTACCCCGGGCTTATCATTTCCTAGCTTCGAGTCTTGAGAGTAAATATCCCGCGATTTTTCCTAAGAGTAAAACTGTTTCAAATTATCCCCACTCCAGGTATGGGTGATGTCCTCCCCTTCATACGTTTGCAGCTTGTAAGCTCCCCTTTTCAAAACTTCTTCTATGATAAAAGGTCCGGTCCAATTGGGATTCAATTTTCCGACCGAGCTATTTCTTGTTGCGACATCCACTTTCTTCATAACTAGGTCTCCCACCTGAAATTGCTTGACCCTCACTTTCTGATTGAAATACCGCGCCATCCTCCTTTTCACTTCTTCTTGCCTGATGGTAGCCTCATCTCAAAGTTCCTCGATTTGATCCAGACGGTATCTACTTTTTTTCATCATTGATTTCAAGCCAGTCTTCCCAATTTTGCCTAGCCAGTAAGACCCTTGGTGATTGTACTTCGAATTCTATTGGGATGAGGGCCTCTGATCCATGTGAGAGATTGAAGGGGGTCTCTCCCGTTGCGCTGGAATGTGTAGTCCTTAGATACCATAACACTGGGGAGTTGATCAGCCCAACTGCTTTTTAGGTTCTAAACCCTTTTCTTGAGCAAGTTAAAGATTTGTTTGTTGGCTGCCTCTACTTGGCCGTTGCTCCAGGGATGATGCACCGAGGAAAATCGGAGGTCAGTTCCTGCCTTCTTGCAAAAATTAATCATTTCCGCATTATTGAACTGAGGTCTATTATCCGTGATTATCGCCATGGGAATTCCGTGCCTACAAATTATATCACCCCAAATAAAATTTTTGACAATCTGAGTCATAGTTCTTGCTAGTGCCTTGGCCTCAATCCACTTAGTGAAGTAGTCAATCATAACAAAGATGAAGCACCGTTGACTAATCTCCATTGGAAATAGACCAATGAGATCAATTCCCAAATTTCAAACGACCATGGTGCTGTAATCAAACAAAGTTGTTGAGCGGGCTGGAGCTGAAGTGGGGAAAATTTCTGGCATTGGACGCATTTCTTGGCATACAACTCTGCATCTTTCCTCATTGTAAGCCAAAAATATCCTTGACGTAAGATTCGCTGTTCTAGGGTCTTGGCTCTAGAATTGCTACCACATTCTCCCAAATGGATGTCTTGAAGTATGGTGGGGACCTCTTCTTCCGAAACACATCTCGCCATGGGTGAGATGAGAGTTCTCCTGTAAAGTATCCTGGAGATCAGGTTGTAATATGCTGCCTTAACTTTAAATCTTCTTCGGTCTTTAATTGCATGGTGATACTAACCTTTTGATAAGTACAGAATGAATGGATCTACCCAGGAGTGACGTTGGTCAATTTGCATTGCCTCCCCTTCTTCGACTGATGGCTGAAAAAGCTCAGATGCCACTTCTCCCATAGTAACGCCGAATTTTGATAAAGCATCGGTTTCCTCATTTCCGATCCTTGGGATGTGTTCAATAATGAAGCTTTTGAATCTCCCAATATCAGCCTTTACCAGCACGAGATATTGTTGTAGAATTGGTTCTCGGGTTTCGAAATTCCCGAGCACTTGCGAGGCCATTACTAAGGAATCTATTTTGACGTGGGCGTGATCGATGCCGAGCTCTTTCACGAATCTTAACCCTGCAAGAAGTGCTTCATACTCGTCCTGGTTGTTAGTAACCGAAAAAAAGAATTTCACCACATGCTTTATTTTGACTCCGTTTGGATTGTTGAGCACTATCCCTGCTCCTGACGAATTTCTTCCCGAGGCTCCGTCGACGTAAATGATCCAAGCTGGCGGAGAATTTTCTTCCTGAGTAAAACTTTGTTCTGTGGTTTCTACCATGAAATCTGCCAAAACTTGAGCTTTTATTGCTGTTCGCGGTACATATGCGATTTCGAACTCACTCAGCTCGATTGCCCACTTAGAGAGTCTTCCCGAATGCTCTGGCCTTTCCAATATTCCTTTGAGGGGCTGATCCACCATGACCTGGATTGAATGTGCCTGGAAAAATGGACGAAGTCGGCGAGCAGAAATGACTAAGGCCAAGGCTAGCTTTTCAAGGATAGGGTATCTTAATTCATCACTCTTTAAGATATGGCTAACATAATATACCAGGAATTGCCTTCTTCTTTCCTCCCTGATAAGAATGGAACTAACTGCCTCGGGTCCCACTCCCAGAAAGACTTATATCGGTTCTCCTGGGTGAGGACTTTGTAATAACAGAGTCGTTGTTAACTGTCTCTTGAGTTGCCTAAAAGCATCATCACATTAGTCAGTCCATTCAAACTTGGAGGCTCCTCGAAGAGTCTAAAAGAAGGGAGCGCTCTTGTCTCCTACCCTTGAGATGAAATGGCTAAGACCTGCTAGTCTTCCTCCTAGCTGTTGGACTTCTTTCTGGGAGCGAGGAGGTGCCATATCAAGGATAGATTTTACCTTATTAGGGTTTGGAGCCAAACCTTCAGGGGTAAGAAGATGAACAAGGAACTTTTCTTGGTTGGCACCAAAAACACACTTCGACGAGTTTAGCCTCAACCTAAACTTCCGCAGGGTTGCGAAGGTTTCTGCGAGATCCTCTAAATGTGCTGAAAAGGATTTAATTTTTATAAAGAGGTGGTCAACATAGACTTCTAGGTTCCTCCCTTTTTGGTTTTGAAAACGGAATCCATCATGCGCTGGTAGGCAGCTCCTGCATTTTTAAGCCCAAAAGGCATCACCAGATAACAAAAACACCCTTCATTTGTGATAAAAGAAGTGTGTGGTATGTCGGGTTTGTGCATCCTAATATGAGGATAACCAGAGAATGCATCTAAAAAACTCATAAAAGAATAACCAACCGCAGAATCTACTAAAGCATCTATTCGAGGCAAGGGGCAGAAATTTTGGGGTACGCTTTATTGAGTTTTGTGAAATCTACGCACACTCTCCATTTTCCCCTGATTTGGGCACCATTACAACATTCGATATCCAGGCTAGATACTGTATTTCTAGAACAAATTTAGCCTTTACCAGCTTGGTGACCTCTTCCCGGATAGGACTGGCCAGTTTTGTTGTGACGTACCACTTCTTTTGTTGTACGTGCTTATACTTCAGGTCGATATTGAGATGATGACAAGCTACGTCTGGATCACTCCGGGCAAATCTTCAGGAGACCATGCAAAGATATCGAGGTTCTTCAGGAGACAGGAAATCAATTCGACTTTTTCCTCTTTTGATAACTCTGCGTTAATGGAGAGCTTTTTCTCCTCTCCCTTAGCAATGGGTACTTTCTCGGTAGGTTGAGCAGCATCCAGATGGGGTCCCTCCTTCGCATTCTCTTTGGGTTCTCCAAGCTCAACAACTGTGACTGCCGGAGGGGTCACCTGCTCAATCACTTTAACCATTTTCACAAAATATTCTCGGGCCACTCGATGGTTGCTTCTGACCCGATACTATTTTCCTTGAGCAGAGAATTTTATAGCCAGATGGTAGGTCGACACAATTGCCCAATACTCGTTTAGTAGAGGCCTTCAAAAAATTACGTGATAGCTGCTTGCCTCGTCGATTACCACAAACTGGATCATCTTGGTGATTCCTCCCAGAGTTACTAGTAGCGAAATGCTTCCTTTTGCTTCCTTCTTCTCTCCCGAGAAGCCGTAGAGTGGCCCCTCGGTGGAAGACAATGGTCTTCCAATCTTCAGGGCCTCAAACGTATTCATGAATAAGAGATTCACCGAACTGCCAGTATCTATCAGAATCCTGCCCACCATGAAGTTTTCAATGACGACTTGGATAACAACCACATCGTTGAACTGGTTGGCGTTGGACGAGAGGTCATCCAGACCGAAAGTAATGAGTTCTCTTGTCGGAACCGAGGAGGAAGCCATAACCACCTCCTTCTTGCGCAACTTTGAGATAGAAGTTTTTCGGCTTGATTCAAGGACTTCCCCTTCGTGGATGAAGAAAAATCGCCCGTGGGTTCCTTCATCATGGACATCCAAACAATCTTTCGGGTAATTCATATTACTAAGACAACCAACGTCAGTGACATTCTCACATTCCCGGAGCACCTCAGCTACCTCTTTGCCCTTTGAGGTGTTGGGATCGATGGGAGCCTCTTTACAGAAAGGATCTGACATTTTTCCCTATGAAACAAGTCTCTTCACCAAAAAGCGAAGGGCCCGATAGTGCTCTGTAGGGTTCCCCTCTTCTTTGTGAAATTAGCAGACATTCTTAGAGCTGGGGGGTCTTAACTCTCCCCGGGGTCTGGCCTTCCTGAAGTCTTTCCTTTGCAGGACCTCAACGACTTCCTCCCAGATCTTGTTTGTAGCATGAGGCTCTCTGTGCTGATTGATAGGGAGAACTTGCGGGTCTGCCAGAACAGGAGCAGTGTCCAATGACAGCATTCGCTCTCGGAACTACTGATGGTTGAGGAATGACTTCTTATGACGAAAGTTTCTACCCATTTGGGGTGAGGACTGATTATCAAGGAGGGAATGTTTCGGAACGTGGCACACTGTGGAAGAACTTCCCGAGCCGCCACCACCTGCCATAGAGGTTATAGTAGAAATATAAGAAGGATTTGCACTTTCTCCTACGATGAACTTGTTCGCGAGAGCGATCAGGGCTTGATAAGTTGTTGGGGCCTTTGTCTTGGCTTTGAACTTTAACGGGCCTTCCTGTAGACCGTTGATTAGGGCAATTTTATAATAATCTGGGTTCCACTTTCTCTACATCTAGAATTTCTTTTTGAAAGTTATCTACAAATCGCGCATGGCTTTCGCCCTCCCTCTACATAATCTTGAAAAAGACTACAAGACAAATTTCTCTTTTTTGGGAGGTCGAAAACCTCAACAAAAGTTCTTGGCGGAGCCTAGCAAAGGAGTAAATTGAGCGGGGTCGAAGCTCGTGAAACCACTCTCGAGCCTGCCCATCGAAAGTTGTCACCAACAACTTACACTTTAGCGCATACGTCAGGCATCTAAGTGTCACGACATCTTCGAATGCTTGCAGGTGCGTGACCAGATCAGATGCACCGGTATAAAAAGGTAAGCGAGGTTCTCTGAAATTGCTCGGTGCGGGCTCTCACCTTATCCACACGACAAACGAATACGGGTCCTCCATCTCAACCGGGGTTAAAGGTAAGGCGCGGTTAGAATTTGGGAAATCAGCGGGTATGCCAGGCTGGCGGTCTTCTTCGAAATTTAACCGCTTAGCCGGACTTGCCCGAGCGATATCTTGGAAGTAAACCATGAAAGGATTTAGCTTGTCTTCCTGAGGCTGCGGTTGCGTGGTGGTCTGACATGGCTGGAAGGTGGGCTGAGTGGTTGCGGGGGTCGGAAAGATTGTGGGTTCCACGGGTGCTGTGGCTGGAGGCATCGCTAACCGCTGGTTTAGAGCTGCTAGAGCTTGGCCGATTGCATCAAGACATTCGCCGGTTTCCCACCTATCTCGCTCCATGTCCTGGCGTGATTGTTCGAGAGCCCTCCAAAGGGATTCTTCTGAGGACCCCGCGCGGTTAGAATGACGAGAATGAGAGTAGTGAGGGGATCATCTGTCTGACATATCGAAATCGCTCGGATTCACAGACAACTCGGATCTAAAGGTCGCATGTTTAATGTTCGTGTCGAGAACGTCCCTTGGTCGCTAAAGAACCTGCGAGAAAGAGAAAACGGTAAAGGAGGAACTGCGAGTTGTCAGTTACTAGGGATTAAATGAAAAAGGAGACAAAAGGGTGCGCTGATAGCGGCGACATCAGAGTTCGCCCATCGCGGGTAAAACCACTCCTGCAATGGGCTTTTGGGTTGTCATAGAATGAAGCGATTAAAGCGGTTACCAAGGAGCACCCGATTAGACAGTAACCCGCTCGGCAAAGGATTCGAGACCGCTGCTATAGACGGCGAGCTTGAGGATTCGATTCTCGATGTCCAGAGAGTACTGTTCATGCCTATTTATAGGTTCGGGGTCCTTCCCGAGTGGGTAGGTGCTAGAATCACCGACTACCTTGGGGACAGGAGAGCGGGAAGCGGTGACAGGATGCACAGCTAAAGAAGAAAAATGCAAAGCTCTTAACCGCGCGGCTACGCGGTCTACAGTAAAAAGACCGGCAACTCTCAGATGGAAAACCAGCTTGCTGATTAATGCAGTCACACGGTTACACGGTCAAAAAAGAGGGCCTTCACATCTTGTGGAAGAATCTGAATAGCGGTCTTCCGGGTAAACAATAATGTTTCACTGTGATGTTGTTTTGGCTGACAGCTGCACCATCGGTATTCATGTACTTGATGCACAGGACTTTTCGAGTGTATTTGTACCGATTTGTAATCTTCTTTATTGAAGATATTTTGTTATACTCTCAGTCAGAACATGATCATGTAAATCATTTGAGGTTAGTTTTGTATTCCTTGAGGAGGAATCGACTCTATGACATGTTCTCTAAGTGTGAGTTTTTACTATTGTCTGTGGCTTTTCTTGGTCATGTGGTTCGTGGAGAGGGTATTGTCATGGATCCGGTGAAGATATTTGTGATACAGATGTGGCCTGTGTTAACTACTGTGGCGGAAGTCAGGAGCTTTCTTGGACTTTCTGGTTACTATAGGCACTTTTAGAGAACTTTACACTTATTGCTCTACCTCTCACTACGTTGATAATGAAGGATCAGAAGTTTGTTTGGACACTAGAGTGCACACGAGCTTTTGAGGAGATGAAGAGTCGTCTGACCACGAAACTTGTGTTATGCTCGCCATGTGGTACAAAAGGCTTTGAAATCTATTGCGATGCCTCAGGGAGCGGCTTATGCTATGTTATTCTGCAGTTCGGTCATGTGATCGCTTATGGATCTCACCAACTGAAAATGGTTGAGAGGATTTATCCGGTTCATGACTCGGCATTGGCAGCCATGATATTCGCATTTCAACTATGGCAACAGTATTTAATAAATGATGTGAAAGTCAACATCTTTACAGACCATAAGAGCTTAAAGTATCTGTTATATTAGAAGGGTCTGAACATACGACAACGAAGGTGGATGGAGTTCCTAGGAGACTACACCTTTGAGATTCATTAAACTCCTGGGTCGGGAGATGTAGTCGCAGATACGATAATTTGCAAGGCTCCAGCATGAGCAAAATTGGTTACAGATGCATGATGAGCATCCGATTTCTGAATTGGAGACATTGGACATCCCTTGTGTAAAACTCCTTCTGATCACATGACACGACCGATGGGAGTTTTATCCCCAGAATAGCCGTATTGTGGTAGCATCAACACATGCACTTATCTGTAACACAAGTCGCCTATTCTACTGGTTAATTTCTGATATCACAATGCCAACCCAACCTAATAGAAGAGCACAAAAGTTATGATTCACAAATGGTAAATGTCAAAAATAGTACATCATAATAGGAAGCTACATCAGCTCTAGGAATATAAGAGCACAAGATTTTTCCCGAAGGGCTACACAAAGGTTCTCAAAAGGCTCACATTTGTTACTGAAGGAAGTGAGGGAATCGCAGTATCAGGTGATGTTCCCCTAGCCTGGCTGTCCTCCTACATGAGGTGTTGTTATTGCTCTATCTGTGGGTGCCCTCCTGAAATGGTGGGCGTAACAACTGTTTGTCATAAAGACTAAGTGACTTCACATCCGCTCACCCCAGTGAGTCTTAGGCACCAGGAAGAGGAAAAGAAAGGGGAGCATAATATAATAGTAACATAAACATCAAACAGGTGACAGAAGAGCATTGTTGAATCTAGTAGTACATGTAAATAATAACACATCAATAGTAAGCTAGTAATAGTTGTAGATATCAATATATGTAAAGACACTTGAACTCTATCAGTATATCAAATCAGAAGTACAAAATTTAACTTAATTTATAAAGATGTTCATATAAATTTATATGTTAAGGATTTGGTACATCGAAGTAACTCATCATATAAAAGTGCTCAAAAAATTTATAATGATGATCTTATGCGGTGCAATGCAATGAAATGTATATAATATGATGACTAACCCTTGCTTACACACACACACACACATTTTTATGTCGATATAGAACTTAAGTCCCACATTTCAAGAGGTAGCGATCCTCTCTGACATCACCCGTCATGGACAAACGGGGATTGAGGGGCGGGCATCTCCACTACTAGGCGGGTATCCACACTACCATGCCTTTGTATGCATCAACGCTATTGTCCACCAACCAGTAGAGATTCTGCATACACGAGATAAAAGGGGTCTTGTATTGATGTGTGCCAAGAGCCTAGCCCAACTCGCCTAATAACACGAAAGGGGTCTTCGAGAATTAATCACCAAATAGCCTAGCCCAACCGTCTCAACAGGCACAAAAGGGGTCTTTCGGAAGTAAACACCAAACATCACAGCCCAACCGTCAAAGGTCCTACTTCCGTCTTTCGTCGGTGTGATGACTGGCAAGCCCATTGACCTGCCACATTGATCCTCAACTTAGGATCATACATCGTGTATCAATGCACACACACATACAACCCCCACAAATTTTCATGCTCCCTTGCCTCCAAGGGGTCCAACTAAGTCCCTACATATTACATCTTACCCATACCCTTAGCACGTTAGGTATCCACCCCGAGTCTCTTTTTACCTTAACATAGGATGCCCCGACAATTATATCTGTCGTTATTATCATTAGATTTGCAATAACAAAACAATATTGGTCATCAGTAAAATCCAAAACTAATTTTTCCCACAATCATTATCTAAATCGCCACATATTTCATCCTTTAAGAGTAATAACCACAAAACTATTAAATGAGACATATTATGACCAAATCCACTGATATTTCTGTCATAGCTCAGGTCTAGCATTTTGATCTTGTCTACAAACTTTTAGCCCTAATAAGGTTCCAATATATTTATTCAAGGCACAATAATTTATAGGATGTGATTAGCAATATCTCATCTCATTTTTCTCCAAATCTTATGAAACTCAGCGGAGGTTAGCAAAATATCATCAAGTGTATGTGAAAGTGAGGGATACATCTGATTTTCACTAGAGGGGGTGAATAGTGTTTATTAAAACCTTTAATTTATTTTTATAGTGGATTTAAAGTAAGTGATATATATATATATAGAAAGAAAAATCACATCACACAAATAAAGAAAGTAAAGCAATCACAGACGACACAAGGAAATTTATAGTGGTTCCCTAATAAATCTGTGTATGTCCACTCTTCTACCACCCTGGTAAGAATCCACTACAGGTTTTTGATCAGGTGCCCTGCTACGAGAAGATCTATTTTCTAAGGGAGATCTAACAACCCTTTGAGCTTTTGATCAGGTGCCCAAAAACCAAGCTTAAGTCTTTTGATCAGGTGACTTAGGAACCAAGAGGTTTACTTTTGAAGAGAGTTATAACCCTGTACATAATTTAGGAAGTAAACTAAAACTTGATGTTGTCTTCTCTTTCATGAGTCTCTGAGAAGACTTAGTGGATGATGAAGCAAAAAGCTCCCCTGATTTGAGTAGAGTTTTGAGATAAAGAGGGGAGGCTTTTCTTTAGGGTGTATGCCTTCTTGTTTTTGACTGATGAAGACTTTGCACTTATAGAGACTGAAACAGAAATTCTGATGAATATTTATTGATCTATATTGATCTGTTGATTAGTTGATTAACACTTTAGCAGCAATCTTCTGAAAGAATATATAGAATGCCTTATAAGAATTCAAATATTTGAATTAAACCCATTCAAAAATGCCTGAAGAATCTTTGAGAATTATAACTGCCCAAGTAATTAATTAGATTAATAACTCTTTGATAAATCCATAGTTAATTCTGCCAGAAACACCTATATTCATTAAGAATATGTAGTATTGAATACCAGAGTGTAACTGACTGAAATTAAGCCATTTAAAATCATTCTGCCTTCAGTAAATAACACTATCTGAACACTGTAAAGTAATAGTTGAACTGAGCCTAGAGATCATCGAATAGATCCTGGAGTTTGCCGAGCTGAGCTTGGGGTTCGTCGAACAAAGCCTGGAGTTCATTGTGCTGAGCTATTGAGATATGATCAGCATTCTTCGAATGAAGACTAGAGTTCGTCGAGCTAAACTCAGAGATAGAGCTTTTAGTTCGTCAAAGTAAGCTCAACGTTCGTCGAACAGAGCTCCGCTTTTGTCGAACAGAATCCTGCATTCGTCGAACCGCATTTCCCTTGAAATCATTTGAAGTAGCAACCCTGTAAGTAATAACCTATGACCCTGAATTATACACATTAGGTCAAACTAATCATCCTAAACAAATGATAGTGATCCTAGCCAAAATTAGTAATAGGGTTCCAACAATCTCCCCTTATTTGGGTGAGGATACTATCAAAAATGAAAAAGCACAAAGCAAAAATAATTTGACAGAATTATAAAATTTTAAGCAAATATAAAGAAAGTGCTTTGTGAGTTTAAAAACAATAACACATTTTAAAAACATAAAATAAGAAATCATGAGTCTTTCTTAGGAGCTTTAGTGGGAGAATCTGAAGATGGTTTGGTGAAGGCTAGCTTTCTATTAGGATCTTCAGCTTCCCTCTCACTCATTGCCAGGTCTTGAGAACCAATAATCTTTTGAGAGGTTGTTCTGGGAACTACTTCCTCAGGATGCAGACTCATGTACTTGTCCACATTGAACAAGCTCTTCTTTGAATATATGTCAAGCTCCTTTTGCCTATATAAGGACATGGTGGTTAACTGTGAAGTGTCCATGCCTTCTGCTCTAGCTTTCTTAATCTGTGAAAGAGCAACCATCTCTTTAAACCTTGCCATTCTTAAATCTGAATCCATCTCTAGATCATATACTGGTAAAGGTGGCTTCTCTTGGCTTGATTTTTGTTGCTGACTTCTTTGACTTGATTCTTGTCGCTGGCTGCTTTGAGAATCAAACCTTGAAGGTCTATCCTGTCTGTCCTGAGAAGATCTTGAATAATGATGAGAAGTAGGCTTTTGAGAAGAAGAAATATTACTAGATGACCTTGTTGCTGGAGGAGGAGGAGTTGGTCCTCTCCTAGACCTTAGAGGTGAAGAATATCTCCTCATCTTCTTCCTATTTTTGTGTTCATTCTTGGAGTACCTCATCCAGTTTGGATGGTCTGGAGTTAGAGGTATCCCATGCAGAATATAGGATGGAACATCTATAAGACACCAATTTTTTTTCTTTTAAAACCCCGGGGTATTAGGCCCAGAACCGCCGCTTCGCGGTGACACCTTCACGCCCGGGAAGGTCGCCACTACAAAATGCCGATTCTGACGGCCAACTCGATCACAAGACAGTAACAAAATAAAGCAGAAAGCAAGTGCACAACAATCACATGTAAAGTAAATAGTCTCCACGAAGGGAGTGTCCACAGATATAATAAAAGTATAGAAAAATTGGGCTCATGCCCGGTACATCTATATCCTCACTACATATCTCTCAAAGACGGAAGCAAAACTAAAATAACTACTAGAAATCAGGACTCACAGTCCAAGTTATCTGAACTCCGGTACTAGACTGTCCCATCTCCAAGCGTGTCGACCACCGGGGTAGCTCCTCCATGTTGGGTTATGTAGTCCCCTAAAATAATGTGGTTCGAAAACTGTTAGTCTAAAAGACTAAGCCCTATCATCCCCTGCCCCTTCCCCCATGACTCCTAGGCACCGAGCGGGGAGGAGGAAAGGAGAGGTAATTAATGTGGAGAATGACAAATAACAGGTGACGGCAGAACTAGTCTAACAGTTCTATAAGTATATAAGGCAATAATAAAAGTACGAAGAACTGAACAAGAAATAAGTAACCTTGACTTATATGGACACATAAGCTAAGGGGTCTTTTGCAAGGCTCCTATCGTATAAAAAATCCCATACTTATTTATACGATAGGGTGTCTATTTTCTAGCAAGCATACAAGTATATTTACTGAATAAAAACCTTTACTTATAAGCATGCTCACACGAACTTATAAACAAAGGGGTCATTTTGTAGGGCCTATTGTATAAAGCGTCCCATACCACTTTATACAATAGGTGTCAAGGTTATACACAATAGTTATGATATGACATGCCATTATGCCATGATGTGAACATGTAAGTGCAACTCACTCACTCGACTCTGTGTAAACAGACCTTTAGTTCCCTTTTTCTGGAGCTGAACCTCCCAGGATACCTCTATAGTGGCAAATGGAAACGGTGGGTTGGGCCTCCCCCACCTCTAAACCGGTAAATGCACTACTAGTCAGACTTATCGTACGCCTCAATGTTGGTGCACTAAGCAGAGCTCCTGCGTACTCTTTTCGGCTGGCGCACCGGACTTTTTTGGCGAAGTGCTAAACCATACTTGCCGAGTCGACATATTGGCGTCAGTGCATCAAACCTCCAATACCAAAGACCCACCACCTTTTACCTTATGCACATGCAACCTTATGTATCACCTACCAAGCCAAAGCTCCCCGGACAATCCCGTCTGTCACAATCAATAACCGAGCAAAAGCTCGCCGGGCCAACCTGCCCATCCCTAAAATTCGCGGGCATACAGCCCGTGTACACCAACCTAACATCCCGAGACATCAAGGTGAGTGAAAGTGAACCCCTAATTATGTTAGTTAATCTTGCAATTTAGTTTTACCTATAGTTTAGGTTAGCCTAGGACTGCCCTTGGCATACCTCGTGAAGGGCTCTCAAAGGGCACTAGAAACTACAATGGGCTGAAGCCCAAACCTCCCTTTCGGAAGGAACTTATTATTATTAGTTGTTACCCAACTCCCAAT
Organism: Platanthera zijinensis; assembly: GCA_039513925.1. Lineage (NCBI taxonomy): Eukaryota > Viridiplantae > Streptophyta > Magnoliopsida > Asparagales > Orchidaceae > Platanthera > Platanthera zijinensis. Next base: position 181,114,136 of record CM077078.1, read on the forward strand.
CCCTTTAATGTTGTATTTGATCTAACCCTAATGTGTTTTGCCCTTTCTATCTCTCCATGAGGAAGACGATGTTTCGCCGATCCCGAGCACCACCTAGGCTTAGACGACTCCACTACCTACTCTTCCCAACTTCCAATGGTATCCTCTATCCACTTAACAAGTCAATACACTAACATCTCAACTCTCTGGATTCCTATTGAACCATATCATGATTTCTGCAGTTTTTACTAAACACGGACCATCCTAAGCTATATGATGTGTACAATGAGAGGTACTCAAAATTATCATCCAATATCCCTATAATAATTATTGGGGGTCTACCATGCCATGATTAGCCTAAATCCAGAATTTCATAATTTTACTAATTTACTTGATAATTTATTTAATTCCTTAAGAAATCCAAATACCTTGGTTTGAATAAGAAGTACCATTTTCAGACTTGCAAAATGCCCACAAAATTTATGATAGATATAAGATGACTGTTTGATATTAAATTCAAAGTCTCCCAATTTTTCAGCAAGATTTAGGCCTCTAATCATAATTTTTAACATAGCCTATTTATATCAATTTAAAGAAGCAAGTGCTGCAAATACACTTCAAAAAATTCTGAGAAAATTCAAGCATGAACATAATGACCTATAAACACTCCAGGTCAAGTTTATTAATTTTCTAGTGAACAAAGAACTCTAAACTTAATTTTTGCACATCAATACAAATTGGTAATTTAATGCACTAAGTACAGAAATTGGATAGTTAGTGGAGTTACGAATTAAAACCAAATTATTGCTAAAGGAACATGGATCCTAACTCAGAGCATTCTAGCAGAAGCTTTTAAAACAGTTATAAGAACCCAAATACAATAGCATGAATGTCCACACTAACCTAAGGAAGGAATGATAGCAAAACACACAAAAGTCTCGGCCTTAGGGCCTTACAAGTGTTTACTTAAATAATACATGTTTTCCATACTTCGGCACGCAGGCCGGCCACACATGAACATAATAAATTAAACATTTCGCTTTGTCCTTAAAGGGCCTGCACAGCATCAAGGGCTTCAGCCCGCTACTTGCCACTAGGTTCACCTGTTCCTGCATATGAACAAACCAACAAGTGGTGGTAAAGCAAAGCAATGACCAGCTAAAGCTGACCAAATTATAACGACCGCGCCCCTTAATCCGTGTGGCGGTGCTCCTTCCTTTCATTTTGTTAGTATAACCAAACATGATGGTGAAAGTACATTTTAAGCACACTCCACCACAAGCGTAGGCACACACGACCACATACCCCATGCTCTCAGGGCACATTCTCGGTTAACCCGGTCCACCAACGCCCCTAGGATGACAACATCGTGAGAAAATAAGTCTTTTTAAACCGAATACTAAGACCCTCCCTCTATTCCATCGGTAAGTGTCATGTACCTTAGGTCTCTTTAACCGAACCACATAGAGCGGGTATAGTACCACTCAACCCGTTGCTCATACTGCCATGTTAACTTAAGTCATCAGCGTGGGTCAAGCTTCCCTGAGTCCCGAAGTACCGATCAAACAATATTACATAACCCGGTTATGTACAAGGTTGGCTCCTAAGCCACCAAGATGGAAGAAATGCGGTTCTGCCTAGTTTTTTGGGTGCACCTTGGAGTTAATCCCTAACTCTCCCTATTGTAATCTACCACGTAGAAAACCACCAAAACAAATGGCACATAGTATTCTCCGGCAATACAAGAATAATGAAAACATCACCGATCCAGACCAACTTGTCCGGATAGGCTTCACATACCATGCCTACGTCCGTACTTTGATTTCGGACTCTAAATGCAAAATGACGAGGATAAACCATATCTACCCAAAGGAATACCTCATACTAACCGCCCACTCATGGGAGAGAGTTTCCTATGCAAAAAGGAAGAGGACTTCACATGTGCAAGTAGAGAATCATTACCCTAGAGGTTCGCTTCGGCGCCATGGAAAACAAGCCGGATGAAAAGCACCGCAACAGACTTGCCTCCGCATATCTGGACTAAGCTTGCGATTTGGAGCTCCGAAGCTCCAATAATGGCGGGATTCCTTCTTCTTATTCTCCCTTTGCTCTCCCCTCTCTCTACTTCTTAGAAAGAGATTGGGACAAAAGAAATGAGTCATAAACCCTAAATTCCCAAATATAACTCCTCAGGTAAGATTCTGGGCCATCAGATCGTTCTTAAATAAAATGAAAGACCCTGATTTGCATTTAAAATCGTCTTCCTGGGTCCACACACGGCATGTGACATGCCCGTGTCACAGGCCGTGTCTCACTATCGTACCGGAAATCATCGATCTCATAACAGGAAATGGCCTCTGACATGCCCGTGTCAATATTGGACACGCCCGTGTCACCCTGGACACGCCCGTGTCACCCTGGACACGCCCGTATCACCCTAGACATGCCTGTGTCACTATTCGTGTGCCTCAATCGATACTGAAAATGTCAAGCCCGAACAGGACACGGTCATGTGACATGCCCGTGTCACAGACCATGTGCTAGACACGGCATCGGACATGCCCGTGTCCCAGGCCGTGTTGCTCAGTCGACACAGCCCACTCATAACCAAGATTTGGGGCGTTACAATTCTCTTCACCTTAAAAGAATTTTGTCCAAAAATTAGAGAATTGAAAAGTACACAGAATTAAATGGTACCTGAGTAGAATAGCTCGGGGTACTCCTCAAGCATGGTCTGCTCTCGTTCCCACGAAAGCTCCTCACGACCACAATTGTCTCATCGGACCTTGACTATCATGATAGCTTTGTTCCGTAATTGTTTAATCTCCATTTCTTGAATCCGAATGGGAATAACTTTCGTTGTTATCGACTATCAACCGACACTTGATCTGCAATAACGACTTGTGCTGGTTCTTTCATGACTTTGCGCAGGACCGAGATGTGAAATACATCATGTAAACCACTCAGCTCTACCGAAAGAGCAAACCAATAGGCGGCATCACCAACCCACTCCAAGATCTCAAAAGGCCTAACATACCTCAGACTAAGATTATTTAAGCGTCGAATCCTTGATATGCCTTTAAATGGCTTTATCTTGAGGTATACCAAGTCACCCACCGCAAACTCCACGTTCCAATGCTTGGTGTTGTAGTACTTGGCCTGTCTATCTTGAGCATTCAGTAGCCGTTCTCGAATAAACTGTATCATTGAAGTAGCATCTTCAATGTCCCTTTGCTTATACAGCTTCGATGCTCTCGTTTCTACCCAAGACAATAGCGTACGACACCTTCTTCCATATAGAGACTCAAAGGGCGCCATCTAAATGCTGGCTTGGTAGCTGTTATTGTATGCGAACTCAATCATGTAAATATGGTCCTCCCACCTTTTACCAAATCAAATGCACACATACGAAGCATGTCTTCCATTATCCTATTCACCCTTTCAGTTTTCCCATCTGTTTGTGGGCGAAAAGCAGTGCTGAAGTTCAACTTGGTGCCCAACAACTGATGAATAAGCATCTAATCATTAGACGTGAACCGGCCATCTCGGTCACTTACTATGCTCCGGGGCACACCTTGAAAATGGACAATATTATCCACATAAAGATTCGCCAGCTTCTCCACAGAATCATTCTTCCTATTGGGTATGAAATGTGACACCTTCGTTAACCGATCCACGACCACCCAAATGGTGTCGTTCCCCTTGTGCGATCTCGGCAAACCGTGCACGGAATCCATAGAGATGTCATTAAACTTCCACTCTGGTATAGGCAAGGACTTTAGAAACCCACCTAGCTTCTTGCATTCAGCCTTCACCAAGGCACAAGTCTGACACTTCACTATGTATAGCACTTTGTCTTTCTTCAAACCTGGCCACCAGAACAGCCTCTTCATGTCTTTGAACATCTTTGTGCTCACAGGATGAATTGAGTACTTTGTAAAATGAGCCTCATACATCAATTCTTCTCGTAATTTCCCAACGTAAGGGATGCAAAACCGACCACCTTTCCATTGAAGGCCATCATCAACAACGAACTAGTCATTCGATCCATCCACGAACTCTGCCACGCGATGTTTCAAGCTTACGTCCAACTCCAAGGCCTGTTGAATCCTGTCCGTGAGGTCGTATTGAACCTCCATCCAACTCAAACATGCATTAGAATTAGATCCCTTTTCAACACAAGAGATCTCCAAAGACTCCAAATCACGAATGAGCCGCTCGTTATGCATCTGCAACCAGTTGGTCTGTGTAAGAGTTCTATGACGCAGAGCATCTTCCACAACATTCCCCTTCCCGGGAATATAATGAATCTTGTAGGTGTAGTCCCCAAGGAACTCCATCCACCTTCATTGACCCATGTTCATGTCCTCTTGATCAATCAAATACTTCAGACTCTTGTGATCTGAATATATATCGACTTTTATTCCATAAAGGTAATGCCTCCATAGCTTGAGAGCGAATACCACGGCCGCCAACTCTAAATCATGGACTGGGTAGTTCCTCTCATGCACCTTTAACTGACATTAGGCTATCACCGACCCGTATTGAAGCAGAACACAACCTAAACCACTCCTAGAGGCATCATTAGAAACCTTAAAGCCTTTAGAACCACAAGGCGTACTTAAGATATGTGTCGTGGTCAAATGACACTTTTGTTCTTCGAAAGCTTGTGCGCACTCGAACGTCCAAACAAACTTCTGTTCCTTCCTTATCAGAGTATTATGATGCAATGATATCTGTGAGAAGTTCTCCATGAAGCGCCTGTAATAGCCGACAAGCCCTAGAAAACTCCGGACTTCCGCCACCGTAGACAACACAGGCCACTCGCGTATCACAACTATCTTTGCTAGATCCACCACAACCCCTTGTCCACTAACTATATGACCCATGAACGCTACCGAGGATAACCAAAACTTGCATTTGGAGAACTTGGTGTATAGTTGGTTCTTCCTCATGATCTCCAATACCATGCGTAGATGCTTGAAGTGATCATCCTCGCACTACAAGTACACCAATATATCGTCAATAAAATTATCATGAATTGGTCCAAATATTCTTTGAACATTCTGTTAATCAAATCCATAAAAACGGATGGAAAATTTGTCAGCCCAAACGTCATGATGGTGAACTCATAATTCCCATACCGCGTGCTGAAAGCCGTCTTGGGGATGTGACTTTCCCTTATCCGTAGCTGATAGTATCCGTATTTTAGATCCTGATTCGAGTACAAAGTTGACCCACCCAGCTGGTCGAACAGATCATCAATCCTTGGGATCAGATACTTATTCTTCTCCATTAGCTTATTAAACTCTCGGTTATCAATACAGAGTCATAAGCATCCGTCATTTTTCTTAACAAAGAGGACCGACGCGCTCCATGGCGATGAACTTGGACGCTCATAACCTTTCTCCAACAGATCTTGAAGCTGTACTTTCAGTTCTTCCATCTCCTTAGGCACTAACCAATACGGAGAGCGTGACATGGGTTTGGAACCTGGCTCTAGCTAAATAGTGAAGTCGATCTCTCGTTGAGGTGGAGATCTAGGGAGATCTTCAGGGAATACGTCAGGAAACTCCGGTACAACCGCGATGTTGTCCAGACAAGGCTTGGGATTCGAACCCTCCAATAAAGTGAGAAACAGCTCCGCACCACCAGGAACCGCCTTAACCACCTGGAGAGTAGACATAAAAGTCTTGCTTGACCACTTCAAGCTTGAGAATGTTGTCTCACGATCTGTATCAAGTCCCAATCTAACCACCTTACAGTTATAATCAATGTACGCACGCTGCTACGATAGCAAGTCCATTCCAAAGATCACATCAAACTCCACTATCGGCAGTAGCGATGCTCGCAAGTCATAATCGTGACTCCCAATCCCTACTTTCACGCAACAAACTCTATCCGTGTGCATAGAGCACCCATTAGGCAGCAACACATCCAATTTGTCCCTTGCCATCGAAGAAGGTACTCCGATGTGTGATATAAACTCTTCGGACAAAAAGGAATGCGAAGCTCCTGTATCGAACAGTGCTCTCGCCAGAAAATCAAAGATCTATACAAAGCCTAGCACAACCAGTCATAAGCTAACACGCATAAGGCAACAGATATATAAAGCTAAACTGCTTTTAATTTAAACTGTACCTATCACCACATCAGCCTGTTTTATGGCCTCTTTCTGGCCAAGGTTGTACACTCTAGGTTGGGCTGGGTCATAATGTGATGCGCTTGAATCCAATGTCATGCCCTTCTCCTCTTAAGTTGCTCCAGGCTTCTTCTCGGTCTTTGGACATCCGCTCCAACAATCTCAACCAAAGTTTCCCGACTTCCCACAGTTATAACATGTGCCCGGGGTTCGACCTATAGTTGCCCCAGATACACCAGAAGAAGAGGTTGGACCCGAAGTCCTAGCCTTCTTATTCCACTTACGGAACACTGATTTTGAGGAGTTCGACACCTGGAACTCCGTATTCTTTGCACTAGAGTCATTCTTCTCTTGTACTCTCTTCAGATCGTTCTCCAATGATCAGACCATATTAATTAGGGTTAGGAAGCCCTGCATCATAGGCCCCGAGAGTAGTAGCCTTAGGTCATCACGTAGACCCTCGTAGAACCGGTTGGTCTTACGCTCCTCATCAACCAAAGTAGAGCTAGCATAATGACCTAACCGCATAAACTCGTGGAGGTACTCATCCACGCTACTATCTCCCTGCGGCAGCCTCTAGAACTGATTCTCCATAGCGATCCTCTGTGCCGAGGGGAGGTATCTTGCTAAGAATAACCTCGAGAATTCCTCCATAGAGACATCAGTGAGTTGCCTTCCAACCATGTGATGCAGCTCTAACTCTTCCCACCACAACCTCGCCTCTCCATCCAACAGGAAGGTGGTTATGGTGGTCTTCTGTCATCCTCCATTTCCAAGGCCTTCAAGACTCTCTTCACCTGAGAGAGCAAATTTTTGGCATGGGATGGGGTTCCAGTCCCCAAAACACGAGAGGTTTAAAGCCCATTACATGTTTGAGCTGCTTCTCTATCGCTCTTCTAGGTATTAACGGCTCTACCACCACTTGTTCCACCCTTCTTGGTTCTGCTTCTCGAAGCAGTAACTGCTCCCCTACAGGGGCAGGATGCTGCACTTTCCTTCCTTGCTGGGTGTTTAGCATTGCAAACACCGCCTCAGTAACTAGCCTTATGGTTTTTGCCGAAGGATGGGTTGCAGACACATCATTGGGTGCACTACTTGCCTCAAAATGCAGGGGTTCTTCCTGCCCTGCACCACTCCTGGTCACCTATAGTTGTACAACACACCATTAAGCGACAAAACAATTACAAAAAGCAATTATAGGAACACGCAAGTTCCTCAAATATGTATATTTTCATTCCTAAGTGGACATTCATGCGTTCTTTTCATGTTATAACGATGACGCACGTACATGTGCTTACCAACCCTTAAAAGAATTCGTCCACGAATTCCAATAAGCAAGATCGATGCCATAGTCTGATACCAAATTGTAACACCCCCATTCATCACATTGAATATAACAGAATGTCCAGCAAGGGCTCCACGCCATATACCACAGACAGTTAGTGGAGTTATGAATTAATACCAAATTACTGCCAAAGGAACACACATCCTAACTGAGAACAATCTAGCGGAAGCTTTTAAAATAGTTATAAGAACCCAAATATAATAGCATGAATGTCCATACTAACCCAAGGAAGGAATGACAACAAAATACACAAAATTCTCCGCCTTAGGGCCTTACAAGTATTTACCTAAATAATACATGTTTTCCATACTTCGGCACACAGGCCGGACACACATGAACATAATAAAGTAAACATTTCTCATTGGCCTTTAAGGGCCAGCATAGCATTAAGGGATTCAGCCCGCTACTTGCCACTAGGCTCACCTTTTCCTATATATGAACAAACCACCGAATGGTGGTAAAGCAAAGCAATGGTCAGCTAAAGCTGACCAAATTATAACGACCCCATCCCTTAATCGGTGCGGTTGTGCTCCTTCCCTGCATTTTGTTAGTATAACCAAACATGATGGTGAAAGTACAATTTTAGCACACTCCACCACAGGTGTAGGCACGCACGACCACACACCCCGTTCTCTTAGGGCACATTCTCGGTGAACCCGATCGACCACCGCCCCTAAGATGGCAACATCGTGAGAAAAAAAATCTTTTTCAGCCGAAGCCTAAGACCCGCCCTTTATGCCAATGGCAAGTGCCATGTACCTTAGGTCTCTTTAACCAAACCACATAGAGAGGGCACTGTTCCACTCAACCCGTTACTCACACCGCCATGTCAACTTAAGTCATCGTTGCGGGTCAAGCTTACCCGAGTCCCGAAGTACCGATCAAACAATATTACATAACCCGGTTATGTACAAGGTTGGCTCCCAGCCACAATGATGGCAGAAATGCGCTTCTACCCAATTATCCGGGTGCACCTTGGAGTTAATCCCCAAGGCTCCCTGTTGCAATCTACCACGTAGAAAACCCCCAAATCAAATGACACAGAGACTTCTCCTGCAATACAAGCATAATGAAAACTTCACCGATCCAGACCAACTTTTACGAATAGGCTTCACACACCATGCATACATCTGTACTTTGATTCCGGACTCTAAATGCAAAACTACGGGGATAAACCATATCTACCCAAAGGAATACCTAATACACACCGCCCAATCGCAGCAGATAGTTTCCTATGCAAAAAAGGAAGATGACATCACATGTCCAAGAAGTGAATCGTTACCCTGGAGGTTCGCTTCGGCGCCATGGAAAACTAGTCGGATGAAAAGCACCGCAACGGACTTGCCTCCGCAGATCTGGACTCGGCTCGGGATTTGGAGCTCTAAAGATCCAATAATGGCGGGATTCCTCCTTCATATTCTCCCTTTGCTCTCCCCTCTCTCTACTTCTTAGAAAGATATTGGGTCAAAAGAAATGAGGCCTAAACCATAAATTCCCGAATATAACTCCACAGGTAAGATTCTGGGCCGTCAGATCGTTCTTAAATAAAACAAAAGGCCCTGATTTACCTTTAAAATTATCTACCTGGGTCTGCGCATGGCTTGTGACACTCCTGTATCACAGGATATTTCTCACAATCTCATAATAAATCATCGATCCCAGAACAAGACACGACCTATAACACGCCCGTATCAATACTGGACAAGCCCGTGTGACCCTGGACACTCCCATTTCACTGGCCGTGTGCCTCAATCGACATTGCAACCGTCAAGCCCAAATCGGACACGGCCATGTGACACGCCCGTATCACAGACTGTGTGATAGACACGGCTTCGGACACGCCCGTGTCCCTGGCTGTGTTGCTAAGTCAACACAGCCTGACAAACACAGAGCAGGACACGGCTTTGGACATGCCTGTGTACTAGGCCGTGTTGCTCAGTCGACATAGCCCACTCATAACCAAGATTTGGGGCGTTATAGAGAGTTCGGTTAGACCTTCCTAAGCTCAGTTGGGCATTACTTTGAGAGAAGCGTGTTCAAGCTTTAGGAACCTCCACGGTCAAAGACCTTTACCTTATTAAGATAGGGTTTATTATCGTATTTTTAATCAACTTTGGCCGAGGTGATTCTCGATCGAGTGCTTTTCTATTTCATCATTTTAACCCCTCATTGTTATCATTTTTAATATCTCTTTATTTAATTGCAAGTAGTTCTCTTTTTAGCGAACCTATTTCTTTTCTTAATTGCAATCAATTTTCTCTTAACAAACCCTGCAATAATATTTCGATAAGATAATATTCTTCATGTGAGTAAGATTACTAAACAGTTCCCGGATCTTAATGCGACCCTTGTGCCCCCTAGCTACAATTCGATAGGTATACTTTCCTAGATGGATTGCTAGTTTGGTTCTTATTCTCTTCACAATTAGCAGACACCAAGTTTTTGGCGCCGTTGCCGTGGAGCAACTTTTGTTGATAATTTGAAAATAACAAACCTATTGCTCTTATCATTTCTCTTTCTCTCCCTCTTTCTTAAAAATTAAAAATTCAAAAAACATATTAATGCTCTTAATAGAAACCTGCATCACAATTTTTCTACACCACCTAACATTCTCGAAAAGGACAATGCGGCTTAAATACCACTATCATGTCTAGTACCTTGCGAACCCTTTATCGGGTAGCCCTTGAGAAGTTCGAGAGTTAAAACATTTTTAAAAAATCTATTTCAAAAATTTATAACTCTTTTTTCTAGTTTTTTTGTCTTTTCCATTATCTTCTCTTCTTCTAGTGCATTGATACTAAGAATCGCAAAGGTGGAGAAGAGGGGTTAAAGAGAAGAGAAGGTGGATGTGGTGAAAGTTGATAATATTCTCTGATTCTATATCCAATAAAGGTAAGCGTACCTTATCGTTTATAGTATAGGATACTAAAGATTAATATCAAGGTCGTATTTCCCTGGGGCATAATGATTACTTCTACTTCGAGGAGATCACTACTATTTTATTAAATGATTTTTCTATTAATTTACTTAACTAAAAAAAGAACTAAATTACTAAGCTAAAATGAAAACTAAATTACTTGCAAAATAAAAAGGGTTAGAGCTAATGAAAAAGGGGAGTACTCAATCTTGAATCACTTTGAAATAAGAAAATCAAAATGAAATAACAAACTAATTCTAAATAAAGTAAAACACCTTGACCGTAAAGGTTCCCGAAGCATGAACAAGATTCTCTCGAAGTCATTCTCGCCTGAGTTTAGGAAGGTTCGACCGAACTCTCATACAAATCGAAGACCTAAAGCTCGCCTTAAGTGATGAACCCCGCTATTGGATTTCACTTCAATCCGGGAGATTTAACGTTTTACACTCGAGAGAGGTGCGTGCAACTCTCTTTACTCTTGGTTGATCGATTTTATCTACGAGCCTCTCAGTTAACTAAGAATGAAAACCCAAATGAAAACTATATACCGGCAATATAGTCCCACTAAATAAATACCATGACTAAATCAAAGGTATTTACCTTAAGAAGAAAAAGAAAGCTAAAACATCATAACTTGATCTTCTCATTCTCAGATCATCGCGATCGAGTACAAATGAGGATTAGTTATTCATTGTAATAGGGAAAGAGGGGTAAATAATAAAGTTGCATGAAAACTAAAGAGAGAGATATAGAGAAAAAGAACGCTAATAAAAATTTTATTAAAAGCATAAAAGGATTGCAACTAGGAATGGAGATTAATAGTGCATAAAAAGAAAGCTAACTACTGATATTTTTGAAATATTTGGGGCTCAAAATTCAAAAATGCAAAAATTGCCAAAAAGAAAGATTGGTTTGCTAGTAGTAATTTTTGGGAAGAGAAAAAAATGCAAAAAATGACTGAATTTGTTTTTTTCTGGTTTGCTAGAAACGAAAGTGGGTTTGATAATAAAAACACCCTTTAAGTATGGGGGAGTGTTTCCTTAGTTAGTTTACTTTAAAAAAATCAAATATATATATATATAAACTTTTTTGAAAAAAAATTCCCAAATTAAATTGAGTTAATTTTTGCCAAATCAATTAGTACCCTGCCACTATGCATTTTATTATTTTTTAAGCTCATGTATACTTTCTTAGTTAGAATAAAATAGATTAATTTGTTGTTTAAATATGTTAAGCGAGTAGTATGTTGACTCATACATTGTTCCTATTTAGGGTAGCATGCTATTTTTGAAATATTTTTGACATATTTTTTTTAAAAAAAGCTAACTACTGATATTACACTAATAAAAAGATATTATAGGTAAGTAAAGTACAGTGCATGAAAATTAAAACTAGAAATGGAGGAAGAGAGAGCAAAAACATAAGAACAAAACACAAAAACCCTAAGAATGAAACTAGCAACACCTCCCCTCTCCCCAAAACTTGGTATGGAATGCTTGGAATGGCTTAGTATTTATATGCAAAATTCTGTCAAGGACACGCCCCCTGTCACGCCGGGGAGGGCGTGCTAGGGGGGCTTGTCGAGTATAGGGTTGACCTCGGGCATTTGATTTTGGCTGGAATGATGATTACTTCTGTACGTTGGTGGATATGCCCGGGGACACGCCCAAGTAGCGGGGCGTATAAGGCATGTCATGTCAAAATCATTGGTTGGAAATCCGCCAGTCATCAAAAAATATGCTACACGCCCTAGGACCATGCCCAAGTTGGGGGCGTGTCACGTATGGGTTGACGTGAACCAATTAAAAAGCTTTAATTATGGCAGTAGGCTTCGGGATCGAGGGTGAAAGGCCTAAAGACACGCCCAGGGAGGGCGTGTCAGGTGTTTTCTCACGAGATTTGGATTCTGGCATCAAACTTCCTCGGGATCGGGCTACACTCCCTATGACATGCCCAGGGAGGGCGTGTTAAGGGGCGTGTCAAGTAATTTTGTTCAAAAGCTGTGAGAACCTGCAAAAAGAGAAGAAAACTTTATTTATATTATTTACCTAAAAAGAAACTATAAGGAACATAAAAATACAAAAAGAAAGAGATTTAAAACGAAAATAAATATATTTTTACCCTAATAAATTAAGCTAAAATATGCATCATCAAATTCTCCCATACTTATTATTTTGCTTATCCTCAAGCAAAGACTCAAGTTAGAGAAAATAAAGAGGATTAATTGAAAAGTTTAAAAAGACTATAAACGAGTAAGACGGGAATTTAGAGGTAAATAAATTTTGAAAAAGAACTGAAAATTCCTACTTTAACTTAGCATAGAATTTTATAAATTTTACTAAGTATGAAAACAAATCATCTCAAATTTTTATAGAATTAAAAATTAATAAAGTAACGAGTAAAAAGCGCTTTGAGTCACTACTAATGTCTAAGAGACAAATTAAAACCAAAGTCAATCAAGACAAAGTTCAATATTTCAATCAAAAACTATTACTCAATCTAGTTTCAAGCTACTATACTAAAAAGTAAATGTAAGAAGCATGAATCACTAGGGTTTTAATTAGGCAAACAATTAGGCTTAGGTTTTTAAGGGTGCGATATTCAAAAGATAAACATGAGGGGTATTTGCACACTTAAAACAAAAAGAAATGAGCTTTGCCAAAATATATACTTTTCACATTTTTTTCTTTTCTTTTACTTTTTTTTTCATCAAATATTTTTTTCATTTTTCATTTTTCATACTTAAATATTTCCACTTTTGTAGCAAAAGATAATACAAGGATTTTCCACAAATTTTTTCAAAAAGATGCACATTAGCAATTAAAGCTCAAAAACAAATTTAAAGTGTGCATTTAGGTAAGCTATTTGGTCGTGGTGAAATAAAAAGTGGGGCTATAAAAAGGAAAGGAAAAGGCACAAAAATGGCTAGCAATGATTTTTGTTAGGCGGGGTGTAAAGGCAAAAAAATTTCAAAAGAAATGCCTAAATCATTTTCATGCTTCCTAAATCTACTCAAAGTAAAGTTTTGAAATTTCAAAAGAAGATATGCACAAAAATAGAAAATAGAGAATTTGCTTTCATGAAAACAATGATAATAAGAATCTAGACCGGTTTGTGTCTACTACACTTAATACTAATTAACGTTTAAAAAGATTTTAATAAAGAAAAATAAAGGATTATAGGTTTTATAAAAGTAAAAGAAATTAGAAAAAGTATAGGGAAAAGTGAAAAAGATTCAAAAATATTTCAAAAATAGCATGCTACCCTAAATAGGAACAATGCATGAGTCAACATACTTCTCGCTTAATATATTTAAACAACAAATCCATTTTATTCTAACTAAGCAAGTATACATGAGCTTAAAAAATAATAAAATGCATAGTGGCAGGATACAAATTGATTTGGAAAAAATTAACTCAATTTAATTTGGGATTTTTTTTTCAAAAAAGTTTATATATATATATTTGATTTTTGTAAAGTAAACTAACTAAGGAAACACTCCCCCATACTTAAAGGGTGTTGTTATTAGCAAACCCACTTTCATTTCTAGCAAACCAGAAAAAAAATAAATTCAGTCATTTCTTGCATTTTTTTCTCTTCCCAAAAATTACTACTAGCAAACCAAGCTTTATTTTTGGCAATTTTTGCATTTTTGAATTTTGAGCCCCAAATATTTCTCACTTGAAAAAGTGATCAACATGAAAGTTGTAGATCTTGATGATATCTAAAACTTTTATGTTGATTATTTTTTGTTTTGAAGCCGTTTAGCCCTCGAATTAGTGCCCTAAAAAGACATGCACGGAACGTACAGATTTTCGGCGTGACTTTTTTTCTGGGCCCAATTTGGTGATCTAAACTACTTCAAATCAAAAAGTCTTCAACATAAAAGTTGTAGATCTCGACGATATCTACAGCTTTCATGTTGAACATCTTTTGATTTGAAGACGATTATGCCCTTATTTGGTCCCCTAAAAAAGTCATGCCAATCCCGGGCGTCCGTACATATGTACGACGTAACTTTATTCTGGGGAAAAATCGGGGGTCTAAAGTGCTTCAAATCAAAAAGTGTTCAACATCAAAATTGTAGATCTCGTCGAGATATACAACTTTCATGTTGAACACTTCTCATGAAATTGTACGTATAAGATGCAGTTAAAAAGGACGTATATATTCTTATATACACTTAACTCGTATATACAACACATCCTCATAGGAATTAGAAATCAAATATATTTCTAAACCGACCGATATTTAGTTTAAAGATTTTGGTGCAGATAATGATATTTTGTTGAAAAAACAGTTTTGAACATACTAAACATTTGCGGCATTTTGACTCATCTATAATGCTAATATAAGTGGTTGAATGAATACATTTGAAATCATTTGTAATGTCATTATATGCAGCGGATTATTTTGAAAGAATGAATGTTTTAAACAAAATTTATTTTTTTAAAAAAAAAATTATGTTGGTTTGCTAGTAGCAAAATGGTTTTCAAATAGACATTTTGAAAAATGAGGGTTTGCTAATAGTAATGGCTTGCTAGAAACCAAACTGGGTTTGCTAGTAATAGCACCCTACTTAAAGTTAAACATTGTCCCCAATGTTTAAAGTTAAGTATAAAGAGTGTTAGGAAAAGAGAGAAAAGAAGAAAAAGAAATGCAAAGAAAAGGAAAAGATGCTTCCCTTGCGCTTGATGCCCAGACGTTGAAAAATGCGTCCCCCCGAACTTGAGCTAAAGATCGGCTCATGTCCAAGTTGAGAGGCGAGAAGCGGCACAAACACGCGGGAGCTTATTCCTGGATAAAACAATATAAAAAACAACAAAAAAATTGATATGCAAGGGGTGCCTCCCAAGAGCACTCTTTGGTTATCGTTGTTGAGCTCGACGTTATTGGTTAGCTAAATAGAAAATAAAAAGAGAAATGTAATGGCAGCTCGCGTAATATGCGTTGTGGCGCGAGTGCCAAATCATTTTTTAAGAAAATAATTTTTTTTTTGTAATTTTTTATTTAAAAAAAAAACAAAAAGGAAAATGATTTAGAAAAAGAAAATTTGTTAGTAAAAGAAGATAATCTATAAGAAGGGGAAAAAGAAGAAGAACTAGAAAGTAAATTAGAATGAAAAATAAATGAAGAAAAGGAAGAGGAATTTTAGCGAGGGGGAAGAGAAGAAAAAGATGAAGGCGGCGGCGGTTGATCGCAAGAAAATTTTTGGATAAAAATATCTGGTTGCTCCACTTGAATTTCAATCATTTTTGTAGATTGGGAGCAAAGCGGGATATCCGAAAAATAAATCTCCTCGGAAGATCGAACAAAAAAAATTCATATTCCTCGAAAACATGAGAAAAAATTAGGATATCAGGGGAAATTTACTCCTCGAGAGGTTGAAAGCACATTGAAATTTCTGAATAATCATCTTCTGAGAGTGATTGAAGGCACTGCAGAAAATCCGAAGTTTCATCATACGAAAGGTAAATAGGAGGAGGAGGACAAGAAAAAGTTGCGGCGTCAGAAACTAAAGGGTCAAAAATCACTTTTAAATTAGCACTGATGCGTGCATCAAATGCTATAGAATCAAAAATGATTTCATTTTCGCTAAAATCAAAAATAGGAGGCGGTGCAAACTTGCTTAGAAAAAGCGGAGAAATCTTGAGATGGAATGGGTTGATGATCAACTTGGGACCAAGAATGATCAAGGTGTTGCCACCCTGAGTAGTTCAAAGTAGGGCTAGGATACAAATGTCCATTCAAGAAATAAATTTAAAAATTAAAATAAGAAAAATTCGGAGGAGAAGGGTAGGAAGGAGTTTGAAAATCATCGTAACCCCATTAAAAAAAATTCATGGACGGATAAATTTTGCCAAATTGATTCGATCTAGAAGGGATAAAATCATGGATGGATGAAGGGTAACCTACCCAACATTCCTCGCGAGAGTGACCGAACTCTCCACAAGAAAAACAAAAACTATCCATAAAAAAAATAAAATCAACTGCAAAAGAAGGGTAAGAGAGAAAAGAAGCGATATAATTAATAGCTATCCTTTTTTCAAAATATCAAAACTAATCACCGACAATGGCACCAAAAACATGATTCTAAGAGTCGCAAAGGTGGAGATGAGGGGTTTAAGAGAAGAGAAGGTGGATGTGGTGGAAGTTGATAATATTCTCTGATTCTATATCCGATAAAGGCAAGAGTACCTTATCATTTATAGTATAGGATAGTAAAGATTAATATCAAGGTTGTATTTCCCTGCAGCGTAATGATTACTTCTACTTCGAGGAGATCGCTATTATTTTACCAAATGATTTTTCTATTAATTTACTTAACTAAAAAAAAATAACTAAATTACTAAGCTAAAAAGAAAACTAAATTACTTGCAAAATAAAAAGGGTTAGAGCTAATGAAAAGGGGAGTACTCAATCTTGAATCACTTGGAAATAAGAAAATCAAAATGAAATAACAAACTAATTCTAAATAAAGTAAAACACCTTGACCGTGGAGGTTCCCGAAGCATGAACACGCTTCTCTCAAAGTCATGCCCCCCTGAGTTTAGTAAGGTCCGACCGAACTCTCATTCAAATCGAAGACCTAAAGCTCACCTTAAGTTGTGAACCCCGCAATTGGATTTCACTCCAATCGGGGATATTTAACGTCTGCCTCTCTCGAGGGGTGCGTGCAATTCTCTTTTCTCTTGGTTGATCGATTCAATCTACGAGCCTCTCGGCTAACTAAGAATGAAAAACCAAATGGAAACTATATACTGGCAATATAGTCCCACTAAATAAAAACCAAGAGTAAATCAAAGGTAATTACTTTAAGAAGAAATGGAAAGCTAAAACATCATAACTTGATCAACTCATTCTCAGATCATCGCGATCGAGTACAATTGAGGATTAGTTATTCCTTGTAATAGGGAAAGAGAGGGATAAATAATACAGGTGCATGAAAACTAATGAGAGAGATATAGAGAAAGAGAACGCTAATTAAAATTTAATTAAAAATATAAAGGGATTGAAACAAGGAATGGAGATTACACGTGCATAAAAAGAAATCTAACTACTGATATTACACTAATAAAAAGAGATTAAAGGTAAGTAAATTATAGTTCATGAAAAGTAAAACTAGAAATGGAAGAAGAGAGAGAGCCAAAACATAAGAACAAAACACAAAACCCTAATAATGAAACTAGTTGCACCTCCCCTCTCCCCAAAACTTTGTATGGAATGCTTGGAATGGCCTGGTATTTATAGGCAAAATTTTGTCAAGGTCACGCCACCTGCCATGTCGGGGATGGCATGTTTGGGGGGCGTGTCAGGTATAGGGTTGACCGCGGACACTGGATTTTTGCAAGAATGATGATTGCTTATGTACATTGGTGGATACGCCCCAGGACACGCCCGTGTAGGGGGGCGTGTAATGCACGTCACGTCAAAATCATTGTTCGGAAATCTGTCAGTCATCAGAAAAGGTGTTATATTCCCCAAGGCCATGCTCGTGTCGGGGCGTGTCTCGTACGGGTTGACGAGTAGCAACAAAAAATCTTTAATTGCGGTAGCAGGCTTCGGGTTCGTTGGTGACACACCTAGAGACACGCCCAGGGAGGGCGTGTCAGGGGGGCGTGTCATGTGTTTTCTTTTAGGATTTGGATTCTGGCATCAATCTTCCATAAGATCGGGCTACACACCCTGTGACATGCCCAGGGATGGCGTGTCAGTGGGGCATGTCAAGAAATTTTGGCCAAAAGCTGTGAAAACCTACAAAGAGAGAAGAAAACTTTAGTTACATTATTTACATAAAAAGAAACCAAAAGGAACCTAAAAATACAAAAAGAAGGAGATTTAAAATGAAAATAAATATATTTTTACCCTAATAAATTAAGCTAAAATATGAATTATCATGCATGACCCACGGAAATCCGTCAGTTATTTTGGACTTGGACCATGAAATTTAGCGTACACTTCGGAGAAGATCGCAATTTCAAGGCCCTACACTCCAAATACCGGTTGAGGATTCTGAGTCATTTTCAACCTTAAGAATGTAAGAACCCAACGTAGAGGAAGCCCTGCATAGGCCCATATCCTATTATGTAAGGCCAAATCTAGAGAGTATATAATCTAGCATAGTTTGCCCTGCTGTAGCTAATAATAACTTCAAACTAAAGCCTAACATAATTCAAATGGTGCATTAGTATGTGCAATATGATGGACTTCAAGATAAAGACCCAAATGCGCACATCGCTAGCTTTCTTGAAATTTGTGACACTTTTAAAATCAATTGTGTTACAAATGATGCTATTTGGCTAAGACTCTTCCCCTTATCCCTTAAAACAAAAGCTAAATAGTGGTTGATGACTCTGCCAAGAGGGTGCAACACCACTTTGGATCAACTAACCGAAAAATATCTGATGAAGTATTTTCCGCCAGCTAAAACTACAAAACTTAGGAACGATATTTCTGCCTTTTGTCAAATAGATTCTGAATCTCTATATGAAACCTAGGGAAGATTTAAAGAACTCTTCTGATGATGCCCCCATCACACGCTGCATGTATGGTTACAAGTGTAGACATTTTATAATGGGCTAAATAAAAATATAAAGCAAATGATAAGCGCAGCTTCCGGTGGTACCTTAAACTACAAAACCCCGTAAGCAGCTCTTAAGCTTTTCGAGGACATTGCCTTGAACACATATCAGTGGAATGTGCCTAGACCTCACCCAAACAAACCTACAGGTGTATTTAAAGTAGACAACATCTCCTAGTAGACCTTTCAAGTAGAAATACTAAGCAATAAGGTAATGGAGATGTATGCTGCCTCCGCCCCTCAGGTATGGGAATCTATAACAGTTGTACCCGAACAAATAGATTATGTTAATAATATGCGTATGAATGCTTTTAATAATTTTTTTGCTGTGAATTTTCCTGTGCTGGGCTTTGCTTTTCAGAATAGTTAAAATCCCGCTTTATGAAACCACCCAAATTTCTCGTGGGGTAACCCTTTGAACGCGATGCACGTGCAACCACAAACTGATTTTTCTGCACCACCTACACCTTTTCAAAATAATAAAAAACCTCCAAGATCAGAGCAAATGTTTTCAAAATATTTGAATGTTAATGGCATGACTTTAAGAATCCTAGCCGGAACCGTTAAAAGTATAGATAATCAAGTTGGACAACTAGCTAAAATTATTTCTGAGCGACCAGCCAGGTCTCTTCCTACAAATACTGAGCCCAACCCGAGAGAGCAAGCAAAAGCTATAACTCTTCGGAGTGGGAAGCGCTGCCCTGATTTTGAATATTCCACCATCTGCCGAAAAACAAGTTATCACTTCGCTCTCTGATTTAGAAAAAGATCTCGCTCCACCACCCATTTTTAAAAATTATCTAACTCCACCATACCTTTCCTAACTTAACAAACAACGTCTTGATGATTAGTATACCCGCTTCTTAGAAATGTTTATGCAAATCCACATAAATCTACCCTTCCATGAAGTGATTACCCAGATGCCAAAGTACGCTAAGTACCTAAAGGACCTCCTGACTAATAAGAAGAAGTTAGAGAACTTATCGCACATCACATTAAATGTCGAGTGACCTGCTATCTTGACAAACGGTTTGCCAAAGAAGATCAGTTATCTGGGTAGTTTTTCTATACCGTTTGTCTTTGGTGATCTCTTTCTCAAGCATGCATCGGCCGATTTAGGTGCAAGTATCAACCTAATGCCCTTCTCGTTGTTGATGTGCGAAATGCAATACCGCCCAGTTAACGGGTTGTTCGATCTCACAACCTAGGTGAATAAGATGGTTGCGGGGATAGCGGAGAGGTTTGGCGGAGTAAGGGAGAAGCTTGCTCAAGCAGGGAAGAAGCTTGCTCGAGCAGGGAAGAAGCTTGCTCGAGCAGGGAAGAAGCTTGATCAGGAACTGTCGATCAGACGCTACTTTAGCAGTTGGGCTCTGATGGTTAGACCGAGAGAGAAAAAGAGAAGAGAGGGCCGCTAGCAGCGACAACAGCAGACTTCGCCCGTTGCGGCCTGAATGCCTCTCTAGTGACGGGCTTTCCTTTGATTAGAATTGAAGTTACAGCTTGAGGTTGCACCTTTATTAGGAAAGAAGAATAAAGGGTACAAGGGGGGAAGCTGGCGGCTAAGGAGAGTAGAATGCTAGAAGCCGCATGGACTGACCAGGGAGGTTGGCAGACCGCGCCGTTAGCAGATCAAGGAGCTCGCTAAATTTAGCTGGGCGGACTGCTTGATCAAGTTGAGAGAAGAAGCTGGACGACAGGTCGCGCAGACTGAGGAAGCGAGTTTGCAGGGACTGATGGAGAGATCTTGACGCCTTTGTCGCATCGTCTCGTCCTCACGAATGAGAGGTATGGGGGCCTATTTATAGGCCTAAGAGGGTAACGGTCTTGGTAACGTCACCACCAGTGAGGTGGTGAGCTGTGCGAGTACAACGCTGAGTCCACGGAGTCCGCACCAGGTCGTGCGGTTAGGGACATGGAGCTGGAGATGGCTGCTGTTGGGTGGGCTCGTGCTGGGTCGTGCGAGTACAAATAATGATTCTGCAAGGTTCGCGCAAGGCCATGCGGTCTGGGATGATCTTGCTACAGGTGGACTGCTGAGCGAGTTTTCCTAGCCCGCTGTGAATGAGGGTGAGTGGCTGCCGAGCTTGGCTTTATTAATGAAGGCAGACTTGATAATGAGTCTGCCCGCAGAGACTGGGATGTACCTAATCAACTGCCGAGCTGAATCAATCGTGGCGGACTACAAAACGAGTCCGCCCGACTTGTGGCGGACTACGGAACGAGTCCGCCCGACTTGTGGCGGACAGGTTGAGCAGGATGCCTCCTGCTTGAGGCTTGGCACACATAGCAATGGGCTGGCGACCTGGCGGACTGAAGAGTCTAGGTCACACCTATTGGCGAGAGCAGCTGTTGACTGGTGGAATCCTTTGATTGGGGATGACGGTTGGCTACCTGCGGACTGACAAAAGATGTCGGCAGACCGTGCGGTTAGCTGATATCGAGTCCTCCTACAGCTGGCGGACAGGAGGGCTAATCGCCGTCTATGGTTAAGTATTTAGCGTGCGGTCTGGAAGGATAGTAAATTGAGTCTGCCACTAAGTTGATTAGTTTGCACCTGAGAGGAAGAATAAACGGCCACACGGTTAACTGAACTAACCGCGTGGCCTATTGGGGCGGACTGAGGAAGCAGTTTGTAGCCCCTATAAAACGAGCGGCTACTGCGCGACCTGGGCGGTCAGGCCGGGGACACTTCCCTAGACGCTCGCACTAAGCGGACTGAGAGGTCAGTCTGCCCACACTTAGAAGAAAAGACTGACAGGCCGCGACCTCCTAGGGCAGGCCGCGAATTGCGAGCTAGCTACCTTGGGAGGGATCGCCGATTTCTGGGGTTAACATAATCCCCACACTTTTTCAAGTTCCGAATAGAACTTCAAAAAAGTAGGAGACCCACGAAAATCGTGATCCTTCCCTCGAGAAAAGGAAGGGGCAAGGAGAGATGGAACCTGATGTCTCTCCTCAGAAAAAATATGCTAATGCCTGTCTTTTTCCTGCGAAAGAAAGAATTAATGTTGGCAGAAATAGGTATATCTTATGCGTACCGAGGTTGCCTTTGCAAAACGAAGAAGACATGAATGTCTCCTAGTGGGCTCTGCAAAACAGCGATGAGAGGAAAGCATAAAAGAATGATAACTTGCAAGTACCTGAAGGAGGCTTGCAAGCACCTATTAACTTCTGCAAAATGCGTAAATCACAAGTATGATATAAAACTAAGTTGCAAGTACCTGGATAGAACATGCAAATATTGACCAATGACTGCAAAGGGAAGAGTAAGCAGTAGATATGAAATGAAATTAAAATGAAAGTACCTGGAAGGAACTTGAAAATATTTGCTAATCTCTACAAGAGAAGTGTAAGCAACAGATATGATAGGAAAGTAAGCTGCAAGTACCTGAAGGGAACTTGGTAATATCTGCTAATCTCTGCAAAAAAAGAGTAAGCCACAGATATAGAAGAAAGAAAACTAAGTCGCAAGTACCTAGATGGAACCTGTGGATGTTGACTGATGATATGATAAGATATAATTGGATAACAAAAGAGATACGTGACAAATTCTTCTATTAACAGAATAAATATCAAATCGCGATATTTATTGTCTCGCGTGATCAAGTAGGATGTTTTATACATGAAATTTAGATCAGCAAGATTAAACAATCTTAATTTAGATTTATAACAGCATGACTTGTCAATCAAGGAGAACCAGATACTTTTATTAAATGATTTGTGTCGCTAGCATCATATAAAAGAGCTTGTGGATAACCATCTGATAGAATTTTATGTAGGCAGTGTATATAAGATGATCATAAGCCAAAAAGATATGGCCGATCCTTGGAATAGGTTGAATTTAACCAGTTAACCTGTAAGAAGGCATAAAAGATAGAGGAGGGCTAAAGCGGGCTGACCGCACATCCTTTGAAGGGCATAGTAGATAAATAAGCACAAACAAGGAAATTCCTGCAGAGGAATCGACTGATACACTGCTATCTTGCGTCAGGTTACAAACATCGCTGATCAATTAGACTAGTTGCGCCAAGTGGCCTATTGCTTGTCTGCGAATTGATCAGTGGAGTTATGGGCCCTGCGAAGGCACGGATCGAGAGTACAAACTAGTGTTCGGCCGTCACAGTTGTGAGATGATCGAAGAGACAAGGTTACACTTTATCGTCATTGCTTGTAATGCAAAGATCATCATAACTGTAACGTATCCCTCAATGAGACACGATAGAACTATCCCAGGCTGCCTCCCCTAGGCACACACACAGCACTAGACATCGGACGGGATACGAAGTCTGATGTTCACCATCATAGATTGAATGGCCCCCACTACATATATGCAAAAAACTCCTCACCATATGTGGTCAATGTGGTCTTACGTCAGAGGACAGTCCATGGAGGGAACAACAAGACTTGGCGATATCTCAGTGGTTCAGTGATCTCTTTGGCAAAGAGAAAAATATAGAGGAGAGGCATTACAAAAAGGGAACTGTGCCAGTATGAGATCTCTGACATAAGCTTTATTGAAATGAAAATGAAAGAACACTTAGAAGTGTTTTAGAGAAAAAAATGTTTGAAGAGAGCAAAGGAAAATATAACCGGCCCAGTTTGCGAATAGCTTTTCAGACTTTCAGGCAAGAAAGTCGCTTTTCTCCTTTTGCTTGTTTAGATTTTATGGAAGAGATGGATTATTCTTCTGGAGAAAATGTTGGCATTTTCCCTGCTTCAGCATTTTCTCGATCAGTTGTTGAAGGGCTTTGCAATCTTCTGTCGCATTACCTTTTACTTTGTGAACTTTGCAGAATGAATTCAAATCTTTTTGCCTTTTACCTGGCAGTTGGCAAGGCTTTTTACAGTTATCCTTACCCTTCAGGACTTGGCCGACTTCCTGCATAGCTGGGTTCAGTTCTGACTCAAACAAGCCTTCATCCTGCTGTTGATGGACCAAAGCTTCTTGCTGAGTTTGTGTTGAATGAACAGAAGGGACTTGCAGTTGCTGTTCTTTACATTGGAGGAAATCCTTCCTTGAGAAGAAATGTTGATGATTGTTGGCCAATTCTTTCCTTCCTTGCTTGCGGTTGAAAATCCTTCTGAATAAACTTTGGAGGCTTCTCGCAAGAAGGAGAATCCTTCACTGCTACAAGCCTGGAGATGAAATTAGGATTCCCCTTTTCAATGCAAACATATTCATTGGTGAGGCTAATCATCTCCTGACACGTCCTTATTTGACGGAAGTAGGCCTCAAACTTGAGTGGTCCTTCACGCAGACCGACCATCAAAGCGACTTTATAGAATTCGGCATCGATATTCTCAACTTCTAAGGCTTTTATTTGGAAGCGTTTAATGAAGTGGGCTAAAGTCTCGCTCTCGTGTTGCTTGATACGGAACAAAGCTTTTGGGATTCTTTTCTTCTTAGCGTAAAATTTAAGCACCTTTCTCGGGTGATTGGCAGAGTAAGTGATGGCTTGGCTGGGTCTGAAGAAATTCTTTCCTTGCATAATAACTAGAGTCTGCAGAGAGACTGCGGTCTGCCTAGGCGGATAACTTGTCGGATATGCGCAAGGATCAATTGGAAGAAAAGTGGGAGGATAAGAATATGGATGGGCTGATGGACAGACTGGTTGGTCCATCACTGAAGATGCCTGATTGATCGGAGGATACAGGTCTATTGTTGGCTGTGCCTCCAACTATTGAGCGATAGCGGCTAGAGTATCATTAAGTACCTGAATCTGTTGGGAAGTTTCATGATGTAACAGCCTAAGGGCTTCCCAAAGAGCATCTTCGCTGGTTCAAGGGATATTTGGAAGGGGTTGGTGGTCTGACATGAGTAACCACTGATTTCACTGTCTGATCAAGATCTGAAGGTGACATGTTAACTGTTGATGCGCAAAATGCGACACTGCCCAGTTAACGGGTTGTTCGATCTCACAAGCTAGGTGAATAAAAGGGTTGTGGGGATAGATGAGAGGTTTGGCGAAGCAAGGGAGAAGCTTGCTCGAGCAGGGAAGAAGCTTGATCTGGAACTGTCAATCAGACGCTACTTTTGCGATTGGGCTCTGATGGTTAGACCGAGAGAGGAACAGAGAAGAGAGGGCCACTAGCAGCGGCAATAACAAACTTCGCCCGTCGCGGCCTGAATGCCTCTCTTGCGACGAGCTTTCCTTTGATTAGAATTGAAGCTACAGCTTGAGGTTACACCTTTACAAGGAAAGAAGAATAAAGGGTACAAGGGGGGAAGCTGGATATTGATGCACGAAATGCATAAGGGAATCGAGCCCCACCAGCTAACGGTTCGAGCACTGGGGAAAGAAGAAAAAGCAAACTGCAAGAAGTAATCTACTTAGCGGATGAGAGAAAAAGATCAGAAGAGCCGTTAGTCACGGAAACACAAGACTTTGCCCGCCGCGTCCTGAATGCCACTCTTGCGACGGGCTTTACTTTGATTGCAAATGACGGGTTACAAGAAGAGGAAAGAAAGCTGTGCAGAAAACAAGACGCAAAGCTCGAGATTCGAGTCCGCAGCCTTTAACATGTAGGCTCCTGGGCTCGAGTCAGCGTGCCTTCAGTGTACCACTTCCCCCTATTTATAGATTTAGGGGCCTGCCCAAATAGTCAGGTCTAAAATAACTGGCTACCCGGGGTACATGAGAGCCGGGCAGCGGTGACGGAAATCAAAAAAGAAAGGACAAGTAGTCCGCACGAGATAGGCAGACTAGGCTTGCGAGCTGGGGCTTCCCCTTGGTCGTACAGAACGCAATCCTGGCTGAAGGGTCGCGACCTAAGCGGGCTGACTCTGGAGTCCGCCTAGAGATCTGGCAAGATCTGTAAACTGACCAAGGTAGGGCGACCTTGGTGGACATGAAGCTGGAGTCTGCATCTGGGGGTTCCTTGACGACCTGAGCGGACTGAGGAACACAAGCCTACCGAGAAAAAAGAAGGAAGTCTCACTGAACAAGTTACGGATTCTTGGGTTGACATAATCACCACACATTTTCAAGTTTTGGAAAATTTCAAAATTGTTTCATTAATCGCCAAGTCCGCAACTGTTATAAATACCGCATGGGATATAAATACGGCTGGAAACCCTGTATTCTGCCAAAACTGTCTGCTCAATGGGTCGGTACTCACCACTTGCGGTCTGCACTTTCCAATCTAGCATGGCGAGACTCGGATCTTTCTTTCGCAGAATTACCTCCAAGACCGAGAAACCTAAGGCGAGCACCCAGACTAAGAAAGTGGTCCACCGAAGTGAGACAGCTGTCCGCCATGTTGGAGAAAGTTTGCAGAAGGGACTGGAAAGAGCTGACTCAGTCCGCGACATCAAAGAATCAGAGACCGAGAAGTCGGATGCCCTTCCTATTCAGAATATGCCATCACAGAGTGCAATAGGGTTTCTAATCCGTCGCTGAGTTCCGATCAAAACCCTGAGAACTCAGGGGGTATGGCAATAATCACTTCTGCCTCTTGTACGTACATGTTACAGATGGATACCGAGAAGGAGGTCTCGTCACCGGGAGTCCGGAAGTTTAATACAGAGGAGAAGCGGACTGCTTACCCACAGGTTGAAAAACAAGAAGGAGAGATGGTCGGGGGAGTCGAGAAGCAAGCGGAAAAGCCAGCTGAAGAGAAAATAGAGCAGGCATAAAAACTGGCTGAAGAAAATATCGCGGAGCAAGCGCCTTCTCTAGCCATAGTCGGCATCGATCAAGACGCAGTCAGCACGAATCCGCCGGACTCGCAACAGGTTGCACTGGCCTTGGAGAAAAAGGCTCCTAAGAAGAAGAGGAAAAGGGACAAATCCTTGGTTGCCGAGCGGGTGGAGAAGAGATGCGTACTTAGAAGGAGAAGAATGTCTCTGTGCGGACTGGTGATGCGAGCCTGCAACATAGGCCGCGAAATAAAGTGGTTCCTGATGCGAGCTTAATCACACAGGATGCCCCAATCTTGGGAGGCAATTCATTATCCATGGTAAGTTTGTCCACCACTGAAATACTCGACAACATCGTTAACGATCGTCTTGCTGACATAAATAAATCTCTGATCGAGGTATTGTAGTCCGATGTCGAGATAGTTGGTGAGAAAGTTGCTGACCCCACCCCCACTTGTGAGGATGAAGAAAGGGAGAATGCGGCGAAGGGGCAACTCGCCATTATGCAGGCCAAGGTCGAGGTGGTCTCCGAAAAGCTTGATGCGGACAAGCGAGCTGAAGACCTGCGGACTGCGGCGGAGATGATGCGGTCAGGTAAACTGCAGTCGATGCCCAGACGATTTCAACATCAGTGGCTTTATTAGTATCCAGCCCGAAAATCGCAGCCAATAAAAATCATTACGGAGACTGAGGACATAGTTGCTTCTAGTAAATCAGCGGCCGAGAAGAAGGAAAAAGTTCATAAATGATGAAAGCAGCATTTGATCGCTTTTGACCCGGAGCGAGTGAGGTGGCCTATTGTGGATAGTCGCCATATTGCCGCGATGATTACAAAAAGTGATTTTATCTTTACCTTTTAAGTATATCGCGACCTGGAAATAAAGTTGGATTTTGTTTCCTTTGTTGCAGTACGGAAGTCGCTACCCGACTCTTCGGAGACCGACGAGATTGTGCCATCGCCCGCAGATGCACCAGTGCAAACTGTGACGTGCACTTTCGTGGAGCCAGCGCAGGGAGAACAGTCCGGCCTGGACAAATATGCGTTGTTAGCAAGGAAATATGTAGAGGAGATGAACGAGGTTCGAGCCGAACTAAAGAAGGGAAAAGAGCGAGAAAAGATTCTGGAGAACCAGGTCTCCAGTATTTCTGCCGTGGTTGAGGAATTAAAGAAGGAAAAGCAGCGGTTAAACGAGGATGCCCGCCACTATAGAGGCAGGTACTTGGCCTTGGTGCAGAAAGGAAAGAAGCTGGTCACCGAGGTCGCCGGTGTGAGGACGCAAACGCCGGTTAAGTCCGCTCCCCGAGAGGCATAAGTTCCAGCGATGAGCGGACAGCCCGCGGCAGTTGCAGAGCCGAGGCCGGAAGGCAAGCCTGTGTTTCTAGTTAGCCGAGTTATAAGGGAAACTTCTCGCATACATCGCTCCTTCAATAACATGCAGCAACTTGTCCAACAACTATACAGAGAAATATTGCGAGGAAGCGACCAGGTGGACTATCTTGTGATGGATAGGGAGGAGCGACCAGCTGGATGTACAAGTCGTTGAGTCTGCGAACAATTATTTGATTTGATTCTTGTATAATTCAGTGTGGACATATTCTGTTATTTTTACCGTGATGCGGATATTATTTATTCTGTATTATATTGTACTGTATGATACTATTGTGTGCAATGTTCTTTGTATAATGCCGCGACCTGCGTGATGAAGGCTTTTCTAGACGTTTATGTTTGAATGCGATATATGCGAACTGCGATTTTTGTTTGTATTGAATGTTTGCGAGTTGGGAGGACTACATTTGAATCCCTAAAGCCTTGTTAATTTATCTGAATTTGCTGGGAAACGTGACAAGCGAGCAACGCGAACTGCATGATCGGCCTCGGTGGATTGACTGTCATCTGTCAGTCGGTTTTTCTATAAATAGGGTCCCCATTTTCTCTTTGTAAAGGAAATACGGTTGAAGCTGAAGGCCCTGCTGTCTGAAAAGATAGTATCCACACGTACTGATGCTGCAGTAGCCTTTCATTCTGCCAAACACAAGAGAAGTAGATTGACAACGGCCGACCTGGAAGCATTCCCTGAGAGGCACATGGCAGGCTTGCCGGTGCTCGCTCGCCTTCCTGAGGACCAGGAGAAGTTAAATTTCTCCACTACGACTGAGATTGCCGTGCCCATTGATCACTTTGATTGTGGGTTCAAGTTTCCTTTTCTCTGGGAGATTGTAGAGATCTTCGAGCACTATGGGATAGTTCCAGGCTAGCTCGCGCCAAACACCATAGCCACGATCTACAACTACCTCTCCTACCTACGGTGTGAAAAGATCGAGTTTTCTTTGAATATATTAAGAAAGATTTTTTCTGTCTGCTCAATAACTCCTTCCGGAGATCGCCAGTACAAAGGCGTAATCTATTTCCACTGTTGAGGAATGAAAGTTGCGGGCTAACTGAATAAAATCCACAACTGGACCTCTAGGTACCTTATTTTTGAGGGCGACCTTGGGTTTCTCCATACCAACCCGCAGGTGCGCGCGGATACCGAATTCAAGAGCGTGTGGTTGAATGAAGTGGAGGGAGCAATCGTCGAGTTCTTGGCAGGGGCAAGGCTCGACATTGAACATTATATTCCGCTGCTGTCTTGCCTAGACACCATAAGCTGCCAAAAGAGTATGTCCTGCGACCTGACTTTGTATCCACTGCAACCTGGAGCTTTATGACTGACCGGTTCTCTTTTCTTGCAGTGATCATGGCAGTGCCAGCTAACTTACCCCAAATGCCTGCCGGACAGACTCCTACTCATGGAGAAAGGAGAAAAAGAGATTGCAAGGAAAAGAAAAGAGGAAGGGGATCCTGCCGCGGACTATTCTTCCTCTAGCAGCTTCTACATGGTGGGCTTCGGGAAGAATCAGAAGGATCTGAGGGGTAAATTGATGATTCACTGGCACGAGAAGAAAAAGTTCGTCCGCCTCTCAACTGCTCTTCCCTCCTGGAACAGTCCGCGCACATCTCGCCATGCCTATGTGGCAATTTATGCATTATACGGGAAGCAAAAATTACGCGACCTGTAGAGCGTAGCTCCTAACGACCTCACTCTGCTCGCAGCTCAAGCTAGCACGAACAGCGCCATCACCAACCACTTTATGGGCTGGATGACGGGTGAGATGCTTAGAGAGGATGCACCACTCCAGCGAGAAAACAAGTCCCTGAAAGAAAGGAATAAGCGTCTAGGAATAAAGATCAATAAGCATAAGGAGGATAAAGCTGTAAGTATCGGTAATCGTCACATTCTTTGTCGCTTATCTGTTGCGGACTGACTTTTTTATTCTCCCTGCAGACCGCGTATGAAGTCACCAATCCTAACTTCCAAAGTGCCATGTTTCCTTTCGTGAAGGAAACTATGGAGGTCGTCATCGAGCGTTTCATCAATGACGGACTTTCGAAGGAGGGAGTGGATACTTTCCCTTTCCTACAACTGTTTCCCGAGCTGGAGGATAAGGTCGCTGAATTTGTGCGGGCTACAAAGGGGAAGGCAGTTGACGAAGATCATAGAGAAGAGGAGCTTGCTGATGACGAAGCCCCCGAGGACGCAGCCTCAAGCCAGCAGCATGGGGGCTAGCCCGATCAGTCCGCCTCCTCATGTTTTGATGAAAGGAGCGAGCTGACGGAGCTCGCAGCTAGCCATATCTCTAGCAGCAGCAACAGTAGCGACTCAGGCGACTACTCCCATGTAATTAATTTTGACGGATTGAGCCCGGTGGCGCCTACAAAGAAGAGGCATAAGACTGAATAGAAAAGCTGTATTGTAATTTTTTTTTATTGTAAAGAGGGCGGACTCTACGCGAGTTTGCCAAGACATATAAATGTATATATTTTTGAATGAATAGAAAGGATATATTGATATCGTCTTCTGCAATGCTCTGCTCTTTCTTTGCTTATAGTTAAAGGTCGAACTTCATATACCAGTCTTCGCTATGTTAATATTATCCGTGTAAGCCAGTTAAGAATCCTTATAAAAATCATTTAATCTAAGCTCATCGCAACATGAATAGACAATGTTATTTGATATTTTATCAAAAGTAATAAACCATTAAGAGGACTGACGAGTTCGAACCGCAGTCTACATCTTGCCTGAATCGAATTAACCTTTGCAAATTTTAAGAGAGCTGAGATAATTAAAGCTGCGATCCAAAATAGTTTTTAAATGATAATGATCAAATATGCGAATTTGGCGGATTTAGATCACAGTCCGCTTGTAGCTATAATTGAACCATTGCAAATTAGCAAGCAGGCGCGGCTAGAGCAGTAACCCAAGACTGGCAAACTGGGGGAGATGTGGCGAACTGGGCGAACCATTTCACCCCCGAGTTATAAGATCAACCCAAGACTAGCGAACTAGGTGGAATATAAAACCGAATTCCGCTCATAACCATAATAATAACAGAAACGACCTACAGCTCATGGCCAAGTGGGCAGGTGCGACATTGCTTTTCACACCGGGCCATGAACTATAAGATCAACCCAAAGAGAAAACCTGCGGACTGGGCAAATTAGAAAACTTGAGTCCGCTCATACCAATAATAATAATAGAAATGACCTATAGCTCATGACCAAGTGGGCAGGTGCTGTAACGCCCCCGATTTTCCTGCGTTTTTTTTATTCTCGTTGGCGTTACGATGACGTGTTTCCGTGGCTTGTGCCATGTGAGGAGTATGGTTTAGCTCCTTAGAACTGAGAGCCCTGTTTGGTAGCCTGTTGGCAAGATCTCCCTAGCAAGCCGAGTCGTTTTGGGTGACCCTGTGTGGCCTCTCGGGGGGATGATTGAGTTTGGCTTTATTTGGGTATAACTCGGGTTCTGTTCGTCGAAAGTTAATTTCGACTTCGTTGTTGAGTTCGTAGCGTGGATATTTAGCTACGGTGCGAATTTCGTCGGATTCCGAGGTGATTCGGTTTTCGTGTCGTTTGGTGTGTTAATAGTATTTGTGATCAATTAATTAAATTGATTGGGCTGTCCTGTAGCCTTTTGGTTTTGACCGTTTGTTAAATTCTGCGGGAGAATTTATTAAGGCAGTTATTGCCATGCCTTGGTGGCAGCCATATTTTTGGCTTATACCTATTTTGGTATTTACTTATTGAAATTAAGTAATTAGGCGTTTTAGGATTCGGTTATGGATGAACCGGTGTTTAGCTTTTCGTATAAAAGCTCTGTTTAAGAAGAGACGGCCCACTTCTTCTTCTTCTCCTGAGAGAGAAACCGTCGGCTTTTTCTCGGAAGAACAGAGGAGAAAACCGCCCGTCCTGTACCTCCTTCGGTCGGCGATTTCGGGCTTGTTCGTGAACGGAATTAGATTCCGAAAACGGCGTTGGCTTGCTCTCTCCGAGATCTTCGTTTCGACGGTGTTGCGGTTGTTCGTTCCATGGGAAGAGGAGGAGAGCCGTCCAAGCTTCGCTGAAAGTTGAGGCAAGTGGTATTCTTGCCCTTGCCAAGTTTCTTTTTCTTTTTTGAAATTTTCTTGCTAAATTCTGAGATCCCTGTTAGCCTTAGGTTAGAGGCCTTGTTGTTGTTTTTTCTTGCTAATTATAGGATTTAGTTCTTCCTATTTGAACCCCCCTACTTGTGCTGTTGGAACCCAACCTTGCCGGCGTGATGCCGTTTATCTTTGCTCAGATCTTTGCTCTGGTTGGGGTGTAGCCGAGAGGGAGTGTTAGGAGAGGGGGGTGGTTTTTTCCCGAATTGTTGATTGTATCACTCGAGTAGTAGGTAACTACCCGAGTGGTGGGTTTCTAGTTACTCGAGTAGTGTCTTCAGTTACTCGAGTAATGTCTTTAGATACTCGAGTAGTGGCCTTGAGATACTCGAGTAGAAGGCATTAACTCGAGTATTACCCTTGGTTTACTCGAGTAGTAGGTTACTACTCGAGTAGGGGTTTTGGGTTACTCGAGTAGTGGACTCGAGATACTCGAGTAAGTGGTTTGGTTTACTCGAGTAGTAGGCATCTACTCGAGTGCAGGTTTGTAGTTACGCGAGTAGTTGTTTTAGCATACTCGAGTAGTAAGCAACTACTCGAGTGGCGGGTTGGGGTACTCGAGTAGTTAGTAACTACTCGAGTGCTGGGTATTTTTGTATACTCGAGTAGTAGGCGACTACTCGAGTGGAGGGATGAGGTACTCGAGTAACGGGTAACTACTCGAGTGCTGGAATTTGAATACACGAGTAGTAGGCAACTACTCGAGTACTAAAAGTTCCCTGCCTCATTTTAACTAAGAGTCATTGGACTATCCTCGATCTCTGGATGGAGATCGTCGATCGCTGCTTCTGCCTTTTTGTCGTTCGACTATCGTCGATCTCCGTTCGATGTTTTTCCAGAGGGAAGATGTCGAGCTCCGTTCGACGCTCGATGAGCGTCGAGCTCAACTCTTGTCTGATAGCCGATCAGCGCTCGACGATTTCCTGGAGGAAGATCATCGAGCTTCGCTCGCCTTTTAGCCTTCGACGATCGTCGACCTCCAGGATGATGATCGTCGGGCTTCTTTTGGCCTTCAGCCGTTCGACTATCATCGACCTCCAGTCGACAATCGTCGAGCTCTGTGTTACCTTAGTGGGATTGTGGTTAGAGTTTGGTTTTGGCTTTAAGTGAGACTAGCTCACTCAACGCCAAGGTTTAGGTAGGCACTGAGTGGGTCTCACTCAGCGCCTTGTCGTGTTGATTCTTTTCAACACTCTTCCTTTACCTTGTTTTTCGTTCCCGAGTGGTTTTCTTGTTTTATTTCTAGTATTTCCTTGTCGGCCGTTTTCTTACCTTCTTAAAGGCCGAATCGTGGGTCGTGGTTAGTAGTGGTGGTTTATAGCTCTTCAGGGTGGGGGGGGAGTTATGTGATATAGCCAAGGCCACTCTTGTTTTTCGTGCTCCAGGTACGGGCTGGGCATGTGTGGGTGGAAGGTCCCTTGTGCTTTCACGTGTAGACCCTCGAGCTTGTTGACTTGGACATGGTGGACGGAGGACTGAGTTTGCCTCCGATCCGGTTCCTGGTTGTTTGTTTTTGCTACTACCACTTTCCGCAGTTTAGGGTGTTAGAAGTTCCTTCCTTGGTAGCTTGCAGCACTTTGGGCTCTTGGTAGCCTAGAAGGCCCGGCAGGATGTTGTTCCTGAGTTGGGTTGTTGCTGTTTTCTTTGCTCGTTGTGCTTTCCTTGTTGTCCTGTTTTGGACAGTTGTGACTCTTTCTACTGCATGTTTTTCAATTACTTCTTCCTTTTGGTTGACTCTTACATGCAGTTGTTTTCACCTTGTTGCTTGCTGAGGTATTCTGTTTCTTTTGGAATTCCCAAGGTTCTGAGCCGTAGCCAGTCGGGTGGCTAGTTTGCAGTGGTGGTGCTGGTGGTCTCTTGGACCTTGGTGTTCTGTTTGCCTTGTTGGTGATGTAGTTTTTCAGTACTTTCTTACAGACATACATATGTGGCAGTGGGTTCGTGTCAGGTTGTTGGCGCCCACTGGTAGTTTTTACCTTTGTACTGGATACATTTACTTATGCTGCTACCGTTTTCTGGAGATAGTCTACTTGCTCTGAGAAGGAATTATGCTAGGTTGCTAGTTACTTTTAAACTATAAATATTATTATAAATGAAGCTCATGATCAGCACGTTTTATAAAACTTAATTACTATTTTCCAAACAACGAATAAAGACCGTTTTCTTATACGTTATATAAATTAAATGTAGGGTCTTGCATAGCATGAGTGGTTCTCTTGGAACCCTTATGCGCTCTTTAGGGCGTCAAACCTAAATAAAGTATTTTACTTTCCGCAACATATGAATATAGTTTTTCTTTTGTGGACTAGGTGATCCACTGAGCCGAGGGATATGGTCTCTGAAACATAACTGAATTTCTATTCATTAAGCACATGATTTTCTTGCATAAGGATTGTAGTGGGTTTTGCCTGAGCGTCAGCAGTTATTCCCTGCTTGACGTGGCATCATGGCGCGTATTTTCTCATACTCTGATATTTCCTAAATTCGGAGAAAATGCGGGTTGTGACAGTTGGTATCAGAGGGAGGTTGCTTGACAAGTTAGTTGAGCAACCTTCTTTTGTTTGCTTTTGGTAGTTCTGCATCATGTCATTCACACACCGATATGTCATCAGCACGTCTTGGCGAAAGCACGAACACTTCACTCATGGCATAACATGAAGTATACGGGGCATATTATGTAGTATGGGATGCATAATATGTGTTCGTATATGGATCCACCATAGGGGCTACATATGAGGGTTATGTAGTATGGGATGCATAATCTCACCACATGATTGCGACTAGCACGTTTCTTTTTCGTTGCATGAGAATGTTATGTAGTATGGGATGCATAACATTTTCATGCGCACGCCGCTCATAACATGCATTAGGGCTTTTTTTTAGAATGCATAGCACAATCACGCATAGCATATCATTGCATGAGCACAACGTGCCAAGCTAAAGATTTGCAGGATGACATATGTACACACATAAGTTTTCAAATTAATTTAAAGTCATGCATTCGATCTAGGCACAAGAGTTAATAAGGTGGTGGTTAACCACCATAGGTTAGGGCATGTCATCAAATTTTTGTTAAAAAAAAAGATAAACTCTCATAGCAAGTTTAGCAGCTTTAAGTCTATATCTATATATGTATGGTCTGTACTTGTGTTTGGGTTCTAGTCGTTGAATGAGGATCTGATTGGGTGGTTATGATTTTAGGATGGCTAGGCGACCTGCGACTCGATCGACTCCCCTGTCTGAAGGTGAGTCGTCCGGAGCTCAGAATGATGTGGTGATCGAGAGTATGTGTCAGAGTAGCGAAGCTATGGGTAGACAGTTGGAGGAGGTGCGAACCCAGATTCAGTCTTTGGTGGCAGTTGTGGCAGGACAGGCTCAGGGTGCGCAAGTTCCTGCTGGGGGGTTAGCTGTTCCTCCTCCCCCTGCACTCGTGAGACCTCCGGTAGTGGTGCCAGCGGAGATGGCCTTCATCTCGCAGTTTCAGAGGCTGAGCCCTCCCACTTATGACGGGAAGGCAGATTTCATGGTTATTGATGATTGGCTGATCTCCATGGAGGAGATGTTTTTGTATTCAGGGATTGCAGGTGACCAGAGGGTGATGCTAGCTACCTATCAGGTTAAAGGATTGGCTAAGAGTTGGTGGCTGAGAGAGAAGGAGAGCTTAGTAGTTGGATGCTCTTGGGAAATGTTTAAGGAGATGTTGTTGAGGAAGTTCTTGCCTTCGGTCGAGCGTGACCGCCTCATGAATGACTTTCTCTATCTGAAGCAAAGGCAACTCACGGTGGGGGAGTATGAAATAGAATTTAGTAAGTTGAGCCGTTTTGCCCCTGCTCTGGTCAGCGTTGACGCTGATCGAGTTAAGGGATTTCTTGGTGGTTTGAGGAGCGAAGTGCAGCAGTTGACCAGTGCTTATGGGTCAGTGACTTATGCTGGAGTTGTAGAGGCTGATCTTAAGGTTGAGGCTATTGAAACGGCAAAGAGCAGAGGCCAGCAGATGAGAAAGGACAAGAGAAAATCTATGGAGGGGAAGAAGCCCCTGGTACCCGATGCTGTTCTGGGAAAGAGGAGCCGAGTAGTGTGCAGTTTCTATGGCCAGTCAGGCCATCCTATCGAGAAATGTTTTAAGAGGTCAGCAACTTAGAAAAAGGAGCAGGTTCATGCGATCCAGGGTGCTCCTAGGAGAGATGTCTCCTGTTCAGTTTGCAAGCGATCCGGGCATGATGCGGCCCAGTGTTGGACCAAGGATAGAGTCTGCTTTT
Source organism: Platanthera zijinensis (assembly GCA_039513925.1). Taxonomy (NCBI): domain Eukaryota; kingdom Viridiplantae; phylum Streptophyta; class Magnoliopsida; order Asparagales; family Orchidaceae; genus Platanthera; species Platanthera zijinensis. The sequence goes on from CM077078.1 coordinate 181,150,515, forward strand.
AGTGTGGACAGAAGGGTCATATAAGTCGAGGTGTCCTCAGGTTCAGTCAGCTATTCCTGTAGTTCCGTTGCAGGCTTTACCACCACCTCCGCGTATGGACAAGGGAAAAGGGAAGCTGAACGTGATTTCTTCCGAGGAGGCTCAGGATTCGACCCAGGTTATTTCAGGTTAGCGGTTGGTTGTTTTTTTTTCTAGCCTGGTGGTTTTATTTGCTTGTATATTGCGGTATTACTGTGGTAGTTCCTTAGTTTGTGTGCTCCTATAGGGAAGTTTAAGGTGAAGAACCGCTGGGCGCGTGTTCTGTTTGACTCCGGCGCTACCCACTCGTTCGTGGCTAGAGCCTTTGTAGAGCGTCATCGATTGACTCTAGATCGTGTTCGAGATTCCTTCTGTGTCAAGTTTCCTTCTAGTGAATCTGTGTTGTCAGATTTGGGCATTTTGGTTTGCCCGGTTTTGTTGGGGGACTTTCTTGTGAAGGCGGACCTGAAAATGATTGATCTAGAGGACTTCGATGTCATCTTGGGCATGGACTGGCTCTCTCGGTATGATGCGGTCATTCAGTGCAAAGGAAAGCGCTTGGACTTCATCAGGGACGACGGTCAGCCCGGCAGCGTGTATGCTGCTCTGTGTCAGGATTTTCCTGTCATCTCTGCGGTATGTGCTCAGAGACTGTTTCTTTCTAATTGTGGTGTTTGTTTAGTCTCGGCGGTTGGAGCCGCTGTTAGCATGCCACGCTTAGAAGAGATTCCTATTGTTCGTGTTTTCGCCGATGTTTTTCCTGATGATCTTCCTGGTCTTCCTTCTAATCGGGATGTTGAGTTTGTGATTGATTTAGAGCCGGGTACGCGTCCTATTGCTAAGGCGCTGTACCGGATGGCCCCTCGTGAGTTAGAGGAGTTGCGAGTGCAGTTGGATGAGCTGTTAGCTAAGGGGTTTATTAGGCAAAGTTCGTCGCCTTGGGGTGCTCCTGTTTTGTTTGTAAAGAAGAAAGATGGGTCGATGCGGCTTTGCATCGACTATAGAGAGTTGAACAAGGTCACTATCAAGAACAGGTACCCTCTGCCGAGGATCGATGATTTATTTGACCAGTTGCGTGGTAGCACGGTGTTCTCCAAGATCGATCTTCGTTCTGGTTATCATTAGCTTAGGATCCGTGAGGCGGATATTCCACGGACCGCATTTAGGTCGAGGCATGGACACTTTGAGTTTCTGGTGATGTCGTTTGGTCTGACCAACTCACCATCAGCCTTCATGGATATGATGAACCGGGTGTTCAGGGATTTCCTCGACAAGTTCGTTGTGGTCTTCATTGATGACGTGCTAGTTTATTCTCGCAGTGCTGAGGAGCATGAGCAGCATTTGCGTTTGGTCCTATCAGAGTTGAGGAATCACAAGTTATTCGCCAAATTAAGCAAGTGCGAATTTTGGTTGCCTCAAGTTTCTTTTCTAGGCCACGTGGTGAATAAGGATGGGATCTCGGTCGATCCAGAAAAGATTGCAGCAGTGATGGATTGGAAGAGGCCGAATACTCCTAAGGAGATCAGGAGTTTCTTAGGGTTGGCTGGCTATTATAGAAGATTTGTGGAGGGTTTCTCTTCCCTAACCGCACCTTTGACCAAGTTGACTCAGAAGAATGTGGCATTTGTTTGGAGCGAAAAGTGCGAGGAGGCTTTTCTGGAGCTAAAGGAGAGATTGTGCACTACTCCCGTTCTGACCCTGCCTACCGAGGGAGTAGATTATGATGTTTATGTGGATGCTTCGCTTGTAGGTCTGGGATGCGTATTAATGCAAGGTGGAAAGGTAATTGCCTATGGGTCAAGGCAACTGAAGACTCATGAGAAGAATTATCCCACGCATGACCTCGAGTTTGCAGCGGTTATTTATGCCTTGAAGCTGTGGAGACACCTACTTTATGGGGCTCAATGCAAGATCTTCACTGACCATAAGAGCCTAAAGTACGTGTTCACGTAGAGGGAGTTGAATCTGCGTCAGCGGCGGTGGCTGGAGTATGTGGCTGATTATGATGTAGAAATCCAGTATCATCCGGGCAAGGCCAACGTGGTGGCCGACGCCCTGAGCCGAAAGACGGGAAAGATCTTTAACCTCTCCGCCGATCGTTTAGTGGAGGAGTTCCTCCTTATGGATATTTCAGTGGGATGCTGTAGTTTGCAGAGTACCTTGTTAGTGGCAGAGCCGTCCTGGATTTCTTTGACTAGGCTGCACCAGAAGGATGATCCTAATCTTATGCACCTCTTCACCAGGACTGAGAAGGGAGAGTTGCCCGATTTTGCTATCGATGATGCAGGTACTTTGAAGTACCGCGGCAGGTTTTGTGTTCCCGCTGTTGGGGATATTAGGAGGATGATTTGCAGTGAGGCTCATGGTTCCAGCGTTTCCTACCATCCAGGATCTACGAAGATGTACCGTGACTTAAGGCAAATTGCCTGGTGGTATGGCATGAAAGGAGATATAGCCCGATTTGTTGCTGAGTGTCACACTTGCAAGCGTGTGAAGGCCGATCATGGAAGGCCTGGTGGTAAGTTGACTCCACTAGAGATCCCGACTTGGAAGTGGGAAAGTATATCTATGGATTTTATTACGGGATTACCGAAATCCCCGAGAGGATTTGATTCTGTTTGGGTTATAGTGGATAGATTGACGAAGTGTGCTCACTTCGTGCCTTATAAGATTGATTACCCGATGAAGAAGATAACAGAGTTGTATTTGAATGAAGTCATCCGAATCCACGGTGTGCCGGTTAGCATCATTTCCGATCGAGACTCCCGGTTTACTTCTCGTTTTTGGCAGAGTCCGCAGATGGGTTTGGGTACGGATCTGAGGTATTCTACCGCCTACCACCCGCAGACCAATGGGCAGACGGAGAGGGTGAACCAAATTGTTGAGGATATGATCCGGTGCTATATTTTAGACCACGGTGGAGCATGGGATGAGCGATTGTGACTCATGGAATTTGCCTACAACAACAGTTATCAGGAAAGTTTGCAGATGGCTCCGTTCGAAGCCTTGTATGGGAGGCGCTGTAGGACTCCATTGTTTTGGGCTGAGGCTGGTGAAAGGCCTTTGTTGGGTCCCGATGCGCTTGAGGAAATGGAAGTTGCGGTGAAGATTATTCGGGAGAAGCTTCGTATAGCCCAGGAGAGATATGAAAAGAACGCCAATCGGCGTAGATCTGCTTTGGAGTTTTCCGTCGGGAACCTTGTATTCCTCAAAGTTTCCCCGATGGTAGGTGTTAAGAGATTTGGTAAGAATCAGAAGTTAGACCCAAGGTATGTGGGCCCGTTTGAGATTTTGGAACGGATTGGGGTGTCAGCTTATAGATTGGATTTGTCAGCAAACTTCCCAGGTGTGCATAATGTTTTTCATGTTAGCCAATTGCGGAAGTGTGTTCGCAGCAGTGGGCAGCTCTTAGACGTTGTGCCCCAGTTGGAGCCCAACCTCTCTTTTGTTGAGGTGCCGGTTCGTATTTTGGATACTCAGGAGCATGTGCTGCGAAAGAAGCCGATGGTTAAGGTTCTATGGAAGAATCAGGATTTGGAAAGCGCGACTTGGGAGTTAGAGTCGGCTATGAGGAGGGCTTACCCTCACCTGTTTCGTTGATTTAATCGGTATGTTTTCCTTCTTGTAACTCCTATTAGTTGTTTCTCCTTCTTTAGTAGGAGTGTTGTGCGTAAAGTTTCGGGACGAAACTTTCTTTTAGGGGGAGTGACTGTAACGCCCCCGATTTTCTTGGGTTTTTTTAAATTCTCGTTGGCGTTACGATGACGCGTTTCCGTGGCTTGTGCCATGTGTGGAGTATGGTTTAGCTCCTTAGAACTGAGAGCCCTGTTTGGTAGCCTGTTGGCAAGATCTCCCTAGCAAGCCGAGTCGTTTTGGGTGACCCTTTGTGGCCTCTCGGGGGGATGATTGAGTTTGGCTTTATTTGGGTATAACTCGGGTTCTGGTCGTCGAAAGTTAATTTCGACTTCGTCGTTGAGTTCGTAGCGTGGATATTTAGCTACGGTGCGAATTTCATCGGATTCCGAGGTGATTCGGTTTTCGTGTCTTTGGTGTGTTAATAGTATTTGTGATCAATTAATTAAATTGATTTGGCTGTCCTGTAGCCTTTTGGTTTTGACCGTTTGTCAAATTCTGCGGGAGAATTTATTAAGGCAGTTATTGCCTTGCCTTGGTGGCAGCCATATTTTTGGCTTATACCTATTTTGGTATTTACTTAATGAAATTAAGTAATTAGGCGTTTTATGGTTCGGTTATGGATGAACCGGTGTTTAGCTTTTCGTATAAAAGCTCTGTTTAAGAAGAGACGGCCCACTTCTTCTTCTTCTCCTGAGAGAGAAACTGTCGGCTTGTTCTCGGAAGAACAGAGGAGAAAACCGCCCGTCCTGTACCTCCTTCGGTCGGCGATTTCGGGCTTGTTTGTGAACGGAATTCGATTCCGAAAACGGCGTTGGCTTGCTCTCTCCGAGATCTTTGTTTCGACGGTGTTGCGGCTGTTCATTCCGTGGGAAGAGGAGGAGAGCCGTCCAAGCTTCGCTGAAAGTTGAGGCAAGTGGTATTCTTGCCCTTACCCAGTTTCTTTTTTTTTTGAAATTTTCTTGTTGAATTCTGAGATCCCTGTTAGCCTTAGGTTAGAGGACTTGTTGTTCCTTTTTTTTCTTGCTAATTATAGTATTTAGTTCTTCCTATTTGAACCCCCCCTACTTGTGCTGTTGGAACCCAACCTTGCCGGCGTGATGCCGTTTATGTTTGCTCAGATCTTTGCTCTGGTTGGGGTGTAGCCGAGATGGAGTGTTAGGAGAGGGGGGTGCTTTTTTCCCGAATTGTTGATTGTATCACTCGAGTAGTAGGTAACTACCCGAGTGGTGGGTTTCTAGTTACTCGAGTAGTGTCTTCAGTTACTCAAGTAATGTCTTTAGATACTCGAGTAGTGGTCTTGAGATACTCAAGTAGAAGGCATTAACTCGAGTATTAGCCTTGGTTTACTCGAGTAGTAGGTTACTACTCGAGTAGGGGTTTTGGGTTACTCGAGTAGTGGACTCGAGATACTCGAGTAAGTGGTTTGGTTTACTCGAGTAGTAGGCATCTACTCGAGTGCAGGTTTGTAGTTACGCGAGTAGTGGTTTTAGCATACTCGAGTAGTAAGCAACTACTCGAGTGGCGGGTTGGGGTACTCGAGTAGTTGGTAACTACTCGAGTGCTGGGTATTTTTGTATACTCGAGTAGTAGGCGACTACTCGAGTGGAGGGATGCGGTACTCGAGTAACGGGTAACTACTCGAGTGCTGGAATTTGAATACACGAGTAGTAGACAACTACTCGAGTACTGGAAATTCCCTGCCTCATTTTGTCTTAGAGTCGTTCAACTATCGTCGATCTCTGGATGGAGATCGTCGATCGCTGCTTCTGCCTTTTTGTCGTTCGACTATCGTCGATCTCCGTTCGACGTTTTTCCAGAGGGAAGACGTCGAGCTCCGTTCGACGCTCGATGAGCGTCGAGCTCAGCTCTTGTCTGATAGCCGATCAGCGCTCGACGATTTCCTGGAGGAAGATCGTCGAGCTTTGCTCGCCTTTTAGCCTTCGACGATCGTCGACCTCCAGTATGATGATCGTCGGGCTTCTTTTGGCCTTCAGCCGTTCGACTATCGTCGACCTCCGGTCGACAATTGTCGAGCTCCGTGTTACCTTAGTGGGATTGTGGTTAGAGTTTGGTTTTGGCTTTAAGTGAGACTAGCTCACTCAACGCCAAGGTTTAGGTAGGCACTGAGTGGGTCTCACTCAGCGCCTTGTCGTGTTGATTCTTTTCAACACTCTTCCTTTACCTTGTTTTTCGTTCCCGAGTGGTTTTCTTGTTTTATTTCTGGTATTTCCTTGTCGGCCGTTTTCTTACCTTCTTAAAGGCCGAATCGTGGGTCGTGGTTAGTAGTGGTGGTTTATAGCTCTTTAGGGGGGGGGGGGAGTTGTGTGACATAGCCAAGGCCAATCTTGTTTTTTGTGCTCCAGGTACGGGCTGGGCATGTGTGGGTGGAAGGTCCCTTGTGCTTTCACGTGTAGACCCTCGAGCTTGTTGACTTGGACATGGTGGACGGAGGACTGAGTTTGCCTCCGATCTGGTTCCTCGTTGTTTGTTTTTGCTACTACCACTTTCCGCAGTTTAGGGTGTTAGAAGTTCCTTCCTTGGTAGCTTGCAGCACTTTGGGCTCTTGGTAGCCTAGAAGGCCCTGCAGGATGTTGTTCCTGAGTTGGGTTGTTGCTGTTTTCTTTGCTCGTTGTGCTTTCCTTGTTGTCCTGTTTTGGACAGTTGTGACTCTTTCTACTGCATGTTTTTCAATTACTTCTTCCTTTTGGTTGACTCTTACATGCAGTTGTTTTCACCTTGTTGCTTGCTGAGGTATTCTGTTTTCTTTTGGAATACCCCAAGTTCTGAGCCGTAGCCAGTCGGGTGGCTAGTTTGCAGTGGTGGTGTTGGTGGTCTCTTGGACCTTGGTGTTCTGTTTGCCTTGTTGGTGAGGTAGTTTTTCAGTACTTTCTTACAGACATACATATGTGCCAGTGGGTTCGTGTCAGGTTGTTGGCGCCCACTGGTAGTTTTTACCTTTGTACTGGATACATTTACTTATGCTGCTACCGTTTTCTGGAGATAGTCTACTTGCTCTGAGAAGGAATTATGCTAGGTTGCTAGCTACTTTTAAACTATAAATATTATTATAAATGAAGCTCATGATCAGCACGTTTTATAAAACTTAATTACTATTTTCCAAACAACGAATAAAGACCGTTTTCTTATACGTTATATAAATTAAATGTAGGGACTTGCATAGCATGAGTGGTTCTCTTGGAACCCTTATGCGCTCTTTAGGGCGTCAAACCTAAATAAAGTATTTTACTTTCCGCAGCGTATGAATATATTTTTTCTTTTGGGGACTAGGTGATCCACTGAGCCGAGGGATACGGTCTCTAAAACATAACTGAATTTCTATTCATTAAGCACATGACTTTCTTGCATAAGGATTGTAGTGGGTTTTGCCTGAGCGTCAGCAGTTATCCCCTGCTTGACGTGGCATCATGACGCGTATTTTCTCATACTCTGATATTTCCTAAATTCGGAGAAAATGCGGGTTGTGACAGGTGCGGCTAGTGCGGCATTGCTTTTCACACCGGGCCCTGAACTATAAGGTCAACCCAAAGAGAAAACCTACAGATTAGGCAGATAAGAAAACCAGAGTCCGCTCATAACCACAATCCTGTAAAGTGCCCATTTATCGAAATTGTACACCTCCCTCTTGCCTGGAGTACAACCTAGATTGATCCTTCGGCAGGTGCGGCATTTCTTTTCCTGAGATTAATAAGGTTGTATGTCTCCTGCAGGCACTACTCGTGGGTACCAAGCAGTGTTCGAAATTCACAAATTAAGATGATCTGCGGGCAGGTGCGGCCGAAGCGGCATTTATTTTCACGCGCGATCATCTATGTTGTAACGATATCCCCTAAATGACATGGTAGAGCTGACCACCACTCTGTCCCTCCATAATGCAGAAGTGGGGTTAGGTACTAGCCGGGATCCGAAATCCAGTGTGCTACCGCAGTAGAACCGTTAAGCTCTCACTACACGGTTTCAAAATCTCCCCGCAACACGTGATCTTTGTGGTGTTATGCTAATGACAACGGCTCTAAGGGAGGTTTCTGCTGAACTCCGCGGAATTGCTCGGGGAGCAAAATAAAGAAAGCACTCGAAGAAGTGTTAGTATGAAAACTTTGATAAATACTAACTTTTTGAGAAACTTGCACAAGATAGAAAAGAGAGTTCAGAGATAGAACCGTTCGGAATGACCCTTGCTCAATGTATTAATTGTCAGCACTTGAGACAAAAAGACACTTGAAGAAGTGTTAGCAAGGAGCTTTTTTATTAATGATAAATCTCTTGAAAATTTTACATAAGAAGGAAAAAAGAGGAAAAGATTCTGGAATAGAACCGCTTTAAATCATCTCCACTCCATGTATGCGGCATATCCTCCCCTTCGTATGTTTGCAAGCGATAGGCCCCATTCTCGAGCACTTCTTTAATAATGAATGACCCAACCCAATTCAGATTAAGCTTCCCAACTGAGCCAGCTCTTGCAGCAACATCGACCTTCTTAAGAACTAGATCTCCCACTTGAAAGTGTTTGATCCTCACGTTCTTATAAAAGTAGCGGGCCATTCTTCTTTTGATTTCCTCTTGCCTGATTGCAGCCTTGTCTATGATCTCTTCAATATGTTCCAAGCTAAACCTCATCTCCTCACTATTTAGTTCAAGCCAATCCTCCATGCCTTGCCTAGCAAGAAGAACTCTTGGTGACGGGACTTCAAATTCAATTGGAATTAGAGATTCTGACCCATGAGAAAGCTTGAATGGGGTTTCTCCTGTTGCAGATGTAGGTGTTGTTCACAGGGTCCAGAGAACCGAGGGAAGTTGATCAACCCAACTGCCCTTGAGATTCTTTACTTTCTTCTTAAGCAAGCTGAGGATCTGCTTATTGGCAGCTTCAACTTGACCATTGCTTTTAGGATGGTGTACTAATGCAAAGTGCAGTTTGGTTCCGATTTGTTTGCGAAAATCTACCATCTCAGCGTTGTTGAACTATGGTCCGTTATCTGTGATTATTGCCATTGGGACACCATGCCGGCAGACTATCTCGCCCCAAATGAAATTACTCGTGAACTGAGTTGTTGTTTTTGCCAATGCCGTAGCCTCGATCCATTTACTAAAGTTGTCAATCATAACTATGATGAAACGCTGCTGTCCACATGCCATGGGAAAAGGACCAATGACATCCATTCCCCAAACGACAAAGGGCCAAGGGGTTGCAATTGATCTAAGAGATTGATAAGCCTGATGTTGAAGTGGAGCGAACTTCTGGCACTTAACACACTTTCTTGCATAAGCCTCATAAAATTTCTTCATAGTAGACCAAAAATAACCCTGCTGTAGGATCCTCCTCTCCATGGTTCTCGCTCCTGAGTGACTTCCACACTAACCAGAATGTACTTCACAAAGAATAGCACGAATTTCATCTTCTAAGACACATCTTGCCATCGTAGATAAGAAGGTTTTCCTATAGAGAATACCTGATACTAGGTAATAGTATGCTGCTTTTATATTGAATCTCTTCTTGTCTCTGAATGACTGATGCAGATTTCTAGTTGATATGTAGAGAATGAATGGATCCATCCAAGAGGGACGCTGGTCGATTTGCATCAACTCTTCCTCATCCACTATCGGGCGGAAGAGTTCAGAAGTCATTCCTCCTAATGAGAGTCCGTACATGTCAAGAACATCTGCCTCCTCATTTTTTGTCCTTGGGATGCGTTCAATGGTAAAACTTCTGAATCTGCCGACTTCAATTTTCACAAGTGCAAGATATTTCTTCAACGCCGGCTCGCTAGTCTCAAAGTTACCAAGAACTTGTGATGCCATTATCAGAGAGTCTGTCTTTATGTGTACATGATCAATTTCGAGTTCCCTTGCAAGACTCAGGCTTGCTAACAAAGCTTCATACTCTGCTTGGTTATTGGTTACTGGAAAGTAGAACTTGATTGCTTGCTCAAGTTTGATTCCATTCGGATTTATTAGAACTACTCCTTCTCCAGAAGAATTTATACTTGAGGCCCCATCGACATAGATGGTCCAAGCCAAAGGAGATCTTTCTGCTTGATCCGAACTGGACTCTGTAGTATAAATAAGAAAATCTGCTAGTAACTGCGCTTTTATAGTTATCCTGGGCACATAAGAGATTTAAAACTCACTCAACTCGATTGACCATTTAGCCAACCTGCCTGAATGCTCTGGCTTCTCCAACACACTTTTCAAAGGTAGATCGGTGACCACTTGAATTGAGTGTGCCTGGAAATAAGGACAGAGCCTGCGAGCAAACATAACCAATGCCAAAGCCAGCTTCTTTAGGATCGGATACCTCGTTTCTGCATCTTTGAGAATGTGGCTGACATAATAGACTGGGAATTACCTCCTGCTTTCTTCTCGAACAAGAACAAACCTGACTGCCTCAGGGCCAACTCCTAGGTACAAAAACAACATCTCCCCTGATCGGGGGCTTTGAAGTAAGGGTGTTGAAGTCAGTTGTTTCTTTAGTTGCTCAAAGGCCTGAGAGCACTCTTCCGTCAATTGAAACTTGGATGCTCCCCGAAGAGTTTTGAAGAACGACGCACTCTTATCTGCAACTCGAGAGATAAATCTCCCGAGTCCTGCCAACCTCCCCCCTAATTGATGAACTTCTCTCGGAGAACGGGGAGGAGCCATATCAATGATGTCCCTAACTTTGTCAGGATTGGGGGCAAGGCCCTCTTGAGTAAGGAGATGACCAAGGAACTTCCCCTTACTTGCTACAAAAATGCACTTTAATGGGTTAAGTTTTATCTTATGCCTTTGTAGAGTAGAAAAAGTCTCTTCTAGATCCTGCAGGTATTGTGGAAGAGACTTACTCTTAACAAAAAGATCATCTACGTATACTTCAAGGGTTTTACCCTTTTGCTCTCTAAACACATGATCCATCATGCATTGATAGGTTGCACCGGCATTTTTAAGCCCGAAGGGCATCACGAGATAACAGTAGCAACCATCATTGGTATTAAACGATGTATGTATAAGATCCTGTCTCCCCATTCCGAGGCTAACCCGGATCTTATGCCCAGAACCGCCGCCTTACGGTGACACTAACGCATGGGTTTGTCGACACCGCAAGACGCCGATTCTGCCGGCTAGTACGATCATAACCTGTCGGCCAATATGAGAATAAAAGAGTACAAAGCAGAGCAAAAATGTAGAAGTCCACAGCCACAATACTAAACATATATATCACAGATGATAAGTACAAGGTACAGTCCACAATGAGTACAATATAATGAGAGTAAAACGGGCTTATGCCCAGTACATCAATATCAAATCACTCTCTCTCTCAAACTAATAGCAGCGGAATCTATCATCTCAAATCATCACACCTGAACATGTGCTCCAGTAGTAGTAGCCGGTATCTGCCCCTCAAGCCCTGCCTCCTCGCCGTGCTGGTCCATCTCCTCGAGCTCCTAAAAATAGTATGGTCACTGACCATTAGTCAAAAAGACTAAGTCGTTTCCTCCACACCTCGCCCCGGAACTCCTAGGCACCGTGCGGGAGGACGAAGTGGAGGACAACAAGGGGTGACAAAGGTGGAAGCAGGTGACAGGAACTGAAGCAGAATATATAGAAATATAAGTAATGAAAAGTAACCTTCACTTATGCGAGTACGCAAAAGCAAGGGGTCTTCTACAAGGCTCCCATCGTATAAAATGTCTCATACCATTTTATACAATGGGGTGTCAGGTATCATAAGCAGTATACATATAAAAAGGAAAGTAACCTCAACCTATAAACTTGCCCACTCAAGCTTATAGGCTAAGGGATCATTTAGCAGGTCCTAATGTATAAGCGTCCCATACCACTTATACATTAGGTGTCATAGGTTGTTATGTATATTTATGATATGCATCTATATGGTGGGTATGATATGAACATGCAGTGCAACACACACACACGAATCCGTGATCACAGACCTTTAGTTCCAACTTTTCGAGAGCTAGCATCACTCTCAGGTACCACCGTTGTGGTTACGGCAGCAGCGGATCGGGCTTCTCCGCTTTCTATGCGGGTATACACACTACCAGGCCTAGACCTCTCTTATGCGCCTCTGTACATGAAACAAGTGTACTCTAGAGTCTCTGCGTACCACTTTGATGACTACCTGTCAGTCTTGTTGGGCCGAGTGCGCGTTATCGGGAAAAGTCCTCCAGACCTCAGTATAAACAACCTACTGGTCCCTCTAACCCTCGCACCCACCTGGTCCACCGTACTGCCGTCGGTGTGACGACTGGCCAGTACCGCATGGCCCGCCACTAGTATATGCACATGCAAGTATAATATATTGAGCCTCCAGCTCGAAGGACTATCCTGTCCCAAATCTCTCCAACCCGTCACGGGTGAGTATGTACTACAAAACCTCCAACCCTGCCCGGGTGAGTATATATATGTCAATCTCTTTCCTCCAACTCTGCACGGGTGAGCGAGTAGTCAATAGACTCCAAGTCCCTCCAACCCGGCACGAGTGAGCACATGTCCATTACACTTAACCTATTATACTACTCTTGTCTACCTGTTGTTATACCTAGTGACTTAAGCTATGGGTTGGGGAAAGACGGTCTTCCGTCGGCTCCTCCTAAATAAGTCTAAGGTTGCACTATTACTCTCGTCTCTAGAATACATCTGCCACCCAGGGTTATACTTCCGATCTTAGACTCTAACTCAGTTGTTGATTCGTTCCCTGGTGGCCTATAGTGTAGCCTACCTTTACTATGCGCACCCCATGGCCTTGTACCACCCTGAAATCGAACTTTCAAATCCTTGGGCCTCCAACCCCCAAATATTTATCCTAGGGTGGTATGATCTACTAGAATGAGTATGGTAACTTTCATAATTTTCTCAATTATTTTTATAATTAATTTATTTTCTCCAAATATTCCCAAGGTCATTTAACACATGAAGTATGTCTTTGCATAGCCCTAATGATACAAAATAATTATCCTAACCATTAACATGATGAAATATCACTATTTCCCAAGGTTTATAATTTCTCACCAAACATTTGTATTTATTTATTAATTATTACAAAACCATCATAATTACCACTTTTCAAAGTAAGTATGAGAAATTTAATCACAAAAATTCTAAGAAAATTTCAGGGGATCTAAATCATCAAAATAAGGCTACTGACAAAGTTTCATCAACTTTAACAATGTTATAGACTTGCAATTCAATTTCTTGGGTATTTACCAAAATGCCATTATGATGAATTAAAATTTGTATGCACATCCAAAAATTCTGAAATAAATATGTCAGTTAACTAATACCCATATACACCTCTATAAATATTCCCAAATTTTTCTGACCTATATTGTCATTAAATCATGAATAAAAGCAATAGGGGTAAAATGGTCATTTCATGATAATCTACCTCAAAATACCTCAAACAGAGAAAATAAAAATACCCCAATTCAATTATGATCAGATATTTAACAGGGCCAAATTTGAAGATTTTTGCCTGAATAATTCTATTTTTTTTCATTTTTATTTTCCAATAAGGCTATAGTTTTCAAAAATCCAAATAATGGGATTTTTGTTCCCCAAAAAACCCATAATAATTTTGAGGGACTACATTTGACCTAAATGTCCTCTAGATTTAATTTCAAGGTCTGCAGAAGTCCTAAGATGAATAAATTCACATTATAGCAAAACTTGCTATTTGCACACCAAGGCTTATTCTAGCCTGCACTTGCAAGTGGTTTAACCCATCATGCAGTGGTTCAAATGGGCTGAAATTTTTGTAAGACCCTAACCATATCCCAGAGGACTTGCCACCAAAATTTGGGGCCTTTTGGAGGCCTAACACTCCATTTATTCCATTTATTTAATTTATGACAGTTTAAATAAAACTATAGGAAAAAGTATTCCAAAAATTCATAATTTTTGGCAGGGGCTAGATATGCCCTAAACATGCACATGACCAAAAGTTCAGGTCATGTGGCTTACTGGTTTGGCCTGGGCTCTCAAAATTAAATCTGCCCTAGCCTAGGACCAGCCCTAGAAGAATTGGCCTACAGGACAGACCACTGAGTCAAAACCCATGATTATTGTGGCATTTGAAAGTTAAGACATAGGGCTACATTTTCTCTTCAAGGGTCCTGACCTAGAAATGACTCTAGGTGCCCTGAATTTTATTTTGAAAATGACTGTTTAGGTGTGATAAATAATACACTATTCATTAATTTAAATTAACATATATATATATATATATATATATATATATATATATATATATATATATATTTTTGATATAGCACGAATCCTAAAGCTAGATGGAAGGGATCGTTTCATCGTCCCCAATGAATGGACGGCCCCGATGCATTTCGCTTGGGCCACCTTGCGGGGCGCATTCCGGCTGGCTGAGGCGGCGCCGTGGCCGGCCAACGGTGCCATCACCTTCACGGTGGTGGTGGCTTCCATTTCCCGGTGATGAGGCGGTGGCAGACGGCGGCGCCGGCGATCCCGAGAGGTATAAAATTCTCGGAAAATTCGAGATTTTCTCACATGGCATCGGGCTCAATTGAGCCAGATTTCTCTCCTAAAAGATCTAGGATGCTAGTACGTGGAGAGGGGTGGCAAAACGGACCTGTATGGCGGCTAGACGGCGGCTGTGGCGGCGGTTTGCCATGGAAGTGGACTCCGGAGATCTCCTTCCCAAATTCTCGATTCTTCACTAATTCCTTTGATCCAGCACTCGAATTCAACTCTCTAGAGCCTTCTGAAGCTAATGGCTGGGTCGGTTTGGCCTGGGAATTCTTATACCTGGAGATACTCCCTATGTGAGCTCGGCCTCACTTTGATATCTCCGCCATTGCCTCCACCTGGCCATACCTTGCTTATACCTGGAGATACACACATTCTCCAATTTCCCCCAGGTTTTTTTGACAATTACAACATTTGAAACCCACTCAGGGTATTGAATTTCGCGAATAAAGCGTGCCTTGAAGAGTTTGGCAACCTCCTCTCCAATCGGCTCAGCCAGCTTGACCTCCACATCCCTTTTCTTCTGTTGTACTAGTTTGGCAGTTGGGTCATTGTTTAGATGATGACAATCAACATCTGGATCAACTCCTGGCATGTCCTCCTCCGCCTAAGCGAATACATCCGGGTTCTTCAGCAAGCAAGATATAACCTCGGCCTTTTGATCTTCAGGCAAATCCGAGTTGATGGAGAGCTTTATCTCCTCCCCCTCAGCAATGGGTACTCCTTGCATTGCCTAGGCAAGTACCAGGTGAGCTCCTTCACTATCCATGGCAGCTTCTGATTGAGAGTGTATTTCGACTGCTACTAGGAAAATGGGAGGGGAGGCTTCAGTCATGTTGACTTTATAGATATAGCACTCCCAAGATTTCCTTGGGTCACTTCTAAGCCTGCACTGATGACCATCTTTGCAGAACTTGATATACAGGTGATAAGTTTAAATTATTGCTTGATACTTATTGAGCAATGGCCTCCCAAAGATAGCGTGGTAACTGCTTGGAGCATCTACTACTATGAATTGAATCTGCTTGGTCACCCCTCCAAGCCTCATCGGGAGTGTGACATTTCCCTCGACTTTCTTATTCTCGCTCAAAAAGCCGTAGAGTGGCCCCTCGGTGGAAAGTGGAGGCTTTCCGGTCTTAAGGGCTTCAAAAGTTGACTTGTAGAGGAGATTCATAGATTTACCTGTGTCAATAAGGATTCTATCGACAGTATAATCCGCAATGCCGCTTGGACCACAATGGCATCATCAAAAGTATTAAAAGTCGCTTGAAGGTCTGTGGGACCGAAGGTGACACTTCCCGAGGATGGAGAAGAGGAAGTGGTAGAGGCAACCTCTGCTCGGGTGACCATTGTAAGGGAAGACTTTCGAGTGGACTCGGTTCCTATTCCTCCGTGAATGTAGAAGAGCCTCCCTAAGGCTCCTTCATCGATGAAATAACATCATTCGTCCTGAATGTTAATGGGCCCCATACGGCCCTCATCCTCTATCTCTACGCACTCCAGCTGAACTTCAGCCACCTCCTTGCCCTTGGAGGTGGAGGGCTTTGAAGGATCATTCCTTTTGCCTACATCATTGATCTTGCCCTTTGCAAATAATCTCTCAACTAGCTGCCAAAGGGCCTTGTAATCTTCACTCAGATTACCCTTCTCTTTGTGGAATTCACAGAACTGAGAGTTATTCCCGGGATTCCAATCTCTTTGAGGCCCTTGCCTCTTTTCCTTTGCCTTCTTCTTAATGATCTGGATGACCTCTTCAAAGTCGAGCCCCAGATCCGAAAACTCCTCCACGGAGCTGCTCAAATGCGGCCTTGAAACAGGCAAGGCAATCTAAAGGATGGGAAGCGCTTGAAGGGGTATGACGAGAGTGGCGGCCAACGACAGTCTCTGATCCTGAAACTATTGATGGCCGATGAGGGTTTCTTGTGGCGAAGGTTTCGCCCCCTTTGAGAAGGCGGCTGGAAATCAGGCCGAGGAGGCTTGCTGTGATAATGGTTGCTTGAAGAGGCGTTGGAGGCATCCCTTCCTCCAGCCTTATCTGTTAGGGATGAGATATAGGTGGGATTGGCATTCTCGCCCTCAATGAAGAGATTGGCCATCGCTATTAGCTCTTGGTAGGTTGACGGTGTCTTTGTTGTTGCATTAAACTTAAAAGGGCCATCTCGGAGTCCGTGAATCAAGGCAACCTTATAGTAATTGGGGTTAACATTCCTAACCCCCTGGATCTCTTTTTGAAATCGATCAACGAACTGTGCCACTGATTCGTTGTCCCTTTGCTTGATGTCGAAGAGGGTTGCCGACCCATCTTTCCTCTTCTTGGAGGTAGCAAATCTAAGAAGGATTTCGCTAAGAAGCTCAACGAAGTAAGAAATCGTGCCTTGAGGCAGCTCATAGAACTACTCTCTTGCCTGTCCATCGAGAGTGGTGACGAGAAGTTTACACTTCAAGGCGTCGGAGAGGCATCTCAACGCAACTACCCCATCGAATGCCTGCAGATGGGCAACGAGATCAATCTCCCCTAAATAGAAAGGGAGACGGGACTCTCTAAAATTATTGGGCGCAAAATCCTATTGGATTCTATCAACGAATGGAGATGGAGTCTCAAATTCTGTAAAGGAGCGGACTGGAACACGAGGGTCCGCGGGCTTGGTAGACTGCCGATCAGCGAAGTCAAGCTTACGGGCTGGAGTCTCCCTTGCCACCTCTCTGAATAAATCCATCATAGGGGCAAACTGATCTGCTTGAGGCAGCAGTGGAGCTGCTAGCTGAGATGGATGGCAAGGTTGAGGAGCGTCGGAAGGTGATCGCTGGAGAGGGGTTTGGCGATCTGGAGTCCGGCGGATCGGGGTCTGGCGGACTGGGGTGTCAGCAATGTCTTCTGCAGACTGAATGCCACTCTTGCGATGGGCTTTACTTTGATTGCAAATGACGGTTTACAAGAAGAGGAAAGAAAGCTGTGCAAAAAACAAGCTGGAGTCCGCAAAGCTCGAGATTCGAGTTTGCAGCCTTTAATAAGTAGGCCCCTGGGCTTGAGTCAGCGTGCCTTGGGTGCACCACTTGTCCCTATTTATAGATTTGGGGGCCTTCCCAAACGGGCAGGGCTCAAATAACAGGCTGCCCGGGGTACAGGAGAGCTAGGCAGCGGTGACGGGAATCAAAAAAGAAAGGACAAGCAGTCCGCACGAGATAGGCGGACTGGGCTTGCGAGCTGGGGCTTCCCCTTGTTTGTACAGAACGCAATCCTAGCTGAAGGGTCGCGACCTGAGCGGGCTGACTCTGGAGTCCGCCTAGAGATCTAGCAAGATTGGGAAACTTACTAAGGTAATGCGACCTAGGCGGACTTGAAGCTGGAGTCCGCCTCTAGGGGTGCCTTGACGACCTGAGCGGACTGAGGAACACAAGCCAGCCGAGAGAAGGAAGGATGTCCCGCTGAACATATTGCGGATTCTGGGGTTAACACTGGCGGTTAAGGAGAGGAGAATGCCAAAAGACGCACGAAATGACCAGGGAGGTCGGCAGACCGCGCGGTTAGCTGATCAAGGAGCTCGTTGGATTTAGCTGGGAGGACTGCTTGATCGAGCTGGGAGAAAAGCTGGAGGGCATATCGCGCGGATTGAGAAAGCGAGTCCGCAAGGACTGATGGCGAGATCCTGATGCCTTTGTCGCGTCTTCTTGTCCTCATGAATGAGAGGTATGGGGGCCTATTTATAGGCCCGAGGAGGTAACGGTCTTGGTAACATCACCATCATTGAGGCGGTGAGCTGTGCGAGTATAAGGCTAAGTCCGCGGAGTCCGCACCAGGTCGCGCGGTTAGGGACTTGGAGCTGGAGATGGCTACTGCTGGGTGGGCTCGCGCGTGGTCGTGCGAGTACAATTAATGAGTATGTAGATTCTGCACAAGGCCATGCGGTCTGGGACGATCTTGCTGCTGGTGGACTGCTGAGCGAGTTTGCCTAGCTCGCTGCGGATGAGAATGAGTTATTGTCGAGCTGGGCTTTATCAATGAAGGTAGACTTGATAACGAGTTCGCCCTGCCCGCCGAGACCGGGATGTACCCGATCAATTGCCGAGCTGAATCAATCCTGGCGGATAGTGGAACGAGTCCGTCTGACTTACGGCAGACAGGTTGAGCAAGCCGCCTCCTGCTGGAGGCTTATCGCACTTGGCGACGGGCTGTCGACCTGACGGATAGATCTGTTAAGTACCCTTTAGGAATAGTGGAGGATATTCTAGTCAAAGTGGACAAATTCATCTTCCCGGTGGATTTCGTCATATTGGACATCGAAGAAGACATCGAGTTTCCCCTGATCCTTGGCCGACCCTTCCTTTCCACCTCCCGAGTTATCATTGACGTAAGTAATGGCAAGTTCTTCCTACGAGTAGGCGATGATGAGGTGACTTTCTCTATCAAACCTTCAATGAAAAATACCATGAAGAATGACGACTCATGTTTCTTCTTAGGTACCTTACGTGATGAATCTTCCTACAACATTCCTGAAGATGAATTTTATGATTTTTGTTCTTCCTCAACTTTTCCTACTGAAAGTCTGCAAGAAACCGCCATGGCCATTTATTCACCCCCTCCAATTTTCAATATAAGTTTGAAATCTACGAAGATATTATTTTTGAAAAAGAAAGAACTTCCAAAACATCTTATGAAAAACCTCCAACCCTAGAATTAAAAGAACTTCCTGGACATCTCAAGTATGCCTTTCTAGAAAAAGATTCCAAACTTCCAGTGATAGTTTCGGCATACCTAACTGAATTACAAAATGACAAACTCCTTCTAGTTTTACAAAAACATCGCCAAGCCATCGCTTGGAAGATATCTGATATCAAGGGCATAAGCCCATCTTTTTGCATCCACAAAATCATAATGGAAGATAATTCGTGTAACTCCATCCAATCTTAGCGTCGTATAAATCCGAACATGAAATAAGTAATAAAAGGTGAGGTAATTAAACTCTTAGACGCAGGAATTATCTATCCTATTTAAGATAGTGAGTGGGTTAGCCCTATTAAGGTAGTGCCGAAAAATGGAGGGATAACTATAGTTGTGAATGAAAATAATGATTTAATCCCGACACGGAGGTGATGGGGTGGCAAATGTCTACTGACTATCATAAGTTAAATGATGCCACCCGCAAGGATCACTTTCCCTTGCCGTTCATCAATAAAATCTTAGAGAAATTATCCGGCCATAGCTTCTACAATTTTCTCGATGGCCACTCTGGGTATTTTCAAATCCCTATCTCACCTGAGGACCAGGAGAAAACTACATTTATTTGCCCTTTCGGCACCTTTGCTTACCGAAGAATTCCATTTGGGTTGTGCATTGCGCTAGCTATATTCCAAAGATGTGTGCTAGCTATCTTTGATAAGTACGTAGAAAGTATTATGGAGGTATTTATGGATGATTTCTCCGTGTTCAGCGATGCCTTCGATAGGTTCCTAGAAAACTTAAAAAAAGTCTTAGAATGATGCGAAGAAACTAACCTCACCATAAATTAGGAAAATGCCATTTTATGGTGAGGGAGGGGTTAGTCTTATGAAATAAGATTTCTGCCCGAGGAATTGAAGTATATATCGCTAAGATAGAAGTAATTGAAAAGTTGCCTCCACCTATGAATGTTAAAGCTATAAAAAGTTTTCTAGGTCATGCTGGCTTTTACCGTCATTTCAAAAAAGACTTCTCCAAAATCACCCAACCCCTACTAAACTCTTAGAAAAAGACGACCCATTTATTTTTGATGACCATTGTCTATCTTCTTTTGAAACAATTAAAGATAAATTAATTAATTCACCAATTATGATAGCTCTGGTGTGGGACCTTCCCTTTGAGATAATGTGCTATGCGAGTAGATTCGCGGTGGGAGTCGTATAAGGTCAATTAATATCTAAAAACTTCCACCCCATTTATTACACAAGTAAAACACTCACATCCGCACAAGAAAACTACACCACGACGGATAAAGAGCTCCAAGAAGTTGACTTTTCCTTCGATAAATTTCAGCCATATATTACGCTTTCAAAAATTATAGTTTTCACTGACCACTCGGCCCTCAAGTACTTACTTGCTAAGACAGATGCCAAGCCGCACATGATACGCTGGGTCTTACTCCACCAGGAGTTTGACATAGAAATCCACGATAAGAGTGGGCCGAGATTTTTGCCGCCGATCATCTCTCTCGCCTAGATAATCCGTATATAAAAAATTTAGATGAAAAGATGTTTAATGATTTCTTCCCAGATGAAAAGCTATTTTATTTTAACACCACTCCTTCCCCCTGGTTTGCAAACATTGCCAACTATTTAGTGGCGCATGTCCTCCCGAAGGAGTTTTCCTCTCAGCAAAAGAAATAATTCTTTTTATGAGTTGAATAACTATTTTTGAGAGGACCCGCATCTTTTCTGAGTTTGTGCGGACCAGGTTAAAGGAGGTGTGTTTCTTTTGAAGAAGGGCAAGTTATTCTAAAACACTTAAATTAAGGACTGACTGGTGGTCACTATCAAGCTGCTCGCATCGCTCACAAAGTGCTTTGCCCAGGTTTTTACTGGCCTAGCCTATGTAAGACCCCCTTTTTTTTTCTTTTTCAACCACCGGGGTCTTAGGCCCAGAATCGCCGCTTTGCGGTGACACCTTCACATCCTGAAGGATCATCACCACAAGGCGCCGATTCTGCCGGCCAATTCGATCACAGAAAAGTAGCACAATATAACAGTAAGAGCAATGCAGTCCACAATAGTAATATCACATATATATAATAAAGCTCCACGAAGGGAGTGTCCACAGAAACATCAGAGTGCAGCATAATGTAAAACTAAAAATAAGGGCATAAGCCCTGTACATCAGAGTCCTCACTACAATATCTCTCATGCGGAAGCAAACACTAGAAACTACTCAGGGTCGAGACTCACGGTGCCGGCTGTGTGAACTCCGGAGCTAGACTGCCCCATCTCTAGGCGCACCGATCTCTGGGGCTGCTCCTCCATGCCGGGCTCCACGATCCCCTAAATGATGCGGTCCAAAAACCGTTAGTCATAAAGACTAAGCCCTATCATCCCCTACCCCTTCCCCCATGGCTCCTAGGTACCGAGCGGAGAGGAAGAAAGGGAAGAACATGAAGGTAGAGATTAAACATGAAACAGATCGCAGCGGAAACTAATCTAGCAAGTTGTGTTAGGTGAGCAGTTAATAAATTGTTATAATAGGTCTAGTAGTAAGAAAAGCAATTATATGAATTTAAACCTTCACTTATGCGAGAACACATAAGCAAAAGGGATCTTTTGCAAGGCTCCCATCGTATAGAGTGTCCCATACCACTTATACGTTGGGGTGTCGGTTGTCAAACAGCAATGGTTGTTATATATTGAAATTAACCTTTGATTTATAAACTTGCCCACACAAGCTTATAGACCAAGGGGTCGTTTTGCAGGTCCTAATGTATAAGCATCCCATACCACTTATACTTTAGGTGTCAGGGTTAAATGAATCGATTATGCTATGACATGCTAGTGGGTATGATGAAACATGCAAGTGCAACTCACACACCCGACTCTGTGCACACAGACCTTTAGTTCCCCCTTTCGGAGCCGTTACCTCCCAGGATACCTCCGTAGTGGCAGACGGAAGCGGTGGGTTGGGCCTCGCCCACCTCAAAACCAGTAAAAGCACCACTGGTCTGACCTATCGTACGCCTCAACGCTTGGTGCACTAAGCGGACGCCTGCGTACTCTTGCCGGCTGGCGCACCGGACTTCTGTTGGCGAAGTGCTAACCACCCCGCCGAGTCAACGATATCGGTGTCGGTGCAATCGAACTCCCCGATATCGTAAAACCCACCACCTTAACCTTTCCTATCTTATGCACATGCAAGTTTAATCGCAAACACACAAAACCGAGCCGAAGCTCCCCGGACCAAACGTCCGTCTCCAACCAACCGAGCCGAAGCTCCCCGGACCATCCCGTCCGTCTCCAGAACAACCGAGCCGAAGCTCCCCGGACCATCCCGTCCGTCTCTTAACCAACCGAGCCGAAGCTCTCATCAATCTTCCTGTGCCAATAGTGTTTGTGGAAAGTGCAATCCTAGTTACTAAGTTACTCTTGCTAGTTTATTATTACAGTTTACGTTAGCCCAGGACTGCCCCCGGTATACCCCGTGAAGGGCTCTCAAGGGGCACTAGGAACCAAGACGGCGGCATTACGGCCCAAAGTTCCCTTTCGCAAGGCACTTATTGTTATTGGTTGTTTTCCCTTAGCCCGATTCCCTTCTCATATTACGATAGACTATCCTAGGGTGATTTTTAAACCTTTCCACTCTTCGGGGAAGACGATCTTTCGCCAAACCCGAGCACCTCTTAACTCTAGCTATCACTACTACTCTCTACTCTTCATATTTTCCTATTGCAATTTCCTCCACAAATGTCCACCCAGACAAAATGTTTAACTCCAAAAACTTCCTCAGATCAAGTCCTATTGCATTTCTCAAATTGCTATATGCAGACCGACCTAGGCTACATGTCGAACCGGTTATGCAATGATCCATTACTCATCCAAATGCCCTAAACTATTTACTGGAGACTTACCATGACATGAATGACCTAAATCCAGAAAATGGAAATTTTCCTAATTTATTTGGCATTTAATTAAATTCCTCGAAATCCCAAGGGGCTACCGGTTTGAACATGAACTACCCTAATTATTCAAGCAAGTTGTCCAGCTAATTTATGATAAATAGTAGGTAATCTCAGAAGGCTAAATCTTAAGTATCATAATTTTTCTATCATCAAAATGGCATGAAATCTATTTTAGAAATAATCTCTAACTTCTATTATTTATGAAGCAAGTACAGAAAATATTCTTCCAAAAATTATAAGTAATTCATGACATGCGGATAAAGGCCTAAAATTAGCACTGGCCAAGTTTCATAATTTTCCAGCAAGTATTTTATCCATAATTAATTTTTAACATAAAAGCCCCTTTCTATCATCTGTGAATAAGGTACTAGATTTACTCAACATAAAATTCTATAAAAATCCAGGGGTCATTGTGCTACTAACAAAGATCTAAATCCAGAATTTCAACTGATTATAATTAATTTTAAACCACCAAATAATTGAAATAATAATTCCAGCAATTAATCCTTTAACACATGAAGTATAATATTTAATAATCATAAAATTCCAGAAGATTTACTATAAGTCTAAAACATCCTAAAACCGCCTCCTCCCGAGTTTCATAATTTTTGGATTAGATTTAGTGCTTAAAATAACTAAATTACATTTCTATCCTATTCCGACATCTCAACTTTCGAGGTACCTAACTACCTCCAATTCCTTCACTATTTCAACCAGAGGGTTTTCATTATATCATCCCCCTCTCCTCCAAATTTCAAGGGCATACAAGAGCTTTTGCTCTTATGTCCTTCACAAACCTCAAACTCCCACCCGTTGGATTTGAGCCAATCTCTTAGGGTAAAATCCACCCTAAGCCACACCATGTTACCCAAGAGGGTAGACATAGACTCAACAAATCAGTGGCCAACAACTTCAGCCTCTTTTGAGGAGATTTGTCCACTCCATCTCCAATCGTACTTTTCCCCAAAGTACCCCTCACCAAAACCTATCTAGGACTTGATACTTCCCTATTCAAAACTCGACCAATCGAGTTGAAATCTTGTACAGATCTTAATATTGATGCCAGGGACCACCACCCAAAATTTGGGGGAGTTTGGACTTAATTTCATCTCCTAATTAATTTCATATCGTTTATTAAATTTTTACAAAAACTTTAGGCAATAGTTCTCCAAAAATTCTCATTTTTGGACAGCCTCTCGATATACATATTTTAGACCTCCAGTCCAAATTTCAAGTCATTTGGACAGGTTATGAACCATGGGCAACCATTTTAATTTCTGGTTAGCCTAGGTCTTGATCCCACCAAAATGAGTGCTGTGTTCAAACCACTCACCCAAATTGAATAAAATCAATTTTAAATTAAAGTAGGCCCCGAGGGCTACAACTTTTGTGTTTGGTCATTTTTCCTAAAACGGCCTCTACGTGCCTCGTTTCGCAGCCTCAACATATATCCAAATAGTCTATTTTTTTCCATATGTATTATATAATAATCTATATATTATAAAATTATTTCTACTGTTCATCTTCTACATGAACCCGAAAACCAGACACAGAAAAATCATTTTTCCTGTAAGCATTCCGTGATTCGTCACCGGCCGTTCGGTCACTTCCCTGGCCAGCCACCACCACCACCACCTCCGTTGAGGTGGGGGCTATCGGTCGGCGGTGGTTTGGCCGCCGGAGGTGGCGGTTTCCGGCGAACTCAAAATACCTTTTTCATGGTTTTTCCATGAAAACGAACGACGGGTCCGACTCCGTTGAGCGCGAACCTCCTTTCTAAGAATCCTAAGATCTACCCATGTAAGAGAAAGAGTAGAGGAGGACCTTGTTCGCGGTTTGAAGGCGAGAAGAACGTCGGGGTGCCATGGCGCGGTGGTGGCGTTTGCTGAACTTCTCCTACAGCAAGAACAAAGGTCTGTTCTGATTACTTGAGCGTGTAACCTTCTCCTCTTTCCCCAAGTGGGCTTTTATAAGTCAGATAGTGGGAAGATGAATGGGTAAAGCCATTATGGCCATGAAGTTCCCCCCCCCCTTGACGTTTCGGTTACAGTGAAGGGATAAGAAACGGTGGAAACTGAACAGGTGTGTCCAGCTGGCGGTTTTCTATTGGACCACCTTTTCCTCATTTATTATATAATTATCGAAGGAAAACGACCGGAAGTTACTCCTGGTGTAACTTCCCACACCAGCATTTATTACCACGCGTGTTGGAATAATTTCGGGCCTGAACCGTCGTTTCGGCCAATGTCACGGGCGTGACACATAGGTCACGGGCGTGACAGGCCCGGATAGCCAATTCTGGGTTCGACGATCGTCGAACTGAGATCAACGATCGTCGATGGATGGTCACGGGCGTGACCCTTGGGTCACGGGCGTGACAGGCCCGAACGGCAGATTTTGGTTCGACGATCGTCGAATTGAGATCGACGATCGTCGAAGGCTGGTCACGCCCTAGGTCACGGGCGTGACCTCTAGGTCACGGGCGTGACATGCCCGAACGGCAAATTTCGAGGTCGACGATCGTCGAATTAAGATCGACGATCGTCGAAGGCTGGTCACGCCCTAGGTCACGGGCGTGACACTCATGGCACGGGCGTGACATGCCCGGGCCGCAAGCTCGACGATCGTCTCACGGCGATCGACGATCGTCGATGGGGTCACGCCCATAGTCACGGGCGTGACACCTTGGTCACGGGCGTGACATGCCCAGACAGCACGCTCGACGATCGTCTCGTGGAGATCGACGATCGTCGAAGTAGTCACGCCCAAGTCACGGGCGTGACGGGTCGGTCACGGGCGTGACCAACCCGTGACCCGAAAACATTGATCGCTTTATTTCAAATTTTGGGCTTCCTAGGGTTTTGTCACAACTAACCGACTCCTAGGGGTCTAGCCGGAAATGGGATGTTACAAATCCCAATAAACAAAACAAAAATTTCGTCCCCGAAATTGAGGTTGAGCCTACGGGGATTTCTATCAGAATAAATTAAACTTGTAACATCCCATACGATCTTTCTATTGGGTTCAGGCGACTGTTCGTTTGATAACGAAGACAATCTCCCCAATAAACAAAAGATTAGCCCCTACCTTTCTGATTAAGTGCGCATGCCTAGGTCCTGGATTTTCCTTATCTAGTCTTAACATTCCAAAACAAGAAGGCAATCTATAGTATACCGAGAGGTGGTGAGATGTACCTGACTGAACAACTCCGGGTATCTTTGCCTCATCAGATCCTGCGGTTCCCAGGTGTGCTCCTCCTGACCGTGGTTTCTCCACAGAACCTTGACTAAGGGGATCTTTTTGCGGCGCAAGATCCGTACTCCTTTGTCGTCGATCCGAACCGGCTCCAAGTGAACAGATCGGTCTGAAGCTACCGGCCCTTCAGTGGTCAAAATCCGCTGCTCCGGGCGTAGTAGAGCCCTTCTCAGCGAAGAAATATGGAAGACGTCGTGTAGAGCTGCCAGCTCTGGCGGCAACTCTAGCCTGTAGGCTAGGGGTCCGATCCGCTCCAGGATCCGGTAAGGACCCATATACCTAGGGCTGAGTTTCTTCCTCCGACCGCGCACCCGAGAGACTCCGTGCATGGGCCAGATCTTCAAGAACACTCGATCTCCTACCCGAAACTCCACCTGATGATGCCGGGCGTCGTAGTATTTAGCCTGTCTGCTCTGCGCCTCCAACATCCTATCTCTGATCAGTCTCACCTGAGCCTCGGTATCTTCCACAAAGTCCGATCCCAACAGCTTCGGATCCTCGTCTTGAACCCAAGAAAGCGGGGTCCTACATTTTCTTCCATACAGGGCTTCATAAGGCGCCATCCTGATGCTGGACTGGTAGCTATTATTATAGGAGAACTCGACCAACGGTAACATCTTCTCCCACGGCTCCCCTCGGTCCAGTATACACAGCCGTAGTAAGTCCTCCAAGGTCCGGTTGGTGCGCTCGGTCTGCCCGTCCGTTTGAGGGTGGAAGGCCGTGCTAGACGTCAACCGGGTGCCCAAATATGCCTGCACTGACCGCCACTCCCTAGATGTAAACCGTCCATCGCGGTCCGACACTATCGTCCGGGGCACGCCATGATATCGGATATATTGCTCCACGAACTTCCGCTCCAGCACTCCCACCGAGTTATCCTTCCTGATCGGTACAAAGCGGGCCACCTTCGTCAGCCGATCGACAATCACCCAAATCGAGTCGTTCCCCGTCCGAGACCGGGGAAGACTATATATAAAATCCATCGCTATATCATCAAACTTCCACTCCGGCACCGGGAGTGGCTGCAACAATCCTGCGGGGTTCCTGCACTCCGCCTTCACCAACTGACACGCCTCGCAATGGGTCACGAAGTACGTAATGTCCTTCTTCATGCCCGGCCAAAACATCGTCTTCTTCAGATCAGCGGTCATCTTTGTGATCCCCGGGTGCACAGAGTACCGGCTGCAATGCGCCTCCATCATAATATCCTCTCGGATCTGGCCACCTGCGGGTATATATACTCTGCCTCTGAAATGTAGCAATCCATCTCTCAGGGAATAATCTCCTGTCGAACCTTCCTCCAAAGCTCGGAACATCGGCTCTGTCCACGCATCTGTCCTCTGTCCGTCCCGAATGCGATCCAGAATATCGTCTATGGCCACCATCGATGCCAGATACTCCCTATACAGCTCTGGATCATCCTCGGACACTAGGGATATCTGCATATCTCTGAATGACCGGACTAGCTCCATGGACATAACTTGGGGCCCAGCTTTGGAAGTGCCACATTCCCTAAACTAGGTCCGAGGGAACCCAAGCCAATACTAATTTGCCCAATAAACAAAAGTTTAGCCCCCAATAAACAAAAGATAAGCCCCTACCTATCTTGGGCTAAGCATCTTTTATATTACCATGTTATCTCCGTCCCAGTTGGGTGCACAATCCCTAGGGCATCAATCTTCGACTTAGGGTTCCAACATGAAACTTGTTGATATACTTCTTACATAAAACTCTCTGAGTCACATTTATGACAACCTTATCCCGGTCAAAATGTTCCTAATCCCAAATGGGTATCTTCCGAACTTGAATTCCTATCCGACCCTCGGTGTTTGTCTTGGTGGTTGTCTCCGAGTAATCTTATTACCGGTATGAGGGTTAAGACTACTTGTCTTCTACCATTCTGCTAAAGTATTATTGATCTCAATTCTCCTTAAAGCAGTCTACTGATTTGAGTAATTCTTGATAGGGGTCGTAGGGTCACCTGAGTTTATCTATCAGGTTGTCATTCTCATGTTAAACTCCTCCTTTTATTCTGTTTGGGTATCTACTTACCTTAAACAAGTTCATACTCATGGTCTATTTCGAACTAGGACATGTTATAAGTCGTCATGGTTAGTCATGTGTCCTACTAGATTGAGTCTAACTTATTGACTAAAGAATTATAAGATGAGGTCTTTACAGCCGGAGGTGCTCCCTGCTGGGGGCAGGGTTTTGCCTCAAGCTACAAAGAAGGATTTCATTTGTTGAAGAAGTGGACAATTTATATGTGATCCCCATATGGGCACACCACTGTTTCCGCTACTTAGTTTGTCCCCAAACTAAACTCGAGCGGGGGGTGACCTAGGGTTTGTGGACTGCTACTTCCTTCTGATCGATGTTTCCTCTGATACCACTTGTAAGACCCCCCCCTTTTTTTTTTCTTTTTCAACCACCGGGGTCTTAGGCCCAGAATCGCCGCGTTGCGGTGACACCTTCACGTCCTGAAGGATCATCACCACAAGGCGCCGATTCTGCCGGCCAATTCGATCACAGAAAAGTAGCACAATATAAAAGTAAGAGCAATGCAGTCCACAATAGTAATATCACATATATATAATAAAGCTCCACGAAGGGAGTGTCCACAGAAACATCAGAGTGCAGCATAGTGTAAAACTAAAAATAAGGGCATAAGCCCTGTACATCAGAGTCCTCACTACAATATCTCTCATGCGGAAGCAAACACTAGAAACTACTCAGGGTCGAGACTCACGGTGCCGACTGTGTGAACTCCGGAGCTAGACTGCCCCATCTCTAGGCGCACCGATCTCTGGGGCTGCTCCTCCATGCTGGGCTCCACGATCCCCTAAATGATGCGGTCTGAAAACCGTTAGTCATAAAGACTAAGCCCTATCATCCCCTACCCCTTCCCCCATGGCTCCTAGGTACCGAGCGGAGAGGAAGAAAGGGAAGGACATGAAGGTAGAGATTAAACATGAAACAGATGGCAGCGGAAACTAATCTAGCAAGTTGTGTTAGGTGAGCAGTTAATAAATTGTTATAATAGGTCTAGCAGTAAGAAAAGCAATTATATGAATTTAAACCTTCACTTATGCGAGAACACATAAGCAAAAGGGATCTTTTGCAAGGCTCCCATCGTATAGAGTGTCCCATACCACTTATACGTTGGGGTGTCGGTTGTCAAACAGCAATGGTTGTTATATATTGAAATTAACCTTTGATTTATAAACTTGCCCACACAAGCTTATAGACCAAGGGGTCGTTTTGCAGGTCCTAATGTATAAGCGTCCCATACCACTTATACTTTAGGTGTCAGGGTTAAATGAATCGATTATGCTATGACATGCTAGTGGGTATGATGAAACATGCAAGTGCAACTCACACACCCGACTCTGTGCACACAGACCTTTAGTTCCCCCTTTCGGAGCCGTTACCTCCCAGGATACCTCCGTAGTGGCAGACGGAAGCGGTGGGTTGGGCCTCGCCCACCTCAAAACCAGTAAAAGCACCACTGGTCTGACCTATCGTACGCCTCAACGCTTGGTGCACTAAGCGGACGCCTGCGTACTCTTGCCGGCTGGCGCACCGGACTTCTGTTGGCGAAGTGCTAACCACCCCGCCGAGTCAACGATATCGGTGTCGGTGCAATCAAACTCCCCGATATCATAAAACCCACCACCTTAACCTTTCCTATCTTATGCACATGCAAGTTTAATCGCAAACACACAAAACCGAGCCGAAGCTCCCCGGACCAAACGTCCGTCTCCAACCAACCGAGCCGAAGCTCCCCGGACCATCCCGTCCGTCTCCAGAACAACCGAGCCGAAGCTCCCCGGACCATCCCGTCTGTCTCTTAACCAACCGAGCCGAAGCTCTCATCAATCTTCCTGTGCCAACAGTGTTTGTGGAAAGTGCAATCCTAGTTACTAAGTTACTCTTGCTAGTTTATTATTACAGTTTACGTTAGCCCAGGACTGCCCCCGGTATACCCCGTGAAGGGCTCTCAAGGGGCACTAGGAACCAAGACGGCGGCATTACGGCCCGAAGTTCCCTTTCGCAAGGCACTTATTGTTATTGGTTGTTTTCCCTTAGCCTGATTCCCTTCTCATATTACGATAGACTATCCTAGGGTGATTTTAATCCTTTCCACTCTTCGGGGAAGACGATCTTTCGCCAAACCCGAGCATCTCTTAACTCTAGCTATCACTACTACTCTCTACTCTTCATATTTTCCTATTGCAATTTCCTCCACAAATGTCCACCCAAACAAAATGTTTAACTCCAAAAACTTCCTCAGATCAAGTCCTATTGCATTTCTCAAATTGCTATATGCAGACCGACCTAGGCTACATGTCGAACCGGTTATGCAATGATCCATTACTCATCCAAATGCCCTAAACTATTTACTGGAGACTTACCATGACATGAATGACCTAAATCCAGAAAATGGAAATTTTCCTAATTTATTTGGCATTTAATTAAATTCCTCGAAATCCCAAGGGGCTACCGGTTTGAACATGAACTACCCTAATTATTCAAGCAAGTTGTCCAGCTAATTTATGATAAATAGTAGGTTATCTCAGAAGGCTAAATCTTAAGTATCATAATTTTTCTATCATCAAAATGGCATGAAATCTATTTTAGAAATAATCTCTAACTTCTATTGTTTATGAAGCAAGTACAGAAAATATTCTTCCAAAAATTATAAGTAATTCATGACATGCGGATAAAGGCCTAAAATTATCACTGGCCAAGTTTCATAATTTTCCAGCAAGTATTTTATCCATAATTAATTTTTAACATAAAAGCCCCTTTCTATCATCTGTGAATAAGGTACTAGATTTACTCAACATAAAATTCTATAAAAATCCAAGGGTCATTGTGCTACTAACAAAGATCTAAATCCAGAATTTCAACTGATTATAATTAATTTTAAACCACCAAATAATTGAAATAATAATTCCAGCAATTAATCCTTTAACACATGAAGTATAATATTTAATAATCATAAAATTCCAGAAGATTTACTATAAGTCTAAAACATCCTAAAACCCCCTCCTCCCGAGTTTCATAATTTTTGGATTAGATTTAGTGCTTAAAATAACTAAATTACATTTATATCCTATTCCGACATCTCAACTTTCGAGTTACCTAACTACCTCCAATTCCTTCACTATTTCAACCAGAGGGTTTTCATTATATCATCCCCCTCTCCTCCAAATTTCAAGGGCATACAAGAGCTTTTGCTCCTATGTCCTTCACAAACCTCAAACTCCCACCCGTTGGATTTGAGCCAATCTCTTAGGGTAAAATCCACCCTAAGCCACACCATGTTACCCAAGAGGGTAGACATAGACTCAACAAATCAGTGGCCAACAACTTCAGCCTCTTTTGAGGAGATTTGTCCACTCCATCTCCAATCGTACTTTTCCCCAAAGTACCCCTCACCAAAACCTATCTAGGACTTGATACTTCCCTATTCAAAACTCGACCAATCGAGTTGAAATCTTGTACAGATCTTAATATTGATGCCAGGGACCACCACCCAAAATTTGGGGGAGTTTAGACTTAATTTCATCTCCTAATTAATTTCATATCGTTTATTAAATTTTTACAAAAACTTTAGGCAAAAGTTCTCCAAAAATTCTCATTTTTGGACAGCCTCTCGATATACATATTTTAGACCTCCAGTCCAAATTTCAAGTCATTTGGACAGGTTATGAACCGTGGGCAACCATTTTAATTTCTGGTTAGCCTAGGTCTTGATCCCACCAAAATGAGTGATGTGTTCAAACCACTCACCCAAATTGAATAAAATCAATTTTAAATTAAAGTAGGCCCCGAGGGCTACAACTTTTGTGTCTGGTCATTTTTCCTAAAACGGCCTCTACGTGCCTCGTTTCGCAGCCTCAACATATATCCAAATAGTCTATTTTTTCCATATGTATTATATAATAATCTATATATTATAAAATTATTTCTACTGTTCATCTTCTACATGAACCCGAAAACCAGACACAAAAAAATCATTTTTCCTGTAAGCATTCCGTGATTCGTCACCGGCCGTTCGGTCACTTCCCTGGCCAGCCACCACCACCACCACCTCCGTTGAGGTGGGGGCTATCGGTCGGCGGTGGTTTGGCCGCCGGAGGTGGCGGTTTCCGGCGAACTCAAAGTACCTTTTTCATGGTTTTTCCATGAAAACGAACGACGGGTCCGGCTCCGTTGAGCGCGAACCTCCTTTCTAAGAATCTTAAGATCTACCCATGTAAGAGAAGGAGTAGAGGAGGACCTTGTTCGCGGTTTGAAGGCGAGAAGAACGTCGGGGTGCCATGGCGCGGTGGTGGCGTTTGCTGAACTTCTCCTACAGCAAGAACAAAGGTCTGTTCTGATTACTTGAGCGTGTAACCTTCTCCTCTTTCCCCAAGTGGGCTTTTATAAGTCAGATAGTGGGAAGATGAATGGGTAAAGCCATTATGGCCATGAAGTTCCCCCCCCTTGACGTTTCGGTTACAGTGAAGGGATAAGAAACGGTGGAAACTGAACAGGTGTGTCCAGCTGGCGGTTTTCTATTGGACCACCTTTTCCTCATTTATTATATAATTATCGAAGGAAAACGGCCGGAAGTTACTCCTGGTGTAACTTCCCACACCAGCATTTATTACCACGCGTGTTGGAATAATTTCGGGCCTGAACCGTCGTTTCGGCCAATGTCACGGGCGTGACACATAGGTCACGGGCGTGACAGGCCCGGATAGCCAATTCTGGGTTCGACGATCGTCGAACTGAGATCAACGATCGTCGATGGATGGTCACGGGCGTGACCCTTGGGTCACGGGCGTGACAGGCCCGAACGGCAAATTTTGGTTCGACGATCGTCGAATTGAGATCGACGATCGTCGAAGGCTGGTCACGCCCTAGGTCACGGGCGTGACCTCTAGGTCACGGGCATGACATGCACGAACGGCAAATTTCGAGGTCGACGATCGTCGAATTGAGATCGACGATCGTCGAAGGCTGGTCACGCCCTAGGTCACGGGCGTGACACTCATGGCACGGGCGTGACATGCCCGGGCCGCAAGCTCGACGATCGTCTCACGGCGATCGACGATCGTCGATGGGGTCACGCCCATAGTCACGGGCGTGACACCTTGGTTACGGGCGTGACATGCCCAGACAGCACGCTAGACGATCGTCTCGTGGAGATCGACGATCGTCGAAGTAGTCACGCCCAAGTCACGGGCGTGACGGGTCGGTCACGGGCGTGACCAACCCGTGACCCAAAAACATTGATCGCTTTATTTCAAATTTTGGGCTTCCTAGGGTTTTGTCACAACTAACCGACTCCTAGGGGTCTAGCCGGAAATGGGATGTTACAGCCTACACATAAATCCGGGGAAGTGCCTGTTTTTCAATTCTGTACTTTCATTTCTGTTTTAATTTCTCTCTCCTTCCCCTCCTTTCTCCATTGAGGACAATGTCCATTTTAAGTTTGGGGGAGGATTTCCTCCTTCAGTTATCTTTATTTTGTTTCCTTTAAAAAATAATAAAAAAAAATATAAAAAAAATTATATATCTTAAAAATCCCAAAAAATAGAATATCTTAAAAATCCAAAAAAAAGAATATTTCAAAATAAAAAAAATATATATATATATATACTATATATTTTTACGTTAATAGCTTAAATGAATTTTGGTATTTCAATAGTACCCCTTGCTTTTCGTTTTGTTTTTCTCAATATTTCTTATAACAACTTAGCTAATTATGATCTTTCTAATCGTTCTTTTTAATTATGTTTCACAAGTAAAATGTTGGTCTTGCTGTGTTTCTAATTCACAGTAGCATGTTAATGTAAAAGGTTTTTCTAAAACTCGCATTTTTATTATGCTTTTCGTTCTTTATTTTCTTTACTTTTTTAAAAATCATTCATCAACTATTTTCCTTTTTTATTTTTGGATAATTTTTGTAATGTTAAATTTTGATTAGTGTAGTAGATGTGAATGATCCAAGTCGCTTATTATTTCTATTTTCAAGATAATTTCATTTGTCTTCATTTATTATCTAGGATTTGCTCTTTGAAATTTTTCAAAGCTAATGCTTTATATAAATTTTTAAACATGAAAATGATTTAGGCCGTTTTTGTTTTCATTTGAGCCTTCTAGGCAACCTAAAATTTTTTATCCCTAGTCAGCCGCTTTTGAGCCTTTTTCGATTTCAATTGATAGCTTCACTTATCATTTCATTTTCACCAAAGCTAAATTATTCCCAACATATCTAATCACACTAACATTTTGAGTTTCATTAAAAAGTTTTCATGATTATGATAGGGTTGTTTTGTGATATTTTTGGAACACTTTTTGAAAAAGTATGCTCAAAAGAAGTGTTTACTTTTGTTTGACCAATCTAAAAATGAAAAGAAAAATTATTTATGGTCTTTGTTTTGAAAAAAATAAATAAAAGAAAAGAAAATGGAAAAGAAAAAAAAAGAAAAATATTTTATTTATGATGAAAATTTTGAACTCTTTATTTTGGTTTAGTGTGATTTTAAAGCCTCTTTATTTATCTTTGAATTCCACTCCAAATCATAATCCTAAATCAAATGTTTCGGTCCTAATAAGCCCTTTTATTCATGTTTTTTAATTTTATTTATTAGCTAAGAAAAGAAGAAAAGTAGATTGGTAAAGTTTTGGATTTAAATTTAGATTTTTGTTATTTGATTGATATAGTTATAATGTGTCCCTTGGATTTAGTAACAACTCAATGCTCTTTTTTATTTTTTTGCTTTGCTTAAATTTATTTAAAGAATTTTGTTAAAATTTTGGATGATTTATTTTTGTTAGTAAAGTTTATAAATTGGTAAACCATGTTTAAGTAGTTGTTTTGGGTTTATGTTTCACCTTCTCCCTACTTAGAATTTCGCATAGTACTTGTTTAAGTTTGGGGGAATTTGATAGTACGTTTTGTAGTCTAAACTATTTGTGTATGTTGAGGTTTTTAATACATGAATCATGTCTTGTAAGCTTATATGTTGACCTCCCTTTGAATATATTATTGTCACTAATGTTGTTTTCTCTTTTTGCAGGTTTTCACAGCTTTCGGCCAAAATGACCTAACACACCCCCCTGACACGCCCTCCATAAGCGTATCATAGGGCGTGTAATCCGATACCGAGGAAATTTGCTGCCAGAAGCCAGATCCCGAGAAAAACACCTGACATACCCTCCTGACACGCCCTCTCTAGGCATGTCACCCTCATCCCGAAGCCTGCAGACTGCCATTAAAGATTTTTCATTACTTCACATCAACAATACTAACACGCCCCCTATACGGGCGTGTTACCGGGCGTGTACAAAATTTTTTGATGATTGACGGATTTTGGACAAATGCTTTTGACGTGACATGCCTTACACGTCCCCCTATATGGGTGTGTCCTAGGGAGTGTCCATCATTGTACAGAAGCAATAAACATTCCTACAAGAATCCAGCACTCGAGGTCAACCCCATACCTGACACGCCCCCCATAACACACCCTCCCCAGGCGTGACAGGGGGGCGTGACAGACCCAGAGAAAAAATCTATAAATTCAGGCCCCCTTGTGTCCAACAGTAGTAGGTTGAGAGGGGAGGTGCTGCCCTTTTATTTCTTGAAGTTTTTTAGTGTTTTTCCTCTCTCTTTCTCATTTTAAGATTTTTCTAATTCTAAGCTTAGTGTACCCCTTTTGTAATAGCTTTTGTAGTTGTTTTAGTAGCTTAATGTTAATGCTAGCATAGGTTTCATTTCCATGCAATTGTAATCTTTTATTTAAATGTTGTAGTTCTCTTTTAGCATTAATATAAAGTTCCCCTTTTACTTTATTTTCATAATGTTTTTTACCCATCTCTCTTCCTCCACTTCTGCATGATTAACTAATCCTCCTTGTACTCGTTCTTGATGATCCGAGGTTCAAGTTGATTAAATTATGATGTTTTAAGTTTACTTTTAATTTTTAGGGTTTACGCCTTCGATTTACTCTTGAAAATTCATGCTTGGAGTTATATCATCGATATATAATTTCCATCTTTGTTTTTAGTCTTAGCTAGAAAAGAGGCTCGTAGTTTGAAGTGAATACTCAATAGTAAAGAGATTTGCACACACCCCTCGAGAGAGGCAGACGTTAAATCTCCCGGATTAGAGTGAAATCAAATTGTGGGGTTCACCGCGTAAAGCGAGCTTTAGGTATCCGATTTGGACCAGAGTTCGGTTGAAACTTCATAAACTCAGTTAGGCACGACTTCAAGAGAAGCGTGTTCAAGCTTTAGGAACCTCCGCAGTCAATGACCTTTACCTTATTAAGATTGGGTTAATTATCGCATTTTAATAAACTTTTGCCGAGGTGATTCTCTATCGAGTGCTTTTCTATTTCATCGTTTCAACCACACGTTGTAATCGCTTTTAAAAGCTCTTTATTTAACTTCAAGTAGTTTACTTTTTAGCGCAACTATTTCTTTTCTTAATTGCAATTAGTTTTCTCTTAACAAACCCTAAAACAATCTTTCGATAAGATAATAGTCTTCGTGTGAGTAAGATTACTCAACAGTTCCCGGATATTAATACGACACTTGTGTCCCCTAGCTATAATTCGATTGGTATACTTCCCTAAATGGATTGCTAGTTAAGTTCTTATTCTCTTCACGATTAGCAGACACCACTTCCTCCATCTACTCTATTCATACTTAACAGAGTTCGATAATTTAAACTCCGGTTTCTTCACCGCCATGTCCTTCTTACGTTGAACCTGCTTCATATCTTGCTCTAGAGATCGTGTGGTATTAACCAAGGTTAGAAAGTCCTGCATCATCGGACATGATATAAGTAACCTTAGATCATTACAGAGACCTTCATAAAACTTGTTGCTCTTATGCTCCTCTTCAGCAAATATGGAGCCTTAATTTTGCCCATGTCTAGTAAACTCATGCAGATAGTCATTCAATAAACTATGACCCTATGTCAGGCTCTAGAGCTAGTTCTCTATCGCAATCCGCTACGGAGATGGGCAATACCAAGACAGAAACAATCTTGAGAACTCATTCATTGAGAAATCAGTTAGTTGTCTTCCCGCTATGTGATTCATCTCTAACTCAGCCCACCATAGCCTCGCCCCTCCATCCGAGAGGAAAGTAACTAAGGTGTCTTTCTGCAATTCCTCTGTCTCTATTGCCATCAAGGATCTCTTTATACAAGATAGATAGTCTTTAGCTTTAGTTGGGTTTCCAATACCCATAAACGTTTGAGAATTGAAGCTCAAAACAAGCTTTAGTTGCTTATCTATTGCTCATCTTAATGTTAATAGATCTTCAGCCACTTGACTCACCATTACAGGCTCAACTATGCCAACCAGCTTCGGGGCCACTATAAGAGAAAGAGGTTGTACTAGCCTTCCTCATTGCACATTAATCATCATAAAGACAGCTTCAGTAACTAAACGAATAGTCTCAACAGAAGCAATGGGTGTAGGCACAATAGCTGGCGCACTACTCTCAGTAAAGTGTTGGGGTTTAGACTACCATGCACTACTCCTAGTCATCA
Organism: Platanthera zijinensis; assembly: GCA_039513925.1. Taxonomy (NCBI): domain Eukaryota; kingdom Viridiplantae; phylum Streptophyta; class Magnoliopsida; order Asparagales; family Orchidaceae; genus Platanthera; species Platanthera zijinensis. Next base: position 181,188,132 of record CM077078.1, read on the forward strand.
ATAATCGTGAAACACACAATGAAGTTGTAACATCCCATTTCCTATTAGACACCTTTACTTAGATTGGGTTAGGACATGTGGTGGGGGCATGGGTTTAGGCTAAGTTTGAACCATGGAGTTAGGTTATAGTCATACAGGGCCGACTATAGGGCCCAAGTTAACTCAAGTCAAACTAGCCCAAATTGGGATCTTAGCTACACAATGGCCCCACCACTATCCCCTAACCCTAATAATAATCTAAGTGAACCATAAGCCATGTCATTGGGTCACGTATTGACCCAAGTTGTCCAAAGTCAACCCTAACCCTAATTTGCTGAAACCCACACATAAAGGCCCAATAAGTCCAAGTAGGGCACCACCATGGCCAAACCCAAGTTGGGTGGTACCATTGGGTCCATGACCATCAAGTGGGCCTACCCACTCATCATGTTGACCAACTGAACCTAAAAAAGTTAATAAGTCAACTTAGGTCTTAAAGAGAGGAAATAATATGAGCCAAGCCCATTCCTAATGGACTAAGCCCATGGCTCAAGGCCCATGACCAGCCAAAGAGGTCAATGATAACCCTAAACCTATTAAATAGGAGAGATAATACATGCATGGGAGAGGGGGTAACTTTGGGATTTTGGAGAAAATGAGGAGAGAGAAGAGACAAAAAGAGGAAATGGAGGCCATGTGGCCCTCCTTCCCTCCGACCAAGCTCTTGGCTGAGCTTCCAAGGTTCTTTTAAACAGGAATTAAGGGGTTGTGGCCACTTGGCAACCAGAAGGAGCTTACAATGCTTATGGTCGAACACCCCCTTAATCAAAACTACTCACCCAGCCAATCCCTGCCAAATCTAAGCCCACCATCTGCATCAGGAGGTTGAAACGAGTGGAGTTTGACTGTTGTAGCAAAGCTTTTCCTGGAGAAATCGAGAATCGGGCTAGATTGCCAGAGCAAGCTTCGACCAATGCTCACCGCCGCCACACTCTCCACCAAGCCCGGTTGTAGGTTCGTTTCACCTCACCTCACCCCGTGCTAGCCTTCTAGATCAACTAGGTGAGACATCAGACTCAATTGAGCCCGATACCTTGTGAGCCATGAGCAAAAATGCCGAGCTTTTCTTCTTGCTCGGGATCACCGGAGGAGCCGCCTCCGCCAGCCTCACCGCCGGGAAACGCTAGCCACCACCTCATCGGAGGTGGTTGCAATAATCGTCGGCGGTGGCGTCGGCCCAAATATCTGGAATAAGACAGCAAACTTGTCCTAGGATGGATCTATCTCAACCGTTGGCTGATTGAGGACGATGGCCAGGAGCCGTCAGATCTGATGAATTAATTTGATATTCCATTATATTATGAACAATATTATTATTGTCACACTTTACCGTGTTATTGAATGTTTATTATAGGCCTGTTAGAGGCACATTCAGAGGTAGCTATCAACATGAAAAATGTAGGTCTTGACCTTACCTTTAAAATTACTCTCAAAACTTAGGATTTGGTATTGTAGAACTCCTTGTAGGACCATTCTACCATGACTGGTCCTAGGCTGGGGCAGGTCTTAAAATAAATGCCCAAGCCAAACCATAAGTCCTCATGACCTAAAATTTTGGCCAGGCTTGTGATAATGGTAAATCTAGGCTCGGACAAAAAATGGGAATTTTTGGTCAGACTTTTGCTATAATATTTGGTGAAATACTAATAATTAAATTAATTATATGTTTGGAGATATATAAGTCCAAATGCCCCCACATTTTGGTGACATGTCCATTAGTAAAATATAAAGCCATGGTCGAAATTTAAGGTCATTTTGACATCTGCATGTTTAAGAAATCCCACATACATGATATAGGTATGTTCAAATTTGGGGTTCTTATAGTAAAAATAGGAAAATGGGGATTTAGCCTATTTGGACCATTGCATGTCCATGAAATATTGAACAGTGGTTTATAGGGATGGAATATACATCCCATGGAAAGTTTGTGATTTTTGGAATAAAAAAATCCCATTAATTGGAATTATTGGAAAATATGCCTAGAAAGGAAATAAATTTGAATCTACGACATATTAATTTATTAAAATCTGAAACTATGTCACAAGCTTTATTAGGACATAGACAACTTATGGAAAAATTTAGGGGACTTTTAGGTGATGTTAACATAGATTTTAAGTAGAATTTACCATTTTGCCCAATTTGGAAATTAATTAAAAATAAGGGAAATTATTGCTTAAATATTATTAAAAATTTACAGTAGCTTATTTCCATGATTAAATACCTGTTACATTATTTGAGAATTTTTAGATGTCTCTATATGCTGAAAACCCTAATAAAGGCATTTTGGTAATATTGTTCATTTTGATATAAGTTATGTCAAATCACTGTTTAGGATTTTGAAATTATGTATTTAGCTTTATTATATCAACAAGGATCCTTAGTAATTTTCCTAGAATTTCTGATTGTATAAATATTGTACTTCATTTGGAAAGTTGTCAATTTGAGATTTTAATATTAAATGGATATTAAATGGAATTTCACAGGGGAAAATTATGAAACTTGGTAGGAAGTAAAATTTAACCTCATGGAACATCTGGCCAATTTCTTAGGTAGGCTGACCATTATAGATAGTACATCATATGCAAGATGACCCAGATCACTCAATTAAAAAAATTAATTTATGCTCTTAATCCCTTATAAAAATAATGAAACCGAGGATGGTCAACATCATACATCATAGAAAACCATGATAAATAAACAGGGGTAGTTGGCCCAGGAGATAGGAAGACACATCATACGGGTCAACATTAGGTCATGGGTGCGCTTAGTAAAAATAGCATATAACACTAGGAACCACAGGGGATAAGGTTGTCGGTTGAGATGGAGTCTATGTTGGAAAGATAAGCCCTGGTTGGTGTCCAATAGGTCACTTCTGGATAACGAGTGGTAGAGTGCAAAATACCAAGGATAGTAACTAAAATGGAGATTGGCGGAAGACCGCCGCTCTCCCAATAACATCCTAAGTTATTAGGTTTGTCTCAGAATAACAACAAGAGTTTTGTATGGATCATGGGTAAACATTAATAAAAGTAAATGTCCTTGCGAAAGGGAACTTTGAGCTTCAACCCATCGTAGTTCCTAAGGCCCCCGAGAGCCCTTCACCGGGCATGCCCTGGGTAGTCCTAGGATTAACACAAAAATGCTAAGTATAATAAATACTAGACAAGAGTAGTCTAATAGGCTAAGAGAATTTTGTTACAATCTCACTCGTGAAGGGTTGGAGGGTTTTCAGGATAGTTAGTCCTGCGAGCTGGATGCTCGAGAGTTTTACATCAGGACGGGTTTGGTCCTACATGCTGGAGGCTTGGGTTAAGATAACTTGCACGTGATTAAAAACCAAACTAGTGGTGGGTCAGGCGGTACTAGGCCAATCATCACATCGATGGCAGTACAGTGACTCTGGTGAGGCATCTGGTTTGAGGGGCCAGTAGGTTGTTTATACTGTGGTCCGAAGGACAATCCCCAAAAACACACACCGAACCAAGAAAGTCTGGCAGTTTGCCTGCATTAGTACGCAAAGACTCTAGAGTGCACCTAGGACATGTATAGAGGCATGTGAAGGGTCTGGGCTTGGTAGTGTGTATACTCGCCTAGGAAGCAGAAGCGCCCATTCTGCTGCTGCCGTAGCCAAAACGTTTGTACCAAAGAGTGATGCTAGCTAAAAAAGTGGGAGCTAAAGTTCTGTGATCATAGAGTCATGTATGTGAGTTGCACTTGTATGAATCATAAAAACATGCATATCATATATTCATAACTAGGGCATAAACACCATAGATCCTTATCATATACATTAGTATGGGCTCTTTTATATGATAAGCTATATTTGGAAACCTTAACTTATAAGTTTGTATGGGCATTCATATAAGATAAGGTACTTCTGTGATGGTAGCTTAGTAGTAGCATATTCTACTTGCCGTTCCTTAATTTTTTACCTACAACACCTTACTTTCTGTACAGTTCTTCATACTTTACATGTTGTATATATATAGAACCGTTAGAGTAGAAATAGATTGATACTATATATACATGGTAGTATAGCTCAACTGTCACCTGCTTCTTTTTATACCCCTTGTTGTCCTCTGCTTCGTCCTTCCGCTCGGTCCCTAGGAGTTGCGGGGGCGAGGTGTGGAGGAAATGACTTATTCTTTTTGACTAACAGTCGGTTGTGACCAAATCATTTTAGGAGCTCGAGGAGATGGAGTATGAGCACGACCAGCAGGACGAGGTGGCAGGACGTGAGGAGCTGATACCACCACCATCTTCTACTACTACAGCAACCCGTCGTAAGGTGGGATGACTTTACCGATGATAGATTATCTTCCGATTGTTGTCATTTTGAGAGAGAGAGATTTGATATCATGTACAGGGAATAAGCCATTTTCTCTTTTGTTGTACTCATTTTGGACTTGTTTGTACTTTCATTTTTATTATAAATGATAGTGCTGTGACTTGTGGACTAGCTGTTATATACCATGCTGTTGGAACACCCTATTACTAATTTGGGCAAGGATCACTATGTATTTAGGATATCTGTTTGACCTAGTTGTATAGTTGAAAAGGTCAAATTAGAATGTGTCTAGGGCTTAGAACTTAGGTTTGAAGCTGCCCCCAGGACCATTCAAGATCAGGAATCAAAGCTGAGACAAATGTTAAAAATAGTCGAGCTCAGGTCGACTATCGTCGAGCTTCAGTCCGACGATCGTCAAGCTTAGATCGATGCTCTGTTGCTGAGCTTAGATCGATGTTTTGTCGTCAAGCTTAGATCGACGCTCTGTTGCTGAGCTTAGATCGACGCTTTGTCGTCAAGCTTAGATCGACGCTCTGTTGTTGAGCTTAGATCGACGCTTTGTCGTCAAGCTTAGATCGATGCTCTGTTGCTGAGCTTAGATCGACGCTTTGTCGTCAAGCTTAGGTCGACGCTTTTTCCCTGAGTTCAGATCGACGTTTTCTGTTGAAGCTCAGGTCGACGTTTTCTGTCCAGCTGTGGTCAATGATTCTTGTCCAGCTCTGGTCGACGATAGTCGATCTCAGATTGACTATTTCTTGATGAGGTCGACGTTTTCTGCTATCAATTCAATATCAGTTATAGAATTATTTCGAATTCTTTCAGAGTTAATTGCTGCATTAATGGCAAAAGATTTCCTAGCCATTTCAAGCTATCTGATGCAAATGTCAAGGAAGGTAAAAATGGAATATTGCTAATGGACTTTCCCTAGAGAGAAATGATGTTTTTGGAAATCATTCAAGACTGTTTATTCGGCCATTCAAGTCAAGAATTCATCATTATTCTCTCAGTTCTCTTGGAGATATTCGGCTGAAGAAAAGAGAGACACAAGAAGACAGATCATTCAACACCAAAACCAAGAGACACAAGAATTGCATTACAGAAGAAGAACAACAAAAATTCTCTAATCAAGTTTTCATCTTCTGTGACTAAAAGATCTGCTTCAAGTGATAAAAGGCTTCATCATTCAAGTCTCCAGACAACTCACATTTCAGCCTTGCTGAAATCATCATTTGCTGGAGAAGTCTCATTGAAGGCCTATCACCCTGTGCAATGCTTCCACTCCTGAACCATTCTACATCTCAGGGGGAGCTTTGACATCTTCATCAAATCCACTTGTGCTTCTCTCATTTGATTGAGAACAGAGAAGACACCTTCAACTCCTTTTATTTTACTGGTGTAAAAGGGTTATCAAGACTCCCTTCAAAAGTTTTGAGTGTGGTTCTGAGAGCCTTGTCAAAACTCAGTGGTGGCAAGACACCTGATCAAAAAATCTAGTTTTGGTTTTTGAGCACCTTGTCAAAAGCTCATTGGTGTCAGGACACCTGATCAACTCTTCCTGAGTGGATTCCTACCAAGGGTGGTAGAAGAGTGGACGTACCCAAGTTGTAGGGGAACCACTATAGCTCCTTGTGTCGTCTGGTTTGCTGTGTGTTTATCTTTGCTTTGTGCTGTGTGTTTCTTTAGTTTTTATTTTATCTTTGTTTCATAGCAAGCACATATACACTTATATATAAATTAAATCTTAATCTGCCTTATTTCTTTTAAACTGAAAATTATTTTAAAATACTCTATTCACCCCCCCTCTAGAGTGAAGGTAGATCTCTCTTCCGCAATTTCAATTGGTATCAGAGGCAGGTTGGTTATACAACAACTAAACCATCACTAGGTTGGTTACTTGTACAGGCTAACACCTGAACCAAAAGATCTCTAAAAAAGATCAACCTTCTATAGAGGCTTGTTATTAGTTGTATTATATTTATTTTTATATAAAACCATGGCACAGAATAAAGACTATGCTAGCACCAGACCACCAGTGTGCAATCTTTCAAAGTTTGCACTCTGGAAGACAAGGATTAAATTATACATGAATTCTATTGACGAAGATATTTTCAATTCTGTTTTGACAGTTTGTCCAAGTCCACCAGCAAGCTCAAGTACAAATGCTGTTCCACCTCCTTCTAGAACAGATGCAGATATAAAGAAGTGGAAGACTGCAGATGCCAAGGCTATGAACATCTTAGCCCAGACAATGTCTGATGAGATTTTTCAGAAGGTAGCTGAATGTAATTCAGCTAAGGAAATTTGGGACAAACTTTCAGATATTGTCTCAGGATCTGCTGACGAAAGAAAAGACAGAAGATCTCACCTCATAACCCAATATGAGAATTTTAAGAAAGGAGAGACTGAGTAAGTAGTAGATATGTACAACAGATTGAGTCTGATTGTCAATGAGTTAAAGACCTTGGATAAAGACATCTCATTAACTGAGCTTAATGACAAGATCCTAATGTGCTTCCCCAGCACTTAGGATTCAAGAATCTGGCAAATTAAAGATGCCAGAAGTCTAAGTGAAATCACTACTGAAGCTCTCCTAGGCAAGCTCAAATCTTATGAGTTGCTCATCAGAAACAGAGAAGAAGAGCAGAAGGCTGCCTCACCAGCCATAAAGAAAGAGAAGTCAATAGCTTTCAAAGCTATTGAGGACCTGCCTGAAGAAAAACTCACAGGCAATGAGGAATTGGTCAGTCTATTGGCCAAAAGATTCTACAAACTGGCAAGAAAAGACTTCAGAAAAAGGCCATACAAAGGACATGATAAGCCAAGGTATGATAAGATAAATAATAACAAAGAAATTATTTGCTTTAGATGTAGGAAACCAGGCCACATTGTGCCTGATTGTCCAGAAAACAAGAATAAGGACAAGAAGGATAGAAGATAAAGAAGAAAAGAGAAAGATTACAAGAAGAACAGCTCAAACAAAGCCTCCTCTAGCAAGAACAAGAATACAAGGAAGGGTTTTGTTGCTGAGACATGGAGTGAAACAGAAGAGGATTCTGAAACTTCATCCAGCTCCAGTGATGATGAGGATGATGCTGATGAAAAGGAATTCTGCATGATAGCTATCAATGCCTCTCTGCAAAACTCAGATGCAGAACCAGAATCTGATTCAGAAGCTGAAGCTAAAACTGGAGCCAAAGAGGACCAGGTAATTAATTCTTTTGATTTCAATTCTGAGGACTTTAAAATTGAATTTAAGACATTGTGTTTAGATTTACTAAAATATGAGAAATAGATAATCTCTCTCAGAAATCAATTATCTGAATACAGTGTCCTAAACTCAAATAACCTCAAACTCTCAGAGGAGTTGGAATGCTGTAGGGAGGAGATAGGTTCACTAAAAAGTGAACTGTCAAAAGCCAAAAAGTTTGAATAATCCCTCAATGGGAGAAATATCAGACTGATGGACATCACAAGCACAATGAACTCTAGACTTAATAATACACTGGGCTTGGGTGCTTCATCCAGCCAACCTACAATATTAACAACTCCAATCAAATTTGTCTCTGACAAAGGGAAGGGAGTAGTAGAGGTAGCTAGGAAGAATGCTGATCTGCCAAAGAAAATCATGGTTCAGCAGAAAGCGTCGAGCAGAGGTCGACGAGCTTCGAACAGAGCTCGACGACATAAGGCTGAAACGTCGAACTCAGCTCAACGCTTTCTGGACTCTGAAGTTCAGCACTGGCGATCTTCGAACGGAGCTCGACGATCCTACCCAGGAACGTCGACCTCAGCTCGACGATCTCCGAACGGAGCTCAGAGCCGTGAACATGCTTTCAGAAGCAAATCTAAATTAAATCCTAGAAGTCCTGCATCCCAATGTTTCAACCCTTATACTGAATGGATAGTACCTCCTAGGAGATATCATCCTGATGGTTATAAGAGTCAACCTGGGATGTCTTTAATTTCAGATTTTAAAGGCTATCAACCTAGGCCCAAGGTAAACTGGGTCAAAAACAAATAAAATGTTTATGTGCAGGTGAAGACCTATCCAGTATCTAACCAACAATAGTATCTGGATAGTGGATGCTCAAAGCACATGACAGGGAACAGGGAGAACCTATCATCCTTCATAAGCAAACTTGGACCCAAAGTGATTTTTGGTGATTCAAATTTTGGCCAAACCAAAGGATATGGTGCTGTTCAGATAGGCTCAGTCACTTTCAAGAAAGTGGCATATGTTGAAGGACTGAAGCACAACCTGATAAGCATCACTCAGCTATGTGATGAAGGATATAAAGTGACCTTCAACAAATCCCTGTGCAAGATCAAGTCAGAAAATAACACAACTGTGTTAACAGGTAAAAGGAAAGGTAACATCTATCTAGTAAATTTTCTTTCAGCCCATACAGACATTTGTTTATTCAATTCAGTATGCAAGCCAAATGATTTATGGCATAAAAGATTAGGATATTTAAACCTTAGAACCATTGCCAGGCTCTCCAAGGACAACATTGTTAGAGGACTATCTTCTGGCCCCTACAAGAAGGAAGGACTCTGCAGGGCTTGTCAATTAGGCAAGCAAACTAAAAATAGCTTTAAGTCACTTAATAAGAGTGATTCACCTAGGATTTTGTATCTGTTACACATGGACCTTTTTGGACCCATTACAGTACAAAGCTTAGGAGGGAAATCTTATGATTTAGTGATTGTAGATGACTTCTCTAGATTCACTTGGGTATTCTTTTTGAGGAAGAAGTCTGATAACTTTAAGTGTTTGATAGAGTTTCTCAAATGCATACAGATTGAGTTCAACACTCACATTGCCCTGATCAAAAGTGATCATGGGACAGAGTTTGATTCTCTTCTTATGCAAGAGTTCTGTCAAAGTGAAGGGATCAAGCACACTTTCTCAGCTCCTAGAACTCCTCAACAAAATGGGGTAGCTGAAAGGAAAAATAGAACCCTAATTGAATCTGCTACTACATTGTTGACAGATGCTCACCTACCTCTATCCTTTTGGGCTGAGGCAGTGAACACCTCCAACTATGTGTTGAATAGAAGTTTAATACATAAACTGAACGGTAAGACTCCCTATGAATTGCTCAAAGGGAAGAAACCTAAAGTAGATTATTTTAAAATTTTTTGCTGTACTTGTTATATTCATAATAATGACCAGAAGTATTTAGCAAAATTCCAAGCTAAAGTTGATGAAGGAGTGTTTCTGGGATACTCCATGATCAGCAAGGCTTATAGGATATATAATAAATCTTCTTGTAAAATTGAAGAATCTGTTCATGTTACTTTTGATGAGACTAACATGTGTTATAAGGAGAAGTCTACTTCTACCATAGAACCTTTGCAGGTACACTCTATTTCAGAAAGTATGGATAGATTATAGGTTAAAGAAGAGGATACAACCACTCAACCTATTCAGCAAAAGAATGAGAGCAGTGATGATGAAGAAGAAGTCCAACCTCTTGAAGAAAATCATCCTGAAGAGCCAGTTGTTATTCCACAAGAGGAAACAACAACACAGGTTGGTGAACAATCAACACCCCCTGATTTAGTAACATTAAGTGATCATCCAATCTCCCAAGTGATTGGAGATGTCTCTGCTGGTGTGCAAACCCGAAATCAGGTCAACCAGAACCTGATGCACACTTGCTTCCTATCTCAAGTTGAGCCTCAATCCATTCAAGATGCAGAGCAAGATCCACACTAGATCATTACAATGCAAGAGGAGTTGCATCAATTTGAAAGGAATAAAGTTTGGGAACTAGTGCCTAAGCAAAAGGATCACTCCATTGTTGGAACAAAGTGGGTGTTCAGAAACAAGCTGGATGATCAAGGAGTTATTGTCAGAAACAAGGCAAGGCTAGTTGCTCAAGGCTACTCTCAACAAGAAAGAATAGACTATGCCCAGACCTTTGCACCAGTTGTAAGGTTAGAGGCCATTAGAATATTCCTAGCTTATGCTGCTCACAAGGGATTCAAGGTCTACCAAATGGATGTGAAGAGTGCATTTCTCAATGGAGACATCAAAGAGGAAGTCTATGTTAGACAACCTCCAGGTTTTATCTCTCTAACTCATCCTGATCATGTTTTCAAATTGCATAAAGCATTATATGGTCTCAAGCAAGCTCCTAGAGCATGGTATGAGACCCTAGCATGCTTTCTTCTGGAAAATGATTTTATAAGGGGTAGAGTAGACCAAACTCTTTTTATTAGAACCCATAAGTCCCATACCCAAGTAGTACAAATTTATGTAGTTGATATCATATTTGGATCTACTGATTCAAATTTGTGTAGAAGGTTTTCCAACCTGATGCATTCCAAATTTGAAATGAGTAGCATGGGTGAGCTCTCCTTCTTCGTAGGATTGCAAGTAAAACAACATGCTGAAGGCATATTTATTTCCCAAACCAAGTATGCTAAAGAATTGGTTAAGAAATTTGGTATGTTTGAGGCATCCTGTATGAAAACACCCATGCCTACCAATGTTGTATTGGATGCTGATGAGCATGGCAAACATGTTGATCAGACAACATATAGAGCAATGATTTGCTCTCTATAGTACCTTACAGCTAGTAGACCAGATATAATGTTTGCTACATGCATATGTGCTAGATTCCAAGTAAGCCCTAGAGAGTCACACCTAACTCTAGTTAAAAGGATTCTTAGATATGTAAAAAGTTGTCCAAATCTAGGACTCTGGTATCCAAAAGACTCAGGATTTGAATTAACTGGATTTTCAGATGCTGATTATGCTGGATGCAGAGTAGACAGGAAAAGCACTAGTGGAACTTGTCAGTTCCTTGGTGACAGACTTGTCTCCTGGTTTTGTAAGAAGCAAACATCTGTGTCAACCTCAACTGCTGAAGCTGAATATATGGCTGCAGGCAGTTGCTGTTCACAAATATTATGGATACAAAATCAGCTCATAGACTATGGCTACAACTTAGAGAAGTCTAAAATTTTTTGTGATAATACTAGTGCTATCTCTATAGCACAAAATCCAGTCCTCCATAGTAGGACAAAACATATAGAGATTAAGCATCACTTTTTGAGGGATAATGTTGAGAAGAATAAAATGGAACTTCAATATATCCCAACTGATTTGTAAAGGGGAGATATTTTCACCAAACCATTGGATGAAAAGAAGCATACCTTCTTCCTGAATCAGTTAGGAATGCTAGATGGAGGAAGTTTAAATTAAATCCCAAGATTTCAAAAGCTAAAAACAGACCAAGACTAGGCCAAAAAAAAATTATTATATTTTCTAGTGTCTATAATATATATTTTGTCTCTGAACTGAGATCGACGTTTTCTCAGAAAACGTCGAATGGAGATCGACATTTTTCCCAAAAGCGTCGACCGGAGATCGACGTTCTACAAAAACGTCGATCGAAGTTCAGCTTCCTTAGTTAGCGCTAGTTTCTTCTTTCTAACTAGTCGCCGTCGAGCTGAGCATGACGCTATTTAATAGCATTGAACGGAGTTTGACGCAGTTAAAGACTCTTCAGTTTTCCCTATTAGCCTCGGACGTCGAACGGAGATCGACGCTTTTCCCTAAAGCGTCGACCGGAGTTCAACGTTGTCCAAAAACTTTGATCGGAGTTCATCGCTTTCAGATAGCGAGTCTATCTATCTTATGATTAGTCGCCGTCGAGCTGAGCTCGACGCTATTTAATAGCGTTGAACGGAGTTCAACGTCATTAAAGACTCTTCAGTTTCCCCGTCAGCCGAAAACTTCGAACGGAGTTTGGCGGTTTTTCCTTTTCCGTGTCAAACCCTAATATAAAATCATTTTTCGGCCGCCGTTCGTCTCTTTTGCCTTCATTCTCTCTGCAAATTTTCTTCTTCCCTCCAAAACTCTCTACACTTGGTCTTGTTTGTTGAACTTTTGCAGGTATAGATGGCAGCGACAGTCGCTATTCTCTCCAAAATGAAGTTCGATACAGGATTTGATATTGACATGGACTCTTTCGACGGCAGCGATCAGCGCTTCAAGGACATTCTGAATCTTTGTCGCGACCAACAGCTAGTGCGGTTGATGTCAACCAGAATTAAGATTGCAGCAAATGAGATTAAAGAATGGGTGTTTTCAGCAACAGTTGAGAACGAGACTACTGTTGTCGGAACAATCAGCGGAACGAAGGTACCGCTATCCCCAAATCTCCTGATGGAAGTGTTCGCTCTCAGTTCTGGAAATGATTCCTTCGCTTTGTCTGGAGAGGAAGTTAATTCGTTGTTAGAACCTATGGGTTATTCTGCCGCGAACCCTAACAGGTTATTGAAGAAGGATTTGGCTATTGAGTTTCAATTTCACGCCGACATTGCGGGAAAAGTGCTTTTGGAAAAGCACTCGGCGCATGATACAATCACGCAGTATCAGTTGAACTTGATGGGTGCAATTGTTGACAGGAAGAAAGTGGATTGGGGAACAATCGTTTTTAACTCAATCAAGAAGAAGATTAGCAAGTCTTCTGTGAATTTTGGAATGATTTTAGGAGTATTTCTGCACTCCAGGTGCCCAGAATTACTGATTTCAACTGGGATGCACATAAATGCTTCAAAGAGGCTATCCTGTGCCCTATTCAGCAAGTGGGACAGGCAGATCCACAGACCCAGCAGGGCTGCTGCTGTAACAATTGCTTCAGGCACAAGGACTTTATCAGTCTCTTCCCCTACAACATCTCTTGAGGGATTGTCTGCCTCCTCCTCTGCTCCTATTTCTCCTCCTCCCCTTGTCTCTTCATTGCTTTCCTCTTCTCCCATTCAGCCTGTCATCTCCTCCCCCATCACCACTTCATTACCTTCTTCATCTACTCCAGCCACCATTTCAGAATCATTCCACCCTCTTTTCTATTATCCATCAATTGACTCTTCCATTCTGGATGATTCCTTAATGGATGATTCTCCCTCCTCCTCTCTTGATCCTCCATCCTCCTCTTCTTACCAACAATTGTTGTATGATATTTTGGATCAACCCTCTTTCTTACCATCCACCTCCATTCCTATACCATCCATATCCACCATCCCTATATCCCATCCATCCATCCCTCCTTTCTCACCTTCAAGTCGTGCAGCTACTCCTTCAGTCCCAGCCACATCTTCATTCACCTCTACTCAAGTCTCTCTTGAGCAAGTGGATCTCCTGAGTCTGACCGATAGGCTATATGAGCTATATGAGCTACTGGCTCCCAAGCTAGTGGCTTTGCTGGAGACCTCCTTGGCTCCACTCCAGAAGTCCATTCAGGAGCTATCCTCCAGACTCTCCGCTCTCTCTTCTCCGCAGGCCAATCATTCATTTAGGTGCCTTGATCTAGCTCCAACTGCATCAAGCCAGGGGGAGATGCCTTATGAAGCTATTGAAGTTGTTGCTGCTCCTCCAGCTATATTTCCTACTGCTGATACTGCTGCTCAGGTGCTTTTATTTACAGTGGACCTCAGGTCACTGCTGAGTAGTTTCGATTCTATCTACCATCAAATTGCACCAGTTCCTGTTCAGAAAGCTGAAGATTTTACTAAGGCCATTGTGCCTCTTTCAATATGTGATCCCAGTATAATTGAATCTTATGTCAATTATCTTAAAGTTGTGGATGTTGGTTCTGTTTGTGCTGCTGCTGCTGATGATGATGAAGTTATGTCTGTTGTTTTGTCTGCTGAGATTTCTGCTACTGATGATATGATTGTTGATGTTTCTGCTCCTGCTGATACTATTTGTTCTGCTGCTGTACCTTCTCCTCCTGCTCCTGCTGTCTCTGAAAAGCTCAAAGATCAAGAAGATTATATCAGAAGGATCGACGATCTGTATGATCAACCTCAGAGTTCTGAAAGTGATCAGTTCCAAACAGAATCTGATGACTCTTATGGTACTATTGTAAGGAAAAGAAAAGCAAGAAGCAAAGCTCTGAAAAGAGTTCCTCTCGAAAAAGCCAAGGATTCAAATGATGTACCCTACTATATATTGCATGATTGCCAAATTACTGAGCCGTGGATGCAATACTCCAAAAATCAATTGAAGGCAATAAAGAAAAAGTGAAAATATGACAGGTATGAGAAAGGCTCCTCTAAGTTTCAGCCTCCTCCTCCTCCTCCTCCAGATTCTGGATCAGGTGGAGGCTCAGCTTCTCTACCTTCGGCTCCAAAGCAAAGCCCTTCTCAACCATCTCAAAGATATCCTCCCAGAGGGCATTATCAAAGAGGCAATCAGTCTAGAAGAGGACAGTATAGAGGTAATCAAAGAGACTACAAAACTCTGATACCAATTGAAGGATCAAGCGCATAACCAACTGCACCAAAAGCTCGGACTGTTGGAGAGGGTGCTACTTAATTTTTTATATAAGTAGCAGAGCGCCACGGGTCAAGTGAAGGAACGCCGGACCCAACAATCCCCCCCAGCATCCAGCACAACCCGTCGGCTCAGAGGTGGGGTTACCACATGGCCCACACGGCTCAGAGGTGGGGTTACCACATGTCCACGGTTGCCTGACCCACCGGACCCACACAGGTAGAAGGGAAAAATCAGGATTTAATAGCGCCCCCCCAGTCTTGAACCCGTGACCTCCTCTGATACCAATTGAAGGATCAAGCGCATACCCAACTGCACCAAAAGTCCGGGCTTTTGGTGCAGTTGGGTATGCGCTTGATCCTTCACATGCTTTAATACTTCTATTTCTCGATTGGCCAAATAGGTTATCTGATCATACTAGGCGGCAGGATCAACGTCTTGAAGTGTCGACTAACCCGTGTGTTAGTGTCACCATAAGGCGGCGGTTCTAGACCTAAGACTGGGAGCCTCCATTGTAAGGGGAGGGGTCTTACAAACTGGTATCACTTGAACAAATGATCATAAAAGAAGAAGTCCATAGCACATGGTCACCCCGCTCGAGCAATAGTTTGTGGACAAACTCTGCAGTGGAAGTAATGGTGTGCCCATGTGTAAAAAAGTCACATAATACAGTCCACCTAAGCAATAAGTTAGGCCAATTCTAATATAAATATTACCTTTATGCAGCCTCCACAGGTCACCATACCGGATAATGTGGTCCCTCCCACTTCGGCTATAATTTCTTTTCAGCAAACGGAGATGGGACAAACCTTGATGGCCATTCTTGAGGCCTTCAGAGCCCAGCAGGTCCCAGCACAGCTGCCAAATTCGAGATCAAACTGGTTAAGTGCCTTCAAGAGCCTGTCCGCACCGATGTACCATTGGACAGAGAATTCGTTGAAGATCGAAGAATGGCTTGAGTCCTTACAGGAGATGCTGGTAGGCATCAGCTGCCCTGCTAGCAAGGCAGTACCTTTAATATCTTCTGCATTAGATGTCCACGCGAAGAGTTGGTTGAAGTCCATGCTAGACTCCACATATGTTGATAGGGAGCTGTCAGATATCTCATGGGAAGAATTCAGTGAGTCATTATTGGATCACTTTGTGTCCACCATGGACAGGGATGAGCTAGAAGAGAGGTTCTTGAATCTCAAACAGGGGACCAGGTTGGTGATTGAATATTAGAGAGATTTTTCACATTTAGCCAGGTTTGCAGGGATTCATGACACGGATGATAGAAGGTATGCCAAGAAGCTCTACCGAGGGCTTATGGACTCCACCAGATAGGCTTTACTATTCATCTCTCATGGCACGTCAACACAGATCATAGAGATGGCAAAGAAGCTAGAGCCAGACTAGCTAATGGTGCAGAGCGAAGGAAAGAGGCTGTTAGATGGGTCATCATCCGGGGAGAGCAGCAGGGGCTCCTAGAGAGGAAGGGTGATTTGTTACAAGAGGGGTGGGTGACGTCATCATCCCAAATTCATGAAGGAGCAGAGGCCTACTACAGTTTTAGCACCCACACCTCTACAGGTGCATGGCCTGATGAGGAAAGATGATCGTGGCTAGTGGCAGGTAGTTTGTTTAGGGTGCCACCAGCCGGGGCACTATAGATCTGAGTCCCCGCATCAGTTTCATCCACTCCCTCCTCCTCCTACACCTCTAGTGGCCCCTCCAGCACAGCAGGGCAGAGGCCGAGGACAAGTTCGAGGCCGAGGTTTAGGACATTATGGCCAAGGTAGAGGGCAAGAGCAGATGTACGCATTAGACCTCGCCGAGCCAAGGAATCTTGAGGAGGTCTTCACAGGTACCTAAATTATTTCAGAATTTTAGATTTTATTCAATATATAGGACTTGACCTTGTAGAATAAGCAACCAAATTAAAAAACTCAAACCAACCTCAGGCATAGTCTTTATCAGCGGCAAGCCTGCTCATACACTATTTGATATGGTTGCCTCACACTCATTCGTATCAGAAGACTTTGTGGAAGGACTAGATGGAATGGAACGATTCACGGGCTTGACGATGATGGTGCGGCTACCTGATGGATCAGAGCTATTATCATTTGCAATGTGCAACATGGAGGCAGAAATTGGTGGGAAGGTATTTGAAGCACCGACAACGATCCATAACATGCCAAACTTCGACCTGATCCTTGGCAAGATGTGGTTGCATTGGAACCATGCCCGGATCGACTGCCCATCGAAGAGGATCACATTGAGACTTGGGACTCCAACGTCATCGTCGAGGGTATTAGACCTGTCTCCTATCTTTTATTATCATCTATACAGGCTGTGAAGGCCCACGAGCAGGGAGAGGAGGTTTATATTATCTAATTCAAGATGGAGAGATCATAAACTCCTATGGTTGACATTTCGGTGGTTCAGGATTTATCCGATGTATTTCTTGAGAAATTGCCTGGATTACCACCGGCTAGGGACATGGACATCCAGATTCAGATGGTGCCAGGAGCGAGGCCCATATCTCGTGCACCATACAGGATGGCCCCGAAGGAGCTAGCAGAGTTCAGGATACAGCTACAGGAGCTTGTGGAGTCAGGATTTGTTCGACCGAGTTCATCCCCATTGGGAGCACAGGTGTTATTAGTCAAGAAGAAGGATGGGTCGTTGTGGATCTGCATCGACTACCGGGAATTGAACTGGTAGACGGTCTGAAACACATATCCGCTGCACCGAATCGATGAGCTTTTTGATCAGCTTCAGGGAGCCTTCTGGTTCTCAAAGCTGGATTTGAGATCGAGGTACTACCAGCTGCGGATCCAAGAGTAGGATATTCCAAAGAAGGCCTTCAGTTCCTACTATGGATTGTACGAATTCACGGTGATACCTTTCGGGCTCACGAATACGCCTTTCGCGTTCATGTGTCTGATGAACTGTGTATTCAAACCCTACTTGGACAGATTTGTCATAGTCTTCATCGATGAAATTCTGATCTACTCTCAGACACAGGAGGACCATACTCCGTATTTGACAATGGTTTTTAGGAAGCTGAGGGAGCACCAGATGTACGCCAAGTTCTCCAAGTGCCAGTTCTGTCTACAAGAGGTGGAATTCTTTGGGCATACTATCTGTGGAGCCGGGTTGGCCGTAGACCCGTCCAAGGTACATGCAGTTTGGGATTGGTTGCGACCAAAGTCAGCTTCGGAAAACACAGTTTTCTGGAACTCGCAGGATATTACCACAAATTCGTGGAGGGTTTCTCGTGGATAACACTCCCCCTCAAGTCCTTGACGAAGAAGAAGGCAGCTTTTACTTTGATGGAGACGTTCGAGGCAGCATTTCAGGAGCTAAAGGACAGGCTTACCTCTTCCCTTATCCTTGCACTTCCATCTGGGAAGAAGGATTTCACATTTATACTGACTCCTCATATAAGGGGATGGGTATGGTACTGATGCAACACAGACATGCCATCGCTTATGCTTCGAGGATGTTGAAGAAGAACGAGCAGAACTATCATGTACATGATTTAGAGCTTGGGCGGTAGAATTTGCATTGAAGATCTGGAGGCATTACCTATATGGGGTTCATTGTGACATCTTCTCAGATCACAAGAACCTCAAATATATCGATACCCAAAAGGATCTAAACCTTCATCACAGGAGATGGTTAGAGTTCCTATACGACTATGACTACCAGATACATTATCAACCGGGGAAGGCGAACATCGTGGCAGATGCTTTGAGAAGGAGAGCCGGCACTACTGGACCGGAGCCCCGGGTAATAGATATGGAGCTGATATAGATGCTGGAGGATATGAATATTACTATGGTTTTTGAGTCCGAGCCAGAGAAATATCGGGAGTACTTGAGTTCCTTGATTATTGAGTGTGATATATAGGATCGCATCAAGACACATCAGAGGCTAGATGTTGCTTTTGAGCTGGTATTCAGGGACCTGGAAGGGGGAAGTCAGGGGATTATTCGTTGCGTGATGACCTAGTTCATTTCCGTGGTCGTTTTAATATAACCGCAAGAGGTGGTATCCGAGAGGATATACTCAGGGAGGCACACTGTTCTCAGTACTCAGTGCACCCGGTATCACCAAGATGACAACGGATATGCGGAGGAGCATATATTGGTCAGGAATTAAGAGGGAGATCATCTATTATGTGACACACTGCGAGACATGCCAGCGGATAAAGGCAGAGTACAAGAGCCCAGGAGGACTATTGAAGTCACTGTCTATGCTAGAGTGGAAGTTTTAGGATATCGCTATGGATTGCCTCGCTCCAACTCTTGGCACGATTCTATTTGGGTCATTATCGATAGACTTACTGATGGTTAAAACTCCGGTTCTTATTTAATTATGAAAGTGGAGGTGATTTTATTTTATAAAAAAGAAGAGCGTTTTATTTTATTAAGAACCGAATTTTAACAAGAGGGAGGCAAGCGCACCTATCGCGTGTAGTACAGGATATTCCGGTGTGGAATATCGGGGTCGTATTGTTCTAGGGCCGGCTTAGCTATTTCTACTCTTTCCCTGAATGAGTATTATTTTACCGATAATATTTTAGTTTGTTTAAAAAGAAGATGACCTAAAATATACAGAATGTATAATAATAATAATAAAGCATAATAATAAAAGCATGTGATAAATTGCAAAAAAATTAAATGCAGAAGGAAATGAAGTGCAAAAAGTCGATGAAGAGCATAGCGCGACGATAAAAAAAGAGAATTTGAACTAAAATAGCTTTTAATAAAAAGGGATACTAAATTTTAAATTAATTAAGGCGAAGACTCGGCCGTGTAGGTTCCAGAATGAGCTCACTTATCTCTAGGACTATCGCTCACCAGAACGCTAAGACTATTCGACCGATTTCTAGACCGATGAAGGATTCCTCTTAACGCTCGCATTACGCTAAGAACCCTGCTATTGGGTGGGGAACCCAATCCGGTAGAGTCACGCGCCTCCTCTCTCGAGGGTTAGCATGGAGCTCTCTTTACCCAAGGGTGATCGGTCCATATGCACGGCCTCTCGGAGTTGCATATGGATAACAGAAATTTACCCCGCACATCGATATGCGGTCCTACGCGTCGTTAACCCGGGGAAAACCTTAAGAAATTTAATTAAACTGAAGAACAGGACCTATAATTATTTAAAGCTATTTTATCTTTCCCGATTCTCTTCGATATTGAGGGCTAAGGGCGATTAGCCACTCATAAGAATTGGGACACTTAAGCTAGAAAGCGGTAAAGAAAGCTGTAAAGAAAGCAGGAAATAAAGCAGTAAAGGAAAGCAAAAAATTGCGAGTCCTACTCAAACGAGCAGGGATGAAGAAAGCAGTAAATGCGAATCCCGGCTCAAATGAGTGGGCGGGGGTAAATTTATCCCATACGCGCACGCACTCTACAGAAATGAAAACACACACACGCACTCTACATAATTTGAAACACACACACACACACACAAAGTTTTCCTACTCAAGTGAGTAGGAAGAAAATGAAAGCAATAAAAAAAGACAAGTCCCACTCAAACGAGTGGACGGGAAATGAAAGTAGAGCGCCATTTAACTCTTAACGAGTAAGCGGAAATAAATGCGCACACGCACACACAAGTACAAAAATTGAAAGAAAGCTATAAAATCTAACTAATACACGCACGCACACTTGCAAAAATAAGAAAAACTAAGTGCTCAGAAAATTAAAACAACTGCATTTCTACCGCTAGAGTGCGGTAGAAATGCATAAAAAGAGAAAATAAAAATTAAACGGAGTGAAAAGTTTTGCAAATAAACGCAAAAGTAAAGTTGGCGAAAAATTAAAACGACTATTTTTTATTCTTCTATTTTTATAAAAACTCCTAAAAAGTGAAAATAAAGCTAAAAACGACGAAAAGTTTTACGATCCTAAAAAAAAATCTAAGTTAAACAAAATTTAAAAACCATCTTTAATACACTATTATAAAACTATAAGATTGAAAACAAACCTAAAAAGAGAAATCTAAACCTAAACATGTTATGAGTATTAAAATAAAATCGACATTGCAACGGCTAGAAATGCCGTAAAATTCCTAAACTAAACAAGTTATAAAAGCTTTAAAGATGAAAACATATAAAAGTACAAAAAAGGAACGAAAAATCACTTTGGGTAGGCACATTCAAATGGAACTCCAAGCAATATGAAGAGAGAAAAACAAGCTAACATTTTATTAAAACAAAGGAAACAGATTACATCAAAGTTAAAACACACATCCTAATTCAAACTAAGAGAGAGAGAGAGAGGGGGGATAAAATTCCCTTACATAACATTTTGATTCCATTTGGGAAACACCTCCCCTAAGCAAAGTGGTCAAAAAATTGGACAAGAAAAGCTTACTGAAAGATTTTATTTATAGACAAATTTTCAGGTGTGATACGCCCTAGGTCACGGGCATGACAAGGGGCGTGTCAGTCAAAGCCATGTTTGACTTGGAGACTTTGGCTGGCTTGCTTCGTTCTGGAAGGTCGGGGAGTTGACACGTGTTGGTCACGGGTGTGACAGGCTTCAGACATGGGCGTGACAGGCTTGGGTCGACGATCTTCGAGCGGCGATCAACGATCTGGAGGCTTCTAGAAGGAATACGGGGCGGTCACAGGCGTGATAGGCTTGGTCACGGGCATGTCGGTGGGCGTTACTTGGACAGCTAGCAGTCCTGATGTCGGCAGCGTCGAGTGTTGAAAGGGCGTTGAGTTTCGACATCGACACGGGCGTGACGGGTCTTGGACACGGGCGTGACTGGGGCGTGTCTGGACGGCGTTGAGTGTTGAACAGTGAAATCTTCGAGTGTCGACTGGCAAAAGGCGTGCATGATACGGGCGTGTCGGGCATGGTCACGGGCGTGACAGGTCAAAAATTAAGTTTATCTGAAAAATTTCAGAAAACAAAAATAAATAAAGTTAGTATATAATTTACAAAAAAGAAGCACTTTATTAAAGAAAATAAACTAAAAAAGACAAAAATAAACAAAAATGACTTAAATAAAATACAAAAATATAGGTATATTTACAACTTATCACTGACCAAGGTGGCCCGGTTTATACCGATCAGAAAGAACTGCTCAGTTACTGCTTTGGTGAGGTTGTTTGTGGAGCAGTTTGTCAGGTACCACAGCTTCCCCAAGATGATTGTCTCGGATCGTGACGGTCGGGTCACTTCTAGGGAGTTGAGAGCGGTGCAGGCTTACTTGGGTTCTCAGCTTACTTTTAGCACCGCTTTACATCCACAGACGGACGGCCAGACAGAGCGGACCAACAGGACTATGGAGGATCTGCTATGTTTGTGTATACTGGATATGGGGAAGCCTTGTGAAAGACTGTTGCCACTGATTGAGTTCTCCTATAATAACAGTCACTAGAAGAGTATTGGGATGACACCTTATGAGGCTCTATATGAGAGAAAGTTTCGGACCCCACTATCTTGGATTCAGGATTAGGACCCCAAGGCACTTGGATCAGAATATATAGAGGAAACGGATGCTAAGATACGACTAATCAGGGATCGAATGTTGGAGGCTCAAGGCAGGCAGGCAAAGTACTATGATGCGCGACATCAGAAGGTTGAATTATTAGTCGGGGACAGAGTATTTTTGAAGATACGTCTGGTGCATAGTTTTTCTCGGGTGCGGAGGCACAAGAAACTCAGCCCTCTATATATGGGGCCATATTTGATCCTGGAGCGGATCGGCCCCTTGGCTTACAGGCTGGAACTGCCGCAAGAGTTAGGGACCCTACATGACGTCTTTCACGTCTCCTCGCTTCGGAGAGCTCTCCTTCGGCCAGAGCAGCATATTACCACTACAGCAGGCCCGATAGCACCTGACAGATCAGTTCATTTAGATCCGCTCCAAATAGTTGATACTACGGGCCGAGTGTTGCGGAAGAAGAAGGTTCCCCTGGGAAAGTTGTTGTGGTCCAACCATGGATGGGAGGAGCACACTTGGGAGCCGAGGGATCTGATGCTAGAGCGGCACCCGGAGCTTTTCACCTCAGGTAATACTTAAATTTTGTTTAAGTTCTTAAATTCTTATGTGTAGAAACTCCATAGACCCGAACTTAAATTTCGGGGACGAAATTGTTTTTTTTGTTTATTGGGATTTGTAACATCTCATTTCCAATTAGACCCCTTTACTTAGATTGGGTTAGGACATGTGGTGGGGGCATGGGTTTAGGCTAGGTTTGAACCATGGAGTTAGGGTGTAGTCACAAGGGGCCCACTATAGGGCCCACGTTAACTCAAGTCAAACTAGTGAAAATTTGGATCTTAGCTACACACTGGCCCCACCAGTATCCCCTAACCCTAATAAGAATCTACGTGAACCATAAGCCATGTCATTGGGTCACCTATTGACCCAAGTTGACCCAAGTCAACCCTAACCCTTATTTGGTCAAACCCACACCTAAAGGCCTAATTAGTCCAAGTAGGGCACAACCATGGCCCAACCCAAGTTGGGTGGTACCATTGGGTCCATGACCATCAAGTGGGGCTAGCCCACTCATCATGTTGACCAAGTCAACCAAAAAAGTCAACAAGTCAACTTAGGGCTTATAGAGAGGAAATAATATGAGCCAAGCCCATTCCTAATGGACTAAGCCCATGGCTCAAGGCCCATGACCAGCCCAAGAGGTCAATGACAGCCCAAACCCTTTGAAATAGGAGAGAGAATACATGCATGGGGGGGGGGGGGGTAAATTAGGGTTTTTTGAGAAAATGAGGAGAGAAAAGAGAGAGAAAGAGGGGATGGAGGCCATGTGGCCCTCCTTCCCTTTGCCCAAGCTCTTGGTAGAGCTTCCAAGGTTCTTTTCAGCAGGAATTAAGGGGTGGTGGCCACTTGGCAGCCAGGCAGAGCTTACAATGCTCATGGCCGATCACCACCTTAATCAAAACAACTCACCCAGCCTCTCCCAGCCAAATCTAAGCCCACCATCAGTTTCAGGAGGTCTAAACGAGTGGAGTTTGACGACTGGAGCAATGCTTTTGCTAGAGAAATAGAGAATCGTGCTAGATTGCCGGAGCAAGCTTAGGCCATGGCTCACCGCCACCACACTCGCCGCCAAGCCCGACTGTAGGTTAGTTTCGCCTCACCTCACCCCGTGCTAGATTTCTAGATTAACTTGGCGAGACATCAGGCTCAATTTAGCCTGATACCTTGTGAGCCGTGAGCTAAAATGCCGAGCTTTTCTTCTTGCTCGGGATCGTCGGAGGAGCCGCCTCCGGCAGCATCACCGTCGGTGTTGATGCGCGAAATGCGACACCGCCTAGTTAACTGGTTGTTCGATCTAACAAGCAAGGTGAATAGGAGGGTTGCGGGGATAGAGGACATGTTTGGCGGAGCAAGGGAGAAGCTTGCACGAGTAGGGAAAAAGCTTGATTAGGAACTGTCGAGGAGACGCTACTTTAGCGGTTGGACTCTGATAGTTAGACCGAGAGAGGAAAAGAGAAGAGAGGGCCGCTAGCAGCGACAACAACAGACTTCTCCCATTGCGGCCTGAATGCTTCTCTTGTGATGGGCTTTCCTTTGATTATAATTGAAGTTACAGCTTTTGGTTGCACCTTTACATGGAAATAAGAATAAAGGGTACAAGGTGGGAAGCTGGTGGCTTAGGAGAGGAGAATGCAAGAAGCCGCGCGGACTGACTAGGGATGTCGGTAGACTGCGTGGTAATCTTATTAAGGAGCTCGCTAGACTTCTGCGGGCGGACTGGTTTATCGAGCTGGGAGAAGAAGCTGGAGGGCAGGTCGCGCGGACTGAGAAAGCGAGTACGCAGGGACTGATGGCGAGATCCTGACGCCTCTGTCGCATTGTCTCGTCCTCCCTGAATGAGAGTTATGGGGGCCTATTTATAGGCCCGAGGAGGTTACGGTCTTGGTAACGTCACCACCAGTGAGGCGGTGAGCTGTGCGAGTACAATGTTGAGTCCGCGGAGTCCGCGCTAGGCCGCGGGGTTAGGGACTTAGAGCTGATATTGCTGTTGTCAGACTGGGACGAGTCTTCCCCTTCTACTGAGCGAGCTCGTGCCGGGCTGTGCGAGCTGAGGAGGAGTTCGCCCGCTGCTGGGTAGAAGCGGACACCGAGAAACCAGACGGCTAGCGACGGACTGCAGAATGAATCTGCCGAGCCCGCAGTGAAGAGGAGCAGATAGCCGGATGCCGAGCTGGGGTTCACCAGGCGGTCTACACAACGAGCCCACTTAACTCATGGAGGACAGGTTGAGCAGGCTGCCGTCTAGTGGCTTGTCGCCATTGCTTGGAGACAAGTACTGCGGACCTGGTAGACTGACTTGTCAAGGTCACGCGGACTGCGGACTAGAGGCTTGTCGTTATTGACTGGTGGCAACATTTGCTTGGGGATGAGGATTGTCGACCTGACGGACTGACTAGTGAGGTCGGCAAGCCGTGCGGTCAGCAAATCAGGAAGCTCGCTGGATATGCGGGCTGGAGAGATGGTGGGAGGAGCGAGTACGCCTCCCTTAGGCTGGCTGAAGACTAACTCAGCCAAATTCTGCTGAGTAGTTCGCACCTGAGAGGAAGAATGAACGACCACACGGTTAACCGAACTAACCGCGCGGCCTGCAAGGGCGGACTGAGGAAGCAGTCGGTAGCCCCTACAGAACGAGTGGCTACTGTGTGACCTAGTCGGTCAGACCGGGGAGACCGCCCTAGCCGTACGGACATAGTGGACTGAGAAGTCAGTCCACCCACCCTCTAGAAGGAAAGGCTGACAGGCCGCGACCTCCTGGGGTAGGCCGCGACTTGCGAGCTTGCAACCTTTGGAGGGATCGCCGATTTCTGTGTTAAAATAATCCCTGCACTTTTTCAGGTTCCGAAGAAAACTTCAAAAAAGTAGGAGACCCACAAAAATCGTGATCCTTCCCTCGAGAAAAGGAACGGGCAAGGAGAGATGGAACCTGATTTCTCTCCTCAGAAAAAATATGCTAATGCCTGTCTTTTTCCTGCAAAGGAAAGAATTAATATAGGCAGAAATAGGTACATCTTATACGTACCTAGGTTTCCTTTGCAAAATGAAGAAGACATGAATGTCTCATAGTGGGATCTGCAAAACAACGATGAGAGGAAAGCATAAAAGGATGATAACTTGCAAGTACCAGAAGGAGGGTTGCAAGCACCTGTTAACTTCTGAAAAAAGCGTAACTCACAAGTATGATATAAAACTTAGTTGCAAGTACCTAGATAGAACCTGCAAATAACGGCCAATGACTGCAAAGGGAAGAGTAAGCAGTGGATATGAAATGAAATTAAAATGCAAGTACCTGGATGGAACTTGCAAATATTTGCTAATCTCTGCAAGAGAAGAGTAAGCAACAGATATGATAGGAAAGTAAGCTGTAAGTACCTGAAGGGAACCTGCTAATATCTGCTAATCTCTACAAAAGAAGAGTAAGCCGCAGATATAGAAGAAATAAAACTAAGTCGCAAGTACCTGGATGGAACCTGTGAATGTTGACTGA
The DNA here is from genome assembly GCA_039513925.1 of Platanthera zijinensis. NCBI lineage: Eukaryota > Viridiplantae > Streptophyta > Magnoliopsida > Asparagales > Orchidaceae > Platanthera > Platanthera zijinensis. The sequence continues at coordinate 181,214,256 of CM077078.1, forward strand.
TGATATGATAAGATATAATTTGATAGCAGAAGTGAAACCTAACAAACTCGGCTATTAACTGAATAAAGATCAAAACGCGATATTGATTGTCTTGCGTCATCAAGTATGATGTTTTATACATTAAATCAAGATCAGCAAGATGAAACCATCTTAATTTAGATTTATAATAACATGACTTGTCAATTAAGAAGAACCAGAAACTTTGATTAAATGATTTGGGTCGCTAGCATCTGATAAGAGAGCTTGTGGATAACCATATGATAAAATTTTATGAAGGCAGTGTATAGAAGATGATCATAAGCTAAAAAGATATTGTCGATCTTTGGAATAAGTTGAATTTAACCTGCCAACCTGCAAGAAGGTGGAAAATACAAAGGAGGGCTAAAGCGGGCTTGTCGCACATCCTTTGAAGGGCATAGTAGATAAACAGGCACAAGCAAGGAAATTCCTGCAGAGGAATCGACTGATACACTACTCTCTTGTCTCGGGTTACAAACATCGATGATCAATTAGACTAGTTGCGCCAAGTGGCCTATTGCTTGTCTGCGAATTGATCAGTGGAATTATGGGCCCTGCGAAGGAACAGATCGAGAGTTCCAATGAGTGTTCGGCCATCACAGTTGTGAGATGATCGAAGAGACAAGGTTACACTTGATCGCCATTACTTGACACGCAAAGATCATCATAACTATAACGTATCCCTCAACGAGACACGATAGAACTATCATACGCTATCTCACCTAGGCACGCACACTGCGGTAGACATCGGCTGGGATCTGAATTATGAAGTTCACCATCATAGATTGAACAGCCCCCACTGCACATATGCGAAAAACTCCTCGCGATATGTGGTTGTTGTGGTCTTACGCCATAGGACAATCCATGGAGGGAAACAGCAAGACTTGGCGATATCTCAGTGGTTCAGTGATCTCTTTGGAAAAAAGAAAAATATAGGGGAGAAGCATTACAAAAAGGGAACTGTGTCAGTATGGGATCTCTAACGTAAGCTTTATTGAATGAAAATGAAGGAACACTTAGAAGTATTGAAAGATAGTGTGTTTGAAGAGTAAAGTAAAAAACAACCGGTCACGATTGTGAGGGGATTTGAGGACCTGCGATTGGTCATAACTGATGATGCAAGAAATGAGCCCTCTTTGTTTTAGAATAGTCCTCCAAGGGTACCTTAGGCAATGACATCGATGCACTTTGAATGAACATCGATAGGCCCCAGATGGCCTGCATCCTCTATCTCCACACGCTTCATTTGAACTTCAGCCACCTCCGTGCCCTTGGAGGTGGAAGGCTTCGAAGAATCAACTTTCTTGACCAGGTCGTTGATCTTGCCCTCCGAAAGCAATCTTTCTTCCAACCGCCAAAGGGCCTTGCAGTATTCAGTTGAATGACCTTTCACTCAGTGGAATTCATAGAATGGATCTGAATCTCTTGATTATTGATTCACTGACTGGTATGGCCTTTTGGAATTTTCCTTATCCCTCATGATCTAGCAGGCTTCTAACATGGCCTCATCAAGTCCTGAGCATGATAAGTCATCATCTTATGACTGATGCACAGAAGCTATTTACTGAGGTGGGGTAAGTAGCAGTAGCAATTGTTCGAGGCACAATCCTGGCCTGGGAAGGAGGTTCGATGATGAGGCTGGAACTTTTTTATTTTCCTAGAGTGGGATGGAAAATCTTTCCGAGGAGACCTTGGAGGCTGCTTGTAAGGTGGATTTCTCTCTATTACAAGCCTAGAGACAAAGTTGGGGTTGCTCTTCTCACTGCGGATGTACAAGTTCGCTAATCCAATCAACTCTTGGTATGTCCTCGACGCTCGGACGTTAGCATCGAACTTGAGTGGTCCTTCACGCAGACCGTGAATAAGAGGCACTCGATACATTTCCTGATCGACGATCTCAAAGTCTAAGATCTCTCTTTGGAAGCGATCCACAAAATGAGATCAAGTCTCGGTCTCTTGATGCTTGATCTCAAAGAGGGCTTCTGGACCGCCCTTCCTCTTTATAGAAGTAGAAAATCTTAGAAGAAACTATCTTTGCAAATCAGCAAAGGAAGAGATGGACCGAGAACGGAGTCCATAAAACCAATCCCTCACTTGACTGTCAAAGGTCGTTACAAGGAGCTTGCATTTGGTTGCATCTGAGAGAGTCTTGGGAGCTACAGCTGATTCAAATGATTTAAGATGTTTGACTGGATAAGTCTCCCCAGTGTAAATGGGGAACCGTGGCTCTCTGAAGTTAACTGGAGTCAGTTCATACCGAACATTCTCTGTAAATAGTGACTGATCTTCTTGCTCTCTTACAACATAAGGAGAAAAGGGAGCATAAGTTGCAGCTGCACAAGGAGCTGGAGGATAGAAGGGAAAATTTGCTGCGAGAGGAGAAAAGGCAGGAGCTGAAGAGTAAGGATAACTTCCCTGAAAAATTTAGGAATCTTGCAGGACTTCCTCGGGCAGCTTCTCGGAAGAAGTTCTAACAAGCTGCGAATTCATCAGTCTGAGACCGCAAAGGGGTTGCAGGCCCTTGTGGAAAGGTTTGAGTGTGAAGAGGAGGATAGGCCGGTGGATAAACTTGAGGAGTCTCGAATGCTGGTGCCGGATTGATTGGAGGAGCTGGCGCTGCTGAAGATTGTGTTTCCAATCGTTGAGCGATAGCAGCTAGAGTATGATTGATCACTTGAAACTGTTGCGTAGTTTCTCTGCAAGAATGCTCCAAGGCCTCCCAAAGAGAATCCTCACTGGAAATTGGAGCAAGGCTCTCAGCTGATTGATGGTCTGACATGAGTAACCGCTGATTTCACATCTGATCCAGATCTAAAGGTCGCATGTTAACTGTTGATGCGTGAAATGCGACACCGCCCAGTTATTGGTTTTTTCGATCTCACAAGCTAGGTGAATAGGAGGGTTGCGGGGATAGAAGAGAGGTTTGGCGGAGTAAGGGAGAAGCTTGCTCGAGAAAGGAAGAAGCTTGATCAGGAACTGTCGAGCAGACGCTACTTTAGCGGTTAGACTCTGATGGTTATACCAAAAGAGGAAAATAGAAGATAGGGCCGCTAGCAGCGATAACATTAGACTTTGCCCATCATGGCCTGAATGCCACTCTTGCGACGGGCTTTCCTTTGATTATAATTGAAGTGACAGTTGGAGGTTGCACCTTTACATGGAAAGATGAATAAAGGGTTAAAGGGGGGAAGCTGGCGGCTAAGGAGATGAGAATGCCAGAAGCCCCGCGGACTTACCAGGGAGGTTGGAAGACCGCGCAGTTAGCTAATCAAGGAGTTCGCTAGACTTAGCCGGGCGGACTGCTTGATTTAGATGGGAGAAGAATCTGGAGGGAAGGTCACGCAGACTGAAAAAGCGAGTCCGCAGGGACTGATGACGATATCCTGACGCCTCTGCCGCGTCATCTCGTCCTCCCTAAATGAGAGGTATGGGGGCCTATTTATAGGCCCGAGGAGGTAATGGTCTTGGTAACGTCACCATCGGTGAGGCAGTGAGCTGTGCGAGTAAAATGCTGAGTCTGCGCATGGACACGCGGATAAGGACTTAGAGCTTATCTTTCTGTTTGCGGACTTGGACGAGTCCGCCCTTGCTGCTGAGCGAGCTCGCGCCGGGCTGTGCAGGCTGAGGAGGAGTTCGCCCACTGCTGGGTAGAAGCGGACACCGAGAAACCGGATGGATAGCTGGCGGACTGCAAAATGAGTCCGCCCAGCCCACAGTGGAGAGGAGCAGATTGCCGGCTGTCGAGCTGGAGTTCACCGGTTAGTCTGTGCAACGAGCCCTCTTAACTCGCGGCGGACAGGTTAAGCAGGCTTCCTATTGGTGGCTTGTCGCCATTGCTTGGCGACAAGGACTGATGTCCTGGTAGACTGAAAAGTCAAGGTCGCGTGGGCTGCTGATAAGAGGCTTTTCGCTGTTGACTGGTGGCATCCTTTTTTTAGGGACGAGGGTTGGTGACCTGGCAGACAAACTAGTGAGGTTTGCAGACCGCGCGGTAAGCCGACCAGGCAGCTCACTGGATGTGCGGGCTGAAGAGCTGGTGGGAGGAGCGAGTACGCCTCCCTTAGGTTGACTGAAGACTGAGTCCTCCACATTCTGCCGAGTAGTTTGCACCTGAGAGGAAGAATGAACGGCCATACTATTAACCGAACTAACCGCGCGGCCTGCAGGGGTGGACTGAGGAAGCAGTCAGCATCCCCTATAGAATGAGTGGCTACTACGCGACCTGGGTGGTCAGACCGGGGAGACCGCCCTAGCCATGCGGACTGAGCGGACTGAGAAGTCAGTCCGCCCAACCTTTAGAAGGAAAGGCTGACAGGCCGCGACCTCCTATGGCAAGCTGTGACTTGCGAGCTAGCTACCTTGGGAGGGATCGCCTATTTCTGGGTTAACAGCCAGGAAAAGCTAGCCACCACCTCAACAAAGGTTGTAGCGATAATCCCCGGCGGTGGCGTCGGCCTAGATGGCCGGAATAAGCCAGCAAACTTGGCCCGAGATGGCTCTAACTCAGCTGTTGGCTGATTGGGGACGATGGCCAGGAGTCGTTAGCTCTTGATGAATTAATTTGATATTCCATTATATTATGAACGATATTATTATTGACACACTTTTACAGTGTTCTTTCATGCTGATTTTAGGCTTGCTAGAATCACATTTAGAGGTATCTATCAACATGAAAATGTTGGCCTTGACATTACCTTTAAAATGACACCCTAAACATAGGATTTGGTAAATTAGAACTCCTTGTAGGACCATTATACAATGACTGGTCCTAGGCTAGGGCAGATTTTAAAGTAAATGCCCAAGCCAATCCATATGTCCACATGGCCTAAAATTTTGGTCAGGTTTGTGTTAAGGGTAAATATAGGCTCTGACCAAAAATGGGAATTTTTGGTCAGACCTTTGCTATACTATTTGGTGAAATACTAATAATTAAATTAAGTGTATTTTTGGAGATATATGACTCCAAATGTCCCCAAATTTTGGTGGAATGTCCATTAGGTCAATATAAAACCCTGGTATAAATTTCAGGTCATTTTTACCTCTGCATGTTTGGGAAATCCCACATGCATGATACATGTATGTTCAAATTTGGGGTGCCTATAGTAAAAAAAGGAAAATGGAGATTTAGCCCATTTGGACCATTGAATGTCCATGAAACTTTGGATAGTAGTTTATAGGGATTGAATATACCTTCCATGGAAATTTTGGGATTTGTGGAATCAAAAATCCCATTAATTGGAATTATTGGAAAATATGCCTAGATAGGAAATAAATTTGAATCTAGGGCATATGAATTTATTAAATTCTGAAATTTTGTCACAAGCTTTATTATGACATAGATAACCTATGGAAAAAATTAGGGGATTGTTTGGTGATGTTAACTTAGATTTTAAGTAGAATTTACCATTTTCCCATTATGGAAATTAATTAAAAATAAGGGAAATTATTGCTTAAATATTATGGAAAACTTTACAGTAGTTTATTTCTGTGATTAAATCCCTATTAAATTAATTGAGAATTTTTGGATGTCTCTAAATACTGATTACCCTAATAATGGCATTTTGTTAATATTGTTAATTTGTATATAAGTTAGGTCAAATGACTATTTAGGATTTTTAAATTTTGTATTTAGCTTTAATATAACTACGTGGATCCTCAGAAATTTTCCTAGAATTTCTGATTGTATAAATATTGTACTTCATTTGGAAAGTTGTCAATTCGAGATTTTAATATTAAATGAATATTAAATGGAATTTCACAGGGGAAAATTATGAAACTTTGTAGGAGGTAAAATTTAACCTCATGGAACATGTGACAAATTTCTTAGGTACGCTGAACCATTATTGATAGTACATCATGTGCAAGGTGACCCATTTCAGTCAATTAAAAGAATTAATTTAGTCCCTTAATCCCTTAAAAAAATAATGAAACCTAGGATGGTCAACATCATACATCATAGCAAACCATGATAAATAATCAAGGGCAATTAGCCCAAGAGTTTGGAAAAAACGTCATATGGGTCAACATTATGTCATTGGTGCGCTTAGTAAAAATAGCATATAACACAAGGACCCATAGGGGATAAGGTTGTCGGTTGAGATGGAGTCTATCTTGGGAAGATAAACCCTGGATGGTGTCCAATAGGTCACTTCTAGATAACGAGTGGTAGAGTGAAAAATCCCAAGGATAGTATCAAAAACGGAGATCGGCGGAAGACCGCCGCTCTCCTAATAACATCCTTAGTTATTAGGTTTGTCCAAGAGTAACAACGAGAGTTTGGTATGGATCATGGGTAGATATTAATAAAAGTAAATATCCTTGCGAAAGAAAATTTTGTGCTTCAGCCCATCGTAGTTCCTAGTGACCGCGAGAGCCCTTCACCGAGCATGCCCTAGGAAGTCCTGGGATTAACCCTAAAATGCTATGTATAACAAATACTAGACAAGAGTAGTCTAATAGGCTAAGAAAATGTTGTTATAATCTCACCCATGATGGGTTGGAGGGTTTTGAGGATAGTTAGGCCTACGAGCTGGATGCTCGAGAATTTGACATCAGGACGGGTTTGGTCCTGCGAGCTGGATGCTCGGGTTGAGATAACTTGCATGTGCATAGAAACAAAACTAGTGGCGGGTCATGCGGTACTGGGCCAATCGTCATACCGATGGCAGTACAGTTACTCTAGTGAGGCGTGTGGTTTAAGGGGCTAATAGAATGTTTCTACTGCAGTCCGAAGGACAATCCCTGAAAAGGCACACCCTATAAAGAAAGTCTTGCAGTTGGCCTGTATTAGTACGCAAAGACTCTAGAGTGTACCTAGGACGTGTATAGAGGTGTACGAAGGGTCTGGGCTTGGTAGTGTGTATACCCGCCTAGGAAGCGGAAACGCCCGTTCCTCTATTACCGTATATACAACGGTGGTACCATAGAGTGATGCTAGATCCAAAAAGTGGGAACTAAGGTCTGTGATCACAGAGTCATGTGTGTGAGTTGCACTTGTATGAATCATAAAAAGCATGCATACTATACATTCATAACTAGGGCAACGCACCATAGATCCTTATCAAAATTATTATGGGCTCTTTTATATGATAAGTTATATTTGGAAACCTTAACTTATAAGTTTGTATGGGCATTCATTTAAGTTAAGGTACTTCTAGGATGTTAGCTTAGTAGTAGCATATTCTACTTGCCGTTCTTTACTTGTTTACTTACATCACCTTACTTACTTTCTGTACAGTTCTTTATACTTTACATGTGCTATATATATAGAACTGCTAAGGTAGAAATAGATTGATACTATATATACTTTGTAGTATAGCTCCACTGTCACCTTATTCTTTTTATACCAATTGTAGTCCTCCGTTTTGTCCTCCCGCTCGTTGCTTAAGTGTTGCGGGGACTAGGTGTGGAGGAAATGACTTAGTCTTTATGATTAACGGTCAGTTGTGACCAAATCATTTTTGGAGCTCGAGGAGATGGAGTATTAGCATGACTAGCAGGACGAGGTGGAAGGATGTGAGGAGCTGATACCACCACCACCTTCTACTACTACTGCAGCCCGTCGTCAGGTGGGATGACTTTACCGATGATATAATAGCTTCAGCTTGTTATCATTTTGAGAGAAAGAGATTTGATATCATGTACAGGGCATAAGACCTTTTCTCTTTTGTTGTACTCATTTGGGACTTGTTTGTACTTTCATTTTTATTTTAAAGGATAGTGCTGTGACTTGTGTACTAGCTGTTATATACACTGCTTTTATACTTCTATTTCTCTATTTGATTAATAGGTTATATGATCGTACTAGCCGGCAGAATCGACGTCTTGTGGTGTCGAATAACCCGTGTGTTAGTGTCACCGTAAGGCAGCGTTTCTGGGTCTAAGACCGGGAGCCTCCTTGGTAAGGGGAGGGGTCTTACAGAAGCAACCATCAACATTACAAACAACAATTATAGGAACACACAGGTTCCTCAAACTTGTATATTTTTCATTCCTTTGTTGACATTCATGGGTTATTTCACTAAGAAATAGTAACGTACACACATGCTCACCACCCTTTAGAAGAATTCGACCACGAATTTGAAAGAGAAGGGATCAACACCCTGCCCGTCGCAAATAATATAATAGAAGGTTTGGCCGGGGCCACACGCCATATTCCATGAACAACAAAAGCACTATGAAATTGAAATACCAAACATCGTCACAGCCTAACACAAAGTTGCATTCTAGTAGAAACAAAGGAGTAACAATAATGCTTAACACAAAATGTCCACTATATTGATATAATATGGAATGATTGAATGTGCAATGTTTGCCCTTAAGTTCTCACATGATTATACAAAAAAGAGTTATTTGCATACATCGGCATGCAGGCCGACAACATATAAAAGTAGTAAACGAGCACTTAGGCCTTAGAGGGACAATATAGAAAAAAAGGCTTCATCCTTATACTTCCCGCTAGGCTCGCCAATTCTTGTACAAGTCCAGTCCACAAAGACATGGTTAAATAAAGAAACAGTTAGCTTTAGCATACCACAATTATAAAGACCCTACCCCATTCTAGGGGAGGCGGTACTCCTTCCATGTAACCAAGCAGTATGACATTTTAAAAAATGGCACACCTATTACAGATGTTGGCATGCATGGTCACACGTCCTGTGCACTCAAGGAACATTATTAGTGTACTGAAATTAATGTCCCACCTCTGTTCTAAGTATCAATAAATTAGTCTATCATTGAGCTTTTTTCATCAAGGCTGCCTTGCCACATGGACTCTCCCAAAATATTAAGGTGCGCCGAGGATTGACCTCTTCACCTACTAGTAAGGGATTGGTTCTGATCAGCTTTGCATGTGCTCAAATCATCGGCATCAAGCTGGAATGACGTGGGTATGACATCACCATGACCCGTTAACAAAAAATATAACCAATGTTATCTATTATGGTCGGCACTTAAGGCTACTAAGCTAGGCACTGCAGACCTCATAGCTTAGCATGATACCGATCCTGTCCCTAGGATATGGACTTTGCAATAACAAATTAGTTCACCAGGAGCAATCGCTAGAGATATCGCTATCACTATATGGTATCGAAAGAACCACAAATCTATCTCAATTTCAGGTTCATGCCCAGAACTTACCTCTGCTCACTAGTCTCTGCCAGTAGCACTATATCCAACTCATAATACGTTTTGTAGCCTAAACTATTATCGAATTTTCTAGTTTTGAAGGCGCTAATCTTGCCTTATTAGCTTTATTTTAATCTTTCTTATTTAAATATTATAGCCACTAACATTTTCTTGTTTTTTTGCAGGTTTCCAGAATTTTGGCAAAAAATGACCTGACACGCCCCCCTGTCACGCCCCCTATCACGCCCTCCCAGGGAGTGTCACAGGGCATGTCGCCCGATCTCGAGGAAGTTTGCTGACAGAGATCAAATAACAGGAAAAATAGCTATCACGCCTCCTGACACGCCCTCCCCGGGCATGAAATGAGGCGTGTCGCCCTCTGCCCGATGTCTGCCGCCGCTTTAAATGCATTTTTGCCTCCGCGCGCCAACAGTACTATAACGCCCCCTATCTCGAGCATGACCCAGGGCGTTCTCGGTCCCTTTTCCAAGAATGACAGATTTTCGACCAATGATTGAGACCTGACGTACGTGTCACGACCCCCTACACTAGTGTGACCCAGGGCGTGTCAGCCATCGTATAGAAGCAATCATCCTTCCCGCCAGAATCCAGAACTCGAGGTCATACCTGTACGTGTCATGCCCCCTAACATGGCCTCCCCGGGCGTGACCTAGGGCGTGACCAACCCGAGAATTTTTCCTATAAATTCAGACCCCCTTCCATTTCAGAGAAGCTTGGGTTGAGAGGGGAGGTGCTGCCCTTTTGTTTACTAGTGTTTTTATGCTTTTTCTCCCTCTCTCTTTCTAATTTTGGTTTTTCTTACCCAATTATAGTTTTAGCTTTTGTAATAGCTTTTGTTGTAATCTTTGTTCTTCATTTAGTAGTTTAATGTAATGCAAGCTTAGTCTTTTCATTTCCATGCAAGTGTAGATCCTTCATTTCAAGTTGTAACTTTCTCTTAATATTAATATAAAAGTGCTCTTTTCTTATACTTTGTGTTATTATGCTTTATTACTCATCCCCCTCCTCCACTTCACTATAAGTAACTAATCCTCCTTGTACTCAATCTTGATGATCTGAGGTTCGAGTGATTAAGTTATGATGCTTTGAATTCACCTTTTCTTTTTAGAGTTTTGGCCTTCGAATTAATCTTGAATTTTCTCGTTTGGAATTATATTGTCGATATATAATTTCCAATATAGCTTTCATTCTTGGCTAGCCTAGAGGCCGATAGTTTGAAGTAAGAATTTAAGAGTAAAGAGAGTTGTACGCACCTCTCGAGAGAGGCAGATGTCCAAATCTCCCAATTTGGTGTAAAATCCAATAGTGGGGTTCACCGCATAAAGCGAACTTTAGGCCTCCGATTTAGACGAGTGTCGGTCAGAACTTCCTAAACTCAGTTTGGCATGACTTCAAGAGAAGCGTGTTCAAGCTTTAGGAACCTCCACAGTCAAGAGCCTTTACCCAATTAAGCTTAGGTTTATTTAGCATGTTTTTAATCGACTTTAGCCGAGGTGATTCTCGATCGAGTGCATTTCCATTTCATCGTTCCAATCCTTCGTTTTAATGGTTTTTTATGCTTTCTATTTAACTGCATTTAGTTCTCCTTTAATGCTAGTTATCCTTTTATTAAGTGCGTTTAATTTTCTCTTTATCCCTAAAGATTTCTGTTGATAAAATAATAGTCTTCGTGTGAGTAAGTGTACTTAACAGTTCCCGGATTTCAATACGACACTTGTGTCCCCTGGCTACAGTTCGATAGGTATACTTGCCTAATTAAAATGCTAGTTTGGCTCTCTTTTCTTAAGCGGAAAGCGAACACAAAATTTTTGGCGCCGTTGTCGGGGAACAACTTCGTTGATATATCAAAAACACGAACATATTACTTTTATCATTTCTCTTTCTCATCCTCCTTCTAAAAAATTTTAAAATCCAAAAAATTTTATTATCGCTCTTAATAGAAACCCACATAACAAATTTTCTACGCCACCTAATTCTCTCGAAAAGGGAAAAAGCCTTTAAGTGCCACTATCTTGTATAGTACCTTGCAAACCCTTCATTGGGTAGCCCTTGGGAAGTTCGGGAGTTAAATTATCTTAAAAAATATCTATTTCAAAAAAAGATTTTAGTTTCTCTTTTCTTTTCTAGTTTATTTATTTCTCTTTCTTCTCTTCTTTTAGTGCATGACCCGCGGGAGTCTGTCGGTTATTTTGGACTTGGACCAAGAAATTGAGCATACTCTTCGGAGAAGATCGCAATTTCAAGGGCCTACTCTCCAAGTACCGGTTGAGGACACAGATTCATTCTCGACTTTAAGAATGGATGAACCCCAAGTGAAGGAAGACGTGCAAAGGCCTTTGCCCTATTATGTACGACCGAATCTAGAGGGAACAAATCTAGTATAGTTCGCCCTGCTATAGCTAATAATACTTTTGAACTAAAGCCTAGCATAATTCAAATGGTGCAGCAGTATGTGCAATATGACAGACTTCAAGATGAAGATCCGAACGCACATATAACAAGCTTTCTTGAGATTTGTGATGCCTTTAAGATAAATGGGGTTACAAATGATGCTATTAGGCTAACATTATTTCCTTTTTCTCTTAGAACTAAGGCTAAGTAGTGGAAGAATACTCTACCTAAAAATAACATCACAACCAGGGATCAATTAACTGAAAAATTTTTGGCGAAGTATTTTCCGCCAGCTAAAACTGCAAAAATTAGGAACGATATGTCTTCTTTAGGATAAATAGACTCTAAAACCTTATATGAAACTTGGGAAAGATTTAAAGAATTATTAAGATGATGCCCACATCACGCGCTGCCTGTATGGTTAGAAGTGCAGATGTTTTATAAGGGGATAAATCAAAATACAAAGCAAATGATAACGCATCTTCTGGCGGTACTTTAAACCATAAGACCCCGGAAGTAGCTCTTAATCTTTTTGAGGACATGGCCATGAACACTTATCAGTGGAATGTGCCTAGGTCCCGCCCAAACAAACCTGCACGTATCTTTGAAGTGGACAACGTCTCCCAGCTCGCTCTATAAGTTGAAATGTTAATCAAAAAAATTACGGAGATGACTGTTGCCTCCGCCCCTCAGGTATGGGAATCTACAACTCCTGCCCCCGAATAATTAGATTTTGTTAACAATATGCCTAGAAATGCTTTTCATAATTTTTTTGTTGCGGATTTTCCTCCGCCCGGTTTTAATTTTCCGAATAGTTATAATCCAGCTTTAACAAATCACCCGAATTTTTCGTGGAGTAATCCTTCGAACGCAATGCGTCTGCCACCACAAAATAATTTTTCTGCACCAACACCACCTCTTCAAAACTATCCAAAACCTCCAAGATTGGAGGAGTTACTTTCTAAATATATAAGCACAAATGACGCTACTATAAGACCTTAACTAGAAGCGTTAAAAGTCTAGAAAATCAAGTAGGATAACTCGCAAAAAAAATTTCTGAGCGACCCGCAGAGTCTCTTCCTTCCAATACCAAGCCCAACCCAAGAGAGCAAGTGAAAGATATATCTCTTTGGAGTGGGAAGTGGGTTTTTGGTAGGGTTAGTGAAGAGCCCGAGGCAAGCTCCGCCCCTATATTTAAAAATCAAAGCACCACCACCGTTTTAAAATTTCCACCCTCTGCTGAAGAAGTTATCACCCCAGTTTTATAAAAAGACCTCACTCCACCACCCATTTTCAAAAATAATAAAACTCTGTCATAACCTTACGAACTTAATAAGTAACATCAGGATGATCAGAACTCCCGCTTCTTAGAAATGTTCAAGAAAATCCACATAAACCGACCCTTACAGGAAGAGATTTCCCATATGCCGAAGTACGCTAAGTACCTTAAGGACCTCCTGACTAAAAAAATGAGTTAGAGAACCTTTCGCATGTCACATTAAATGCCGAGTGCTCTGCGGTCTTGACAAACGGTTTACCAAAGAAAATCAGTGACCCGGGTAGTTTTCCATTCCGTGTGTCTTTGGTGATCTTTTTTTCAAGAACGCACTGGCCGACTTAGGTGCTAGTATAAACCTAATGCCCCTCTCATAGTTTAAGAAGTTAGGAATTGGTAGCCTCAACCCCACACGCATGAGTATCCAGCTCACCAGCAGATCCGTCAAATACCCGTTAATAATCGTGGAGGATGTCTTTGTTAAAGTCAACAAGTTCATCTTCCCGGTGGACTTCGTCATATTGGACATTGAAGAAGACGTTAAGGTTCCCCTGATTCTTGGCCGACCCTTCCATGCCACCTCCAGAGCTATTATTGACATAAACAATGGTAAGTTCTTCCTTCGAGTATGCGACGATGAAGTGACTTTCTCTATCACCCCCTCGATGAAGAACACCCTAGCAAATGATGACTCATGTTTTTTCGTAGATGCTCTAAGTGAAGAATCCTCCTATTGTCTCTCTAAATTTGAAAAAGAATTTTCTGATTTTTGTTCCTCCTCTACTCTTCCAACTGAATCGATGCACCAAATTGAAGAATCCTCCTATCGCCTCTCTGAATTTGAATTTTTTTTCTTCTGATTTTTGTTCCTCCTCTACTCTTCAAACTGAACCGCTGTAAGAAGCTTCCATGCCCGCTAGCCCCACCCCTTTTAATTTTCCATATAAAAAAGTCTACGAGGACAGAGTTTTTGATAAAGATTGAATTTCTAAAATTTCGTATGAAGAACCCCCTACCCTAGAATTGAAGGAACTACCCGAACATCTTAGATATGCTTTCTTAGAAAAAGATCCAGAGTTACCAGTGATAGTTTTGGCCTACCTCACAGATGCGCAAAATGATAAACTTCTATTAGTTTTATGTAAACATCGCCGATCTATTACCTTGCAAATTTCTAATATCAAGGGAATAAGCCCATCTTTCTGCACTCACAAAATCTTAAAGGAAGATAATTCGCATAACTCCATACAACCTCAGCGCCGTATAAACTCAAACATGAAAGAAGTTGTTAGCCCAGTCCAGGTAGTGCCGAAGAAGGGAGGGATAACGGTAGTTAGTAATGAGAATAATGAATTAATCCCGACACGGACGGTGACCGGGTGGCGAATGTGTATTTATTATCATAAGTTAAATGACGCCACCCGCAAGGATCACTTTCCCTTCCCGTTCATCGATCAAATTTTAGAACGATTATCTGGCCATAGCTTTTATTATTTTGTCGATGGCCTCTCGGGGTATTTTGAAATCCCCATCTCCCCCGAGGACCAGGAGAAAACTACGTTTACTTGTCCCTTCGGCACCTTCGCCTACGAAAGAATGCCCCTTAGATTATGCAATGCGTCAGCTACATTCCAGCGATGTATGCTCGCTATCTTTGATAAGTACGTAGAAAGCATTATGGAGGTATTCATGGATGATTTCTCCGTGTTAGGTGATACTTTTGATAGTTGTTTAGAAAACCTCAAAAAAGTCTTAAAACGAAGCGAATAAACTAGCCTTGCCCTAAATTGGGAAAAATGTCATTTTATGGTGAGGGAAGGGTTAGTTTTTGGTCATAAAATTTCTGTAAGAGGAATTGAGGTAGATATTGCTAAGATAGAAGTTATCGAGAAGCTGTCGCCGCCTACGAACGTAAAAGCTATAAGTAGTTTCCTAGGTCACACTGGTTTCTACCGCCGCTCCATAAAGTACTTCTCCAAGATCACCAAGCCCCTTACCCATCTCTTAGAAAAAGATGCCCCAGTTATTTTTGAGGACCTTTGCCTAGCTGTCTTTAATTTAATAAAAGAAAAATTAATTAATGCCCCAATTAAGATAGTTTCGGTGTGGGACCTTCCATTTGAAATCATGTGCGATGCGATTAGTTTAGCGGTGGGAGCCGTGTTTGGTCGATGCATATCTAAAAACTTTCACCCCATCTATTACGCTAGTAAAACGCTTACATTGGCACAAGAAAATTACACCACGACGGAGAAGGAGCTCCTAGCTATAGTATTCGCTTTTGATAAATTTTGCCCTTATATTACACTTTCAAAAATTATTGTTTTTACGGACCACTCGGCCCTCAAATATCTTCTTTCTAAATCGGATACCAAACGACGCTTGATTCTCTAGGTCGTACTCCTCTAGGAGTTTGACTTAGAGATCAATGATAAGCGAGGAGCCGAGAACTTGGTGGTCGACCATCTCTCCCGATTAGACAATCCCTTTATAGAAAAATTAAATGAAAAATCTTTTAACGATTATTTTCCCGATGAGAAGCTATTTTTAATAAACACATCTACTTCTACTTTGTTCGCACACATCGCTAACTATTTAGGGGATCGTGTGCTCCAAAAAGAGTTATCCTCTAAACAAAAGAAGAAATTCTTTTCTGAGTTGAAGAACTACTTTTGGGAGGACTCGCATCTCTTCAGAGTCTGTGCGGACCAAGTGATAAGGAGATGTGTTTCTTATGAAGAAGGTTTAGATATTATTAAACATCTGCATGAACGACCGATAGGTGGGCACTATCAAGCTGCTCGCACCGCTCATAAAGTGCTAAGCATGGGTTTTTATTGGCCTAGCCTGTTTAAAGACGCGCAGGCCTTTGTGAGCAGGTGTGATAGTTGCCAACGGTCGGGCAATATTTCCAATAAAAATGAAATGCAACAAAATTATTTCCTCGAGTGTGATGTTTTCGACCTTTGGGGAATCGATTTTGTTGTCCCTCTTCCTTCTTGCATCAGGAATAAGTATATTTTAGTTGTCGTAGATTATGTTCCACGTAGGGCTTAAGCCCAAGCTCTTCCTATGAACGACGCCCGAGTCGTAGTTATTTTTTTAAAAAAATTATTTTCTCGATTCGGTACGGCGAGTGCCATCGTTAGTGACAGGGGTTCCCATTTCTGTAACGCACAGTTTTCTAAAATCTTTACTAAATACGGCATTATGCATAAACTTTTAACTGCCTACCACCCCCAAACAAACGGACATGTCGAAGTAGTGAATAGAGAAATTAAAAGAATTTTAGAAAAGACTGTTTCAACATCTAAAAAATACTGGTCAGCCAAATTATACGATGCTCTTTGGGCCTACCGAACAGCATACAAAACAGCCCTCGTATGTACGCCATATCGTTTGATTTATGGAAAATCATGCCATTTACCCATAGAACTAGAATAGCGCGCTTTTTGGGCCTTAAGGTTTTAAATTTCGATCCCCACTCTGTTGGCGACCTTAGAAAATTTCAACTTAACGAACTCGACGAGTGACGCTCTTACCCTTACGATAACAACAAATTTTATAAAGAGCGGATGAAACGCTTTCACGATAAACACTTAAGGCACCCAAAAACCTTTAAGCCGGGCGACCAAGTTCTTTCGTATAACTCTCATTTACGTTTATTTCTGGGGAAATTAAAGTCACGATGGTCTAGGTCATTTTTTGTTTTAGAAGTTTTTCCTTATGGTGCTGTTTTAATTTCACACCCTGATAAGGGTAATTTCAAAATAAATGGTCAGAATCTTAAACTGTATTTTTCTGGTGATGATAATGTCAGTCCAAACATTGTTAAATTTCTGCTGCACGAACTCTAACTTCGAACTTTATTTTTTGTTAAAAAAACTTTAATTATTATTTTTTTGGACAAAATATTTTTGGAAATTATTATTTTATTGCGTCGAGCTTAAACGACGTTTTAAACAAAGGGCGCTCTTGGGAGGCAACCCAAGTTATCTTTTTCTGTTTTCTTTATTTTACAATTTTTCCCCAGACGGCTCCAACAAGCTGAAACTTCTGCGATCGCCTGCTCCAACGTTACTAAATCCAACATAAAGTCCAAAAAAGACATTTCATGAAGATCCAAAGCACAAGCATGGGTGAACGACATCAATCAGCATTCGCAGCGAATAAATCCGGGGAAGTACCTATTTTTCAATTCTGTAATTTAATTTTCTCTCCTTCTCTAACCTCCTTTCTCCATTGAGAACAATGTCCATTTTAAGCATGGGGAGGACTTCCTTCTTCCTTTTGCTATATGTGAATATTTTGCTTTTTGTGATTATTTTTAAAAAATAAAAAAAAATGAATATCTTAAAAATCCAAAAAAATAAAAAATATTTGAAAAAAATTTTGCTTTTTGTTATTACTTTAATAGTTTAGACGTTTTGGTATTTCAATAGTTCCCCTTGTTTTGGTTTTGTTTTTCTCAAAATCTCATATAAACAACTTAATTAATTATAATTTTTCTAATCGCCCTTTTTAAATATGTTTCACAAGTAAAATGTTGGGCATGCTATGTTTCTAATTCGCGGTAGCATGTTAATGTAAAACATTTTTTCTAAAACTCGCATTTCCATTATGTTTTTCGTTCTTTATTTTCTTTACATTCTCAAAAAATAATCATCCTCGATTTTCCTTTTTGTTTTTGGATAATTTTCGTAAGGTCAACTTTTGAATAGCCTAGTAGATGTGAACGATCCAAGTCACCTATTATTTCTTTTTTCAAGATAATTTAATCAATCTTCTTTTATTATCTAGGACTTTTTTTTTGAAATTTTTCAAACCTATGTTTTAAATAAATTTAAAAGCATGAATATGATTTAGGCCATATTTGTTTTCGTTTGAGCTTTCCTGCCAACAT
Organism: Platanthera zijinensis; assembly: GCA_039513925.1. Classification (NCBI taxonomy): domain Eukaryota; kingdom Viridiplantae; phylum Streptophyta; class Magnoliopsida; order Asparagales; family Orchidaceae; genus Platanthera; species Platanthera zijinensis. The sequence continues at coordinate 181,231,991 of CM077078.1, forward strand.
AAAAAGTTTCACCACTAGTTAGCCATTATTGAGCTTTTTTTCCAATTTTATTTGATAGCTCCTCTTTTCATATCATTTTCACCAAAGCCAAAATTTCCAACCTATCTAATCGCACTAGCCTTTTTGAATTTCATAAACAATTTTCATTATTATCGTAGGTTATGTTGTGATATTTTTGGAGATGTTTTTTAAAAAATTATGCTCAAAAAAAAATGTTTGTTTTTGTTTAGCCAATTCAAAAGGAAAGTAAAAATATTTATGACCTTTGTATTGAAAAAAGAAAAATGAAAAAAAATGGAAAAGAAAAAAAGAAGAAAAAATATTTTGTTTAAAATGAAAACTTTTGAAACTCTTTATTTTGGTTTAGTGTGATTTTAAGCCTCCCTGTTTATCTTTGAATTCCACTCCTAATAATAATCCTAAACCAAACGCTTCGTTCCTATTAAGTCCTTTTGATTCATGTTTGTGAATTTTATTAAATAACTAATAAAAGAAAAAAAGTAAATCAGTATTTGTTTTGCATTTAAACTTAGATTTTTATTATTGAATTGATATATTTATAATGCGTTGTTTGGATCAAGTAACAACTCAATGCATTTTTTTCATTTTCGTTGCTTTGTTTAAATTTATTTAAAGAATTTCATCAAAATTTTGGATGATTTATTTTCGTTGAGTAAAATTTATAAAAGTTAAACCATACATAAATAATTGTTTTAGATTTATGTTTCACCTTTTCCCTACTTAGAATTTCACATAGTACTTGTGTTAGCATAATTAGAAACTTTTGATTAGTCACTTTTAATGATTATCTAGTTTTTATATTTTTTTTTGAGGACAAGCAAAGCTTAAGCTTGGCGGAATTTGATAATACGTTTTGTATCCTAAACTATTATCATATTTTCTAGTTTTGAAGGCGCTAATCTTTCCTTATTAGCTTAAATATTATCTTTCTTATGTAAATATTATTGCCACTAACATTTTATTGTCTTTTTGCAGGTTTCCAGAATTTTGGCCAAAAAGTTCCTGACACGCCCCCTATCACGCCTTCCCTGGGCGTGTCACAGGGCATGCCACCCGATCCCGAGGAAGCTTGCTTACAGAGATGAAATAACAGGAAAAATGGTTATCACGCTCCCCTGACACGCCCACCCCGGGCGTGTCCCAGGGCGAGACACGGGGCGTGTCTCCCTCTGCCCGAAGTCTGCTGCCACATTAAATGCATTTTCGCCTCTGCACTCCAACAGTACTGTCATACCCCCCGTCACGGGCATGACCCAAGGCGTGTTCGCCCCCTTTTCCAAGACTGACGGATTTCCGACCAATGATTGAGACTTGACGTACGTGTCATGTCCCCCCTACATGTGTATGACCCAGGGCTTGTCAGCCATCCTATAGAAGTAATCATCCTTCCCGCCCAAATCCAGAACCCGAGGTCAAACCCATACGTGTCACGGCCCTTGACACGCCCTCCCCGGGCGTGATCTAGGGCGTGACCAACCCGAGAATTTTTCTTATAAATTCAGACCTTCCCTTCCATTTCAGAGAAGCTTTGGTTGAGAGGGGAGCTGCTTCCGTTTTGTTTACTAATGTTTTTTATGCTTTTTCTCACTCTCTCTCTCTTTCTCATTTTTTTTTCTTAACCCTAGTTTAGTTTTAGCTTTTGTAATAGCTTTTGTTATAATCTTTGTTCTTCATTTTGTAGTTTAATGTAATGCAAGCTTAGTCTTTTCATTTCCATGCAAGTGTAGCTCCTTCATTTCAATTTGTAACTTTCTCTTAATATTAATATAAAAGTGCTCTTTTCTTATACTTTGTGTTATTATGCTTTACTACTCATCCCCCCTCCTCCACTTCATATGAGTAACTAATCCTCTTTATACTCGATCTTGATGATCCGCGGTTCGAGTGATTAGGTTATGATGCTTTGAATAACCTTTTCTTTTTAGGATTTAGGCCTTGGAATTAATCTTGATTTTTCTCGTTTGGAATTATATTGTCGATATATAATTTCTAATATAGCTTTCATTCTTGGCTAGCCGAGAGGCTGATAGTTTGAAGTGAGCATTCAAGAGTAAAGATAGTTGTACGCACCCCTCGAGTGAGGCAGACATCCAAATCTCTCGGATTGGTGTAAAATCCAATAGAGGGGTTCACCGCATAAAGAGAGGTTTTGGCCTCCGATTTTGACGAGAGTCGGTAGGAACTTCCTAAACTTAGTTGGGCATGACTTCCAGAGATGCGTGTTCAAGCTTTAAGAACCTCCATGGTCAAGGACCTTTACCATATTATGCTTAGGTTTATTTATCGTGTTTTTAATCAACTCTAGTCGAGGTGATTCTCGATCGAGTGAATTTCGATTTCATCATTCCAATCCTTCATTGTAATCATTTTTTATGCTTTCTATTTAACTGCATTTAGTTCTCATTAAGTGCTAGTTTTCCTTTAATTAAGTGTGTTTAATTTTCTCTTTATCCCTAAAGATTTCCGTCGATAAAATAATAGTTTTCGTGTGAGTAAGTGTACTCAACAATTCCTGGAATTCAATACGACACTTGTGTACCCTAGCTACAGTTCGATAGGTATATTTGCCTAATTGGATTGCTAGTTCGGCTCTCTTTTCTTAAGTGTAAAGCGATCACCACCAACGATATTGCTATCACTAGGGATATCAACAGAATATAATTTATGTTGCAAACTTGGGTGTTTCCTGGAGGCACCCTCTAGTACTTCTATAGCAACAACATTTAGAACTCCAAAACCTTAGTAAACCCCTCGTTTTCCATGGAGTCTACTCTGGCAAGAAAATCAATCATCACTAATCCTGACTAACTTACCCAGATGGGCTTCACACAATATGCATATGCTCGTATAATGATCCGAGCTATACATGCAAAACATAATGGGAATAAACAAAATCAACTCGTTGAAAAATTCACCTCCTACTAATTAATAGAGAAACTTTCTTGCAAACATGCCAAATAAAAGTACTAGCATGTCCTAGTATTCATAAGGAGAGTCCTTACCCTTAAAAGATGTTTTAGAGCCATAAACTTGCAATTCATCTGGATGGAATTACTTGAAGAGCTTTACTCTACACGGATCTAGCCTCGACTCATGATTCCTACTATGGAAGCTCCTCCATCATCTTCAAATCTCCTCCCCAAGGGCTGAGAACCATCACTCCTCTCTACCTTCTCTTCTTTTCTAAAATTGGAAGAAAGAGTGGGTGTATGAAAGTAAAAATTGATAAGCAATTTCCCATCCTCCACCTTAAAACCAATGATATAAAACCTAGTCATCTGATCCTCATGCCAAAATAAATGGATGGTCGTGATTTCAGATGATAATTCTAATTTAATGTTATAATCGAGCGATATCTCGTTATTGCGCGGTGATAGCTTCAGTGGTGGCTTCTTGACCAAATTTGTGCCGCTCAATGGCCGCTTCATAGCCAACTAGCACATGGCAAGTAGCCATGTTGCACACTACTGCCAGCAATATTAAATTATCGCCAGGCGATATTATATTAATTCATCATTTTGTCGACTACAATGTTTTGATCACTATCGCCGGGTGATATCATTATCGCCAGAGATAGCTCCAACATTTACTTTTGTTGTTTTTCAACTGTTGTAAACCTAGGGTGTTACGTGTGAGCTCTCCTACAACTATCGAATTTATTCCAGATCACACCATTTCCTTTTGTTTGCTAACCATGTCAAGACATGCCTTAGGTGATGGGATTTACCTAGGGTATGACCGGCCTATTTACGAATTTTGGCAGTTTTTCTCCCAACGTTCAAGGACTTTCAAGTTGGTGGTTTTGTACCTTATACCCCCTAGTTCACATACGTGCCTAGGTTATGACTTCCAAAAATTTCAACTATAAATTCTCAACTTCTACAAGATGATCCCCATCTAGCTTATGCTTCGATTGGATGATTTCTAGCTTAGTTTTCCTTCAGTTTTATTGTACTTTTCTTTATCGAGATTTTAGATACTTTTCTTACACTTTCAATTCCTAGTTTAGATTTTTTTTCATGCGCTTGTAATTCCCTTCCATAGTTATACAATGTTCTTCTCTTTTATTATGTCTAGCTAATTTTCTAGTGTTTGATCGGATGAATTCCTAAGTAATCTGTTTTGTAATTTCCTTTTCATAGTTTTTATTTGCGAAAATTACGATTCACCTTTGATTTTATTATATTGTATTCATATTTTCGATGTATGAAAACCAAGTTGTTGGGAATATTGCCCTCAATATTCCAGGATTTGAAGAAGTGCCTCTCAAAATGATAAGTACAAATTGTCTTTGATGAAAATTCTATTTGAATATATGTAGGTCAAGTTTCTCATGTTAATAGTCAATCTCAATAGGTCTTGAGATTAATTAAGAGCATAAGTAAACTCAATTTTGTCTCTAATTAAGTTTAAGTGAAGATTTGTAGGAATTCAAGTTGATTTTGTATGATTAGTGAAGAGTTTTTTTGTTCAAGTCGAATAGGTTTTATAAGTGAAGAAGAACTCGACGATATTGAAAGTCTTTGTTTTCAAGGTACCTAACAACTTAGAGGGGTGTGAATAGGTTTTATGGTTTTTTATTACAATTATTAACTTAGTGTGTAGTTAGTTAGTAGATTAAAGCTTTCATGATAAACCACAAAAACACACACAGAATTTGTAATGGTTCCCAATATTATAGGTACATCCACTCTCCTCCTACCTTTCTAACTTCTTTTTTGACAACGCACTTCTCCAAAAACTAAGCTCCAAAGAGCTTACACCACACATCCCTCAGGATCTCTCAGTCTCCTCCAAGACTTAAAACTCAGGCACAAAGCCCTACCTCAGAGAAACTTTCTCCTACAACTCAGTGATCAAATGACCACCTAACTAAGACTTGAATCAAAGTCCTATAGCTGAGGCTATGGAGCATAGCCCTACCACACAGATAATGACTCTCCTACAGCTCAGGCACAATGCCCTACCTTAGATCAAAATCTGGATCCTACACTCAGACCCAAAGGTCCTACACTCAGTGAGTATGACTCTCCTACAGCTCAGGCAAAACTTCCCTACCTTATGCTCAAAAGCCCTATAACTCAGATCCACACAGGATCCTACCTCAGACCCAAAGGTCCTTCACTCAGATCCAAAACTAGTTCCTACACTCGAGCAAATCTTCCCTACCACAGGAAAAAAGGCCTTACAACTCAGATCCAAATGGATCCTATAGAAATTAAATTGATTTGTGTTAATTTGACATAGAGATATTCCTCTATGTGAGCTTCATGAGTTGAGTTACCTCAACTCTAACTATCTTCACAGTAGTAGAAAGATGATCTTTAGTAAATAGTTGCTTCTGCTGGAAGTATCTCAAAAATATGTTTCTGAACTTGTTGTAGAAGATTGAGGACTTGACTAATCTCGAGTTCTTCAAAGAGCTAACCTGAACCTGCAGAAAACTGAAGGATCTTCTTCTCATTCTTTTTCAGAAGCTAATCTAAACTTACTGTAGCAGAAGAAATTGCTACAACTATTTGGAATGAACTTTTTGTTCAGCTTGATCGATTTCAAGCTTTTAGCTCAGCAGTAATGGCGAGGAAGATGAAGTCAAGCCACACTTTGGGAAAACAATGATACCCTAAAAGTTAAGATCTTTCTTTTGAAGATATCCCATTTATCTTCCGCTAATTAACGGCTCCAAGAAGAAGGGGGGACCACCTGCAGTTGACAATTGCAACATGCTTTAACGGAAGAAGAAGTATAGTAGAGCGCTGGCGCTATTTGTCGTGTTCTGTATCTTTCCCGCAACTTATTTGAACTTTATTGACTTTTTTTGACTTTGACTGACGTCTTCAGTTATGAACTTAGCCAATTTCTCAGATCCACTCTAGGAATTGAGTGCGTAAAGTTAACAAGCTTCACTAAATGCCAAAACCCTTTGTCAACTTTCTGAACCATTCTGCATCTTAGGCGTTGAGACCGTTGAGTGAGCCTTCATCACTCAATGTACAACCACGGGCCAGCGGGTGGTTACTCAAGGAAAAGTGCAAGGGGGAGGAAGATTGTATAGGCGAGAGTGATCCATGGAGCAGGGAACTCGAAAGGCATGAGAGGAGAAGCAGAGCAGGCGAGAGCCCTCTCGCAAGGCGAGAGAGGAGAACCAAAGTAGGCAAGAGGGAGTAATGGAGCAGGCGAGACGAGTTACTTGTGAGGCAAGATAAGGAGAAACTCTAGCCCGCTGGTTTTGTTTTCGTCGAGTGCCAGTCGTCGATCGTCGAGCGCCGTTCGATGATCGTCGAGCGCAGCTTGACGATCTTCTAGCGCCAGTTCAACGATTGTCAAACTTGGCGTTCATCGAATGTCGGTTCGATGATAGGTCCAGTGCCTGTTCGATGATTGGCCAAGCATTGGTCCAACTAAAAGGCTATTTTTTACCTTTTTATCCCTAGGTAAGGGTTTTATTCTTTGGCCCTAGGTAATTTTACCCTTTTTCCCTTTGTGGTATGCGCATAACAATTCAGAATAGCGAAGTTTGGCTATTGGCAGACCCAGCCTTGGGTATTTTGGTAATTTCAGGTCGGTTTAGTTTAGTTATTGGTAGATCAAACTCAAAGGCCTATAAATAGACCGATAAGGTGCCTTGAAGAGGTTGTTGACCCCTTTTATCCTCTTCCTCCAAGGCACCTAGCTCAGCACTGGCTAGGGAGGGGAAGGATTTCTAGTTCTTCCGGGTAAGAGGTTGGACCTCCAAGCTGAAGCCCATGGTCTGTTTCTAGTTCCCTTTACTCACATCAAGGAAGGAATTCAGGAAGAGTTGGTGTGAGCTGCAACTCGAGATCCGAACTCTAGGTGAAGTCGTGTTTCTGGCTTCAACATTTTCTGGTGCGGTGAGTATGTATCATAGTTTACACAAAGAATCTTGAGATACTTCATGGTGGGAGATCTCAGCGAAGGAGACAGAGACGGGTCCCAGAACTCGGGAGGATACATGGGAAGAGAAATGTTCATGGCGTCCATCAGGGGCATCATGGACATGTTGAAGTGGATCTCGTGGTGAGGTGACTACTCGACTCCTATACCCCAGGCGCCCACTCTCATGCATTAGGACGAGCTCGTCTCGGCAAGGGTTGTAGAGGATGCCCTGGGGGGCGACCTGGAAAAGATAAAGTGGTGGAAGGAAGAGGGCGAGACCTGGCGGGTAGGGAGTTGTTATAACGCCCCAAAATCTCATTTATGAGTGGGCTGTGTAGGCTAAGAAACACGGCCTAGGACACGAGCATGTCCTGATCTTTGTACTAAAGTGTGGCGCAGGGCTGTCTCAAGTGTGGCGCAGGGCGGTCTCAAGTGTGGCGTAGGGCAGTGTCGAGTGGGGCACACGGCCTGTGACACGGGCATGTTCAGGGTCGTATCCTATGAGTTCGACGAAATGTACTAGACGAAATGCACTCGACAAAATGCACCTGACTATCCTTAAAGGGCAAGACATGTTGGGCACATGGCCTGTGATACGGGCGTGTCAAGGGCCGAGTTCTTCTCTGTGTTTGGTAAGGTCTGTGAGGGTTGTTGAACACAGTATGGACACGGGCGTGTCCGAAGTCATATCTAGCATATGTCCTGTGACACGGAAATGTCACAAGGACGTGTCATGGTCGGGACAAGATGGTTTTTTTGCCGCTTAAGACACACGACCTATGACACGGGCATATCACAAGTCGTGTTGGGCCTAGGAAAGTAATATCAGGGTGATTCAAGGCCGTTCATTTCCTTCAATTAGGATCCAACGGTCCAGAACTCTAACTATTGTATTAAGGCCAGGAGTTGAGGGATAAACTCTCATTTCTCTCAAGCCTTTATCTTTCTAAAGTGTTAGAGAGTAGGGAGAGCAGGAAGGAGGAATCTGGCTGCCGGTGGAGCTTTAGAGTCCCGAATTGCGAGCCGAGTCCAAATCTGTGGAGGCAAGGCTGTTGCGGTGCTTTTCATCCGGCTAGTTTTCCATGGCTCCAAAGAGATCGTCAAAGGTAACGATCTTCCTTCTTGGACATGTGAAGTCCATCTTTTGGCATGTGTAGGGATTTCCCCCACCAAAAGGTGGATTATTGAGGGATTTCCCTTGGGTTGATTCTTGGAATCCCCAACAAATCTTGCATATAGATCTGTAAATGTGTAGTATAGAATAGGCATGCGGTGTGAAGCCCATCAGACAGGTTGGTCTGGATTGGTGATGTTTCATTTTGCACACTGGAGAAGACTCCGCATTTAAACGAGTAGTTTGTTGTGTCGATGGGTTGTGCCTGTGAAGGGCAGTAGCAGGAAGTACTGGAGCTGGATTCTAGGAAAATACCCTCGTAATTCCTATGTCATATGTTATGGAAAGACAAGTTTTCTTGCACTGGGGGATGCTGCAGGGTTTGGGTTGAGTTTAGGTGCAGAAAGAGAGCTTCTATTGAGCCCGCCAAGAGACCAGAGTAACACTGGCACATGCTCCTCTTTTGGATTGTGAAGCAAGTCCTTGGTGGACAGTGTGGCTCTTGTGAGCTGCGAGCTCTTGAAGGCTTCATGTTGAACGAATAAGGGGAAAGTTGACCCACATCATATGGATGATTTGAGCAACGAGATTGGCTGAACTAGACCGTGTTATCTCTGACCGACTAGTTGACCTTATTGGTCTCGTTTGAGCACATAATGAGATTCTTAGGCCTGCGCGCCATTAAGACTAAATGCTCAGAGTTTACCGTTGGGTTTCGGACCTTGAACGGTAGGTTGACCTTTGTTTTTCGGTACACCAAGAATGTGCCTTGAGTGCTGGGAGAGTCGGGCCGCGTGGACGACAGTTGTGATATATTGAATGTGCGTGAGTGCACCTTTTATGATATATCTATTTGTGAAATGCTAGGGCTGCAGGGAAATAATACCACTGCCTCGGGAAAGGGGTAGGGTCGTTATAAATTGGTCAGCTGAATCCTGACCATTTCCTTGTTTGCCACCATCTTGGTGGGCTATCCTTGTGCAGGTGCTGGAGAGCTGAGAGGGAAATAGAGGGCTAAAATCCTTGCTGCTGCTGCTGCAGGCCCTCGAAGGCTGAGCAAAGAACAACATTATTTTCTTGTGTGGCCGGGCTGCGCGCCGATGTTTGTAATCCACACTTGTGAAGCTTAACTATAAGGCCTTAAAGCTAAACCTTTGTGTATTTGATGTACATTCCATTGGGGTTATTAATAAATGTGGTTATTTATATATATAGTGGACATTCGTGGCTGTTGAGTTCAATATTAACTTTAAAAGCTTCTGCTAGCATGCTTTGAGTTATGATGCGAATATATTTTGGTATTAAGTTATAACCTCACCGCCTGTTTGTGGCATATGGTGTGGGGCCCCGGCCGAACCTTCTATTATATGTTATTTAACGGATGGGGTCGTTACAATTTGGTATCAGCTTGTCTCGGTCTTCCTCTTTCGAATTCGTGGTCGAATTCTTTTGTGGGGTGGAGAGCATGTGTAAGTGCGACCATCTTTAACAATAATGAACTCAAGAATGTCCATTACGGAATGCAAATACACCTGTTTGAGGAACCTGCGCGTTCCTATTTTCTTGTTATTTCTTGTGCATGTGTGTCTTGTTAACCTATAGGTGACTCGTAGTGATGCTGGGCAGTCTGAGCCCCAGCATTCTGATGAGAGTGCGGCACCTGCTGAGGTGCCTACACCTCCTCCATCTATGGAAATATTACGCTTAGTTACTGAGGCACTGTTTGCAATGATTCATGCACAGCCTACTGGGCAGGCGCAGCAGGCATATGTGCTAGAATTGGTTGGTGTAAGGCAAGAAACTGTTGAGGCTGTTGATCCTCGTGCAGCTGAACGCAAGTTAAAGCAGTTTATAAGCTTCAACTCTCCGAAGTTTATGGGTGTGGGATCCCCCACGTAGGCGGAGGATTGGTTGTCACGTGTCAAGCGAATATTGACGGCGATAAGGATGGAGGAAGATAAGAAGGTCACCTTGGCCACCTTCTTGTTGGAAGGAGAGACTCGACTATGGTGGGATGAGATAGAGTTGCACCACTTAGCGGGCATACAATAAGCCGAAGTCTCAATCGAGGAGTTTTCGCGACTATTCTTGGCAAAGCACGTGCTAGTTGCACAACATATCGCCATGGAAAATGAGTTCCAGCGTCTAACGTTAGGAGAAAGTAGTGTCGATACTTACTTGCATGAGTTTACACGGTTGGGATACTATGCAGGTTCTATCTTCGCTGACGAACAACGTAAAACCAATCGGTTCTACGAAGGGTTGCGGGATGAGTTGAGATTCCATCTCTCAAGTTGGGTGAATCAGGGGTTTCAGGCATTGGTGGATATAGCTCGGGCGTTGGAGATGGATATGAAGCGGGTGCAGGGAAAAAGGGACTTGGCTGTGACAAGGTCCGAGTTCAAAGTGCCCCGTTCTGGAAAATCAAATTACCAAAAGAAATGGGGCAAGAGATCCAAATCTTCTGGACAGTCTCCTTCTACAGTTGTTTCGGGGGTAACTTCGAGGCAAGAGTCTCATTCCGGCTATATATATGGTAAAGTGGGGCATATAACCCGTGGCTATTGGGTTGGTCTGCCAAAGGTGGAATAGAAGACGGGAACATCATATGTTGATAAGGGAAAGGAAGTGGTGGAGTCCTCTACATCCCAGGCACATCCCCGAGTATATATTATTAGCCAGCAGGAGGCCATAAAAAAAGTGACGTCGTCACAGGTACGTTCTAAGATATTGATTGCATACTTTTCATATTTCATACCTCGTGTGTAGCTTGTGTATAATGTGTTTGTCTTAGGCTTTGTCCTTATTCAGAACAATCCGATGAGAGTACTATTTGATACGGGTCCTTCACATTCATTTCTGTCTAAGGACTTCGTAGCGCGAATCGTAGTACTTAATCATATGACGACAGATAGTGTAAAGGTGTTGTTACCAAATAGATGTGTGATGTGTACGGATAGGACTAGCTGCGTGGAATTTAAAATCGGAAGTCAAGATTTCTGTTTGAACGCTTCTGCACTACCGATATCGTAATTTCATGTGATCTTTGGTATGGACTGGCTCTCGGAGCAACGTGCCTTTATTGATTGCAAGTCAAATGAGATCACACTGGGCCAGAATACCAAGCTTGAGACGAAGTTCGCTGGTATGCGAGGAGTGAGCAGAATTTTGATGTCCGCTCTGCACTTCGTCCATGCTGTTCGGAAGGGTGCGGAGTTATTCTTTACGATTATTCAGGCTGTTGAGGCAAAGTCCAGTGTGAGTGACATTCTGATTGTATCGGAGTTTGCTGATGTGTTTCCTAAAGATCTTCTAGGGGTACCAACCCGGAGGGAGATCGACTTCTCTATTGAGCTAGTTCCAGGTGCGAAACCTGTGGCCCGCTCGCCATATCGAGTAGCGCTAAAGGATATGGCAGAACTAAAAGTTCAATTTCAAGAGTTACTGGAACAGAGATATATACGCCCAAGTATGTCACCTTGGAGAGCACCTGTTCGCTTTGTGAAAAAGAAGGACGGTAGTCTGCGGTTATGTATCGATTATCCTGAATTGAATAAACTGACATTGAAAACAAGTATCTGATTCCACAAATAAAAGACTTGTTTGATCAGCTAGTGGGATCAACCGTCTATTCTAAACAGACAGTTTAATATGAATTGAGCATTAATGTAGTCTTCAACCGTCTATTGTAAACAGACGATTTAATATGATTCTGGCCTAGGAAAGTAATTTTAGGGTGATTCATGGCCGTTCATTTCCATCAATTAGGATCCAACGGTCCAGAACTCTCACTGTTGTATTAAGGCCGGGAGTTGAGGGATAAACTCTCATTTCCCTCAAGCCTTTATCTTTCTAAAGTGTTAGAGAGTGGGGAGAGCAAGGAATGAGGAATCCGGCTGCCAGTGGAGCTTTAAGTTCCCGAATTGCGAGCCGAGTCCAGATCCGTAGAGGCAAGGCCGCTGCGGTGCTTTTCATCCGGCTAGTTTTCCATGGCTCTAAAGAGATCGTCAAGGGTAACGATCTTCCTTCTTGGACATGTGAAGTCCATCTTTTGGCATGTGCAGGGATTTCCCACACCAAAAGGTCGATGATTGAGGGATTTCTCTTGGGTTGATTCTTGGAATCCCCAACAAATCTTGCATATAGATCCGTAAATGTGTAGTATGGAATAGGCATGCGGTGTGAATTTGATCTAGATATGTTAATCTGGATTGGTGATGTTTCATTTTGCACACCGGAGAAGACTCCGCATTTAAACGAGTAGTTTGTGTTGTCGATGGGTTGTGCCTGTGAAGGGCAGTAGCAGGAAGTTCTGGAGTGGGATTCTAGGAAAATACCCTCGTAATTCATGTGTCATATGCTATGGAAAGACCAGTTTTATTGCACTACATGATGCTACAGGGTTTGGGTTGAGTTTGGGTGCAGAAAGAGAGCTTCTATTGAACCCGCCAAGAGACAACGAGTAACAATGGCACAAGCTCCCCTTTTGGATTGTGAAGCCAGTCCTTGGTGGACAGTGTGGCTCTTGTGAGCTGCGAGCTCTTAAAGGCTTCGTTTTGAATGGATAAGGGGAAAGCTGACCCGCGTCATTTGGACAATTTGAGCAACGGGATTGGATGAACTGGACCGCGTTATGTCTTACCGACTGGTTGACCTAAGTTATTGGTCTCGTTGGAGCGCATAATGAGAGTCTTAGGACTGCACGCCATTAAGAATAAATGCTCAGAGTTTACCGTTGGGTTTCAGACCTTGAATGGTAGTTTTGACCTTAGTTTTCTTGTACACCAAGAATGTGCCCTTAGTGCAAGGAGAGCCGGGCCGCGTGGCCGACGGTTGTGATATATTTAAAGTGCGTGAGTGCACATTTTATGATATATCTATTTGTGAAATGCTATGCTTGCAGGGAAAGAATACCACTGCCCCGGGAAAGGGGTTGGGTCAATATAAATTTGTCCGCTGAATGCTTACCATTTCCTTGTTTGCCACCATCTTGGTGGGTTGTCCTTGTGAAAAGTGTGATGCAGTGGCCCAGAGCCGCCCTACTCTGTCGGAGTCACACCGAGCCAGAGGAACACGAATGGCACCCACTGCCGGGCTGCAGCCCAAGCACCCCACCCATGACCGCACCTATTCTCAGCGCGGCGGGATGTTGAGGCGAGGTCTCGAACCCAGCCCCCTTGATAAAGAGCTTTCCTAACAGCTCTCATCACCAACTAAGCTGCAGTTGGTGATGAGAGCTGTTAGGAAAGCTCTTTATCAAGGGGGCTGGGTTCGAGACCTCCCCTCAACATCCCGCCGCGCTGAGAATAGGTGCGGTCATGGGTGGGGTGCTTGGGCTGCAGCCCGGCAGTGGGTGCCATTCGTGTTCCTCTGGCTCGGTGTGACTCCGACAGAGCGGGGCGGCTCTGGGCCACTGCATCAAAAAAAGTGCACTTTGGTAGAGATACATATCAGCCCAGGACGAGTATGCTACGTGTCCTGACTTCCAAGACGTCTATTTAGCAGCCCAGGATAGTTCCCCCACGACGATATCTGCATACGTCATTAAGGACGGATACCTGTTTAGGAGCGGGAAGCTATGTATTCCACAGTCATCACTACGATTACATATCATTTGGGAATCGCATAGTGGAGGGTTGAGTGGTCACTTTGGTAGAGATAAGACGATTACATTAGTCGAAGAGAAGTTTTATTGGCCAAAACTTAAGGCTATGTAGGAGGAGTAGTGAGTAGCTGCCGAACGTGTCCGGTTTCTAAGGGTGGTAAAACCAATGTAGGATTATATACACCCTTGCCTATTCCCTCCATGCCTTGGGTAGATGTTAGTATGGACTTTGTATTAGGCCTTCCCCCTACCCAATGTCGTCATGATTCCGTTTTTGTAGTTATGGATAGGTTTTCCAAGATGGCTTATTTCATCCCGTGCAGTAGAACAAACGATGCGTCTCATGTCGCTAAACTATATTTTAAAGAAGTCGTTAGTCACCGCGGAGTGCCAAAGACCATAGTTTCGGATAGAGACGTAAAATTCACTAGTTATTTTTGGAAAACGTTATGGATATTAATGGGAACAAAGTTATTGTTTTCCTCCGCCTATCATCCCCAAACGGATGGGCAGACGGAAGTAGTTAATCGGAGTTTAGGGAATTTGTTAAGATGCCTCGTGAGCGATCTTTTGGGCACTTGGGATCTTCTCTTACCCCACGCCCAATTAGCCTACAATAATTCCAAAAATAGGTCTACGGGTATGTCTCCGAATGAGATTGTCCACGGTTATAAAGCTCCTGTGCCGCTTGACTTGGTGTCGTTGCCTCCAACGTACAAAGCAAGTCAATTTGCACAATCCTTTGCCCAACACATCCATGATCTACATGCACGTATACGGGCCACTTTGACGTCACAATACGACTCTTATCAGGCGCACGCTAATTTACATAGGAGAGTATCAAACTTTAAAATTGGCGATCTGGTTTTAGTCCGTTTAGTTCCCGAACGCTTGCCAACTGGCACCGTAAAAAAGTTAGCACCAAAGCGCGCCGGCCCTTTTCGGATTATTAAGAAGTTAGGTGACAACGCTTTCGTTTTGGACTTACCTGCTGATTGGGGTATCTCCCCCATTTTTAATGTTTTGGATTTAACGATATTTGTGTCGCCACCACAAGAGTTGATTTCTTTGTCATCTTCTTCTCCCACTTTAAATTCTCATGGGTTGGGGAGTGGTAGAACGGATGATCTCTCTCTTACGGTCCCCACAGGTATATCATCGGATGGTATGTTGCCTTCTTTCTTGCCTACTGCTAATATGTTCCCCAGGTTCCCACGGACATTTTCCACTCCAGAGATGATACTTGATGCTGAGCATGTTACCACTGCTGATGGCGACACCCGCCGCTTCCTCATCTGTTGGCGTGACCGCCCCCCTTCGGATGACTCTTGGGTGCTCGAGTTGGAGCTGCAAAGTTTGGATGTCGATCTTCTTCGCCGCTACCTCTTGGACCACGCAATAGAGATGAGTGATTTTGAGCGGGGGAGGATTGATGGCACGCCCCCTCCACCCTTACTTGGAGACGATGCTGACGATGATGAGGTTGATCCGGTTGCTGAGGCGATTCAACTAAAGGACGTGAGGCGTCACGATGATGCTAGCGGAAGGCTACGTTACAACCTCCGCCCGCGGCGCGCAACATTCGTCGCACTGCATTAAAACATTTCCCTTTTCATGCTTTATTATTTCTATTTTAGGAATATAAAATTATCCAAGTTTGAAGTGATAATTTTATATTCAATATTGCACTTTTATTTTTGCATTTGGACAATATTTTTATTTGGTGTGCATTTAACCATTTGGATGGATGAGATTACATCTCCATCATGAATGGTTAAAGCTTGTTTGTAACTCCTATATAAGGAGGCCTTTGTTATGAGATAATTAAAAAAAAGATTGAAACCCTATTTCCTCTCTTTGAGAATTTCGGCCAAGGAGGTTGCCCCTCATTGCCGCCGCCCCCCCTTCTAGTGGTGTGAAGCCGCCGGCTCCCTTTGCTCCCTCCATCCGGTTCGGTGCGACTCCGGCGCGGCTTCCTTCGGTGTGACTCCGTGGAAGAAGGTTGCAAGCCCTTCGGTGTGACGCCGGTGGATCCGTGGAGAGAGTGATTCTCCCACAGTTATCTTGTGTGAACGTTCTCCGGTTGGGTAAAATATCTCATCCCTCCTTGTGTGATTTCTTCTAATTAGTTGTGGTGGATCGCGAATCGTTTTATCCGCTTTGTTAAATCAATCGCTGCACTTTTCATTTCGAAATCGCCGTTGCTAGGCTTTTTATTTTCGGATCGGGTGGATCCTATTTGCCGGAGCGGATCTTGGCCTATAGCCTTGGTTTTGCTCCCAAAAAGGTTGGCAATCTTTATGTTAATTTGGGGAACGATCCGACTCAAATTTCGATCGCTATTTTCGAGTCGACCAATCCTCCTTGTTATTTTTATGCGCTGTGTTTGTGACGAGGAAATATTGTGGGCGATAGGTGCTGTGTAGGTGCGGTAGATCTAAGGCGATATTGGGCGAGGAGTGAATTATTTCCGTAGAGATCTCCGATTCCGGACATCCCTACATCAAAGTGCTGGAGAGCCGAGCGGGAAATAGAGGGCTAAAGTCCCTGCTGCTGCTGCTGCTGGCCCTCGAAGGCTGAGAAAAGAACAACATTATTTTCTTGTGTGGCCGGCCTGCGCGCCGATGTTTGTAATCCACACTTTTGAAGCTTAACTATAAGGCCTTAAGGCCAAACCTTTGTGTACTTGATGTACATTCCTTTCGAGTTATTAATAAATGTGGTTATTTATATATATAGTAGACATTCGTGGCTATTGAGTTCAATATAAACTTTACATGCTTCTGCTAGCAAGCTTTGAGTTATGATGCGAATATATTTTGGTATAAACCTGTAACCACATCGCCTGTTGGTGGCATATGGTGTGGGGCCCCGACCAGACCTTCTATTATATGTTATTTAACGGATGGGGTCATTACAATTTGGTATCAGCTTGTCTCGGTCTTCCTCTTTCGAATTCGTGGTCGAATTCTTTTGTGGGGTGGCGAGCACGTGTTAGTTCGACCCGCTTTAACATTAATGAACTCAAGAATGTCCACTAGAAAATGCAAATACACATATTTGAGGAACCTGCGCATTCCTATTTTGTTGTTATTGCTTGTGCAAGTGTGTCATGTTCACCTATAGGTGACTCGTAGTGATGCCGGGCAGTCTGAGCCCCAGCGTTCTGATGAGAGTGCGGCACTAGCTGAGGTGCCTAGACCTCCTCCATCTACGGAAACAATACGCTTAGTTACTAAGGCGCTTTTTGTAATGATTCATGCATAGTCTACTAGGCAGGCGCAATAGGCATTGAAGCTAGAATGGGTTGGTGTAAGGCCAGAAACTGTTGAAGCTGTTGATCCTCTAGTAGCTGAATGATAGTTGAAGCAGTTTATGAGCTTCAATTCTCCGATGTTTACGGGTGTGGGATCCCCCACGTAGGCGGAGGATTGGTTGTCACGTGTCAAGCCAATATTTATGACGATAAGGATGGAGGAAGATCAGATGGTCATCTTGGCCACCTTCTTGTATGAAGGATAGGCTCGACTATGGTTGGATGAGATAGAGTTGCACCACTTAGCGGGCATGCAATAAGCCGAAGTCTCAATCGAGGAGTTTTCGCGAATATTCTTGGCAAAACACCTGCCAGTTGCACAACATATCGCCATGGAAAATGAGTTCCAGAATCTAACGCAAGGAGAAAGTAGTGTCGATACTTACTTGCATGAGTTTACACGGTTGGGACGCTATGCAGTGTCTATCTTCGCTGATGATTAACGTAAAACCAATCGGTTCTACGAAGGGTTGCGGGATGAGTTGAGATTCAAGCTCTCAAGTTTGGTGAACCAGGGTTTTCAGGAATTGGTGGATACGGCTCGGGCGTTGGATAAGGATATGAAGCGAGTCTAAGGAAAAGGGACTTGGCTTTGACAAGGTCCTAGTTCAAAGCGCCCCGTTCTGGAAAATAAAATTACCAAAAGAAATGGGGCAATAGATCAAAATCTTTTGGACAGGCTCCTTCTACAGTTGTGTCGGGGGCAACTTCGAGGCAAGAGTCTCATTCCTGCTATACATGTGGTAGAGTGGGGCATATAGCCCGTGACTGTCAGGTTTGTCCGCCAAAGGTGGAAAAGAAGACGGGAACGTCATATGCTGATAAGGGAAAGGCAGTGGTGGAGTCCTCTGCATCCAAGGCACAGCCCCGAGTATATAATCTTGGCCAGTAGGAGGCCATAAAAAAAGTGACGTCGTCACAGGTACGATCTAAGATATCTATTGCGTACTTTTCATATTTCATTCCTCGTGTGTAGCTTGTGTATGATGTGTTTGTCATAGGCTTTGTCCTGATTCAAAACAATCCGATGAGAGCACTATTTGATACGGGTGCTTCACATTCATTTCTGTCTAAGGACTTCATAGCGCAAATCAGAGTACTTAGTCATATGACGACATATAGTGTAAAGGTGTTGTTACCAAACAGATGTGTGATGTGTGCGGATAGGACTAGGTGTGTGGAATTTTAATTTGGAAATAAGGATTTCTGTTTGAACCCATCTGTGCTACCGATATCGTAATTTGATGTGATCTTTGGTATGGACTGGCTCTCGGAGCAGCGTGCCTTTATTGATTGCAATTCAAAGGAGATCACACTGGGCCAGAATACAGAGCTTGAGACTAAGTTCGCTGGTATGTGAGGAGTGAGCAGGATTTTGATGTCTGCTCTCCACTAAATCCATGCTATTCCGAAGGGCACGAAGTTATTCTTCACGCTTATTCAGGCTGTTGAGGCAAAGTCATGTGTGAGTGACGTTCCGAGTGTATCGAAGTTTGCTGATGTGTTTCCTAAAGATCTTCCCGGGGTACCAACCCAGCGGGAGATCGACTTCACTATTGAGTTGGTGCTAGGTGCGAAACCTGTAGCCCGCTCGCCATATCGAGTAGTGCCAAAGCAAATGGCAGAATTGAAAGTTCAATTACAAGAGTTACTGGAACAGGGATATATACACCCAAGTATGTCACCTTAGAGCACACCTATTCTCTTTGTGAAAAAGAATGATGGTAGTCTGCGGTTATGTATCGATTATCACGAATTGAATAAACTGACAGGAAAATAAGTAACTGATTCCACAAAAAAAATACTTGTTCGATCAGCTAGTGGGATCAACCGTCTATTCTAAACTGGACTTAAAATCTGGTTATTACCAGTTGAGGATTCAGGAAGGTGACATTCCCAAGACAGCTTTTGGAATACGCTACGGTCATTATGTGTTCACTGTAATGCTGTTTGGGCTATATAATGCGCCAACGGTGTTCATGGATCTAATGCACTGAATGTTCCCAGAGTACTTGGACTTGTTTGTTATCGTCTTCATTGATGATATCTTGGTGTACTCTCAATCTGAAGCTGACCATGAGAACCATTTACGATTGGTGTTGCATACCCTACGGAGCAATAAGCTTTATGCCAAGTTCTAAAAGTGTAAGTTTTGGTTGTCGTCAGTGGCTTGTCTTGGCCATATGGTAAGTGGAGAGGGCATTGCAGTGGATTCGTCAAAGATAAGAGCCATACGGGAGTGGCCAGTGTTTTTTTCGGTGGCCGAAGTTAGGAGTTTCCTTGGAATGGCAGACTACTACAGACGTTTTGTAGAAAAATTCTCATGGATCGCTTTGCCTCTTACCACATTAATGAGGAAGGATCAGAAGTTTGTTTGTACGCCGAAGTGCGTGGGAGCTTTTGAAGAGCTAAAGAGTCTTTTGACCCCGTCGCCTGTTTTGACATCGCCATGTGGTACAGACGGCTACTATATTTTTAGTGATGCTTAAGTGAGCGGCTTAGGCTGCGTTCTTCTTTAGTTTGGAAAGGTAATCACTTATGGCTCACGCCAGTTGAAAGTGCATGAGTGAAATTATCCAGTCCACGACTTGGAGTTGGCGGCGGTGATTTTTGCACGTAAATTGTGGCGTCACAATCTATATGGCGTAAAAGTGGATATATTCACGGACCATAAGAGCCTAAAGTACCTATTGGATCAGAAGGATCTCAATATGCGACAACGAAGGTGGATTGAGTCCTCGGGGACTACACCTTTGATTTTCATTACACTCCAAGAAAGTGAAATGTGGTCGCAGATGCCTTGAGTCGTAGGAGTCTGTCAAGGGCAAATTGGTTGCAGATTCATGATGAACGTCTGATCCAGGAGTTGGAAGCGTTAGAGATTTCTTGTGTTGACAAGAATTCCACAGCAAATGTATGCCTCAACTGGACGGAGGTACAATATGACCTTGCAGACAGAATTCGGCAAGCAACAAAACTTGATGAAAGTCTGCAATGCTATGCAGTAGATGGGTCAAATGACCAATTCTCCTTAAATGACGACCTTTTGAGGAAAGAGGGTCATTTGTGCGTCCCATGTATGGGTAAGTTAAGAGAAGAATTGATGTATGAGTCTCACTTTACGAAATACTCAATTAACCCAGGGAGCAAAAAGATGTACAAAGACATGAAAAAGCTGTTCTGGTGGCAAGGGTTAAAGAAAGACATCGCACATTATGTGGCTAAATGTCAAACATGTGCCTTGGTGAAAGTAGAATGCTAGAAGCCCGGAGGTTTCCTGAAGTCTCTACCTATTCCAGAATGGAAGTTAGATGGTATTTCGATTGATTTCGTGCACGATTTGCCGAAATCTCAACGCAGTAACGATTCAGTTTGGGTGATCATAGACCGGTTGACTAAAGTGGCTAACTTTCTTCCGAATAAGAGGGATGATTCAGTGGAAGTCTTGGCAAAATTTTATGTTGAGCAAATCATACGATTGCATGTGTTCCCCGTAGCATCGTAAGTGTCCGTGACGGGCGATTCACATCGAATGATTTGAGGCTAATCCATCAATTGTTAGGAACAAAGTTAACGTTCAGTTCGACGTTTCATCCCCAAACGGATGGCCAGACTGAGAGGACCAACAGAATGATGGAGGACATGCTCCGAATGTATCCCTTGGATTTTGGAAAGATGTGGGAAGATCATCTCTATATGGTAGAGTTTGCCTATAATAATAACTACCAAGCGAGGATATGTATGGTACCGTTTGAAGCTTTGTATGGTCGGAAATGCCGTACACCATTAGCATGGGCGGAAGCAGGCGAATCTAAATTATATAAGCATAATGAAGTCGAATAAGCTAATTCGACGATACGCTCTATTTGGTAGAGGCTAATAATAGCCCAAGATAGACAAGAAAAGTATTATAATGCCAAGCAACGAAACATTGAGTTTGGCATTGGCGATTGTGTATATTTGAAAATCAAGCCCTTCAAAGGAGTGTCTAGGATTCGGCGCTTGAAAAATTTAAGTTCGAGATATCTTGGTCCATTTGAAGTGGTGGAGCAAAATGGAGAAGCTGCCTATCGGCTAGCTCTTTAGGCAGAATTGAGTGGATTACATGATGTGTTCCACATATCAGTGCTTTGAAAAGCCATAAAAGATCCAACTCAAGTGATTGTGAATGATCGCGTACCGGTCGAATTTGGGCTAACAACGATAGTTAGGCCCAATCGGATCGAGGATAAAGTCGATAAACAGTTGCAGAACAAAACAGTCAGAATGGTCAAGGTCAAATGGGACAACTGCAGCCGTGAGGAGCTAACATAAAAGCGAGAGCAGACAATGCGTTCTTAATTTCCCGAACTGTTTCTCTAAACTTTTATAACAGTTTGTGTTTTATGTTTTATAGAACATAACATGTTGTAAAAACATTTTTTTGAATAGCTTCCTGAGTACTGTATACAAATTTCGGGACGAAATTTCTTATAAGGAGGGGAGGAATATAACACCCCAAAATCTCATTTATAAGTGGGTTATGTAGTATGAGCAACACATCCTGGGACACGGGCGTGTCCAAGGCCATGTCCTGCTCTATGTACTCGAGTGTGGCGCAGGGCGATCTCGAGTGTGGCGCAGGGCGGTGTCGATTGGGGAACACGGCCTGTGACACGGGCGTGTCTAGAGCTGTGTCCTATGAGTTCGACGAAAGGCACTCGATTAAATGCACTTGACGATCCTCGAGAGGCAAGACATGTTAGACACAAGGCCTGTGATATAAGCATGTAAAGGGCCGTGTCCTTCTCTGTGTTTGGCAAGGTCTGTGAGGGCTGTTGAACATGGGTTGGACATGGGCATGTCCAAAGTTGTGTCTGGCACACAGCCTGTGACACAGGCGTGTCACAAGGCCGTGTCCTGGTTGGGTCAAGTCGGTTTCTTTGCCGCTTAAGGCACACGGCCTGTGACACGGGGGTGTCACAAGCCATGTTCGGCCCAGGAAAATAATTTCAGGGCGATTCGTGGCCGTTCATTTCCTTCAATTAGGATCCAACGGTCCAGAACTCTCCCTGCTGTATTAAGGACGAGAGTTAGGGATAAACTCTCATTTCTCTTAAGTCATTCACTTTCTAAAGTGTTAGAGAGTGGAGAGAGCAAGGAAGGAGGAGGAAGGAGGAATCCAGCTGCCAGTGGAGCTTCAGAGTCCTGTATTACGAGCCGAGTCCAGATCCGTGGAGGTAATGATATTGCGGTGCTTTTCATCCGGCTAGTTTTCTATGGCTCCAAAGAGATCGTCAAGGGTAACGATCTTCCTTCTTGGACATGTGAAGTCCTTCTTTTGGCATGTGCATGGATTTCCCCTACCAAATGGTGGATGATTGAGGGATTTACCTTGGGTTGATTCTTGGAATCCCCAACTAGTCTTGCATATAGATCCAGAAATGAATAGTACGGAATAGGAATGGTGTGTGAAACCTATCTGGACAGGTTGTTCTGTATAGGGTATGTTTCATTTTGTTCACCGGAGAAGACTCCGTGTTTAAACGAGTACTTTGTGGAGTCGATGGGTTGTGCCTGTGAAGGGTAGTAGCAGGAAGTACTGGAGTGGGATTCTAGGAAAATACTCTCATAATTTATGTGTCGTATGCTATGGAAAGACCAGTTTTCTGGCAGTGCAGGATGCTGCAGGAATTGGGTTGAGTTTGGGTGCAGAAAGAGAGCTTCTATTGAACACGCCAAGCGACTGCGAGAAATGGTGTCACTAGCTCCCCTTTTGGATTGTGAAGCCAATCCTTGGTGGACAGTGTGGCTATTGTTAGCTGGGAGCTCTCAAAGGCTTCGTGTAGAACAGATAAGGGGAAAGCTGAACCCCGTCATTTGGACAATTTGAGCAACGAGATTGGATGAACTCGACCACTTTATGTCTGACCGACTGGTACACATAAGTTAATGGTTTCGTTGGAGCGCGTAATGAGAGTCTTAGGCATGTGCGCCATTAAGAGTAAATGCTCAGAGTTTACCATTAGGTTTAGGACCTTGAACGGTGGTGTTGACCCTGGTTTTCCGGTACACCAAGAATGTGGCCTGAGTGCACGGAGTGTGGGGCCGCGTGGCCAACATTTTTGATATATTGATTGTGCGTTAGTGCACATTTTGTGATATATCTACTTATGAAATGCTATGCCTGCAGGGAAGGAATACCACTTCCCCGAGAAAGGGGTAGGTTTATTATGAGTTTGTCAGCTAAATGCTTACTGGTACCTTGTTTGCCACAATCTTGGTGGGCTGTCCTTGTGTAGGTGATGGAGAGCCGAGCGGGAAATAGAGGGCTAAAGCCCCTGCTGCTGCTGCTGGCCATCGAAGGCTGAGAAAAGAACATTATTATTTTCATGTGTGGCCGACTTGCGCGCTGATGTTTGTAATCCACACTTGTGAAGCTTTACTGTAAGGCCTTAAGGCCAAACCATTGTGTATTTGATGTACATTCCTTTGGGGTTATATATAAATGTGGTTGTTTATATGTATAGTGGACATTCGTTGCTGTTGAGTTCAATATTATCTTTAAAAGATTCCGCTTCCATGCTTTGATTTAGGATGCTAATATATTTTGGTATTAACCTTTAACCGCTCCGCCTGTTTGTGGCATATGGTGTGGGACCCTGGCCGGACCTTCTATTATATGTTATTTAACGGATGTGGTTGTTATAGTTGTTCCCTAGCCGAGCGAGTGCCATCTTGCCGGGAGACGTCGTAGCACGAGTAGAGGCGTCGAGACCCATGGCGAGAGGGTCCCTATTATGCGAGGTGATCCTTTCAGCTCAAGTCCTAGAGGGGTTCATGGTTCACGAAATGACCTACTATGAGGGAAAAGACGACCCTATCCACCACTTGCAATGGTTTGAAGATGCGGTCTCCATCAGGTCGATGACGGACGCCTTCAAGTGCCCCCTTTTTGCCATCACCTTTATAGATAAAGCTAGGGACAGTTTTCATCAACTCCCAACAGGAATTATCTATGGCTTCAAGGACCTGAGTAGAAGTTTCTAGTTGTGTTTCTCAACCTCGAAGAAAAGAAAGAAGAACCCTGAGTCGATCATTCTGATCCGGCAGAAGGCAGATGAATCCTTGGCCTAGTACGTGGATAGATTATAAGATGAAATCTTGGATATTCAGGAGGTGTCTGGATTTGCTCTCCAAATGGATTTCACTGTTGGACTGCGGGAGAGTTTCTTCAAGATGAGCCTAACCCAGAAGGCGCAATTGTCATTTGAAGGGTTGATGGAGAAAGCAACAAAAGAGATAGAGATGGAGGCGGCGAACCCGGCGTTTTCCAGCAAATTGGCATGGTTGACGGAGGTTGAGTCGAGAAAGCCGGGAGGGGCAAGAATGCACGAAATAAGGAGGAGGGAGGATTCAAGGGATCCGGCATATCAAGAGATGGGTTGGAGGCAGCCAGGTGGCCTTATTCAAGGGCAAGGATTTGGTTTCCCTAAGGGGAAGGAATTGTCAGGGATAACCCGTACGATTCAAACAGTAGGGGTGTGGATATGTTCCAAGACCACCCCTACCCCCACCTCAGCAAGCTATTGCCATCGGCCGAGGGAGAGGAAGGGGAAGAGAAAGAGGTAGAGCAGGAGCTAGAGCTGGAAGGAGGAATCACTAGGAGGGGAGACAGGGGGAGGCAGTAGCATTTCCATATTGTGACATCCATAAAGAGGAAGGTCATGCAATGGCTACCTGCCCGGAGTTTCTGGAGATGAAGAGAGTTAAAGGAGGAGGGGAGCAGCAGCTACTAGTACGGATAGTGGAGGTGGCTGGAACCGGGGAGGAGGACCAGTGTATGGACCGAGCTGATGTGGGAGACCGGGGTGGGCTTGGAGTGATCCATGGAGGAGTGGGGATTGAGGCCACCCGTATAGCGAGCCTTCATACCATATACTATCGGAGCGTAGCCTCAACATCACAAGCCCCTCCCCCGAATTAGAAAATTACCTTCTCTCAAAACTACATGTTGGACAACGAAGATCCATTTTGCGATGCGCTTGTAATCCTTACCGCCATCAAAAACTTTACGGTATCACGTATCCTAGTCGATAATGGGAGTTCAGTGAATGTCATCTTCAAGAAGGTATTCAATTAGATGAGGGTGGAGACTCAAAGGGTTTGGCAGCAGATGGGCCATTGTTCGGATTCTCGGGAGAAAGGAAGGAAGTCGAGGGTGGAGTGGAAGTCCAGGTGACTCTTGGGGGCTGTCTAGGAATTGTAGCTTCATGATAGTGGATGCCCCCAGCAGTTATAACGTCATTTTAGGACGCCCTTTGATCAGTTACTTTAGGTGCGTCCCATCATATTTTCATCAATGCTTGAAGCTTAATGTGGGAGGAACCTAGATCTGAGTACGGGGAGATCCAAAAGCAGCCCGAGGTGCAATGTGATGGCAGTGAATGCTATTTCTTGGAAAGGAGAGGACGGGGAAATGGAGAAAAGGATGGAATGATGGGAGCAGGAGGTCATAGAAATGGTAGGAGAGAAGGAGGGAGAGATGGAGGCAGAGGAGGAGGAAGGAGTGGGGATGGGGAGTGGCATTTTGGTGGAGCCAAAAACGGCAGGAGAGAAGGAGGGAGAGATGGAGGCAGAGGAGGAGGAAGAAGTAGTAGGGATTGAGAGAGGCATTGCGGTGGAGCTGGAAATAGTAGGAGAGAGAGGGAGAGATGGAGGCAGAGGAGGAGGAAGAAGGAGTGGGGACGGAGAAGGGAATTACGGTGGAGCCGTAAACACCAGGAGAGAAGGAAGGAGAGAAGGAAGGGGAAGGAAGAAATGAAGGTGAAAGGAAAGGAAAAAAGAAAGATAAATGAAGTTGGGAGTTCATCCAGGAAGAAAGCTCGGCCAGAGAAGAAAGGAGGATCACTGTTAGGAGGGGTCACAACTGATGAAGAGGTAGAGAAGTTTCTTAGGGATGTGGTTATGGCCGTTGCGGAGCGCGAGGTCATAGACCGTGAAGATAGAGAGCATGAGGAGATGTTGAGGGAGAAGGAGAAGGAGGAAGAGCCATCAAGACTGAAGGTGGCTGTAGAGGTGTAGGAGATGGAGATTCTCACCAAGGAAGGGAGAAAAGAGAAGATAAAAGTCAGTGGGGTACTCAGTCCCGAAGATCAGGAGGAGATCAGGATGTGCGTGCAGAGGAATGTCGACATCTTCGCTTGGAGCATTGCTAATATGCTAGGAGTTGATGCGGACATGGTATGCCACAGTCTCAACTTCGACCCCAACGCTCGTCCGATACAGCAAATGAAGAGAGCCATTGCCACCAAGATGGCCGGACCCATCAAGGAAAAAGTGGAGTTGTAGTTCGAGTCTAGATTCATATCTGTAAGCAAGTATCCGGGGTTGGTGAGTAATGTTGTAACGGTAAAAAAAGGGAGAGGGAAACGGGAGGATGTGTGTGTACTTTTCTATTTTAAATAAAGCATGCCCTAAGGATTGTTATCCTATTCCTCGAATCGACGCACTGGTTGACTTAGCCGTCGGTTTTTCACTAATGAGTTTTCTAGATGCATTTTCAGGGTACCATCAAATATGCAGGAATCCCCAGACATCAAAGATGTTAACTTTGTCACGGAGGATGGATTCTTTAGCTACAACATGAAGCCCTTCAGATTGAAGAACGCAGGGGCAATTTACCAAAGAATGATGGACCGTATCTTCCGGGAGCAAATGGGATGGAATGTCGAGGTTTATGTGGATGAGCTGATGCTCAATAGCCGAGATCTCAGGTCCCACATCTTGGATCTGGAGGAAACTTTTGGGACCATAAGGAAATACAAGATGAGGCTCAACCCTCTGAAGTGTGTCTTCGGGGCCAAAAAGGGCAAATTCTTAGGACATCTCCTTACCCCAGAAGGAGTGGAGCCAATCCTGACAAAGTGAAGGCAATCTTAGAAATGGAATATCCGATGAATACTAAAGAAGTCCAACGCCTTGCCGACAAGCTAGTCGGATTAAGTAGGTTCCTCTCCCGGGTGGGAGAGAAGTGCTCGCCTTTCTTCCGAGCACTAAGGGGAAGCAAGAAATTAGAATGGACCACCGAATGCGAAGAGGCTTTCAATGCTATGAAACAACAACTCACCCAAACACCGCTACTCCAAGGGACAAGAGAAGGATAGGGTTTGTTCTTGTACCTAGGAGTGGGTACCGGAGCGGTGACTTCAGTTTTTGTACGAGAATAAGGAAAGAAGCAGTTCCCGATCTACTACATAAGCAGATTCCTAAAGAAGACAAAGCTTAGATACCCCATCCTTGAAAAGCTGGCTTTCGCTCTCATCATCTCAGCCAGGATGCTCAAACCATACTTTACGGCACACTCAATTCAAGTGATGACAGATCATCCACTCCATCGCATCCTGGAAGGGGTGGAGCATTCTGGTAGGTTGGCCAAATGGTAGATATAGCTCAATGAGTTCGAATTCACTTTCACTCTACGGGTGGTTATCAAGGCGCAAGTGGTTGCAGAATTCTTGGCAGACATTGTGGTTTAGGTCAGAGAAGCTGAAACAGCTCTCCTAGCTGCCTGGGAGATGCTAGTAGATGGAGCCTCTGGGAAAAGTTCTTTTGGAGGAGGGATGATCCTACTTAGTCCCTAAGGGACCAGAATTTAGCAAGCCCTGAAGATTCACTTCACCATCACTAACAACCAAGCAGAATATGAAGCGATTATTATGGGGCTCAAGCTGGCTCGGGAGCTGGGCATACAAGACATAAAAGCTTCCACAGACCTTATTGTAGAAGAAGGACAAATCAATGGGGTGGGCGGTTGGAAGTAAGGGAACCCACCCTCCATTTATGTCTGATGAAGTTCAAGGGGAACATCAGGCAGTTCCGTTGTTTTTCAATTCAGCAAGTCCCAAGAGTGGAAAGTGCTCAGGCTGACCTGCTCGCCAAGTATGGCTCTCGATCCCAAGGAACGATGACAGAACTCTTTCGACCATCTATAGAAGAAGGAGAACTGATGGAAGTAGACCAATAGGGGTCCTTCGATGGACCCCTTCATCATCTTTTTGACCTCATTACGTCTTTCCGAGAGGGACCTCGATAAGAAGTCCATAAGGTTTAAATAGTCATACTACCTGCTGAAGGATGAGACGTTGTACTGGAAGACATTATCGGGTTTGTTGGCTCAGTGTGTGTCTGAGAGAGAGATTCCAAGGGTTATAGAAGAAATCCATTCTGTTGAATGTGGGAGTGACTCGGGAAGTCGGACCTTGGAAGGAAGAGTGTTGAGGCAAGGCTAATTCTGGCCTACCGTCAGGAGAGATATGGAAGAATTTGCAAAGAGATGTAAAAAGTGTTAGGAGTTTGCCCCCCTTCAACTCCTTCCTGCACAAAGATTATGCAAAATCATGGTTCCTTGGCCCTTTGCAATATGGGAGCTATTTTTGGTGGGCCCTTTCCCCCAAAAAAGTGGCCAAAAGAAGTTCCTGCTAGTCATGGTGCATTACTTTTCAAAGTGTCTAGGTAAAAGCATTGTCTAAGGTGACGTCACAAGTGGTCAAAAATTTCATATGGGGAGAGATCATCTACTGGAATGGGGTTTCATTGGCCATCGTCATCGATAATGGACCACAATTTGCTAGAAGGGAATTCGTGGACTTCTGTGTCCGGCTAGGCATAGACCTCCGCTTTGCCTCAGTTCATCATCCTCGAAGCAACGAACAGGTGGAACTTGCAAATAAGATTATAGTGAATCTTCTAAAAAAGAAGGTAGAGAACTTAAGGAGAAGTGTGGTCGAACAACTCCCTTCCATTCTCTGTGCTTTGTGGACCACACCAAACACCGCCATGAGAGAGACCCCGTTTAAACTCTCCCATGGCTCAGAGGCTTTTATACCTATAGAGTTCAAGGTAGAATATCCGAGAGTAGCTGCTGCGTAGGAATGAGGTGAAGGATGGCGGGTAGAGAATGAGGAGGAGCAAAAGCTCTCTCTCAATTTGGTGGAAGAGCTAAGGGAATTGGCATCGATTCAGCAAGAAGAAGTTAAGTGCCGGATAGCTAGATATTATGATAAGCACATAAGGGTCTAACAGTTCCATAAGGGTGACTTGGTCCTCAAAAAAGTAGATGGGCAGGCATAGGAGCCTTAGTGGGAAAACTCAATCCCAATAGGGAAGGCTCCTTTATGGTAAGGGAGGTCCTGAAGTCAGGAGGGTACCACCTCAAGGATGTGTATGGGGTACCCCTCGATCGTGCCCGAAGCGGTGAAAACATAAAAAGATTCTACCCTTGATATTTTCTCATATTTTCGAATTCTTGTAAATCTGTTATGATTTATTGATATAATGAAATTTCAGGTGTTTTCTTTCATGAAATGAGTTTGTGAAGGATGATTGGCAAGGCCCCAAGAATACCCGCTAACCAGGCTCTCATCAAGCTGGCAGGACTATAGGATCACTCGGTTGTAGGATGATTCGAAAGGCCCCGAGAAGACCCGCTGACCAGGATCTCATCAAGCTGGCAGGACTGTAGGATCACTTGGTGGCGGGAAGATTGGCAAGGCCCAAAGAAATCCCACTGACCAGGCTCTCATCAAGATTGCATAACTGTAGGATTACTCAGTGGAAGGATGATTGGAAAGGCCACGAGAAGACCCTCTGACCAGACTCTCATCAAACTGGCAAGACTGTAGTCTCACTCGATGGAAGGATGATTGGCAAGGCCTCTAGAAGACCCACTGACCAGGTTCTCATAAAGATGGTGGGACTATAGGCACACTCGATGGAAGGATGTTTGAAATGGCCCTTAGAAGACCCACTTACAGGCTCTCATCAAGCTGGCAGGACTGTAGGCTCACTCGGTGGAAGGATGATTGGCAAGTCCCCGAGAAGACCCGCTGACCAGGCTCTCATCAAGCAAGTAGGACTATAGTCTCACTCAGTGGCAGGATGATTGGCAAGGCCCCGAGAAGACTCACTGACCAAGCTCTCATCAAGCTGGCAGGACTGTAGGCTCACTCGGTGGCAGGATGATTGGGAAGACCCCGAGAAGACCCACTGACCAGGCTCACATTAAGCTGGCAGGACTGCAGGCTCACTCAGTTGCAGGATGATTGGCAAAGCCCCGAGAAGAACCACTAACCAGGCTTTCATAAAGCTGGCAGGACTGTAGGCTCACTCGGTGGTAGGATGATTGGAAAGGCCCCGAGAAGTCCCGCTGACCAGGCTCTCATCAAGCTGGCAAGACTGTAGGCTCACTCTGTGGCAGGATGATTTGCAAGGCCCTGAGAAGACCCGCTGACCAGGCTCTCATCAAGCTGGCAGGACTGTAGGCTCACTTGGTGGCAGGATGATTGGAAAGGCCCCGAGAAGACCCGCTGACCAGGATCTTATCAAGCTAGACGGACTATAGGCTCACTCGGTGGCAGGATGATTGGCAAGGCCCCATGAAGACCCGCAGACAAGGCTCTCATCAAGATGGCAGGACTATAGGATCACTCGCCAAAAAGATGAATGGTGGGATCTCTCAAAGAAAGATATCTTTACTAGTATGTAAATAAAAGTTCATAAAAATAAAAAACTATGGGAGGAGAAGGTTGGTGCAGTGCAAATGAAGATATCCATTCCAAGTTTGTGCTCAGGAACGAGGGTCTTGCCCATGGAGAGTGGGCACTCGTGGGGAAAGAAAGGCCTCGCATAATAAAGGAGCAGATTGACTCCTAGAGTCAACTCGCGCCGAAGTTGTCTCGAGGCGAGATGCGGGAGGGAAGTCAGATGGTGTCGCACGCAGAAGCGGCGAAGAGAAGTCGAATGACTCGCACTCTAAAACTTATTCTCGAGCGAGGCGGTGAGATGATGAGTAGCTCCATCTCATAAGTATAAACAAAGTAGAGGGCCGTCTCGCAGTAAAAAAAGCAAAGTAAAAAAAAATAAAGATAATAAAAAGCGATAGGTTATGGAAAAAATTTCCTTTGTCATTTGGTCATGATTGTTCATTACAAAAAAGGGGGAGTACTCTCTCATGGGGGAATACTTCGAAATCTAAAAAATAATAAAGTACAAGTGAAGAAAAGAAGAAAAAAGAGGAGAGAAGAGGCCCCAGATCTTGCCACCAGTTCATCAGTCCTCTCCGTAAGAAGATTAATCCCCATCCTCCTTACCGTATAGGTGGGGCTTGAGGTCACGAGCGGTGACAGTTTCAGAGTTTTCCTTAACAACCCCTAACACCTTCAACATCTTCAAAACGAGCTCGGCCGTCTTGATGTTGGCATGTCTGTAAAGCTCTTTGACCTCTTCGTAAGAGTAATGAGAAGGCGGGGGAGCTTGGAAGGGTTCTGGGAAAGAGGAAGGCAGAACATTGTCCCAAAGATGGGTGTTCTGGGCCATTAAGCTTTTGTTCTCCTCCTCCAAGGCCGCTATGTGCAAGTGCATTCGATCTGCCATCTCGGCATCCTGCTGGACACCCATCAATCAGCAAGAAACATACGCAAGAGAGAAACTGGCCAAAGATAGAATTAAAAGGCTTACCACGATGCCCAGTGTCTTTATGAGGAGGGATTCAGCAACTGCCAGCCTCTTCTCGAGGCCATCTGACTTCTCGCGCTCCGCCACAAGGCCCGCCTCAGCATCCCTCCATTTCTTTTTGTTGAAAACCAGACGGCACGAGATTCAGTGTGTGAGCTCTATGGCGGAAGCTGAGCGTGAGAGGTCTTCAAGACGATGTCTCGTGAGGATTCCTTATCGAAGGAATCTGCCTCGGGACCACCATAAAGGTCGTAGCCAAAGGAGAAGGCGTGGCTAGTGGGAGGGTCCTTCTCTTTCCATGAGGGAAGGAGGGTGGATACCGATACACGGTTCTAGTCCTTTTCCTATAGGAGGATTGGATCGCCGACAACATCATATACCGTGGGCCCCATGTTGTAGTATTGATGTGAGGAGGGTGTTGGGAGACTGGAGGAGACAACTTCATGAGATGGATATCGGGTAGGTTTAGTCGAAGTGTTGGCAGGCTAGTGGAGTAGTGCCATCTAGCGGGTCAGCGAGACGGCTTGTGAGCGAGGCGATTGCAATTCTCCTATAGATATAGGGCTCAGGGATCCCGACAACTCTTTTCTCTCTTATCGGGCTGTCTCTTTTTTCCCTTTGGGTAATGTCACAACCTTTTTAACATTTTTCTTGGGGCTATGCCGAGAGTGAGCGGTATCATCTTCGGGTCACTTCTTGGAGGCGGGAGCCTATGACTCTTTCGCCGCCTCGGCCGCCATGTTGGCGAGGGCTTGACCTTTTGATGGCCTCGTGTTGATCATGTAAGGAGGATGGGCGGGGATATTCCGCTCCCCTAAATAAATAACTCGGCAATTAGAGAGTGAGATAAAGGAATAACAAACGTAAAACTAAAGAAGTGCGAGTGTACCTTTGCCGGGAAGAACAGGAAGGAGTGAGTCGAGGCCCGGCTCAGGAAATTGACTTCAAAATTCTTTCCTATGAAGAAGTCACAGAGGATCTTATCTGCGCCACCGACCTGGGGAGACACGTAGAAAATCTCGGCAGGCAACACGGGCGCAAGCGGGAGGCCCCCCAATTTCCCGCTTATGAGGACGAAGCGGGTAAGCCAATTGTGATATTTGTTGGGCGTCTCGCACACCTTCGGGCCCTGCCTTGTAAAATACGAGATGCCTTCATGATTGGCGTGGTAGACGAATAGCTTATGGAAGACGGTCAGACTGAATTCGATGTGCTCGTGGCGCATATAACTGGCGAAAGCAAACAAAATCGAGATAGCGTTCAGATTTAGTTGTGTAGGGACGACTCTAAAATATTTAAAGACCTGTTTAACCTCTGGCCAGAGGGGAAGTCTCAGTCCCGACTCAAAGTGGGAGATGGGGAAGGCGAGTTCACCGGGGTAGAAATTATTGATGAATTCGCTGACCTTTGGGGGCCGCAACTCGAATCCCTCTGCCAGGAACTCGTAGGTGAAGTGGTTGTCGTGCTCCTAAGAGATCTTTCTAGGGGAGAAGTCATGGTTGGCAAATTGCCCGCCGTACTGGATGCACCCCTCACCCTCCTCAAGTTTCTTCTTTCCCATTATAGGCGAGACGGTAAAATCAAAAGGGGGCGAAGATGGAATGGCGAGAGCAAGTCACCAGACAAAGGAGGCGAGAGAGATGGATGTGAAATGCAACAGGGGTGGGGCAGCATAGGTGAATCATTTTTGTCTAGTGGGGGTATTTATAGTAGATAGTGAAAGTAAAGAAAATGCGCGGGAAAAGCATGAAGGAAGTTGGAGAGTCGGCCGACATTTCATATTCTCTCTCCTTACCTCGGATTGCGTTGCCCTACGAGGGATTTTACAGCAAGCCAGAATAAAAAATAAAATAAAGGAAAAAAATCAATCAATTGAACATTGCTAATATTATTAAATCAACATGATAGCAATATTATTAATTGTTTCATTCCGCATAAGGCGAACATCATGTCCACAGGGTATAAATAACAAGTGGTATTTAAACAGGCTAGACGACAGATTCATATAAATAACAGAGTTACAAGGTAAAAAAATAAGCGAGACGAGACGAGACGGAGGGTCATTAATTCTTGTGCCATTTCCAACGCCCTCCATCGCGAGACCTCACACATGGTGGCAAACCGGGAACATGAAAGGCCCAAATGTCTTCAAGACCATAGCGCATGAGATGGAGCAGCTGGTCGACCTCGTTTATGATGGCCTGAGGGTCAGTCTCATCTATCTCGACGCCAACATCGACCTCAGAGGAGAGACGGGGGCATTCAATATCAAGCCAATCAATGCGCCTGTCAACAACATTTTTGTCTAGTTCCATCTCGCGGATGATGTTTATGTGCTTTCTAAACATCTTGGTCATCATGTGCTTCATCCCCACTAGATCCATGGGATCTCCCAGATAGTCCTCTATCTCATCTAGATGAGGAGGAGGCGATAATGCATGGTGCTTAGAGAAGTACTCTGCTGCCGAGTCAACCTGGGTACCTGTGCAGGAGCAAGCAAGGGATCATGAGGGAATATTTAGCCCAGTGGCTCGAACAGTCCAGGAAGGAGAAGGGAAGTCTATATGGAGCGAGAGGACAAGTCTAGTTCTTCTATACAGGTTACGAGAGGTCCCCGCAAGTTGCGAGGGATCGTCATTCTTCACAGCTGTAGGGGTTGATTGTATCGGCGAGTCGGAGTCTTGATGACGGATGTCGGTAGTATCAAGCGAATTTGCAGGATGGGGGCGATGGACGAGATCCCCCTGAAAAAGCATGAAGTAAGTAGGCGGGAAGATGGAAAAGGGGAAAAGAGGGGCAGGAGCAAAAATTTACTTCTCTCTCCTCAAGAGATGTGTGAGGAGGGGTACAGATTTCCAAATATGTTGGAGTGTGCTCCTCGACTGAGAAGGCGGGCCAATGGTTTTCACCTTCTTAAGGCGAGATGACGACGATATGGGAGCAGGGGTGTGGACCAAAGTAGGGACCAGAGCGGTCATATTGTCCTTGTTTTGTTTACCCACCATCGCGATACGTTCGTGAAAACTTTGGCTAAGAGACATGAGATATGATGGCGATGGAACATATAAAGGAAGAGGTGAGAGAGGGGGGCACTCTCTATATTGGGGTAAGTGTCACATATTTATAGGCTCCCGAAATGGGCCCCGCAAAAGATTCTCTCATAAATGAACTTTAATGCTATGAGGCTCGGTTAGAATTTCTTTCCGAGCTTGAGGCAACCTCTAAAAGAGAGGGGATTGTGTACAATCTCGGGCCTGCGGGAGGTTACTCAAGGAAGAGCGCAAGGGGTAAGAAGATTTCATATGCGAGAGGGAGCCATGGAGTAGGGCACTCGAAAGGCGAGAGAGTAGCAGCAGAGCAGGCGAGAGCTTTCTCGCAAGGCGAAAGGGAGCCAGGGATAAGGTCACTCACAAGGCGAGAGAGGAGAAGCGGAGCAGTCTAGAGGTAGCAATGGACCAAGCGATACGAGTTACTCGTGAGGTAAGATGAGGAGAAACTCTCGCCTGTGGGATTCCATTTTCGTCGTGTGCCAGTCGGTAATCGTTCAGCACCGTTCGACGATCGTCCAACGCTAGTTCAACGATCGTCAAACTTGACATTCGTCGAACTCCAGTTCGACGATAGGTCCAGCGCTAGTTCGACGATTGGTCAAGTGCCGGTCTAGCTAAAAGGCGGGTTTTTACCTTTTATCCCTAGGTAGGGGTTTTATTCTTTGGCCCCAGGTAATTTTACACTTTTGCCCTTTGTGGTCTGCGTATAACCCTTCAGAACAACGGAGTTTGGCTGTTAGCAGACCCATCCCAGGGTATTTTGGTAATTTCAGGTCGGTTTAGTTTGGTTATTGGCAGGTGAAACTCAGAGGCCTATAAATAGACCGATAAGGTGACTTGAAGAGGTTGTTGGCCCCTTTCATCTTCTTCCTCCAAGGTACCTAGCTCAATACTGGCTATGGAGGGGAAGGATTTCTAGTTCTTCTGGGTAAGAGGTGGGACCCCCAAGTTGAATACAACGGTCTATTTCTAGTTCCCAAGACTCACGTGAAGGAAGGAATTTAGGAAGAGTAGGTGTTAGCTGCAACTCTAGATCCGAAATCTAGGTGAAGTCGTGATTCTGGCTTCAACACTCAACCTTTTTTTACTTAGCTCATTATTCAGTCTCTAGGAGTTGAGAGCGTTGAGTGATCCTTCCTCACGCAATTCCTCTGGACTTAACCAAATTCTGACTTGCATAGTCCAACATTATCCACATGATTAGGTGTTGAGAGTGTTGAGTGAAGCTTCATCACTCAAGCTATTGCTGTCTGGCGTTAAGAGCGTCAAGTGAAGCTTCATCACTCAACATTTTTGTATTTTGCCGCTTTCTATCATCTTTCTTCTTAGGCTTTATCATCACACAATGCCTTCTTCTTTAGCGTCGAGTGAGCTGTGTTCACTCGACGCTTCTGAACTTAGTTGAATATTCAACATGCCAATACTGAGGCTTTGATAGATTCAGCTATACTCGATGATTCTTAATATATTGCATTGAGTGAACTACTATCACTCAATGCCTATGGACTTGGCCACAGAATTGCTTTGTAGACTACATGTCTTTGACTGTCTATAACTAACTTAGTGCTTTTTGGCATCTGGTGTTGAATGAACTGGCTTCGCTCAATGCTTGTGGAGTTAGGCGATTTTCAGCCTATCCAACATCCTCGCTTAGATCTGACATTAAGTGAACTAGCTTCACTTAATGCCTGTGGACTTAGACAGATTTCTGTCTCTCCACATCTTTATATTGTGACCACCTATCACACCACTTGGAATACATGTTCCATCAATATTACAAGGACTAACCTCCATGCATGAACATGAATATACATTAAATACAATAATGTCTATATCATTAACATGTTTGACTTCTATAAATTTGGGACATCGTGGGCAATGGACCCAACAGATATTGTCATGAATGTTATTTATTTCAAGATGGTATCATTTTGAATGAACATTATACAAATGATATTTCCTTGACAACATTCTTTCCATTGAGTGCTTAGGTTGGCGGGACTTCAAATTGGTGGAAGCATAATAAGGTGTAGTTAACTCATTCCCTTCATGCCCATACTATAATGGGACTTTTTCTAATCTGTCGACAATTGAAAAATTCATGAGTATATAAGGATAAATTAAGGAAATCCAATAGTAATCTTTGAAGATTTTCGAACTGAGAAAAATGAAAAGCGGGTGCAAATCTCAACTACTGATGTTGGCTCTCTCTGAATAAAAACTTAGTGAGCAAGAGATATTCTAGTAACTCAACTAGAAGAAAGATCTCCCTACTGAAGGAGAAGACGGATTCAGTTCTCATCTTCAATCAAGCTAGAACAGCACTGTAATTGCTCTAATAGAAAAGTCATTCCTGTT
Organism: Platanthera zijinensis; assembly: GCA_039513925.1. Lineage (NCBI taxonomy): Eukaryota > Viridiplantae > Streptophyta > Magnoliopsida > Asparagales > Orchidaceae > Platanthera > Platanthera zijinensis. The sequence goes on from CM077078.1 coordinate 181,268,845, forward strand.
GGGTCCGGCGTTCCTTCACTTGACCCGTGGCGCTTTGCTACTTATTTAAGAAATTAAGTAGCACCCTCTCTAACATTCCGGGCTTTTGGTGCAGTTGGGTATGCGCTTGATCCTTCAATTGGTATCAGAGGAGGTTACTTGTTCAAGACTGGGGGCGCTATTAAATCCTAATTTTTCCCTTCTACCTGTGTGGGTCCGGCAGGTCAGGCAAACTGTGGACATGTGGTAACCCCACCTTTGAGCCATGTGGGCCATGTGGTAACTCCACCTCTGAGCCGACGGGTTGTGCTGAATGCCGGGGGGGGGGGGATTGTTCAGTCCAGCGTTCCTTCACTTGACCCATGACACTTTGCTACTTATTTAAGAAATTAAGTAGCGCCCCCTCCAACAGTCCGGGCTTTTGGTGCAGTTGGGTATGCGCTTGATCCTTCAATTCCCTTTTTAGGGGCTGCTTCAAGAAGTGAGCTTCTTTTGAAAGCTAAAGAATACTCAGCCTTTAAAGGTTTATCATATTACTGAGTCTATTATTGTAACAATATTCTAAGCAATTCTCTATAGGATTTGTTATATATCTGAGCTAGAATCAATTTATATCTGAGGTAGGGCTTAGAGGTATACCTGAGGTAGGACTTTAAGAATGTTTGAAGTAGAATATTGGTGATGATCTGAGGTAAGAGATTGATAGTACGTTTTGTAGTCTAAACTATTAGGGTATTTTATGGCTTTTAATGTGCAAATCTTGTCTTGTAAGCTTTTATATTGACTTCCGTATGTATATATTTTTGCCGTTAATTTTTTCTTCTCTTTTTGCAGGTTTCCAGAGATTTCGGCCAAAAATGACCTAAAACGCCCCCCTGACACGCCCTCCATAGGCGTGTCACAGGGCATGTGACTCGATCCTGAGGAAGTCTGCTGCCAGAGCCAACATAATGAGAAAAACCGCTGTCACGCCCCCCTTACACACCCTTGATAAGCGTGTTACAGGGCATGCCACCCTCATCCCGTAGCCTGCTGCTGCATTTAAAGATTTTCTATTGCTGCATGTCAACAGTACTGACACACCCCCCTATACGTGCGTGGCCCTGTGGCGTGTTCCACCTTTTTCGACGACTGGCGGATTTCCGACCAATGATTGAGACTTGACGTGCTTTACACTCCCCTCCTACACGGGCGTGGCCCGGGGCTTCTCCACCAACATACAAAAGCAATCATCATTCCCGACAGAATCTAGAGCCCAAGGTCAACTCCGTGCATGTCACCCCCCCCTGACACACCCTCCTTGGGCGTGACAGAGGGCATGACGAACCCGAGAATTTTGACCCCCTTGTGTCCAGAACAGTTTTGGGTTGAGAGGGGAGCTGCTGCCCTTTTATTTCTTAGTCTTTTACATGCTTTCTCCTCTCTCTTTTTTTCATTTTGTGCTTTTATTATACCTACCATAGTATGCTCATTTGTAATAGCTATTGTAACTTCATTAGTAGCTTAATGTTATTTTAGCTTAGGCTTTTATTTCATTGCACTTGTACTTTTCTATCAAGTTGTTGTAGCTCTCTTTAATATTAATATAAGTGCCCTTTTTATCTTTGTGTTCTTAATGCTCATCTACTAATCCCTCCTCCTCCACTTTGCTATGATAAACTAATCCTCCTTGTACTCGATCTTAATGATCCGAGGTTCGAGTTTATTAAGTTATGATGCATTTAATTACTTTTTCTTTTTAGGGTTTAGGCCTTCAAATTACTCTTGATTTTTCTATTTGGAGTTATATCATCGATATATAATTTCCATTTCTGTTTTCACTCTTAGCTAGCCGAGAGACTCGTACTTTGAAGTGAACACTCAAGAGTAAAAAGGGTTGCATGCACCCCTCGAGAGAGGACGATGTCCAAATCTCCCATATTTGAGTGAAATCCAATAGTGGGGTTCACCGCGTAAAGTGAGCTTTAGGCCTCCGATTTGGACGAGAGTTCGGTCGGGCCTTCCTAAAATCCGTTGGGCACGACTTCGAGAGAAGCATGTTCAAGATTTAGGAACCTCCATGTTCAAGGACCTTTACCCTTTATAGTTTAGGTTTATTATCGCATTTTTAAAAAACTCTTGCCGAGGTGCTTCTCGATCAAGTGCTTTTCCATTTCATTGTTCCAACCCTTCATTGTAATCATTTTGAATATCTATTTATTTAACTGCAAGTAGTTCTCTTTTTAGTGCTATATCTATTTTCTTGATCACATTTAGTTTTCTCGTTAACCCTAAAACCATCCTTTGATAAGATAATAGTTTTCGTGTGAGTATGTTTACTCAACAGTTCCCGGATTTCAATACGAAACTTGTGTCCCCTAACTACAGTTCGATAGATATACTTGCCTATTTGGATTGCAAGTTTGGCTATCTTTTCTCAAGTGGAAAACGATCACCAAGTGTTTGGCGCCATTGCAGGGGAGCAATTTTTGTTGATAATTTGAAAACACGAACCTATTACTTTTATCATTTCTCTTTCTCATCCTCTTTCTAAAAAAATTCAAAAATTATTAACGCTCTTAGTAGAAACCCACTTCACAATTTTTCTACACCACCTAACTCTCTCGAAAATGGCAAAGTGGCTTAAATACCGCTATCTTGTCTAGTACCTTGCGAACCCTTCATTGGGTAGCCCTTGGGAAGTTCGGGAGTTAAAACATAAAAAAATCTATTTAAAAAATTTTTTAGCTTCTCTTTTTATAGTTTATTTATTTCTCTTTCTTCATCTTCTCTTCTTTTAATGCATGAACAGCGGGAATCCGTCGGATATTTTGGACTTGAACCATGATAATGACCGTACTCTTTGAAGAAGATTACGATTTCAAGGCCCTACTCTCCAAATATAGGTTGAAGATTTCGAGTCATTTTCTACTTTAAGAATAGAAGAACCCCACGTGGAGGAAGCCGTGCATAGGCCTATGTCATATTATACACGACCGAATCTAGAGGGAACAGAATCAAGCATCGTGTGACCTACTATAGATAATAATAATTTCGAACTAAAGCCTAGCATAATTCAAATGGTGCAGCAGTATGTGTAATATGACGGACTTCAAGATGAAAATCCAAACGCGCATATAACAAGCTTTCTTGAAATTTGTGACACCTTCAAGATAAATGGTGTAACAAATGATGCTATTAGGCTAAAATTATTTCCTTTCTCCCTAAGAACCAAAACTAAACAATGGTTGATGACTCTGCCAAGAGGGAGCATCACCACTTGGGATCAACTAACTAGAAAATTTCTAACGAAGTATTTTCCGCCAGCTAAAACTGCAAAACTTAGGAATGATATTTCTGCCTTTGGATAAATAAACTCTAAAACCTTATATGAAACATGAGAAAGATTTAAAGAACTGTTAACATGATGCCCCCATCACGTGCTGCCTGCATGGTTATAAGTGCAGACGTTTTATAACGGGTTAAATCAAAATAAAAAGCAAATGATAGATGCATCTTCTGGTGGTACTTTAAACTATAAGACCCCGGAAGTAGCACTTGATATTTTTTAGGACATGTACATGAACACCTATCAGTGGAATGTGCGTAGGTCCCTCCCAAACAAACCTGCAGGTATCTTTGAAGCAGACAACGTCTCTCAGCATGCCTTACAAGTGAAAATTTTAAGTTAAAAAATTACAAAGATGACTGCTGCCTCCGCCCCTCAGGTATGGGAAACTACAACTCCATCTCCCGAACAATTACATTATGTCAATAATATGCCTAGAAATGGATTTAATAATTTTTCTGCTGCGAATTTCCGTGCGACTTGTTTTACTTTTCCGAATAATTATAATCCCGCTTTACGGAACAAGCCGAATTTTTCATGGAGTAATCCTTCGAACGCAATGCGCCTGCCACAACAAAATGATTTTTCTACACCACCTCCACCTCTTAAAAACTATCCAAAACCTACAAGCTTGGAGGAGTTACTTTCTAAATATATAACCACAAATGAAGCTACTATAAGAACCTTAACACGAAGCGTTAAAAATCTAGAAAATCAAGTAGGACAACACGCAAAATTATTTCTGAGCGACCCGAAGGGTCTCTTCCTTCCAATACTGAGCCTAACCTGAGAGATAAAGTTAAAGCTATAACTCTTCGGAGTGGGAAGCAAGTTTCTGGTATGGTTAGCGAAGAGCCCGAGGCAAGCTCCGCTCCCGTTTTAAAAATTCCGCCACCCGCCGAAAAAGAAGTTATCACTCTGCTATCTGTCTTAGAAAAAGATCTCGCTCCACCACCTATTTTTAAAAATTTTCCAACTCCACCATACCCTCAACAACTTAACAAACAATTACTAGATGATCAATATACCCGCTTCTTAGAAATGTTTAAGCAAATCCACATAAATCTACCTTTCTATGAAGCTATCTCTAAAATGTCGAAATACGCTAAGTACCTTAAGGACCTCCTGACTAATAAAAAGAAGTTAGATAACTTGTCGTATATCACGCTAAATGCTGAGTGCTCTGCTGTCATGAAAAATGGTTTACCAAAGAAGATTAGTGATCCGGTTTTTTTTATATTCTATGTGTCTTTGGTGATCTTTTTGTCAAGCACGCATTGGCCGACATAGGTGCAAGTATCAACCTGATGCCCCTCTCATTATTTAATAAGTTAAGAATTGGTAGCCTCAACCCCACACGTATGAGTATCCAGCTCGCTGATAGATCTATTAAGTACCCATTAGGAATAGTCGAGGATGTCTTAGTCAAAGTTGACAAATTCATCTTCCCGGTGGATTTCGTCATATTGGACATCGAAGAATATGTCGATGTTCCCTTGATCCTTAGCTGACCCTTCCTTGCCACCTCCCAAGTTATCATTGATGTAAGCATTGGTAAACTCTTCCTTCGAGTAGGCAACGATGAAGTAACCTTCTCTATCACCCTTCGATGAAAAATACCTTGGAGAATGATGACTCCTGTTTCTTCTTAGATGATTTAAGTGATGAATCTTCCTACAGACCTTCTGATAATGAAAATGAATTTTCTGATTTTTGTCCTCCCTTAGATCTTCCACTGAAAGTCTATAAGAAACCTTCATGGCCACTAGCCCAACCCCCTTTAATTTTCCATATAAAAAGGTCTACGAAGACCAAGTTTTTGAAAAATAAGGAATTTCTAAAACCTCGTATGAAGAACCCCCTACCCTAGAATTAAAAGAACTTCCTAAACATCTCAAGTATGCCTTACTAGAAAAAAATTCAAAATGCCAGTGATAGTTTTGTCCTACTTATCTGAAGTGCAAAATGACAAACTCCTTCTAGTTTTTCGTAAGCATCGCCGAGCTATTGCTTAGTAGATTTCCGATATCATGGGCATAAGCCCATCTTTCTGCACCAACAAAATCCTAATGGAAGATAATTCACGTAATTAAATCCATCCTCAGTGTGGTATAAACCCGAACATGAAAGAAGTTGTAAAGGGAGAGGTGATGAAACTCTTAGATGCAGGAATTATCAATGTTATATCCAATAGTAAGTAGGTTAGTCCTGCACCGGTAGTGCCAAAAAAGGGAGGGATAACTATCATTGTAAATCAAAATAATGATTTAATCCCGACACAGACGGTGACGGGGTGGCGAATGTGTATCGACTATCGTAAGTTAAATGACGCCACCGGCAAGGACCACTTCCCCTTACTGTTCATCGATCAAATTTTAGAGTGATTATCTGGTCATAGCTTTTATTTTTTTCTCGATGCCCTCTCGGGGTATTTTCAAATCCCCATCTCTCCCGAGGACCAGGAGAAAACTACGTTTACTTTTCTCTTTTGCACCTTCACCTACAGAAGAATGCCATTTGGATTGCGCAATGCGTTAGCTACATTCCAACGATGTATGCTCGCTATCTACGATAAGTACGTAGAAAGCATTATTGAGGTATTTATGGATGATTTCTCTGTGTTCGGCAATGCCTTTGATAGTTGTTTAGAAAATCTAGAAAAAGTTTAAGAAAGATGCGAAGAAACTAACCTTGCCCTAAATTTGGAAAAATGGCATTTTATGGTGGGGGAAGGGTTAATTTTGGGTAATAAAATTTCTACGAAAGGAATTGAAGTAGACATAGCCAAGATAGAAGTTATCGAGAAATTGCCGCCGCCTACGAATGTCAAATCTATAAGAAGTTTCTTAGGACACGCTGGTTTCTACCGCCGCTTTATAAAAGACTTCTCTAAAATCACCAAACCTCGAACCCAGCTCTTAGAAAAAGACGCCCCATTTATTTTTGATGAACTTTGTCTATCTGTCTTTGAATTAATTAAATAAAAGTTAATTAACGCCCCCATTATGATAGCTCCGGTGTGGGACCTTCCCTTTGAAATTATGTGCGATGCGAGTAGTTTAACGGTGGGAGCCGTACTAGGACAACGAATTTCTAAAAACTTCCACCCCATCTATTATGCAAGTAAAACACTTACATCGACATAAGAGAATTATACTACGACCTAGAAGGAGTTCCTAGTTGTAGTGTTTGCTTTTGATAAATTCCGTTCATATATTACGCTTTCAAAAATTATCGTTTTTACGGACCACTTGGCCCTCAAGTATCTCCTTTCCAAGACAGATGCCAAGCCATGCCTGATTCGCTAGGTCTTACTCCTCCAGGAGTTTGGCTTAGAAATCCGTGATAAGCGAGGTGCCGATAATTTGTCCACCGACCATCTCTCATGATTAGATAATCCTTATATTGAAAATTTAGATGAAGAATCTTTTAATGATAATTTTCCTAATGAAAAGATGCTTTTAATAAACACATCTCCTTCTTCTTGGTTTGCACACATAGCCAATTATTTAGTGGCTCGTGTGCTCCCAAAAGAGTTCTCATCTCAACAAAAGAAGAAATTCTTTTTTGAGTTAATGAACTATTTTTGGGAGGACCCATATATTTTTAGAGTCTGTGCGGACTAAGTGATTAGGAGATGTGTCTCTTTTGAAGAAGGTTCAGATATTTTAAAACATTTGCACGAAGGACCGACAGGTGGTAACTATCAAGCTGCTCGCACCGCCCACAAAGTGCATTGCGTGGATTTTTACTGGCCTAGCCTGTTTAAAGATGCACAAGCCTTTGTGAGTAGGTGTGATAGTTGGCAAAGGTCAGTCAATATTTCCAATAAAAAGGAAATGCGGCAAAATTATTTCATCGAGTGCAAAATTTTCGACCTCTGGGGATTGATTTTGTTGGGTCCGTTCCTTCTAGCTTCTGAAATAAATACATCTTTGTTGTCGTCGATTATGTTTCACGTTTGGCTGAATCCCAAGCTCTTCCTACTAATGATGCCCGAGTAATAATTATATTTTTGAAAAATTTATTTTCTCGATTCGATATGCAGCGAGCCATCGTTAGCGATGGGGATTAACATTTCTGTAATGCGCAGTTTTCAAAAATCCTTATTAAATAGGACGTTACGCATAAGCTTTCAACTGCCTACCATCCCCAAACTAACGGACAAGTCGAAGTAGTGAACAGAGAGATAAAAAGAATATTTGAAAAGACTGTTTCAATCTCTAGGAAAGACTTGTCAGCAAAATTAGACGATGCTCTACGGGCCCTTGACCAATGATTGAGATAAGTCGTGCCTTACATGCCCATCCTATACAGGCATGGCCCAGGGCATGTCCACCGACGTACAGAAGCAATCATCATTCCCGCCAGAATCTAGAGCCTGAGGTCAACTCCGTGCATGTCACGCCCCCCTAATACGCCCTCATTGGGTGTGACAGAGGGCGTGACCAACTCGAGAATTTTACCTATAAATACAGTGGTACCCCCTTGTGTCCAGAACAATTTTGGGTTTAGAGGGGATGTGCTGCCCTTTTATTTTTTAGTCTTTTTCATGCTTTCTCCTCTCTCTCTCTCTTTCTCATTTTGTTATAGCTTTTGTAATTTCATTAGTAGCTTAATGTTATGCTAGCTTATGATTTTATTACATTGCACTTGTACTTTTCTTTCAAGTTGTTGTGGCTCTCTTTAATATTAATATAAGTGCCCCTTTTTTTATCGTAGTGTTCTTTATGCTCTTCTACTAATCCCTCCTCATGCACTTCACTATGATTAACTAATCCTCCTTGTACTCGATCTTAATGATCCGAGGTTCGAGGTTATTAAGTTATGATGCTTTGAATTACTTTTTATTTTCAGGGTTTAGTTCTTCGAATTACTTTTGATTTTTCCTGTTTGGAGTTATAACATCGATATATAATTTCGATTTCTGTTTTCACTCTTAGTTAGCCGAGAGGCTCGTAGTTTGAAGTGAACACTCAAGAGTAAAGAGAGTTGCACGCACCCCTTGAGAGAGGAAGACGTAAAAATTGCAAGAATTGGAGTGAAATCCAATAGTGGGGTTCACCGCGTAAAGCGAGCTTTAGGCCTCCAATTTGGCTGAGAGTTCGGTCGGACCTTTCTAAACTCAGTTTGGCACGACTTCGAGAGAAGCATGTTCAATCTTTAGGAACCTCCACGGTCAAGGACCTTAAACCTATTAAGTTTAGGTTTATTATCGCATTTTTAATCAACTCTTTCCGAGGTGATTCTCGATCGAGTGCTTTTCCATTTATTGTTCCAAGCCTTCATTGTAATCGTTTTCGAAAACTCTTTATTTAACTGCAAGTAGTTCTCTTTTTAGCGTTATATCTCTTTTCTTAATTTCATTTAGATTTCTCTTTATCCCTAAAACCATCCTTCGATAAAATAATTGTTTTCGTGTGAGTAGGTTTACTCAACAATTCTCGAATTTTTAATACGACACTTGTGTCCCCTAGCTACAGTTTAATAGGTATACTTGCCTAGTTGGATTGCTAGTTCGGCTCTCTTTTCTCTAGCAGAAAGCGATCACCAAATATCAGTTGGATCTCTGAGCAATAGGAGTTAGTGAACTCTAAGATAGGAGTTGGTGAACTCTGAGGTAGGGTTTATGAAATCTTGAAGTAGGGTCTGGGTGTATACCTGCACTGAGATTTTGATGAATCTATGTTGTAGGTTATTTGAACTAAAAAATATTGGATGAGGTTGTTTAGTCTAGCACACTACTAGATAGGTGGTGAGGGAAAATTGGCATACCCATACTGTAGGCAACCACTATAAATATTGTGTGCTTATTATTATTGTGTTCCGTGATCTATGATCTATGATAATCTAGCATAAAATCAAAAGGGATCTAAATTAGCAAAAGCACATATTCAACCCCGAGATGATTTAAACTCAAAAAACCCTTTAAGTGGTATCAGAGGGATGTCTATCAAAAAGGACTGAACCGTTTAATTAAGTTCCTACAAAGGGCACTCAATCTAGTCACCATGGCTTCAAATGATGGTCATAAGGAGTTGAGTTTCATGAAGCTTCCCATCTATAGAATGGAGAACTTTGGCATCTTGAAATAGAGAATGAAGTTATATATGGAAGCTTCTGATCCAAGAATTTATTTGACCATAGAACAAGGGCCTTTCACCCCCATGAAAGTCTCTTCAATAGATACAAATCTCCAAGTTCTAAAGTTATACACTTAATTGATAAGAGATGAGGTTGCACTGGTCACCATGTATAAGAGGGCCAATAATATTATTATTAGTGCAATAGATGACTCCACATTCCAAAACTTTGTCCACTACAACACAACAAAGGAGATGCGGGATACACTGATAATGTAAATGGAAGGGATTGAAGAGGTAAGGGATGATAGGAAATCCCTTATAAATAAGTAGTATGAGGCCTTTAAGCAAGGAAGCAAAGACAGCATAGCTTAGTGCTATGAATGTTTTTTCAAAACTGTGAATGAGCTGAAGAATTATGGGAGAGTCTTCACAATTTATGAGCTTAATGACAAGTTCATGAGGTCTCTAGCAAGAAACTCGAAAAACAAGATCTGTGTAATTAGGGAGATGGGGAATCTGGCCAACATTCCTCCCCAAAAACTTTATGGAAATTTGCCTTCCTTTGAGATATAACTAAATTCAAGGAAGGAAGAAGATATTGTTGTCAGGCCACTTCTAAAGGAGAAGTTTGTGGTCCTCAAGGTTGCATGCTCAAGAAAAAGATAGGAGATAATTCCCTCTCCTCATAGAAAAATATCTGAATCAGAATTTTAAGAGCTCAACACTTCTGATGTTGAGATGATTGATGGAGAATTTGCTGCATTCTGCAAGCAATTAAAAAAAATGATGTTTAGGAATAAGCAATGGAAGAACATACCTTTTTCCTCCAACTTCAAGAAATATTACAACAAATCTGATATTATCAAGAAAGACCATAAATGGTCCAGGTATGTCTCTAAACTTAACAAACATGTTTCTTCTAATATTATTTGTTATTGAAATAGTAAGTCAGGGCATATCATTGCTGACTTCCCAGCAAAGAGAAAAGAAAAGAAAAGTGTAGGTGGCAGGAAGCACCACCAGGAAAAAGTTAGATAAGAACCTCTTGGCTATGAAGGAAAGGTCTTGGAGTGAGAGTTACTCCGACTCATCTGAGTTAGATGAAGAAGTAGAAAGACACATTCCGCATTTACTATTAATGAAGATGATGATTCACATGCTGTCAGGATTGGAGTGAGAGTGACTCTCTTAATAAGCATTGCTTCATTGAGTGAGAGTGAGAATGACTCTCCTAAGAATAACTTGCTATCAGTTAGGGGGAGTATTATCATGCTCCTCAAGTAATATTCAAGAAAAGCTATGGAGTGAGAGTGACTCTCCTAAGAAGCAACAACTGGCTAAGAAGACGTTACAAGTACCTGTCAAGATGATAGTTTTGTTTAAGCTCACCTATCACCATGCTAACAACTAGTTGATTATTGAAACGAACCCTGAAGAATACTAAGCACTTCAACCCTGAACCTTCTCAATCCCACACTCATATTACTCCTAAAGTAATTTAAAATGGAAGGTATATTATTCATAATTGTTGGTGTTGTGGTAAAGTGGAGCACTTTACTATAGATTGCTGGTACAACCCAATAGTGACACATGCAAAGAGAGCCTTCCCAGATAGTAGTTCCTTCAATAAGAAGATTGTTTCTCATATTGGCAAGGACCAAGGACCCAAGGCAGGTTGGGTTCCTTAGGTAAAATGAATTTTTTTGAAGGATAGTTCATGTACAATTCTGAATTAAATATGGTACTTGTACAGTAGTTGTTTGAGGCACATGACTATGACAAGGAGCCTTCTTAAGGATTATACGTCGGTTAAGAATGGACCAAAGGTCATCTTTGGAGGTTATGACAGAGGAATCACCAAAGGCTATTATGATCTATAATAACATCATCTCTATCATAAAGGTAGCTTATATGGAGGGGTCGCAACATAATCTTGTAATCATAAGTCAACTATGTGACTTAGGTTATATCATTGAATTCCACAAGTACAACTACTTGCTTAAAAAATTTATTGACTTAAAGACTATTCTCTCAGGCACTAGCAGTGGAAATTTCTATTGCTTAGATTTTATATTCACTGTTTCTTCCATTCAAATTTGTCTTATAGCTAATAAGAAGGAGTCTCTTTATGTCTAATGGTACAAGAGACTAGCTCATATTAATTTCAAAAAAATTAGCAAGTTATTCTCTAAAAAATTATTTTGGAATAGTCCAAACTTGAAATGTGTCAAAAATGGTCTTTGTCATACATGCCAGATGGGTAAGCAAACTAGGGCCACTTTAAGATCATTATTCCCAAAGACTATATTAGATGTCTGTATTATTACATATGGATCTTTTTTGTCCTTTGCCCATTTAGAGCTTGAGAAGGAAGTTATATACCTATGTAATAGTAGATGATCACTCTAAGTATACAAGGGTCTTCTTTCTTAGAAAAAGTCCAATAACCTGAATATCTTCATGACTTTTGTCAAGCCAATTCAGAATGAAATGGGATGTACTGTAGTTAAAGTAAGAAGTGACCATGGTGCTGAATTTTAGTCTGGTTTTATGACAAATTTTTGTCAGGAGCTAGGTATCTTTGAGGAGTTCTCTCCCAGAACACAACAATAAAATAGTATAGCTGAGAGAAAGAACAGGATCCCGATAGAGGCAGTCAGAATAGTGTTGAGTGACTCCTCATTGCCAGCATTAATTTTGGCTGAGGCAATCAATACAGCCTATTATGTTTTGAATAGGGCCTTTATCAACAAGGTTCATAAGAAATTTCCCTATGAATTTCTGAAGGGCAAAAAAATCAATAATATCCTACTTTAGAATCTTTGGTTTCAAATGTTTCATTTTGAATAATGGAAAATCTAGGTTAACCTAGTTTGTAGTGAAATATTATATGGGTATTCTTGTTGGATATTGATCAAAGTGTGGAACCTATAGAGTGTTCAAAAAGAAGATCCAGGTTATCGTAGAATCAATTAATGTTATCTTTGATGAGAATAACTTGATATACAAGGGCTGGTCTAGTTATCCTAATATTGCAGGTACTGAGTAAATTTTACAAGATGTTCTTTATAAGACAAGCCTAGATCAAGAAAGATCTCCCCTCCTCATGGAGTTTCCTGTGAAGAAATTCAGCCAATAGATGGAGATCAAGATGCCAGTGATGAGAATCATCTTGCTGGTGATATTCCAACAGTTTAGCCAGCTGTAGTAAGGATGCCTGTAGTAACCAGGCACCTAAAAGATCATCCCAGCACTCTTATTATTGGAGATGCCAACTAGGGAGTCACCACAAGGAGCGGGATTCACAATGAAGCAATGATTCTTAGCTTCCTATCTCAGTGGAACCCAATAGGTTTGAAGAAACTAATCAATATCCTTACTAGATAAATACAATGTTGGAGGAGCTACACCAGTTCAAGAGATGTAAAGTTTTTAAGTGGGTGCTAAAGCTATAAGGACATAATATTATTTCCACCAAGTGGATATTTAGAAACAAGAAAAATGAAATTGGTATAGTGGTGAAAAATAAGGCAAGGCTAGTTACCAAAAGATACAAACAAGAAGAGGGCATTTACTTTTACTAGACTTTTGTCCTAGTCGCAAGGCTAGGAGCTATAAGGTTGTTTCTTACATATGCTGCATTCAAGGGATTCAAGGTATATCAAATGGTTGTTAAGTAATCCTTTCTGAATGGTAATCTAAAGGAGGAGGTATATGTAGAGCAGCCCTCTGGTTTGGTACATCGAACTCTACTTGATCTTTTTTACTTTCTTAAAAAGCTTTTTATGGGTTAAAGTAAGCCACTAGCGATTGGTATGAAACCCTGTATACATTCCTCATTAAGAACAAGTTCTCAAGGGGAAAGCTAAATAGTAAATGTTTCTTAGGGAAACAAAGGGCAAGTGTCTCCTGTGCAAATATATGTTATTTACATTATATTTGGGTTTATTGATGATAATATTTGCAAAAGATTTGCCAACCTGATGAAGGGGAGTTTGAGATGAGTAGTATATGAGAGATCAAGTACTTCTTAAGTCTCAAGTGAAATAGTCAGAGGATGGAATTTTATTCTCTCAAATCAAGTACACTAGAGAACTAATTAAGAAGTTTGGTATGGATTCTGCCTCTACCATCACTACAAGAAAACTGACATTTAGTGATGAAGATTTTGGTCACTAAATATTGCAGTTTGGTCACTAAAGATATTTAGCAGCCAAATTTAATTTGTCACAAGGTGGTTGCAAAAGGCCTATCACAAAATGTATTTAGTAACAAAAATTTTTTTTATAAAAAAATGTATATTTTAGTGACAACAAATTTTCGTCACTAAATGTACAATTTCAGTGAACATTAGTTTTAGTCACTAAATTTATATTTTTAGTGACAACTAGGTTCGTCACTAAATGCACTTTATTAGTGACAACCATTTTTCATCACTAAATGTACATTGTTAGTGATAACATTTTTTGTCACTAAATATATTCAGTGACCGAATTTATTTAAGCACTGCTTGTGCAATGCAATGATAATTTATTGTTACCGAAATTATTTATTTCAGCATTAAATGCAATAATAAATAAAATATTCATTGGCTAAAAAAATCACATGAAGAAAAGATAATGTTTCTTTTAAATTAATTAATAAAAAAGGTGGGAGATAACCCTAACTGTTTAGTATAGACCAATAGAGCTTTTAACTCTACAAAAATTGATACATAAGAAAATCATATAATAAACAAACATTAGATAATTCTTTCTTTACATGTAACACAAAAATATATATATATACTGTGATGAACAAAGATTTTGTGATTTCTACATCCTCTCCAAGCTCCCTAATCTTCAAGTACAGAACACTATCTTAGATGAACTAATGATCGTCGGGAATGAAGTATCGTTTGCTAAATTATGTTTCACCCACTCGTCCACGGTCTCCTTCCACTTCTTGCGTAAGATCTTGAGCTAGTTTTGTCGAAATCATGAAAAGAATCCATCAAAGTTTCGCCGATAAAGAAGGGTTTTACCTCAAGAACAGTTTCACAAGTCGCTTCACTTCGGATGAAGGATGTGTCCGCATGCCATTCACATGCCTGCCAATGTCGGTTTCCTAATTCCAGTAGCAAGCCTTTGAATATAGACGGTTGACTTTTCATTAATGATGGGGATCTCTTTAGCAAGCATAAATGACATTTAGTATTGTAATAACCAACCAAAGTTGTTCCCTGTTAAAGTGTTTGGTGAAGTCCCAAGTTCAGAATAAAGATTCCTATAAACTTGAACTTATCATGAGAAAATATAGCACAAATTATTTAGGTAAAAATAACTTTTGCATAAAATAGTGCCTAAATACCATCATTGTAGAAAAGATGCATCTTATTGTACTTTTCTAGCAGTCCGAAATCATTATTTTGCTGGAAAAATCTTCAAATAGAGAGCAAATTAACACAGTACAAGTTATTAGGATTTTTTATTCAATTTCCAATTGATCACCAACAAATTACTAACCTGTATAAGAATTTTCTCTACACGGTTTTGCTTAACAATACTCATAAATTCTTCCAAAAGATCTACATATTCCTAATCAAGCCAAAATGATACAATTTATGAGATAAGAAAAAAGTACAAAGGGGATAAGAAAATTAATGATATTAGATAAATCCATACAGCTGATGGACGAATACAACCATGAGTGTTTGGAAGAAGATTGGCGGTTTCTCTTATGAGATTTGAGTTTTGTGCATAATGACGACTTTAAACTATATGGACTTAATGGGAAAAAGTCATCTAATTTGGGAATTAAAAGTGATTTGCCAAAGATATAACATGAAGCAATCACGTTTCATCAACTAGAAGATGGCCTTGCACTAAAGCAGGCCATGTAGTACGTTCTTGGCTTACGAGCACAGAAAAACCAGATTTTGCCATTTGTTAAGATTTGGTGGAGCACTTTTGTAACACCCTAGTTTGCAGACCTGAAGTCACTAGAAGTTAACGCCCGACGGTAGGGATGCCACGGGCGATGGGTCGCTGTTTTTGGCTGTTATTTAAAGCGCACAATCACTTGATCTAGTGCACATGACCACTGGTCGTGCGCCACTTCTCGTGCACACTTTCCACCGGTTAGCCAAGTTCTGTTTGGGTAAACGCAGGATCTTTAGTCAGAATGCGCACTACCACTGGTCGTGTGCCGCTGCTTATGCGCGTTTATCCCTTTATTTCTGAAGTTCTGCCAGAGGTAATCGCACGACCATGGGATCTATTGCGCACAACCACTAGTCGTGCGCCACCGATCGTGCGGTCGGGACGGTTCCATCAATTTTTGTTCGTGGCCGTCCGATGCTTCCCCTAATTAGATTCAAAGGCTAGGATCTACCGCCCAAACAATCTTATTAGGGCTGAGAGGGTTTTTCCTCTAATTATTCACATCTTTAGGGTTTGAAAGCGGGGTTGGAGATGAAGAGAAGGGAAGAAGAAGGAGAGAGCTTCTCCGCCATTGACGGATCTTCGGAGCTCTGATCGCCATTCCGAGACCCGATCCGTGGAGAGGGCGGGGAGGCGCTCGTGTCAAGCCATTCAAAGCAAATCTTCCATGGCTAAGAAGAGGGGTCGTAAGGTAACGACACTTCTCCTCTTGGTTTTAGGATGCACGTTTAGCATCTTCTTTTATTCTCATTTCTTTTGGGATCCAGATCTCTCAAATGAGAGGGGTTTGGGTTGCCATGGTTCAAGATGAACCTCCGGGTCGATTGTGTCTGTCCCCGACATGATTTTGCATTAGAGATCCGCTCCGTTAGTGGATTATGCATTGTGGGTGAAGCCAAAGTTGTGACCGTTAGTCCGACTCGGTGATGTTTCATAACGAGCTTTGAGGATTCGGTAGAAATCAGTTACGGCTAGATGTCATTATGATTTATGCATTTTTACCCTTTTCTTGAGTGAGTACTTGTAGCCGGAACCAGGCAAGGTTAGCTCCGCTTTGGTGGTAGATGATTTCTTTGGTGCGCAGGAACGTTGCGGTATCAATGATGGATTAGGGTTGAGAATTATGGTTGTGTTGAGCTAAGGTGTGGCTACGTCTCCGTGGTCGGCTGGCTATCCCGAGGCGTGCATGTCACTTGGGGAAAGTGTCCCGGCGAGACTAGTCCCCTTCTGGACACTGACAAGAATGCCGACCGTAGGGCAAGCCCGGGCAATGAAGCCATGAGCGGGTAGGGTCCAGCAAGGGTCCTTAGAATCAGTTGTGTGTGATACGAAATCCTAACATGAGAAGTAAGAATTTGCAGGCCAGCCGGGGGTTTAAGACCCATGTGTGGGTGGGTCATTTGCAAGATTTCCGTGTAACGGTGCTTGGGCTGTTAGTGACAATGTAGTTCCCTTTTATTTGCGGCTTTATGCCAATAGGGAAACGGAAGTACCCAGTGCTTGATGATTTGTTAGATGTATACGAGATAGGGTGCCTTGGGCAAAGCCCTGGTTTGCATACATTTTGCATAGTAGGCCCCTTTCACTCTGTTCTAATCCAAAAAAACGTGTTTGTTGAATGAGATATCCAAACCTATTTTAAAGCTTTATATATATTTGCATTTGGTATACGAAGTGCTGACTTGCAGGTTGGAGGTGTACCCCGGGTTCCGTTAGGGGTGGCCGGGAGGAGATGTGTTGGTTACACAGTAGAGGTCAGCCTTTGCTAACCCACGTTACTTAAAATCTTTACAGTGCAAGTATCGCAAGCTGGAGCTAGCGTGCCGGGCAAAAAGCCCTAAGTCGCATGAAGTGTTATTGCACTTTAGCTTGTTTCTTTTTCTTGTCTTGTATGATCCATGTTTTGGACATCGTCTGACTTGCACGCCGAGGTAGCTTAGGAGTGCTTTTGCACATTCATGTTTGATCTTGTTGTATTTATTTGATGGGCTCTTTTTGTGTAAGTCCATAAGGCCATTTGATACTCTTGTTAGTGGTGGATTACTTCTATTTGTTTTGCTTTGTTTTCGCAGTGTTTAGTTTTGAATTTTGAGTTTGGGTAGTAAATATCATCTTATAATGTTGAAGTTGTGGCGTCTGTATGTTGTGGGGCCCCGGCCGGACCCATATTATATGGTCATTACAGGCAAGGTGTTATAATTTGGTATCTGAGGGAGGTTGGCATTCCAAGGAAAGGATTCGTGGTCGAATGTCAAAATCGAGTCGCGTATAAGAAGTTATCCACATAGGAGTATCGCGGGACCATGAGTTTCCTTGTGTTTGAGACTTGCGATTAGAGACTGATTTGTGTTTTCTTTGCTTGTGTTAAGAGTGCAAGAAATGAGGCGGGAATGTCGAGGCCAGGAGAAGAGCTCTCGTCGAGTAGCGCTACTGCGCAAGGTCCGTTAGGCATGGGGGTAACTCCGGCCGACTTTTGCCGCATGCTTGCAAGAGCGATGGTGGCGTCCCAAGCTACAACAGCAACACAAGTATCAGCCCCCATTGCTTAGGTAGAAAATCGTGCTACCCCGGATACGACGACGGTCATGCCGGGCGAGGAAGCCTTGCGGGTAGAGCCAATTGCTGAAAGGGTGATTGTCGGTCATTGTGACCAGAAAATGAAGTATTTCTTAAGCTTCCATCCTCCAACGTTTAATGGAGTCGGCACGCCAACAGATGCAGAGGTTTGGTGGGATCGAATTTAGGAGCTTTTGAGAGCAGCAGAGATGCAAGATGAGAAGAAAGCAGAGTTTGCAGCATTCATGTTGGAAGGAGATGCCATGTTGTGGTTGGTGAGCCACAGTGGCCGACAGTTTCTTGGACGTACCCCGTCCATTGATGAGTTTGGGAATTCTTTCTTGAAGAAGTACATTCCCATGTCGACCAGGTTAGCCATCTAGAGACAGTTTCTGCACTTGGTGCAGCGAGATAAGACCGTGGACGCGTATGTTCAATAATTCACTCGTTTGGGTCGTTATGCGGGAACGACCATGGCGGGTGATGAGGAGAGAGATAATCTCATCTACTACGGATTGAGGGAGAATATGAGACAGCCTCTCATATCTATGAAACACGCGGGTTTCAACGAATTGGTTGAGGTGGCCAGGATTTTGGAAAGTGATATGAAGAGAACCCAGCGCTGCAAGGGTTTCACACCCAAGCAAGGGGAAGGGAAGCCTTCTTAGTCCCACCGGAAGTCGGAAGGGATCAGATGGAAGAAGAAGCCTCACCTATACAAGTCTGGTGAGAAAATTAATTGGACGTCCGGAGTGTCTTGCTCTAAGGGACCTCTGACGTGCTATAATTTTGGCAAGGAAGGGTATATAGCAAGATTTTGTACTCAAGGGGGCAGTGAGCAAGAACCAAGACAGGAGCAAACTGTGCGCTCTAGCCCTAGTGTCACAGAGAAAGGGAAGATGGCGGAGTCGAGCGCTTCTCAGTTACAACCGGTGCAGCCTAGGGCCTATAACCTTGGGCAACAGGAAGCGATCCGTCAACCCGATGTGGTGACAAGTATGAGAGTTTAACTTCTACCTTGGGTTTTCATGAATTCAAGCTATTTATGTTTGTTGCATGTGTTTAGGCTTTGTGATAGTTTTTGGGTACCATGCTAGGGTACTGTTTGATATGGGAGCATCACACTCCTTCCTTGCAGAAAGCTTTATCCAGAAGATTGGAGTTGAGTCTTTCTCAACGGACGTAGAATTGAAAGTGCGCATGCCCAACAGGTCATCTATGACTACTAGGGCTAAAGGATGTATATGTTGGAGTCTAGATTGAGTCAACTTCATGTTGATGGCGGCAGTCTTACCGTTGGCAGAGTTTGGCGTAATATTGGGGATGGACTGGCTAGCAGAGCAGTGCGCCAATATCGACTGCCTGTCCAAGGTGGTAACCCTGAGGGGCGATGGGCAAGTAGAAGTTAAGTTTGAGGGTCTTCACAGAGTGTCATGTTCCCTTGTTTCGGCCATGCAGTTAGTACGAGCGGTTAACCAAGGAGGTGTAGCCCTTGTAGCACTGTTGGAGGTTAGCCTTTCCAGGTTATCTCTTGGAGAAGTACCCATAGTGGTAGAGTTCGAATACGTGTTTCCTGAGGAGCTTCTGGGACCACCTCCTCGACGCGAGATTGATTTCTCTATCGAGCTAGTGCTAGAGGCTAGGCCGGTGTCACATCCTCCATTTTGGATGGCACCAAAGGAGTTGGCCAAACTTAAAGTTAAGTTGTAGGAGAATTTGGAGCAGGGGTATATCCGACCCAGTTTTTCACCGTGGAGAGTGCAGGTGTTGTTCGTAAAGAAGAAAGATGGTAGTATTCGGTTGTGCATAGACTACTGAGAGTTGAACAAACTGACTATTAAGAATAAGTATCTGATTCCTCGGATAGACGATCTATTAGACCAGTTGGTGGGGTTGGTGGTGTATTCCAAGTTAGACTTGAATTCAGGATACTATAGTTACGAATCCGAGACAAAGACATACCCAAAACCGCGTTTGGCACAAGGTATGGTCACTTTGAATTTTTGGTGATGCCGTTCGGGTTGACGAACGCACCATCCGTATTCATGGATTTTATGAACCAAGTTTTTCGCAAATACTTGAACTCGTTTGTAGTCATCTTTATTGATGACATCCTTGTTTATTCCAAGTCGGAAGAAGAGCCTGAGACTCACTTGAGATTAGTGTTGCAAGTGTTGAGAGAGAACCAGCTTTATGCGAAGTTCTCCAAGTGAAAATTCTGTTTAAAGAAAGTGGCATTTTTGGGCCATGTGATTAGTAGAGATGGGGTGGCAGTAGATCCAACAAAATTAGGAGCCATCAGAGATTGGCCAGTATTGAGGACCGTGGCGGAAGTCCGGAGTTTTCTTGGACTAGCCGGGTACTATCGAAGGTTTTTAGAAAACTTTTCGCAGATAGATCTACCCCTCACCTCACTAACTCGTAAAGATCAGAAGTTCTTGTGGACACAAGAGTGCAGTCAGGAATTTGATACCCTGAAGGAAAGTCTGATGACAGCTCTAATCCCAAGTCTGCCAAAGGGGACAGAAGGATTTAAAATTTTCAGCGACGCGTCCGGTTGTGGTTTAGGGTGCGTATTAGTGCAATATGGCAGTGTGATCGCCTTTGGATCTTGGCAGTTGAAGCCTCACGAGTGAAACTACCCCGTCCATGATTTAGAATTGGTGGCGGTATTTTTTGCGCTAAAATTTTGGCTGCACTACGTTTATGGTGCAAAGGTGGAGATCTACACGGATCACAAAAGTCTGAAGTTTGTCATAGATCAGAAGGACTTAAATATACGGCAGTGCAGGAGGGTTGAGTTCCTTAGGGACTACGATGTGGAGATTCAGTACACGCCAGGCAAAGCCAATGTGGTGGCTGATTCCTTGAGTAAAAAAAAACTATGGGCAAGGGAATTGGATCGAAGCTCATGATAAACGGTTGAGGCGGGATTGGGAGTCCCTCGACATGGAGTGTGTGGTCAGAGGCGAGTCTAATATGGCTTGGATGAACTGGATCGAAATGCAGAATGATTTGTGCGATCGTATTCATGAAGCGACCCTTTTGGATGCGGACTTCCAACTATAAGTGGAGGAAGATCTAAAGGGCGAGGGTAGCGCATAGGAGATGATTGATGGGATTCTAAGGAAGGGCGAAAGGATTTGTGTACCGAAGTTCGGCAAGATCCGTGAGGAGTTGATGTTTGAGGCCCACTTCACAAAGTACTCTATTCACCTGGGTAGTACAAAGATGTACTTGGATATGAAGAAATCCTATTTGTGGCCTGGTCTGAAGTGAGACGTAGCGTTGTATGTGAGTCGGTGCCAAACTTGTGCCTTGGTGAAGGCTGGGTGTCAGAAGCCGGGTAGGTTTTTGAAGCCTCTTCCTATCCCAGAGTGGAAATTAGACGACATCTCCCAGGATTTTGTGCATGTATTACCTAGATTGCAGCAGGGTAACAACGCAATTTGGGTGATCGTGGATTGCTTGACCAAAGTGGCACACTTCATCCCAAATCAGAAGGAGGATAGCGTGGAGAAGCTGATGGAATTGTACGTTTGCAACATTGTGCGACTGCATGGGATTCCGAAGAGCATACTTAGTGACCGCGATGGACATTTCATGTCTAAGGATTGGAGGTTGGTGCAGAAAAGTCTTGGCATGAAGCTCAAGTTAAGGACGACCTTCCATCCTAAAAATGATCAGCAGACCGAGAGAACGAACCGTACTATGGATGATATGCTGAGGATATGTACTCTTGACTTCGACAAGAAATGGGAGGATCATCTCTTAATGGTAGAGTTCACATATAACAATTGTTACCAAGCAAGTATAAAGATGGAGCCATACGAAGCTTTGTATGGGAGGTGGTGTCGAACACCGATGTCTTGGACAGAGGCAGGAGACACGAAGATCTTGGGGAAAGAAGTTTTTGCTGATGCTTGTGAGTTGGTGCGAATCATTAAAGAGTGCATGAAGGTGTCTCAAGATTGGCAAGCACAATATTTTAATACTCGCCACAGGAATGTGGAGTTCACGGTAGGCTACTGGGTTTATCTAAAGATCAAGCCGTTCAAAGGAATTTCATGGATTTGCCGACTCAAGAAGTTGAGTCCGAGTTTTTTGGGACCGTTTGAGGTTATATAATGGGTAGGAGAAGAGGCGTATCGGTTGGCGTTGTCTAATGAGCTTAGTGGATTGCATGTTATCTTCCATGTCTCCGTCTTGAGGAAGGCCTTAGTGGAGGCTATTGTCGTGATCGAAACGGCATCATTGCCGATAGAAGAGGACTTGAGAATGCGAGTTCGTCCAGTTGGTATAGAAGACTCAGAAGTTCGGCACTTGCGGAACAAAGAAGTCAAGCTCGTAAAGGTGCATTGGGATAACTGCGGGCGTTATGCGTTCTCTTGGGAGCGTGACCAAGCAATGCGCGAGGACTATCCCGAGTTATTTGTGTAAGGCTGGTTTAAAACGGTTGCCGATGTGTGACAACAATGTTTTATTAGTTGCAATTATTATTATTTCTTTCTGGTTGTCTCCCTGGATGAGGATTAATTTCGGAGATGAAATTCTTGTAAGGGGGGAGGAGTTGTAACACCCCAGTTTGCAGACATGGAGTCACTAGAAGTTAACGCCCGACGGTTGGGATTTCATGGTCGATGGGTCGCTATTTTTGGCTGTTGTTTAAAGCACACGATCACTAGATCTAGTGCGCACGACCACTTGTCGTGCTCCACTGCTCGTGTGAACTTTTCACCGGTTAGCCAAGATCTGTTTGGGTAAACAAATGATCTTTGGTTAGAGTGCGCACGACCACTGGTCATGCGCCGCTGCTCGTGCGCGTTTATCCCTTTCTTTATGGAGTTCTGCTAGAGGTAATCGCACGACCATTGGATCTATTGCGCACGACCACTGGTCGTGCGCCACCGATCGTGCGGTCGGGTCGGTTCCATCAATTTTTGCTCGTGGCCATCCGATGCTTCCCTAAATTAGATCCAAAGGCTAGGATCTTCCGCCCAAACGATCTTATTAGGGCTGAGAGGGTTTTTCCTCTCATTATTCTCATCTTTAGGATTTGAGAGAGGGGTTGGAGAGGTAGAGAAGGGAAGATGAAGGAGAGAGCTTCCCCTACATTGACGGAGCTTTAGAGCTCCGATCGACGTTCTGAGACCAGATCCGTGGCGAGGTCGTGGAGGCGCTCGTGTCAAGCCGTTCAAAGCAAAGCTTCCATGGCTAGGAAGAGGTATCGTAAGGTAACGACACTTCTCCTCTTGGTTTTAGGATGCACGTTTAGCATCTTCTCTTATTCTCATTTCTTTTGGGCTCCAAATCTCTCAAATGAAAGGGGCTTGGGTTTCCATGGTTCAAGATGAACCTCCGGGTCGATTGTGTCCGTCCCGGCATGATTTTGCATTAGAGATGCGCTCCGTTAGTGGATTAGCCATTGTGGGTGAAGCTGAAGTTGTGACCGTTTGTCCGACTCAGTGATGTTGCATAACGAGCTTTGAGGATTCAGTAGAAATCCATTACGGCTAGATGTCATTATGATTTATGCATTTTTTCCCCTTTTTCTTGAGTGAGTACTCGTAGCCGGAATCGGGCAAGGTTTGCTCCGCTTTGGCGGTAGATGATTTCCTTGGTGCACGAGAACGTTTCGGTACAAATGATGGATTAGGGTGGGGAATTATGGTTGTGCTGTGCTAAGGCGTGGCGACATCTCCGTGGTTGGCTGGCTATCCTGTGGCGTGCATGTCACTTGGGGAAAGTGTCCCGGCGAGACTTGTCCCCTTCTGTGAGACTGACGAGAACGCTGAGCATTGGGCAAGCCCGGGCAGTGAAGCCATGAGCAGGTGGGGTCCATCAACGGTTCTTAGAATCGGTTGTGTGTGCTGCAGAATCCTAATGTGAGAAGTCAGAATTTGCAGGCAAGCTCGGGGTTTAAGAGCCATGTGCGGGTGGAGCATTTGCAAGATTTCCGTGTAACGACGCTTGGGCTGTTAGGGACAATATAGTTCCCTTTTTTTGTAGCTTTATGCCAATAGGGAAACAGAAGTACCCCGTGCTTGATGATGTGTTAGATGCATACGAGATAGGGTGCCTTGGGCGAAGCCCGGGTTTGTATACATGTTTTATAGTAGGCCCCTTTAAGTCTGTTCTAAACCTAGAAAACATGTTTGTTGTATGAGACATCCAAACCTATTTTAAATCTTTATATATATTTGCATTTGGTATACGAAGTGCTGACTTGCAGGTTGGAGGGGTACCGAGGGTTCCGTTAGGGGCGACCGGGAGGAGATGTGTTGGTTACACAGTAGAGGTCAGCCTTTGCTGACCCACGTTACTTAAAATCTTTGCAGGGCAAGGATCGCAAGTAGGGGCTAGTGCGCCGGGTGAAAAGCCCAAAGCCGCATGAAGTGTTGTTGCACTTTAGCTTGTTTATTTTTCTTGTCTTGTATGATCCATGTTTTGGACATCGTCCGGCTTGCACGCCAAGGAAGCTTAGGAGTGCTTTTGCACGTTCATGTTTGACCTTGTGGTCTTTATTTGATGGACTCTTTTTGTGTTAGGCCTTAAGGCCATTTGGTACTCCTATTAGTGGTGGATAAATTCTATTTATTTTGCTTTGTTTCCGCTGTGTTTAGTATTGAGTTTTGAGTTTGGGTAGTAAATATCATCTTATAATGATGAAGCTGTGGCGTCTATATGTTGTGGGGCCCCGGCCGGACCCATATTATATGGTCATTACTGGGGAGGTATTACAACTTTCTTCTTGGCATCACTCTATTAATAGTGCAGTGAAAGCGAACAGATCTAAGTTGGTCGAATTTTGCAGTAACTGAGTGAAGCCATTAACTTAAAATTAGAACCCGGAGCATTGGAAACTGGAGAGGATGAGAAAATGACAAACTTCCATAATGGAATTGCATTAAAGGCAGAATGTTATAAAAAATATTGGATAAATTACACATAAGTAATTAATATATAAACCATGCTTTGATTCCTCTAGGGCACTGCACATAGGCCCTCGTGCAACAAGGGGAATAATTTTTGCCAGAATGTCCGAGTTACCTATGTATAAACAATCAAAATGTATCACATCTCTCTTTTTCTTTGATTTATCATTTTACTTTTCTATCCTCCTTTTTTATTGACAACACGATTTAGGTATCCAAGCATAGAGGACATGGAGAGTGAGGAGCAGGTGGCCGCATAGGTGGATGGTATGGGATTTGAGGATATTAAGGGGTGTCATTGGGATTGACGGTGGAATGGGTGAGGGTCAGGCCGAGTTATGAGGGATATGGTTATAGGGAGTAGATGTGTTCACAAGCGAGTTGAACTCCGCGAAGTAAGGGGCGGTGAAACTTACCAAAGGATATCTGAGGAGAAGACTGCAAAGGAAGTGAAGGGGAAAAGGCAGAGGGTGAGAAAGAAGTTGAACATCCTGTGCCCGGTCACATGACTGTGCTAGTGAAAATGAACTAAGTACCCTACACATAGGTAGATAGTAATTTGAGGGACCTAAATGAAATGTTTAAAAATATAAACAACATAAAGTGTGATATAGACCTCAAGATCCTGTGTGCAATTTACCTTAACATATCTTTATTATTCTGCCATACCTGCTAGGTATATAATTTTAAATAAAACAATAATGTGTAGTCCGAGTATGTCATACCACACCATGCTTGTGAGCTATCTTATCTGCATAAAAACCATCACTAAGAACGGGAAGCCATATTGTTGCATTTTCATTCTTTTTCTCATCATGAATTCTATTCTTTAGGATGTCAATATAAATGTTCCTTGTAGGCTTTAACAAAAACATTGACCTGAATACGAAGTATTCATTAGCCTTTTGGCGGGAAAAAATCATCTACTTGCTCATAATAAAACTCACTTCATGCTCAATATTGTTCCTTTCATGTTCTATGGTATGGCGTAAATCCAAATAATCTTTGCGGCACTTTAAAATAAATTCTAAAATTCATTTGTGCTTTCAAGCTTTAACAAAAGAAACAAAAAAATCAGTTAGTATTACAATCATTTCTTTGCATATTGAGATATGTAACGAGAAGAACTAAAAGCAATGTATATAATCTTTAATGATGCTTTTGTGAATGACAACCTTTCTGTATGTTTTCGCATGATGAAGGATGGATTGATTGGATCTAATTTGGATGGAAAGTAAATTTGCCAAAGCATGTAGATTTTCAAAACATGAAATCCTGATAGTTTAAAACTTGAAAAATAGGAGATAGTAGAGTAATCCTATATGATATCACCATAAGTTAGTTTAAGATCACCAGATAATAACATGTGAAATGGAAAATTAAACTTGGAAAAAAATTTAGAATCTTGGAATAACATGGTGCATACTTGCAAGTAAATATTGAAAGAACTATGTTCCAAATATAATCCCTGACCTCAATTTATCCAAAAGAGAGCAAAAGTATGAATCACATTCTTGAAATCCTCTGTTCGATTGTTAGTTTTCGCCATTTTTACAATCTACTGCTAAAATATCCTTAGCATGGTTCTCCTCTCTCACAGTCCTACAGTCATGAATAAGATTAAATGACCCTGTGTAGTATAGAAGATAAATCAAAATCTCACATTAAAGAAAAAAAAACTAATATATCAAAAGCATTACATCTCCATTTACATGAAATATATAGAAAGATACACGACATTTGAAACGAAGTGTAAGGTAGAACTTATAAAAGAAATCTAAAACTGAAATCATGAGTTTATAGAGTAAAGAACTTATGAAAGATATATTCCTCAATGCCAAGAATAAAGAACTTATAAAATATATATTCTTAGAATTCGTTTGGCACGGTGGTGGCGGTAGTAAACACATGGGTTAAACCGTAATTTAGTAAGAATTACCTAACAAACATCATCTTTTTGAGCATAATAAGGGATGAAGTTCCTTAGGTGGGCGTTAACGAATGACAATTTAACCCTCATGTTCATGACTGCAACCACCGTGCCAAACAGAGCCATTAATATCTAGCAATCTCTAAATCAACTTTGATTACCCATACTTAAAGTATATTGACCTCAATGCACATAAGCAACATAGACTGAGTAAAGAACATATGAAAGATATATCTACTTCATTGCTGGACGATTGCAATGACAAAAGGAAGAACAAAATTTGATTTTACTTCTTCCACAATAGTTGGAAACTGCCCAAGGAACCATCCAATCTCTGAATGGAATCCGATTCCATAATTAGAGTATATGAGAAAGGTGGAAAACATAAATCTCACGAGAAACTCCTTGGAAGAGAGTGTTTGTTAGTTTCCTTGCAAAATGGAGGATGGAGATCGACTCCTATCAAGGATCAACAGGAATAAATCGATCGATTACGAACACGCTTGGGAATTGACGTCAGATGCTTATAGTGAGAGAAGAAGATTCAATGTTACCCTAATTTCATTTGTTAGGGTAGGAGAAGGAATCGACTCCCTAGCGACAACCAAGAGGGGTCGACGATGGTGATTTTAGGAGAAGACCTCAATTTGCAGTCTCCAACTATTGACGATGTCGAGGAGCGACAAGAGTAATCTGTCAAGGAGGGATTGGAGGTTGTTGCCGAGAAGGGATGGGAGAATGCCACCAAGGAGCACCGCCGTTTTCTGGAAAACGGAGGTGACACTAACCTAGCAACGGGTTTTGATAAAGGCCGGATAGTAATAATTTTTATGGAATGAGATGGAGTTTAATGAGAATTTAATTTTAATGATTTGATTTATGGGATAATTTGGGTTTTATTTTGATTTTGGAAAGAATTTAGGTTTTATTTTTGCGAGAGTTCTTTTAGTGACTTTATGTTTTATTTTGGCTGGACTTTTTTTGAGTGAATTTTTGTTTTATTTTTCTAACCTTGCCAAAATGATCAACGCTCTATGTTTCATGTTATTAAATTTTAAATTAATTTTTATTTAAGAGCAAAGATATTATTTATGAAAGCAATTTTAAATTTTTTTTAAGTAGTGACTAGTTTTTTTTGTCACTACAAAAATAATTTAGTGACTAAATTATTTTTAGTCACTAAATATTTTAAAATTTTTGTTTTTTGTGACTGAATTTATATTTCGTCGCTAAAAATATGTCTTTAGTTACCAAACATTTACTTCGTCACTAAAGGCATGTTTTTAGTGACGAATGTTATTTGGTCACAAAAGAGGTGTTTTTAGTGATGAAATATATTCCGTCACTAAGTTTTTGTCACTAAATGTCAGTTTTCTTGTAGTGCATGAAAATCCCATGGGGTCAAATATATCCCTGAACAAGGATGCGAAAGGAAAACTTATTGATGAATTCATATAAAGGTTTACTATTTGATCCCTATTATATTTAACTACTAGGAGACCAGATATAATGTATGCTACATATTTTTGTGCTAGGTACCAGGCATGCCCTAAGGAATCTCACTACTCAGCTACAAAGAGGATTTTGAGAAACTTTATGGGCGCTCAACAATTTGGCATTTGGTACCCTAAGAACAATTATTTTGAGCTAAATAGCTATTCAAATGTAGTTTTTATAGGGTGCATAGAAGACAGGAAAAGTATCTTTGGGACATGCCAGTTCTTAAGGAGAAGATTAGTCTCATGGAGTAGTAAGAAGCAGACTAGTGTGGTTATCTCCACAGTTGAGTTAGAGTACATCTCTACAGGAAATTGTTGTGCACAATTATTGTGGATTCATTATCTGGTGCAGGATCACAGTCTCCAAATAAATAAAACCCCATTTTTTTGTGATTCATCCAGTGTCATCATAATTACTAAAAACCCTGTTGATGTAGGCTAGTCCTTTTGGGCGTTACGGGAGATGACGTGACTAAGCGAGACTCTCTCCGATGACTTAACGATCCCAAGCACATGTGAAACGCAGCTACATGCGGACCCGGATATTAGTGGTTAGGTTATTACGTAGGGGTCGCAAAGCCCTTCAAGATGATACCAAGGCTAGAGGGCAAGGTCCTCTCAAGCGAAAGGAACCCACACGGTTCGATCGAGCGTAGTTGTACCAAAAGAGAACCCACCGAAAATAAACGATTCGGAAATGGGTGGTTCTCTCCCAACAAAATAAACGAGGGTCGCCAAGCCTCACGAACGTAAATGAAGATCGGAAATACGCAAGCAAATCAAAGAAATATAAGTCACGAAAATCATGCGTCACAGATCACACAACATGCCGTAGCCACAATATATATCAAGAGGGAAATCACTAGGTTTGTGAAGAAATATTTGTTACCCCCGCTCGGATGTCGACGAGGTTGTAGGGATCGTTCCGGTTTCGGTTCCACCGAAGCCACACCGGTTTGAGGAAAACCAATCGCCTTCTTCGGATCACGCCGGAGATGGTGCCGCCCAAATACGGAAGGTGCGCCGTTCACGAAGGAGTAAGAAATATGAGTGAGAGAGGGAGATGGGAGGCCGGTGGCTTGAAGGGGGAGGAGGGAGGTGGGCGGCCTAACCTTGGCCGAAATGTTGGAGGGGAGTGAGGGAGGAGGGCGGCCACAAGAGGGAGAGGGAGGGAGGTGGTCGGCCTAGCTTGGCCGAGAGGTTGGAGGGGGAAGAGAGGGAGAAGGAGGCCGGCGGCCTAAGGAGGAAGGAGAGGGGAAGTGGGCGGCCACAAGAGGGAGGAAGAGAGAGATTTCAAAATCTGAAATTAGGGTTTTCTTTATCATTCATTCTACTCAAAATAAAGCAAGGGTTAGCCTTTTATAGGCTTTACAAGAAAATAGGCTAAGTGCACACCAAAGTGGCTAAACATAGACCACATGAACAAAATAACCATGCTGAAATTAAATGACTAAATTAAACAACATAATTATAAATTTGATCATAGAAGCGGCGAAGATTTTGACGCGGCGATGGCGGTGGATGTTGCGGCCAAGTTCCAACCTTCAAGCTTGCGGCAACGATCATCATGGTCATCGAACAACAAGTGACGGCGAGCAACGCCATCAATCAAGAGAGTGCCCGCAACAATATCTACCGGGTCGCCGTAATAATCTAGAAGCGGGTCTTCATCAACAAGCACTGGATCACCAAAGTCGTCCAGGGGAGGACGCTCCAAATCAACACACCGGGAGTAGTCGGCTCCATCAATCCTCCCCCTCTCAAAAATACTCATCACCGATGAGTAGACCTGTGTGTACACACCAGGAAGAGCGTCGACGGGGAAGAAGAACCTGTAGGGCAAAAGGTGGTCTTGGGGGGACCTCATAAATGCATTAGCCAAAGAAGGAAACAAAGCTTCCACAACATCAACCAACATACCTCCGATGGAGACCAAGAAAGAGAACGATCCTGGGAAACTCTCACCACCCAACCCAATAGAATAGACAGTGGAAAATAAAAATGGGAAGGTAGACATATCAAGTGGCATATAAGCATGAATTGTAAAATGTGACACAATGAAAACAGGAGCTATGCCCCAATCAGTGAAAAATACCACAAGAGATGCAGGGTCACCAACCTCCAAAAATATTAGCAAAGGATTGACTTGATTTGTTAAAATTTCTAAGGCGCCCGAGGGCCCTTCAGGGGTGAGATCAGCCAAATCCAAATCATTCACGTAACTGTGGGAGGCTCTCCTATACGCACTAGCGTCGAGTAAGTAAAACGCATTTAAGTTGGAAAATAATTTGATAATGCGCTTAAGAAAATAGTGAACGTGAGGGGTGAACCCATGTGCAATGTGGCGGGGGGCTCTCCGAAACAAACTAGCGCATAAAGTGAAAAACACATTTAGAACGATAAAGATTTTAAAAGTGCGCATGCGTAAACTATAACCGTGAGGAGTGAACCCGTGTGCAACAAGACGGGAAACCAAAGTGTAGACTAACGTGAGTAAATCCGGTGGCACGGGCACTCTACAAACATAAAGAAAGACTAGAGAAATTCGCACATCCCCAACCATAGAGTTGGACGCATCAAAATATCCCAGACTAGAAGGACCCAGCACGTGTCCTAACAAGTCAACTTCCTGCGTCAAGGTAACCGAAGGATTTAATTCAAAAGGATCATCATACCATGGAGAAATCATCAAAGAGAAATCCTTCGGGCACGTACTATCAAACTCAAGAAAAGTATCATCACCTAACTCAATCTCAGCCAAACACTCGCTACCAGGTGACTCGACCAATTTACTAACACTAATACCTCGAGATACACCCAAAGGAGGGGCCAAAATGGTCGAAAGAAATGAACGACACGGACCCGGCAAAATAGACTCGTATCCAAAAAGGTCCACAAATCGGGTCAAGGGGTCCGGAGGGAGAGGCGGTAAAATCGAGCCCGGTTGAAAATAAAAGTCATTTTTAATTGCAAGCAACGGGGACTGCATCACCAGTAACATGCCCGGCTCAGCAACAATAACATCATCTAAAAGTCTATCTCCCTTGCTAGGATAATCTACCAACATACTAGAGGCTATACTCAAATGAGTGCCAGAAACGTGCTCAAAAATAGGAATAGCCAAACCCGACAAACTGTCCAAATCACTTTGTCCATCAGGAGATAGAGATAACACCAAGGAAGCATCGCTCGGGTCCTTAGCACTAATATCCTCCAAAAATAAATTCCCTTTACTAGGTGACTCATCCAAGACGCTACTTCCCAAGTCTTCCAATAACACCTTACTCTCGACAGCTAAATCTTCCCACGACATAGGCACATCATCAAAATCAGGAAGGAGGGTAGGACAAATCCAATCCCGAGGAGACTCCAAGATAGCTTGAGTCTCGAGTAAAGGCAATAAAATCAAAGATCTATCTTCTGAGCGCTCATAACTAAGATCTTCCCATATCACGCCTTCGTCCAAAGGAGACTCTTCCAACACCGTCGAAATATCACCCAAATCAATGTTAACAGAAGGCTCAATGACAGTCAAAGGGGACGGATCAGCAATATGGTCGAGGGGAAGGGGTATAATCCCAGGGGGAACTTCCTCAAAGGAGAAATCCTCATCCAAATCACTAGGATATCCCAGTTCCTCAGCATCACTACAACCGACAGTGAAATCGACCTCGCCCTCAGTGGCGGGCTTAGGTGGATCAACAGCTAGGACTGATAGGCCTGGGAGGGACTCAGGAGAGACTACGGGTGTAGTCGGAGTGGAACACATGATAGAGCTAAGTTCAGACATACCACTAGACTCACAAGTCACATTCGTCTGACTAACCGTACAGATAGGACTACTCATATCCCGTGGGCTCATGGCAATCCTAGTAACCTTTTCTACCGAGCTCGGGATATGGGACTTATAGTACTCCTTTCCCCGGTAGGTGGGTATAGGTGCGCTACGGGTAGCTCTAACCTCATGGAGTAAGGGCCTAACCTGAGGGGACATGCCTCTCCTATAGTCAGGTGGGGATCTAGTGCCCCGGTGAGTAGAAGCCACCTCATTCAACATCCACGCAGGAGCGTATTGGTCGATGAGAAGGCTCTTCATGTTAAGCCAATTGACACAGCCTCTAAAACGTCGCTCTTCATTGAGCCAAAAGCTCTGGGCTCGACCAAATAATTGTATGCTCGCGACCTCGACCTTGGAGTGATCATGCACACGTTCACGCACGAAATAAAGCTCAATGTCGTCTACCCAACGTAGGAGGATCAGGGGACCTCCCAATCCATCGTAGGTGGGGGCAACGCTCCTGGAAGATCTAGACACGACATTAGTCATTCGATTGGGATGGGGGCTAAACTGGTCATAGGGCCTCCTTGGGGCCGTCGGCGAAGAGGGAGCAAATCGGTGATTATCTACTTGCGCTAACCAATCTCTAAGGTCATCCGTTTGATGCTTCGCCAACCGACGGGAAACGTCAACGTCATGTGCCATCGCCAGAGGAGATGGATGCGCACGCAAGACGCGACCTAACGCATGCAAATAAAGTTTAGAAAACCGGTTTTTGCCTACAAAAGCTCTTATCAGAAGTAAAATTTTATAATTAAATATTTTTTCTAACCTTCCTATAGGACTGAAATAATATATTATTTTAATTTCTTACTATGGTTATGAAGTAGAAAATGCACTTTTTTTCTTTTTTTTAAAAAGGTAAAAATTCTGGATTCTAGCACGCTATTGGCAGACCAAAATCAGAAATTTTACATATGCAGAATTTTTTTTTTATGTTGCTGAAATTTTCTCTAGCGAAACTCATATAGCCTAACGAAATATAGAAGGATGGTGCCAATTAGGAAATCGACAACAACCTTCCTCTGATACCAAATTTGATGTAGGCTAGTCCTTTTGGGCGTTACGGGAGATGACGTGACTAAGCGAGACTCTCTCCGATGACTTAACGATCCCAAGCACATGTGAAACGCAGCTACATGTGGACCCGGATATTAGTTGTTAGGTTATTACGTAGGGGTCGCAAAGCCCTTCAAGATGATACCAAGGCTATAGGCCAAGGTCCTCTCAACCGAAAGGAACCCACACGGTTCGATCGAGCGTAGTTGTACCAAAAGAGAACCCACCGAAAATAAACGATTCGGAAACGGGTGGTTCTCTCCCAACAAAATAAACGAGGGTCTCCAAGCCTCACGAATGTAAATGAAGATCGGAAATACGCAAGCAAATCAAAGAAATATAAGTCACGAAAATCATGCGTCACAGATCACACAACATGCCGTAGCCACAATATATATCAAGAGGGAAATCACTAGGTTTGTGAAGAAATATTCGTTACCCCCGCTCGGATGTCGACGAGGTTGTAGGGATCGTTCCGGTTCCGGTTCCACCGAAGCCACACCGGTTGGAGGAAAACCAATCGCCTTCTTCGGATCACGCCGGAGATGGTGCCGCCCAAATACGGAAGGTGCGCCGTTTACAAAGGAGTAAGAAATATGAGTGAGAGAGGGAGATGGGAGGCCAGTGGCTTGAAGGGGGAGGAGGGAGGTGGGCGGCCTAACCTTGGCCGAAATGTTGGAGGGGAGTGAGGGAGGAGGGCGGCCACAAGAGGGGGAGGGAGGGAGGTGGTCGGCCTAGCTTGGCCGAGAGGTTGGAGGGGGAAGAGAGGGAGAAGGAGGCCGGCGGCCTAAGGAGGAAGGAGAGGGGAAGTGGGCGGCCACAAGAGGGAGGAAGAGAGAGATTTCAAAATCTGAAATTAGGGTTTTCTTTATCATTCATTCTACTCAAAATAAAGCAAGGGTTAGCCTTTTATAGGCTTTACAAGAAAATAGGCTAAGTGCACACCAAAGTGGCTAAACATAGGCCACATGAACAAAATAACCATGCTGAAATTAAATGACTAAATTAAACAACATAATTATAAATTTGATCATAGAAGCGGCGAAGATTTTAACGCGGCGATGGCTGTGGATGTTGCGGCCAAGTTCCAACCTTCAAGCTTGCGACAACGATCATCATGGTCATCGAACAACAAGTGACGGCGAGCAACGCCATCAATCAAGAGAGTGCCCGCAACAATATCTACCGGGTCGCCGTAATCATCCGGAAGCGGGTCTTCATCAACAAGCACTGGATCACCAAAGTCGTCCAGGGGAGGACGCTCCAAATCAACACACCGGGGGTAGTCGGCTCCATCACTTGTGTGTTTTGAAAAACTCTTATGATTTATCTTAATAAATTATTTTTTAGTGATTTTACAACCTAGGTTTATTACCCATAATATATAGTGAGGGTAATTTGGTCTTAGAAGTCCTAGGATGTTATTAATATAAAGGAAATAAGAAAGGCATACTGAATTTAAGAGAAAAGTCATGATTTACCAACATGCGTTGACTAAAAGTCAACGCAACTTTAGCTGGAATTCGATGCTACTTTGAATAGAAGTCAGAGCAACTGAAATTGATAGTCGACGACATTTAAAGAACTATATTGATGCATACTTCGACATAATATCGACGGAGGGTCTTCTACAGAGAAATTTTTACAGATAGTTAGAATTCGATGTTGCTTCGATTAGAATTCCACGTTATGTCGACTGAATATCTTGACAGAATTTATTTTGAGGTTTTCAATCAGAATTATTTCAAGAAGCGGTGTTGGGTATTGTATCCAAAATAAACCAGATTTGAAGAAGGGACCAGTTAAGCAAATATGAAATGTGACTGTATTTGATGTTGCTTTTGAGTAATGTACCTACAGGTTTTCAATGCCTAAGTACACACCAATGTCAGGTTACAGTGGGTCAGTAAACACATGACTATACAATGTAATTCCTCATTGTGTAGGCCAATGTGTTGACTCACGTGTAATCTCTTTATTGGGGTGTACTTCTATCCCAAGTACAAGAGAAGGCTCAAGGATGGTCAAGGGTTAGACCCAGGAAAAGAAAGGAATTTTACCTAAGTAAAATTCGGCGAGTATGGTTAAGCATACACATCAAATTCGTTGGGTATCATCGTTGATACACGCCGAATTCGTCGAGTATACTTACCAATACCTGTCGAATTCATCGTGTATACTTAGGGTAAATTCATTGAAGAATTGAAAAATCTATTAAGTAAAATTCGTTGAGTATCATTGTACATACTCGTCGAATTCATCAAATGTATCTAACGATACTCGCTGAATTCATGAAATATCCTAAGTGATACAAGCTGAATTCATCTAGTCCAGTCGACGCTACTTCTCTAGATTTTTCCAAGTCTAATTCATCGAATATCAAAGCATTGAGTGCGTTGAGTTAACTCTGTCGATTATACCTGGTGATACTCGACGAAATCGTCGACTATGACTCAACGCTATAGCGTTTAGTGACAAGATGACCTGGGATGTTTTGGGCTAAGTCCTTTTCATCGTATATCAAGATGTATTCGAAGAGTATTATTATGATACTCGATGATAATCGACGAATTTGACTTAGGTAATTTTTCCGAAAATTTCTTCAACCTATCACGGGTTCGGTCGGCCATGTACATTGTTTTTTAGCTTTCGTTTTTGGAAATAATTTTATACCATTGGAGGGTTTATCTCTAAAAATACCTAGGGATATTCTTATTTACTGCTAATCTTACTATTATGTTATTTGACTTTCCTATTAAAACGAGAAAAACTTTCCAAAATCAGCAATCATTAGCCTCATGTACGCACGCGATTTCCGATCGGCCGATACCCGCAAGAAAAGCAAGATATCGTCTTCCTCGACCTCTACATCTAGATTGCTACCTCTTAAAGAATTTTATTCCTCTAGATCTAGACGGGTGAGGAGATTCAAGTTATTCAAGATTTAAACTTTCCGAGTTCTCCGAGCTTCAAGATATACTATTACGAAAAACGTCGGAGCGAAGACTTGTAATAGTTATTGTGTTGTAATATTCTTTTACATATTGTAGGATATTTTTCTCCGAGTTTATAGATCTGTTTGTGGATTAAGTGAGTAGATCTGTTTATAGATCGAGTGAGTAGATCCGGCTATGAATCGAGTGAGTATATCAGGTTTGTGGATCGAGTTGTAGATGTTGTTCTCCGAGTAGTAGGAGAGGTTGTTCTCCTAGTAGTAGGAGCATCGTCTCCGAGTTGTAGGAGTTTCGACTCCGAGGTGTAAGATTTGACAGAATCTGAGTTTTGTAAAGTAGCCGAATCTATCCCTTCGTTGTAGATAGGCGTGCCGGGAAAGTGGACGTACAAACCTCAGGGAACCACTATAAATCTTTGTGATTGTGTGCTTGATTTTTATGTGATTTTTATTCCACAAAAAGACACAAACATTATCTACTCACCCCCTTTAGGTGATTTAGGTAGATGCTAGATGCTTTCAATTGGTATCAAATGGGCGTTTTGGTCGATAAGGTTAACAACTTTATTAAGATCCCTTATCTAGTGTTAAGAGATTCTGTAAAGTCACCATGGACATAAGTGATGAGTCCCTATTTCATACCGAATTCCGGACTCATCTAGGCTCATTTGCATGTATTTGCACAACCATTTAGCGCCATTACCACTCTTTTTGGTTCGCTACGACATTCCACGTCGTGTGCACTCTTTTGGCCTATTTCTGTGCGTGTATTTATTCTCATCGTGTGATGCATTCTTATTTCTTTCTGTGACTGTCATAATCGACAGCGCGTGCAGTTTTCCTGCAGGTTCGGGGATCGTTTAGGCGTCCGGCATAGGACTTTCACCATTTTTGGCAAAGGAGTCAATGGTCGTGCGTTTTTACCCACGCACGACCATCGACCTCTTTGGCGCACGACCATCGGTCGTGCGCAGCCTGAGCTCTCATTTCATTGTCCTGTCCTGCCATATCGCACGATCACCAGCCATACCGCGCACTATCACTGCTCGTGCGCTGTCGGTCGTGCGCAGTCATGCCATCTTTTTCCACTTTTCTGTCCCATATCGCACGATCACCACCCTTGCCGCGCACGATCACTGATCATGCGCTGCTGATCGTGCACATGCTTAAATTTCCTAGTGCAGGTTCTACAGGTTGTTGCCGCACGGGCGCTGACATTGTTCGCGCACGACCACTGGTCGTGCGCCTGTGGTCGTGCGCGCTATTTAATCCCGCTTCTATAAATTGGCCTGCTTCGCGAATTAGGTCAATGGACCTTGATCGAACTTGGCCGCCACTTCGCCCTTCCGCATTTCAGCTGCTCCATCCATCTCCACCTTCATCCCTACCATCGGGAGGTGATTTCCGGCGATTCTAAAGCATTCCACATCCTCTGGTGACCCTCCCGGCCATTAATGACCTTTTCTCCGAGCTTTCTATCGAAGAAGAAGATGACGGAGACGACCTAGAGAACGGACTCAAAGGCCCTCGAGGTGACAGCTCGTCGGTACCAGAAGCCTCCTCGGACTGCGCGTGGAAGCGGATTGACAACCCGCACCTCCGGCCAAAAACCGCGGTGGATCTTCACCCTCTTGGTTTACTCTTCCTCTACCTTCCTTGTAGTGTATGAATGAATCAAGCTTGTTATGAACTTCGAATTTCTAGTTATTTGTAATTGGATTTTTGTTGTTTAAACTTGTTTGTGGGATTTGTGTTGTGATGCGCCTCGCCCCATCTCACTCCCACCGTTCCATTTGATTGCACTCCGCACTTAACACTTCACCCACTAGCTCACCGTCCACTCGCCCTACCGATGTACGGCATAGCGGCCGATACACCCATCTCGCCTTGCGAAGCGGTGAATGCGACCCGCATTGTTAGCTTTAATTTCTTTGTTTGTAAGAACACAAATCACAAAGCCCCTTTTGTTTCTTCTTTCATTTTACAAAATCTATTAGCAATAATTTCGGATCGTTCGTCGTTCCACGCTAACTGCATTCCTCAAGAGACCGACACTCGGGGATCCATTCCCAAACTTTATTACTTGTGCGACCAGTGCGCTTGCCGTATTTACACGCATCAAGTTTTTGGCGCCATTGCCGGGGAATGCAACTGTCGAACGACCACGACGTACGAAAGTGTTGTTATAGAGTTAGTTGTTTTTCTTGACCGCTATTTCTCTGCTTTGTTGCCGCAGTGAATGCAAGGACGCGCTGCTAGAGATCTTGCAGCTTACGACCCCGAGATCGAACAAACTCTTCATGCACAAAGGCGTGCCGCTGCCATCAATCTAGTCCCAATGGGGGACTAGCTGAACATTGATGCCGGGAATCGTGTCGGAGGAATCCTTCATGGTGACCGGAATGGTGATGAGAATGAAGTAAACCCGCCCCAGGTCCGCACTATGAGGGACTACACCACACTGACTGTTGGGAGCATTTACCCCGATTTCGGACCGGCGATCACCAACCAGCAGTTTGAGATCAAACCTGCTATCCTGAACATAATCCGGAACAACGCCCAGTTCTCCGGAATGGCCACTGAAGATGCCCATCTTCACTTGGCTGAATTTTCCGAAATCTGTGCCACTTTCTGCTATGCTGGAATCCCCGACGATACAGTCAAGCTCCGCCTTTTCCCCTTTTCCCTTAGGGACAAAGCCAAGACGTGGCTTCACTCTCTTCCGCCTGGAGCAGCCACCACCTGGGAGGCGTTGACAACAAAATTTTTAGCTAAGTTCCATCCGGTGGACCGGATAGTGAGCATGCGAAGTGCAATTGCCAACTTTCGGCAAAATGATCAAGAAAGCCTGGCTGAGGTTTGGGAATGCTTCAACGAGTTGATGAGGAAGTGTCCAAACCACGGATTCCAAACATGGAATCTCGTCGAAAGCTTTTATTTTTCTATTGAACCACAACATAGGGCTATGATTGACGCCGCCTCTGGAGGGACTATAATGAATCTTGCGCCCGATGATGCATTAAGAATTTGCAGGATACTGTCACCCACATCGCATATTGGACTGCAGGGAGGAATATGCCACGAGGCACTAGCGGAGTTTTTGCTATTGAAGCATCCAGGCCCGCCGCTGCATGCCAGGGTTGTGGAAGTTCCGACCACCACAACTTTGAATGTCAAGCAGGCAAGGTACATGCTGAAACCTCCTTTCTTGATGAGTCAATTAACTACATTGCAAATCAAAATAGGGGAGCGCCATATGGGAACTCGTACAATCCGGGGGTGAGAAATCACCCAAATTTCTCTTGGAACCAAAATGTGCCAGGCCAACGATGGCAGCCGGGGCAGCATCAAAATTATGCGTATGCCTCTGGAAGCCAACCGCGGCCACCTCTACCGAATTACCCCCAAGGGCCCCCTGCGACAAAAACAAACTCTTTAGCGGAAATGTTCGAAAAATTCATTGAGGTCTCCCAGACCAACATGACGAATCAGGCTGCCTCAATGCGTAAGCTAGAGGCACAATTGGGCCAATTGGCCCAAATGGTCTCTGAGCGGACCCAAGGCACGCTACCGAGCAACACCGCCCCTATGAGCAAGGAAAAAGCCTTGGGGAAGAAAATAAAGATAAGACTCATGAGCTCGTTGTGGATTGTAAAATTAATAATGTTGAAACTACCGCTTTGTGCAATTCCGGAGCATCTAGCAATATCCTCGCCATGCAGGATGTTGCGAGGATGAACCTGCATATTGATCCTACAATCCGGAAGTCGCTAGTTTTAGATAATGGTATTTTGGTTGACACCGAGGGGGGGGTGCAAGAAGTTGAAATCGAGGTTAACGGGAAGTGCATAGCCACTGATTTCCAGGTTTTGGGACCCAAGGAAAATAATTCGATTCCTATATTGGGGGTTCCATTCCTGAAGGCTAGCGGCACATCTCTTGATTTCTCCAAAGGATGCGTAACTTGGCCGATTGTTGCTTCAACCTTGGATGTCTCTCCTGCACATG
The DNA here is from genome assembly GCA_039513925.1 of Platanthera zijinensis. Taxonomy (NCBI): domain Eukaryota; kingdom Viridiplantae; phylum Streptophyta; class Magnoliopsida; order Asparagales; family Orchidaceae; genus Platanthera; species Platanthera zijinensis. Next base: position 181,308,937 of record CM077078.1, read on the forward strand.
ACCCTCTTCTCCATAACGACAATTTTCATAGTGCTGCAGATATTCAGATTGGATTGGAATTTGCCTTGGTGAGTGATACTCAGATGAAGGAGATGATTAGGGAAGTACCTTCCGAGGAGGTGATCAAGAATGATGAGAAGGAGTGCAAGGAAGAGGCCAAATGCACCGATGCAAGGGCCACCTTGCCGTCTCATGTCGCGTCGATTTTTGAACATAGCAAAACTAGTTTTATTCGGGAGAAATCCCTGGACAGTGAATTTTGTAATATTGTCTCAAACACTACTAAGCGATCAGTAGCTTGGGCTGATCCGGTTGCCGTTTTGGTACTGGAAATGAAGCCGCCAACCGAAAAATTGGAACTCCCCATGGACCGCAACATTTGGAAATCTCCTACGGTGGAGAAGCTGAAAAAGGCTAAGCGTATACGCGATGAGCGTTATGCCGCCCTAAGGCATGAGGAGGTGCACATTCGAAGTAAAGGGAAAGTCCTTTCTCCCAATGTAAAAAGGCACTCTGTTGTTCCCTCGCGCCCCACCAGAGAGATTTATCACAAGTCCACGTTTAGCTGATTGCTCCGCCCTTTTCTTGATTATCGCTTATGCTTGTGCTTACTTATTTTCCTGCAACTCTTTTCTTTTTATTTACTGCAAGAACAATTTATAAATTGCTAATACAGGTATTTGGTCCACCTTAAGGACGGTAAACAAAAGGGCTATTCGGGAGACAACCCAAGCTTGGACCTCTGTGGTCCTTCTTTTTGTGCTTTTTATTTCGCTTGCCTATTTTATTTTTCTGTTATTTGTCTTTTTTTTGTTTGTTCAACCTAATTCGCAGGTACAGTATATTTTTGTGCGATCCAGCAACCTCCGCCTTCTGGTATGCTCCTTCTTTGGAGCATATGTACCCTTTCTCCTCAGGCCTCTTTTTATTTTAGATGACTATTTTCATTTCTGCCTGTTTTCATGCAAGTCTGGGGGGGAGAGCCGCTTATGCACACCACGAGCACACTGTTAGCATGCCAGTAGTTTATTTTATTTTCATTATTGTAGAATCCTGTCACGCACCACTGCACCCACTTGAGCGCGCGCTTAGCTTTTGCGTATTGCGAGTCAAACTCGTGTCTTTGTTAGATTTGGGAAAATTTTGGTGCTGGTTTAGGATTGGGAGACAGAGTAAAATGTTGACCTTGCTGTGTTTCTAGTCAACTACTCTCGTCTTGTGTAGAAATTCGTGTAGAATTAATTTTTCTTTATGCTTATAGTTTTGTAATTTTCTATTTGCGTAAATTCTTTTTATTCTACTCAAAAATTGTGAATCCGGTGTGAATCAAACGGTAGTTTAGGAATGTGTGTAGCCGCCACTAGACTCGTTTTGCTCGAGTCGGGAGGACGGATTATCTTTCTCGGTGGCTAAGAACTTGCCCCAAGATACTTTCGAAGCATTGGTGCATGGTTAGTCTAGCGTGAGAGTGATGTAGGCCATCATATTGGCCCGGTTGAGCTTTGTACCCTTCCTAACGTCGCCCTCGCTAGCCCCTTTGTGCCTACCATTCCTTTTGATTCAGCTCCACCGTTATTTCACCAAAGCGTCATAGCCTATCCTAGTCGCACACCCAAATAGAGATTTCGTACTTCATATTTTCATTTTGGGTTGTGATGTGGTGTATTAATTGTGAAAAAGTGGAAGTGCGCACAAGTAAATCTGCTGAATTGTTCAAAATAAAGAGATGAAAAAGAAAAGAAAAGAAAGAAAAAAAAGAGAAATTGAAAAGTGAAAATGAAATGTGAAAAGAAAAAAAAATTTTGATTGAAAATCTTGTTGAAAATGATTTTGACTTGGAGTAGGAGGTGCACACACCCATGTTGCAAAAGTTAAGTGTGGGGGTGTGGTGCACTCGCGCGTTTGGTGGTTTGCCGAGGGATTCTCTTAGGCGAGCTCATTTGGGTTAGGTGCTAAGCCTTTCTTTTTATCATTGTTTACCTCACCGTAACCCAAGCCCCATCATTACCCGAAGTCCTACGGACTCACGCTACAGTCAAACTAGTGCCGTGGAGAGAGTGTGAACGGGCAAGCGTATGGTCCTCGACATTGGTGGATTCCTTTGGAGGTGATCCCAAGCCCCGGTCTTCGGCAAAGCTCACCTTAGTGGCCAGCCTACTTTCTTCCTACGCATAACCGGTTGATTCACCGTGATTCTATTTTTGAGTAGTAATAAAATTTCTTTACGCATTGTGAAGAATATAAACTATTTCGCATAATTAGGAATTTCTTCTATTGTATTTTTATGCACGTGAGCATGCGACTTCGCATCGTACCCTATATTTCAATCTCTATGTCAGCTAGATTATTTTCCCGGCTTGCTTAGATTGTGTTTGCTCGGGACGCGCAAACAGTTAAGTCTGGGGGTGTGATGAGTCCCTATTTCATACCGAATTTCGGACTCATCTAGGCTCATTTGCATGTATTTGCACTACCATTTAGCACCATTAGCACTCCTTTTGGTTCGCTACGACATTCCACGTCGTGTGCACTCTTTTGGCCTATTTCTGTGCGTGTATTTATTCTCATCGTGTGATGCATTTTTATTTCTTTCTATGACTGCCATAATCGACAGCGCGTGCAGTTTTCCTGCAGGTTCGGGGATCGTGTGGGCGTCCGACATAGGACTTTCACCATTTTTGGCAAAGGAGTCAATGGTCGTGCATTTTTACCCACGCACGACCATCGACCTCTTTGGCGCACGACCATCGGTCGTGCGCAGCCTGAGCTCTCATTTCATTGTCCTGTCCCGCCATATCGCACGATCACCAGCCATACCGCGCATAATCACTGCTCGTGCGCTGTCGGTCGTGCGTAGTCATGCCATCTTTTTCCACTTTTCTGTCCCATATTGCACGATCACCACCCCTGCCGTGCACGATCACTGATCATGCGCTGCTGATCGTGCGCATGCTTAAATTTCCTAGTGCAGGTTCTACAGGTAGTTGCCGCAGGGGCGCTGACAGTGTTCGTGCACGACCACTGGTCGTGCGCCTGTGGTCGTGCGCGCTATTTAATCCCGCTTCTATAAATTGGCCTGCTCCGCGAATTAGGTCAACGGACCTTGATCGAACTTGGCCGCCACTTCGCCCTTCCGCATTTCAGACGCTCCATCCATCTCCACCTTCATCCCTACCATCGGGAGGTGATTTCCGGTGATTCTAAAGCATTCCACATCCTCCGGTGACCCTCCCGGCCATTAATGACCTTTTCTCCGAGCTTTCTACCGAAGAAGAAGATGATGGAGACGACCTAGAGAACGGACTCAAAGGCCCTCGAGGTGACAGCTCGTCGGTACCGGAACCCTCCTCAGACTGCGCGTGGAAGCGGATTGACAACCCGCACCTCCGGCCAACAACCGCGGTGGATCTTCACCCTCTTGGTTTACTCTTCCTCTACCTTCCTTGTAGTGTATGAATGACTCAAGCTTGTTATGAACTTCGAATTTCTAGTTATTTGTAATTGGATTTTTGTTGTTTAAACTTGTTTGTGGGATTTTTGTTGTGATGCGCCTCGCCCCATCTCACTCCCACCGTTCCACTTGATTGCACTCCGCACTTAACACTTCACCCACTGGCTCACTGTCCACTCGCCCTACCGAAGTACGGCATAGCGGCCGATACACCCATCTCGCCTTGCGAAGCGGTGAATGCGACCCGCATTGTTAGCTTTAATTTCTTTGTTTGTAAGAACACAAATCACAAAGCCCCTTTTGTTTCTTCTTTCATATTACAAACTCTATTAGCAATAATTTCGGATCGTTCGTCGTTCCACGCCAACTGCATTCCTCAAGAGACCGACACTCGGGGATCCATTCTCAAACTTTATTACTTGTGCGACCGGTGTGCTTGTCGTATTTAGATGCATCAATAAGCAAAGACATATCGTCTATGAAGCTACTGGTATGCACTAAAGATAACTTTCCCATATGGAAAGAACAAGTACGGTTCTTCATGGAAGCTTGTGATCCCAGAATATTCTAGATTGTGGAAGAAGGACCGCATATTTCGACATAGGCCTCAGCTCTAAATCCGCCCTTCACGATTCCCAATAAAATGATGGATCTCACTAAGGATGAGATTGCCCTACTCTCCCTGGACAAGTAAGCGAAGAATATCATACCAAGTCCAGTGGATGACTCAATGCTCCGGAACTTATTCCACTACAAGTCTTCAAAGGAGATGTAGGACTGTCTTGTTGTCCTAATGGAAGGTACTGAAGAAGTGAGAGACAATCATAGATCATTGATGAACTAGGAGTACGAAGACTGCATGCAAGGTGCGAATGATTCCGTAACTAATTTCTTCGAGAAGTTCTTCTAGATAGTGAACAGTTTTAGGAACTACAGCCGCATCTTCACTAAAAGTGAATTGAACGACAAATTCCTTAGATCCCTTACTAAGGCCTATGATACCAAAGTTGTTGCTATTAGGGAATTTCGGAAGCTGCCAGAAACCGACCCTCAGAACCTGTTTGGCAAATTGCCCTTTTACGAACTCCAGATGAATACCAGGAAGGAGGAGAAAAGCAACAGAACTTCAAGTAGAGACAAGCCAGTGGCTCTGAAGGCTAAAGGTTCGAGTAAGTATAAAGTTGTGTCACCTGTAAGAACAAGAGCTCCTGTTACTCTAGAAGACTCTAAACCAAGCATGTCAGGCTCCGAGCTATCGAATGTAGAATTGTCTCTTATCTCCAAGCAGTTCAAGAAACTCCTCAAAAATAGGAGATAGATGAAGAATCAATCGTCCTCCTCTGACTATAGAAAATCTCATCGTGATGGAGACTGCTCAAAGAAAAGCTTCAATAAAGAGGATAGGTATAAATCAAAACCGAATAAACATTTTTCCTCTGACATTGCTTGTTACTATTTTAATAAGTCACGACATGTGATTGCAGAGTATGTTTACAAGAAGGAAGAAAAGAGATCCTTCAATTATGTAGATGGAGACCCCTAACATGTTGAAGATGATGACGATATGCTTGCGAAAGATCCTTCTACGTCTCCAACAAAAGACTTGTGGCATCGTCGTGACCTTGTGGAGCGACGCTACAACCTCTTCCCTCGACATAAGACGACCAATTAATATTTATTTGAATCCCTTCGTTATTCATGTGCACATTTATTTTTATTTTCATGATGTTTAATGTTATGTGTGGTTGTTGTATTTTTAATTTTAAATTGGGCTGCATGTAGCCAAACTTGATTGTAATCCTATATAAGGCCATGATGTTGGAGATTTTATTAAGTTGAATGAATTGAAGTTAAAACCTAATTCTTGTTAAGAATTCCTCTCTTTTGCTCTCTCCCCTCACCCAAGCCGGTGGACACCTTTTTCCCCCCTTCTATAAATCTCGGCCACCGCACTCTCCCTCTCCTCTTCTTCCCTAAAGAAACCAGCCACCATCTCTCCCTCCAAAATCAAACAGCCCCCTCCTTCCCACTTGGAGTTTAGCTAACCCTAGCCCCATCACCAAAGTTCTGGCCACCCTCAAGTCGGCCACCCTCAGGCCAGCCACCCTCAAGCCGACCACCCCCTTGTGGATCTTGGCCTATTTCATTCTCTACGGCTACAACAAATTTTCTCCGCGGTGAATCGAGGAAGGTGGACAAGTTCTCTCCATTTGGCGTGACTCCGGCAGAACTGTTGAAGAGCGAACAAATTTTTTTAATCGGAATCATCCATTTCGATTGGGGAAACGAAAAATTCTACCTTTGTGTGTTTCTCTCTAGATTTTCTTGTGGTGGATATTCTTAGCGTGATCTTTGATAACGTTGGATTTATCGTGGTATTCTTCGATCGGCTTGGTATCATCTTAATTTTATTTAAGTTCGAGGGGATTGGCGAACCTCATTTGCTTTTGTTGGGAGAGATCTACCTTTTTTAGAATCGTAAATTTTGGTGGGTTTCTTTTGGTACAACATTCGCTTGATCGGACTGGGTGGGTCCTTTTAGCCTGAAAGAATATCGGACTATAAACTTTGTTCGATCTCAAATGGTGTGGCAACCCGTACGTTAACATTTAATTGATAAAATTGAATAACATGTGTGCTGCGCTAAAAGTTTTGTGCGAAAGTATAATCAGGACGTAGGGAGAAATTCGTGTTGATCTGTATTTTTTCGGTTAGAACGTGTTAGCCTGCATCAATTTTGTATCTGAGGAAGGTTGTCTCAATTTCCTAATTGTCACCCTCTCCCATTTCTTAGGACTTCGACACGCACTTGTCTTGTAAGTTTTATTGTCAAAATAATAATAAAAATATTCTGGTCTGCAAATAGCGGCCTAAAACCTTTATATTTCTGCAAAAAAATCAAAAAAAAAAAGTTGTTAATAATCTCAAATGTTTTTTTACCCATGTTATTAAGCAGGAAAAAATCCAACTGTTATAATTTTATTGGGTCAGAAACATTATTATTTGCATGCGCACTAGATTAGGCACCAAGTATTCCCCATCTTCCTCCCATATGGAGGACGAGCGAAATACGGGTCACGTTCCCACAGTGATTGATGAACTCTGCCAGGAGTTCACTGATCAGTAGATAGAGATTAGGGAGATGCTTCACGAAATGAGATTAAATCATGTGTCTCCCCATAATTATGCCGCCAACCTGCGTGAGGAAGGGAATAATAATAATAATAACAATCACGATCATGTCATGCGTGCACTTGTCCAAAATAATCAGGCACCATTTGAGTTTGATATTATTAGTGCGGTCCGAGTAAAACCCCCATCGTACGATGGATTGGGAGATCCCTAAGTCTTCCTAGACTAGGTTATGGAGATGGAGTGCTACTTTGAGTGGTACAAGATGGCTGACATTGATAAGGTGCGAGTGGTGATAATGAAACTATTAGGTAGAGCCAAGATTTTCTGGTTGAATTAGGAACATCATCTTGGTGCCATGAACGGCTTACCACCCATTGGTTGGGCGGGTATAAAGACCATGCTAACAGACCAGTACGTCCCTGCGTATCATCGGACGCAGATGTTTAAGGATTTAGCTACCCTTAAATAATGGAATAGGACGGTCGCTGAGTATATGAGCCTTCTCAAGGACATGATGGTCAGGTGTGATGTTAGGGAGATGTCATAGATCACAATCTCAAGGTTACGTAAGGGGTTAAATCCTGACTTTCAGGGTTAACTTCTGCAATATGGTCACACTGACCTAAAAACCACTTTCAATGCCGCATTGGATATTGAGAAGCACAATTTTCACAAGTCTATGACTCGATCATTTTAGAATGGAAAGTCCATCTTAGGACCACCCCCACAACCACCTATAAGGATAAGGGTAAGTTCCGGTCCATTGACTCAAACTCTGTTGTCATTATGACTATGAATATGAAAAACCATATGGGTGAGAGAGTGCCCGTGGGTAGGATCCGTAAAACAAAAGCTACTTGTTTTGCTTGGAGTATTCCAGGTCATTATGCTAGTGAATGTCCTACCAAAACCAAACCCCTAGCCCTTTTAGATACATCATCTAAGTCCGCCAAGCTCGTGTATGAGGCCGGTGAAGAGTCTGAATCAGAAGAAGTGCCTTGTAATATCGAGGATGACATTAACATGATGGTGATGAAATGTATTTTAGCTACACCGTGTGCGTCGGACGATTGGAATAGGACAAATATTTTTTCGTTAAATTTTAAGAGTGGAGAGAAGTTATGTAAGTTTATCATTGATAGTGGAAGCTGTATGAATGGGATTTCTGAAAATGTGGTTTCCCGAATGTTATTAACCTCTGAGCCGCACCCTTATCCCTATAAGGTTTCTTGGGTAAATAAGACGTCCCTCTCGGTTTCGAAGCATTGTTTGATTCCCCTTACCATCAAGGCTTACTCTGAAAAGGTTTGTCGTGATGTCATCCCTATGTTTGCCTGTCATGTCTTACTTGGATGCCCATGGATTTATGAACACGATATTACTCATTTAGGGCGAGCCAACACGTTTGAGTTCCAATTTTATGGTAAGACCATTTTCTTAAAACCCACCAAGCCTAAAGATCCATCGGACTCTTTTAAAGACATGATTGTGCCTATAGAGAAGAAAATGTTAAGCTTGATTGGTAAGAAGGAGTTTGAGTGCGATACGGTGTCATATATGCATTGGTATGTTTATAAGTCAACAAAGATAGTTCTCCCATTGATAACTTAATTTTAGTACTAAAGAAACTCTTAGAAGAGTTTAAGGATGTATACCCAGAAGATTTACCATCAGAGTTATTCAAAACAAGATTTATTTCGTTTCGGGTTCCTCTTTGCCCAACCTTCCCCATTATCTACTTAACCCCTTGGCACACCTTGAATTGCAAAAATTAATTTTTGATTTGCTATGTAAGGGGTTCATCTGTCATAGCAAGAGTCCTTGTGTCGTACCCTCCTAATTGGTCCCTAAGAAAGATGGTTCTTGGAGAATGTGTGTGGATTATAGGGCCATTAATAAAATAAATATTAAATATAGGTTTCCCATCCCTCGCTTGGACGACTTATTGGACATGTTAGCAGGGGCCACGACTTTTTCTAAATTGGATCTTAAGAGTGGTTACCATCAATTAAGGATTAGGGTGGGAGACGAGTGGAAGATATCTTTCAAGTCAAAAGACGGACTTTATGAGTGGTTGGTGCTCGGGGAAGGGCTCATTAATGGCCCGAGTACATTTTCGAGGTTGATGACTCTAGTGTTCAAGCCTTTCCTAAGAAAATTAGTAGTTATATATTTTGATGATATATTAGTATTTTGTGCCTCTCCAAATCATCATGAGTCACACTTGAGGATAATACTTAACACGTTGTACAAGAAACAATTATTTGTTAATCTTAAAAAATGCTCATTCAATGTACCAATTGTGAAATTCCTTGGATATATTGTGAGTTCGGAGGGCGTACATGTTTACCCTAAGAAGGTCCAAACATTTATGATTGGCTGGAACCCACCAAGATATAGGATGTTCAGATATTTCACAGCCTAAATACTTTATATCGTCGATTTATTTGAAATTTTAGTAGTATCATTGCACCGATCACAAAGTGTATGAAGAAGGGTGATTTCACATGGACAAAATCGGTCACTAGGGCGTTTGTAACAATTAAATCACAAATGTCAAAAGATCCTCTTTTGCGATTGCCAGATTTTAGCAAGGTTTTTTAATTATCATGTGATGCGTCTGCAGTTGGTATTGGTTGTGTATTAAGTTGGAAGGGTCATCCTATTGGGTTTTTTAGTGAGAAGCTCGCAGGGAAAAAAATTAAGTTATTCTAACTATGATAGGGAGTTTTATGCGATAATTCAGAGCCTCCAACATTGGCGACATTATTTACGCCTTAAGGAGATTTTTATCCTATCTGATAACGAGGCTTTTAGGTTTATCAATTCGCAAAATAAGGTTAGCCCTAAGCATGCTAAGTGGGTCTCCTTTATAATAAAACATCTTAAGGGAACTTTAAATCGTGTGGAAAATGCTCTTAGTCGTGTATCATTATTACTGTCTGCGTTAGAGGTGAAAGTGATTGGGATCAATAGGATTAAGGATGAGTACATTTATTGCTCGGATTTCAAGGAAATCAATTTATCCACGCAAAACAACTCTCCTACTACTATTTCAGCCTATTATATTCGGGACGGTTATTTATCTAAGCATTCAAATATATGTATTCCTCATTCTTCCTTACGCCATTTCATCATTTGGGAATTACATAGCGGATGTTTAGGCGATAATTTTAGTCGTGACAAGACCATTGCGTTAGTGGAAGACAAGTTTCATTGGCCAGGACTTAAGTCAACGGTTTATAAAATTGTGGGAAGTTATCGCACATGACAATTAGCTAAGCGTAATAAAACGAATGTGAGATTTTATACCCCTCTTTCGATTCCTTCCATTCCATGGGAAGATGTTAGTATGGATTTTATACTAGGCTTACCCGTCACGTTTAGACGTCATGATCCCATCTTGGTGGTAGTAGATCAGTTTTCTAAAATGGCTTATTTTATCGCTTGCAATAAGACTGACAATGTGTCACATATTGCGAAATTATATTTTAAGGAAGTCATTGCACATCGGGGTGTACCCTTGACGATAGTAACTAATAGGGACGTGAAGTATACTAGTTATTTTTTAAAGACCCTTTGGCGGATTATGGGCACCAAACTCTTGTTTTCTTCGGCCTACCATCCACAGACGGATGGACAAACAGAAGTGGTAAACAAAAGTTTGGGTAGTTTACTTCATTGTCTTGTGGGTGACCACAAGGGTACGTGGGACCTAATCCTTCCCCATGCTCAGTTAGCATACAATAATTCGTAAAATAGGTCCACAGGTTTATCACCGAATGAAATTATGCCCGGATATAAAGCACCAGTTCCACTTGACTTGATTCCGCTACCTCCATCTTATAAGTCAAGTCAATTTGCACAAGAATTTGCCTCTCATGTTCACAATTTATAGAAGCACATTAATGAAGCGCTAACCACATAATATGCATCTTATCAATCTCATGCTAACTTATATAAGAGAGCGTCTCACTTTAAGGTTGGCGATTTAGTCTTGGTGCGTCTCATCCCTGAATGGATGCCTTCAGACACCATAAAAAAGTTAGTGAATCGGCGAACTGGACCTTTTCGAATTTTAAAGAAATTAGGAGAAGACGCATATCTTTTGGAGTTACCTACTAATTGGGGTATTTGCCCTATTTTCAATATTTTGGATTTAACGTCATATGTTTCTCCACCACTTTAATTATCTGACTGTTCGTTTGGTTCCACTACATTTTCTAATGGGTTGCGAGGTGATCTTGTTTCTTGATCGCTCTTTCATTCGGTCTCGACTAGAGGTACGTTGAATGTTGATGTAGAAACTTTTTCTCCTTCTTTGACTAATGCTTTTCCAAGGTTCCCCAGGATAACCTTTTTGCCAGACAGGATCCTCAAAGATGAAGTGCTCTCCTCTCTAAGTGGTGATATGCGACGCTACTTGATACGTTGGCGTGATCATCCAGCCTCCGATGACTCTTGGCTTCCTGAATCGGAGGTGGCGCTTTTTGATGATTATTTTCTACGCCGGTACCTACATGACAACACATTGGTGATGAGTACTTCTGAGTGGGGGAGGATTGATGGAGATGGAGACCCCTAACATGTTGAAGATGATGACGAAATTCTTGCAGAAGATCCTTCTCCGTGTCAGCAAAAGACTTTCGGTTCCATGGTGACCTTGTGGAGTGACGCTACAACCTCCGCCCTATGTATAAGACGACCAATTAATATTTATTTGAATCCCTTCGTTCTTTATTTGAACTTTTTTTCATGATGTTTAATGTTATGTGTGGTTGTTGTTTTTTTTATTTTAAATTGGCTGCATGTAGGACAACTTGATTGTTAGCCTATATAAGTCTTGATGTTAAAGATTTTAATAAGTTGAATGAATTGAAGTTAAAACCTTATTCTTATTAAGAATTCCACTCTCTTGCTCTCTCCCCACACCCTGGCCGTCGGCCATTTTCCCCCTTCTCAAAATCTCGACCACCACCCTCTCCCTCTCCTCTTCTTACCTAAATAAACCGGCCACCCTCTCTCCCTCAAAAACCGAGCAGCCCCCCTCCTTCCCTCTTTGAGTTTGGCTAACCCATGGCCAATCACCCAAGGTCCAGCCAGCCTCAAGCCTGCCACCATCAAGCCGACCACCCTCTTGTGGATATCGCCCTATTTTGTTCTATATGGCTACAATAAATTTTCTTCGGTATGAATCAAGGAAGGAAGATGAGTTCTATCCATTTGGTGTGACTCTGGCAGAACCGTTGAAGATCAAACCAATTTTGTAAATCAGAATCATCCATTCCGATTGGGGTAACGAAAAACTTTACCTTTGTGTGTTTGTCTCAAAATTTTCTTGTGATGGATTTACTTTAGCGTGATCTCTTGATAACGTTGTATTTATCGTGGTTTTCTTCGATCTTTTTGTGTTCAGCTTAATTTTATTTAAGTTCTATAGGATTAGCAAACCTCGTTTGCTTTTGTTGGGAGAGATCTACCTTTTCCGAATCGTAAATTTTGGTGGGTCTCTTTTGGTACAACATTCGCTCGATCATACCTGGTACGTCCTTTTAGCCTGAAAGAATATAAGTATATAGCCTTTGTTCGATCTCAAACGGTGTGTCTACCAATACGTTAGCATTTAATTGATAAAATTGAATAACGTGTGTGCTACGCTTAAAGTTTTGTGTGAACCTATAATCGAGACGTAGAGATAAATTCGTGTTGATCTGTAATTTTTTTGTGACAATGAGTGAGCCTGCATCATTCTAGGGAAAAAGAAAAGATGGAAAGAGCTTCGTCGACAAGAATTCAAAGACTCTCAGTGATGATGAATCAAGTGAGTCGAGCTCAAAAAATGAGGAAGCCTACTTCGGGCTTATGGCACAATCAGACAAGGAAGTGGGCGAATCCGAGTAGCATGGAAAGTTAAATTCGCACACAATACTCTATGAGTCTGAAACGTCCACTAATGGTCATGAAGGCTATTCTTATGATGAGGATGAATCAGAATTGATGGCTCGACATGAGCACCTATTAAAGGATTTTGACAAATGTCGTAAAGTGGTTCGAAAGCAGTTAAAGGATATTGCCTCCCTCAAGGAAGTGGAATCTAATCTGAAAGAAGAAAATGCAAAATTATTTCCTCTCAGTGATGAAGTCCACTCCTTGAAAGAGGAACTCAAGGGCTCCACTAATACATTGAGTTTGAAAGAAAATATCTTGATGAGCTGGAAGAAAAGCTCGCTGTGGAGAGAAAACTCGTTGAGAGTTACTTGAAGCCAAAGACTGTTCTCCCTCTCATTGATGAGTTCTCATCTCCTAAGAAGGGTAATGGTCTTGTCCATATAGCTAGAAAGGGTATGGATGCCAGGAAAGCTAGAGCTAAGGAAAAGGAGAAGGTACCCATGGGTCAACCCTCGTTTAGGAAGGTAATCTTCCCGACAAACAAGTGTGACCTGGAGTCATCCTATGGTCATTATAATAGGGCTACTTATGTAGAGCCCAAGTGAAAGTGTAAAGTTGTCAACCTAAATCACCTAGAGGGGGGTGAATATGTGAATCGTGCGTCTATTTGCAGAATAAAAATTTTAACGATCTAACATAAGAAATCAAGCAATCGTAGAAAGACAAGAAGATTTAATGTGGTTCCCCAATCTTGGGTACGCCCACTTTACCTCACCGATTTAGCAAATTACTAGACTCGGCTACTCCACTATCTCGGATTGAAAACAATCCTACGCCTCGGAACCAAGTTCCTACAAACTCGATCCAAATGGATATACACTCGGAATATAAACAAAACTTCCTACAACTCAGAGAACAACGCTCCTACACTCGGAGAATTATCTCTTACAAGATTTACAAAAAGGTTTGAAAAAACAAACAAAAATTTCTCTAAGATCTGGAAATATTGAACTCTAGGTCTTCTTCTGAACTTGATGGCTTTTTCAGAATTTGTAGAAGAAGAACCTTTGTAGATCTGACTTGAGAAGACTTAGGACCTACTCGATCAAGGAGAGGAAGAAGATTCCTTTAACAACAGGTCTTTCTTGATCGAAAGCAGAAAGATCAATTTCAGGTTGGGCGGCGGCGGCGGCTTCAGAATATTATTCTTCTTGGAGAGAGACGGCCGATCCAAAATTTTAGAGTGTACGGAATTCCGCTCCTTGTAATTGTTAGGGGTTTGTCTTAATGAAAAGACTTTATATAGGATTACCCTTAACGGCTAGAAAATACATTAATGACGACACGTGGACCAATCACGTCAAGTCATTTGAAAATTTCATCCGATCTGGACTTAATATAATTTTCTGAAAACTTTTACTTACAGTTCTCGAGAAGTAACTTTAGTTCTTGAGAACTAGAAACTTAGTTCTCGAGAGCTATTAGGACTTCTCGAGAACTATACTACTGTTGGGTACATTGGAAAATGTGTACCTAATTTGAAGAAGTCTCACATAGCTCAATGATATACATCAAGGTGTATTTGATGTTATTTTGAGTTTATATGTGTAGGTTAAGCATTGGCTAAAATGCAGAAAAAAATTTCTAAGTGCATGTGTCGACACAAAAGTAAGTCTGTGTCGACACTTGGAAAAGCTGAGTCGACACCTGAAGCAACTATGTCGACACACAGAATTTATTAGTCGACATCAACTGTGTCGATGCTGGGAGGCAGTGTCGACACACAGAAATATTAGTCGACATCAACTGTGTCGACACCGGGAGGCAGTGTCGACACACAGAAGTATTAGTCGACATCGACTGTGTCGACACTGAGAGGCAGTGTCAACACACTAAAGTATTAGTTGACATCAACTGTGTTGACACCTAGAGGTAGTGTTGGCACACAAATTCTGAGACTACATTAACTGTGTCGACACACAGGACTTATGTCGACACAAAACAGAGTTTTAAAAATGCTTATTGCTGTGAAGTAAAGAAGTGTCTATGTCTACACAAAGAGGAAGTGTCGACATATTCTACAGATGCAGTGTCAAGAAGCAGTGTCGACACCAAAGGAGTTATGTCGACATAATCAAAGCCTGTGTCGACACTTAATCTACTTGTGTCGACACATAATGAAAATCAGTCTCGACGCTTTGCTGACAAAGACAAAGGTTCAAGAACTAACTGGAGACTTGACAGCTGTGTATTTCAACAAGTTTACTGAAGCTGTCAGACTTATCAGAAGTTGGTTAGAAACCGGATCAGCCGGTTACCATGGATGAAGTCTATATATAGATGGATTCTGTCAAATCAAAGAGAGGAAGGTGAACAACAATAACAACTATTGATCATTGATTAGGAAAGTGAACGTCACACTAAAGAAGATTTTCGTGAGAAGATCTAAGGAGAATTTAAGCAAGAATTCTGAAGAAACTTCAGAAGTTCTGGAGAGAGAGAGATCTTCAACTGTTGAAGTAAAGAAGGAGACATTTACAAGTCTCTTAAGAAGCAGATCTTGAACTAATCTGCTAAGAAGGATTCAGACATATTTCTGGATTCTAAGAAGGAAGATGGCAGCCAGTCAACTTCAAAGGAGTTCAACCCTACTGACTTCAGATTTAAGACGCTTTGAAGAAAGCTAAGAAAAGGTTGATTTCAGTCATCAGTTTTTTCAAGAAGCTGATAAAGAAACCTCTTATCCCTTCTCTCTCAACAAGGGTAAGAGTCCATCTAAACACTTATAAAATTTTGTAGGATCTTTTCATAGATCTGAGTTGTAAGCCTATATTATAAAGGCTGAGTGTAGGAGATATAGATCTCTGAGTGGCAGGGCTTTTGAGCCTGAGTGTAGGAGAAATTTTTCTCTGATTTGTAGGCCTTGTGGGATGGCTGAGGTAGGGTTGTTAGCCTGAGCTGTAGGAGTGTGGTTACACTCCGAGTTGTAGGAACCTTATAGGGTTTTGAGTTGTAGGAACCATTCAGGGTTCTGAGCTTTAAGATCTGTGGATCTGAGAATAAGGAAGAAGTTAGGCCGAATCTAGCTCACTTCTAGATAGGTGAAGGGGGAAAGTGGATGTACCCAGACCTTGGGGAACCACTATAAACCTGTGTGCAATCTGTGATGTATGTGTGATTGTGGAATCTGTGTTGTGATTGCTATATAATAGTTAGATTCTTTATAAGATCTGAATAATTATTTTGCCTTAAGTAATAAAAAATAAAAGAACCTATTTACCCCCCCCCCCCCCCCCCCCCGTCTCTAGGTGTTTTGGTTATCTTGAAATTTATTCTATCAAGTGGTATTTGAGGGAGGTTACTCAAAGAAGGACTTTACAGTCTGAGTAAGATTCTTACGGCAGATTCAAGATCAAGAAAATAGGATCAGGAGAAAATCCAAAGGAACTAGGTTTTATGAAATTACCCATATGCAGGATAGAGATATTTGGAATTTGGAAAGAAAGGGTCAGGCTTTTCATGGAGGCTTCTGATCCAAGGATCTACATTACATTAATGGAAGGCCCTTATGTTCCAATGAAGGTGTCAATTTTAGATGCAAATCAATTAACTCCCAAAGATTTTTCTGAGATGACTAAGGATGAGATCATCCTGGCAGCTATGGATAAAAGAGCCCAGAATATCATAGTAAGTACAATAGATGATTCAACCTTTCAAAATTTGACTCACTGCAAGACCTCCAAGGAAATGTGGGACACTTTGATAGTCTACATGGAGGGTTCTGAAGAAGTCAGACAAGATAGAAAATATATGTTGAACCAGGAATATGAGAGTTTCAGACAAGGAAAGTCAGATGGTATAACTAAGTGTTATAAGAAGTTTTATAAAATAGTAAATAAGATGATGTCCTATGGAAGGATCTTCAGTACATATGAACTGAATGATAAATATCTAAGATCCTTCACAAAGGATTGGAAAACTAAGATCTGTGCCATTAGGGAAGTGGCCAAACTTGCAGATATCTCTCCTCCAACTTTGTTTGGAAAACTACTATTATATGAGATGCAGCTGATGGCTAGGAAAGAGGAAGAGAAAAGTGCAAAAGGGGAGCATATAGAAAATTCTGTGGCACTCAAGGTGGAAGCCACTAGGAAGAATAGGAGGATGTCTCGATCACCTCCTGAGATAGTTGCTAAAATTACTTCAGATAATTCAGACAACATAAGTTCAGACAGCAGTGACTCAGATAAAGACTTTGCTGCCTTCACAAGGCAGTTTCAGAGATTCCTGAAGAAGAAGCAGTGGAAGTCAAGGCCCTCCACATCTCAAACTATGGATGACTATTATCAAAAGAGAAAGTCATTAAGGAAGGACAGGAGCAGGTCTAAGCCTAGCAAATCTATAACATCAAAGATAGTTTTCTACTGCTGTAATAGGCCTTGACATGTTGTGGCTGAGTGTCCAGACAAAAGAAAGGAGTCTGCTGATAAAAGGAAGACTCAACAAAAGAGCAAGAAGGAGAAATCCTTTGTTGCTAAGAAGGAAAAGAGCTTGACAGACCAATCATCTTCAGAGTCTGAATCTGAAGCTGAGGCATACATTGGTCTATATGCAGCAGATGAAGAAGATGAGTTTATGTTATTGGTAAAATCTATCTATGAACAAGAAGACCATCAGTACATGGGACTGATGGTTGTATCATAAGAAGACAAGTGCTAGGATAGGCCTGGTCCTAGTAAGGTACAATGCTTTACTAGTAATTCAGATTGTAGTACTAGCACAGAGTCAGCTACATCTGCATCAAGGGATGTGGATGAGTCTGAGTCTTAAGGTGATATTCATTAGCTGATAGATGAATATGGGGAGTTATTGCATGCACTAAAGAAAAGCAAGAACCTGGCCAAAACTCAGGCTAAGGAAAATGCAGATCTTAAGATGGCTGCATCTGACTTTGAGAAAGAGTTGGATCAAAAATTGAATGAGATTGACAAACTGAAAACTATAACTGTTATTCAGATGGGCACAATCACATACAAAAATGATCTGATTAAAAGTCTGGAAGTCAGACTTCAAAAGGAAAAAGATTTTGTGGCTAGTTATTCCAAGCCAAAATCAGTTTTACCCTTAATAGATGTGTTTGTGGCTCAAAACAGTAAGGCTTGAATAGGCTTTAAAGGTAACACCAGGGCTGTCCAATTCAAGAGAAAAGGCAAAGCCTCAGTCCAGCCACAGAATTTTAAAGTCCATGTAGTTTTTAGAAAGGTATAAGTGCCTTCTAACAAGTATGACTTTGAGAATACTCTTGGTCATAGTAAGACTGAAGTTCTTAATGACAAGGGTGTTTATGTCAATAAGGTAGCCCATGTCCATAAACCCCATGTTCTTAAGAAAATAGTGGGTGTAGTTGCAGCAGTACCAGCACAAAAAAAAAAGATTTGCTGTCAACCAGACTAGCAAGAATGTATCTAAAAATCGATACAACAAGTATTAATGCTGGTGTTATGGCAAGACAGGTCATTATGCCATAGATTGCTGGCAAAACACTAGTGTCAGGAAGAACAACAATCTACCTGTTAGGAGAGCTGCAGGTAGATTTGTTAAGTTTGAAGAAAACTTGAACCAGGACCCAAGACTAACTTGGGTTCTAAGGGAAGGTAATTCTTTATTGCAGGTGAGTCCAAGTTACCATGCCCCTATATGATACTTGGACAGTGGATGGTCCAGGCACATGATTGGAACAAAGGGATTGTTGATGGAGTATTTACCTATCATAAATGGGCCTAAAGTAATCTTTGGTAGTTCTGAAAAAGGAATCATCAAAGGATTTGATAACATTTCTAGTAACCAGATTACTATCACTCAAGTGGCCTATGTGAAGGGTTTGAAACACAACCTTATAAGCATAAGTCAGCTGAGTGATTTAGGATATGACATTTCATTTGTTAAGAATGGATATCATATCAAAAGATCAAGTGATCAAAAGGTCATATTGATAGGATATAGAAAAAGAAATGTGTACTGTCTTAACTTTGAGTGTGAGAACAATGTTTCTCCTATTTGTCTTGTAGCTGATGAGAGAGCCACTCATTGTGTCAAATGGCACAAGAGGCTAGCTGTAACGACCCCATCCGTTAAATGACGTATAGTAGAAGGTCCGGCCGGGGCCCCACACTATATGCCACAAACAGACGGTGAGGTCACAGGAGAGTACCAAATCAAACACGAATCCTAACTCAGAGCATTCTAGCGGAAGCTTTAAGTTACAACTTTGAACTCTTAACCGGAATGTCCAATATATAAAACCACATTTATATATAAACCATGGAATGTACACAACCACAAGAGTTTGGCCTTAAGGCCTTACAATTCCTCTGAACATACATCATGTTTTACAAACCTCGGCGCGCAGGCCGGCCATACATGAGTAAAAGAGAAAACAAAACAAAGCCATTCGCTTAGCCTTCCAGGCTAGCCGCAGCAGCAGCAGCAACAGCAGTAGGGCTCTCCCGCCCATCACTTACCACTTGGCTCTCCAGCACCTGCACGGGAACAATTCCACCCAACCGGTGGCAAACAATGCAACGGTCAGCATTCAGCTGACCCAATTATAACAATCCTACCCCTTTCTCGGGGCATGAGCATTCTTTCCCTGCAAGCATGGCATCAACAATAGCAACTATGTGCGCGCAGGCACATTCAAGCCATCACAACCATCGGCCGCCCGGCCCGACAGTCCGTGCACTCAGGGCACATTTTCGGTGTACCGGAATACCAGGGTCAACACCACCGTCTACACGGTATTTGAGCATTTCAGTCTTTCCGGCGCGCGGGCCTAAGACTCTCATTAGGCGCTCCAACAAAACCTATACCAGGCTTCCAAGTCGGACGGACCTAACGCAGGTACGGATCAGCCACCCCCCGTTGCTCAAGTCGCCGAGCCACCTCGAATACGGAAGTATCCATGGCATTTTATAGGCGCGGGTCGGTTTCACCTTTCCTGTTCGGCACACAGCCTTTTCAACGAGTTGCAGCCCAACGGCTCAACTACTCACAAAGTGGCAACGCACGGCCACAAGAGTTGCCGCCAACCCTCTTCATTTCCTGGACATCGTCCAGTACTTCCTGCCGCACCAAGCAACAGGTAGGAACAAGGCATCACAAGCCATTATCACGGAGCCTTCTCCGATATGCAAACAAGCATCACCAATCCAGATTCCATCCAGATGGGCTTCACACAGCATGCCTAGAGCCGTACTCCAATTCCGGCCTCTAACAAGGGGGACTTCACATATCTACCCCAAGGGACACCACAACCCACCGCACACTCGCGGGGAAGGGCTTTCCCTATGCAATGCAGAAAAGAAGGACTTCACATGTCCAAGGAGGGAGATCGTTACCCTTGTCGATCTCTTCGGTGCCATCGCAAACTAGCCGGTGAGAAAGAACCGCAGCAGCCTTGCCGTCACAACGCCGGCTTCGGATCGCGAATCGAACCACGGGAGCTCCGCCGGTGGCTTGGTCTCCTCCTCCTCCTTCCTCTCTCTTTCTCTCTTTCTCTCTTCCTTAAGGATAAAAGAAGAATGGCTCTTCCTCTTGTTTTCACGACTTATCCAGCCCAAGAAACCACCTGAGCCTTTGGATCAAAAGAGAGGAAACTGAACGGCCAAGATTTCCCCAGAATTTCACTTTTTGGCCGACACGGCCAGTGACACGCCCGTGTCACAGGCCGTGTACCCCTTGAGCGGTGCACACAGCTTGAACCGACTGAACCACACGGGTCATCGACACGCCCGTGTCGGACCTGACACGCCCGTGTCAAACCTGAGACACGCCCGTGTCTCCTGCTCCATCGAGCTGCAACCAGAACACGGGTCGGAACACGGCAGCTGACACGCCCGTGTCCAGCCTGACACGCCCGTGTTCCCGGCCGTGTTCAAGGCCGTGTCCGGCTCTGCCCGGAATAGGCCAATCTTGCAAAATAAATAGAACACGCCCTGGGACACGCCCGTGTCCCAGGCCGTGTCACCCGACACGCCCTGGGACACGCCCGTGTCCCAGGCCGTGTAACCTGACCTGCTACTCAAATTTCAAGTTGAGTCTATTGGGGCCTTTTTGGGGTGTTACAACCCTCCCCCCCTTATCAAAATTTCGTCCCGAAATTTGCACGGTAAGGAAAGAAAACCAGCAATGCTATAAGCATGTTATAACAAAAAGTACACGGTCTACAGTTATACAAATAACTCGGGAAACTCAGCTCGCATGGTCTGCTCTCGCTCCCATGTTAGCTCTTCACGGCCACAATTGTCCCATCGGACCTTGACCATCCCGATCACTTTGTTTCGCAACTGCTTCTCGGCTCGATCCTCGATCCGAATGGGTCTAACCCTCGTCGTTAGCCCATACTCGACCGGTACCCGATCAGCCTCCACGACTTGAGCTGGATCCTTTACCGCCTTACGAAGGACTGAGATGTGAAACACATCATGTAATCCACCCAAGTCCGCTGAAAGTGCTAGTCGATAAGCAGCCTCCCCAACACGCTCCACCACCTCAAACGGACCAAGATACCTCGGACTTAGCTTTTTCAAACGCCGAATTCTGGACACACCTTTGAAGGGTTTGATCTTCAAATATACCCAATCACCCACCGCGAACTCCACGTTCCGGTGCTTGGCATTGTAGTACTTGGCTTGACGATCTTGGGCTATCAATAGCCTCTCCCGAATAGAGCGTATGAGCGAAGTAGCTTCTTCGACTTCCTTTTTCCCATTCAGCTTCGATTCGCCTGCTTCTGCCCAAGCTAACGGTGTACGGCATTTCCGACCATACAACGCCTCGAATGGTGCCATACCAATACTCGCTTGGTAGCTATTATTATAGGCAAATTCAACGAGAAATATGTAATCTTCCCATCTCTTACCAAAATCTAGGGCGCACATGCGGAGCATATCCTCCATCGTCCTGTTGGTTCGTTCAGTCTGGCCATCCGTTTGGGGATGAAAGGCCGTACTAAACGCCAATTTTGAACCCAACATTTGATGAACGAGCCGCCAATCATTCGATGTGAACCGTCCATCACGGTCACTAACGATGCTCCGAGGAACACCGTGCAGTCGAACAACCTGCTCCACATACAGCTTGGCCAAGGTTTCCACTGAATCGTCTCTTCTATTTGGAAGGAAGTGCGCCACTTTTGTCAACCGGTCCACAATCACCCAGATTGAATCATGACCGCGTTGAGATCTCGGCAACCCGTGCACGAAATCCATCGAAATATCATCGAACTTCCACTCCGGAATAGGTAACGACTTCAGAAAACCGCCAGGCTTCTGGCATTCTGCTTTCACCAACGCACAGGTGTTGCATTTCGCCACATAACGAGCCACATCTTTCTTTAGTCCGGGCCACCAGAACAGCTTTTTCATGTCCCTGTACATCTTTGTGCTCCCTGGGTGAACTGAGTACTTTGCAAAGTGAGCTTCGTACATCAACTCTTCCCTCAGTTTACCCACACTTGGGACGCATACTCGACCATTCTCCGTAACAACCCGTTATCCCAAGAGAATTGATCATCCGGCCCATCTTTAGCATAGCGCTGGAGACTTTCATCAAGCTCCGTTGCTCGCCGAACTCTGTCCGTAAGGTCATACTGCACCTCCGTCCAGTTCAAGCACGCATCGGTTGACGCACCCTTGTCAACACACGATATCTCCATTGCTTCCAATTCTTGGATCAAACGCTGATCATGCCTCTGCAACCAGCTTGCCCGTACCGGAGTCTTCCGACTCAAAGCATCAGCGACCACATTTCCCTTCCCGGGAGTATAGTGAATCTCGAAGGTGTAGTCCCCGAGGAACTCCATCCATCTTCGTTGTCGCATATTCAAATCCTTCTGATCCAACAAATACTTTAGGCTCTTGTGATCCGTATAGATATCCACTTTGACGCCATAGAGATAGTGCCGCCACAACTTGAGCGCAAAGATTACCGCCGCCAACTCCAAATCATGGACGGGATAATTCCGCTCATGCACTTTCAACTGACGCGAGCCATAAGCAATCACTTTCCCAAACTGCAGAAGAACGCAGCCTAAGCCGCTCCCAGATGCATCACTATAGATCTCATACCCATCGGTACCACATGGCGATGTCAACACAGGCGCCGTGGTCAAACGACTCTTCAAGTCTTCAAAAGCTCGAGCGCACTCCGGCGTCCATATGAACTTTTGATCTTTCCTCGTCAGCGTGGTGAGAGGTAAAGCAATCCGTGAGAAGTTTTCCACAAACCGTCTATAGTAGCCCGCAAGTCCAAGGAAGCTCCTGACCTCGGCCACTGAAGACATCACTGGCCAATCTCGGATGGCACTTATCTTCAACGGATCCACCGCGATACCCTCTCCGCTTACCACATGGCCTAAAAAGGCTACTGAAGAGAGCCAGAACTCGCACTTTGAGAACTTGGCAAAAAGTTTATTCCTCCGCAGGGTATGCAATACCAACCGCAAATGGTTTGCGTGATCCTCTTCCGACTGAGAGTATACTAAGATGTCATCGATAAACACAATAACAAATAAATCCAAGTACTCTCGGAACGTTCGATGCATTAGGTCCATAAATACCGAAGGCGCATTACATAGGCCAAACGGCATTACCGTGAACTCATAATGACCGTAGCGTGTTCCAAACGCCGTCTTGGGAATGTCACCTTCCCGAATCCTTAGCTGATAATATCCCGATTTCAGATCCAACTTGGAATAGACCGTTGATCCCGCCAGCTGATCAAAAAGGTCATCAATCCGTGGGATCGGATACTTGTTTTTCTCCGTCAGCTTATTCAACTCGCGGTAGTCAATACACAACCGTAAGCTACCATCTTTCTTTTTCACAAAGAGAACAGGCGCGCTCCAAGGTGACATACTTGGGCGTATATAACCCTGCTCCAACAACTCTTGCAGTTGGACTTTCAACTCAGCCATCTCTTTTGGCGCGACGCGATATGGAGAGCGGGCCACAGGTTTCGCACCTGGCACCAACTCAATAGAGAAGTCAATCTCCCGCTGGGGTGGTAACCCAGGAAGATCTTTAGGAAACACATCGGCAAACTCTGACACAACTGGCACTTCACCGACACTGGCCTTTGGCTCAACAGCCTGAATTAGCGTGAAGAATAACTCCGCGCCCTTCCGCACAGCATTGACGACTTGGAGTGCAGACAACAACGTTCCGCCAACTCCTCGCATACCAGCGAACTTCGTCACAAGCCCGGTATTCTGGCCCAGTGTAATCTCTTTGGAGTTGCAATCAATAAAGGCACGCTGCTCCGAGAGCCAGTCCATACCAAAGATCACATCAAACTCCGATAACGGTAGCACAGCTGCACTCAAACCGAAATCCCGACTTCCTATTTGCACATCCACATCGCAAGCCCTATCCGCAAGCATCACACAGCCATTCGGCAATAGCACCCTTGTACTATCCACCGTCACATGACTCGGTACCCCAATGCGAGATACGAAATCCTCAGACAGAAAAGAATGCGAAGCACCCGTATCAAACAGGGCTCTCGCTAAGTTATTCCGAATCAGGACAAAGCCTCCAGCACACACACATCATGCACAAGCTAAACAAAACCAAAACCAAAAGCACAGCAAGTAAACTAAATCAACTCGTACCTGTGACGACGTCACTTTGCTTAATCGCTTCCTGTTGGCCAAGTTGATAGATTCGGGGCTGCGCCTGGGAAGCAGAGGAATCCACCACCGCTTTGCCCTTCTCAGCATATGACGCACCCGTCTTCTTTTCCCCTTTGGGCTGCACAACTCGACAATCACGAGCTATATGCCCCACCCGGCCACAGTTATAGCACGTACGAGCATCCGGCCTTGATGTCGCTCCCGACACAACGGTCGTAGTTACTTGCCCAGATGGCTTGGACCTCTTGCCCCCTTTCTTCTGGTAAAACGACTTGCCTGGGCGAGGTGCTTGAAACTCTGGCTTAGACACCACCAAGCCCTTATTCCCTTGCACTCGCCTCATGTCCTTCTCCAACGCGCACGCCGTATCAACCAACGCCTGGAACCCTTGGCTCACAGAACTTGAAAGCAGGAATCGTAACTCATCCCGCAATCCTTCATAGAACCGATTCGTTTTCCTTTGGTCATCCGCGAAGATTGTTCCCGCATATCGTCCCAACCTGGTAAACTCGTGCAAGTAGATATCCACACTATCGTCCCCTTGCTTTAACCGTTGGAACTCATTTTCCATAGCAATACGTTGCGCCGCTGGGACATGTTTCGCCAGAAAGATCCGAGAGAACTCCTCAATCGATACTTGTGTTAATTGCCTGCCCGCCAAATGGTGTAACTCTACCTCATCCCACCACAACCGCGCCTCCCCTTCCAGCATGAAGGTGGCTAAGGTGACCTTGAGAGTTTCCTCCGCCCTGATCGCTGTCATTATCCTCTTGACACGCGATAACCAATCTTCCGCCTGCATTGGGGATCCCATTCCCGCAAACGTCGGAGGACTGAAGCTCATGAATTGCTTCAACTGTCGGTCAGCTGCTTGTGGATCTACAGCCTCAACCGGCTCGGGTCTTACATCAACACGAACTGGCGCTACCGCCGGCTGCGCTTGCCCGGTCGGCTGAATCATGGCAAAGAGCGCCTCAGCAACTAAACGAACAGTTTCCGCAGATGGAGGAGGTGTTGGCACCTCAGCTGGTGCCGCACTCTCATCAGAACGCTGGGGCTCAGACTGCCCAGCACCACTACGTGTCACCTATAGGTGGACAAGACACACATCAGCGAACATATGCAAGCAAAACAACACAAAAAGGAACGCGCAGATTCCTCAGACAAGATTTTGTACATTCCCTAATGGACATTCCAGAGTTCATTAGCGTTACAGCAGGTCGCACAAACACGTGCTCGCCACCCCACAAAAGAATTCGACCACGAATTCGAAAGAGGAAGACCGACGAAAAGCTGATACCAAAATGTAACGACCCCATCCGTTAAATGACGTATAGTAGAAGGTCCGGCCGGGGCCCCACACTATATGCCACAAACAGACGGTGAGGTCACAGGAGAGTACCAAATCAAACACGAATCCTAACTCAGAGCATTCTAGCGGAAGCTTTAAGTTACAACTTTGAACTCTTAACCGGAATGTCCAATATATAAAACCACATTTATATATAAACCATGGAATGTACACAACCACAAGAGTTTGGCCTTAAGGCCTTACAATTCCTCTGAACATACATCATGTTTTACAAACCTCGGCGCGCAGGCCGGCCATACATGAGTAAAAGAGAAAACAAAACAAAGCCATTCGCTTAGCCTTCCAGGCTAGCCGCAGCAGCAGCAGCAACAGCAGTAGGGCTCTCCCGCCCATCACTTACCACTTGGCTCTCCAGCACCTGCACGGGAACAATTCCACCCAACCGGTGGCAAACAATGCAACGGTCAGCATTCAGCTGACCCAATTATAACAATCCTACCCCTTTCTCGGGGCATGAGCATTCTTTCCCTGCAAGCATGGCATCAACAATAGCAACTATGTGCGCGCAGGCACATTCAAGCCATCACAACCATCGGCCGCCCGGCCCGACAGTCCGTGCACTCAGGGCACATTTTCGGTGTACCGGAATACCAGGGTCAACACCACCGTCTACACGGTATTTGAGCATTTCAGTCTTTCCGGCGCGCGGGGCTAAGACTCTCATTAGGCGCTCCAACAAAACCTATACCAGGCTTCCAAGTCGGACGGACCTAACGCAGGTACGGATCAGCCACCCCCCGTTGCTCAAGTCGCCGAGCCACCTCGAATACGGAAGTATCCATGGCATTTTATAGGCGCGGGTCGGTTTCACCTTTCCTGTTCGGCACACAGCCTTTTCAACGAGTTGCAGCCCAACGGCTCAACTACTCACAAAGTGGCAACGCACGGCCACAAGAGTTGCCGCCAACCCTCTTCATTTCCTGGACATCGTCCAGTACTTCCTGCCGCACCAAGCAACAGGTAGGAACAAGGCATCACAAGCCATTATCACGGAGCCTTCTCCGATATGCAAACAAGCATCACCAATCCAGATTCCATCCAGATGGGCTTCACACAGCATGCCTAGAGCCGTACTCCAATTCCGGCCTCTAACAAGGGGGACTTCACATATCTACCCCAAGGGACACCACAACCCACCGCACACTCGCGGGGAAGGGCTTTCCCTATGCAATGCAGAAAAGAAGGACTTCACATGTCCAAGGAGGGAGATCGTTACCCTTGTCGATCTCTTCGGTGCCATCGCAAACTAGCCGGTGAGAAAGAACCGCAGCAGCCTTGCCGTCACAACGCCGGCTTCGGATCGCGAATCGAACCACGGGAGCTCCGCCGGTGGCTTGGTCTCCTCCTCCTCCTTCCTCTCTCTTTCTCTCTTTCTCTCTTCCTTAAGGATAAAAGAAGAATGGCTCTTCCTCTTGTTTTCACGACTTATCCAGCCCAAGAAACCACCTGAGCCTTTGGATCAAAAGAGAGGAAACTGAACGGCCAAGATTCCCCCAGAATTTCACTTTTTGGCCGACACGGCCAGTGACACGCCCGTGTCACAGGCCGTGTACCCCTTCAGCGGTGCACACAGCTTGAACCGACTGAACCACACGGGTCATCGACACGCCCGTGTCGGACCTGACACGCCCGTGTCAAACCTGAGACACGCCCGTGTCTCCTGCTCCATCGAGCTGCAACCAGAACACGGGTCGGAACACGGCAGCTGACACGCCCGTGTCCAGCCTGACACGCCCGTGTTCCCGGCCGTGTTCAAGGCCGTGTCCGGCTCTGCCCGGAATAGGCCAATCTTGCAAAATAAATAGAACACGCCCTGGGACACGCCCGTATCCCAGGCCGTGTCACCCGACACGCCCTGGGACACGCCCGTGTCCCAGGCCGTGTAACCTGACCTGCTACTCAAATTTCAAGTTGAGTCTATTGGGGCCTTTTTGGGGTGTTACACTAGCCCATCTTAACTACAAAACAATTGGCCAACTCTGTAGCAAAGAGTTAGAAAGGAATGGTCCAAAAGTTAAGTGTATAAAGGATGGGATATGCTCAGCTTGTCAAAAAGGCAAGCAGACAAAATCCTCCTTTCATAGACATGAAAACAAGGATTCAGTGAGGTGTCTATACCTCTTACATATGGATTTATTTGGTCCTATGCCAGTTCATTATCTAGGTAGGAAGGTCTACACTTTTGTGGTGGTAGATGACTATTCTAGATATTCCTGGGTGTTCTTTCTGAGACAAAAATCAGAAACCCCAAGTATTTTATACAGCTTTGTCAAGCAAATTCAGAATGAACTTGACAGTACAGTGGTCAAAATCAAAAGTGACCATGACACTGAATTTCAATATGAGAGTATGACAAAACTGTGTGAAGAATTTGGGATTTTTCAAGAATTCTCCTCACCTAGAACACCATAGCAAAAGGGTATTGCTGAAAGGAAGAATAGAACATTGATTGAGGATGGTAGAACTCTATTAAGTGACACTTCTCTCCCAGAATATTTCTGGGCTGAGGCAGTAAACACTGCATGTCATGTGATCAATAGGGCTTCTTTCACCAAAAGACACAAAAAGTCTCCGTATGAGATCATGAAGGGTAGAAAACCAAACTTATCCTATTTTAGGATCTTTGGTTGTAAGTGCTATGTCCTTAATAATGACAAGTCTTATCTAACTAAGTTTGCTGCCAAATCCCAAGATGGGATATTTGTTGGGTACAACAACAATAGTAAGGCTTATAGAGTCTACAACTTGATTACTCAAGTTGTAGAAGAGTCTGTAGATGTTGTCTTTGATTAAACAAGACTGATTAACAGTGAGTTTCCGTGTAGCTCATGCAGTTCTATAGGTATTAATGAGAAAATAAACAAGCTTACATTATAGAAGAAACAACTGAAGAGCAGGAAGTGGAAAATGGTAGCTACTGTCTAGGGGGAGTACATGACTCTCTAGATGCAAATGTACACCAAGAGGTCCAGCATATTGAAGAGACTGGAGGTGTTCAACCAAAAGATAGTCTACCTCCAGCTGTTAGACACTTAAAAGATCATCCAGCAAATCAGATAATTGGTAATCTAAGACATGGAGTGCAAACCAAAAGCCGGAACTTGAACACAGTGCTTTGCTCAAGCTTCCTATCTCAGCTAGAGCCATAGAGATTTAAAGAAGCTATTCTAGACCCACATTGGATTGATGCCATGTAAGAGGAGCTGAATCGGTTCAGAAGGTGCAAGGCCTGGAAGTTAGTTCCTAAACCAAAAGACCACAACATCATTTGAATAAAGTGTATCTTTAGGAACAAACTAGATGAGAATGGGATCATTGTGAAGAATAGAGCAAGACTTGTTGCAAAAGGATACAGGCAAGAAGAGGGTATTGACTTTGATCAAACCTTTGCCATAGTAGCAAGACTGGAAGAAATTAGGATGTTCCTTGCCTATGCAGCATATCAAGGCTTCAAGGTATTCTAAATGGATGTAAAATCAGCATTCATAAATGGAAATCTAAAAGAAGAAGTCTATGTAGAGCAGCCCTCAGGTTTTATTGATTCTCTTAAACCTGATTATGTTTATAGACTTAGGAAAGCTTTATATGGGTTAAATCAATCCCCAAGGGCTTGGTATGAAACCCTGTATACTTTTCTTATTGAGAACAAATTATCAAGAGGGAAAATAGACAAAACTCTATTCCTAAGAGAATCCAAAGGTAAGATAATCTTAGTCCAGATTTATGTAGATGACATAATATTTGGGTCTACAGAAAGAAACCTTTGCAAGAAGTTTGCAAAACTTATGCAAGGGAAGTTTGAGATGAGCAGCATGGGAGAACTTAAGTTATTCTTGGGCCTTCAAGTAAGACAGACTTATGATGGCTTGTCCATATCCTAGTCTAAGTTCACCAAGGAGTTAATTAATAAGTATGGTATGGAATCATCCTCCACCATGAGAACTCCTATGGGAACAAGTATGCCTATATGCAAAGATGATGCAGGTAAACTTGTAGATGAGTCTTTGTATAAGAAAATAATTGGCTCTCTTCTATATCTAACTGCTAGTATACCAGATATTATGTATGCAACATGTGTCTGTGCTAGGTACCAATCATGCCCTAAAGAATCTCATTACACTGCAGTAAAAAGGATTTTGAGATATCTAAAGGGCACACCTCATCTACGCCTTTGGTACCCTAGGAATGGAGATTTTCTACTGACAGGCTATTCAGATGCAGACTTTGCAGGTTGCAAAGAGGATAGAAAAAGCACAACAGGCACCTATCAATTTCTAGGAGGAGGATTGGTGTCTTGGAGCAGTAAGAAACAGACTAGTGTGGCAATTTCCACAGCTGAGTCTGAATATATGGCAACAGGAAGTTGCTGTGAACAGCTGTTATGGATTAAGCACCAACTAGAAGACTATGGTATTCAGGTAAGTAGAACACATTTATTTTATGATTCTACTAGTGCTATCTCTATTGCTAATAATCCTGTTTCACATTGTAGGACTAAGCATATAGAAATAAGATTCCATTTTCTTAGAGAACATGTAGAGAAAGAGGACATCTACCTAGAATATGTCAAAACAGATTATCAAATTGTAGATGTATTTACTAAGCCTTTAGATGAAACTAAATTCAATAAATTTAAAATTGAATTAGGAATGTTGAACACAGATTAGTCTAACAAATTTGGCTAAGTAAATCTGTGTCGACACATTCAGAGAAGTGTTGTCTGCACTTCAGTAAATCTGTGTCGACACATTAAGAGAAGTGGTGTCGACACTTAAGTTAGTGGTGTCGACACAACCAGAGTAATGGTGTCGACACTTCCAGAAATTATGTCGACACTTGCAATAAGAGTCGACACAGAATTTCTGATGAACTACTAAGTATGTCTAGTGTCGACATATCATCAATTGGTGTCGACACATAGTATTCAACACCGTTGTCGAGACAATAGAAGTATGTGTCGACACATTTCAACAGTGTCAACACTTTTAGACAGTTTTTGCCCGCCTTTTGACCTTCTTTGTTTAAAAGGGTATAAATAGGTCAAGAACATATTCTGTCGACACGCTCTCCAGATTTTCGAGACTAAACCCTTGTGTCGACAAACTCTCTTCTCTCAATCCAAGCTTTCTCTCCATCCCAATGGTGCAAAAGGTTGAAGATAACATTAACGAAGGATATAAATTGGTTCGCCATGCCTTTGATGATGCTGACTCAGAGATTAAAGGAGTAATTACCCTAATTACTGACAGTGGTTTGGAGTTTCTGGTATCCGAACCAACTAAGATATGGAAGAAGGAGATTCTTGAGTTTTATGGCTCGGCTGTAATAGAATCAACAGGACTTAAGATTAGATCAACAGTTCATGGAGCAAGAGTCAAAGTGACCTTGAAAAGTTTGAGAAAAAAATCTTCATCTTCCAAAAACTCAGGATGAAGAAGAAGTACTAGTATCAAGAACAAGTGAGGCACTATAATGGTGTGGATTTGATACCACCATGAAGATTGGAATAGCTATAACAAGGAAAGGGATGAATCAGTAAGGTAAATTTCTATCTGAAGTGGTTGGAAAGGTGATTCTGTATAAGACAGGGGGAAACGATAGGATTTCAGCCTATATGTTCATCCTCATGACAAGGATAATCTTTACACTCAACACAGATTGGTCTATTGTACTATTTGAAAAGATCAAGGAAGGTATAAAGAAGCCTAATTTGGCTAGAATAATTAGCTTATTCTTGGCTGGAGAAATTTCAGAAGTAATGAACCAGATTCCTGGTTCTAAAATCAATCATATGAGAAGAATGGACATCATGATCATCTCTAGATGGGATAGGGTCCTCACCAAGGACATACCTGATATAGCAAGCCAAGAAGCTGCTGAGAAATCTCCTGCACAAAATATTACAGATACTGCATAGGTGTAGGGGGAGCTAGATAGTGTACAAGTACAGGACCATACTGAGAATGCACAAGTGCAGGGGGAGACAATTACTACACAGATACAAGGTGAAGAGAGAATTCACTTGGCAAGTGAAATGGATTCATAATCTATTCTTGAGAGACCTCATATCAACAGTCTAGCACTAGATGTGATCATGGAGGATACATCTGTAGTTGCTGATGCTCCTGAGAAAGCATTATCACCAGTTCACACTCAACAAGAGTTCACTCTGGAAGAATTATTTCCTGACAAAGAGGGAGCAGCAGATAAGGAGGACCAGGCTAACATTGAGGGGGAGCAGGTTAACATTGAGGGGGAGCAGCGTAGGACTGAGAAGGAGCTGCCTCCTATTCCTAAGGAAAGAGTAGACATCCCCAGTTCATCTGCTTTAGAAGATGAAGAGATAAGAAATGCCAAGAAAAGGAAACTGATGGTCTTTAAGAGAAGAAGCCAGAGCTATAAGAAGTCATTGCCAACTCCTACTTCATAACCTGCCCTAGAGGCTGATTATAGCTCATTAATGGTGGCTTTGCAAGTTAAATTGGATGAGCAGAGAATGGCTCTTGAGAAGTATGTGGATAAAAGCCATAAATCACTTCAATTTGATTTGGCTCAAGATATTAATTCCATAAGGTTTGAAGTCAATCTCCATAATAAAGAGATGAAAGATTGCTTCCACAAGGGGGGCAATGCTGTAGTATTTCTAGCAAAGCAATAAGCAAGAGTCAAGAAACAAGTGGATGATATTACTGTCAAACATTGCAATGTCCTTGAAAATCAGATTAGAATGAATGACAATCTGACTGAATCTCACAATGAGATAGTCACTGATGTAAAGAAAACAATTATTGCAATGACTGAAGCAAGGGCTAAGGAGAAAGAGTAATTTGATCAGAAGCTACAGGAAGCATTGGATTCATTTAAGACAACCATTAATACTTCTCAGAAAACAATCTCTGATCAGCTTCTTAAGATAAAATCATTTTTTAAAGATGGTGTCAATTTTCTTGATGGCCAAATAAGATTTCAAAAAGATGACTTAAGAGATCACATTGTAAGAGAAGCCATAAAGGGGGAGAGAGTGTTAGTCAATGTAGGCTCAGATCCTTCCAAATGGATATCTAATAGCATCAGAGCCACTCTCGGATATCCACCCCTTTGTGATGATGACAATGTTGCTGAATCTGGTGTGCAACCTGCTTATGCTGGAGGTGATCAACCTGAAGTTGCTCAGATCATCTACCCTCAAGCAGATTATGATATGATTCAACAACAGGTTCAAACAATATACAGTCCTCCATAGGATGTTGAAAATGTCATTATAGAGAAAGTTGATATGCCAGAAGCTGCCTTGAAAGCTCAGCAGGAAGCTCAAGTTTCAAAGAAAAGATTCAGAGAACAGGCTGAGTTAAAGCCTGATTTTGAGCAGTGGAGCCCCACTTCAAGAAATATAATTTTGACTGCCTGGAAAGTTGTGAATGATCAAGTTCATGAAAGGGGCAAGTGGTATAATGAACAGGAATGGCAGAAGTATGAGGCAAGGCAGGAACCATTGTGCAACATAGAAGAAAGGATAAGATTGGGAAGCTACCTCCTATTGCTCAGGAGCCTAGCAACTACTTTCCTAAGCCTTTTCATTATTTTGAAAGGCAAAGGATTTAGGCTGAAGTTTAAAAAAAGGCAGAGTTGAAAGGAAAGAAGCCTATTGATGATGCAGAACCTCCTATGCAAGCTCAGATTAAGCCAAGAAAAGGAATAGTCATTAAGGAGCTTGATCAACCTTAGGATAGATTTACTAGATTTTGCAGGAACAATGTAATTTTTAGTTTTAAAGAAATCTATGTAATCAGTTGTTAAAAAACTTTTTGTTAATATAAACAAAACAATGTTTCATGTTCATTCAAGTTGCATTCTTATTCTGTGATGTTATTTTGATATATGTTTTGTTTATAAGTTGCCCTGTCATATAATACTTATATACATCATAATGTTTGTTTATTATAAGTGGTGTATATCATTGACTAAAGGGTTATAACTTCTCCAAATATGGGGAGATTGATGGGTACATTGGAAAATGTGTACCTGATTTTAAGAAGTCTCACATAGCTCAATGATATACATTAAGGTCTATATGATGTTATTTTGAGTTTATATGTGCAGGTTAAGTATTGGATAAAATGCAGAAAAAAGTTTCTAAGTCCATGTGTCGACACTTAAGTAAGTCTGTGTCGACACTTGGAAAAGCTGTGTCGGCACCTGAAGCAACTGTGTCAACACACAGAATTTATTAGTCGACATCAACTGTGTCGACACCGGGAGGCAGTGTCGACACACAGAAATATTAGTCGACATGAACTATGTCGACACCGGGAGGCAGTGTCGACACACAGAAGTATTAGTCGACATCGACTGTGTTGACACCGGGAGGTAGTGTCGACACACTGAAGTATTAGTTGACATCAACTGTGTCGACACCTAGAGGTAGTATCGACACACAAATTCTGAGACTACATCAACTGTGTCGACACACAGGACTTGTGTCGACACACAGCAGAGTTTCAACAATGCTGATTGCTGTGAAGTAAAGAAGTGTTTGTGTCGACACAAAGAGGCAGTGTCGACATATTCTACAGATATAGTGTCAAGAAGCAGTGTCAACACCAAAGGAGTTATGTCAACATCATCAAAGCCTGTGTCGACACTTAATCTACTTGTGTCGACATATAATGACAATCAGTCTCGACGCTTTGCTGACAAAGACAAAGTTTTAAGAACTGACTTGAGACATGACAGTTGTGTATTTCAACAAGTTTACTAAAGCTGTCAGACTTGTCAGAAGTTGGTTAGAAACCGGATCAGCCGCTTACTATGGATGAAGTCTATATATAGATGGATTCTGTCAAATCAAAGAGATGAAGGCGATCAATAATAACAACTATTGATCATTGATCAAGAAAGTGCACGTCACACTGAAGAATATTTTCGTGAGAAGATCTAAGGAGAATTCAAGTAAGAATTCTGAAGAAACTTCAGAAGTTCTGGAGAGAGAGAGAGAGATCTCCAATTATTGTAGTAAAGAAGCAGACATTTACAAGTCTCTTAAGAAGCAGATCTTGAACTAATCTGCTAAGAAGGATTCAGACCTATTTCTGGATTCTAAGAAGGAAGCTGGCAGCAAGTAAACTTCAAAGGAGATCAACCCTACTGAGTTCAGATTCAAGAAGCTTTGAAGAAAGCTATGAACAGGTTGATTTCAGTCATCAGTTTTATCAAGAAGCTGATCAAGAAACCTCTTATCCCTTCTCTCTCAACAAGGGTAAGAGTCCATCTAAACACTTATCAAATTTTTTAGGATCTTTTCATAGATCTGAGTTGTAAGCCTATATTATAAAGGCTGAGTGTAGGAGATATAGATCTCTGAGTGGTAGGGCTTTTGAGCCTGAGTGTAGGAGAAACATTTCTCTTAGTTGTAGGCCTTGTGGGATGGCTGAGGTAGGGCTGTTAGCCTGAGCTGTAGGAGTGTGGTTACACTCTGAGTTGTAGGAACCTTATAGGGTTCTGAGTTGTAGGAACCTTTTAGGTTATTGAGCTGTAAGATCTGTGGATCTGAGAATAAGGAAGAAGTGAGGCCGAATCTAGCACACTACTAGATAGGTGAAGGGGGAAAGTGGATGTACCCAGACCTTGGGGAACCACTATAAACCTGTGTGCAATCTGTGATGTATGTGTGATTGTGGATTCTGTGTTGTGATTGATATAGAATAGTTAGATTCTATATAAGATCTGAATAATTATTCCGCCTTAAGTAATAAAAAAGAAAAGAACCAATTCACCCCCCCCCCCACCCTCTAGGTGTTTGGGTTATCTTGAAATTAATTCTATCAACTACTTATAAGAATTCTGGACTTCTCGAGAACAAAAGGTAGAGTTCTCGAGAACTAACTTACTTCTCGAGAATTATGGAGACTTCTCGAGAACTAACACTTAAGAAAGATTTTTGAGGAAACTTTTGACTATTCGAGAAATAGGGCTGGCAGTTCTCGTGAACTTAAGCCAAGCTTTTCGAGAACTAGTTGGACTTCTCGAGAACTATGGAGACTTCCTGAGAACTTGCCAAGACTTCCCGAGAACAAAGAAGACTTCTCAAGAACCAAAGGCTAGGACTTCTCGAAAACTTCGAAGCTAAGCTTCTCGAGAACTCTAATCACTTCTTGAGAACTTTTAAGCAAAGCTTCTCGAGAACTCTAAGGACTTCTCGAGAACTAAGAGGAACTTCTCGAGAGGTGGGATGAGAGAATTTTCTGAACTTTATAAAAAATCTTTCTCTTCTTTTCAAGAGTCCAATCTTCATTCCATGATCCAAGGTTTGAATATGAAGTGTATCCCAGTTGAGAGGCTACACATGAGTTAACACGTTGGGTCACACAGTGAGGGATTACACTGTATGGTCCTGTGTTCATGACCCACTGTAGACTGAAATTGGTCTACACTTTGCAATGGTAATCTGTAAACACCCAGCTAAAATAAGGATATCAAATATAACTTAATTCATCTTAGTTCAAGGGTGACTTCCTGGAAATCTGGGTTATTGTGGATGCAATACCCAACAATCTCTCCCTATTTATAGAAGTCAGAACCCTCTACACTAAGGTGAATTATGACAATTAATAAATAACTGGAAATGTATAATTTAATCTAAATGCAATTACAGATTAATTAAAGACATAATTAGGCAAAACTAGAGATTGTATATATGTAATGTTTTAGATTTCTTATCAATAACCATTTCATCCAAATTCTCAAAAACATTTCAACAAGAGTCATTCTTTTCTTTGATGTTGTCTGTCCTGTTTCTCTTGCTGTATCCTCTAATAGCTGAAGGGTTTAGGATAGTACCTAGGAGGCTTTGGAGGAGCTTTGCGATTATTCCTGCCAAAATCTCTATCATGTATTCTTCTCTTAGTCATGGACTTCTCATATAATTCCCACTCAGATGAGCTATAGTGGAGATTCATGTTCTCATTAAAGTCCATAACTAATTTGAGAGTGTCAAGAATTAAGCTTTTAGAAGTGGGGCTCCAAACTTCAGCAAACTCCTTCGCTTTCCTTTTCTCTGCATCTGGCTGGGGAACAAATTTGCTTACAGATGGACCTTCTCCATACTTTCTCTTCTTAAAGGTGTGAATTTCTGGTAAATCCTGAGGAATGATATCATCCCAAACCTGGTCATAGGAAGCAGGAGGAGGATCCTGATCTTTTGGCCGTGGAGAAAAAGTAGGCATTTGAGGTTGAAGCATCTGGCTGGATTGACCTTCAGCAAGGGGGTTTAGGTGATGAGGAATAAGATTAGGATCAGCCTGAAAGTCAGGGAAAAACTGGTTGTGCATCCAGACTGCAGTGTCATATGTGTTGAATTTCACTGATTGGATTTGACCTAAAACATTCTTATTTATCTCAGTCAATTTCTCATTCTAGAGATATTTTGCAACTGCAGTAAGTTTTCCACTTGTTCTTTCATTAAACTCTCCCCCTTTCTGATTTTTTCACAAAGCTTATCTATGGTGTCTTCTTTGAAAGTACCAAATTCCTTACAAATCTTCATTATATGTTCTTGAGCTTTCTTTTCTAACTGAATTTGATTATTTGCCAGAGTGACAGACTGTTCCATGACCTGACCAATACTGGTAATGGTGTGGTTTATGGATTTGCCACCAATTCATAATAGCTCTTTAAGTGAATCTATGTTGTGTTGGATCTCTGCAAATCCTCTGCTCATTTCCTTTTCTAGTGAGGTGACCTGATCTTTGACTGACTTTAGAGATTCATCAAAATATTGCCTTTGGGCAGCCAGCATACCTTCAATATTAGATAGAATATCTTAACTTACAGTGGCAACAACAGCAGTAGGAGTGGCAGAAACAATGGCAGTAGGAGGGGTACTAGGTGTAGCAATCTGAGGTTGAGGACGTGCTTTCCATGGAGGAATTTCTTCTATAACCACAGAGCTCTGGGCTCTTATAGTATGAGATACTGTATCATCTACCTCATCAACAAATCTTGGGAGGGAGAAGTCAAGGTTCCTGAGAGGGGCTTCCACCTCTTCAGGTTCTGGCTCATCCTCTTCAGAGAGAGGAATGGTCTCTGGTGGAGTAGATTCTTTCCTTTAAGAGGAAGAAGGAGGTGGAGTAGTTTAAGTTGAGGGTGGTAGAGAAGGTTCTTTTGATGGTTCTGTAGAGGTTTATTTGTGAAGGGGAGGAAGTGGTTCATCTGAAATGAGTTCTTCAATCATGCTGTCAATTGCTGCATTTGTGTCCTTAAGGGTTTCCTATCATGAAACATCTGATAGGGTGGCATCTGGAGAATCTTCCATAGGGATCCTGATGGAAGATCTCACCGGGCTTCTGAGAGGAGATCTGATTTCTGATCTAGCTGGAGAGGAAGGAGTAGGTCTGACAACAGGAACAGAGGCTGCAGGCCCCCCTCAGTTGCTGCACTAGATGGTTCAGCAACATGATGAGAGGAGGCAGATGGGGTCCTCACCTCAGAGGCAGAAGCTACAAGTTCTTTAGCTAACTGCTTGGAATTCTTCAGCTTGAGTTCCCATCTTTGGATGGAGGCCAATGAAATCTTATTCAGGTGATGAATCTGAGTACCTTTAGAGGTTTTATAGGTGACTGGGTCAATCTCACTCAACAACAGGGAAATTATCCTTGCAAACTTGGGAGCCTTAATACTATCCTTGATCAATTCAAATACCATCATTCCATATTGAAATTTCTTTCTTCAGATAATAGCTGTCATAACACAAAATAGATCATTGGTTATGAAACTAATGGACCCTGTTCTGCACCATAAAATATTTCCAATTAAATGTACCAGAAACTTTCCTACATCATTGAAGATATTTCTCCTTAAAGAGATGAACTCCTCAGAAACTCCACAAAAGGAGTAAGTTCTGTCATAATATTCAAGTGTTAGGTCATCCTCTTCATCCACAACGGGCAGCTTTAGGAGCTTTAAAACTCTGGTTTTTTCTAACTTGATTTTGATCCCCCTGACTTTAGTTTTCAAAACTGTACCATTTATCCTCACCTTGGCATTTTGGAAGAATTCCTCTATATATAGAAATGAAATCTTGCAGGGTTCTGAGAGAACGAACATCAGACCGGATGTATCCAGGAGAATGAGCAAGTTCCTGATGTCATCAGAAATGTCTGCAATCCTTGTGACGACGAGTTCACTACCGACTCCTATCTTCGAACTCTGCGCCATGAACGCTGACGGTGGAGACGGACGGAGTGCAAGACGATGACTGCGATGAAACTTTCTGTCAGCGGAAGACGAAGATTTTTCGAGAAAAGGAAATTTGAAATGTTGGTTGATTATTGATTTCTAAAACTTTATATATATAAATAATTCTAATTTTTATAATTAAATGTCTAATTAATGTAATTTAAGCATTTCAGAGTAGCGCCTACTTCTCGAGAGCTTTCAGAGTACTTCTCGAGGGGTAGAGTTTTTAGTTATCGAGAACTTGAGGGACTTCTCGAGAGACAGACTTTTATTCTCGAGAAGTTGAGTAAGTTTTCGAGAACTAGTACTTTGCTTCTCTAGAAGTAGGTTGAGTTTTCGAGAACTAGCTTCCTCTTGAGAGATTTCTGACCTTTTTGAAAAGTCCTAGATTCTTGAGCCTTGAACTGTTCCACTTTGGTCTATTCTTCTTTGTTCAGCAGCCCAAGTTCAGTTTTGAAGAAATTGAACTTGGTCTCATCCAGCGACTTTGTGAAAATATCAGCAACTTGTCGATCTGTTAGCACGTACTGCAGATCCACATCCCTTTTCTCCACATGCTCCCGGATGAAATGATATCTGAGATCGATGTGCTTTGTCCGGCTGTGAGAGACTGGGTTGTTTGCGATTGCGATCGCGCTGGATGAGTCGCAGAACAAAGGAATGTATTTGACCTTCATATTGTAAACTTCTAGCTGATTCTTGAGCCAAAGCAACTGTGCACAATAACTGCCGGCAAAAATATATTCTGACTCGGCCGTTGAGATTGCAACACAATTTTGCTTTTTGCTGCTCCATAATATAAGCCTTCTTCCCAGGAACTGACATGTTCCGGAAGTGCTTTTCCTGTCATCTTTGCTACCTGCAAAGTATGCATCTGAGAAACCAATTAGTTTGCGTCATTACATCTTGGGTACCATAAGCGAAGATTCGGTGTATCTTTAAGGTATCTCAAGATCCGCTTTGCAGCAGCATAGTGAGATTCCTTACAGTTCACTTGGAATCTAGCACAGACACATGTAGAGAACATTATGTATGGTCTACTGGAAGTAAGGTAGAGCAAGGATCCAATTATGCTTCTGTACTTTGTTTCATCAAAGATTTCCCTTTCTCATCCTTGTCCAGAGACATAGCTGAGGACATTAGAGTCCTCATAGAGGTTGCACTTTCCATTCCTAATTTCTTAATCAACTCCTTGGTGAACTTCGTGTGTGAGATGAAAATTCCATCTTCAGATTGTTTCACCTGAAATACTAAGAAATACATCAGCTCTCCCGTACTACACATTTCAATCTTCCCTTGCATAAGTTTAGAAAACTTTTTGCAGAGGTTGTCGTCTGTAGAACCAAATATAATGTCGTCGACATAGATTTGCACAGCAAAATCTTGACTTTAATTTCCCTAAGAAATAATGTCTCGTCTATCTTTCTCCTTGTTAATTTGTTCTCGAGGAGAAATCTAGGCAGCGTTTCGTACCAAGCTCGAGGAGCTTGTTTCAAATCGTACAGTGCTTTCGATAACAAATACACATATTCAGGAAAGTGAGGATCAACAAAACTGGAGGTTGTTCCACATATACCTCTTCCTTTATGTCACCATTCAGGAAGGCTGACTTAACATCCATTTGGTAGACTGTGAAGCCCTTCAGTGCAGCATAAGCCAGGAATAGTCTAGTGGCCTCCAGCCTTACTACTGGAGCGTATATCTGGTGAAGTCGATCTTTTCTTCTTGGCGATATCCTTTGGCGATAAGTCTGGCTTTGTTCTTTATGATCGTCCCATCCTCGTCCATCTTATTCCTATAGACCCACTTCATTCCAATGACATTCTTACATTTGGTTATTTGAACAAGCGTCCAAACTTTACAGCGCTTGAACAGATTTAGATCTTCTTACATGGCCAAGATCCATGATGCGTCTGAGTTTGCTTCCACAAACTTCTTTGGTTCAACCTGTGAGAGAAAACTTAAATATAAATTCTCGTTAGTTGTACCTCGACGAGTTCTGACACCATGATGGGGATCTCCTATGATCTGGTCCATTGGGTGATCCTTCAGATGTCTGAGCTCTAGATTCCTCGCATCTGGGACTTCTTCAGCCACTGGAGTGACTTCATCAACTTGGATAATATTTTCATCTTGATCCTCTACCTCTCCAATAGGGGTTGGAGAGGTGATCTTGATGAACTTTTCATCTTTACCTTCGGTCGGTTAATCTAAGCTGATCTCTTTAAGCCTTGTACCTGCAGCTTCAACAAACACACTAGACGATTCGCCTTGCAGCAAGCTCGTCTCATCAAATACAATATGTATGGATTCCTCTACAACCAGATTTTTTCTATTTAAGATCCTATATACCTTACTATGGTTACTATATCCTAGAAAAATACCTTCAAACCTTTTCTCACTAAACTTGGTAGTGTGATACATACCATTGTTAAGCACGAAGCATTTACAGCCAAAAATTCTAAAATATTAAACTGTTGTTTTCCTGTCTTTTAGAAGTTCATAGGGTGTCTTATCATGATTCTTATTTACGAGGGCTCAATTATCCACGTGGCATGCAATGTTGACGGCTTCAGCCCAAAAGTACTCTGGTAGTGAAGCATCACTCAACATAGTCCTGCTGGCCACTTTGAGTGTTCTATTCCTTCTCTCAGCTACTCCATTTTACTGTGAAGTACGAGGAGAGGAAAACTCATGAAAGATTCCTAGGATTTCAAAAAATTCTGTCATGGCCCCAGATTTGAACTCCGTTCTATTGTCACTTCTGATTTTTACTACGGAACAGTTGTATTCATTCTGGACCTGCCTGACAAAATTTGTAAAGATATCGAAGGTATCTAACTTGTGTTTCAGAAAGAACACCCATGCAAAATGCGAGTAGTCATAAACAATTACCAACGTATAATCCTTACCTCCTAAGCTTCTAATTTGCAGTGGA
Organism: Platanthera zijinensis; assembly: GCA_039513925.1. NCBI lineage: Eukaryota > Viridiplantae > Streptophyta > Magnoliopsida > Asparagales > Orchidaceae > Platanthera > Platanthera zijinensis. The sequence goes on from CM077078.1 coordinate 181,350,647, forward strand.
CCGAACAAGTCCATATGAAGTAGGTGTAAACACCTATTAGAGTTTTTGCCTATGATGCTTTTAAAGGTAGCCCTTGTTTGCTTGCCTTTTACGCATGCATGACAAGGTCTCTCTTTGACGTGCTTGACATTTGGGGCATCGCGTACTAAGTTCTTGGAGAATAATTTATTAATAGTTTTAAAATTAATATGTGCTAGCATCTTGTGCCATTATTCACCAAGAGACGCACTATCTTTAGCCAAAAGACACACTGGTGTAGAAGAATCTATACCAATGAAATTTAAGCAAAATATGTTCCTTCTTCAAGTTCCTTTTAGAATTGTTTCCATATTTTCAATAGACTTTATCAAGCACTTATCTGCGTGGAACTCAACTATGTATCCTTTGTCGCACAGCTGACTTAAGCTTATAAGATTGTGTTCCAATCCCTCCATATAAGCTACATCCGAAAAGGATACACTACCGTTAGTGATCATACCGTAGCCTTTAGTGATCCCTCGGTCCTAACCTCCAAAGATGAACTTTGGTCCATTGCAGACTGGAGTGAAATTCTTGAGTAGGCTTCTTGTCCCAATCATGTGCCGAGAGCATCCACTGTCCAAGTACCAGATTGGCATTTTGGTGGCCTTTGGACATACCTGCATTCATGATCACTTTGCCTTAGGAACCCAAACATGTTTGGGTCCTTGGTCTCGGGTTAAGACACTCCCCCTAAAAAGATTAGCATTCTGAGTGGTCAATCTCATGTTGCCAACTTGAGGAGTAGTAAAGTTCCTGGTATTAAACCAACAATCGATGGCAAAATGTCCAATTTTTCCACAACACCAACAGTCAAATCTATTGTATCTTTGCCTTATGTACTCCTGCTTGAACTTTTGAGATGGTGGTCTAGCAGGGGTAGCATTCTTGGAGGAGGAAGCTTCATGGTTATGGCAGTCACATGATTTATTCTCCTTTGGAGGCCTTTCCCCAACAGGCTCTACTTTAGATGCTTTCTTGAAGTTGTGGCCACGATTATAAGGACCATAGCCCTGAAGAATCACTTCTTCATAATGTGCCTTAAAGACACTCTCACAAAAGTTTCGAGAGCGAGTCCATCCTTGGTATCGAGACTTTGGCTCTACATAAGTAGGCCTGGTCAAGTGACCATAGGACGAGTCCAGATCAAACTTATTTGATTGAAAGATAACTTTCTTAAAGACAATCTGATCTAGAGGAGCTTTCCCCTTTTCTTTGGCCAAGGCCTTCTTGACGGCCTTATTCTTCCCTTGAGCCTTATTTCTCCTAGAATATTTACTATGAGCGTCAATATGGCCTAGTTTAGCTCCTTGGGCCTTAGCTGAGAATTCAGCAATAAGTGGGAGAACATTCTTGGGCTTGGAGAAACTTTCAACAAGTTTCTTTTAAGCTTCGAGTTGTTCTTCCAACTCTTTGATGATTTTCTCTTTAAGGTCGAGGTGCTTAAGAGCTTGATTGTATTCTTCAATTGCAAGATTGAAGTTCTCTTGAAGAGAGTCAGTCTTAGCGACTTCTTCTCTCAAGCTGCTCTCAATAGCCTTTAGAGACTTAATCTCTTTAGCCTGAGTTTTCACGACTCGGCGACATTTGTCGTAAGTCATGATCAACTTCTTGTACTAGGCCATAAGTTCAGACTCATCTTCAGAAGAGCTGTCCTCAAGATCATGTTCAGAACTTTAAGATTAAGAGAGAGGAGTGTGAGATATTACCTCCCCAGTGAATTGGGGCTCTTGTTCGTCATCTGATTGAGCCATGAGCCCAAAGTAGGCTTCCTCTTCTTCACTCGACTAAGATGAGTCGGAGTCGCTGAGAGTCTTGCCCTTCTTGGCCAACAGGCTCTTCTCTGTCCTCTTCTTGTGGTATGAGGACTTCTTTTCCTCTCTTCTGCCACCCTCCTTCTTATTGTGGGGGAAGTCAGCTATGACGTGACTTGGTTTGTTGCAGCAGTAGCAAACAATGTCAGTAGAAATCTGTTTGTTCTGTTTAGAGGTATACCAATCATGGGTACTCGAGCCTTTCTTTCTCTGATCACCGTCATGTCGTGATCTTCTGTATGAGGAATCCTTGCCTCTCCACCACTTCTTCTTGTTCAAGAATTTCTTGAACTGCTGTGAGAGCAAAGAGAACTCTCCTTCAGATAGTTCTGACCCCGAGGTGCTTGGCTAAGAGTTTTCTTCTTCACTCACTTCTCTAGCAGGTGCTAGTGAGGCAGCTTTTCCCTTCCTTGAACTGTCACCCTTTAACGCAACCGACTTCTCTTTTGAGGAGAAGCAACTTTTCTCTTCTTCAACTTTTCTGGAATTGATCTGCAGTTCATAGGACATCAGCTTGCCAAATAGATTCTGTGGGTCTATCTCAGCTAGTCTGCCAAACTCCCGGATGACACAAACTTTGTTGTCCCATTCCTTTGTGAGAGACCTCAGAAACTTATCATTCAGCTCCCCATTAGTGAAGACTCGGCCATACACTATTGGGCCATTTACTATCTTGAAGAAATTATCAAAAGTATCTACAATGGTCTCCTTTGAACCTTGCCTGAAGGCTTCAAATTTCTGGTTTAGTAGGGATCTTCTATCATCCCTTACTTCTTCAGTACTTTCCATCAGAGTTACTTGAGACTGCCACATCTCCTTAGCCGATTAGCAGTGAATCAAATTCTGCAGCATCGAGTCATTGACTGCACTTGCAATAATATTTTTAGCTTTCTTGTCCAAAGAGACAAGTGCAATCTCGTCCTTATCTATATCCATCAACTTCTTAGGAACCTTATTGGTTGGATCTATAGTGGAGGTAGTCATGGGGACGTAAGGACCTTCTTCAATAACATGAAGATTCGGGGGTCCCCAGCTTTCGTGAAAAATTTGATTCTCTTTTTCCACATGAGAAAGTTATTCTTTGTGCACAGGGGAAGCTTTGCAAAATCTTTGACCTTGTCCATTGCTTGAATAACCAAATGACAACTTTCGAGAGGAAATTGATCAAGGTGTTAACCTTTTAACGACCAACTTCCCTTTGATACCAACTGAAAGTGTAAAGTTGTCAACCTAAATCACCTAGAGGGGTGTAAATAGGTGAATCGTGCGTCTATTTGCGGAATAAACATTTTAACTATCTAGCACAAGAAATCATGCAATCACAGAAAGACAAGAAGATTTATAATGGTTCCCCAATCTTGGGTACATCCACTTTACCTCACAGATCTAGCAAATCACTAGACTCAGCTACTCCACTATCTCGGATTGAAAACAATCCTACGCCTCGGAACCAAGTTCCTACAAACTCGATCCAAATGGATCTACACTCGGAATATAAACAAAACTTCCAACAACTCGGAGAACAACACTCCTACACTCAGAGAAAAATCTTCTACAAGATTTACAACAAGGGTTTGAAAATACAAACAAAAAATTTTCTCAGATCTGGAAATATTGAACTCTAGGTCTTCTTTTGAACTTGGCGGCTTTTTCAGAATTTGTAGAAGAAGAACCTCTGTAAATCTGACCTGAGATGACTTAGGACCTACTCGATAAAGGAGAGGAAGAAGATTCCTTGAACAACAGGTCTTTCTTGGTCGAAAGAAGAAAGTTCGATTTCACGTTGAGCGGCGGCGACGGCTTCAGAATATTGTTCTTCTTGGAGAGAGACGACCGATCAAGAAATTTAGAGTGTACGGAATTCCGCTCTTTGTAATTATTAGGGTTTTGTCTTAACAAAAAGACTTTATATAGGATTACCCTTAATGGCTAGAAAAGACATTAATGATGACACGTGGACCAATCACGTCAAGTCATTTGAAAATTTTAGCTGATTTGGACTTAACATAATTTTCTGAAAAAATTGACTTACAGTTCTCGAGAAGTAACTTTAGTTCTCGAGAACTAGAATCTGATTTCTCGAGAGCTATCAGTACTTCTCGAGAACTATACTACTTAGAAGAATTCTGGACTTATCGAGAACAAAAGGCTGAGTTCTCGAGAACTAACTGACTTCTCGAGAACTATGGAGACTTCTCGAGAACTAACACTTAAGAAAGATTTTTGAGGCAACTTTTGACTATTCGAGAAATAGGGCTGGCAGTTCTTGAGAACTTAAGCCAGGCTTCTCGAGAACAAGTTGGACTTCTCGAGAACTATGGAGACTTCCCGAGAACTGTCCAAGAATTATCGAGAACAAAGAAGACTTCTTGAGAACCAAAGGCTGAGACTTCTCGAGAACTTTGAAGCTAAGCTTCTTGAGAACTCTAAGAATTTCTTGAGAACTTTGAAGCAAAGCTTCTCGAGAACTCTAAGGACTTCTCGAGAACTAAGAGGCACTTCTCGAGAAGTGGACTTAGAAAATTTTCTGAACTTTAGAAAAAAACTTGCTCTTCTCTTCAAGATTCCAATCTTCATTCCATGATCAAAGGTTTGAATATGAAGTGTATCCCAATTGAGAGGCTACACATGAATCAACACCTTGGGTCACATAGTGAGGGATTACACTGTATGGACCAGTGTTCATGACCCACTGTAGACTGACATTTGTCTACACTTAGCAATGGTAATCTATAAACACAGCTAAAACAAGGATATCAAATACAACTTAATTCATTTTAGTTCAAGGGTGACTTCATGCAAATCTGGGTTATTGTGGATGCAATACCCAACACCAAGAATAGATACAAGGGATGGACCTGTCCCCGTGACTTTGGTGCCAGCGTGTTCAAAGCACTTAATTAAGAAATTCAGATGAAGAGTTATGGCCCGTATGTACATAGCCATAATAATAAGAATGCAGCAAAAGCCAAAACTTTTGTTCCTAAGGCTAAAGAGATGGGGAGCTCATGTGTATGTTGCAAGCAGGAGGCCTCCACCTCGACGAATTCTTCCGCTAATAGAACTCAGCTCCAAAAGGTAAAACATGAGTACAAGGGAAGGTACAACAAGTTTGAATGTTGTTGTTTTGGCAAGATTGGTCATTTTGGCACAGATTGTTGGTACATTTCTACTAATTATGTAACACAGCGAGTTAACAATGCAAGACCGACAGTAACAACCCAGTTTAGAGCTCAGAAGCTTCCGCACCCAACCATGGGTTGCACAACGTGTCTCGCCCCGTGACCTGCTACAGGGCTGCAGCCTAATACACCCCAATACATATCCGGCATGTTTCTCAGCACGATACAGTGTTGGCTCTAGGTAATCAGTTGGTGATTTCCACTATTAGAGGAGTGTGATATGATGGGTTGCGGGTTCGATACCTAGTGACAACACCGTACCGTGCTAAGAAATAGGTAGGATATGCATTGGGGTGTATTGGGATTAAGCCCTGTAGCAAGCCACGGTGCGAGACACGCTGTGCGGCCCATGGTTGGGTGTGGCAGCCTTTGAGCTCTAAATCGGGTCATTACATTAAAAGGGCAGCTCAGTTGGTTATTTCCACTATTGAAGGAGTGTGATATGAAGGGTTGCAGGTTCGATACCTAGCGCCAACCCCGTACCGTGCAGAGAAACAGGACAGATATGTGTTGGGGTGTATTGGGCTAGAGCCCTGTGCGGGCCACGGGGCGAGACACACTGTGCGGCCCATGGTTTGGTGTGGCAGCCTCTGAGCTCTAAACCGGGCCGTTACACCGACCACTCACAAGTTTAATGCTCCTAGTGTTGTTCAGCTGACCAAAAAACTAAGGACCCAAATACATTTGGGTTCTAATGGTAAAATGATTTTCTTTTGCAGGTATGTCCAAAGGCCACCAAAAATCCGATATAGTATTTGGATAGTGGATGCTCTCGGCACATGACCGGGACAAGAAGCCTTTTAATAGAGTATACCCCAATCGAAGACGGACCAAAAGTGATCTTCAGAGGGTCAGATAGGGGAACTACGAAAGGCTATTGTATGATTTCCAACGACGTAGTCTCTTTCACACACATATCTTATGTTGAAGGATTACACCATTATCTTATAAGCATAAGTCAGCTATGTGACAAAGGCTACATCGTTGAGTTTTGTAAGGACAAGTGCTCGATAAAGTCGTCTACAAATTTGGAGACGGTCTTAACAGGCAATCGGAGCAGAAATATTTTCAGTTTAAATTTTCTTTATTTAGACAATTCTACTCCAGTGTGTTTTATGGCTAATAGTAGTGTCTCTCTATGACCAATTGCACAAGAGATTAGCACATATTAATTTCAAAACTATAAATATGGTATTTTCTCACAACTTAGTGCGTGATGACCCCAACATTAAGTGCCTTAAAGAGAGTCCATGTCACTCCTGTCAAATGGGTAAGTAGACAAGGGATACATTCAGGGCTAATGCTGAAAAAGAGTCTTCACAAAGTTTATACTTACTTCATATGGACTTATTCGGTCATATGACAATTCACAGCTTAGGAGGTAAGGTCTATACGTTAAAATTATTTGTTTGAACCCTATTACTTATTTGGGCTAGAATCACTATAATTTGTTTAGGATGTTTAGGTTGACCTAACATGTATGTTCTAGGGTCATAAGTTATTATTTCCAGGGTTGCACCTTCAGAAGAATTCAAGAGAAAATGAAGTTTGACGAACGCAGAATTCAGTTCAACAAAAGCTGAGTAATGTTCGACGAACGCCGATCTCAGTTCGAAGAACTCAGAGTTCTAACTATGAGCTTTGCTCGACGAATGCTGAGCTCTGTTAGACGAAAATTGATCTCTTATCAAAAGCTCAGCTCGATAAATTACAAGCTTAACTCGACGAACTCCATTATCAATTCGATGAATTCCAGAGTCAGTTCGATGCTTTCCAGGATCCAGTTCGACTAATTATGTGTAGTGTCCAAACAGTTTTATATTCAGAGGCTGATTGATTTTAAATTGCGTAATTCCAGTCAGTTATACTCTGGTATTGAATGCTAAATATTCTTAATGAATATAGCCATTTGTGGCAGCATTAGATATGGGATTTTAACTGAGTTGTAATTCTAATTAAATCACCAAGGCAGTTAAGGAATGATTTTATTCCAAATATTTGAATCTAGACATTACAGATCCTTAGAGATTCCTCATACAATTCAAGGAATGTTTTTAAAATTCAAATGGTTGAATTCTTCTTAGAGAATATGTGTACATTTAGGAAATTGTTGCCGAGAGATCAAGAGATAGATTTTGGATTATTGTTTGAGACACACAGAGACTTTGGTTAATTTGCTTCTGACCCTCCAAGAGACAACTAATTTAACATTAGTCTGAAATTTCTACTGGAGAGGAATAATATTCTTGAAGGAATACATCCTGAAGAAAAGTCTCCCTCTCCTGATCATAATTTCTATAGAAATTAGGGGAAGCATTTTGCTTACAACATCCACTAGTCTTCTCAGAGAATTGTGATAGAGAAGATATCATAACTTTTTAGTTTATTTCATAAACTGTATATAGGGTTTTTAACTTCCTTCAAAAGTTATCTTTTGGTTTCTATGTCTCCTGATCAAAAGACTTAAGCTTGGTTTTTGGGCACCTGGTCAAAAGCTCAAAGGGTTGCTAGATCTCCCTTAGAAAATAGATCTTCTGGTGGCAGGGCACCTGATCAAAAACCTGTAGTGGATTCCTACCAGGGTGGTAAAAGAGTGCACGTACTCAGATTTATTATGGAACCACTATAAAATTCCTTGTGTCGTCTTTGATTTTTGTTCTTTTTATTTGTGTGCTGTGATTTTTGTTTTCTATATATATATCATTTACTTCAAATCCGATCTAAACATAAATTGAACTTTTTAAAATACACTATTAACCCCCCTCTAGTGTAAAGTAGATCTATCCCACACTTTCAATTGGTATTAGAGTGAGGTTCTTTGGTTTTACAGGCTAACACATGAACCATAAGATCTGATAGATTTTATTTTTACCTAGAAATTTATCAGTGCACAAAATAAGGAATATTCAAGAACTAGATTTCCTGTGTGCAACCTTAATAAGTTTGCACTATGGAAGATAATAATTAGACATTATATGAACATATTAGCCCAAACAATTTCTGATGACATTTTCCAAAAGGTTACTGAATACACTTAAGCAAGGGACATCTAGAATTCCCTCAATACAATGGTTGTTGGATCTACTGATGAGAGAAAAGAAAGAAGATATCACCTTATCTCTCAATATGAGAACTTCAAAAAGGGAGAATCTGAGTCTATAGCTGAAATGTACACAAGACTTAGTATCATAATCAATGAACTGAAGACCATGGAGAAGGACATCACATTGACAGAAGTTAATGATAAGATCCTTATGTGTTTCCCTAGTACATGGGATTCAAGGATTTGTCCAATCAAAGAAGCTAGAAGTTTAAATGAGATTATAATAGAGACCCTGTTGGGCAAGCTCAAATCTTATGAGAAGCTCATAAGAACAAGGGAAGCTTAACAAAGGACTTCACCTTTAGTAAGGAAAGAGAAAAGTATTGCTTTCCAAGCAACAGAAGAATAAGAAGAATCTCCAGGTAATGAAGATCTTATAGGTCTCTTGGCTAAGAGATTCTATAAAATGACAAGAAAAGGCTTCAGGAGAAGATCTTCCAGAAACAATGACAAACCAAGGTATGACAAAACACCCACTAATGAAAATGTGTGTTATGACTGCAGGAAACCAGGATATATTCTTCCTAAATGTCCTGAGAATCAGAAGAAGGACAATAAGAAAGAGAATGACTACAGGAAACACACCAACAAACTCTCTTTTGGTAAACAGAAACAGAAGGAGAGAGTTTTTGTAGGTGAAACCTGGAGTGAATCATATGATGTGTCTTCATCTAGCACAAGTGAAGATGAAGAAGAAGCAAAGGCTATGGAAGTATGCTTGATGGCAATCAATGCATCATGCAGCAATTCTGTGTCTGAATCAGAATCTGAATAAGATCAGGTAATCTCCTCTTTTGATTTTACTTCAGATTAGTTAAAAATAGATTTTAAATTACTATGTAAAGATTTAATAAAATTTGAGAAGGAAATAAAACTTCTCAGGGAAAAAAATAACTAAATTAGATAATTTATCTTTTGAAAACATGAAACTTAAAGATTATTTGAGAATTGCTCCTGAACAAATAGTTTCATTAGAAAATACATTATCTGAGGCTAAAAAGTTTGAAGAATCCCTTAATGGGAGAAGAATCAAACTCATGAATATCACAAGCACAGTTAATGCAAGGCTAAATGGCAAACTAGGCTTGGGGGCTTCATCTAGTCAACCTCATCTGTTATAGAAAAACATTTTATCTACACTTGTAAAAAAAATTTCTGCCAAAGGAAAAGAAGTATTACAAATTACAGATAAAACAACTGAAGTTTTATAAAAGAATAAACAAAATCAAAATAAAAAATTTCAGAAAAATTATGTTCAAAATAAATCGTCGAACCGAGCTCGACGAAATAATCATCATTCGTCGAACAGAGCTCGACGAACAATGAACGCAGAATTTAGGTATAATTATTCAAATGGTGTACGATGAAATTAATATGATTCGACAAACGTGGAATACAGAAAGTTAACATTATCCTTCTGTTAATGGAGCTCGACAAACTCACTTCCATTCATCGAACTCAGCACGATGAACTCAATATAATTCGTCGAACCCAAATTTTTCTAACTTAAATTTTAATCCTTTTCACAATTATAATCAAACTCAAAAATATATAAATCCTTTTACTCAGTGGATTATTCCACCTAGGAGATATCATCCATTCAGAAATAAGGATCAACCTTAGTGTTCTTACATTTCTAATTATCATTATGAAGAAAGCTTGGACCCAAGGTAACCTTGGTCAAGAACATCTAATTGTATTTTGTACAGGAAAGGAACTATATTACCACACAGGAACATTGGTATTGGATAGTGGTTGCTCAAAACATATGATAGGAAGCAAAGCAAACCTAAGTGACTTCAAAGTTAAGTTTGGACCTAAAGTCATTTTTGGAGACTCCAAATGTGGACAATCAAAAGGCTATGGCAATGTCAAGGTTGGAGTAGTTACCTTCAAAAAGTAGCATATGTGAATGGTCTCAAGCATAACCTTATCTCCATAAATCAGTTATGTTATGAAGGTTAATGTGTATCTTTTAATAAGTCATCATGTTTTATAACTTCTGATAAAAACTAAATTGTTTTAACTGGAATAGGATAAGGTAATATTTACTTAGTTAATTTTAATTCTACAAATTCAGAAATTTGCCGGTTTAATCAAATTTATAAAACAAATGATCTATGACATAAAAGGTTAGAACATGTAAACCTTAGGACTATTGCTAAACTATCTAAGGACAACCTTGTTAGAGGACTACCTTCTGGTTCTTACAAGAAGGAAGGACTCTGTAGGGCTTGTTAATTAGGAAAACAAACCAAAAATAGTTTTAAATCCATTTCTAAGAGTTATTCACCTAGAATTTTGTATTTGCTATATATGGACCTTTTTGGACCTATTGCAGTACAAAGTTCAGGAGGAAAGCCATATAACTTAGTTATTGTAGATGATTTCTCTAGATTCACTTGGGTGTTCTTTTTGAGAAATAAGTCAGAAAACTTTAAAGTTCTTATACACTTTATTAGTAACATCAAGATTGAGTACTCTACTTAGAATGCATTGATCAGAAGTGATCATGACACTGAGTTTGAATATCTTCTGATGAAACAATTCTATGATAAGGAAGGTATTAGGAATTGTTTTTCTACTCCTAGAACTCCTCAACAAAATTTGCTAACTGAAAGGAAAAATATAACTCTAATTGAACCTGCTGGGACATTACTTGTAGATGATCACTTGCCTCTATCCTTCTAGGCAGAGGTAGTAGGCACATCAAACTATGTTCTTTACAAAAGTCTCATACATAAACTAAAGGGTAAGAATCCCTATGAATTACCTAAATCTAAGAAACCTAATGTAAATTATTTTATGTTTTTGGTTATAAATGTTACATTTATAATAATAATAATAAGAAACACCAAAGGAAATTTGAAGCTAAAGCTGCAGAAGGAATTTTCCTTGGATATTCTCAAGTTAGCAAGGCTTATAGGGTCTTTAATAATTCCACCCTTTAAATGGAAAAATCTGTGTATGTTTATTTTTATGAGACTAATTTGTTTTATAAGGAGAGAGATATCTCTACCATAGAATCTTTTTAGGTACCAGATCTGTGTGAGAAATTGGATGAGATAATCCTAACACAAGAGGGCACATTACATCCTTCTCAATAGATTGCTGATAATGTCAGTGATGAAGAAAATACAGAGATCTATGCAGAAAATGTTGTGGTCAATGAAATTTCACTAGAGGAATTAGCACCACAAATAGTTGAACAACCAACTCTACCTATTGATCTTGTCACACTTAGAAATCATCCTAGATCTCAAGTGATTGGAGACATTTCGAGTGGTGTTCAAAAAAGGAATTAATTGAATCAAGATCAGATGCATGCTTATTTTAATTCTCAGATTGAACCTCAATCCATTCAAGATGTAGAACAAGATCCCCACTAGATCATTACAATGCAAGAGGAACTCAATCAATTTGAGAGATGTAGAGTTTGGGATTTATTTTCAAGACCCAAAGACTATCCAATAATTGGAACCAAGTGGGTCTTTAGGAATAAGTTGGATGCTCAAGGAGTTATTGTAAGAAACAAAGAAAGATTGGTAGCTCAAGGTTTTTCACAGGAGGAAGGCATAGACTATGATCAGACTTTTGCTCCTGTTGCAAAATTGGAGGCTATTAGAATTTTTATTGCATTTTTCGTATTCAAGAGATTCAAGGTATATCAGATGGATTTGAAGAGTGATTTTCTAAATGAAGAGCTCAAAGAGGAAGTTTTTATAGAACAACCACCAGGTTTTATCTCTCTAACTCACTATTCCCATGTTTTAGACTTAATAAAGCCCTTTATGGTCTTAAACAAGCTCCAAGGGCTTGGTATGAGACACTTGCTAGTTTTATTCAAGAAAATAAATTTAGTAGGGGAAGAGTAGATAAAACATTATTCTTTAGTGAAAGTGTTAAGTTTTCAACCTAAATAACTTAGAGGGAGGGGGGTGAATAGGTGAATTGTGCGTCTAAATGCGGAATAAAATTTTTAAAGAACTTGCACACACAATCAAGCAATCACAGACGACAATAAGATTTATAGTGGTTCCCCAACCTTGGGTACGTCCACTTTCCCTCACCGATCAAGTAAATAACTGAATCTGGCTACTCCACTATCTCGAATTGAAAACTAATCCTATGCCTTGGAACCAAGTTCCTACAATCTCAATCCAAAAGGGATGAACACTCGGAAGATGAAACTTTCTACAACTCGGAGATTAATCTCCTACAAAATTTACAAAGAGATTTACAAAAAATACAAATAGAAATTTGTCTCAGATCTAGAAAAATTCAACTCTAGGTCTTCTTCTTAAACTTGCGGCTTTTTAAGAAAATGTTGAAGAAGAGTTGAGAGATCTTATCTGAGAAATCTTAGACCTACTCGATCAAGGAGAAGATGAAATATCCTTAAACAGCAAGCCTTTTTGACCGAAAATAGAAGTGTCGATCTACACGTTGAGCGGCGGCGGCGACTGAAACTTTTCTTTTTCTTGGAAAGAGACGGCCGATCACAATAATTGAGAAATACGATTTTCCTCATAGGGTTAGTCTTGACGAAAAGACATTATATAGGAATTCCCCTAACAGTTAGAATTAACATTAATGATGACACGTGTACAAATCACGATGTCTCATTTGAAAATCCCGTCGATCTGGACTTAAGTAAATTTTCAGAAAAATTTGACAGCAGTTCTCGAGAAGTATGAGTGAGTTCTCGAGAACAGGCTGACTTCTCGAGAACTAGACTATCTGGACTTTAGTTAGTACTCGAGAACAAAAGGTGTTGAGTTAACTCGAGAACTAACTAGACTTCTCGAGAACTATTACTCGAAAGCCAAATCGTATACTCGAGAACCATGCTTACTTCTCGAAAACTATAGACTACGTTCTCGAGAACTAAGATAGACTTCTCGAGAGAGGGACTTAGAAAAATTTTGTGGCTGTCTCTTACTACTCGAGAAATAAAGGCTGGGACTTCTCGATAAACTTAGACTGACTTCTCGAGAACTATAAAAAGGTTTCTCGAGTACTAGTATCGGCTTCTCGAGAACTAGAGGAACTTCTCGAGTTCTGCTAAGTCTACTTCTCGAGAACTTTCATGGACTTCTCGAAAAGTGGACTTAGAGAAATTCTGGACTTAGAAAATTTTCTTTACTCTTCAAGAATCCAATCTTCATTCCTTGATCCAAGTGCTTGAATATGAAGTGTATCCCAATTGAGAAGCTACACATGAGTTAATACCTTGGATCACACAGTGAGTGATTACATTGTATGGTCTTGTATTCATGACCCACTGTAGACTGACATTTGTCTACACTTAGCAATGATAGTCTTCAAACACACAACTTAAACCAAGATTTCAAATACAACTTTATTCATCTTAGTTCAAGGGTGACTTCATGCACATCTATGTTATTGTGGATGCAATACCCAACAATCTCCCCCTATTTATAGAAGTCAGAACCCTCTACACTAAGGTGAATTATTCCAATAAAGAAAGAACTGTAAATGAAGAAATAGAATACAAAAGCAAGATAGAAAAATTAAACACACAATTAGCAAAACACGAAATTATATATATATATAATATTTTAGATTTCCAATTCAACATAATTTCTTCCATAGTCTAAAAAACAAGTATCAGTAGAAAAAATCATCTCTAGCTCTAATGTTGTCTATCATGCTTCTCCTGTTGTCTCCTCTGGTAGCTGAAAGGCTTTGGGTAGTATCATGGAGGTTTTGGAGGAGCCTTGGGATTATTATTGCCATACTCTCTGGCATATATCCTTATTTTAGTCATGGACTTCTCATAAAGTTTCCACTCAGTGTAGCTGTAGCTGAGACTCCCTGTTTTAATTATTGTCCATTACTAATTTGAGAGTATCAAAATCAGTGACTTGGAGGTAGGACTCCAGACTTCAACAATCTCTTGTGCCATTCTTTTCTCAGAATCTTGCTTGGGAACACTTTTGCTGGATGAGGGGCCTTCCCCATACTTCCTTTTCTTAGATGTGTTGATCTCAGGTAAACCTTGAGGAAAAATATCATCCCATACTTGGTCATAAGAAGTAGGAGGAGGATCCTTATCTTTTGGCCTAGGAGAGAAGCAGGGCATCTGAGGTTGTTGCATTTGAGCTAGCATCTGACTAGACTGTCCTTCAGCAAGAGGGTTCAGGTTAAGAGGAATGATGTTAGTATCATCCTGAAATTCAGGGAATATTTGGTTGTGCATCCAGACTGAGGTGTAATAGGTATGAAATTTCACAGATTGAATTTGCTCTAAAACATTCTTATTGATTTCACTTATCTTTTCAGACCAAGCTGTGTTTGCAGCAGCAGTAAACTTATCCACAAGTTTCTCCACATGTTCTTTCACCAGGCTCTCCCCCATTCTGAATTCTACACATAGCATTTCTATGGTATCTTCCTTGAAGGTTCCCACTTCTTCACAGATTTTCATAACATGTTCCTTGGCTTTCTTCTCTAACTGAATCTGATTGTTAGCAAGAGTTACAGATTGTTCCATTACCTGACAAACACTAGTAGTGGTGTTGTCTATAGCTTTTCCACCAATCTGAAACAATTCTTTGAGGGAGTCTATGTTGTGCTGGATTTCTGCAAATCCTCTGCTCATCTCTTTTTCTAGAGCAGTGACTTTGTCCTGGACTACCTTAAGAGAATCATCAAAATATTTCCTTTGTACAACCAACATGACTTTAAGCTTACTTAGAATGTCTGAATTGAGAGGGGCAGCAACAACAGTAACAACAGGAGGGGGTGTAGTCCCTGGAGGAATCACATCAATCACTACATAACTTTTAGCTCTGACAGTATGAGTGACTGCATCTCCTTATTCATTAGGGAAAGTGGCATGGAGAAGTCAAGTTTCCTTAGAGGAGCTTCAATAGACTCTAGAGAAATTCTATCTTCATCAAAAAGAAGAATGGTATCTGGTAGATCTTTCTTAGCAGATGGGGATTGAGCAGTTTGGGACTTGGGTGATGGTTTTGGAGATGGAATATGTGTTGGTCATGGAGATGGAACTGGAGATAGAGATGGAACTGGTGATGGAGAAGGATCCTTTGATGACTCTTTAGCAGTTTCCTTGTGTGGAGAAGGAAGAGGTTCATTTGAAGTCAGTTCTTTGATCATACTATCAATATCTTCAGCAGTAGGTTTGAGGGTTTCTTGCACTTGCTCATCTGAGATGGTATTATCTGAAATGTCTGACTCTGGAGACTTGGTTGGAGATCTTACTTGGCTTCTGATAGGACTTCTGATTGGTGAACTTGCTGGTGATCTGGCTGGAGGAGGAGAAGAAGGAAGTCTGACATTTAGAATTGAGGCTGCAGGCTCCCCCTCAGTTGCTGCACCAGATGGTTCAGAGCATTATGAGAGGAGGGAGATAGGGTCCTCACCTCTTTAGCAGGGGATGCAAGCTCTTTAGCTAGCTGTTTTGGATTCTTCAGCTTTAACTCCAATCAATGAATGGAGGCTAGGGAGATCTTCTTCAAGTGATGGATTGGAGTGCCTTTAGAAGTCTTGAAGACAGTTTGATCAATCTAATACAACATCAGGGAGATTATCCTAGCAAATTTTGGTTCTCTTATGCTGTCTCTAATCAAATCAAAAATCATCAAACCAAAAGGAATTCTTTTCCTACAGACTATGGCAGCCATGATATTGAACAAGTCATTTGTAATAAACCCTATTGATTTTGTTCTGCACCACAAAATTTTGCCAATAATGTGTACTAAATGTTTTCTAACATCATTTAAAGAAGTCCCCCTAAGAGAAGTAATGTCATCTGGAACTCCACAGAAATGACAGGTTCTTTCATTGTCATCTCCTATTATTTCATCTACATTATTGGAACCCCTAGGTTATTTGGTCTAGGTTCTCTTCTTAGGTTGTGACCCATATTGTATAGAAGGGTAAAATTTTATGTGTTTCTAGAGTCTAGGCCATGTTCTTCGAGTCAACAGATCAATGGAACAACCTACAACACTGCCAAAGACTCAAGACTGAGATAAATAAAGAATTAGAAAAAGAAATCTACATTCGTCGATCTCAGGTCAACGATAGTCGTGCTCAGCTCGACTAACTCAGAGCTAAAATCTCTGAGAGGAGCTCGATGAACTCCGTTCTCAGATCGACTAACTCTTCAACACTCAGTGCCATAATTCACTCAAAGCCAAGGCTGACTCAGAGACAAAGAACACTCGATGCCAGATGTGCTATTCACTCAACGCCGATAGATTGACCAAGTTCTTAGGTCGACTAACTTCAAAGTTTCAGGTCGACGAATATAGAGCGCAGAATTAGTCAGTTTTTGCATAACAATTGATTCACAGAGCTCAGGTCGATGAAAGATGATCTCAGTTCGATGAAGGCTGGTCAGAGGTCGAAGAAATCTCAGTTCGACGAAAGCTAATTAGAGGTCGACGAAAACTGTAAGACATTTTGTTATTTATTCTTTCTTTTTCTGTCTCATCATTTTATATCTATTATAGGCTATTAATTCCCATGTAAATCAATGAACTTATATTCTCTGAATATGGCCGTTACTGGGAGCATTGATTGCTAACATCCTCCATGGAATTAATTGCGTATATAATAGGACAGACATATGAAAGAATAATTGACAGCATTCTTGACGTTTTTCGTTCCCAAGATTTAAGCTGAACATTTATTGCAGAGTTTTTTTTGAATTCGACCAAGTTGCAGTTATCTGATACATATCTCCCTGCCAAGAAAACAACAAGATACAGAAGAGCATAGATTGATCATCAATTAGAGTCACAGCAAATAAAACATTCCAAAGTTCAGTGAAACATCTATTAGAAAATTGACTGCTCTCAAGAGAATAAGAAAGAACAACCATCAACATCACGAGTCTTTCTTTCTCTCCCTCTTGGTTTTCAGGGGTCTTAAGTGACAGCAACATTCAAATCAGTCAAGGATCCTTGAAAAGCTGAAAGCCTACTCACCCTTTTACAAAGCTTCCTCTCCTGAACCATTCAAGATCTTAGGGGGAGCTTTGTCATCAACAACTCAGAATCTACATAGTCTTCTCATTGTGTTTTGAGAAAAGAAGACTTTCATCAAACTCTCATCCCACCTTTGTACAGGGTTTTAATTCCCTTTAAAATTATTCTTGTTGCAAGTCTCCTACCAAAAGACTTAAGGTTTAGTTTTAGAGCACCTGATAAAAATCCCATTGGTGGCAGTCACCTGATCAAAACCTATAGTGGATTTCTACCTAGGGTGGTAGAAGAGTGGATGTACCCAAGTTTGGGGAACCACTATAAAATTCTTGTGTTGTCTGTGTGTCTGTGATCTTCTCTTGTGCTTGTGTTGTGATATAATATTTGCCATGTAGCTAAGTTACTTTTCTCTAGTTCACATGTTGCACTTGTACACTCACCTTTTATTTCAACAAAAGGGAAAAGTTTTCAAAAACACCATTCAAGCCCCGCCCCCTCTAGAGTTATTCAGAGCTTACCCTATCTTTCAATTAGTATCAGAGGAGGTTAATCATATCATACAGGCTCACACCTGGATTAACCAAGATCCTCAGGATATACTCTGAATAAACTTTAGTAGTCTATCTTATTATATTTCAGTTTCTGATATCATGGCACAAAATAAGGATTATGCCAGCACCAGACCTCCAGTTTGTAACTTGCAAAAGCTTGGAATCTAGAAGTCAAGAATCAAGCTGTACATGAACTCTATTGATGAGGATATTTTTAATTCTATCTTGACAGGACCACCAGCTCCAGTAGCCTCTACCTCAACTCCATTAAATCTCAGTGCAATGCCTCCTCCAGACCAAGCTGATGCATATAAGAAGGCAAAGATTGCTGATGCTAGAGCCATGAACATACTGGCCCAAACTATGTCAAATGACATATTTTAGAAGGTTGTTGGATGTACATCTGCCAAAGCTATTTGGGATTCCCTGAACCAAATTGCAGCAGGCTCTGCTGATGAGAGGAAGGACGGAAGATCAAACCTCATATCCCAATATGGGAACATCAGAAAAGATGAAGCAGAATCTATAGAAGTAATGTACAACAGGCTGAGCTCCATCATCAGTGAGCTTAGAACATTGGATAAAGAAATCACTTTAAATGAAGTCAATGACAAGATCCTCATGTGCTTCCCTAGCACATGGGATTCCAGAATCT
The DNA here is from genome assembly GCA_039513925.1 of Platanthera zijinensis. Lineage (NCBI taxonomy): Eukaryota > Viridiplantae > Streptophyta > Magnoliopsida > Asparagales > Orchidaceae > Platanthera > Platanthera zijinensis. Next base: position 181,368,948 of record CM077078.1, read on the forward strand.
GGCCCATCAAAGAAGCCAGAAGCATGACTGAAATCTCAACAGAATCTTTACTTGGAAAGCTCAAATCCTATGAGCAACTGGTCAAGTCAAGAGAAGCTGTAGTTGAACAAAAAGCTTCAACATTTATTAGGAAGGAACAAAACTTAACACTCAAAGCTACAGAAGAATCTCACAGCCTATCTGCCAATGAAGAAATTATGAGTCCCTTTGCTGAGAGATTCTATAAATTGTCAAGAAAGGACTTCAGGAGGAAGCCTTAAAGGAAAGAAGATAAACCCAGGTATGATAATACCCCTTCTAAAGAAGTTGTCGGTTTTGGGTGCAGGAAACCAGGACATTTCATCTCAGAATGTCCAGAAGCTCAAAAGAAAGAGAGAAGGCATGAGAAGGAGTCAAGAAGACATCAGCACAATAAGGCCTCCTCCAGCAAATACAAAAAGAAGGCGAAGGGCTTTGTGGCTGAAACCTGGAGTGATACTGAAGATTAAACATCCTTATCCAGTTCCAGTGAAGATGATACAGAAGAGAAGAAGGCAAGAGAAGTTTGCCTTATGGCAATAGTTACTGGAAGCAGTAGATCAAACTCAGATGAATCAGAAGATGAAGAATTCCTCTCTGAAGAGGATCAGGTAATGGCTTCATATGATTTTCAGCCTAAAGAATACAAATCTGAATTTAAACTATTGTGTTTAGACCTAAGCGAATTTGAGAAGGAAATCAAACTTCTCAGGGAAAAACTTTAAGAACAAGAAAAAATCATTGCTGATAATGAAAAATTAACTGAAGAATTAAACTTAGCTAATCAATAAATAATGTTCCAAAAATCTGAATTAAGTAAGGCTAAGGAACTAGAAGAAACCTTAAATGGTAGAAGTTTACAACTGATAGACATAACTAGCACAGTAAATACAAGATCTAGTAATAAAAAACTAGGATTCGGAGCCTCATCTAGTGAACCAATCCTTTTTCTGAAAAATCAATTATCAAAACCCATAAGTTTTATTTCTGAAAATGGTAAGAAGAATACTGAACAAGTAGAGAAAGTCAATGAAGTTCTTAAACAACTAGACCTTAAGAAAACAAGTCAGAAAAAGAAAAACACACAATATAACTATGTTCAGTAAATTTCGTCGAACTCAGAACGATGATATGGGTATAGTTTGTCGAACTCAGAACGACAAACTCTGAACGCAAATAATAATGTAATCTATTCTTCGAACTGGGATCGACGAAACCACTATGGTTCGTCGACCAGAGATCGACATTTTTGGGGCTCTGAGAATGGATACTTCCATTCTTCGAGCAGAGATCGAAGAACTCAACCCCGATCGTCGAGCTCAGGTCGACGAATATACCCAAATTTGTCAGATTTAATTCATAACCAGAGTAATCTAAAAACTAATAAATCCTTTAATCCCTTTAGTCAGTGGGTCATACCTCCTAGAAGGTATCATCCTTTAGGTTATAAGGATCAACCTGAATGCTCTTTTATTTCTAGTTTTGGCTATGTTAAATAACAAGTACCCAAGGTAACCTGGGTCAAAAACTACTAATCCTCTTGGCAGGTAGAATAGAACCCTGTCACTCAAAACAAGTGGTACCTGGATAGTGGTTGCTCTAAACATATGACAGGTTGCAAAGAATGCCTAATCAATTATAAATCCAAGACTGGACCTAAAGTAATCTTTGGGGACTCAGGCTTTGGACTGAGAGAAGGCTATTGTGACATCAACTGTGGAGCTGTCACATTCAAAAAGGTGACTTATGTAAATGGTCTAAAGCGTAACCTAATATTAGTAAGCCAACTATGTGATACAGGTTATCAAGTAAGCTTTACTAACTCATTATGTGTTATTTCTTTAAACAACACAACTATTTTAACAGGAATTAGACAAGGCAACATCTACTCAGTAAACTTTGAATAAGCTAAATCTGAAATCTGTTTATTCAATTCTATTAGTATTCAAACTACTTTATGGCACAAAAGACTAGGACATGTAAATCATAAAAATATAGCTAGGTTATCTAAGGACAATCTTGTTAGAGGTTTACCTTCTGGTCCCTACCAGAAGGAAGGCCTCTGTAGGGCTTCTCAACTAAGCAAGAAAACTAAATCTAGTTTCAAATCCATTAATAAAAGTGATTCACCTAAAATTTTGTATTTGCTCCATATGGACCTTTTTGGTCTTATTGTTGTACAAAGTCTAGGAGAAAAGTCTTATACATTAGTTATTGTAGATGACTTCTCCAGATTCACATGGGTTTTCTTTTTGAGAGCTAAGTCAGATAATTTTCAAGTTCTTAAAGATTTTCTCAAGAACATACAGATTGAGTATTCTAATCAAGTTGCATTGATCTGAAGTGATCATGTAAATGAGTTTGAATCTCTTCTTATGCTAGAGTTCTGTAGGAAAGAAGGTATAAGACACTGCTTCTCAGCTTCCAAAACTCCTCAACAAAATGGAGTAGTTGAAAGGAAGAATAGAACACTCATTGAAGCTGCAGGAAAATTGCTTGAAGATGCTTACATTGTAAGATCCTCCCCATTACCAAGGGAGCCCTGATCTTATGCCCAGAACCGCCGCCTTATGGTGACGCTAACTCACGGGTTAGTCGACACCGCAAGACGCAGATCCTGCCGGCTAGTACGATCATAACCTGTTCGGCCAATATGAGAAACAGAAGCAAGGTATATAGTAAACAAAACTACATAAGTCCACAGCCACAGAGTACATATCATATAAAAGAAATGATGAGTACATAAATATAGTCCACAATGAGTACAACAAAAGAGTGTAATAAGGGCATATGCCCAGTACACCAATATCAAATCACACACTCTCTCAATCTAATAGCAGCGGAATCTATCATCTCAAATCATCACGTCTGAACCTGTGCTCCAGTAGTGGTAGTCGGCATATGCTCCTCAAGTCCTGCCTCCTCGTCGTGCTGGTCCATCTCCTCGAGCTCCTAAAAATAGTATGGTCAACGACCATTAGTCAAAAAGACTAAGTCGTTTCCTCCACACCTCGCCCCGTCGCTCTTAGGCACCGAGCGGGAGGAAGAAGCGGAGGACAACAAGGGGTAGCAAAGGTGGAAGCAGGTGACAAGAGTATACTAACAGTTGTAATAAGTATAGTTATCCTACTCTAGCAGTTCTAAGTAAGTAGTACAAGTAAGTAAAACAGTACTGTAAAAGAAAGAACTGAAAGTAAGAGCAGGAAAGTAAGTACTGAAAAGTAAACTATCTACCATCACAGACGTACCTTAACTTATAAAAATGCCCATACAAATTTATAAGTTAAGGTTTCCAGGAATTGTAACTTATCATATAAAAGAGCCCATACTAATTTATATGATAAGGATCTATGATTGCGTATGCCCTAATATGTATGAATGTTTATGATGCAATTTATGTAGCAGGCAAGTGCAACACACACACACGACTCCGTGATCACAGACCTTTAGTTCCCTCTTTTTGAGAGCTTGCATCACTCTCGGGTACTACCGTTGTGGCTACGGCAACAGTGGAGCGGGCTCTCCACTTCTAGGTGGGTATAAGCACTACCAGACCTAGACCCCTCTCATACGCCTCTGTACACGTCCCAGGTGCACTCTAGAGTCTTGCGTACGTATTTTGCTGACTACCCGTCAGTCTTGTAGGTCGAGTGTACGTCTTCGGGGATTCCGCAGTATTATATATATAGCATACTGGCCCCTCCACCCGTACTCCTCGCCCGAGTCATCATACTGCCATCGGTGCATCGACTGGACAATCCCACCTGACTCGCCACTAACTTTATGCACATGCAAGGTATTAATCTGAGCTTCCTGCTCGTATTGATATTGCTAACACATTCCCTCCAATCCCATTTGGGTGGGCAAGTGCTTGTATCCCTCCAACCTTATGAAACAGGTGAGCAAGCCACTCGTATCCCTCCAACCCGGTTAGGATGAGCTCATTACTTGTATCCCTCCAACCTTATGAAACAGGTGAGCAAATAATCAACGGACTCCAAGTCTCTCCAACCCGGCACGGGTGAGCATATAGACATACCAATTCCTTTCAAACTGACGCGGGCGAGCAAGTAGTCAACAGACTCCAAGTCTCTCCAACCCGGCACCGTGATAAGAACAAGTGCAGTTTTACCTAGCCTATTAGGCTACTCTTGTCTACCGGTTATTATACTTAGTGATTTAGGGGTTAATCCCAGGACTGCCCAAGGTATGCCCATTGAAGGGGTCTCGAAGGCACTAGGAACCAAGATGGGATGACAAGCCCAAAGTTCCCTTTCGCAGGGATAATTACTTTTAGTTGATGTCTACCCAAGATCCACTATCAACTCTCATTGTTACTTTAGGACTAACCTAATGACTTAAGTTATCATTAATGGAAGGGCGACAGTCTTCCGTCGGCCTCCACTCTATCGGTTACCCAAAGATTTGCACTTCTTACTCTCGTCACTAAGACGGCACTAACCACCAGGGTTATATTTCCAACCACATTCACTAGCTCAATTGTCGATCTATCCCCTGGTGATTCTAAGGTATAATCTAATTTTACTATGCGCAGCCCATGATCTAATACCATCCCGAAATCGAACTTCTAAATCCTTGGGCCAACAGACCCCAAATATTTATCCTAGGGTGGTATGGACTAATTAAATGAATGTATTGATTCCCATAATTTTCCTAGGTCATTAAGGTCTTTAATTAAATCCTTTAAATCATTCCCTAGGTCATTTTACACATGAAGTGGTATCAATTAAAATCTACTGACCTAAGGGAATTTTCCTGAGTTGCAAAAGAGTAAAATATTACTGTCTACAAGATCTCATAATTTCCATTTTTATATTTCTATTTATCCCATAATTAATATAGATTCTACATATTTATCATTTTCCAAATGAAGTATAAGAAATATACTAACCAAAATTCCAGGAAAATTACTGAGAATATATATCACTACTTTATGACTAATGGAAGAGTTTCATCAAATTCTACACTGTAGTGACCTATCAAATTCCATTCTTAATTAATTACCAAAATGCCATTAAGCTAACTCAATAATTGAAAGTGCATCCAAAAATTCTGAAATAATTCCACAAGGCTAATATCACAATTATACAACTATAGAAATATTTCTATAATTTTCCAACAAGAAATTCCACCAAATCATAATTAAATACAAGAGGGTAAAATGGTAATTTCAAGGTTTTTGCTCCAATAGATCTCAAACAGAGGTATAAAATTTTACTAAGTCAAATAAAACATCATCCTTTGACTTGACTGAATTTGGGAATTTCCTTTTTATCAAAATCTATTTTTTCCAATTTATTTTCAAAAAGGACCTATGTTTTGAAAATTCCAAATAATGGGATTTTTGATCCCAAAAATCCCATAATTAATTCTAGGGGTGGTTTATGCCCTAAATAATCACTGGAATAAATTCCATGATTTTTGCATGCCTCAACTAGGCTGAATACTTAGTATATCATTTTTTTGGCTAAATGCACCCCGAGCCTAAGTAGTTCAATCCTTGCATGTGGGTCTTTCCCAACATGACTTGTTCCAATTTCAGAGAAATTTCTACCACTGGTCTATATGGTCCCTAAGGGCCAGCCACCAAAATTTGGGGCCATTTGGAGTTAGCTAACTCCAAGAATCACCTAGTTAAGCCCTAGGGTTATTTTGGTAATTTCCCCATATTTTATTTTCCAATAAAGCCCATTTTTGGGCAGGGCCTAAGTATGCCCTAATTATACCTTTGACCAAAATCTCAGGTCAAGGGGGTTTCTGGTTTGGCTTGGGCAGCCATTTGAAATTCTGCAAAATTGCTATTTGCAGCCCAAGCCAAATATTATTTCTCAAACATGCAAGTGAGATTCCTCAACATGCAGTGCATCAATTTAGCCCCAAATTTTAACCATGGGTCTAATATACCCATGAGAGGGTTCCACCAAAATTTGGGACCATTTGGATGTATATAACTCCAATTATTTCATTAATTTACATTTTGATATTATTGTAAAAACTATAGGAAAAGTTATCCCAAAAATTCCCAATTTTTGGTAGGGGCTAGATATGCCCTAGACATGCACATGCCCAAAATTTCAGGCCATGTGGATCACTGGTTTAGCATGGGCACTCAAATTAAGATCTGCCCTTGCCTAGGACCAGTCCTAGGAGAAATGCCCTACAGGACAGACCACTGGACCAAAATTAATGTTTAAGGTATCAAATTAAAGTTAACACAAATGTCTATGTTTTTCATTCAGGGGCCAAGTTCTGTTGGAGCCTCTAAGTGCCCTAAATGTCACATGCAATCTAACTGTAAAAGTGTGACAGATAAGATATATTCATATGGTTTATATTATAACATTATTATGGATGAGCACGAATCATAAAGCAGTAATGGACGGAATCGGTTCATCCCCTACCTCCAGCCAACGGCTGGGATTGATTCGCGCTGGGCCATTTTGCGGGGCTGTTTCCGGCCGGCTGAGGCGGCGCCATGGCCGGCCAACTGTGCCTACACCTTCACGGTGGTGGTTGCCGGCCTTTGCCGACGACTAGGCGGCGGGAGGTGGCGGCGCCGGCGATCCCGAGCGGGATGAATTTCTCGGAAAAATCAAGATTTTCTCTCATGGCATCGGGCTCAATTGAGCCCGATATCTCCCCTAATTGATCTAGGAAGCTAGTACGGGTAGAGGGGTGGCGAAACGGACCTTGATCGAAGGTTGGTGGCGAGTGTGGCGGCGGTTGCCATGGCCGAGCAAGCTCCGGCGATCTTCTTGCCAAAAACTCGATTCTCCACCGATTGCTATGCTCCAGGACTCGATTTCGACTCCTCTCGACCTTCTGAAGCTGATGGTGGGCTTGGATTTGGCCTGGAGTGGCTGTATAGGGAGATATGCCCGAGGTGAGCTCGGGGTGAAGCTTTGGATGCTTCACCCATGGTGCCAAGTGGCTGTCATGCCTCTAAATCCTCTGAAATGAATAGGGGAGGTCGGCCAGCATGCTTATGGGCTGAGGAGTGAAGGCCACATGGCTTCTTTTCATCACTTCCCCATTTCTCTCTCCTCTTTTTGGTGGTTTCTCCAAAATACCCTTTTGCATGTAATCTCTCTCCTAATTTTTGGGGTTAGTGGCTGTCCTTGTCCACTTGGCTGGTCATGGGTCAAGTTTGGTGGGCTTGGCCCATAGGAAATGGCTTGGGCTCACATTTTCACCTTTAGGTCAAATAGTTGACTTATTGACTTGGGGAGTTGACTTGGTCAACATGTTGAGTGGGCTGACCCCACTTGTTGGTCATGAGCCCAATGGCACTACCCAACTTGGGTTGGGTCAAGGGGGTGCCCTACTTAGGCTAATTGTGCTTATGAATGTGGGTTTGACCACTTTAGGCTCAAAGTTGACTTGGGTCAACTAGAGTCAAAATGTTGACCTAGTTGCATGGCCTAGGTCCACTTAGATTGTATTTAGGGTTAAGGCCATGTGGTGGGGTCATGGTGTGGCTAGGGTTCCTATTTAGGCTAGTTTGACCTAGTTTGACTTTGGTCCTAAGGTGGGCCCCACTTGGCTACACCCCACCACCTAGGGTCAAACCTAGCTAATACCCTAACACCCTCCCCATGCCTAACCCCAATCTAAGTTAGGGGTCTAGAAGTAACATTGGGATGTTACAAATCCTATAAACAAAAAAAAAAATAATTTCGTCCCCGAAATTTAAGTTCGGGTCTACGGGGTTCTAATTGCAGGAATCATAAAAACTCATTAGAGGTAACAACCCTCTTCCGAATGCACTTCCCTCATATTTTGGGCTACTCATATTGTGAGGACACGTTTTCAAGTCCCTCGACATTTTATGATCAAAATAAGCTTTAACCACTCCTTGGATTGTAGCCTTACGAGCCATAATCACCAAGTGCTCGTAAATCAACAATTTCATAAGTAGGAATCTTTTCCATTCCGATCCACCTAGGTTTTCACTTATAATTCAACATGGACTTACAATCATCCCCAGATATCCTACACATTAGACCAACATTATTATGTATAGCAGTAAATCAACTCCCGAGATCCTGATGTGATGAAAAGATCATCATTTTATTTCTCCTAACTTCAAGACTCATCACATCTCTATCCAAGTAGTAATATATGGTTCGTAGTGTGTTCACCTTTCGAGCATACATCAAGCAATCAGTATGGATATTGATGTTCGTACCAGCGACTCTCGATCACTTTTCACATATAGACTAATCCATGAATTTATGAGCGTATCTTCTCAGGTATGGTGAGATCTGATACACTATCGATTTAGCAAAAAGGAAATCTTATTGAGCACCGGTTACCTTTGTATATGCCCTTGATAGTCAAGATCTATATATCATTGTCTTGAGATCTCCCATTGGTGATTATAATGTTACCACGTGTGTATCCTGGTTCTTAGTGCTATCATGATCAAGGGTCATATATACGTGTACAACCTTGGCTCATCCTATAACTGAAACGTTTACTATCAATATGAACGTTGGTAACGAGTTTTTGACCCTTGGTCGTTTTTCATGTTCAATCTAACCCATAAATTATAAGTGCATATTTTCAAAATTGAAGCACTTGACTTCTTCATCGATCGATCTTAATAAGCATTCATTTGTTCTCGAATATTTTACTGTACCTTTGATAACAATCAAAATTTTGATTTTCTTCATTGTCATCGATTTCCTTACGGTGGTCATGGTGTTAACAACGGTCTGCCATGGTTCTTGATGTACCCGTAACCAATAGATCATGGCTATGCGTATGCTACAACTAATCATCGACCATATTTCAATTCGTTGAGTCGTTACCTTTGTAAATGTCATGCCTTGACAATTTAACCCTTTATGTGCTTGAAGTTTCAATTTGGTACGCTCATAGTAATTCTCCTATATATGGCCAACTTAATTGACCCGCGTGGGGGAATACCTAACTAGAGCTTTTATACTTACGAGGTTAGCTCGAGCCTGTGTAAACTTAATCCTCAAAATTATTATGTCCTGGTAGAGACTATCATACCTTGCACTATCTGATATAGGCAATACTGAAACTTATTTGTTTTCCTTGTGCGTATGGTATGCTCATATTGCCTACTCACGGTCAAACCTTCTGGATTATTATAACACTCGATTCTAAGGATAATAGCATATCCTTAACCATGGGTTGATATTGAAATCCCCAACCTTTTGAGGGCGATTATTAATTCATCGAACATTTTCATTCTGATTTCTGATAATAACGACATGTTCCTAATCAGGAGTTGTTTTGATATCCTGAGTCTTTCCGAAGGTAGGTGTTATATCATCGAACGCATTGTTTTGCCCCTTGTGATCGTCGGAACACATCCAAAGGATCATTCCTATAATTTACCCTTTCTGAATCGGTAATGCTTTTCACTTGCTTTTAAATTTCTGGGGTCATCACACCCTCAAAGTCCTAAACAAAATTTTATTCAACATTTTTGAGCTTTCCTTTTATGGCTCTTCTCATATAATAGTTAAGATTTACAATCACTCCTTCATATTACCTTGACGTTACTTTATCACAATCTGTATGTTTCCAATTGATGACTTGGGTATGTTACGTAGTTACGGGTAATAGTGATCTGTCATCATGCTTATACTTCTTCCAAATTTAGATGATTCTTCCTTGATTTAAAAAAAATTTCTAGGGTTATGGTACACCAATTGTTGTAGACGTAATTATTCAGATACTTCGAATTATCGTTTCACATTATTTTCCCTCGCGGTACATCTGAGTCCTTTAATCACGTGTTACATTGGTTGGGTTAAGGTGTTTAGAGTGTCCTTGAAACGTGCTTGTTGATGCGGTAATCAAGACTCACCTTGATTATTTGTACATCCTCTACAACCCATACCGATTCTAATTCGATCTTTTGATCGTGAGTTGTTCCGATTTCATGTGTATGTGTAATGATTTACATTGTGTCTGTATTAAGGAAATCGCGAGTGTTCATTAGACTATGATATAAGTGGGTACTTACTTCCTTAAACTCGAAATTGGGAAAATCTCTTGAAGTTTTATACGGCCTTCCCTAGCTTCAAGGTCATATGTATTCATCACTAAGCCAGTGTTTATGCATCTTTCACAGAACTAAATTTGTTATCCTCCTCCTTCACTCACCCTTATGGTCTTGGGGTACTTATGAGAGTGAAAAGCCATTCTCGAAACATTCTACTTTCCTATTTCACTCGTGAATTTATTGTGTTCCCAACTTGTCGTTAACAGTCTATACTGCTTAAGATTAATAAGTAGGGTGAAGTTCTTCGAGAGTCCTAACCTTCCGGGGAGGATTTGATCATCATACTGGTCATGTATATACAATTCTCATCTTTACTTGAGTGACCTTTGAATATGTCAAGTTTTTAGATCACTATGCTTGCGACACATGCTTAATGAGAAAGGCTTAGAAAAATTCGGGTTGTTATCAATATAGCCCTATAAACAAAAGGTTAAGCCCCCATATATTTTGGTTAATTTTCCTTTGACATTCACAATGTAGTCATCTTGTACATGCCTTAATCCTTAGGGCTAACAATCTTTGGCATGGATTTCCACTTTAATTGATATGTTATCTACCTTAGGCCTTCAAGGTTACCATACGACAATCTGTTCAAGGTCAACATGTGACCAACTAGGAAGTGTCTCTTCTAGAATTTGAATTCTTATTCGATCTTTGGTATTTATCACCGTGATTGTCTTGCGTAATCCAGTCATCGGTACTAGGATTAAGCTTACGAGTACCCTACTGATCCACTATTAAGCTTATGCATCAATTCTTCTCGAGGTGTTCCTTATCAGTTTGAGTAAGAATTGGCAACATCATTCGATATGCGACTTAGGAACACCGAGGTTTAAGCCTTAAGTAGGGACTCTGGTATTTAGATCTTTCTTTAATCGACTTGGTTATCCATGTATCGTAACTAATCTACACTTGAAGTCGATCTTTGGCCTAAGGTACGACACAAAATCCTCTTGGTAAGTCATACTAGGGTGGTGTCCTAGTTAGATTGGCCTAACTCATTGCCTAATGGACTGTTTTATGTGACTTTTTACACATGGGCACACCATTGCTTCCGCTGCATAGTTTGTCCGCAAACTAATGCTCGAGCGGGGTGTTCCAGTGTTGTGGACTTCTTTCTCATATGATCGTTTGTTCAAGTGATACCAGTTTGTAAGATCCTCCCCCCTTACCAAGGGAGCCCTGATCTTATGCCCAGAACCGCCGCCTTACGGTGACGCTAACTCACGGGTTAGTCGACACCGCAAGACGCCGATCCTGCCGGCTAGTACGATCATAACCTGTTCGGCCAATATGAGAAACAGAAGCAAGGTATATGGTAAACAAAACTACATAAGTCCACAGCCATAGAGTACATATCATATAAAAGAAATGATGAGTACATAAATATAGTCCAAAATGAGTACAACAAAAGAGTGTAATAAGGGCATATGCCCAGTACATCCATATCAAATCACACACTCTCTCAATCTAATAGCAGCGGAATCTATCATCTCAAATCATCACGTCTGAACCTGTGCTCCAGTAGTGGTAGTCGGCATCTGCTCCTCAAGTCCTGCCTCCTCGTCGTGCTGGTCCATCTCCTCGAGCTCCTAAAAATAGTATGGTCACCGACCATTAGTCAAAAAGACTAAGTCGTTTCCTCCACACCTCGCCCCGTCGCTCTTAGGCACCGAGCGGGAGGAAGAAGCGGAGGACAACAAGGGGTAGCAAAGGTGGAAGCAGGTGACAAGAGTATACTAACAGTTGTAATAAGTATAGTTATCCTACTCTAGCAGTTCTAAGTAAGTAGTACAAGTAAGTAAAACAGTACTGTAAAAGAAAGAACTGAAAGTAAGAGCAGGAAAGTAAGTACTGAAAAGTAAACTATCTACCATCACAGACGTACCTTAACTTATAAAAATGCCCATACAAATTTATAAGTTAAGGTTTCCAGGAATTGTAACTTATCATATAAAAGAGCCCATACTAATTTATATGATAAGGATCTATGATTGCGTATGCCCTAATATGTATGAATGTTTATGATGCAATTTATGTAGCAGGCAAGTGCAACACACACACACGACTCCGTGATCACAGACCTTTAGTTCCCTCTTTTTGAGAGCTTGCATCACTCTCGGGTACTACCGTTGTGGCTACGGCAACAGTGGAGCGGGCTCTCCACTTCTAGGTGGGTATAAGCACTACCAGACCTAGACCCCTCTCATACGCCTCTGTACATGTCCCAGGTGCACTCTAGAGTCTTGCGTACGTATTTTGCTGACTACCCGTCAGTCTTGTAGGTCGAGTGTACGTCTTCGGGGATTCCGCAGTATTATATATATAGCATACTGGCCCCTCCACCCGTACTCCTCGCCCGAGTCATCGTACTGCCATCGGTGCATCGACTGGCCAGTCCCGCCTGACTCGCCACTAACTTTATGCACATGCAAGGTATTAATCTGAGCTTCCTGCTCGTATTGATATTGCTAACACATTCCCTCTAATCCCATTTGGGTGGGCAAGTGCTTGTATCCCTCCAACCTTATGAAACAGGTGAGCAAGCCACTCGTATCCCTCCAACCCGGTTAGGATGAGCTCATTACTTGTATCCCTCCAACCTTATGAAATAGGTGAGCAAATAATCAATGGACTCCAAGTCTCTCCAACCCGGCACGGGTGAGCATATAGACATACCAATTCCTTTCAAACTGACGCGGGCGAGCAAGTAGTCAACAGACTCCAAGTCTCTCCAACCCGGCACCGTGATAAGAACAAGTGCAGTTTTACCTAGCCTATTAGGCTACTCTTGTCTACCGGTTATTATACTTAGTGATTTAGGGGTTAATCCCAGGACTGCCCAAGGTATGCCCATTGAAGGGGTCTCGAAGGCACTAGGAACCAAGATGGGATGACAAGCCCAAAGTTCCCTTTCGCAAGGATAATTACTTTTAGTTGATGTCTACCCAAGATCCACTATCAACTCTCATTGTTACTTTAGGACTAACCTAATGACTTAAGTTATCATTAATGGAAGGGCGACGGTCTTCCATCGGCCTCCACTCTATCGGTTACCCAAAGATTTGCACTTCTTACTCTCGTCACTAAGACGGCACTAACCACCAGGGTTATATTTCCAACCACATTCACTAGCTCAATTGTCGATCTATCCCCTGGTGATTCTAAGGTATAATCTAATTTTACTATGAGCAGCCCATGATCTAATACCATCCCAAAATCAAACTTCTAAATCCTTGGGCCAACAGACCCCAAATATTTATCCTAGGGTGGTATGGACTAATTAAATGAATGTATTGATTCCCATAATTTTCCTAGGTCATTAAGGTCTTTAATTAAATCCTTTAAATCATTCCCTAGGTCATTTTACACATGAAGTGGTATCAATTAAAATCTACTGACCTAAGGGAATTTTCCTGAGTTGCAAAAGAGTAAAATATTACTGTCTACAAGATCTCATAATTTCCATTTTTATATTTCTATTTATCCCATAATTAATATAGATTCTACATATTTATCATTTTCCAAATGAAGTATAAGAAATATACTAACCAAAATTCCAGGAAAATTACTGAGAATATATATCACTACTTTATGACTAATGGAAGAGTTTCATCAAATTCTACACTGTAGTGACCTATCAAATTCCATTCTTAATTAATTACCAAAATGCCATTAAGCTAACTCAATAATTGAAAGTGCATCCAAAAATTCTGAAATAATTACACCAGGCTAATATCACAATTATACAACTATAGAAATATTTCTACAATTTTACAACAAGAAATTCCACCAAATCATAATTAAATACAAAAGGGTAAAATGGTAATTTCAAGGTTTTTGCTCCAATAGATCTCAAACAGAGGTATAAAATTTTCCTAAGTCAAATAAAACATCATTCTTTGACTTGACTGAATTTGGGAATTTCCTTTTTATCAAAATCTATTTTTCCAATATATTTTCAAAAAGGACCTATGTTTTGAAAATTCCAAATAATGGGATTTTTGATCCCAAAAATCCCATAATTAATTCTAGGGGTGGTTTATGCCCTAAATAATCACTGGAATAAATTCCATGATTTTTTCATGCCTCAACTAGGCTGAATACTTAGTATATCATTTTTTTGGCTAAATGCACCCCGAGCCTAAGTAGTTCAATCCTTGCATGTGGGTCTTTCCCAACATGACTTGTTCCAATTTCAGAGAAATTTCTACCACTGGTCTATATGGTCCCTAAGGGCCAGCCACCAAAATTTGGGGCCATTTGGAGTTAGCTAACTCCAAGAATCACCTAGTTAAGCCCGAGGGTTATTTTGGTAATTTCCCCATATTTTATTTTCCAATCAAGCCCATTTTTGGGCAGGGCCTAAGTATGCCCTAATTATACCTCTGACCAAAATCTCAGGTCAAGGGGGTTTCTGGTTTGGCTTGGGCAGCCATTTGAAATTCTGCAAAATTGCTATTTGCAGCCCAAGCCAAATATTATTTCTCAAACATGCAAGTGAGATTCCTCAACATGCAGTGCATCAATTTAGCCCCAAATTTTAACCATGGGTCTAATATACCCATGAGAGGGTTCCACCAAAATTTGGGACCATTTGGATGTATATAACTCCAATTATTTCATTAATTTACATTTTGATATTATTGTAAAAACTATAGGAAAAGTTATCCCAAAAATTCCCAATTTTTGGTAGGGGCTAGATATGCCCTAGACATGCACATGCCCAAAATTTCAGGCCATGTGGATCACTGGTTTAGCATGGGCACTCAAATTAAGATCTGCCCTTGCCTAGGACCAGTCCTAGGAGAAATGCCCTACAGGACAGACCACTGGACCAAAATTAATGTTTAAGGTATCAAATTAAAGTTAACACAAATGTCTATGTTTTTCATTCAGGGGGCAAGTTCTGTTGGAGCCTCTAAGTGCCCTAAATGTCACATGCAATCTAACTGTAAAAGTGTGACAGATAAGATATATTCATATGGTTTATATTATAACATTATTATGGATGAGCACGAATCTTAAAGCAGTAATGGACGGAATCGGTTCATCCCCTACCTCCAGCCAACGGCTGGGATTGATTCGCGCTGGGCCATTTTGCGGGGCTGTTTCCGGCCGGCTGAGGCGGCGCCATGGCCGGCCAACTGTGCCTACACCTTCACGGTGGTGGTGGCCGGCCTTTGCCGGCGACTAGGCGGCGGGAGGTGGCGGCGCCGGCGATCTCGAGCGGGATGAATTTCTCGGAAAAATCAAGATTTTCTCTCATGGCATCGGGCTCAATTGAGCCCGATATCTCCCCTAATTGATCTAGGAAGCTAGTACGGGTAGAGGGGTGGCGAAACGGACCTTGATCGGAGGTTGGTGGCGAGTGTGGCGGCGGTTGCCATGGCCGAGCAAGCTCCGGCGATCTTCTTGCCAAAAACTCGATTCTCCACCGATTGCTATGCTCCAGGACTCGATTTCCACTCCTCTCGACCTTCTGAAGCTGATGGTGGGCTTGGATTTGGCCTGGAGTGGCTGTATAGGGAGATATGCCCGAGGTTAGCTCGGGGTGAAGCTTTGGATGCTTCACCCATGGTGCCAAGTGGCTGTCATGCCTCTAAATCCTCTGAAATGAATAGGGGAGGTCGGCCATCATGCTTATGGGCTGAGGAGTGAAGGCCACATGGCTTCTTTTCATCACTTCCCCATTTCTCTCTCCTCTTTTTGGTGGTTTCTCCAAAATACCCTTTTGCATGTAATCTCTCTCCTAATTTTTGGGGTTAGTGGCTGTCCTTGTCCACTTGGCTGGTCATGGGTCAAGTTTGGTGGGCTTGGCCCATGGGAAATGGCTTGGGCTCACATTTTCACCTTTAGGTCAAATAGTTGACTTGTTGACTTGGGGAGTTGACTTGGTCAACATGGTGAGTGGGCTGACCCCACTTGTTGGTCATGAGCCCAATGGCACTACCCAACTTGGGTTGGGTCAAGGGGGTGCCCTACTTAGGCTAATTGGGCTTATGAATGTGGGTTTGACCACTTTAGGCTCAAAGTTGACTTGGGTCAACTAGAGTCAAAATGTTGACCTAGTGGCATGGCCTAGGTCCACTTAGATTGTATTTAGGGTTAAGGCCATGTGGTGGGGTCATGGTGTGGCTAGGGTTCCTATTTAGGCTAGTTTGACCTAGTTTGACTTTGGTCCTAAGGTGGGCCCCACTTGGCTACACCCCACCACCTAGGGTCAAACCTAGCTAATACCCTAACACCCTCCCCATGCCTAACCCAAATCTAAGTTAGGGGTCTAGAAGTAACATTGGGATGTTACATACATGCCTCTATCATATTGGGCAGAAGTAGTAAGCACAGTAAATTATGTCCTGAATAGAAGCCTAATACATAAACTAAAGCTTAAGACTGCCTATGAACTACTCAAAGGGAAGAAACCTATAATCACCTATTTTAAAATATTTGGATGTATATGCTATATTCACATTAATGACAAGAAAAATCTCAGAAAGTTTGAAGCTAAGGCTGCAATGGGAATTTTTCTAGGATATTCCAAAGTCAGTAAGGCTTATAGGGTGTTTAATAAATTAACACCAAAAATTGAAGAATCTATGCATGTGACATTTGATGAATCTAACATGTTTTATAAGGAGAGAGATATCTCTACCAACAGTCATTTGCAGGTACAGAATTTGTGTGAGAGCTTGGATGATCAAAACCTTACCTCAAAGGTTGAATCACATCCCTCTCCACAAGTTATATTAGAAGCTGAAAGTGAAGAAGAGATTGTGGAAGCAACTCAGTCTTCTACAATAGTTGACACAATTCCACAAGAGTAATTTAATCAAATAACTATTGCTGAACTAACTTCTCTTAATGATTTTGTCACACTTAGGGATCACCCTAGATCTCAAGTAATTGGAGTCATATCAGCAGGAGTGCAGACAAGGCATCAACTCAACCCTGATGTGATGCTTGCCTGCTTTCTCTCTCAAATTGAGCCTCAATCTATATTTGATGTAGAGCAAGATCCAAATTGGATTATTGCAATGCAAGAGGAATCAATCAGTTTGAGAGGTGTAAAGTTTGGGACTTAGTTCCAAGGACTAAGGTTAATCCAGTAATTGGAACTAAGTGGGTATTTAGAAATAAACTTGATGCCCAAGGTGTGATTGTGAGGAACAAGGCAAGGCTTGTTGCTCAAGGATACAAGCAAGATGAAGGAATTCATTATGATCAAACCTTTGCACCTATTGCAAGACTTGAAGCCATAAGAATTTTCTCGGCCTATGCTGCTCACAAGAAATTCAAGGTATATCAAATGGATGTCAAAAGTATATTTCTCAATGGGGAAATAAAAGAAGAAGTATATGTGGAACAACCACCAGGTTTTAACTCTTCAACTCACCCCTCCTATGTTTTTAAATTGCATAAGGCTCTCTATTGTTTAAAGCAAGCTCCAAGAGCTTGGTATGAGACCTTAGCCAGCTTTCTTTTAGAGCATGGTTTTTCAAGAGGCATGGTTGATAGAACCCTTTTTACAAAACTACATCATGATAAAATTCTATTAGTACAAATATATGTAGATGACATAATCTTTGGCTCTACTGATCCAAATCTGTGCAAAAGATTTTTTGTTCTAATGCACTCAAGGTTTGAGATGAGTAGCATGGGTGAGTTATCATATTTTCTTGGTCTCCAAGTGAAACAAATCCCTGAAGGAATCTCAATCTCTCAGTCTAAATATGCTAAAGAGCTTATTAAGAAGTTTGGGATGAATGATGCCTCTATCATGAAAACTCCCATGGCTGCCAATGCTGTTATAGATGCTGATGAATCTTGAAAACCAGTTGATCAGACCAAGTATAGGGCCATTGTTGGATCCCTACTATATTTAATAGTAAGAAGGCCAGTCATTATGTTTTCCACATGTCTTTGTGCTAGGTTCCAGGTGAACCCTAAAGAATCTCACCTTATTTTCTTAAAAAGGATTTTAAGATATATAAAAGGTTGTCAAAATCTAGGCCTCTGGTATTCAACAGAATCAACATTTGTGTTAACTGGATTTTATGATGCTGATTATGCTGGATGCAGAGTAGACAGGAAAAGCACCTCAGGAACTTGTCAGTTCCTTGGTGACAAACTTGTATCTTGGTTCTGTAGAAAGCAAACATCTGTTTCAACTTCCACTACTGAAGCTGAGTATATGGCTGCAGGCAGTTGCTGTTCACAGATTTTGTGGATACAAAACTAACTACTGAATTATGGTGTCCACTTAAATAATTTAACTATACTATGTGATAATACAAGTGCCATTTCAATTGCACAAAATCCAGTATTGCATTCTAGAACCAAACATATAGACATTAAACATCATTTCATTAGAGATTGTGTTGACAAACATAAGATTAAACTTGAATTTATCTCTACTGATTTGCAAAGAGTAGACATATTCACTAAGCCATTAGACTCATCCAAGCATCTGTTCTTTGTCAATCAGCTTGGTATGATAAATGGTCAGGATTTAATCTAATGCTTTGTCTGTAGTCAAAGAATTGTCTCTGTTCGTCGACCAGAGATCAACGAACTTATAACTATTCTTGAGAATTTTCGTCGACCTATGATCGACGAAATCTCTTAGTATAGCTTATTCATCGATCAGAGGACGACGAATTATATCTCTACAAGTTTTTTGCGAACGACGAAAACTTTCCCTCTCTTCGTTCTTAGATCGACGAACTTTGTCCTTTACGTAATTTTCGTCGAACTGTGATCGAAGAATCTTGAGTTTTCGTCGGATTGAGATTGTCGTTTCATATTCCAGAAAATACAATATCTAGATTTTCTTTGACCTCAATCCCGCGCTTTCAGAATTCCCCTCCTGCACTTGATCTTTTGTTTTCTCTTGTAGGTGTGCTCTTTCTCTCTCTCATTGGATCTTAACGTCACAAATGGCCGCTACTGGATCAACCGGCATAAAGTTCGATCATGGTTTCAATATTGATTTTGAATCTTTCCAACAGTCAGATCAAATTTTGATAGATATTCTACAGCTATTTGAGGAACAAAATCTAAAGCAGTTCATGTCTGAAATAATCATGATTCCTATGATGAAAATCAAGGAATGGGTTGGCTCTTCTTCTTCAATAGAGACTGAAATGACTGGGACAATCAGTGGTACTTAAGTGATTATTTCTCCCTCCGTTCTCTCTGAACTTTTCAATTTGAAAACTGGAGAAGATTATCTAGAACTAGATGATAAGGAATATAAAGATATGTTGGTTGTTATGGGTAACTTCGGCAAAAACCCTAACAAACTGTATAAGAAAAATTTCTCCCCGACATATAAATTTCTTGTGGATGTTGTTGGGAAGGTGTTGTTTGCTAAGCATAAAGCACATGACTACATCTCCAGGCAATAGTTTCTGGTTATGGCTGCCCTGGTCAGTAAGAGAAGTGTGAACTGGCCACAAATTCTCTTTGACCTAATCAGGAGAAAGAACAAAAAAAAAGAGGTTTGCTATGGCAGAATCTTGGGCTTGTTCCTGAAAGCCAAGGATAATGCACAACTGCTACCTCAAACAACATGCATCAATGCATCTAAGAAGCTCTCATCTGCCCTCTTTGGCAGATGGCAGAGGACTATCATAAAGCCATATAAGGGGAAGTCCTCTTCCTCTAAATCTTCTGAAAGTATAAGGGCTATATCAGCCACTCCTCACCCCTCTGCATAGATTCCATCCACCCCTCCACCTCCTCCTGATTCTCAAGATCCATCTCAGCCTCAAGTTTAACAAACCTCAGCCTCCATTTTTATTCTAAAACATACCCCTTCACCTCCAGCATCTCCAATTCCTTCTTCCCCTATACATATTCCATCCAATTCTCCCTCTCCTAGGGCTTATACATTCATCCCTACTCCTCCCCAATCTCCTTTTCCATCTCATCTTGCTGACATCCCCCTCTGAACTCTCTCTTCAATCCCATCTTTCAATTTACTTTCATTTTCTCTTAACACTCCTTCTCCTCACAAATCTCCTCAACAGGACCCCCTTGCAGAAACTTCCAACCAACCATCTCCTCCAGCAACTATCTTCACTATCTCTATCCCTTCTCAACCACCTCCTGCCCAAATATCTCAGTCCACATCTTTGAATCCCTCTATCATCCAACCACTTCTTGAGCTCCTCAAGCCTATCCTCCAAACCATCATTGCAAAGGCTATTTCTCCTCTGTCCATCTCCATATCATCTCTTTCTGCTCAAATCTCTGCCCTCACCTCTACCATCTCTTCATCTGGAGGCCTTGCTTTAGTACATATTGAAACCAGGCAGGGGGAGATACTTAATGATAAAGTAGTAATAGCAGCACCAGCAATAGCAGTAGGAATAAATGTTGATATGGAACCAGATTTTCTACATTTTCTTGATACTAATATAGAATAAGCTGATATAGAGATAACTGACTCAGTAGAAGATGTAGATAATCAAGGTATAGATATTATAGTATCCAATGCTCAAGAGACCAGCTTGCAAGAAGTTCTGCCTAGAAGGGTCTACTTCATTAAATCTAAAGTAAATCTATATACTCTGCTGAAAATTTTTGGATCTTTTATTCAGTTCTGCCACTCTTCTCCCACTCAATCATCCAGAGCAATAGTATGCTACACCTCCCCTGCAAGTTCAGAAGTGTTAGCCATTAAAAAGAAAAGTCTGATAGCTCCTCAAGTAGCATTATATGAACAAAGATCTAGCCCACCTGGGCCAACTTATATCATGGATAATAGCCCTATTCCTAGTTTAGATGATCGAGTAAATCAGGACATTGCTATGGAATCTGAAGCAGCTGAAGCTGAAGTTGTTCCCACTCAAGCTAGCAAAGAAATTCCCAAGGATCTTCTCAGTCAGATATATGAAATGTACGACAATCCTTTGTCTCATGATGATGATGATAATGATTATGATGATGATTCTGATGATGCTCCAAAGAGGAAGCTAATCTCAAAGAAAAGGAAAGCACCTCCTCCACCTGCTCCAAAACCTAAGTCTACAAATGATATTCCATACTACATTTTGCAAAACATAACTCCTTATAAGGGTATGCAATCTTGGATATGGCTATCCAAGGATGAATAAAAGAGAAGAAAAAAAGCAGAAGATACTCTCCTCCACCTGAGAAATTCAAAAGGGATCCTCCTCCTCCTCCTCAGGCTGCAAGTGCCTCATGAACCTTATCTCAGAGCTCAGATGGATTCACTAAACTTACTCTCACAAAAACTTATCAGAGACAGGGAAGACCTTCTCACTCTTATGGAGACAGTCAGTATAAATAGAGACATCAGTCTTATTCCAGGCATCAGTAAGCTCAATAGCCTATCCCTCAGCCAACTTTTTCCCCTCCCCCATCTCCTGACAAAGCTAATGACCCTAAAGAACCTCCAATTCCATCTTATGATCCTTAAACTAGTCAAACTACAAGAATGGCTAGATTCAAGGAATCTGTGGCTCTCTCTCAAATCAGGCAAGCCAAAGAAAAAAGACAAGACTCTTCTCAGTTCTCTACTATGTCTAGCTACAGGAAGAAAGAGTTCGAAAGATATCAAGTAAGAAAATTATTCAATGCTGATGAATACATGAGTCTACATCCTGAAGCAGTGGTTCCAAGAACTACCTCACAAAAGACTATTGGTGATGTTGATATGACCATGACTATGAAGCAAGCTCATGATCAAAACAGGATAATCAAATTTGCTAAGCCTTCTGATTCTCACAAGAACATTTATATTGTTTATTCTCTGTGCTTTCTGTGAACAATCTGGGTACATAGCTTTATAAAGGTACTGATAGCTCATTTATTCTATCAGTTATCTCAGTTTTCATGCTATGTTTACCTCATTTTGTCTTGTGATCTTTATCTGTTTTTGGTTGAAGTAACCTCACCCAAATAGGGGGAGATTGTTGGAACCCCTAGGTGATTTGGGCTATGTTCTCTTCTTAGGTTGTGACCCATATTGTATAGAAGGGTCAAATTTTATGTGTTTCTAGAGTTTAGGCCATGTTCTTAGAGTCAACAGATCAAAGGACAAACCTACAACACTTCCAAAGACTCAAGACTTAGATAAATCAAGAATTAGAAAAAGAAATCTACATTCGTCGATCTCAGGTCGACGATAGTCGTGCTCAGCTCGACTAACTCAGAGCTAAAATCTCTGAGCTGAGCTCGACGAACTCCGTTATCAAATCGACTAACTCTTCAACACTCAGCGCCATAATTCACTCAAAGCTAAGGCTGACTCAGAGACAAAGAACACTCGACGCCAGATTTGCTATTCACTCAACACCGACAGATTGACCAAGTTATTAGGTCGACTAACTTCACAGTCTCAGGTCAACGAACATAAGTGGCAGAATTAGTAAGTTTTTGCACAACAGTTGATTCACAGAGCTCAGGTCGACGAAAGCTGATCTCAGTTCGACGAAGACTGATCAGAGGTCGACAAAATCTCAGTTCGACGAAGACTGATCAGAGGTCGACAAAATCTCAGTTCGACGAAAGCTGATCTCAGGTCGACGAAAACTGTAAGACATTTTGTTTTTTATTCTTTCCTTTTCTGTCTCATCATTTTATATCTATTATAGGCTATTAATTAACTTGTAAATCACTGCACTTATATTCTCTGAATAGAGCCGTTACAGGAAGCATTGATTGCTAACATTTTCCATGGAATGAATTGCTTATATCTCGGGACAGACATTGAATAGAATAATTGACAGCAATCTTGACATTTTTCGTTCCCAGGATTTCGGCTGAACATTTATTGCAGAGTTTTTTTTGAATTCGACCAAGTTGCAGTTATCTGATACATATCTCCCTGCCAAGAAAACAACAAGATATAGAAGAGAAGAGATTGATCATCAACTAGAGTCACAGAAAAGAAAACATCCCAAAGTGCAGTGAAAAACATCTCTCAGAAAATTGACTGCTCTCAAGAGAAGAAGAAAGAACAACCATCACCATCAAGAGTCTTTCTTTCTCTCCATCTTTATTTTCAGGGATCTCAAGTGATAGGAACATTCAAATCAGTCAAGGATCTCTGAAAAGCTGAAGGCCTACTCACCCTTTTACAAAGCTTCCTCTCTTGAACCATTCAAGATCTTAGGGGGAGCTTTGTCATCAACAACTCAGAATCCACATAGTCTTCTCATTGTGTTTTGAGAAAAGAAGACTTTCATCAAACTCTCATCCTACCTATGTACAGGGTTTTAATTCCCTTCAAAATTATTCTGGTTGCAAGTGTTATACCGAAAGACTTGAGGTTTGGTTTTTGAGCACCTGATCAAAAGCTCAATTGTGGCAGTCACCTGATCAAAACATGTATTGGATTCCTACCTAGGGTGGTAGAAGAGTGGATGTACCAAAGTTTGGGGAACCACTATAAAATTCTTGTGTTGTCTGTGTGTCTGTGATCTTCTCTTGTGCTTGTGCTGTGATATAATGTTTAATGTGTAGCTTAGTTACTTTTCTATAGTTCACTTGTTGCACTTGTATACTCACCTTTTATTTTAGCAAAAGGGAAAAGTTTTCAAAAACTCTATTCACCCCCCCCCCTCTAGAGTTATAAAGAGCTTACCCTATCTTTCATACATCATCTACATGAGGTAATCTGAGAAGTCTGGACTCTATGTTCGGGCTCAATTTAATTTTAATGCCCTTGAATTTGGACTTCAGGACAATGCCATTTCTCCTTATCAAAACATTTCTGAAGAACTCTTCTACCTCAGGAAATAAAATCTTGCAAGGTTCTGATAGGACGAATGTCAAACTTACTGTGTCTAGGGGAAGAAGAAGATTTCTAAAATCCTTTGAAAGCTCTGTTATCCCTGCTACTACTAGCTCACCGCTGCCGCCGATTTATAACTGCTGGGCCATTGAGATGGATGACGGCGAAGTACAGAGAGCGAGAAGGCGGCAGTGTCGAAGTACTTGTTCGCGGAAGACGAAGAGTTTTCGAGAGAGTCGATTTTGAAATGTCGGTTGAATTTGGGATTCTAACGCTTTATATATATAACCCTAGTAATGTCGATTAGATGTCCAGCTAAACTAAATTAACACTTGGATTAAGGAATAAATCGAGCGGGATTCAAAATTGATAGAAATCAAAAATTTATATGGCATTTCTCGAGAGGTAGGGTAGTTCTCGAGAATTAAAATTACAGTTCTCGAGAAGTGTAAGCCTAGTTTTCGAGAACTTTCAGCACTTCTTGAGAGATAGATTTTCTGTTCTCGAGAAGTTTATTTGAAGTTTTCGAGAACTAATGTCATGCTTTCGAGAAATAATAATAGTTCTCGAGAACTGCATTCCACTTAAGAAATTTCTGACCTTTTTGAATTTTCCTCAATTCTTGAGCTTTGAACTGATTCCCTTTGATCTATCCTTCTTTGTTCAGTATCCCAAGTTATGTTTTGAAGAAACTGAACTTGGTCTCGTCCAACGGCTTTGTGAAAATATCTGCAACTTTCCAATCTACTGGCACGTACTGCAGATCCACATCCCCTTGCTCCACATGTTCCCAGATGAAGTGATATCTGAGCTCGATGTTCTTTTTCAGATTGTGTAAGACTGGGTTGTTTGCAATTGCTATTGCTCTGGAGGAGTCACAGAACAACAGAATGTCTTTAACCTTCATATTGTAATCTTCTAGCTAGTTCTTTATCCAAAGCAATTATGCACAACAACTGCCGGCAGAGATATACTCTGACTCGGTAGTTGAGATTGTGACACAATTTTGCTTTTTGTTGCTCCATGAGATAAGCCTTCTTCTAAGGAACTGACATGTCCCGGAAGTGCTTTTCCTGTCATATTTGCTACTTGAAAAGTCTGCATCTGCGAAGCCAATTAGTTCGGTGTCATTACTTCTTGGGTACCATAAGCCAAGATTTGGTGTACCTTTAATGTATCTCAAGATTCGCTTTGAAGCAGCATAATGAGATTCCTTACAATTCACTTGGAATCTAGCACAGGCACATGTAGAGAACATTATGTCTAGTCTACTGGTAGTAAGGTAGAGCAAAGATCTAACTATGCTTCTATATTTGGTGTCATCAAAAGGTTTCCCTTTCTCATCCTTGTCCAGAGAAATAGTTGAGGCCATTTGAGTCCTCATAAAGGTTGCATTCTCCATTCTTAATTTCTTAATCAACTCCTTGGTGAACTTCGTCTGTGAGATGAAAATTCCATCTTCAGATTGTTTCACCTGAAGTCCTAAGAAATACTTCAGCTCTCTTATACTACTCATTTAAAACTTCCCTTGCGTATGTTTAGAAAACTTTTTGCAGAGGTTGTCGTCTGAAGAACCAAAAATAATGTCGTCGACATATATTTGCACTAGCAAAATCTTGCCTTTAATTTCCCTAAGAAATAATGTCTTATCTTTCTTTCCCCTTGTGAACTTGTTCTCGAGGAGAAAGGTAGATAGTGTTTCGTACCAAGCTCGAGGAGCTTGTTTCAAACTGTACAGCGCTTTCGATAACAAATCAACATACTCAGGAAAGTTAGGATCAATAAAACCTAGGGGTTGTTCCACGTACACTTCTTCCTTTATGTAACCATTTAGGAAGGCGGACTTCACATCCATTTGGTAGACAGTGAAGCCCTTCAGTGCAGCATAGCTAGGAACAGTCTGATGGCCTCCAGCCTTGCCACTGGAGCGTATGTTTGGTCGAAGTCGATCCCTTCTTCTTGACAATATCCTTTGGCGATGGGTCTGGCCTTGTTCTTTATGATTGTTCCATCCTCGTCCAACTTGTTCTGGTAGACCCACTTCGTTTTGATGACAATCTTAACTTTGGGTCTAGGAACTAGTTTCCAAACTTTGCATCACTTGAACTGGTTCAGTTCTTCTTCAATGGACAAGATCCATGATGCGTCTGAGTTAGCTTCCTCAAACTTCTTTAGTTCAACCTGTGAGAGAAAAATTAAATATAAATTCTCGTTAGTTATACCTCGACGAGTTCTGACACCATCCCGGGGATCTCCTATGATTTAGTTTAAAGGGCGATCCTTCAGATGTTTGGGCTCTAGATTCATAGCATCTGGAACTTCTTCAGCCACTAGAGTGACTTCATCAACTTGGATGTTTTCTTCATCTTGATCATCTACCTCTCCAATTGGGGTTGGAGTAGTGATCTTGAAGAACTTTTCTCTTTTACCTTCAGTCGGTTCATCCAAGCTGATCTCTTTAATTCTTGTACCTACATCTTCAACAAGCACACTAGACGATTTTCTTTGCAGCAAGCTCGTCTCATCAAATACAACATGTATGGATTCCTCTACAACCAGAGTTTTTTTATTGAAAATTATGTATGCCTTACTATGGATACTATAACCTACAAAAATACCTTCAAAACTTTTCTCACTAAACTTGGTAGTATGATACTTACCATTGTTAAGCACGGAGCTTTTATAGCCAAAAATTCTAAAATATGAAATAGTTTGTTTCCTGCCTTTTAGAAGTTCGTAAGGTGTCTTATCATGATTCTTATTGATGAATGCTCGATTTTGCACGTGGCATACAGTATTGACGGCTTCAGCCCAGAAGTATTCCGGTAGTGAAGCATCACTCAACATAGTTCTGCAGGCCTCTATGAGTGTTCTGTTCCTTCTCTCAGCTACTCCATTTTGATGTGGAGTGCGAGGAGAGGAAAACTCATGAAAGATACCTAGGCTTTCACAGAATTCTGTCATGGCCCCAGATTTGAACTATGTTCCATTGTCACTTCTGATTTTGACTACGGAACAGTTGTATTCATTCTGGAATTGTCTGACAAAATTAGTAAAGATGTTGAAGGTATCTGACTTGTGTTTAAGAAAGAACACCCACGTAAAGCGCGAGAAATCATCAACAATAACCAATGTATATTCCTTATCTCCCAAGCTTCTAATTTGGAGTGGACCAAACAAGTCCATATGAAGTAGATGGAGACATCTACTTGAATTTTTATCAATAATGCTTCTAAAGGTAGCCCTTATTTGCTTGCCTTTTACGCATGCATGACAAGGTCTATCTTTGACATACTTGACATTTGGGGTATCATGTAGTAAGTTTTGGGAGAATAATTTTTTAATAATTTTAAAATTAATATGTGCTAACCTCTTGTGCCATTGGTCACCAAAAGACGCACTATCTTTTTCCAAAATACACACTGGTATAGAAGTATCTATACAAATGAAATTCAAACAGAATATATTCCTACTTCGAGTGCCAGATAGAATTGTTTCCATATTGTCAACAGACTTTACCACACACTTGTCAGCGTGGAATTCAACTATGTATCCTTTGTCGCATAGTAGGCTTATGCTTATAAGATTGTGTTCCAATCCCTTCATGTACGCTACATACAAAAAGGATACACTACCGTTTGTGATCATACCGTAGCCTTTAGTTATCCCGCGGTCTGAACCTCCCAAGATGACCTTTGGTCCGTTCAACACTGGAGAATAATTCTGAAGTAGGCTTCTTGTGACGGTCATGTGCCGAGAGCATGCACTATCTAAATACCAGATTGGCGTTTTGGTGGCCTTTGGACATCCCTGCAATCATAATAAGTTTGCCTTAGGAACCCAAACATGTTTGGGTCCTTGGTCTCGTGTTAGAACACTACCCCTACGAGGATTAGCATAATGAGTGGTCATTCTCAGGTTGCCAACTTGAGGAGATGCAAAATGTATTGGATTAAACAAATAATCGATGGCAAAATGACCAATTTTTCCACAGCACCAACAGTCGAACCTATTGTATCTTTGCCTTAGGTACTCCTGCTTGACCTTCTGAGATGTTGGTCTAGCAGGGGTAGCATTCTTGTAGGAAGAAGCTTCATGATGATGGCAATCACATGATTTCTTCTCCATTACAGGCTTTTCTACAATGGTTTTTTACTTTTGGTGCTTTCTTTAAGTTATGACCATGATCATAAGAACCATAGCTCTGAAGAATGACTTCTTCATAAGGTGCCTTAAAGAAAATCTCACCAAAGTTTTTTGGGCGACTCCATCCTTGGTAACGAGACTTTGGCTCTACATAAGTAGGTCTGGTCAAGTGGCCATAGGATGAGTCAAGATCAAACTCATTTGTTGGAAATATGACTTTCTTAAAGACAGTCTAATCTTGAGGGGATTTCCCCTTTGCTTTGACTAATGACTTTTTGGTTGCCTTATTCCTTCTCTGAGCCTTATTCCTCCTAGAAGATTTACTAGGAGCTTCTACATGGCCTAGCCTAGTACCCTTGGCCTGAGCGGAGAGTTCAGCAACGAGAGGAAGAACAACCTTTGGCTTAGAGAAACCTTCAACAAGTTTCTTTTTGGCCTCTAGTAAGTCTTCCAACCCTTTGATGATTTCATCTTTCAGATCAAGGTGCTTGATAGCCTTGTTGAATTCATCAACCACAATATCTAAGTCTTCTCTAAGTGAGTCCATCTTAGAGACTTACTCTCTTAGAGAGCTTTCTATTACCTTTAGAGACTTAATCTCTTTTGCCTGAGTTTTCATGACCTTTCAACATTTGTCGTAAGCCATGATCAACTTCTTATACTAGGCCATGAGTTTAAACTCATCGTCAGAGGAGCTGTCCTCATGATCATGCTCAGAAACTTCAGATTCTGAAAGAGGGGTATGAGATTTTATCTCCCCATTCAACTGGGGCTATTGTTCATCATCTGATTAAACCATAAGTCCAAAGTAGGCTTCCACTTCTTCACTTGACTCAGATGAGTCAAAGTCTCTAAGAGTCTTGCCCTTCTTGGCTATCGGTCTCTTCTCTGTCCTCTTCTTGCTGTACGAGGACTTATTTTCTTCTCTCTGCCACCCTCCTTCTTGTGGGGGCAGTTAGCTATGACGTGACCTGGCTTGTTACAATAGTAGCAAACTATGTTAGTTAAAATATGTTTGTTCTGTTTAGAACCATACCTGTCGTGGCTTCTTGAGCCTTTTCTGTGCGGATCACCGTCATGTAGTGATCTTCTGTGAGAGGCATCCTTGCCCTTCCATTCCTTTTTCATGTTCAAGAATTTCTTGAACTGCCATGAGAGTATGGAGAACTCTCCTTCAGATAGCTCATATCCCGAGGTACTTGGCTCTGAGTTTTCTTCTTTACTAACTTCTTATGCTGGGGCTGGAGAGGTTGCCTTTGACTTCCTGGAGGTGTCTGGCTTTAAAGCAACAGAGTTCTCTTTGGATGCAGACCTGCTCTTCTCTTCTTCAGCTTTCCTCGTGTTGAGTTGAAGCACATATGACATCAACTTCCCGAAAAGATTCTGAGGATCTGTCTTAGTTAGCTTTCCAAATTCCCTGATATCATAGACCTTGTTGTCCCATTCCTTGGTTAAGGATCTTAGGAACTTGTCATTTAGTTCTCCATTAGTGAAGACTCTGTCATATACTCTGAGAACATTGACTATTTTGAAGAAGTTCTCAAATGTATCTGCAATAGTATCCTTTGGCCCTTGCCTGAAGGCTTCATACTTCTTATTCAACAGGGATCTTCTATCATCCCTCACATCTTCAGTACCTTCCATCAGAGTGACTAGTGGCTTCCACATCTCCTTAGCAGATTGGAAGTGAATCAGGTTCTACATCATCGATTCATCAACTACACTTGCTATAATATTTTTAGCTTTCTTATCTAGAGAGACAAGTGCAATCTTGTCTTTATCTAGATCCATCAACTTCTTTGGAACCTTCTTGGTTGGATCTATAGTGGAGACAGTCATAGGAATGTGGGGACCTTCTTCAACAATCATGAAGATCCGGGGATCCATAGCTTCCATGAAAAATTTAATTCTCTCTTTCCATATAGGAAAGTTATTCTTTGTGTACAGGGGAAGCTTGGCCAAATCCTTAGCCTTGTCCATTGCTTGAAAATTCTCAAAGACAACTTAGAGAGGAAATTGATCAAGGTGTTAACCTTTTAACGACCAACCTCCCTCTGATACCAATTGAAAGTGTTAAGTTGTCAATCTAAATCACCTAAAGGGGGTGAATAGGTGACTTGTGCATCTAAATGCGGAATAAAAATTTTAAAGAACTTGCACACACAATCAAGCAATCACAGATGACAAGAAGATTTATAATGGTTCCCCAACCTTGTTTACGTCCACTTTCCCTCACCAATCTAGTAAATCACTAGATCCGGCTACTCCACTATCTCGGATTGAAAACCAATCCAACGCCTCGGAACAAAGTTCCTACAATCTCAATCCAAAAGGAATCTACACTAAGAAAATGAAACTTCCTACAACTCGGAGATTAATCTCCTACAAAATTTACAAAGAGATTTTTAAAAAAATAAAAGCAGAAATTTGTCTCAGATCTGGAAAAATTCAACTCAAGGTCTTCTTCTTGAACTTGCGGCTTTTTCAGAAAATGTTGAAGAAGAGTTGAGAGATCTGATCTTAGAAATCTTAGACCTACTCGATCAAGGAGAAGATGAAATATCCTTGAACAACAAGCCTTTCTTGATCAAAAATAGAAGTGTCGATCTACACTTTGAGCGGAGGCAGCGACTGAAACTTGTGTTCTTCTTGGAAAGAGACGGCCGATCACTATAATTTTGAAATACAATTTTCCGCTTAGGGTTAGTCTTGACGAAAATATATTATATAGGAATTCCCCTAGCGGTTAGACTTAACATTAATAATGACTCGTGGACCAATCACGATGTCTCATTTGAAAATCCCGTCGATCTGGACTTAAGTAAATTTTCAGAAAATTTTTACAGCAGTTCTCGAGAAGTATGAGTGAGTTCTCGAGAACAGGCTGGCTTCTCGAGAACTAGACTGTCTGGACTTAAGTTAGTACTCGAGAACAAAAGGCATTGAGTCTACTCGAGAACTAACTAGACTTCTCGAGAACTATTACTCGAAAGCCAAATCGTATACTCGAGAACCATGCTGACTTCTTGAGAACTAGAGTCTAAGTTCTCGAGAACTAAGATAGACTTCTCGAGAGAGGGACTTGGAATAATTTTGTGGCTGTATCTGACTACTCGTTAAATAAAGGCTGGGACTTCTCGATAACCTTAGACAGACTTCTCGAGAACTATAAAAAGGTTTCTCGAGAACTAGTCTCGACTTCTCGAGAACTAGTGCAACTTCTCGAGTTCTGCTAAGTCTACTTCTCAAGAACTATCATGGACTTCTCGAGAAGTGGACTAAGAGAAATTATGGACTTAGAAAATTTTCTTTACTCTTCAAGAATCCAATCTTCATTCCTTGATCCAAGTACATGAATATGAAGTGTATCCCAATTGAGAGGCTACACATGAGTCAACACCTTGGATCACACAGTGAGGGATTATATTGTATGGTCCTGTGTTCATGACCCACTGTAGACTTACATTGGTCTACACTTAGAAATGATAGTCTGCAAACACAAAACTTTAACCAAGATATCAAATACAACTTAATTCATCTTAGTTTATGGGTGACTTCATGCAAATCTGTGTTATTGTTGATGTAATACCCAACATTTAGACATCATAAATCTAAAATTTTACTCGGTCAAATATATATGGATGAAAAAATTTTTGGTTCTACTAATTCCAAACTATGCAAAAGGTTTTCTTACCTAATGCCTTCTAAGTTTGAAATGAGTAGCATGGGTGAGCTATCCTACTTCATTGGTTTACAAGTTAAGCAAGATCGTGATGGTATTTTTATATCCCAATCTAAATATGCTAAAGAGATAATTAAAAGATTTGGTATGTCAGATGCCTCAGCTATGAAAACACACATGCCCTCTAATGTTGTAGCTGATAATGATGAACATGGTAAACTTGTTGATAAGAAAACAGATACGACAATTGTTGGGTTCTTATTATATTTAACAGCTAGTAGAGAAGACATAATGTTTGCTACCTATATTTGTGATAGGATTCAAGTAAATTTTAAAGAATCTCATCTAATTTTAGTAAACAGGATTTTAAGATATATAAAAGGTTACCCAAATCTAGGACTTTAGTATCCTATTAAGTCAGAATTTGAATTAACTGGATTCTCAAATGCTGACTATGCTGGATGCAAAATAGACATGAAAAGTACATCAGGAACTTGCCAGTTTCTTGGTGATAGGCTTGTGTCATAGTTTTGCAAAAGCAAAATCGTTTTCTACTTCAACTGCTGAAGCTGAATACATTGCAGTTGGTAGTTGTTCACAAATTTTGTGGATTCAAAATCAAATACTAGATTATGGATAAAACTTAAATAATTCAAATTAATTTTTTCATGATACTAGTGAAATATCAATTGCACAAATACAGTCCATCATAGTAGGACTAAGCATATAGAAATAATACATCATTTTCTTAGAGATAATGTGGACAAAAATAAAATTAATCTTGTTTTCATTTCTACTGAGTTACAAAGAGCAGATATTTTCACTAAACCCTTAGATGAAAAGAAATATCTTTTCTTCTTAAATCAGTCAGGCATGATTAATGGAGAGTCATTTATTTGATTTTTGTTCCGAGCTCGATGAATTGGACACCTTTCGTCGAGGAGGGATCGTCGAACTGTAAACTTTTTGTAAGACATTCATCGAACGGAGATCG
Source organism: Platanthera zijinensis (assembly GCA_039513925.1). Classification (NCBI taxonomy): domain Eukaryota; kingdom Viridiplantae; phylum Streptophyta; class Magnoliopsida; order Asparagales; family Orchidaceae; genus Platanthera; species Platanthera zijinensis. Next base: position 181,401,622 of record CM077078.1, read on the forward strand.
ACGAACTGTCTTTGTGAAAATTTTCGTCGAACGGAGATCGACTGATTAATTTCAAGTATTTTTTATCAAACGGAGCTCGAAGAAATATATTTATTTCGCAAGACTTTCATCGACCGGAGATCGACGAAATGCATTTCTTTTGAGAATTTTCATCAAATAAGAGTTTGAGGTTTTGTTTTTCGTTGGACAAAGTTGGCCTTTTCAACATCTGAAAACTTATATTTATGTTTTCATCGAACTCTATCCCGCTTTATCCATTTCCCGTCTCTTGCGCTTGATATTTTCTAAATTGCTGGAAAATGGTGGTGTCGCAGACGATTCTCTCAACAATGAAGTTTGATGAAGGATTTGACATAGATATGGACTCCTTCAGTCATTCCAATCAAATCTTTAAGGAAATTTTTCAACTGTTCGAGGCACAACATTTGCAAAACTTTATGTCCACCAGAGTCAAGCTCCCTGTCATGTAAATTAAGGAATGGGTCTATACTGAAAAGATTCAAGACCTTAAAACTCTAACTGGATCAGTCACAGGAAATCAGGTTTCTCTAACACCTGAAATATTATCTGAAATTTTTGGATTAGTTAATGGTGAAGATTATATAGAGTTATCTGGTACTAAATTTGATGAGATGTTAGATAGATTGGGTCACTCCCAGGGAAACCATAATCACCTACTAAAAAGGAATTTTTTTGTTAAATATAAATTCTTAGCTGATGTTGTTGGTAAAGTTTTGTTGGGAAAACATTCTGCACATGATTATGTCACCAGGAACCAATTTATGTTGATGTGTGCTTTTGTTAATAAGAAATATGTGAATTGGGTAACAATCTTATTTGATTCAATTAAGAAGAAGATTAATAAGAAACATGTTAGTTATGGCAGAATTCTGGGTATCTTCCTCCAGACCAAATGTCCAGAAGTTTTGGTCTCTCAGATTGTGCATATCAATGCATCCAAGTGGCTTACTTCTGCTTTGTTTGGAAGATGGGAGAGGGTAATCCCTAAGCCATCAAGGGATAAACCCTCCAGGACAGCTTCTGAAAGCACAAGGGCTGTTACAGCCACTCTTCCTCAGTCTCCTCTACCATCCATTCCCTAAGCTTCACATGCTGAATCAACTCTTCCTCAGTCACCTCTACCACCAATTACATCTGAAGATATTCCATCCACTTCATTTCATCCAGAATCACCAAATCATCTATCTCTACCTTAATCTTAAGTACTATCTTCTCCTACTCACTTTTCTCTACTGCATTAGTATCCACCTCAATCACATGTATCTCCACCACAATCACTTATCCAAGAAATCATTCCTGATGACATTCCCTTTGTCATTCCTCCATCATCCATTCCCCGAGCTTTAGCTATTTGCCCAACCTGTACAAACAGATCTACTCCATATTCTTCTACCCCAAATCCACCCTCAACATCTACTCAGACTGCTCCTGAGTTCATGTTTTTGGATTTCTCTTCCATTGGTTCTTATCTTATTAAATTTATTACTCCCACTCTCAAGCAACTAATAGTTGAAGTTGTGGCTCCTATTGTTGCTTCTGTCTCTGCTCTCTCTTCTAAACTTACCTCCTCCACTTTTGTCCCATATTTTAAGGGCCTAGATTCAGGTCTCCCTAAATTTAGGTAGGGGGAGATGGTTTATGAAGAAGCTCCTACAGTTCCAGCTCCAGCAATTCCAGTTGCAACAGTAGTTTTTGATATAAAGGATATAGAAATGATTGCAGATCTTTCATATGAAGAAGTAGCAGTAATTCTAGAAGTTGTTACTATTAGCGATGTGTCTATTCATCCAACAGTCAACTTGCATTCTTTATTATCAGTTTTTGATACTCTGCATAGTTATTATCTAGTTTCCAATTATCTTTCTATAGCTATAGTAGGCTACGCTGCCCCAGTTGATTCTTCAGTTTTAGAACAGCTAAGGAATAACCTTATAGATTTTTCTACCAGTAATAATCCAGTTCTTGAGACTGCAGTAGCTGATAATATAATAGATATTATAGAGCATGTTTCTCCCCCCTACTTATGCATGGGATGGAACTCCAATGCCTAATTTTTATGACTTTCTTTTTCAAGACATAGAAAAAGATGACAATGTACATATACAAACTGATACAATAGATATTATAACTGTACAGCCAGAGGCTAAGACTATTGATTACACTAAGTTAATTAAACAGATTGATGATTTATATGATTTGCCAGAAGAAGAATCTGATGATGAAAAGTCTGATGAGTCAGAAGACTCATGTTCTAAGAAGAGAAAATTTAGGAAGAAGGCTCCAGTAAAGGTTGCTCCTAAACCTTCATCTACTACTGATATCCATTACTATATTCAGCATGGGATTAAGCTTAATCCAGACCATCCACATTGGATGAGATATTCTAAAAATGAGCAGAAAAGGAGGAAGAAAATGAAAAGGTATCATTCACCTTCAAGGTCTAGCAAAGGAGCTCCTCCAATACTAGGAGAAGCAGAAAATATTACTCAAAAGCCTACTTCTCACTATTCAAAAGCTTCTCAGGACAGTCAAGATAGACCTTAAAGGTCAGAAACTCAAAGCATTCAGTAGAATTCAAGACAAAGTAGACAGCAACAGCAGTCAAGCCTAGAGAGGCCTCCTCTAGCTTATGATCCAGAGATGGATCCAAATTTCAAAATGGCTAGATTTAATGAAGTTGTTGCATTTTCTCAGATTAAGAAAGCTAAAGATGAAGGAAAGGACACCTCCCAGTTCTCCACCATGTCCTCTTACATAAAGAAGAAGCTTGACAAATATCAAGTAAAGAACTTGTTCAATGTGGACAAGTACATGAGCTTGCATCCAGAGGCAGTAGTGCCAAGGACTACTTCTTTGAAGATTTTTAGATCTCAAGATTTGAAGATGAGTCAAAAGGAAGTTGTAGATCCTAACGGGAAGTTAATCTTCACTAAACCATAATCAGAATCTTCCTTTGATGCTCCTAAGAAACACACTTGATTTCAAAATTTAGATCTTTAAACTGTGTTTATGTTTTATAGCCTTCAAAGCACTTTATTTTATATCTGCTAAAAGTTTTTCTGCTAGATATTTTTATGCTTTGTGTTTTTCTATTGTAGATACTATCCTCACCCAAATAGGGGGAGATTGTTGGAAACTTATTACTTATTTGGGCTAGAATCACTGTCATTGGTTTAGGATGTTTAGTTTGACCCAACATGTATAGTCTAGGGTCATAGGTTATTATTTCTAGGGTTGCACCTTCAGAAGAATTCTAGAGAAATTAAGTTCGACGAATGTTGAATTCAGTTCAACGAAAGCTGAGCTCTGTTCGACGAACGCCGAGCTCAGTTTAATGAACTCACAGTTCTGACTCTGAGCTTTGCTCGACAAATGTTGAGCTCTGTTCGACGAATGTTGATCTCTTCAGAAAAGCTCAGCTCGACGAACTACAAGCTCAGCTCGATGAACTCCATTCTCAGTCTTACGAATTCCAGAGTCAGTTCTACGCTTTCCAGGAGTCGGTTTGACTAATTCTTTGCAGTGTCCAGGAAGTTTTATATTAAGAGGCAGATTTATTTTAAAGGGCGTAATTTCAATCAGTTATACTCTTGTATTTAATGCTAAATATTATTAATGAATATTGCCATTTCTGGAAGCATTAAATATGGGATTTTCATAAAGTTTTTATTCTAATTAAATCACCAGGGCAGTTAAGGAATTATTTTATTCCAAATATTTTATACTAGCCGTTACAGATCCTCAGAGATTCTTCAGATAATTCAAGGAATGTTTTTAAAATTCAAATGGTTGAATTCTTCTCTGAGAATATATGCACATTCATAAATTGTTGTTAAGAGATCAAGAGATAGATTTTGGATTTCTGATTAAGCCACACAGAGACTTTGGTTAATTTGCTTCTGACCCACCAAGAGACAACCAATTTCACATCAGTCTGAAATTTCTACTGGAGAGGAACAATATTCTTGAATGCCTACACACTGATGAAAAGTCTCCCTCTCCTGATCATAATCTCTACACAAATCAAGGGGAGCTTTTTGCTTACAACATCTACTAGTCTTCTCAGAGAATTGTAATAGAGAAGACATCAACACTTTTTAGTTTATTTCATTAACTGTGTACAAGGTTTTTAACTCCCTTCAAAAGTTCTCCTTTTGTTTCTAAGTCTCCTGATCAAAAGACTTAAGCTTGGTTTTTAGGCACTTGGTCAAAAGCTTAAAGGGTTGCTAGATCTCCCTTAGAAAATAGAACTTCTGGTGGTAGGGAACCTGATCAAAAACATGTAGTGGATTCCTACCAGGGTGGTAGAAGAGTGGATTTACCCAGATTTATTGGGGAACCACTATAAAATTCCTTGTGTCATCTCTGATTGTTATTCTTTTTATTTGTGTGCTGTGATTTTTGTTTTCTCTTTATATATATATCATTTACTTTAAATCCGCTATAAAAATAAATTAAAGTTTTTTAAATACACTATTCACCCCTCTCTAGTGTAAAGTAGATCTATCCCTCACTTTCATTGTTGAAGACTACTATCATTTTACCTAGGTTTTCTTTCTGAAACACAAGACAGACCCCTTCTATTCTTTCATCAATTTTTTCTGGCAAATTTAGAACGAACTGAACTGCTCAGTGGTCAAAATCAGAAGTGACCACGGAACAAAATTTGAGTCTGGTGCCATGACAGAATTCTATGAAAGTCAAGGTATCTTTCATGAGTTTTCCTCCCTACATACTCCATAGTAAAATGGAGTTGCTGAGAGAAGGAATTGAACCCTAATTGAAGCATGTACAAATATTTATAGTGCTTTTGTAGTCTAATACCATTGGGATATTTTTAGTTATTTTTGTATGAAAATCATGTTTTTATAACATTATTTTGTCTCCTTTTTTATATATTTTAATGCCACTAAATATTTCCTCTTTTCTTTGCAGACTTGCAGAAACTCGGCCAATTTAGTCCAATTCAGCAATTTCATCGAGCTCAAATATTTCGTCGAGCCGAATTTGTCGAGCTCAATTTCATCGAACGACCCAGTTTCATCGAGCGCAATCAACCCAAAGTTTGTCGAACTCGCCTTCAGTAAAACATTCGTAGAACTCTCTCTCCCTTCTACTATTCTGCGTTCGATGAAATCTCCTTGATTTCGTTGAACTCTCCTTCCGCATTGTTCGCTCGACGAAATCTCCTCATTTTGTCGAGCTCGTGTCCTGATTCCTTTTTGTCGAATGCATTTTCTGCGTTTGACGAATTCGTAGTTTTCATCGAATGCCCCTTCTACTTCCTCCGTTCAACGAAATTTCCTAATTTCATCGACCCCGCTCCGCCTCTTCTCTGTTTGATGGAATTTTATATTTCGTCGAATGCCCCTTCTCCTCTATTTCGTCGAGCTCTTCCCCCTTCTCCTCTAATTCGTCGAACTCATCCTCAACTTCGTCGAGCTCTCCCTAGTACCAGAGATAAGTTCTTTAAAACTATTAGGATATTTTTAGTACATTTTGTACGAAAATCATGTTTTTATAACTTTATTTTATGTCCTTTTGTAAATATTTTAATACCACTAAAAATTTCCTCTTTTCTTTGCAGACGTGCAGAAAGTCAGCCAATTTAGTCGAATTCAACAATTTTATCGAGCTCAAAGATTTCATCGAGCAGAAAATCATCGAGCATGATTCGTCAAATGACTCAGTTTCGTCAAGTGCAATCAGCCCAAAGTTTGACAAACTCGCCATCAGTTAAAATTTTGACGAACTCTCCCTCCCTTCTACTATTTTATGTTCGATGAAATCTCCTTGATTTCGTCGAACTCTCCTTCTACATTCTCCGCTCGACCAAATCTCCTCATTTCGTCGACCTCGCCTCCTGCTTCCTTTTCGTCGAACGCATTTTCTACGTTCGACGAATTCCTCGTTTTCATTGAACGCCCCTTCTACTTCCTCCGTTCGACAAAATTGCCTGATTTCGTCGAACCCACTCTGCCTGTTCTCTATTCGATGAAATTTTATTTTTCGTCGAACGCCCCTTCTTCTCTATTTCGTCGAGCAATTTCCCCATCTCATGTAATTCGTCGAACTCATCCTCAATTTCGTCGAGCTCTCCCTTCTTCTAGAGATAAGTCCGACTTTTTAACAAAAGACTGCTGCCACCATTAAATGCACGTCACTCAGACCAAGGAAATCATCATTTCCCATCAGAACACGTACAAAGGTCAACCTCTTGTGCATGGCTTAAGGCATTTCCTTCTCCTTGAAAATCTATAAATAGAGCCCCGACCCTTAATAAAAAAAATATAGATTTTTTGAGAGAGGGGGAAGTGCTGTCAGTTTCAATTCTTCCTAATGTTCGTCCTCTCTCCTATTTTTATTTTAGTTTTTCTGTTTAGTTTCAGTTACTGTTTTATTTTTCAGTTTTTTGTAATACCTTTGTTCTTTACTTCTATAATATTTTTATTTCTATCTTTAATTCTCTGCTTAGTTTTCTTTTCAGTTTAGCTTAGTTTTATTTTTCCAGCAAGTGTATTTTTCTTTTATTGCAAGTTGTAACTCTCTGTTATTCTAATATAAAGGTTGTTAACTATTTGATTTTGTCTATGTTCCATTTTTATGCTCTCCTACTCATCTATCCTCCTCCATTTCACCATGAGTAACTAATACTCTTTGTACTCGATCTTGATGATTCGAGTTTCGAGTTGATTAAGTTATGATGCCCTAGTTTGCTTTTTCTTGTAAGTTTTAGACCTTGAATTACTCCTGAATAATCGTGTTTGGAGATATATCATCGATGTATATTTTCCATCTTTGATTCAACTCTTAGCTAGTCGAGAGGCTCGTAGTTTGGAGTGAACACTCAAGAGTAAAGAGAGTTGCACGCAACCCTCGAGAGAGGCAGTCGTTAAATCTCTCGGATTGGAGTGAAATCCAATAGCGGGGTTCACAACGTAAAGCGAGCTTTAGGCCTCCGATTTGGACGAGATTTCGGTCGGAACTTCCTAAACTCAGGTGGGCAAGACTTTGAGAGAACCCTGTTCATGCTTTCGGAACCTCTACGGTCAAGGTCCTTTGCATTATTAAGTTAGAGTTTATTATCGCATTTTTAATAAACTTTTGCCGAGGTGATTCTCGATAGAGTTCTTTTCTTTATCATCGTTTCAACCCCTCATTTTAAATTGCTAGTTGTGGGCTCTCTGATTAAGTGCAAGTGCTTTTCTTTATGCAAGTAGTCTTCCCTTTTAAATTAGTTTAACAAACCCTAAAAAAATCCTTCGATAAGATAAGAGTTTTCGTGTGAGTAAGATTACTCAATGGTTCCTTGATTTTAATACGACACTTGTGTCCCTTGCTAAAATTCGATAAGTATACTTGCCTAGTTGGATTGCTAGTTCGGTTTTATTCTCTTTGCGAAATTAGCAAACACCAAGTTTTTGACGCTATTGTCATGGTGCAACTTTTGTTGATAACTTGAAAACACGAACCTATTTCTCTTATCTCTTATCTTTCTTTCCCTCTTTCTTAAAGATTAAAAATTTAAAAAAATATTAATGCTCTTAAATGAAACCCATATCACAATTTTTCTACACCACCTAACTCTCTCGAAAAGGGCAATGTGGCTTAAAAACAACTATCTTGTGTAGTACCTTGAGAACCCTTCATCGGGTAGCCCTTGGGAAGTTCAAGAGTTAAAACATTTAAAAAATCTATTCTAAAAAAAACAGTAGTTCTCTTTTTCTAGTTTATTTTTCTCTTTCTTCATCTTCTCTTCTACTAGTGCATGACCCGCAGAAATCCGGCGGATATTTTGGACTTGGACCACGAAATTGAGCGTACTCTTTGGAGAAGATCGAGATTTCAAGGTCCTACTCTCCAAATACCAGTTGAGGATTCCGAGTCATTTTCTACTAGAAGAATTGAACAACCCGTCGTAGAGGAAGCCCTGCATAGGCCAATGTCCTATTATGCACGGCTGAATCTAGAGGGTATAAAATCAAGCATAATTCTCCCTGCTATAGCTCATAATAATTTTTAACTTAAGCCTAACATAAATCAAATGGTGCTGCAGTATGTGCAATATTACAAACTTCAAGATGAAGATCCGAACGCGCATATAGCTAGCTTTCTTGAGATTTGTGACACCTTTAAAATCAATAGTGGTACAAATTATGATATTAGGCTAAGAATCTTCCCTTTCTCTCTTAGAACTAAGGCTAAGCAATTGCTGATGACTCTACCAAGAGGGAGCATCACCACTTTGGATCAATTAACTGAAAAATTTCTGATGATGTATTTTCCTCCAGCTAAAACCGCAAAACTTAGGAATGATATTTCTGCATTTGGACAAATAGACTCTGAAACCTTGTATGAAACCTGGGAAAGATTTAAAGAACTCTTAAGATGATGCCCCCATCACGCGCTGCCTGTATGGTTACAAGTGTAGACGTTTTATAACGGGCTAAATCAAAATACAAAGTAAATGATAGACGCAGCTTCCGGTGGTACCTTAAACCACAAAACCCCAGGTGCAACTCTTGAACTTTTCGAGGACATGGCCATGAACACATATCAGTGGAATGTGCCTAGGTCCCTCCCAAACAAACCTGCAGGTATTTTTGAAGTAGATAACATCTCCCAGCTAGCTCTGCAAGTGGAAGTCTTAAGTAAAAATATAATGGAGATGACTGATACCTCTGCCCCAAAGGTATGGAAATCTGCAACTCCTGCTCCCGAACATTTGGATTATGTTAATAATATGCCTAAAACGCTTTTCATAATTTTTCTGCTGCTAATTTTCCTACTCCGGGTTTCGCTTTTCCGAAAAATTATAATCCGGCGTTACGGAACCACCCGAACTGTTTGTGGAGTAATCCCTCGAACGCAATGCGTCTGCCACCACAAAATGATTTTTCTTCACCGCCTCTACCTCTTTAAAATTATCCAAAACCTCCTAGCTTGGAGGAGTTACTTTTTAAAGATATAAACACAAATGAGGCTACTTTAAGAACCCTAGCCAGGACCATAAAAATTTTAGATAATCAAGTAGGACAACTCGCAAAAATTATTTAAGGGCCACCCGCTAGGTCTCTTCCTGCCAATACCGAGTCCAACCCGAGAGATCAAGCGAAAGCTATAACTCTTCGGAGTGGGAAGCAAGTTTCTGGTATGGTTAGCGAAGAGACCGAGGTAAGCTCCGCCCCCATTTTTAATATTCCGCCATCTGTTGAAAAAGAAGTTATCACTCCACTCTCTGCTTTAGAAAAAGATCTCACTCCAGCACCCATCTTAAAAAATAATCCAACTCAACCCTACCCTTCCGAACTTAACAAGCAACGTCAGGATGATCAATACTCATGCTTCCTAGAAATATTTAAGCAAATCCACGTAAATCTGCCTTTCCACGAAGCAATCTCCCAGATGCCGAAGTACGCTAAGTATCTTAAGGACCTCCTTACTAATAAGAAGAAGTTAGAAAACTTATCGCATGTCACACTAAATACCGAGCACTCTGCGGTCTTGACAAATGGTTTACCAAAGAAGATTAGTGATCCGGGTAGTTTTTCTATTCGGTGTGTCTTTGGTGATCTATTTGTCAAGCAGGCATTGACTGACTTTGGTGAGAGTATCAACCTGATGCCCTTCTCGTTATTCAAGAAGTTAGGATTTGGTAGCCTCAACCCCAAATGCATGAGTATCAAGTTCGCAGATAGATCTGTTAAGTACCCGTTAAGAATCTTGGCGGATGTCTTAGTTAAAGTCGACAAATTCATCTTACCGGTGGATTTCGTCATATTGGAGACGTCAAGGTTCCCTTGATCCTTGGCTAACCCTTCCTTCTAACCTCCCGAGCTATCATTGACCTAAGCAATGACAAGCTCTTCCTAGGAGTAGGCGACGATGAAGTAACTTTCTCTATCACCCCTTCGATGAAAAATACCCTAGAGAATAACGAATCTTATTTCTTCTTGGATGCCTTAAGTGATGAATCTTCCTATAGCATTCCTGAAGATGAATTTTTTGTTTTGTGTTTTTCTTCAACTCTTCAAAATGAATTTATGCAAGAAACGACCATGGCCGCGGACTCCACCCTTTTAAATGAATTTTTGCAAGAAAATTTAATTATTATTTTGGACAATATTATTTAGTTATGTTGAGCTCAAACGACGTTTTAAACAAAGGGCGCTCTTGGGAGGAAACCCAAGTTATCTTTGTTATTTTCTTTATTTTACACTTTATTGCCCTGGATAGCTCCGACTAGCTGAAGCCTCTGCGATCGCCTGCTCCAACGCTGCTGATTCCATCATGAAGTCCAAAGAAGACATTTCAAGAAGTTCCAAAGCGCAAGCATGAGGGAGCAACATCACGCAACCTTCCGCGACTCGCAAATCTAGGGAAGTACCTGTGTTCAATTTTGTATATTAATTTCTGCTTTAATTTTTCTCTCTCCTTCCCCTCTTTTCTCCATTGAGGACAATGACCATTTTAAGTTTGGGGGTGGATTTCCTCTTTCTCTTTTCTTTAGATTTTTTTCTCTATAAAAATCAATCAAAAAATTAAAAAAAATTCTTGTGCTTTCTCCTTTTTCTTCTAAAAGAAAAATCTCAAAAAAAAGATAATATCTTTAAAAATAAAAAAAAAACAGAATATTTCAAAATCAAAAAATTTTTATTATGCCAATTTTTCTACTTCAATAATATCCCTTGCTTTTGTTTTGTTTTTCTCAAAATTCCTTATAACAATTTAGCTAACTATAATATTTCTAATCGTTCTTTTTAATTATGTTTCACAAGTAAAATATTGGTCATTCTGTGTTTCTAATTCGCAGTAGCATGTTAATGTGAAATGTTTTTTTTCAAAAACTCGCATTTTTAATATGGTTTTTGTTCTTTATTTTCTTTACTTTCTCAAAAATCTTTCATCCACTCTTTTCCTTTTCGTTTTTGGATAATTTTTGTAATGTTAACTTTTGATTAGCATAGATGTGAACGATCCAATGCGCCTATTATTTCTATTTTCAAGATAATTTCATTTGTCTTCTTTTATTATCTATGCCTTGCTTTTTGAAATTTTCCAAAGCTTATACTTTAGATAGCTTTAAAAACATGAAAATGATTTAGGCCGTGTTTGTTTTCGTTTGAGCCTTCGTGCCAACCAAAAACTTTTTATCCCTAATTAGCTGCTTTTGAGCCTTTTTCCTATTTCAATTGATAGCTCCACTTATCATTTCATGTTCACCAAAGCTAAAATTTTCCAACCTATCTAATCACACTAACCTTTTGAGTCCATTAAAATTTATTCTTGATTATGATAGGGTTTTTTGTGATATATTTGGAGAACTTTTTGAAAAATTATGCTCAAAAGAAGTGTTTACTTTTGTTTGGCCAATTTGAAAATGAAAAGAAAAATTATTTATGGCCTTTGTTTTGAAAAGAAAAAAAATGGAAAATGAAAAAGAAAAAAAAGAAGAAAAATATTTTATTTATGATGAAATTTTTTTAAACTCTTTATTTTAATTTAGTGTGATTTTAAGCCACCTTGTTTATCTTTGAATTCTGTTCCTAATTATATGTCTAAACCAAACATTTCGGTCCTAATAAGTTATTTTGATACAAGTTTTTGATTTTTTTTTTAGCTAAGTAAAGAAGAAAAGTAAATTGGTAATGTTTTGTATTTAAATTTAAATATTTGTTATTTGATTGATATAGTTATAATATGTCCCTTGGATCTAGTAACAACTCAATGCACTTTTTCATTTTGTAGTTTTGCTTAAATTTATTTAAAGAATTTTGTTAAATTTTGGATGATTTATTTTCATTACTAAAGTTTATAAAAGTTAAACCATGTTTAAACAAAAGTTTTAGGCTTAGATTTCACCTTCTCCCTACTTAGAATTTCACATGATACTTATGTTAGCATAATTAGAATTTTCATGATTAGTCACAATTATATTAGCTAGTTTTTATTTCTTTGCTTATGGACAAGCAGAGCTTAAGCTTGGGGGAATTTGATAGTGCTTTTTGTAGTCTAAAACTATTAGGAGATTTTTAGTTCGTTTTTTATGAAAATCATGTTTTTATAACTTTATGTTGTCTCCTTTTGTATATATTTTAATACCACTAAATATTTCCTCTTTTCTTTGCAGTCTTGCAGAAACTCAGCCAATTTAGTCGAATTCAGTAATTTCGTCGAGCTCAAAGATTTTTTCGAGCGGAAAATTGCCGAGCAGAATTCGTCGAGCTCAATTTTGTCGAACGACCTAGTTTCGTCGAGTGAAATCAGCCTAGATTTCGTCAAACTCGCCTTTTGTTAAACTTTCGTTGAACTCTACCTCCATTTTACTATTCTGCGTTTGACAAAATCTCCTTGATTGCGTCGAACTCTCCTTCTGCATTCTCCGCTCGACCAAATCTCCTCATTTCGTTGAGCTTGCCTCCTGCTTCCTTTTCATCGAACGCATATTCTGTGTTCGACGAATTCCTCGTTTTTGTCAGACGCCCCTTCTACTTCCTCCATTCGACGAAATTGCCTGATTTTGTCTAACCCGCTCCGCTTGTTCTCTGTTTGACGAAATTTTATATTTTGTCGAATTCCCCTTCTCCTCTATTTCGTCGAGCTCTTCCCCCTTCTCCTCTAATTCGTCAAACTCATCCTCAATTTCATCGAGCTCTCCATGCTACCAGAGATAAGTCCAGTTTTTTAACAAAATCCTACTGCCGCCATTAAATGCACATCACTCAGACAAAGGAAATCGTCATTTCCCTCAAGAACCCTCACTAAGGTCAACCTCCTGTTCATGGCTTACGACATTTCCTGATCCTTGAAAATCAATAAATAGAGCCCCGGCCCTTGAGAAAAAAATTTAGATTTTTGCAGAGAGGGGGAAGTGCTGACAGTTTTAGTTCTTCCTAGTGTGCTTCCTCTCTCCTATTTTTATTTTAGTTTTTCTATTTAGTTTTAGTTAAATTTTTAATTTTCATTTTTTTGTAATAGCTTAGTTCATTACTTCTGTAATATTTTTATTTTCGTCTTTACTCCTCTGCTTAGTTTTCTTTTTCATTTTAGCTTAGTTTTATTTTTCCAGCAAGTGTATTTTTCTTTTATTACAAGTTGTAACTCTTTGTTATTCTAATATAAAGGTTGTTCACTGTTTATTTTTGTCTCTGTTCCATTTTTATTATCTCCTACTCATCTCTCCTCCTCCATTTCACCATGAGTAACTAATCCTCCTTGTACTCGATCTTGATGATCTGAGGTTCGAGTTGATTAAGTTATGATGCCCTAGTTTGATTTTTATTGTAAGGTTTAAACCTTGAATTACTCTTGATTAATCATGTTTGGAGATATATCATTGATGTATATTTTCCATCTTTGTTTCCACTCTTAGCTAGCCGAGAGGCTCGTAGTTTGGAGTGAACACTCAGGAGTTAAGAGAGTTGCATGCACTCCTCGAGAGAGGCATACGTTAAATATCCCAGATTGGAGTGAAATCTAATTGTGGGGTTCACAGCATAAAGCGAGATTTAGGACTCCGATTTGGACAAGATTTTGGTTGGACCTTCCTAAACTCAGGTGGGCACGACTTCAACAGAAGCAGGTTAATTCTTTAGGAACCTCCACGGTCAAGGTCCTTTGCCTTATTAAGTTAGAGTTTATTATCGCATTTTTAATAAACTTTTGCCGAGGTGATTCTCGATCGAATGCTTTTCTTTATCATCGTTTCAACCCCTCTTTTTAAATTGCTAGTTGTGGTCACTCTGATTAAGTGCAAGTGCGTTTCTTTATGCAAGTAGTCTTTGCTTTTAATTTAGTTTAACAAACCCTAAAACAATCCATCGATAAGATAATAGTTTTTGTGTGAGTAAGATTATTTAACAGCTCCCGAATTTTAATACGACACTTGTGTCCCCTTGCTACAATTCGATAGGTATACTTGCCTTGTTGGAGTGCTAGTTCGGTTTTATTCTCTTTGCGAAATTAGCAGACACCAAATATGTTGAACAATGCTTCACTTACGGAGTACTTCTGGGCTGAAGCAGTCAAACCAGCGTGTCACGTGCAAAATATAGCACTTATCAACAAAAGCTATCGTAAGACACCCTATGAGCTATTGAAGGGCAGAAAACCGACTGTGTCATATTTTAGAATCTTTGAACGTAAATTATTCGTACTTAATAATGAGAAGTATTAACGCACAAAGTTTAGTGAAAAGTATTTTGAAGGTATTTTTGTAGGATATAATAGCGATAGTAAGGCATTCAGGATTTTTAATAAGAAAAATCTGGTGTTAGATGAGTTAATAAATGTTGTATTTGATGAGACAAGCTTTCTCCAAAGTAGCTCGTATAGTGTTATTGGTGCAGATGCAAGTACCAGGTTCCATGAGCTAAGCTCTGATGAAGATGTCAAGGAATAAGCTCCAAGCTCAGTCAAGTTCATCGATCCAGGCTTGGTGGATGAAGAACTACTAGAGGAAGAATTATTATAACCTACAGAGGATGCACAAGATATTGTAGAGCCTACTGGAGGGAGAGCAAGAAATCTAGGGTTCAGACACCTAAGAGATCACCCAGCTGATCAGATATTAAGAGAGCTTGGAGATAGTATGATTACCAAAAGAGGTATAGCTAATAAGGTTATGCATCTTAGTTTTTTGTCTCTGTTTGAGCCAAAGAAATTCGAAGAGGCAAAAAAGGACTCTTCTTGGATATTGACAATACAAGATGAGCTCAATCAATCTGAACGATGCAAAGTGTTGGAACCCCACCTGTTTTAGGGATTTGGGCTAAGGTTCATTATTAGGGTTGCATAGATTGACCCACTTTGTATAGTTTAGGGTCATAGGTCTTCATTAGATTATAGGGTAGGTTAACAAGTCATATTGATCAGACCAATCCCTCAAGAGACTTAGAAGACTGAAGAAACAAGAACAGGGAAGAATTTTCTCTATTGAGGAAGGAGTTCGACGAACTCTGACGTGAGATCGACGATCTTTGTTCTCAGTTCGACGATCTCAGTCTCTTCTCTGAACTGAGATCGATGAAAGATGAACTGAGCTCGACGAACTCTGATCTTTTATCAAGATTGAGTTCGACGTTCTTCTATCTAAGTTCGATGAACATGGAGCCCAGAATAGAAAGTAACAATTCAATTCAGACTTCTGAAGGCTCGGCTCGATGAATGAGAGGTTTGAGTTCGATGATCGGATCTCATATCGACGATAACTGTCAATTCATTTTCTATTTCTCTGCAGTTATTTCAGATTGACTACGGCTTATATTTTGGCATATTTTAATCTGAGTAATTAATGCTTATATTCTCTGAATATAGCCATTCAAATGACAGTATTAATTACTGGATTTCAAAGAGTCAATATACAACTAATTCTTTAGGACTGCTAAGGAATTATTTTATAAGCCTTTTAGCCGTTGTCCAAGTTTCTAAGAAATCAGCAGTCAATTAAGAAAAGAAATTAAAACTTTGTTGCAGGAAAATATAGTAAATATAAAACAAGTTTTTCAAATGCTTTAAAAATAGTAGAAGTAGAAGCAGTGAAAGAATTGAGAATACACAAGAGACATAAAACATTTCTTTATCATCAGTTTGCATCTCCAGAGGGTTTTAAGAGACAACCATCACCACTAGTCTAAAGATTTCTAGAGATCATTCTCAAGAAGACCTACACGCCCTACAAAGCTTCCATCTTCCTGATCATATTTCTATCTTAGGGGGGAGCTTTGACATCATTAAAAAAAATCCTCTAGTCTTCTCAGTTGTTTGATAAAGAGAAGAACTGCATATTATTTTTGTTTTATTCTCACCCACTAAATAAAGGGATTCTTAACTCCCTTCAAAAGGTATTCACCTTGGTTGCAAGTCTCCTGATCAAAAGACTTGATTTAGTTTTGGGGTACCTGATCAAAAGCCTAAAGGGTTGTGAGATCTCCCTTGAAATAGATCTTGTGGTGATAGGTCACCTGAGCAAAAACCTGATTGGTGGCAGGGAACCTGATCAAAAACTTGAGTGGATTCATACCAGGGTGGTAGAAGAGTGGATGTACCCAAGTTTAGGGGAACCACTATAAATTTCTTGTGTCATCTGTGATGCTAGCTTTACTTATTGTGTTGTGTGCTGTGTGTTGTAGTTTTCTTTTCTACACTTCACCTTTTACACATAGTAATATCACTATCTTAATTCTGCAAACTTAATTATGTAAAAAGGTTTTAAAATGTCTATTCACCCCCCCCCCCTCTAGAGCTAAGCTGATTTAACCCCTCAGGCGGTATTGTCATTCCATCTTTCAATTTGTATAAAAGGGCTGTTTCTTTGATTTCACAGATTAACATTTGAACCAAGATCCTTGTTAGATTGTCTTCTCTCTAGTGCGTTATTACTGCATGGCACAAAATAAGGATTATGCCAACACCATACCTCTAGTCTTCAACTTAAATAAGTTTGCAATCTGAAAGGCAAGAATGAAGCTATATATGAACTCTATTGATGAAGATATTTTCAATTCAATTTTGACAGGACCTCCTCAACCTACAACAGTGAGTACAATAACAACTGACACACATGCAGTTCCACCACATGAGTGGACTGATGCAATGAAGAAAGCAAAGATAGCTGATGCAAAAGCTATGAATATACTGACTCAAACAATGTCAGATGACATATTCCAAAATATGGCTCAATGCACTTCAGCAAAACAAATCTGGGACTCTCTAAACCAGATGGTGGCAGGCTCAGCAAATGAGAGAAAGGATAGAAGATCTCTCTTAATCTCTCAATATGAGAACTTCAAAACGGAAGAATCAAAATCCGTGGGTGAGATGTATAACAGACTAAGTGTTATCATCAGTGAGCTAAAAACCCTTGATAAAGACATCTCATTAATTGAGATAAATGATAAAATTCTTATGTGCTTCCCCAGCACTTGGGATTCTAGGATATGTCCAATCAAGGAGTCCAGAACTTTAAATGAGATTTTCACTAAATATCTCCTTGGCAAACTCAAGTATTTTGAGCAGTTGATCAAAACTAGAGAGGCTGCTAAACATAAGACTTCCACATTCTCAAGGAAGGAGCACAAAATAGCCTTCAAGGATAATGAATAGTAAGAATCCCTTTATGCTAATGAAGAGATGATGAGATTCTGGCTAAAAGGTTCTACAAACTGGCCAAGAAAGACTTCAGGAGAAGGTAATCCAGAAATGATGACAAACCAAGATATGACAAGACTCCTACAAAGGAGATTGTATGCTTTGGATGCAGAAAGCCTAGGCACATTCTACCTGAATGCCCAGAAGCTCAGAAAAGAGAAAAAAGAAAAGAGAAGGAAAACAAGAAGAATTCAAGCAGGCACACTCAAGCAAACACTCCTCCAACAAACATAAAAGAAACGAGAAAGGTTTCATTGCTGATACCTGGAGTGATACTGATGAAGAGTCTTCATCTTCCAGCTCCAGCGAAGATGAAATAATCCAACGCAAGGGAAGTCTGTCTCGTGGCAATCAATGCCTCATGCAGTAGTCTTGATGATGAAGATCAAGTAGAAATAAAATCCGAGGAATCAGAAGATGAATCTGAGTCAGAAGAGGATTAGGTAATCTCTTCTTTTGATTTTAATTCTATTGATTTTAAAATTTAATTCAAAGCCTTATGTAATGACTTAATAAAATCTGGAAAAGAAATCAAGATACTTAAAGATAGGCAAACTGAATTTGATAATCTATTTGTTGAAAACATTAAGCTTAAAGTTGATTTAGTTTTAGCAATTGAACAAATCATTTCTCTAAAAATAGAACTAAGTGAGGCCAAGCAACTTGAGGAATCTCTCAATGGGAGAAGCCTTAAGCTGATGGACATCAGAAGCACAGTTAATCCAATACTAAATGGCAAGTTGGGCTTAGGTTCTTCATCAAGCTTAACGCCCATACTTAAGAAGATTATATTATCAACCCCCATAAAATTTATATCATATAAAGGAAAAGAGTTAATATATAATAATCAAACAACTGAAGCTTCTCACAAATCCAAAATTCAAAGGAGAAACAACAATATAAATCAAAATCTGAATAAAAACAATGTTCAACAGATTTCATCGAACTCAGATCGACGAAATGTGTATAGTTTGTCGAACAAAGATCGACAATCTTTGAACGCTAACTATAGTATTAAAAATTCGTCTTACTGCGATCAACGATCTTTATAATGTTCTTCGAGTAGTGATCGACGAATGTGGGACATAGAAAATGAATATATTCATTCTTTGAGCAAAGATCGATGATCTCATCCAATTTCGTAGAATGCAGATTGACGAACTTATGATTATTGGTCGACCTAGTCAGAGTTAACAAAAATTTCAATTCTTTTAGAAACTCTAATCTGATAAGACAACTTATTAATACTTTTACCAGTTGGGAAATTCCACCTAGGAGATATCACCTTTTATGATATAAAAGCCAACCTGAATTTTCAACTATTTCTAGTTTTTCTTATCAGAAAAATAAATGACCCAAGGTAACCTGGGTCAAGAACAACTAACTTCTGTTTATGCAGGTGAAGAGCTGTCCAGCTTTTAATCAACAATGGTATCTGGACAGCGGATGCTCCAAGCATATTACTTGTAAGACCCCATTTTTTTTTCTTTTAAAAATCACTGGGGTCTTAGGCCCAGAACCGCTGCTTTGCTGGGACACCAACACGCCCGAGAAGATCGTCACTACAAAATGCTGATTCTGCCAGCCATATCGATCGCAGAAGTGTAGAATAAAGTATAAGAGTAAGAATGAACTCAAAACTAGTATAGAAGAATCACATGTATATAAAATAAATCTCTACAAAGGGAGTGTCCACAACATTAATATATAAAGTACTGAAAATAGGGCTCATGCCCGATACATCCAAATCCTAACAACAAGAATCTCTCAAACGGAAGCAAAACTAATAAACTACTAGCGGTTGGGACTCACAGTCCCAGCTATCTGAAATCCGGTAATAGACTGGCCCACTTCCAAGCGTGTCGACCTATGGGGCTGCTCCTCCATATTCGGCTCCACGGTCACCTAAAATGATGTGGTTCAAAAACCATTAGTCTAAAATGCTAAGCCCTATCATCCCCCACCCCTCCCTCATGGCTCCTAGGCACCGAGCAGGGAGAAGGAAAGGGAAGCTATGAAGGTGGAGAGTACTAAATTTAAGCAGGTGGTGACGGAACTAATCTAGCAGTTCTATGAGAATAAGAAGCAGTAATAAAAGTATGAAAGACAAAACATGAAATATGTAACCTTAACTTATATGAAAACACATAAGCTAAAGGATCTTCTGTATGGCTCCCATCGTATAAAAAGTCCCCTACCAATTTATACGATAGGGTGTCGGTTTACTAGCAAGCAATATCTATATACAGAATATAAACCTTAACTTATAAGCACGCTCACACAAACTTATAAGCCAAGGGGTCATTTTGTAGGGCCTATTATATAAAGCGTCCCATACCACTTTATACAATAGGTGTCAGGGGTTGATGCAATGATGATTCTATGACATACAAATATGCTATGATATGATCATGCAAGTGCAACTCACCCACCCGACTCTGTGCACACAGACCTTTAGTTCCCCTTTCTGGAGCCTAACCTCTCAGGATACCTCCGTAGTTGCAAACGAAAGCGGTGGTTTGGGCCTCGCTAACATCTAAACCAGTATCAACACTACCAGTCAAACCAATCGTACGCCTCAATGCTGCTGCACTAAGCGGAGATCCTGCGTACTCTTGCCGACTGGCGCACCGGACTTTATTTGGCTAAGTGTAAAACCACACCCGCCGAGTCAACATACTGGTGTCGGTGCGATGACCCTCCAATACCAAAGACCCACCATCTTATACCTTATGCACATGCACATTAATGTATTATCCACCGAGTCAAAGCTCCCCGGAACATCCCGTCTGTTACAATCAACAACCAAGCCAAAGCTCAGCGGGCCAACCTGCCCATCACCAAAACCCCCTGGCCTACAGCCCGTGTGAACAAACCTAACATCCCGAGACATCAAGGTGAGTGAAAGTGAATCCCTAATTATGCTAGTTACTCTTGCAAGTTAGTTTGCCTACAGCTTAGATTAGCCCAGGACATCCTCCGGTATACTCGGTGAAGGGTTCTCAAAGGGCACTAGGAACTATGATGGTAGCTGAAGACCATCGTTCCCTTTCGCAAGGCACTTATTATTATTGGTTATTACCCGATTACGCGATCCCTTTTTATGTTATACTGGATCTAACCCTAGTGTGTTTTGGCCCTTCCTCACCTCAGGAAAGACGACCTTTCGTCGATCACGAGCACCACTTAACAATAGCCAAACCAACACTCCACTCATCGTAGCTCCCTATGATGAACCCAACATCCTTTTTCAAATCCCATGAACTATCAATCTCATCCTCTTTGCTCAATGCCAAGGATATCACTACTTCTGTTGTTTTACGCCATGCAGACCAACCTATACTATATGATGTTCATGATAGGAGGTCCTTCGAGTTCTCATCCAAAAGCCTAAATTATATACTGGAAATCTATCATGATATAATTAGCCTAAATCCAGAAAATTATAATTTTCCTAACTAATCTGATATTTAATTATTTTTCCCAAAAGATTGGCCATGGGTGATTTTAAACATGAACTACATGATTTTCTCAAGTAATGACCACCCAAAAATTATGATCACTAAATAACAGAGAGATATCAATAAATACTAATTTCCATGATTTTATAGAAATGACTTATCCCCTAATTAATTTATTCAATATAATTCCATTAACCATGTGTAAAGGAGGAAGTACTGAAATTATTCATCAGAAAATTATAGAAAAATCACTGAATCTTAATAATGTACAAAAAGAATCATTGTTAAAAAATCTTTATTTTTCTGTCTTACTAGACACCAAAATAATTTCAACTAATTTTTCATGGGAAACAATACTTAATGAAGCAACCCTTATAAATATACTTCCAAAAATTCCATAAAAATTCACAAAGCTTTATAATATATTAAAAGATCTTCTGACTAAATTTTATCAACTTCCAATAAGTGGTAACTTCACAATAAATTCTTAAGTAATTAATACAACTTTTTAAATTGTGAATGAAGTATCCAAAATAATAATCCTATATTCATAATAAAATGTTCAGAGCTTTGTTATAACCTTAAAACATGATTGACACAATTTAATTCAAATCGAAAGTTAAAATGTTACATAATTAATTCTTCAAGGGAATCTATGATTGTGCACTTTTATAAAAGAATCTATTTGAAAGCTTATCAAAATACTATGTAACAAGATTCAAAGTTTAATATGACTATAAACATAACTCTTACCATCCTCTCATGGAAATTTAAGATCATTTGATCCTTCAATAATTCCTTAAGGTGTAAAGGCCAAATTTAATACAAAGTGGATTAAGTGATGTGCCTAAGTACAAATACTTCAAAACTCCTCCCTAGGGAATATTTCCACCCTAGAACCACATGGACTAAACCCTAAGTCCATATAAGAACATATCATAATATGTCCTTCACAAACCCCCATAGTTGAATCCTTAATGTGTGAACTAGGGTCCTAAAGAAAACCCACCCCAATTCATCTCAAATTCCATGAGGGGTGTTTTCACTGACCATGGGGCCTTGGCCAAAATCCCAACCCATTTGGGTGAGAATTGGCCCCACCATGCCCCCAAAATCCCTTGCCCTAATTTTCTCCTTCAAGGGCCAAACTTTGGCCTCACCAAAACCTAATCATATCAAACCCAATTAGGCTGAAACTTTTTGTCAGGGTTACATAATAACCCTACAAATCAGCCAGCAAAATTTTGGAGACATTTAAGGTCATTTGACCCTTTAATTAAATCATACATAGATTATTAAATTTTTACAAAAACTATAGAAATATTATATCAAAAAATTACCATTTTTGGATATATTGTGGGTATTTCTAAGAATGTCCCCCATCCCAAATTTCAAGTCATTTAGATGGCTGGATTGATGGGGGCACTTAAATCATTCCCTATTCAACCCTATGTATAGATCTCGCCAAAATGAGTGTTGTGGTCTAACCAAGACTCCGAATTGGTTCAAATCAATTTTAAAATAAATTAGAATCATAGATCTACAATTTTCATGTTAAATGTTTTTCCTGGTCTAGCCTCTAAGTATTTTTAATATTTAATTTAAAACCACCCAATAAATAGGATAGAAATTGAAATAATATGAATTAATAAATCCAGATCCAACACGAATCATAAAGCAAATTGTGGGGCTCCTGGAAATCTTCTTCCTCTACCCAAGGGTTGAGATTAGCCGAACCTTTAGCCAATTCCAAGCCCATTTCCCGGCCACCCGGCCACTCGGCCACCTCCCTGGCAGGCCACCACTGCCACCACCTTCGTTGAGGTGGGGGCTATCGCCGGGCGGCAGCACGACCGCTGGAGTGGCGGTTTCCGGAGATCCCACATGGATGAGAATCCAAGTAAATTTCTGAAATTTTCTTCTCCATTTAGGCTCAATGGAGCCCGATTTCCTTCCTATTTGATCTAAAGATCTAACCCACGAAGAGAAGAGTAGAGGACCATAGTGAAGGGTTGTTTCCTTGCCGGCCGCCGCGTCGCCATTTCTGGTGGTGTAGCTTTTTATGCTCTGCAAAAACACAGTGAAGTAGCTTGGTTTCTTATGTTAAAGGGTGGAAATGTCTGCTAACAGCCTAGGGAAGATTTTAGGAGAGTAAAATGGGGGAGGAGAAGGGTCTAGCTTGATGGCCATCAATGGCCATTAAAGGGAATTTTCGGCCATAGAGAAAATCCCTTGATATTCACCTCCCCTTTGTCCCAATTCATTTGGAAACTCCTAAAAACTGATAGGGGAGATGAATACTAATTAATTGGTGAAGAATGGAGGGGTGATTCACCTTCCCCGCCATGAATGACCTTCTTTTTCTCACTTTCTATCTCCTAGTCATCATGAACGAATTTGCTCATCTCCCTAGCCTATTGGCGCCCATCTATCCAACATGAACAATGAAAATGAGGTTAGCACAAGTGGGTTTGGGTTTGGGCTTGAGTTAGCCAATTTTGGCTAATTTAACCTATTTCAATGATTGAGTTTACCTTGGTCAAATTGACCATTTAGGTTTACCCCAATGGGTCCTTGGTGACCCATTGGCCTACTATAAGCTCTAGGTAGGGTTAGGTAGGGTTTACTTGGCACCTTGGAGGTCACTTGACCCTTAGTAAGGGCACTTTGACTACTTTGGGGCTAGAGTTGACTTGGGTCAACTTAGCCTCTTGGGTTGTCCCTAATGGGTCCTTGGTGACCCATTGACCTCACTTAAGGTCTAAGAAGACTTAGGTAGGGTTGGTTTGGCATATTGGAGGTCACCTGCTACTTAATTAGGGCACATTGACCTTAGTTAGGGCACCTTGCCAATTTTAGGCCTAGGATGATCCTAGGTCAACTTGGCCACCCTGGGTTGATTTCAATGGACCCTTAGGGCTCTAATGGACCTTTCAATAGTTTAGGGATATTGTGGTGGGGTCATGGATTCATTTTGAAACCCTATGGTCGTCCTAAACTAGTGTTTATAATCCTACTATTTGTAGACCATGGTGATATCCACCTTCATGCCTAACCTCACTTGGTCTTCTTGGACTTCTTTGGGTTTTGTCATGACCTAGTCATGACTAAACAACTCCTAGGGGCCTATCTGAAAATGGGATGTTACAAATCCCAATAAACAAAAACAAAAATTTCGTCCTCGAAATTCAAGTTAGGAATGCGGGGTTTCTACTGAGGGTAACTACTTGTAACATCCCATAGGAAGTTGAATGTATACTTTACCCGGAGAGATTCGGGTACCTCCGCTGCATTAGATTCGGTGGCTCCCAGGTATGCTCTTCCTTCCCATCTTTCGTCTACAAGACCTTGATAAGTGAGACCTTCTTGCACCGCAAGACCCGCATCACTGTGTCATCTATCCTTACAAGCTCATCTTATTTTCGATTGATTAAAATCTGTCGAGCCATCTATGATAAGAACCTATTGTTCTGGCTGTAGTAGAGCCTTCCTTAAGAAGGAGACATAGAATACATCGTGCAAACCCGCTAACTCCGGCGGTAGCTCCAGCCTATAAGCTAATGGAACCATCTGCTCTCAGATCCTGAAACACCCCATATTCCATGGACTGGGCTTCTTCTGCCTGCATACCCACGAGACTCCATGCACCAGACGTATCTTCATGAAATCATGGTCTCCATCTTGAGAAGCTACTTGGCAATGTCGTGCATCGTTATATTTGGCTGGTCTGCTCTGGGCCTCCAGCATCCTATCTTGAATTAGTCACACCTAGGTGTCTGGGTTCTTCATAAATTCGAGTCGAGTGCCTTTGGATCCTCATCCTAGATCCATGATAGTGGAATCCTATACCTCCGTACGAGGGTGGAAAGGTGTGTTGAATGTCGGCTGAGAGTCTAGATAAGCATGTACTGACCTTTTCTCCTTGGACGTACACTATCCATCCTGATTCGACATGATCAGCTTAATCATACCATGATAACAGACTTCTACTCCCAAACTTCATGAAACAACCACGGGAGTTTTCTTCCGGGTCGGGGTGACCCTAGCTTCCTCGCCCAGTCTATCATCGATTTTCCCTTTATAATTATGCCCGGAGTGGGGACGAGGAATCCTGCCTATGAAAATCCCTCATTATACCCTAGAACATCTACTCTAACTTAGATAGTGGATATAATTGTTTCCCAAAAACTCTTTCACATAGCCTACATCAACTAACGGACCTTACTGTGCATCACCAAACTCATGACACCTTTCTTCACTCCGGGGGTACATGTTCTGAGATACACCATACTTTCGATGATACAACATAACGATTAAATTTTTACCTTTGCAGATATCCAGAATCTTATTACCCGTCATCTAATTTTACGTGAGAATAGTTAATCCGCGTAATTACTACGTCTTATTACCATGTCTTTGTCTTGGTAATGCAACATGTCAACATTCCAAATATGTTTTTACAAAATTTTATCTTCGCCCGAATAACGTCAAATTATATCGACTTCAACCTCACTATGTTTGTTATGCCACATTCTCTAAATTAGGTCTAAGGAAACCCAAGTCAATACTAATTTGCCCAATAAACAAAGGACAAGTCCCCAATAAACAAAAGATAAGCCCCCAATAAACAAAAGATAAGCCCCTACCTACCTTGGGCTAAGTATCTTTGATATTACCCTATTATATCTGTCCTAGTTGGGTGCACAATACCTAGGGCATCAATCTTCGAATAGCAGTTCGAACCTAAAACCTGTTGATATACTCAAAACTTTAAACTCGATGAGTCACATTTACGATAAACTTATCGGGGTAAAAAAGTTCCCAATCCCAAATGGGTATCTTCCGAACTTGAATTCCTATCCGACCCTATGTGTTTGTCTCGGTGGTTACCTCACGGTAATTTTGTTACTGGTACGAGGGTCGAGATAAAATGTCTTCTGCCATTCTGCTAAAAGATCATTGGCCTCAATTCTCCTTAATGTTGTCCTACCAGTTTGAATAATCCTTGATTGGGATAGTAGGGACACCTGAGTTTATGTCTTAGGTAGTCATTCTCGTGCTAAACTCCTCCTTTAATCTCTTTGGGTATCTCCTTACCTTAACCAAGTTAATACCAAAGGTCTATTTTGAACTAGGGCATACTAT
This sequence comes from Platanthera zijinensis, assembly GCA_039513925.1. Lineage (NCBI taxonomy): Eukaryota > Viridiplantae > Streptophyta > Magnoliopsida > Asparagales > Orchidaceae > Platanthera > Platanthera zijinensis. Next base: position 181,427,397 of record CM077078.1, read on the forward strand.
AAATCGTCATGGTTATTCGTGAGTCCTAGTTGGTTGAGTCTAACTCGTTGGTTAGAGAATTATAAGATGAGATCTTCGCAGCTGGAGGTGCTCCCTACTTAGGGTAGGGTTTGCCACAGGCTACAAAGAATAATTCCAATTAATGATGAAGTGGACTTTTACATGTGATTTCCCTTATGGGCACACCACTGCTTCCGCTGCTAGTTTCTCCTCAAACTAAGCTCTTGCGGGGGTGTCCCAGGGTTTGTGGACTTCTACTTTTCCGATCGAGGTTTCCTCTGATACCACTTGTAAGACCCTTTTTTTTCTTTTTAAAATCATCGGGGTCTTAGGCCCAAATCCGCCGCTTTGCGGTGACACCAACACGCCCGGGAAGGTCGTCACCAGAAAATGCCTATTCTGCCGGCCATATCGATCTCAGAAGTGTAGAATAAAGTATAATAGTAAGAATGAACTCAAAATTAGTCCACAAGAATCACATGCATATAAAAAAATCTCCACGAAGGGAGTGTCCATAATATTAATATATAATGTACTGAAAATCGAGCTCATGCCTGATACATCCAAATCCTCACTATAAGAGTCTCTCAAGCGGAAGCAAAACTAATAAACTAGTAGCGGTTGGGACTCATAGTCCCAGCTATATGAACTCCGGTACTAGACAGCCCCACCTCTAAGCGTGTCGACCTTCGGGGCTGCTCCTCCATATTGAGCTCAACGGTCCCCTAAAATGATGTGGTTCGAAAACCGTTTGTCTAAAAACTAAGCCTTATCATCCCCCACCCCTCCCTCATGGATCCTAGGCACCGAGAGGGGAGAAGGAAAGGGAAGCTATGAAGGTGGAGAGTAACAAATGTAAGCAGGTTGCGGCAGAACTAATCTAGCAGACCTATGAGAATAAGTAGAAGTAATAAAAGTATGAAAGACAGAACATTAAATATGTAACCTTAACTTATATGAAAACACATAAGTTAAAGGATCTTCTGCATGACTCCCATCGTATAAAAAGTCCCATACCAATTTATACGAGGGGGTGTCGGTTTACAAGCAAGCAATATTTATATATATAATATAAACCTTAACTTATAAGCACGCTCACGCAAACTTATAAGCCAAGGGGTCGTTTTGCTGGGCCTATTGTATAAAGCGTCCCATACCACTTTAAGCAAAAGGTGTCAGGGGTTGATGCAATGATGATGCTATGACATGCAAATATGCTATGATGTGATCATGCAAGTGCAACTCACCCACCCGACTCTGTGCACACAGACCTTTAGTTCCCCCTTTCTGGAGCCTAACCTCCAAGGATACCTCCGTAGTGGCAAACGAAAGCGGTGGGTTGGGCCTCGCCCACCTCTAAACTAGTATGCGCACTACCAGTCAGACCTATCATATGCTTCAACATTGGTGCACTAAACGGAGCTCCTGCGTAATCTTGCTGGCTGGCACACCAGACTTTATTTGGCTAAGTGTAAAACCACACCCGCCGAGTCAACGTACTGGTGTTGGTACGATAACCCTCTAATACTGAAGACCCACCACTGTATACCTTATGCATTTGCACATTAATGTATTATCTACCGAGCCAAATCTCCCCGGACCATCCCGTCCGTTACAATCAACAACCGAGCCAAAGGTCACCGAGCCAAAGCTCACCGGGCCAACCTGCCCATCACAAAAACCACCAGGCCTACAGCCCGTGTGAACCAACCTAACATCCCTTGACATCAAGGTGAGTGAAAGTGAATCCCTAATTATGCTAGTTACTCTTGCAAGTAAGTTTGCCTAAAGTTTAGATTAGCCTAGGACTGCCCCCAGTATACCTAGTGAAGGGTTCTCAAAGGGCACTAGGAACTATGATGGTAACTGAAGCCCATCGTTCCCTTTCGCAGGGCACTTATTATTATTGGTTATTAACCGATTACCCGATCCCTTTTTATGTTATACTTGATCTAACCCTAGCGTGTTTTGGCCCTTCCTCACCTCAAGAAAGATGACTTTTCGTCGATCCCGAGCACCACTTAACACTAGCCAAACCAACACTCCACTCATCGTAGATCCCTATGATGAACCCAACATCCTTTTTCAAATCCCATGAACTATCAATCTCATCCTCTATGCTCAATGCAAAGGATATCACTACTTCTGCTGTTTTACGCTATGCAGACCAACCTATACTATATGATGTTCATGATAGGAGGTCCTTCGAGTTCTTATCCAAAAGCCTTAAATTATTTACTGGAGATCTATCATGACATAATTAGCCTAAGTCAAGAAAATTATAATTTTCTTAATTAATCTAATATTTAATTAATTTTCCCAAAAGATTGGCCATGGGTAATTTTAAACATTAACTACATGATTTTCTCAAGTAATGACCAAAAAAATTATGATCACTAAATATCAGAGAGATATGAATAAATACTAATTTCCATGATTTTATAGAAATGACTTATCCTCTAATTAGTTTATCCAATATAATTCCATTAATCATATGTAAAGAAGGAAGCACAGAAATTATTTATCAACAAATTATAGAAAAATCACTGAATCTTAATAATGTACAGAAAAAATCATTGTCCAAAAATCATCATTTTTCTGGCTTACTAGACACCAAAATAATTTCAACTTATTTTTTCATGGAAAGCAATACTTAGTGAAGCAACCCTTATAAATATACTTCCAAAAATTCCATAATAATTTAGAGAGCTTTATAATATATTATGAGATCCTTTGACTAAATTTTAGCAACTTCCAAGAAGTGGTTACTTCACAATAAATTCCTAAGTAAATAATAAAACTTGCTAAATTGTGAATGAAGTGTCCAAAATAATAATCCTAAATTCATAATAAAATATTCAGAGCTTTGTTATAACCTTAAAACATGATTGACATAATTTAATTCAAATCCAAAGTTAAAATGTTACATAATTAATTCTTCAAGGGAATCTATGATTGTGCACTTTTATAAAAAAATTTATTTGAAAGCTTATCCAAATACTATGTAACATGATTCAAAGTTTATTATGACTATAAACATAACTTTTACCATCCTCTCATAGAAACTCAAGATCATTTTATCCTTCAATTATTCCTGAAGGTGTAAAGGCCTACTTTTATACAAAGTGGATTAAGCGATGTGCCTAAGTACAAATACTACCAAACTCCTCCCTAGGGAATATTTCCACCATAGAACCACATGGACTAAACCCTAAGTCCATATAAGAACATATCATCCTATGTCCTTCACAAACCCCCATTGTTCAATCCTTAATGTGTGAACTAGGGTCCTAAAGTAAACCCACCCAAATTCATCTCAAATTCCATGAGGGGGTGTTTTCACTTAACATTTGGCTGTGGCCAAAATCCCAACCCATTTGTGTGAGAATTGGCCCAACCATGCCCCAAAAATCCCTTGCCCTAATTTTCTCCTTCAAGTACCAAACTTTTGCCTCCCCAAAACCTAATCATATGAAACCCAATTGGGCTAAAATTTATATAAGGGTTACATAATAACCCTAGAAATCACCCACCAAAATTTTGGAGACATTTGAGGTCATTTGACCCTCTAATTAAATCATATATGGATTATAAAATTTTTACAAAAACTATCGAAAAATTATATCCAAAAGTTCCCATTTTTGGATCTATTGTGGGTATTGCTAAGAATGTCCCCATCCAAAATTTCAAGTCATTTGGTTGGCTGGATTGATGGGGGCACTCAAATCTTCCCCTGTTAAACCCTATGTATAGGTCTCACAAAAATGAGTGCTGTGGTCTAACCAGGACTGTAAATTTGTTCAAATAAATTTTAAAATAAAGTAGACTCATAGTTCTATAATTTTCATGCTAACAATTTTCCCTTATCTAGCCTCTAAGTATTTTTAATATTTATTTTAAAACCACGCAATAAACAGGACAAAAATTGAAATAATATGAATAAATAAATCCAGATCTAGCACGGATCTTAAAGCAAATCGTGGGGCTCCGGGTCATCTTATTCCTCTATCCAAGGGTTGAGATTGGACAAACCTGGAGCCTATTATAAGCCCATTTCCCATCCACTCGGCCACCTCCTTGGCCGGCCACCACCGCCACCACCTTCATTGAGGTGGGGGCTATCGCCGGGCAGTGGCACGACCGCCGGAGTGGCGGTTTCCGGCGATCCCACATGGATGAGAATCCGTGAAATTTTTTTAAATTTTCCTCTCCAATCAGGCTCAATGGAGCATGATTTCCTTCCTATTTGATCAAAAGAGCTAACCCACATAGAGAGTTGCAGAGGAGGACCTTAGTGAAGGGTTGTTTCCTTGTCGGCCACCGCGTCGCCATTTCCATTGGTGGAGCTTTTCATGCTCTACAATACCACAGTGATGTAGCTTGGTTTCTTCTATTAAATGTTGGAAACATCTGCTAGGAGCCTAGGGATGATTTTAAGAGAGTGAAATGGGGGAGGAGAAGGGTCTAGCTTGATGGCCATCAATGGCCATTAAGGTGAATTCTCGTCCATAGAGAAAACCCCTTGAAATTCACCTCCCCTTGGTCCCAATTCATTTGGAAACTCCTAAAAACTGATAGGGGAGATGAATACTAATTAATTGGTGAAGAATGGAGGGGTTATTTACCTTCCCCACCATGAATGGCCTTCTTTTTCTCACTTTCTCTCTCCTCCATTAAAGGGCAAAAGGAGCTTTCTCTCTCCTAGTCATCATAAACAAATTTGCTCATCTCCCTACCCTATTTGCAGCCCATATATCCCACATGAACAACAAAAATGAGGTTAGGCCAAGTGGGTTTTGGTTTGGGCTTGAGTTAGCCCATTAGGGCTAATTTGACCTATTTCAAGGATTGAGTTGACCTTGGTCAAATTGACCATTTATGTTGACCCCAATGGGTTATTGGGGACCCATTGGCCTCCCCTAAGGTATAGGTAGGGTTGGGTAGGGTTGACTTGGCACATTGGAGGTCACTTGACCCTTAGTTAGGGCACTTTGACTACTTTGGGGCTAGAGTTGACTTTGGTCAGCTTAGTCTCTTGGGTTGTCCCTAATGGGTCCTTGGTGACCAATTGACCTCGATTAAGGTCTAGGAAGACTTAGGTAGCGTTGGTTGGGCATATTGGAGGCCACTTGCCTCTTAATTAGGGCACATTAGGGGCACATTGACCTTAGTTAGGGCACCTTGCCCATTTTAGGCCTAGGATGATCCTAGGTCAACTTGGCAACCCTGGATTGATTTAAATGGATTTTTAGGGCTCTAATGGACCTTCCAATAGTTTAGGGATATTGTGTTGGGGTCATGGAGTCATGGTGAAGCCCTATTGTCATCCTTAACTAGTGTTTAGAATCCTACTATTTGCAGACCATGGTGATCTCCACCATCATGCCTAAGCTCAGTTGCTCTTCCTGGGCTTCTTAGGGTTTTTTCATGACCTAGTCATGACAAAACCACTCCTAGGGGTCTAGCTGGAAATGGGATGTTACATTACTGGCAGCAAGGACAACTTAATTAATTACAAGTCCAAGTTGGGACGAAAGGTGATCTTTGGTGACTCCAATTGTGGCCATACTGAAGGATTTGGAGAAGTCATGGTTGGGGAAGTAACCTTCAAAAAGATTGCATATGTAAGTGGACTAAAGCATAACCTGATCTCCATAAATCAATTATATGATGAAGGTTATCAGGTATCATTTAACTCAAGCTCTTTTATTATTTATACTAAAGAAAACAAAACTGTTTTAATTAGAAATAGATAAGGCAACATATATGTATTAAATTTTCAAACAGCTGTTTCAGATATTTGTCTTTTTTATCAGGTTAGCAATCAAAATGATTTTTGGCATAAAAGACTAGGACATATAAATATGAAAAACATTGCAAAGCTATTTAGGGACAACCTTGTTAGATGATTTCCTTATGTTCCCTACAAGAAGGAAGGCCTCTACAGGGCTTGTCAATTAGGCAAGCAAACTAAATCTAGGTTTAATTCTGTAAATAAAAGTGATTCACCTAGGATATTGTACTTGCTACATATGGACCTCTTTTTCCCTATTACTGTACAAAGCCTAGGAGGGAAATCCTATACACTAGTTTTTGTAGATGACTTCTAAAGATTAACTTGGGTGTTTTTTCACAGATCTAAGTCAGATAACTTCAAGGTTCTTACAGATTTTCTCAAGACCATATAGATTGAGTACTCTATTCCAGTTCCATTTATCAGAGTGATCATGGTACTGAGTTTGACTCTCTTCTTATACAAGAGTTCTGTGAGAAGGAAGGTATTAGGCACTGCTTCTTAGCTCCTAGAACTCCTCAACAAAATGGTGTAGCTAAAAGGAAGAATAGAAACCTATTTGAGGGTGCATGCACATTACTTCCAGATGCTCATATGCCCCTCTCCTTTTGGGCAGAGGCTGTGAGCACAGCAAAATATGTATTGAACAGAAGTTTAATACATAAACTTAAGAATAAGACTCCTTATGAATTGCTTAATGGGAAGAAACCTAAAATCACTTATTTTAAAATATTTGGTTGTATGTGTTATATTCAAAACAACAACAAGAAACATATTAGAAAGTTTGAAGCTAAAGCTAAATAGGGAATTTTTCTTGGATATTCCCAAGTCAGCCAAGCTTATAGGATTTTTAATAAATCCACTTTAAAAATTGAGGAATCAGTCCATGTAACTTTTGATAAAGCTAACATGTATTACAAGGAGAAAGAAATTTCTACCAGTAGATCATTGCAGGTACCTCACTTGTGTGAGAGATTGGATGATATAAACCTCACCCAAGAGGTGCCATCTAATCCCTCTCCACATACTGTTGAAGATGATAGTGAAGAAGATAGCTTGGATGTTGCTTACACTATCCAAATAGCTAACCCAATTCCACAAGAGAAATTAATCCCACAAGTTGTTACTCAAACTCCTCCCACTGATCTTATCACACTTACAGATCATCCCATATCTCAAGTGATTGGAGACATATTAGCTGGTGTGCAAACAAGGCATCAACACAACCATGACTTGATGTTTGCTTGTTTCCTTTCTCAACTTGAGCCCCATTCCATCAAAGATGCAGAGCAAGATCCCCACAAGATCATTGCAATGCAAGAGGAGCTCAATCAATTTGGGAGATGTAGAGTTTGGGATTTGATTCCTAGACCCAAAGACTACCCAGTCATTGGAACCAAATGGGTGTTCAAAAATAAATTGGATGTTGATTGAAACATTATAAGGAACAAGGCAAGGCTAGTTGCTCAAGGCAACTCACAGGAGGAAGGATTTGATTATGACCAGACCTTTTCTCCAATGGCAAGGCGTGAAACCATAAGAATTTTTTTAGCTTATACTGCCTACAAGAGGTTCAAAGTCTACCAGATGGATTTAAAGAGTTCTTTCCTCAATGGTGAAATAAAAGAGGAAGTATATGTGGAGCAACCACCAAGTTTTATCTCTCCAACTCATCTTTCTAATGTATTTAGATTGCATAAAGCTCTCTATGGTTTAATGGAAGCTCCAAGATCTTGGTATGAGACCTTAGCTAGCTTCCTGTTAGAGCATAAATTTTCTAGAGGCATTGTAGATAGGTCCCTTTTCATTAGACATCATAAAGATAAAATTTTGTTAGTTCAATTCTATTTAGATGACATAATATTTGGCTCAATTGATCCCAAACTATGCAAAAGGTTTTCTGACCTTATGCATCCCTGGAATCATGATATTGCTCTGTATACAATTTCACCGCATTTGGAGGTGTTTTGGTTAGGTAAAGACCTAACCCTAATTTTGCCTTAAGGAGGGGTTCTTAAGTAAAAATTGCACCTTGAGGATGAGTTGTCAAATCAACTCAACAGAGGCTGATATTTTGACCACTAACATGGCATGGGTGAACTTTCATATTTCATTGGTCACCAAGTGAAGCAATCACCTGATGGTATATTCATCTACCAATCTAAATATGCTAAGGAGCTTATTAAATGATTTGGGATGTGTGATGCCTCAGCAATGAAGACACCCATAACTGCAAATGCTGTGATAGATTCTGATGAGCATGGAAAATATGTTGATCAGAAAACTTATAGGGCCATTGTTGGGTCTCTATTATATCTCACAGCAAGTTCGCCAGACATCATGTTTGCTACATGCATTTGTGCTAGGTTCCAGGTGAACCCTAAGGAATCTCACTATATTTTGCTGAAAAGAATTATGAGATATATAAAGGGTTGCCCAAATCTAGGACTTCTATATCCATCAGAGTCAAAATTTGACTTAACTGGATTCTCAGATGCTGACTATGCTGGATGTAGAGTGGAGAGAAAAAACAAATCAGGAACATGTCAGTTTCTTGGTGATAGGCTGGTGTCCTGGTTTTGTAAGAAGAAAAATTTTGTGGCCACTTCAACTACAGAAGCATAATATATAGATGCTGACATTTTTTGCTCACAGATTTTGTGGATTCAGAGTCAACAACTGGATTATGGATACAACTTAAATAATTCAAATATATATTGTGATAGTACTATTGTTATATACATAGCACAAAATCCAGTGCATCATAGTAAGACCAAGCATATAGAAATAAGACATCATTTCATTAGAGATTGTGTAGACAAAAAGAAAATTAATCTTGTCTTTATCTCCACTGATCTACAAAGAGAAGACATCTTCACCAAGCCATTGGATCAGAAGAAAAATCTGTTCATCTTAAATATGTTAGGTATGATTAATGGAGAAGAGTTAATTTAAATTTTGTCTATGGTCGACAATTTGTTGACAGTTCGTCGAATGGAGATCGACAATCTGTGAACTCCTCGGGAAGAGTTCGTCAAACGGAGTTCGACGACCACTTCTTATTGAAATAGATTTTGCCGAATGAAGATCGACGATCCCTGCTTTAGTGAATTTATCGTCGAACGGAGATCGACAATTTATTCGTCTTCTTTAGATTAAGATCAATGAACTCATTTTCTATTAAAATATTTCGTCGAACTCAGATCAAAGATCTTTTGTATTTCGTAGGACTGAGATTATCTTTTCATCTTCTAAAAACCTTATAATCTAAGTTTTAGACAAAATCCATCCCGCGCTTTCATTTCCTTTTGCACTAGATCTCTGTTTCTCCTTGCAAGCGATTTCAATGGCGATTTTGGCGGCAACTCTTTCCGTGATGAAGTTTGATGCTAGTTTTGATATAGACATGGATTCCTTCAAGGAATCCGATCTAATCTTCCAGGACATACTGATGCTATTTGATGAGCCGCGCCTTAATAAATTTTTGACTACAAGGATGAAGCTGCCAGTTGCAGAAATAAGGGAATGGGTTTTTACATCATCATCCCCAGACGCACAAACCCTAGTCGGCACCATATTTGGACAGGAGGTTATTCTAAATCCTGATATTGTTTCTGAAGTTTTTCAGTTTTGTAAATGGTGATGATGATTTCGAAATTGACTCGGCTGAGTTTTTTGAGATGCTTAAAAGGATGGGTCACCCCGAGGGAAACCCTAGTAAGCTGTTGAAAAAGAACTTGTCGGTGGAGTACAAGTTTATCGCTAATGTGGCTAGCAAGGTGGTGCTTGGGAAGCACACTGCTCATGACTACATAACCAGGCACCAGTTTTTGCTAATGGGTGCGCTGGTGAATTAGAAATCAGTAAATTGGAGCATTGTATTGTTTGATTTGATAAAGAAGAAAAATAAAAAAGAGAAGTTTGTTTTGGGAGGATATTGGGCATCTTCCTCATGGAAAAATGTCCCCAACTATTGGTTTCCCCAACAGTGTTCATAAAAGCTTCCAAGAGGCTGACCTTAGCCATCTTTTGGAAGTGGGAGAGGACCATCAACAAGCCCTCCAGGGCCTCCTCCTCCTTTAGAAATTCTGAAGACACAAGGACTCCCAGAGTAATCCCCCACCTGCAGATGAAAAGGCACCAGGAATTCTTCCTTCTCCACCTTCTCGATCTCTACCTCCTCAATCTCCTCTACCTCACTACCTAGAGGAAATCCCATCCACCATCTCTGTATCTACCCAAATGTCACCCACCTTCAATCTCATTACAACACTAACACCAACACCATCCCCATCACTAATACAAACTCCTCTAACATTTCCATTTGCTGATGACATCCCTATGGATATCCCACCTGACATCGCTCTAGTAATCCCCACTCCCACTACAACAAAGCATACCTATCGCGACGTTTTTTAAAGCCTTTCACGGCGCTTTTTAAACGCCACTATTCCTATGGCGGCGTTTTGGCAAACGCCGCAAGTTCGCTGCGATAAGAGGCGCCGCTAATACCTTTGCGGCGTTTTGTACAAAGCGACGTTATTGCCTATTGCATACAACGGCGTTTTTGTAGATAAAAACGCGACTAACGAAAATATATTGATCAGATTAAATAATGATTTTTGCGGAGTTTTCTATCGTAAAGCGCCGCTACTGATACCGACATCAGCGGCGCTCTTGCATAGAAAACGCAGCCAAATTGTTTATTGTTGTTTTTAAAAAAATTGAAGCAGTCGACATCCTGCTTGCTCCATCCATCAGTACATTAAACAATGTATCTCATCAATAGCCATATCCAGTCAAGAAGGAATGTCCATGAAATATAATTCTCAACCCCCATTTCAACAAAAACCTATTTTTTGAGAAATGTACATTTTGGGTTTTTATGCAAATTAAAATTCATCATTATTTACTTTATAGAATTGAATCAATGCAAAAACCTGACTTCTTCCTCACATTAGCTTGATTAACATTCAACTATGAGAGAAGAGCACTAAGCAACTCAGTATGATCCTTTGTCATGAAGTTGTGAAATCTATGCAGCACATTGCATAATATACCAAGACTTAATTTCACATTAAATTTATGTACTTATTATGTTCTTTTGGTAATCCAGACGCAATAGATATGTATTGGTGATAAGAAATTTTAACTTCATAAGTCAATTATAGAAAAAATGTTTAAATTGCTAATAAGAATGAACCAATCAATATAATGCTTAGAAACTAAGGGCAATATAGCCAAAAGAACTACATTAGAAAAGGAGAACTCAGAGGACATTGACATACAGCATACCCAAGCCAAGTGTTAGTTATTTCAAACTCTAGATGGATACATGACCGATCAGAAATTGGAGTATGAAGCTCCCTCTCTACAGCCACATTAGATCTGCAATAAAAAGAATCACCATGTCACCGAATTTTCCGCGGCAAGACAATCCTACTAAGAGATGATTTTCAGCGTATGAAATTTTTCCATTACCTGCAAGGATGCTAAATGTCATGAACAGCATGCATGGCCATTGGCAAGACTCCAACTCCTTTCACCATGATTTTGGGAACATGAGTACTGAGATAAGATCCCATCATCTCAATTAGCTTCTCTATACGCCTAAGGGACAGTTTCTGCAGGGGAAGATCAACAACATGTAGCATTTTCCTATCAATGCTATTGAGAAGTCCAACAAAGTGAATCTTTAAAAAAGTTGGAAGGTCATCAGATCCACTCAATATTATAGAAACATTCTGGATCATCATTGGGATTTTTTCTGTCCTGATACAACAACATGATTAGATAAAGAAATCAATTATAAGGGATACAAATAGTATTATATGCAGATCATTTTAGTAAAAAGCTAAAATGTTATATATCACCTTATTTCACTTTCAGTCACGTCCACCTCAGCAGGAAAGCATAAAAGTTCGTCCAAAAGGGCGGGTAAGGCAGCAGCAAAAATTTCCTTCTTGTCGGATCCCGTCTGGAAATGGTAGAATTCTAAAACAGAAGTTAATTAGTTGCTCTTCGTCTGCATGGAGAAGAGCAAAAGCAAGTACCTTTGGAAGCCAATTGATAATTACCTCACCATACCCTAAATTCAATATATGTTCATAAGAATGTTAGTTTCATTAAAAGATATGCAATATCCACTATGAAATCGCTATAATTGCTTTTACAAATTATTTCAAAGAGCAAATTGAAAAATGGAGAAGAAAGACAAGATAAACCAGGTGGGAAATCTAAGATTGAAGGGGGAATACTAGTTCACTGCCATGGGAAGATAATTGCACCATTATATTCACGGAAAATAGCACTCACCACAATCCGAGGGTGCCAATTGATCAGAACAAAAAGGAGAAGAAATATTCTGTAAAAATAAGTAGTTAGGCTCCTGCACAAAACACTGAATCCCATTTCCTTAACGGTTGTTGGTCTCTTCATAAAATGCAAAACTAGAATCGCAAAACTAACCTCCTATACAATTTTAAATACTACAAAATCAAATATGAACTACAGAAAACTGTAAGTTGATCAAACTTTTAGTACTAGAGATGATATAAGGACATAATTGCGATATATATCACTAACTCGGCTTATGCTTAAACATGCATATAGGTTTGGTATGTGCTTGGATCAAATAAAACGAAAGAAAGCTTCTACATAGTAAGCATTTATGAGCTGTAAGTTTAGCACACAAACAACATCTTTCTACCGTATGTTTAGACATCAAGTACTTACAGAAAATCTCAGATTAGGTCTGAAGAAAGAAGTTAAAATAAGTTTTGTTTCATTGGACATCAACAGTGACTTTCTAATGTCTTCACGAACATGAAGTGTTGCAGTAGCTGTTAATGCCATCAGTGGAATGTCAGACCTCAGTGACCTGATATGAGCTGCACTAAAGTTTTCTCTTAGTACAGACAAACGCCTGAAGAGAACATAGAATAGATGTTTAATATAACCCACAATCTTTAGCAAAGCAAATATAAAACAGATAAGAAGAGCATTCTCACACCAGAGAGATGCCAATTATGGGCAATGAATACTAGTAGCAGAGAAGAAAGTAAACAGTCTAAATTTGTCAGCAATGATGAACCAAGACAAACCTATAATCAGGGCGGAAGTCATGACCCCACTTAGAAACACAATGAACTTCATCAATGGCAAAAAGTGCTATTCCATTATTTTCTGCAAGCCTCTTAAGTGGTTCTATAAGCCTGCAGTGGGAGGGATAAATCATAATAAGCATAAGAAAAACCAAGAAAATTACATTTGTGAATGGATGTACAGAAGAGCTGTGTTTACACCTTAAGACTATCTCTGGGCAGACATAAACTATGCAATAAACCCCATTCATGGCTTTCTGCTCAACTGTAATGTCAGGTTGTCCAGATCCTAGAAAGGTTGCTCATGAACATCAAAATATTTCATTATCTCAGCTATTGTATCCAAGAGAGTCACCAAGATGAGTGGATCCTCAGTTCCAGACAATGCATGTTCTAATCACCATGTTAGCATGAAACACAGCCATAATTCAAATAAGGCAATCATATGCTCATACTAGTAACTGAATCTACAAGCGCCAAAAAACGGTTTAAAAATATTAAACGTATTATGCGCTCAATCAAGAAATCAGTAGAGCACTACATAAATTATATACAACACAAACTGAGATATGAATGAGGAAAAGATGGGCACATTGCAGGAATTTATGCTAATTTGCAACAAAAATGAACTGATTTTCTGCCAAAAATTGAATTGTACCAAGAAATTTCAACAATTTATTACCAAAACCAATCAAGCATTTCACAAGAGAAGATACAGACTAGTAAAACAAATATTTATAATCATCATCACGTAAATGAACAAGCCCGAGATAGTGGGATGTACACTTACAGTTTATTTCCTTCTAATGGCACACGCTTGTACTCTAAATCAATATGCAAGCCTATATAAACCAAAAATTTAATTCAATAGTTATATATATGTATACCTCCATTAGCTTAAATCTCATCCACCACGTTCACAACCTGCGTGTCTCGGAATGAGCATTTTGGGGTATCTCCCAGACCAACAAATTTTACTCATGACCATACTAAGAAATATTAATTCAGTATGCAAAATCCAAACAAAACAACAAATAAATCTACCCAATCAGAAAAGTGCCAACATATTTTACTCATGACCATACTAAGAAATATTAAAATGTATCAAACATATTCCTAAGATTTAAAAATGATATAAACTTCTAGATAAACAGTTGTGTGGATAAAAAGTCTCAAGTATATTCAAGACGTGCTAGCATGAACCAATTCATGCGATACCACCGTTGTTTTCTCCTTGTTCACCTGCTATCAAATACCTTCATTAAAACTCTTTCAAAGGTCAGCCATACATTAACACACAATTTAACATCATATTTAATTACCTTCTTCACAGTTAGCTCTTGTAGCATGATTTGTTTGAGGCGTATCATTAGAAGTAGTCACATTGTTTGAGTTTTGTCCTCGAATAAGAGACATCATCTTCAAGAACTACACATGTATATATTTTTAAGATAATTAAAAATATTACTTGTAATGGAAATATAAGGGCATACACATAACTAGTCTTAATCAACTATACCTGATCTGGATATAAATGTATTCCAGGTGCTCCTGATGTTCCAGAGCGATCGTTTCTAGAACCTTGGCGTGAAATATCATCCACAAGAAAATCAATTGTTGTTTGCATAGTAGCCACCTGTGATTTCAAGATAGCTATCTCTTCAGAATCATTTGATTTTTGTTGTCCCTTGCGTGTAGTTTGTGAGCGACGCGATAGTTCAGGATACACTTGAATGGCTGTGACACCCATTCCCATGCCTCGACATCGACCATAGTATTCTTCTCCAAATGTCGACCTAAACAAAGATATTGTAGTTTCCACGACATTTTAAATTTTTTTAAAAAAATATGCATGGTTTTCACCTAAAAGCGGCCTCATGAATGTCTGTCAACGGCGTGTCTGGGGGGCATTGTGACATTTGCTCCTCTATTGCCTTATCCAAAGCAACCTACAATGAATAAAAAAGTGAAGTCATATGAATCAAGTTTATTTAAAATGTATGTCGAGGAAAAAACCTTACTTTTTTTGAAGTTGCTTCATCATCCACAAACTTTTTCCCTTTTTTTTTGAAGTACGACTATCTACATATAGTTCAAGCCGAGTTGGCTCCCTTCCCAATTCATCAGCCTATCAAACAATTAATTATATATCTTGGTATTAAAAATGTAAGAAGTATACATATGCAATTGTTTTATATTTGTACTTGTAAAGCATACCATCATTTTTTTACGATTTGCCAGGCTCATTCTTCCAAGGGCGTGTGCACCAATTTGCTTACTTCGACAAATTTTATTTTTTTTGCTAATATTCTGATTATACCACATTCCAATAGTCATAATAATATCAATTCAATATGCATGCAATATAAAGAAAACAAATAAAATAGAATAAAATAGTAGGATTACTTTCCCCTTTGATGAATACCAATATGTCACCATATCAGCAAATTGATTTGCAGGCATATTTTTAGGGCCACCACGAGCAATAACAGACGCAGGAGTTTCCGATGGTCGATAATAAAGGCTCTTAAATTTTGCTTTGTAATCCCTGAATGTTTCTCGTAGAAGTTCCATTATATGCTTCTTGTCAGTCTCATAAACATCGAAGCGTTGCTGTACAAAATAGTAAAAATGAGTTAACATAATTAAAAAATTATGTGTTAATATAAGTGATTGAAGATATGCACCTTTATCAAATTCCATGCCGTGTCTTTGCTATAATTGGACACATGCGTCCACGATTGAGAAATCATTGGAAACAATGATAAATTTCTAATGAGTGTGCCCAAAAAGGAGGAAAGTTGAACTCTTCCATCACCTATAAATTGCCCGTACACATTTCTATCCATTTTAATTACATTATCTGCGGGCATTAGATGAATGTGTTTGCAGGTCGTTTCGCCTCGTCCTTTTTTAATTTTAGTTTTGTCTATAACCAGCAAAACAATTTTGTAAATATCATTAGTAATAAGAATAACATATACTGAATTAGAAGTATTTAGTACCAATTGAATTAGAAGTTTGTGCTTCATCTGTATTATGATCAACTTCCCGATCATCACTAGCTTGATTATCATCATTACTTTCATTCGGTGAATGAAATGCCATGGTTGCCGCATCAAATAATATATCCTCATGGGCCCGCGAAGCACTTGCATTTGTCTCACCACTTTGATTATTGGATATTGGTGTGGGATCTCTTGATACATATAAATTTTTAAGATAAGAGCTTCTTGTACGAGGCATTGGCTATCTGCATTATAATAATAGCATTAGTAATATCAATGGTAAAGAGTAAATAACTCAAAGCATACTTGGTGATAGATAGTTAACATATGAAATGTTAAGTAAATAAGTGAGAGCATACCAAGTGAAATTTATCCTTCTCTTGGCACAATAATGGGGTCAACATCAGTTCTAACTATCTCAACATCCTCATCATCTGGGTACAAGTTCTCAACATCTTGTATTTCATTAACAACACATTGATTTAAGGTTTGATTTACATCATTATTTATAGTTGTGATGTCTCCCATTTCGTACTCGTCGCGCGGCACCATCCTCATGACCACTTCCCAACATGATAGTTTAGGATCAGAGATATAATATACCATTCTTGCTTGAGAAGGGAAAATGTAAGGGTCATGTTCTAGTACCATGCCTGTATGTATTAATTGAGTGAAATTAACGAAAGTGAACCCAAAAAAATCTTTCTTCACCCCCACATTGATTGTGGGATTCACCCAATCACATTTTAAAAGCATCACTTTTGCAGCATCAAAGTAATCTAATTCTATGATCTCAGTAAGCCTACCAAAATAATGAATATCTCCTTCTACTCCACCATGGTCAGACAATACTTCAATCCCACTATTTTGCGTCCGTTTACAAAATTCACTTTCTACAGTTCGAAATGAAAAACCGTTTATATTATATCCTTTGTAGCTACGAACAACAGAGTTTGGTCCAAGTGCCAACTATCGTAACTGTGGATCATTAATGGTTACATCATTTATAATCTGAAAAATGATAAAATGTTCACAAAATAAATTATATTGGCATTTATTTGTAAGTATTTATAAATATGAATGATTTTTACCTTCTGTTTAAACCATTCTGAGAATTCATTGCAAAGCATTTTTCCAACATATCTTCTTCAATTTGTTGTGGATGGTGACGCTTCTTTAATTCTTCTCGCAATTCACTAGAAGCATAAATTATTACAAAGATCAACACTATTTCTAGAATAAAACACTTTCAGAAGAGTATTTGAAATTTAATAAAAAAAATATACCTTTGAAAAGTCTCGAGTTCAGCACAGTTGAACAGAACATATCGATGCGCTTGTTTAAGGCTAATCAGGCTTAATTTTTTCAAAACAGAACCTTTTGTAACACTGCCCACTTGTGGAAGCATCTTAAATGCTGGCGTTGAAATTGTCAAATTTATACTACTACGACTTGGGCGATTAAATCGAGTTTCAATTCCCTCTAAGAATCGAGAACAAAATGTTAAAGTCCCTTCAGCTATATAACCCTCTGCTATCGAGCCTTCTGGTCTTGATTTATTTCGAACAAATTTTTTGTAGTGACCAAGTTCTCTCTCAATGGGATACATCCATCTAAATTGTACTGGACCACCCAAGATAGCCTCTTTTGCAAGATGCACCATAAGATGAATCATTATTGTAAAGAATGATGGGGGAAATATTATTTCAAGCTGACATAATGCCAATATTAAGCGATCTTCTATCTTAACCAAGTCAGAAATTAGTAATTTTTTTGAACATAACTGTCTAAAAAACATAGACACTTCCATTAATGGAATTACTATATGCTTTGGTAAAACTGATCGTAAACCGAAAGACAAGAACTGTTGCATGATGATGTGATGATCATGACTCTTCAACCCTTGCATTTTACATTGCTTGAGCTTAACACAACGTGATATGTTGGATGCGTATCCATCGGGAACTCGTATTGACTTTATCATACCTAAGAAAATTTGTCTCTCGCTCTTATTCATGGTAAAAAAAGCTGGAGGAATGACCTCAAACTCATCATCTCTTTTTGAATCCATAATTGTTTTAGAATCTTAAGATCCTTGCAATCTCTTCTTGCACGCACATTATCCTTGCTTTTGACAGGGTCGCCTAATATGGTGCTTAAGATATTATCGCAGACATTCTTCTATATATGCATGACATCAAGACAATGGCGCAATAAATTTGTTTTCCAATAAGGCAGGTCAAAAAATATACTTCTTTTTTTCCAGTACATAGTCGGTCCTCGTAATTGATTTTCTCTACCAAAAACAACTTGAATGTCTTTGATTGCCTCAAGTACATCTCTTCCTTTAGGTGGTTTAGTATTACCAACACTTAATTCATGACGACCAAATTTTCTTGACTTTCTATACGGATGATCAACTGGTAGAAATCGACGGTGAGATTGAAATGCTAATTTTTGACTGTGCTTTAACCAACATGAGTTAGTGTTTAACCCGCATGATGGGCAACCAAGTTTAGAATGTGTATTCCATCCTGATAAATTACCAAGCCCAGGAAAATCACTAATAGTCCAGAGTAATGCCACGCGCAGTCTAAATTTTTTTCCCTCTGAAGCATCAAACACTTCTATACCTTCTTCCCATAACTCATTCAACTCTTTTATTAATGGTTGCAAATAAACATCAATATTGTTACCAGACATTTTTGGACCAGGTATCAAACCTGACATGATGATAGATCTTTTCTTCATGCACTCCCAAGGTGGCACATTATATATGGCTAACATAATTGGCCATGTACTATGTGTGCTACTAAGATCACCAAAAGGATTAAAACCATCTGTGGCAAGAGCGATGCGAATATTGCGAGATTCACTGGAGAACTCTGGATGTCTTCGATCAAAATCTTTCCATGCCAAGCCATCTCTAGGGTGGTGCATTAAATTATCATGGTTAGGCTCTTTTGCATGCCATTGCATCATTTCGGCTGTCTGTTTACACAGAAATAGTCTTTCTAGACGCTCTTTCAGTGGAAAGTAACGAAAAACTTTTTTGGGGATCTTTTTTGAAATCCTCATATCTTGTTGCTTACGTTTCCTTAACTTGTGAACCGATTGACTTTCAGCTCCTTCAACCCATCGCGACTTCCCGCACACATAGCAAGTACTACTACTTTTGTGTGATCCCCAAAATAATGAGCAATCATCTTCACATGCATCAATCTTAATGTAGTTGTGGCCTAATTTAGAAATAATTTTCTTGGCCTCATTATAGTTAGCAGGCAAAGTTTCATGCCCACCTGGAATTGCACCCTGTAGTGTCTTCAACAACATACTGAAGTGTACATTACTCCAATTTCCGAGTGTTTTAATATGCATAAGCTTTAACAAAAAGGATAATTTTGTGTACTCCAAACATCCTTCCCACAATGGTTTATTTTCCTCCAAGAGAGAGATATATAAACTATTGTCATTTATAATGTTGGGAGCTTGAGGACAATCAAATGTCTCATCTTCACTATAACGATCATTCCTGAATTCTTGTTCAACCAAATTCTCAGCCTGTATCAAATTAGGGATGGCCGCATGCAACAGTTCATCAATGAGATCAGTAGAGCTATTAGAGGTGTTAAGAAGGTTTAGGGTAGAAGAAAAGATGATACTAGGCTGGAGCTCAGTACAGGTTAATCGACCATCATGGTATATCCAATCTGTATAGTTTTCCATAATGCCATTCCATACTAGATGGCCCTCTACCTCATCTCGATACCACGACTTCATATTTACACACTTTCTACATGGGCACGGACATTTTTCTCCAACTGGTGTATATCTGTAGAATAAATCTAACAAATAATTCATGCCTTCTACGTACTTTTTTGAGTGACGTGGCTCTTTCATCCATTTTTTATCCATTTATGATAAAAAGAAATTGTGTGTACCTATATAAATAAATGAAATGAACAAACCAATTAGATTAAAGCAAGTGTGTTGTATATAATCTTAAAAGTAACGTGAATACATCAATAAATTATTTTTTTATATTATAAACAATTTAGCTAAGATAGAACTATCAATTAGATTAAAGCAAGTGCACAAAGTTTCTTAATAAACTACAATAAAACATAACTAGATGAAGTATTACAATCTAGTCAAAGAAAAAGATGTTTAAGTATTAAATGTATGGAAGGATACGAACACAAGACTAGGTGTTTATAATCTAGTGGCCAATCAAATTTTGTAAGTTATTCAAAAATCAAATTTATGTTAGGTAGAGGGCTAATTAACATTAAAAGATTTTTCAAAAAAAAAATATAGTGTTTTTTCCATTCCATATGACCTATCCTTGTTTGACAATTAACTTGAAGTTGGGTGCTTAAATCATTCACAAAAGCTTACACATACTTTGGTCTTATACTGTGATGAAGTATTGTAAAAAAACATTAAAATTTTGAAGAACGAAAAGAGAATGACATTAGTAATCCCTCCGACATATTTAGGGTCGACAACAGCGGGGGTCCGGGGGCGGCAGCCCCCGGCGGAGGTCCCGCTAACCGGACAGCGGGCAGGGGTCCAGGGGACAGCTTCCCCGGTGGGGGATCGGGGGCAACGACCCCGAAACAAAATCAGTTTGGGGTTTCCCGGGTGTTAGGGCTGGATATCAGCCCGTTTTCGCATAGCTACGCATGCGGCAAACCAATTGAAAAATTAAATCTAAGCATTATTTAGCATATTTCTACTAGCCGAGGCAAAGCATAACTAAGGCTGAAATCCCCCTCAAATGGAACACAGTGTATTGAAGTATTTCTAATTATTAGCATGATTTATTTGTAATCAAGAAACACAAACTGTAGGAAGATTCAATTTCCCTCTTCGGTGAATTCAAGAACAACACAGTAGAGCATCACAGTAGAGCAAAATTTTAAAAAACTAAAAAATAAATTGAAAATGAATTAGGAGAGATGAAAGAAAATCAAAAAATTTCATGCCAAGCCTCTGACATTAATGCAAACTATAAGAAAATAATCAGTTTTTCAGTAGAAATGAGGAAG
Organism: Platanthera zijinensis; assembly: GCA_039513925.1. Lineage (NCBI taxonomy): Eukaryota > Viridiplantae > Streptophyta > Magnoliopsida > Asparagales > Orchidaceae > Platanthera > Platanthera zijinensis. Next base: position 181,448,353 of record CM077078.1, read on the forward strand.
GACGTAGGTCTTTTGAGAGGGATTTAAACCCATGCATTTCCCTATCTGCCTTCCACCACTGGTGAAAACAAAGCTTATACCTATTTAGGAAGAGAACCGGTCGAAAGGAGAAGCTAATGTCGCCGCCAACCGCACTCCGCAGAAGGTGTCGCCACCAGCCGCACTTCGTAGAAGGGCTTGGAGATAAAGAAGTAGGGCTCCAACAGAGCTTGGATCGGTGATGTTAGGGCTGGATTGAGATGCAGGCCTCCAGCAGAGCTTCACCGGCTTGGAGATCGAGAAATGCAGGCCTCAAGTAGAGCTTCACCGGCTTGGAGATGGAGAATGGGGATGCAGTGCCATGAATGGGATGCGGCGCGATGAAAGGGAAGCGGCGGGATAAATCTAGGGCATCGGCTGAATAGCGGGGGGTTAAAATAAGTAGTTAATTTTATTTTGTTTTTTAATGCATTTGGCCACGTTTTTCCTTAAAAGCGCCGCAAAAAACCAACATTAACTTATAAATACAGCGACGTTTTAAGAAACGCCGCAAAAAAAACACTGCCATAGAGCTACACTGTTGTAGTGTCCTATTCTACCTCCACCTCCATCCACTTCATTCAATATTTGTACTTCATGTGGCATCACCACCTAATCTCTTCCATAATCCTCATCTGATCCATCTACAATCATCTCTCTTCTCACCCCAACCATAAAATCTCTCATAGAGTCTGCCATTGCACCTCTAATTCTTTCCATCTCCTCTCTCTACTCTGCTTGCTTCAATTTCTGGCTCTTCTTCATCTAGGGGCATGGCATCAGACATTCCTGATACCAGGCAGGGGGACATGTTCAATGAAGAAGTGACATCAGAAGTAGTAAAAGTAATAGAGATTGTTGATACTGAAACACCAGATGCAGAGCTTACAGATTTCTTGGATGCAGATTTTGCAGAGATAGATGATTCTTTGGTCATTCTTTCTAGAGACTGTTCAATCTCTACAGCAGTTGACCTGAATTTATTTCTAGATTCTTTTGACCTCTTGTATATAAACATTCTTTCATTTATTTCCCCTCAGTATTGCACAGACATTGTCTGCTATACAGCTCCAGTGAGCACAGAAATTTTACAGGCCATTTAGGATAGTTTTGCAGTTCAAGAGCATCGAGAGATTGAGATTGATCCTGTCCTTCAGACTGAAATCTCTGAGCCCAGGTCAGTTTCCCCTCCTACTTTTGTCTTCTCCACCTCTCCAATCCCTAACATGGATGAATTTCAAGATGAAGACATGGCTGAAGATGAGCAGATTGTTAAGGAAAAACAAATTGTAGAGGAAATTTAAGAAATTCTAGATCCAGCTGAAGGAGTGTCTCTTTTAGTAGAGCAATTAAGCCAAATTGATGATTTATACAATATGCCTCCTAGATAATCCAGTGAAGATGAATCAGAGGATTCTAGTGATTCAGAGGATACTAAGTCTAGGAAAAGGAAATTAAAGAAGAAGAAGGGAGTATCTAAGGCTGCAACAGCTCTTTCTGACAATTCTAAGAAGGATATTCCTTATTATATTTTATATAATATTCCTTTGACTCCAACCACTCCATACTGGATGAAGCTATCTAAGAACATGTATAAAAAGCTGAATAATATGAGGAAGTTTAGTAGAGATCCTACTAAGATGTTCAGGAAGGACTCACCTCCTCCTACTCGTCGTCTTGGTGCAGGTGCCTAAGGAAATATTGCACCCAGGTCAACCTCCTCCCAGCAATCAATGTCCTATGTCCCTCACAGTCAAGAAAGATCCTCTAGATCTTATTCTAGAGGTGGCTACTGTAGTGGGAGAGGAAGACAGCACCAAGGCAGATATGCTGAAAAGTATAATGAATGTAGACCACCAAGCTCTTATTTTGCTCGAAAATCTACAAACAATTAACCTTCTACAAACTTTTAGTAACAGTCTACAATGCACAGGAAAGCTCAAAGATCTTCTTAAGATGTTTCAAAAGCTGACCCATGGAGACCTCCATCTCTAGTATATGAACCTGAGTTCGATTCTAACTTCAGAATGGCAAGAATCCATGAGATTATAGGCTTATCATAGATGAATAAAGAAAGGAAAGAAGGAGCTGATCCATCTCATTTTACTACCATATCTATATATAGACAAAAGGAGCTTGAAAAATTTGAGGTAGATAAATAACTTTTTGATCCTAATGCTTGCATGCAGGTATATCCAGAAGTTATTATTCCAAGAGCTTTAACTGTAACACTTCTTGGAGCTTAAGACCTGAAGATGTCCAAGCTTAAAGCAGAAGATCCTTTCAGGAAAATTGTGTTTACTAAATCTTCTTCTGCTCCTCCTTCTGACAGTTCTTAGAACATTTTTCATTCTCTGTGTATATACAGTTATATCTGCTGAATTTTCTGTTAATTCTGTCAGATATCTGTTGTTGTGTTTTATGTTTGTATTTTCTTTGTTTTATGCATTATACATAGTGACCTCACGCAAATAGGGGGAGATTGTTGGAACCCCACCTGATTTAGAGATTTGGGCTAAGGTTCACTATTAGGTTTGCATAGATTGACCCACTTTGTATATTGTAAGACCCCCCCCCCCTTTTTTCAAACCACCGAGGTCTTAGGCCCAGAACCGCCGCTTTGCGGTGACACCTTCAAGCCCGAGAAGGTCATCACTACAAAACATCGATCCTACCGGCCGATTCGATCACAAAATAGTAGCCAAATAAAAAAGAAAGCAAGTCAACAACAATCACATGTAAAGTAAATAGTCTCCACGAAGGGAGTGTCCACAGATATAATAAAAGTACTATAATAATGGCTCATGCCCAGTACCTCCAAATCCTCACTATATTTATCAATCATAGCGGAAGCAAAAATAATAAGCTACCAGCGATCTTGACTCACTGTCCCAGTAATCTTAACTCCGGTACTAGACTGCCCCATATCCAAGCGTACCGACCTCCGGGGCTGCTACTCTATGCTGGGCTCCATCGTCCCCTAAAATTTTGTGGTTAGAAAACTTTTAGTCTAAAAGACTAAGTCCTATCATCCCCTTCCCCTTCCCCCATGGCTCCTAGGCACCGAGTAGGGAGGAAGAAAGGAGAGGACATGAGAGTGGAGAATAGCAAAAGCAGGTCACGACGGAACTAAACTTGCAGTTTGATGAGCATGTATAAATATAACAATAACAAAGGTAAGAAAATCTACTCAAGAAATAAATAACCTTAGCTTATATGAAAGCACATAAGTCAAGGGATCTCTTACAAGGCTCCTACCGTATAAAAAGTCCCATTATAATTTATATGATAGGGTGTCGGTTTTCTAGCAAGCATACATATATATTTACTGAGTATAAACCTTAACTAATAAGCATGCTCGCGCAAACTTATAAACCAAGGGGTTGTTTTGAAGAGCCTATTGTAAAAAGCATCCCATACCACTTTATAACATAGGTGTCAGGTTTATATGCAATGGTTATGCTATGACATGCAATTATGCCATGATGTGACATGCAAGTGCAACACACCCACTCGACTCTGTCTATACAGACCTTTAGTTCCCCCTTTCTAGAGTCGAACCTCCCAGGATACCTCCGTAGTGGCAAATGAAAGAGGTGGGTTGGGCCTTGCCCACCTCTAAACTAGTAATTGCACTACTAGTCAGACCTATTGTATTCCTCAACGCTGGTGCACTAAGCAAAGCGCCTGCGTACTCTTGCCGGCTGGCGCACCAGACTTTTATCGCGAAGTGCTTAACCACACTTGCCGAGTCAATGTATTGGCTTTGGTGCATCGACCCTCCAATACCGAAGACCCACCACCTTATATCTTATGCACATGCAATATTAATGTATTATCCACCGATCCAAAGCTCCCTAGACCATTCCATCCATCACAACCAACAACCGATGCAATGCTCTCTGGACCATCCCGTCCGTCACAACAAATAACTGAGCCAAAGCTCGCTGGGCCATCCTGCCCATCACCAAAATTCCCCAACCCTACAGCCCGTGTGAACCAACCTAGCATCCCGAGACATCGAAGAGAGTGAAAGTGAATCCCTAATTTTGCTAGTTACTCTTACAATTTAGTTTTACCTACAGTTTAGGTTAGCCTAGGACTGCCCCCGGAATACCCCGTGAAGGGTTCTCAAAGAGCACTAAGAACTACGATGGGCTAAAGCACAAAGCTCCCTTTCACAAGGCACTTATTGTTATTGATTGTTACCAATTACTCGTTCCCTTCTCATTTTACCTTGGATCTAACCTAGTGTATTAAGGCCCTTTCTCTCCTCGAGAAAGACGATCTTTCGTCGACCCCGATTATCTCTTAACATTAGTCAAACTAACCTCTCCTCATATTGACTACTAAAGATACATTCATTCACATTTCCAAATCAGTATTCTAATTTCACAAATTCTCTAGTTCATTCTGCACCTTATTAAGATTTCTGCAGTTTTTACTAAACGCGGACCATCATAAGCTATATAATGTATACAATGGGAGGTACTCAAAATTATCATCCAATATCCCTATAATAATTAATGGGGGTCTATCATGTGATGGAGCCGACTCCCCACGATATGTCGCCAAGGAGCATCCTCCCTCTGATGATGATGGTGACCCGATTGATGGAGACGACGGCCCGCAACATTTTAAAGACGGCGATGGCGTGCTTACGGATGTTCATGTGGAGCATCGTCATAATACCCGTCCTGAACGCATGCCAACATATTAATAATAATTAATAATTATTATTAATAAATAATTGTTAATTATTAATTAATTTTTATGCTTTGTTTTATTTTTGCAATGTTATTTAATTTCATGTTTTTAATTTCCATTTCATGTATAATGATAGGTGCGTATAACCATCATGTAGTATTTTAATTATTTCATTTCATGAACTATGATGGGCGCATATAACCATCATATGTTCAATTTGAATTTTGAATTTTGAAGTTTGTTTGGAGGGAGATTGAGTGGTGTAGCCTATATATAGGCATGTATCCTTCATGTTTTAATTAGTGAATGAATGAAAAGAAAACGAATTTCAAGAATTGAAATCCCCCTCCTCTCCAAGGCAAGTTTCGACCCTCCTCCTTCTTCTTCCTCTTTGGCCGCCGGCCACCTCTCCTCCCCTCTCAATCTCGGCCTCCCTCCTTCCTTTCCTCTACTCCCTTGCAAACCCGACCCCTCCTCCAACCTCCAAGCCGCCACCTCCTCTCTCACAAAACCGGCCACCACCAAACTCCAACAACCCGAGCCCCTCCCTCCACCGCAAAATATTAGCCGCCAACCACCAACACCAACAAGCCCGACCCCTTCCTCATCCCCATCCTAAATCCAAATATCACTTTCCAAATTAAGCTCTTAGCCTACCATATTTGAAATATTTCATTCCTTAAATATTTCTCAATCCACCACCTTTTCTCTCTCCTGCCTTATTTAGAGATATTTGTTCCCATATTTAGAAGATTCCACCGGGACTTTTCCAAATACAACGTGACACGAAGAAGGTGACGAATTTCTCTCCCTCCAGCGTATCTCTGGTGGTGCCGTTGAGGAACGATTCTAGTTGAGCGTAACCGGATTCATCCAATCCGGTTGGGTAACGAAAATCTCTACTTAACGTGTTTCTCTTCCTTAGATAAATCTTGTGGCTTTGGCAAATTGCGCATTTTTTGTAACGCTTGATTTTTTCGTGATTTATTTTATTTTAGTTATTGTCTTGTTTATCGTATTTTTGTTTAAGTTCGTGAGGCGTGGCGGCCCTCATTTGTATTTTGTTTGGAGAGAACCACCCTTGCCCGAATCTTTTGTTTTCGGTGATTTCTCTTTTGGTACAACACGCTCGATCGAACCGTGTGGGTTCTTTTCGCTTGAGAGGACCTTGGCCTATCGCCGTGGTACTATCTTGAAGGGCTTTGCGAACCCTCCGTAATTATTGTTTAGTAATTATATTAATTAAACCGCTGCGACGTTAAATGCTAGAGTGTAACGTGAGAATTATTCGAGAGCGTCGTGTTAATTTGTCGGCCACCAAAACGCTCGAAAGAGCGGGCCTACATCAATTTGGTATCAGAGGGAGGTTCTCGTCAATTTCCTAATTGACAATCCACCCCTCTCAAAATTCAAAATTCAAATTTAAATTTCAAATTTCAAATTTCAGATTTCAAATTTCAAATTTCAAATTTCAAATTTTCAAATTTCAAATTTCAAAATTCAAAATTTAAAATTCAAATTCAAAATTTCCAATTTCAAATTTCAAATTTCAAATTTCAAAATTCAAGATTCAAAATTTCAAATTTCAAATTTCCAATTTCCAATTCCAAATTCAAAATTTAAAATTTTTCTCAAAATCTAAAAAAATAAAATTCTGGAAATTCTCTATCTTATTTTTAATAAGAAATCAAAAAAAAATTATTTTTCATTAGTCATTATTTTTATTAAGTTATTTTAAAATTTAATAGTTGGTCTGCAAATAGCGACCTTAAGAAAATTTTAATTTTCTTAAAATTTAAAATTTAAAATTTCTGGAATTTAGCCATCTAATTATTAGTAAGAAAATCAAAAAAAATTTTATTTTTCATTAAGTATTTATTTTTATTAATAAATTTGAAATTTAGTATTTGGTGTGCCAATAGCAGCCTAGATTTTTATTTTCTCAGTAAAAAAAATCCAGCAAAATTTTTTAATGATCCTCATATTGTTCCAGCAAAAACCCTATTTTATCATATTTAAGACCCTAGTGGTTAAGTGGGAACAATTCCATCTTCGTTAGAGTTAAGTTGTCCTGGTACCCTTTTCCTTGCACATGCACTAAGTCCGGGTGAATTTTCTCCCTGGTTCGCGCTAAGATGGCTTATGACGTACATGCTACTCATTCCCATACTTATCCTCCCACGTTTAGTAGGACCCCCACGTATGACGGTTTAGGGTGTCCTAAAATTTTTAGGGATTGGCTTAAGGGTATAGAATTTTATTTTAATTGTCACTTTTGGGATGACTACGAGAAGGTTAACTTTGCCCGAGAGCGATTAGTTGGTCGAGCTCGATTATTTTGGTTAAACGAAGAGCGTCGTGTTGGTAGCTATCGTTATGCTTGGCCGCACATGTGTAGCCTCCTCTCGGATCAATTTGAACCCGCATACCTGCGCACTAATAGCACCACACCCATTAGTACGAATAGTTACGGCACTGGACCCGTATCTGCTTATAGGAGTGACCCTACGCCTCAGTATAGATCATATCCCCAGAGAGGTAGTAATACCCAAAGTGTGTCTTGTCCCACCTATAGGGAACATAAGCCATTTGGACCCCAAAATTTGAACTCGAAAGAGGTTACTATTAGGGTGTTTGCTTCGTTAGCCTCGACATCTAAGTTCTCTGATATAGTGACTGATACCTCTGAGGATTCCTATGTTGATATAGAATCTCTGGATGATGAAGTTAATCAGCTAGGTGAGAGTCTTCCTTCACTTACGATAGTGTCTGACTCTCCTATTGAACCTGAGGATGTGATTAGGACTAAGCCTGTCACTGAGGACGAGGCAAGTTTCACTGACGCTTTTAGTGACGATGAGGATACTGGATATCCCAGTGATTTGGATGAGGATTTCTCCCCTGAGGAATCGTCTCCAATCCCCTTCGACGATATTTTAGTCATGGAGTCTTCTAATGACCCTGATTCAGAAGACGTTCCAGCAGAGTCGGTAGAGTCATCCGAAGCTGAGAGCGTACCTGTTACTGAATTAGGTGATGACTTGCTAGGACCGGACATTATTAGGGTTGACCCAGGCTTATTAGATATTTCTATGGTATTAGAAGAGTCACCTTGGGATGGATGTTCAGTTTGGGATAAGCTTAGTGTTATACATCCGGGAGTTAGTCCTTTGACGTTATCATCGCTGCTTGAGATTCAAGCTAATTTTTATACTCCCCTGGATTCGATTTGCCCATCCCCTATTGCTGACTTAGACGATGTCCCCACCTCATGGGAAGAATTGGTCGACATAGAATGTGAAGTTGTAGTAGATTTACCCCGCGAGGAAATATTATCTTTGGATGATGGTAGTACTGAGGGCCCGATAGATTTTTCTTTGATGACAGCTCCTTTGCCTGAGGCCCAAGGTAGTTTAGAAGTTTTATCGGATATAAATTTGTCTACCTTAGGGATGATCACTGAAGCTAAATTGAATAAAATATCTAATGCGTTAGAAGACATGTCGGCTGATTTGGTGGATTCATTCTGTGGTGAAAAGTTAACTGAGGATGAGTTTTTAGTGAGGACGAATCCACTATTCGAGTTTACTTTTGATTTTAATGGCTTTCAACCGGAGGCGTTCTCCTGGACGCTTAATCCATATTTTGACGTTGAGTGTGACTTGGTTCCCCCTACGGAGTCAACCCTGTCGACTCTCCCTCCAGTACCCTTAGCTCGAGTAGATGAGTTTGTCATTTTTAGCCCTCTATATTTAGAGAAGTTTATTATTCCCGCCTTCCCGTTAGACTTACTTATAAAGATGTGGGTGAATGTAGTTGGTGACGAGCGTTTTCTGAAAGCCTATTATTATGATATTTTTAAATCTAATTTTAATACCAAATTTAAAACGATAACATTATGCTCCACTGATTTGATTTTTGAACTCAAAGAGCCCGTGCCACCTGACTTAATTCCGTTATTTTCTACTATTAATTCCATTCATGTTGCACATGGGTTCTCCCCTCATGGTTTTAATTTAATTAGGCGAAATTTTCATTTCTTGATCCTTCTAAATGTGTCCATTAAATTACTTGCTATGTTGTATCAAATAATCTTCCACCACTATATGAAAGATTTGGTTTTGGTTTGTCTCACCCCCGAACGGATGCCCCCGGGCACCTTAGAAATATTAACGAATCGGCTAGTCTACTTTTTACGGATTTTACGGAAATATGGTGACATGATGTTTCTATTAAAATTTTTCACTGATTGGGGCATAGCTCCTATTTTCTTCGTTACATATTTTACGCTTTATGCTTTAATGACACTTGAAATGTCTACCTCTCCGTATATATTTTTCACTATGTTTTCTATTGGGTTGGGTGGTGATAGTTTTCTAGGATCGTTCTCCTTCTCGGTCTCCATCGGAGGTATGTTGGTGGATGTTGTTGAAATTCTTTTTCCTTTTTTGGCTAATGCATATTTGAGGTCCTTCCAAGACCACCTTGTGTCATACAGGTTTTTCTTCCCCGCCGATGACCTCCCAGACGAGTACTCGCAGGCATACTCATCAGTGATGAGTCATTTTAAGAGGGGGAGGATTGATGGAGCCGACTCCCCACGATATGTCGCCAAGGAGCATCCTCCCTCTGATGATGATGGTGACCCGATTGATGGAGACGACGACCCGCAACATTTTAAAGACGGCGATGGCGTGCTTACGGATGTTCATGTGGAGCATCGTCATAATACCCGTCCTGAACGCATGCCAACATATTAATAATAATTAATAATTATTATTAATAAATAATTGTTAATTATTAATTAATTTTTATGCTTTGTTTTATTTTTGCAATGTTATTTAATTTCATGTTTTTAATTTCCATTTCATGTGTAATGATAGGTGCGTATAACCATCATGTAGTATTTTAATTATTTCATTTCATGAACTATGATGGGTGCATATAACCATCATATGTTCAATTTGAATTTTGAATTTTGAAGTTTGTTTGGAGGGAGATTGAGTGGTGTAGCCTATATATAGGCATGTATCCTTCATGTTTTAATTAGTGAATGAATGAAAAGAAAACGAATTTCAAGAATTGAAATCCCCCTCCTCTCCAAGGCAAGTTTCGGCCCTCCTCCTTCTTCTTCCTCTTTGGCCGCCGGCCACCTCTCCACCCCTCTCAATCTCGGCCTCCCTCCTTCCTTTCCTCTACTCCCTTGCAAACCCGACCCCTCCTCCAACCTCCAAGCCGCCACCTCCTCTCTCACAAAACCGGCCACCACCAAACTCCAACAACCCGAGCCCCTCCCTCCACCGCAAAATATTAGCCGCCAACCACCAACACCAACAAGCCCGACCCCTTCCTCATCCCCATCCTAAATCCAAATATCACTTTCCAAATTAAGCTCTTAGCCTACCATATTTGAAATATTTCATTCCTTAAATATTTCTCAATCCACCACCTTTTCTCTCTCCTGCCTTATTTAGAGATATTTGTTCCCATATTTAGAAGATTCCGCCGGGACTTTTCCAAATACAGCGTGACACGAAGAAGGTGACGAATTTCTCTCCCTCCAGCGTATCTCTGGTGGTGCCGTTGAGGAACGATTCTAGTTGAGCGTAACCGGATTCATCCAATCCGGTTGGGTAACGAAAATCTCTACTTAACGTGTTTCTCTTCCTTAGATAAATCTTGTGGCTTTGGCAAATTGCGCATTTTTTGTAACGCTTGATTTTTTCGTGATTTATTTTATTTTAGTTATTGTCTTGTTTATCGTATTTTTGTTTAAGTTCGTGAGGCGTGGCGGCCCTCATTTGTATTTTGTTGGGAGAGAACCACCCTTGCCCGAATCTTTTGTTTTCGGTGATTTCTCTTTTGGTACAACACGCTCGATCGAACCGTGTGGGTTCTTTTCGCTTGAGAGGACCTTGGCCTATCGCCGTGGTACTATCTTGAAGGGCTTTGCGAACCCTCCGTAATTATTGTTTAGTAATTATATTAATTAAACCGCTGCGACGTTAAATGCTAGAGTGTAACGTGAGAATTATTCGAGAGCGTCGCGTTAATTTGTCGGCCACCAAAACGCTCTAAAGAGCGGGCCTACATCATCATGCCATGATTAGCCTAAATCCATGATTTCATTATTTTTCTTATTTACTTGATAATTTATTTAATTTTCCTAAGTAATCCAAGACCTAATTTGAACATGAAGTACCCCTTTCAGACATGCAAATGCTCTACAAAATTTATGATAATTACATTAGGACTATTGAACAGTAAAATCAGAGTCCCAATTTTCCAGAAAGGTTTAGGCCTCTAGATCTAATTTTAAATACAACCTACATTAATCATTTTAAAGAGACATGTTCTGCCAATATACTTCCAAAAATTCTGAGAAAATTCAAGAATGATCATAAAGATATATAAACACTCCAAGTCAAGTTTCAAAATTTATCAGTGAATAATAAACTCTAAACTTTATTTTCTCTTAGTAATCAAAGTTAATTGGTTAATGATCTAAGTACAGCAATTATTCATCTAAAAATTGTAATAAAATCCCCAAATCAGCATGTTGACGTAGAAAAACTACTGATCATGTTTCACAATTTTACAACAAATAATGAGCTCTAAATAAATTATTCAACAAGTTTCTATTTTGATGAGCTTGTGAAGTATCTACTGGTAATATTCATCTAAAATTTTTAGTAAAATTCATGTATGAGTATAATAGTCTAAAACTTCCTCTGCCTCAATTTCATAACATTCCAGTGAACAATGAGGTTAAAATAACCAAATGAGTAATAGAGTCTAATTCATGTATTGCAAAGGAGATACTAAAAATATGCTTCCAAATCTCCCAATAAAATTACCAAAAGCTCTTACTGACCTTATGACTACACCACCCAAGTTTTACAACTTTTCACAACACCTTGACAATCCAACTTACCATTTTAAGGTTTGTGACCTAAACTAGGAAGCTTTGAGGGGTTTAACCCTCACTAAATCCAATTAGATTTCTACTAGAGGACTCTAACTACCCTAGAGTCTATCCACCAAATTTCAAATCGTTTCAAGGTCTTTTGACAACATGCCCTTCTCAAACCCCCAAAGCCCAAACCTAGGTTTTAACTTGGTTCCTAATGCAATTCAAACCCAAACCAACCCATATCCCATATAAGGGTGTAATATGTCATGCCAAACTAGAGGCCCAAATCCCAACATCTGTTGATGTGATTTGACCATTCAAAACACAAAGTGCACTTTTGACCTAGAAACCCTTATTTTGTCAAGGCTAGGGTTTGCTAAAGCTCAATCCAATTCATTTCCCAATGAGATGAAATTTTATCCAGAGCCTTATAATGACCCCAAGTACCACTCAAGCAAATTTGGTATGGTTTAGAGGTCATTTGGTCCCTTAATTAATTTAATCATGGTTTATTAAAAAATAACAAAACCTATAAGAAGATTGTCCCCAGAAATTTTTTTTTGGCAGGACCTAGATATAGATAAGGGTGACTCCCTGTCCAAATTTCAAGTCATTTGGAAAAGGGATGAAGTGGGGGCACTCATTTTAATTCCTGTCTATCCCTAGGTATAGACCCCACCAAAATAGGTGCCCTGGTCAAACGAGTTGACCAAATTATCCCAAATTAATTTTAAATTAAAATAGAGCCATAGGGCTACAAATTATATGTTTATCATTTTCTCATATATAGCTTATAACTATTTTTCATTAATTTTCTAATATGACTGTTATCATAAAACAGAAAATTCATTTAAAAAGAAAAGGATTTAAATGATCCGACGGTTGCCGGATCGTCTTCTTTATCCAGCCGAGGGCCATGATACGCCGAACCTGAAGCTTATTCCAAGATATTTTTTTGTCCACCCAGCCAGCTCCCAGGTCGGCCACCACCACCACCACCTCCGATGAGGTGGGCGCTATCGCCGGGCGGCGGCACAGCCGCCGGAGGGGTGGTTTCCGGCGAACCCGACCACTCCATTTTTTTCACGGAAAAACCAGTTATTTTCATCACCCAATCGGGCTCAATTGAGCCCGTTCCATTGCCCTAACCATTCCTACGATCTACCCATAAGGAATGAGGAAGGAGAGGACCTTCCTCACGAACTGGATGCGTGTCGCTCGTCGGGATGCCATGGTCGGTGGTTACGCCGCTCAATTTCTACAATTGCATGGTGGCCTTCCTCGACTCCTTCAGGTTTGTGTGGAAACCGCTCCATTAAGTCCAGTGAATCTTTTAAAATGATAAAATGGGGGGAGGGGATGGGTCTAGCTGGCGATGGCCATTAATGCCCCTTTAAGAGCTTTTCGACCATGGATGAGGAGGATGAATGTGAGCTCAATCCAGATAGGAAATGGCTGGAAAATCTTCCTCTTCCCCAAAGGAGTTGAATCTAGCCATAAAAGGGGGAGGAGAATGAGGACAAGGCATTCAAGTGCCATTAATGGCCATAAAAGCCAAATTTCGGCCATAGCTTTGGGTTAAACCATCTGCCATGTGACATTCTACCATTAGACCGTTATAATTGTTTAAATAAGTCCTAATGAAAGGACCGGGGCCAATTAATTCAGCTTGGCATGGTTCGGTTCAGTCTGTTCATACGAACTAGCAAATAGGGCAGAAAATTTATCTAAGGCAAAAGCGTTGAGACAAGCCTCCACACTCAACGCCAAAATCAACAGGAATTTTCTAAGTACAATGATGTTGAAGCTCAGCTCACTCGACGCCATTCAGTCTATGGAATTGAGTGAGCTCAACTCACTCAACGCCATAATTCCCGAAATTTTTCCAAATACAATGGCATGTGAGCTCACTCAACGCCATTCAGTCTATGGCATTTTGTGAGCTCAACTCACTCAACGACATAATTCCAGAAAATCCTTTCTCAATAAGATGGAATTGAGTGCACTCAATGCACTCAACGCCATTCAGCCCATGACGTTTGTTGATGCGCGAAATATGACACCGCCTAGTTAATGGGTTGTTCGATCTCACAAGTTAGGTGAATAGGAGGGTTGCGGGGATAGAGGAGAGGTTTGAGGGAGCAAGGGAGATGCTTGCTCGAGCAGAGAAGATGCTTGATCAAGAACTGTCGATCAGACTCTACTTTAGCAGTTGGGCTCTAACGGTTAGACCAAGAGAAGAAAATAGAAGAGAGGGCCGCTAGCAGCGGCAACAGCAGACTTCGCCCGTCGCGGCCTGATTGCCACTCTTGCGACGGGCTTTCTTTTGATTAGAATTGAAGTTACGGTTCGAGGTTGCACCTTTACACGGAAAGAAGAATAAAGGGTATAAGGGGGGAAGCTGGCGTCTAAGGAGAGAAGAATGCCAGAAGCCGCGTCGACTGACCAGGGAGGTCGGCAGACCGCGCGGTAAGCTGAGCAAGGAGCTCGCTAGACTTAGCCGGGCGGACTTCTTGATCGAGATGGGAGAAAAAGCTGGAGGGAAGGTCGCGCAAACTGGGAAAGTGAGTCCGCAGGGACTGATGGAGAGATCCTGACGCATATGTGGTGTCATCTCGTCCTTTACGAATAAGAAGTTTGGGCCTATTTATAGGCTCGAGTAGGTAACGGTCTTGGTAACGTCACCACCGGTGAGGCGATGAGCTGTGCGAGTACAATACTGAGTCCGCTGAGTCCGCGCCAGGCCGCGTGGTTAGGGAATTGTATCCGATCTTGCTGTTGTTGAGCGATCTCACGTCGGGCTTTGCGAGCTGAGGAGGAGTTCGCCCGCTGCTGGGTAGAAGCGGACATCGGGAAGATGGAGGGCAATCTAGAGGACTGCAGAACGGTCCGCCCAACCCGTCGTAGAGAGGAGTTTGATCGTCGGTTGCCGAGCTGGGGTTCACCGGGCGGTCTACGAAATGAGCCCGCTTAACTCACGGCGGATAGGTTGAGCAGGCTGGCTGCTAGTGGCTTGTCACCATTGCTCGGCGATAAGGACTGCCGACCCGGCGGACTGAAGAGTCCAGGTCGTGCCTATTGGCGAGAGCCGTTGTTGACCGGTGGCATCCTTTATTTGGGGACAAGGGTTGGCAACCTGGCGGACTGACCAAAGAGGTCGGCAGACTGCGCGGTTAGCTGATATCGAGTCCGCCTATAGCTGGCAGACTGGAGGGATGGTCGCCGCCTCTGGTTGAGCATTTAGCGTTCTGTATGGACAGATTGGAAATCGAGTCCGCCACTCTGTTGAGTAGTTCTCACCTGAGAGGAAGAATGAACGGCCACACGGTTAACCGAACTAACTGCGTGGCCTGCAGGGCCGGACTGAGGAAGCAGTCTGTAACCCCTACAGAACGAGCGGCTACTACGTGACCTGGGCGGTCAGATCGGGAAGACCGCCCTAGCCGTACGGACTGAGCAGACTGAGAGGTCTGTCCGCCCACCCTTAGAAGGAAAGGCTGACAGGCTGCAACCTTCTGGGGTAGGCCGCGACTTGCAAGCTTGCTACCTTGGGAGGGATAGCTGATTTCTAAGTTAACATAATCCCCGCACTTTTTCAAGTTCCGAAGAGAACTTTGAAAAAGTAGGATACCCACAAAAATTATGATCCTTCCCTCGAGAAAAGGAAGAGGCAAGGAGAGATGGAACCTGACGTCTCTCTTCAGAAAAATATGTTAATGCCTGTCTTTTTCCTA